>JAZKJV010005709.1:0-1303869 GCA_037367405.1 Ottelia alismoides | reverse complement strand
TCAAGTTTAGGTTGTCCATCATTGGATCAACGGTGACTATCTTTACCGACTATGCCGCCATCAGGTACCTCATGGCTAAGAAGGGATGCCAAAGCGAGATTGACTACATGGATCCTTCTACTCCAGGAGTTTGATAATGAGATTAAGGATAAACCTAGAGTCAAGAATGTGATGGCGGATCATCTCTCCCGATTAGAGCATCTTGAAGAATTTAAGCAGTCTGATTCTATTTCTTAGATGTTCCCAGATGAGGCGATCCTTGCTATCGCCTTTCTCCCGTGGTACGCTGACATTGTGAACTATCTTGTTACCAAGAAAGTTCCACAAGGTTGTCCCTGGCAGCGACTTGAGACCTTCCTTGCGAAGGCCAAGTTCTAATATTGGGAGGATCCCATCCTTTATCATGAAGGAGGGGATAGAGTCTGGCATCAGTGCATTCCTCAAGAGGAGCACCATAGCATCCTCACACACTGCCACAAGCTTGAGGCAGGAGGACATCACTCTAGGAAGAGAACAACAATAAAAGTGCTCCAATCTGGCCTATAGTGGCCTACCCTCTTCAAGGATTCTAATGAATTCGTGAAGAGGTGTACTGACTGTCAGAGGATGGGCACTTGTGGACAGCATGATATGATGCCGATGTAGCACATTCACTTCTGTGAGGTTTTTGACGCATGGGGCATCTATTTCATGGGTCCATTCCCTAAGAGTCAGGGATTTGAGTATATTATGTTGGCCGTGGATAATGTTAATCGTTGGGTTGAGGCCATCCCTGACAGAACCGTAGATGCTAATACTATTTGCTGATTTTTGAGGAAGAATATCATTTCACGGTTCGGGTTACCTAGAGTTTTGATATCTGATGGGGGCCTCATTTAATCAACGACAAGGTAAAGGCCCTTGGTAGCGAGTTCAGCATAGACCATCGAGTTACCACTCCATATCATCCTCAGACCAATGCTCTTGCTGAAGTGTCGAACAGGGAGATCAAGATGATATTGCATAAGGTAGTCCACCCAGACCAAAAAGGATTGGTCATAGCTTTTGGACTCGGTCTTGTGGGCATATCGGATTTCCTTCAAGACTCCTTTGGGTCCATCTCCCTTTCGCCTCGTTTATGGCAAGCCCTGCCATTTACCTATTGAGATTAGGCACAAGTCACTTTGGGTTGTCATAGATTTATTATTAGATCCAGTGAGTGTACGAGATCAAAGGAAGGCAGAATTGGCAGTCTTGGAGGAGCTTAGAGACTCAGCCTTTTCGAGTAGGAGAGTGAAGGACTGGCATGATTCTCATATCAGCCATAAGCAGTTCGATCCAGATTAGAGAGTATGGTTGTTTGATGCTAGGCATAGATTATTTCCAGGGAAGTTGCAGAGCAAGTGGAAGGGACCATACTTGGTTCGAAAGGTACATGACAATGGGAGTATTGATATATATGAGATGCCATCTGAGTCTACCTTTCAAGTTAACGGGCAGCGGCTCAAACCATATCTAGATCATGAGCCACTAGTCGTTGACGTCACCCCTATTCATTTTGCATGAGATGTGGTCTTTGAATCATATCTATTGCATCTCATGCATGATTATCATTGTCTTCTGCTTTGTATAGATCCAGATGTCCATATCATCTCATTATTCAGTCCAACACCCCATTTGCATCTTATGATTATGCCATACTTAGGGTGTACTTTACCCTAAGTATAGGGGGGGTGTTAGACTTTTGATTTCTCTTTTGATTCTTTTTACCTTTATTTTGTTTCCTATACTTAGGGATATTTTACCTTAAGTATAGGGGAGGTAGACCATGTACAGTCTTCCACTCGGAGTTCCCTTTATGTACAGTCTACTATACTTAAGATTACCTAATCCTAAGTATAGGGGGAAACACCGAGATCCTTTCATTCTATTCTTTGATACGTCATTGTAGTATAACTATTCTATTCACAAACCTATACTAAGCATGAGTTTTGTCTTCTTCATCACTCTTGATCCACTCTGAGGACAATGTTCGAGCTAAGTATAGGGGGGGTCGTATATATTACATATATACTTTAGCCATAACTCGTACTTTGTGTGAGTGTGTTAATAAATAAAATGGCTAAAATCCTTTATCTACAAACCGTAAAAATTTAAAATTTTTCTTGTACATAAAATTCTTTCTTGCATATACATAGCTATTTATAAAAATTATTTTTGTATAAATGTTTAAAAAAATGTTTTGTGTGTAGAAAGTTTGTAAATATTTTGGTATCAAAATTATATATATATAGTACAAAATTTTTGTAAAATGTTTGAGAAACAAAAGTTTGCAAAAACCCATGTGTAAATGAGTGTAAATAGATTGCAAAATGTCGGCATCCATCCCTGCATTCATTCAAACATTTTTCAAAAATTTTGCATATTTTCACAATTTTGCGTAAAAAGCTTTTTATATATATTCATATTCTTTTGAATCATAGATTGACATCTAAACTAGCCTGGAATTAAATTGTAAAATGGAGCTTAGTTAAGACCTTAATCCACCTAATTCTAAGAGGAACCTTATAGGGCTTAGGGTTAAGACTTTTCAGGTCCATTAGTGACTTAATTCTTTGAGTCCACTAGGCTATGAGCACATGTCATCTTGATGAGCCTAAGTAGAACACTTAACAATGCACACATGACTCTTGCAGACAATGGCTTTACTTGCAGCAACACCTTACACATAGCTCTCTACAGAAGAGATGGTGAGGAGGCAATCTTCTTTGGCTTGGGGTAGCATACGAGGGTAGTACATCTAGGCGGAACCTCTCATCTTCTTTTAGTGAAGGAAGTGCTCTCAACTTGGTCTGGTAGCATTGAGGTCTAAAGACAGGAGTTGTGGGTTGCAATAATGCTTCAAAAGAGGGATATTCTTCTGGCTCAAGAGGAAAACCTCCTTATGTTTATATGCAGCACTAGATATGTTGTACATATGCACATCTAAAAATAAATGCGAAAGAAAGAAAAACTCCAAAAAAGTGGTGAGTCTGATAGAAAATGAAATACCCACCGGAATGTATATAACCAAATAAAGCAAATCTTATGTTACCCATTCTCATCTCATGAAGCTTGCAGCAGGGAGACATAGCTACACTGGTTCGGCTCCCAAGGATACATGACTACACTGGTCTTGGTCCATTCTCTTCTTCCTCCTCCTCTTGAGCCAGTTGAACTTGAACTTAGAAGGGAATATCCCGCTCCTCGAGGAAAGAGCTGCAAGACTAGGGCATTAGAGTTACCTTGTTGAGGGGGTTGTTACTTTGCCCTTTTGGATGTGGGGAGCTACATATCACTTACACAGTACAAGAAAAGATTCATGGTCATTAGAGTCTGTGTATGTAGACTTGTTTTGATCTGGATTATTGAGGAGTCTTAACCAAAGATTGGTGGAACTTAGAGAATGTGAAGTTTTAAACCTAGGTCCAAATAAGGTTCCGACAAACTAATAATCTAAAGGTCTAACTAAGCTCCATACTTCAATTTAATGAAGACAAGTTTAATAACCAATCTTGATTCTCCTTCTTTTTCTTTTCTTTCTCTTTCTCTTTTCACTTCTTTTTCAAATAAGTGTTTGCTAAGGGAATAGCAAAGGTAAAGTATAGGGAGGTGATGAATCGTTGTTCATCACTCTTTATTCTTTTATTTTAGCAATTTATCTTGGCAATGCATCATGTAAATAGGTGTAAATACAATAACTTAGCAATATGCATGCATGTGTTAATATTGCATAATTAGCATGTATTTGTGCAAAAATAAAAGAATAAAGAATAAAAAGAAAAGGAAGGAATTATTTAAATTAAATACTGAGTGACTCGAACCCCAAGAGAGGGCCAAGCATTGGCCTGATCGCCAAATAAAATAAGTAGAGAGTGATAGGACCCCTCTACCTTTTATATATATCATGTGTATAAAATTATTTTTGCCAAAATAAAAATAAAAATATATTTTTACTTCCTTATATATTTCTAAAAATAAAACAAAAATTAGAAAAATAAAAATAAACAGAAAATAAAAACTCTCTCTCACTGAACATAATACATGTATATAGGTCTTCTTCTATTTATTTTATACTTGTAAATAAATAATAAAAATAAAACAAAAATGTTTTTGTACTCCAAAAATTATGTTCTAAATAAATAAAATATAAAATTGGGGTATTTTTGTAAAAATAATAAAATAAAAATAATAGTACAAAATACATAGGTATAATATACTTGTATATAAAATAATTTATTTTTCAAAAAAAAATAAATAAATATCACAGAAAAATCCCTAGAAAATAATAAAGATTATTCATTTTATCCATTTTTTATTTAAATTCATTTACTGTTTTTCATTTATTTATCTTTTATTTTCTTTTCTATTTTGTCATGTAGCGGATTTTGTCCTTATTCCTCACCACTCCTGATTGGGCCACGTCAAATTGTTGACTCGGGTCAACCCCCTCTTGCAGGGTTTGACCAGACCTGACTGCTCCACCAGACATTCTTCTCCCAATTATCCCAGGCGGATCACGTGTGCCCGTGCCCCAATTCTTCTCCTGCACCTTCCCCGTTGATCCGTGACCTTCACGGATCCCTAAGAAGGTGTGGATCTTCCTCGGTTCACGCGCTTCCACCTGATCTCTCCAACCACCTGGGAATGTTATATAATATCTTCATCCGCTCCCCCCGATCGGCAGCTCATGCCTAGCTCCCATTTGAAACCCTAACCACCTCCAGCTAAGGGACAACTGCCTCGAGCATCGTCTGGCGGTCGATTTGGTGCAGCAGGGCTGACGCACCCCCTTCGTGGTCGGACCTCCTCCGCGAGCAGCCTCCTTTGCCTTCCGTCGTGGTCGAGGCCGTAACCCCGACGATCACCCTCGCCTAAAGCCCATAAGTTAATCCAGATCTTCAGGTGAGTTTCCTATCCTTATCTATTACCATTTTGATTCAAATCTTTCATTTGCTACTGCCGTAGCTTCGCCAGCTCCGACCAGTCGGTCGGAGCTCCTTCACCCACTCCCAACCGCTCCGATAAGACCATGCGCTCATCCCCCATCTCCCTCGCAACCTGATCACCCTGATCATCGTCTATCTAGTCGAGATTAGGCTCGAGGTATCCTCTACCGCCTTTGCCAAAGACCAACTTCCATCCCTGCCGATTCTTTGCTTTTTAGTCTTAATAACCTAGACCAGAGCATAGCTCCGAGTCATAGCTACTGATAACCCGAAAATTCTCAAAGACCCGGATGAAGGTAATAAGACAAGGGTCATTGCGACCCGGATCTCAGAGGATAGGTATATCAAGAAAAATCAACCACTCAAAACATGTAAAATCAATCAAGCTCAAAATCAGCGGTCTAGCTATGAGATTAACCTGGTATAGCACCCAGGGTCGAACACAAGGAGCACGGGTTGGCCTAGGGCCTACGAAGTAGTAAAAAGAAAATAAAATAAAAGAAAAGTATTTTTAGTGGTTTTTAATAATTTTTATATTTTTTTGGATTTTTAAAATGTATAGAAAATAAAAGGCAACAAAAACAAGCACACTTTATCAATTTATTTAAAGCATCAAAAATCAACCAAAAATTCAAGAAAAAAAAGTTTTTATATTTTTTAGGTTTTTTAATGTTTTTGGTGAATTTTTGGGATTTTTATAAGGTGTATTTTATTTTCTAAAAATCAAACAGGACTAAACAGACAAGGTACTGTCTAGCCAGGACCAAAATCCAAAAATAAAAATATTTAAGGATCTCAGAGGGACCTGGAGGTAATTTTCCTGTATACTAGAGAAAACAAGGAAAATTTGAGCACCAAAATTATTGTTTTTGGGTTTTTAAATTATTTACTATAATGTTTATGAGTTTTTAGGTGTTTTTAAATTTTTAGGGTTTTTACTCAATGAAAAATAGCCAAAATTGGCTAGAAAATCAAAACACACAAAAGAAACAGTACCTAATTTTTATGGAATTTTTGGGGTGTTTTTATAATTTTTTGGGATTTTTAAATCTAGATAGTAGCTAAAATGAGAGTTTTTGAATTTTTAAAAATAACAAATAAAATCAAAAATGTCCTCAAAAATTCTCAAAAATTCTACAACATGGCAGGAGCCATGTGTCAAATTTTCATCGAATTTGGAGGTGATTTGATATTTTATTCAAAAATCCAAAGGGGGCATTGTGCAAACGGACTTAAGTGCAAATACCCGAAGTTCTGGGGGTCCAGGTGCAATTTTCCCAGCAAGTCACACGCGTGGCGCGTGCCTGGGGCACTCAGGGACCTTCTGGTAATAAAAACAAGTCCTAGGACCTTTTGGTAACTCGTACCAAAAAGTCCAGGGGCTGTTTTGCAAATAACCCACTAAAAGACGCACATGTGCAAATAAAACGTTCACAGGGGCATATATGCAATTACCAAAAAGTTTCCATTCAATAACAAACAACCAGAACTACAGGACTAATGTTGCAATTACACCAGATAAAGCACGTGCGAAACACGTGACAGACACTCACAGGGGCATAACTGCAATTAAACTAAGGTACCAGGTCCCCCGTGCAAATATCCCAACGTAAATAAAAAGTACAAAATATTTATAGGACTAAATCTGAAAACGTAAACTAAGAGGGGGCCTACGGTAAATTACCTTTTATTAATGTCGAGGGACGGATGCGCGACGCGTGGCAGATCGAACGGTTGAGTTGACGCGCCGCACACCAACGGGGACCCTCGAGTCGATCCGATGGCTGTAATGCTCCCACATGTCAGATCCAACGGCTCTGGTGCGTTGTGGGGCTGCGAAGGACTCCTGGCTCGGATCGGATGGTCGAGGTGCAGCCACGTACTCGATCGGATGGCTGAGAGGCGTTATGGCTTAACCTCGTGGCTCAACGGTGAAGATCGATCCTCATAAGATCTGGCGGTGGATGCTGCTCCGAGGATGGACGGCTACGATCTAATCTGGAGCACCAAGGTCGATCTGACGGCGGACGAGGATGCTGCAAGAACTAGTCGCCGGCGACTTTCGCCGGGCCTCCGTGCGCGCGATGGCCCTCGTCTGACGCTCCTGAGGTGCGGGAAAGCTTCGCCGTGAAGCTCCGCACCCGATGCTCTGCTCCGATGGAGGCGAGGAGCTCCAGAGAGCTCCGGCGACGTGGATGACCTGGAGCGGCTGTGCTCTGAAGTTCCGACCTCCAGATGAGGTCGATAGGCCTGGATACCTGCACAGGAAGAAAGAGGGGTCGAGGGCAAACTGCCTCGACCCGTCAGAGCGGGCGGAAGGTGAACGGTGATGCGAGATGAGGGCTCTCCGGCGAGCGGCGGAGGGAGAAGAGCCGGTACCCTGCTCCGGGGCGAGCCAGGGGGAATGAAGGGGCGGAGCAGGTGGATAGGAGTCTGGCGGAGGTAATGGCGGTGACGGATGGTCAAATGGGTAGACAGAAACGACTGGCGGAGGCGGCGGAGCTAAACTACCGGGAATCGAAAAATCTAAAGCTACGCTATTCTACTGGTTAACTACGCTACCTGATGGCTGCTGTCGACTGGGCTGAAGCTCGGCGAGCTTCTGGTCATTGCCTGCAAGGGGGCGTCGCTTCCCCGAGGCTGAGCGCGCTCGCGGCGGCGCACGGCGGAGTCAACCACCAGATCGATGGTTTCCTTGCAACTCGGGCCTCGCTTCCACTCCAAAGCACTCGCCTGTCACTCGGGTGGTCTGGAGGAGCTCCTTGGCGGCGAGCAGGAGTCCAAAGATGGCGTGAATAGGTCGCCGGTGACGACTTTAAATACGGTGGAAGATCCGAGAAGAAGGAGGTCGGGCGGGTGGCACGGAGCTCGGATCCACCAAACCCACCCCGGGCGAGGGTCCTGGATGATCAGAGGTTAATCGGAGCCCGGGGTTTGGGTAAATGGCGGCCGGGGGTCATGCGGTGTGGAAATGGTGAAATCGGGTCAGGCACGACATACCCGGCTCTGGTGGTCCTGGGGGGAGAGTTGACCGGGGGTCAACAATCCCCCGTGGACCAATCAGAGCCCGCCAAGCAAATAAAACTTGATTTATTTATTTAGGCTAGAAAATGATCGAATTAATAAAAACTTAAAACATAAAATATTTTTATTTTATTTTTCTCTATTTTTTGGTGATTTTTAATTATTTTTTGGAAATAAAAATAAGGTATTTACAATGTATAGCTATACATAGGTATATATACAATATAGGGTTTTTAATTTTGATTTTTTTAATTAGTTATTTTTATACATTTTTATTCCTATTTTATATTTTATTTATTTATAGAATAAAATGAGGAATAAAAAGGATATTTTATTTTTATTTTTATTATTTATTTATATAGGTAAAATAAATAGATATATACATCTATATACATGGTATATATACAATGTATTTTTGTATTTTTAATTTTGTAATTTTTATTTTATTTTTGTTTTGATTCTTTTCATTTTATTTATTTACAATATATAATATAGGATATTTACAAAAAGTTTTGAAAATAAATAAGTTTATTTACAAGGTTAAATACATGTAGGAGGATGGTCTATATACATGGTGAAGGGATATTTTTGCATTTTCTTAATTTTTTTTTTAGCTTTTTGTTTTGTTTTTAGACTTTATAAATATGTACAAATATTTACAAATATTTACAACATATTTTTGGGTGAGGAAAATATAATTTATTTATTTACATAGATATTTACACATGAGCCCCTATCTCCCTCTACTTGGCTTTTATGCGGTCAGGCCCATGCTGAGCCCTCCCTTGGGTTAGGTTGCTCAATATTTATTCTAAATATTTCCCTCTTTTTCTTTTTTTTAATCTTTATTCTTTTATTTTTGCACAAAAACATGCTAATTATAGGTTTTTACAAGATGCATGCTTTTGCTAATTATTCCTATTTACAGGTATCTACATGCATTTGCATAGGTTTTTGTAGCTAAAATATAAGAATAAAGAGTGATGAATGGGTATTAATCAGCTACCCATTGCAGGTCTTGGTGCACGTTGGGAACCCCCCGTTCCCCCATTCCAGAGCTCGTCGGAGTCCCTCCAGGCCACCTTCGTCGTCATGTCCATCCGGCCGATGGAGTCTTCATCAAAGCTGCTCAATCGACGCAGAAGCCTTCCACGATTCATCCGACGCTTCCCGATCGATCATCGAAGCTGAGGATCTCCTCCTTGGCTCCGGTGAAGTTCACCCAGGAGATGTTCGTCCAGGTTGATCCGTCACCGTTGGATCAGACCCGCTTCGCCAGATTGCATCCGGACCACAGCCGCCACAGAGGAGTCAGGCTGTTGGATGTCAGATCTGACATCCACGAGCGTTCCACATCCCCGACAGTCCCTGACAGTCAGATCTAACACCTGACGCCTGTAGAGCCGCACGATCGCGCTGCACCAGCGGACAACACATGTCTTCCCACGCGCGACTCACATGCAGCGAGGGTATATTGCTCTTTTTACCCTGCATTTATTTTAGTTTATGTTTTAGTTTGTAAAATAAAAGGTGTAGTTGAACTTATTTGCACAATAGTCATTGTAGTTTCAGATATTTGCATTTTAGTCCTCCTTGTTTGAGACACGTGCTTGGTCACGTGCATAGTGGTGTATTTGCACTTTTTATCCGAAACTTTTCCTGTGTTATGGTTTGAATGAATGTTTTCTAAAATTGCATTTATATCCCTATGAGAATGGATTTGGTGCATGTGTGAATTTAATTGGATAACTTTCATTTTCGAACCTGGGTTTTTTATGCTTTTTAATATTTGGACATGAAACTTAAAATAATTGCATTTAGGTCCATATAACCTATGTGTGTTGTTTTTAATTAAATAAATATAAAAACTACTCCAAAAATTCCTAAAAAATACTCGTGGCTCCTGCTATTGTGTAATATTTTTGGTAATTTTTTAGATGCATTTTGATTTTATTTGCTATTTTCTAAAAAATCAAAAACCTTAAAAGTGTCCTTGACTATTTTAGAAAACCCATAAAAAGAGAAATATACGTTTAAAAATTCCACAAAAATTCCTGATTGGGTGTCTTGCTTTGTTTTAATTTCTATATTATTTGTATTTCATTCTCTGTTATAAAACTCCTAAAAATTAAAAAAGACTAAAAACATTATAAAAATTAGTAGAAGTCATTAAAAATTAAAAAAATAAGTTTTCAATTTTTGTAGGTAGATTTTATTTTATACTTTCATAAAAATGTTACCAAGATTTTAGAGGCACTCTTGATATTTTTAATTGTCTTTTCATATAGGTTGCACACTGCTTGTTATTTTTGACTTTATTTTATTTTTAGAAAATCATATAAAAATAAGAAAAAGCCTATAAAATACCCTAAGACACTCGAATATTTTAAAAAACATAAAAATATTTTTCTTTTGAATTTTTGATATTTTTAGACCTTTAAATAATTATTTGAGTGTGATTTTTATCATTTCTTTATTTCTTTTCTTAATAGAAAATCATAAAAAAATTGAAAGTTAAAAACCACCAAAAAATACTTTTATTTGTCGACTACTTCGTAGGATCATCCCATGCTCCTTGTGTTCGACCCTCGTGGCTATACCAAGTTAGATAATTAGCAAGATCACTTGCCTTGGTTTTATTGTTGTTTGATTTCATTGGTGGTCTAATTTTCTCGTTGAGACTGGTTCCAGTGGTTGTGGTCACAACGACCTTTGATATCACTTAGCCTGAGTCGCTCTCGCCGCTCATCAGATAGCAGTGTTGATGCTGCTCAGGAAGATGATGATGGTGGTGTTGACGCCACCAAGGACATTGATCCAGTCAACGGTACTGAGGTCGTCGCTTCTACATATGCAGAGGTTGTATTGTTTCCACCAGAGATCCAAATGTTAAGCCAGAGTGAGATGTTGATGACATAGTTCGCGATGCTGTGGGTGGTACTGAGGCCACCCCTTCCATTCCAGTAGTGTTTTCTCCAGTTGTTGTATCTCGGGACTTTACAGAAAATACCAAAAAAATTAATAAAGGAAAGGGTTCTTCATCTTAGAGTCCATATGTGATACATGATGATACTTGTATGGATTCTATTACTCCTCAGTAGCAGGAACCCATTCCTAGCCCTCTACCTGAGGAGGGCCCAGCCATCCCCTTCCCTCAAGTACTTCTCTTGGCGAAGGGGAAGAAAATAAAAGATCCAAAAAATCACAGCAGTTAGAGTTCATCTAGTAGATGATTGATAGATTTCAGATTCAGCTGACTCTACAGGAGGAACTTGAGCATATTCCTCTCTTCTAGAAGAACTTGAGAGACAAGACCACCATCCGTAGGAAGAAGAGTAACCATAATGCAAAAATCCATGTGCTCACTCGTGCCACCTGCTTTACCATCCAGAACCGTCTTCCAGCCAAGAGGCCAGATGTAGGAGCTCCCTACGTCAGATGCCATATTCGTGAGCAGAGATTTGATCAGACTCTGTTAGATAATGGCTCTTTCATCAACCTCCTTCCGGTATCCTTACTCGAAAGGACGTGGTCGTCACAATTTCGGGATTGAAATTCCCCGTGGACTTCGTTGTGTTGGACATGGAGATCCCTGAGTCTGTGACAGATACCCCTATCGTTCTAGGACGTTTATTCTTGGCCACAGCCAAGGCGGTGTCTGACCGTGATAGTGGGAAGGTGTACTTCCACATAGAGGGTGAGAGTATACAAATAGAGACGATCGATGAGACCAGAGCACGAGATTCAGCTTGCTTGGAGCAGTTTAGTGTTACAGAGCAGATGACAGAGGTAGAGCAAGACATCCACCAGGAGTGCAACTTTGTGATCACTGATGATGAAGCCGCTTGGTCTGATCCCATTTCACAAGCCCTTCTCTTACCTTCAAACACTACAGATTCACAGGTCCCAGTAGAGGAAAGTTTGGAGAGTACACTGTTGTTAAAGGACACATTCGAGGCTGAAGACCATGTCCAGGACAGCGAGGCAGAATACATTTCTTTTGATTCATATTTAGATCCCTCGGATTCAAACATAGATTGGGTCGAATTTGCTGAGTCGTTACCTTGTCTGATTTCCACCGAGTCAGTAACAAGGGTGGAGGTCGTGCCAACACCGAGTACAGATACACCAGCAGGGCAGCCTTCACCAGTTTTGCATGATTAGCGAGAGTTTTTTCATTCTGATATAGTTGCATTCATTCAGATTTTTTAGAAGCCAGATTTGCCAACTCCATTTGCGAAGAACAAAAGCCTTTGTCGCAGTCGCTGAAATATAGGTTCCTTGTGGGTGAGCATGAGATGTACCCAGTCATTACCTTAGTAGATTTGACTGGAGAGCAAGAATCTCGATTGATGGAGGTTCTTGAAAAGAACTGCAAGGCCATAGGATGGATTGTAGGTGATCTCCAGGGGATAAGTCCGGCTCTGTGCTCCCACCATATCTATCTCGAAGAGGACGCTAATCCATCATGTGAGTTCCAGCGGCGACTGAACCCAAATCTTCAAGAGGTAGTCATGAAGAAAATTTCGAAATGGTGGAGCGCTGATTTTATCTACCCCATCTCCAACTCCAAGTGGGTTAGTCAATTACATTTGGTGCCCAAGAAGATGGGCGTCACTATAATTGTGAGTGACTCTGGAGAGGAGATAGCTACCGGGTACCCACTTCTTGGAGGGTCTGTGTGGACTATAGACGATTGAATCAGGCCACCAAGAAGGATAATTTCCTGCTGCATTTTATTTATCATATTATAGAGAGGCTAGCTGGAAAGAGTCATTATTGCTTTCTTGATGGGTACTCCAGCTACAATCAGGTGGCCATAGTGCCCGAAGACCAGGACAAGACGACATTCACCTGTCCATTGGAGACTTATGCTTTCAGACGGATGCCCTTTGGTCTATGCAACGCCACGACGACATTCCAAAGGTGCATGTTGTCCATATTCTCGGACATGGTGGGTGACATTTTAGAGGTCTTCATGGATGACTTTTCGGTCTATGGCGATGGGTTTGATGCTTGTCTTGACTGCCTAGACTGAGTTCTTCAACATTGTATTGAGGTCCATCTTGTCCTATCTTGGGAGAAGAGTCACTTCATGGTGACTCAGGGGCTGGTGCTTGGTCATATCATCTCCAACAGGGGCATGGAGGTTGATCCGGTCAAGATGGATATCATCAGGAAACTCAATCCACCGTCCAATTTGCGACAGTTACAGTCTTTTTTGGGGCATGTCGGTTTCTACCGATAGTTCATTCATGACTTCAACATGATTGCCTGACCATTAACTGATTTGCTGACAAAAGACAATGAGTTCATTAGAGATGATAAGTGTCTTGTGTCATTTGAGACTCTCAAGGGTTTAGTTTTGAGGCTCTTGTCCTTTAACCACTGGATTGGTCTCTCCCATTCGAGATCATGACGGATTCCTATGATTCTGTCGTTGGGGTTGTGCTAGGACATATGAGGGATGGAGTACCATTTGCCATTCACTACGCTAGCCATACATTGGATGTCGTGCAACGAAACTACACTATCATGGAGAAAGAGATGCTAGTCATAGTCTTCGCCTTGGATAAATTTTGATCGTATATTCTTGGATGTAAAGTGACTATCTTTACCGATCATACCGCTATCAGGTACCTCATGGCAAAGAAGGATGCCAAAGAGAGACTGACTAGATAGATCCTTCTACTCCAGGAGTTTGATATTGAGATTAAGGATAAACCTGGAGTTAAGAATGTAGTGGCGGAACATCTCTCCCGATAGGAAAATCTTTAAGAATCTGAGCAGACTGATCCCATTACAGAGACCTTCCCAGATGAGGCGTTCCTTGCTATCGCCTCTCTCCCATGGTATGCCAACATTGTGAACTATCTTGTTGCCGAGAAAGTTCCACAAGGTGGCCCAAATAGCGACTTGAGACCTTCCTTGCGAAGGCCATGTCTTACCATTAGGAGGATCCCATCCTTTATCATGAAGGAGGGGATAGTATTTGGCATCGGTGCATTCCATAGGAGGAGTACCACAACGTCCTCACATACTGTCACATGCTTGAGGCAGGAGGACATCATTCTGGGAGGCGAACAGCACAGAAAGTTCTCCAATCCGACCTATGGTGGCCTACCCTCTTCAAGGATTCTGATGAATTCGTGAAGAGGTGTACTGACTTTCAGAGGATGGGCACTTGTGGATAGCATGATATGAGGTGTAAAAATAAAATAGTAAAAACTAAGGAAAACGGTGCACAACCAAGAGCATTTTGTAAAAGGTCCCAAAATTCCTTGAATTTATTTTTAAGCTAAAGTACAATGAAATATATACAAATAGAGACTGAAATTAGGATTTTTAGATTTTTATAATTTTCTACAATTTTTTTAGATATTTAGTTTTTTTTGAAATTTTTTATTTTTATAAATAGTTTATGCAGAAAATTGGAAAGAAATTAAAGGACAGTAAAATACACCTACATTGTTTTCCTTGGAATTTTTAGGCAAATTTTCAAATTTTTATGATCTTTTAAAATTCAATCAGACAAAAAGACATTTTTTTTATTTTCTAAATATATCATAATAGCAACAAAATGTGATGAAAAATTTATACAATGAAGAGCAAGACAACAAGAACATACACAATTTTTTGTAAAATTTTTAAAGCAGGAAAAACATTTATTTCAGTCAAAAGAGTAAGCAAATTAAAGTCTGGAATTTATAGGGACTGAAACGTAATTATTTAAAGTTTCTGCCTTATAATATAACAAAAACAAATATGCAGACGGAATATGCAAATTACCCAATAACTCGTGTGCACTGCATGTGACCTTCTGGAGTAGGGGTTGTTCTGCAAATTTAGAAACTTCCAAGGGTTGACATGTAATTTTCCAAATTTTTTTGTTTTAAAAATCTGCCCAACCCCAGGGTTCGTTCTTCTCTCTTTCTCCTCAAGCAACAAAGCAGGAAGGGGGTCGTAGCCACCTCCCAAGAGAAGCAGGGGGTGCGGCCGATCGCGGGGTCGCTTGGAGCGGCAATGGCGCGGGAGTGGCGGCTGCTCTGCCAGGCGGTGGCAGGTTGCGGCACACCTTGAAGCAGGAGGTCGGTAACGGAGTCAGCTGGAGCATGTGGTGGCACGGGCCACTGGGGATGACCACGCACGGTGGAGGGCTTCGTGGCGGGAGGCTGGGTGAAGGAGAAGACAGGGCGGAGGTTTGGGCGCTGGCATTGGTGGCAACTCACAAGGCGTCAGATGGTGGGGGCAGTCCATCGTAGTGGGCGTCAGCGATGAACGAGCGAGTTAGGGGCGGTGCGGTTCAGAAGTGGAGGCCTCCTGGCGGAGGTGCTCGGTAGTGGCGTCGGCTTGGATGGAGGTGGTGCCGGGCGGTGGTGCCGAGGAGCGGCCGCTGGGGGGTGGCCGTCGCGGACAAGGAGGCGCCAGCTCGCAGGGAGAGAAGCAGAGGGGCAGAGGAGTGGTCGCTGGGCTATGGCGGATGTCGCGGACGACCTGCTGATTTTTTTGTTTTTTTATTTTCTTTTTATGTGTAAACAGTAAACTGTAAATAAAGTTTTTTTTTAAAAAAATGAAGCGTTAACTATAGACAGATAGAAATATTTTTTTTTTGATTTTTTTAAATTTTTTTAAGATGATCCTGCAAAACAATTATTAGACAAAAAGAAATATATGTTTTTTTATTTATAAACAAATTAGGATGTGTGAATGGTTGCGAATCTTGGCGAAGTGGGAGAAAGATCCGAAGATCCGACCACTGTGTGTGGTTGGATGTAAAAGGTTGTGCAAGGTAGAATAAGAAATGTGAGGATCAGAAAATGAAATGAAAAATCGGTGTCGGACGCGGATTAAATCGGGATGGATGTTTTTATGATTTTGATATCTAAATATTAATCGTGATATCTACACAAAAATTAAATCTAAGATTTATCTAAAAAACGATGGGAAAGAAAGTGGATCTCACCTCGGGATCGGATACGCTGTGATGGCCTCGATGAGGGCCGACTCGCTATCATCGGACGGCTCGAAGGCTGGGCACCCTTCTTCGACAAGATCGCTCTCAGAGATTGGGCTCCTCTCCACCAAATATTGATCAAAGTCAAATGAGGGAGGAGGAGCAACATAAAAAGAGAAGAAAAATAAAAAAGGAAAGGATGTACAAAAGAGGAAGGTGTTTAGTGGTGGAATTAATATAATATAATTAATTAATAAATTAAAATGAATTTCAGAACTAATTAAAATGAATAAATAAATTTACAGAAATTAATTAGACACATTAATGGTGGCTATTAATGGTATAAAAAAATATCTTTATATACAAGGTATGTTTTCAAATCAAATAATGAATTAAATAATGAAATACAAATTTTAGATATTTACTTTTTTGGAGGATTTATATGTTGTATACAATATTATGTGCATATAATACAGTATATACATGTACAAATAAGGAAATATTTTTTAAAATAATTTTTAAAATTTTATTATTTACATATTTTATAATAAAGATAATATTTAGAATTATGTACATTTTGTATAAAAAATAAATATGAATAAATATGTACAACAAGTAAGTGGTAGAACTACACAAAACACCACATCAAACCGACTTTTCAACCGTAACTCTAAATATTATGAAACCGAAACCATTTGAAAGATAATTTAATTTAGAGTATAATGGAAGTGAGTTTGATTCAATTTGAGTCTGTATGGAGGCGGAATTGATAGTTCAATTGTCACTTTATGGCTTTTTCTGAGTGTGATTATTTGTAATCTGTACATTATTTTACTTTACAATTATTTTTATTATTTACAACACATTTTTATATACATAAAAGTATTTAATCTGAGGTCAATTTATAGACAAATAAAATAGTGTAAGTTTTGTACAAATATACAGGGAAAAATATTTGCAAATTATTTTTGCATTTTTGAATTAAAGACCCTATCTTCCCCTACTTTATTCCTGGTCGATCAGGTCAAGTCTTGACCTTCTCTTAGGGTTCGGGTTAGTCTGCATTTATTCCATAATACATTCTTCATTTTTCTTTTCTTTTTCTTTTTTTCCTTTATTATTTTATTTGAGTACAAAAAGTGTTAAAAATGCATATTTAACAAATACATGCAAAATGGTAATTTCATGAAATTTGTTGATATTTATAGGTGTTTGACTAAGGAAATGAAGCTAAAATAAAAGAATAAAGACGATGAATCGTGAATTCATCATTCCCCTATACTTTACCTTTGCTAGTCCCTTAGTAAACACTTATTTGGAAAATAAGTGAAAACAAAAATAAAGAAAAGAAAAGTGAAAGAAGTTAGAGCAATGTTCACTTTTAAACTTATCTTCATAAAATTGTAGTGTGAAGCTCTGCCAGACCTTTGGATTATTAGTGTGTCGGAACCTTAATGGGAAATGGATTTAAAACCTAATAGCCTCTAAGTTCTACAAGACTCCAATTCAGGTCTCCTCAACAGTCAGGTCAGAACAAGTCTACAAACACAAATTCTTAAGACTATGAATCTTTACTTGTATGGTGTAAGTGAAATATAGCTCCTCATCTCAAAAGTAGTAAAGAAATAGCCTCTCTCAACAAGGCAACTCTAGTCCCCCCAGTCTAGCAACTCTTTCCTCGAGGAGCGGGGATATTCCCTTCTAAGTTCAAGTACAACTAGCTCAAGAAGAGGGGATGGAGAACAGAATGGATGGTAACCAGTGTAGCTACCTATCCCTGGATGCATGACCTGTGTAGCCAAGTCATCCGTTGTAAGCTTACAAAAATTTGACTTTGACGCTCTTATTCTTTTTTTTCACTTGTATATACACTCCGGCAGGCATTTTACTTTTCAATCATGCCTATCCACTTTTGGAGATTGTGCATTTTTTCTTTTTTCTTTCTTTTTTTTAATATATACAAGGTGCAACATGTACATAACAAGTTTTTCCTCTTGAGCCAGTCGACTATCCCTCTTTTGAAGAATTATTGCAACCCCATAGCATCCTGTCTTTAGACCTCAACATCGCCAAACTAGGTTGAGATCCACTTCCCTCCCTAGAGGAGGACGAGAGGTTCCACCTGGATGTACTACCCTCATATGCTACCCTAAGACAAAAGATTCTTCCCCCTCAGTACCCCCTCCATGAAGAGCTATGTGTAAAGTGCTTGTTCAAGGTAAGCCACGGTCTGAAAGAATCATGCGTGTGTTGTTAAATATTCTACTTAGACTAATCAAGATGACATGTGAATATATTATTATGGACTCAAAGAATTAAGTAACTCGTACCTGAAAAGTCTTAACACCAGTTCTTATAAGGTTCTTCTGAAATTAAGTGGATTAAGGTCCAACTAAGCTCCATTCTTCAATTTTATTCCAGACTTAGTTTAAATGTCAAAATTATCCAGAAAAATGCACATGTAAATGCAAGAAAATATGTACAATGCAAGGAAAAGAAAGAAAAATCTTTTTGTGAAACAATTTTCAAATTTGGAACTTTTTATGGATTTTTGAAAAATGATGCACATGCAAAAATAGTTTTTTTAATGCAATTTTTTACAAACTTTTGGGTTTTGTAGTTTTTTTAACAAAAGTTTAGTAATATATGCAAGTATATGCCAAACTTTTTTTAATAAGAGTTAGGGAGAGATACACATATTTACACAGGAGTGAGTCAATTATTTACAAGAATCAGATGAAAGGATTTACAACTTGAGTAATTTATACAAATATATACATACAATTGGAATTTTTTATCTCTTTTTCTTTGTGATGCATATATTCCTCATAAATATTTGACAATAATTTTACAAATAATTTTGAAAACTATAGTCCAAAATAATTTTCTAATAATTTTACAATCATTTACAAATATTTGAAAACTATTTTGCAAACATTTTTCAAACAATGTATATAGATTTTTTTCAAAATAATTCTAAATCATTTTCATAACATTTGCAAATAGTTTTACAAAATATTTTTATTTCACACAAAGAAAAGAAAAAATTTTACAAGCCCAAATATTTTTACAAAGGTTGAAAATATTTTTAAAATATTTTTCAAATAGTTTTCAAAAAGTTTTCAAATAGATTTTCAAACTACTTTCAAAATATTTTTCAAAATATTTTAACCTTACTTATTAATCAGTATATACAAAAAGGAATTTGGGAAAATATTTGCATCTTTTTATTAGTTGTTTTTTTTAATTTTACCAGTATTTATATAGTATGTTAGCCATATTAAAATACGAAAGTATGAGTTATGGCTAAAGTATATATGCAATATATACGACACCCCCCTATACTTAGATCAAAGTATGTCCTCATAATGATCAGAGAGCGATGGAGAAAGACATAACTCGTGCTAAGTATAGAAAAGTGAAAAGAATGTTATATTACAACGACGGATGAAAGAATAAAATCAATAGGAGTCTGTGATGCCCCTATACTTAAGATCAAGTATTCCTAAGTATAGAAGACTGTACACAAGGGAACTACCGAATGATAGGATGTAAAAATCTTACCTCCCCTATACTTAGGGTAAAATATCCCTAAGTATAAAACGTATCAAAAGAATAATCAAAAGTTTGACACCCCACTATACGTAGGGTAAAGTACACCTTAAGTATATCATAATCAAGAGATGAAGATGGGATGTTAGATTATAGAATGTATGATATGGATAGAATGATGTATATAGATGTGAGTAGAACAATGTTGTGGTGCCTTTCAACAAGCCTTAGAGTTTACACCCCTAGCTGGGCTCAAATGCTAGGACAACATAGTATCGAGGTTCAGGACGGCATCTGTGAGGCGAATACCATATTGTTGTCGCAGTCTCAGTGGGAGAAGAATGACAAGGTCAACAGAGTAAACTGTGACACCCAAGTAAGCAATCAGACGGGTGTGTGCTACCGAGTAAAGATATAGAAAGATGAAATCGGGCTCCGGTAACACAAAAGAAATCATCGGCTCAAGGTCTGAATGGAGTGGAAGGATGGAGTCGAAGAAGTCGAACGTGGAGAAAGAAGGATCTGTCAGGGAATCCTCCATGTTAATCACCATCTCAAATAGATAAGGAAGATCAAGATCAGGAGATTCACTATAAAGTCTGATATCTGAAGCATGTAATGTAGAGAAATCAGTAAACTCATCGAATACCTCAAAGATCGGGTCATCCTCGCGAGGGTCATCGAGGAGAGAAAAATCAAACTCATGATCAGATTTATGAGAAGACTCAGTCTCGTGATCCGATAGATCGGATACACTCTGAGAAAGTGAAACCGAGTACACAAGGTCCTTGGCATCCTCCCGTAGATAACCCTTGGGGAGTAATGCCGAATCAGGATTGAACCGGGGATCTATGCTGCCAAATATCAGGTCCTCCAAAAATGTATCGACCTCATCAAATGGGAGGACACAAGGCTCAAATATGGGACTATCTATGTCTGTCAAATCAAAAATCGCTCCCTTATCAAGCTCTCTATGCTGAGATGTATCCAGATGTATATCTGAATATGAGAAGATCTCCTGAAGAAAGGACACTGAATCAGATAAACAAGGATACTGAAATGACTCAAAGAATGGTTGAGATGTGGGCTCCTCCTCTATTTCTTGTGATACTAACAGATCTAGAATCCAAGAATCTTCGATGTGAAAGTGTGGGACTGTTCAAAATCTGTCTGTAAATAAAACGGGAACTTGACAAATGTTCGGCTCTGGAAACTCACATCCATCATATGAAATGTAGTCACATCCATATCCTCCGATTGGTGTGTGCTGTCAAACATGGCATGATATGTCACACACTCAACTGGTGTCATATCTCCCTCGTGTGTTGTCCCGAATAAATCATCTCGTGAATATGGAATCTCTGAAATTGTTCCTAAGATGGTCTTAAATAAATCCATGTCGGGACTATGGTGTGAACGACCACATAAGGTAATGACTAACTTAATCTGTTCGACGGTCATCCCCCTCTTGGAGATCTGTACAAGGTCAATCACCGAAAATACATGATCCAGAAATTGCCTCAAAAGATCAAGTATCCTCATCCACGAATCTCTCAATGGCTCCTGAGGGTCTATTGAAAAATCTCGAATATTAGACCACGTCAACTCTGCTATATGATGGGAGTAAAATCTCTATAGGAACTCTAAGCGTAAGTCTCCCCACGTAACGAACTTCCTTCCCAATCATCTGTGCCAACTCTTGGCTCTACCCTGAAGTGAAAATGGGAAGGTAATCAGCATAAGCTCCTCAGAAGTGATATCATAATATGGTCGTGATCTGCAAAACTCCTCAAAATCAGATATATGAAGATACGGATCCTCGTGCACTTCTCCAAAAAACTTCGGCAGTAAATTAATCAACTCAAAATCCAGAATGAAGGGACTCAATGTAGACCATGACTGAGCTTCTTGGTCTGGGTGCTCATCCATCATCTCAGGATAGAAATCGTCTAAAACATGTAATTGTCCAATTTGATCTCCTATGAAATGCACTCTCATCTCACCAAGGTGATCGATCGCATCTCGTATCTGATCAATCTGGTCTCCAAGGGCGTCAAGCACAGCATGCCATGAATAAGAAGGTGGGAATGGGGAGGGGTAGAAAGATAAGATGAGGAGAGGCCGCTCGAGGTCCCGACCTCCTAAGAGAGTGGGGGAAATGATGGGTATGAAATGAGGAAGACACAAAATCCGGCTGGAATGGAGTATGTCCCATCATGAAGAGAGGAAAGAAGGATGATGAAGAGAGGGAAGTGATGAATACTCATTCATCACTCTTTATTCTTGTATTTTAGCTAAATATCTTGGCAAAATACCATGTAGATAGCTGTAAATACAATAAGTTACCAATAAGCATGCCTTTTGTAAATATTAATAATTAGCATGTATTTGTGCAAAAATAAAAGAAGAAAGAATAAAGAAAAATAAGGAAATATTTAGAATAAATATTGAGTGACCTAAACCCTAGAGAGGGCCCAATATGGGCCTGATCGCCAAATAAAATAAGTAGAGAGAGATAGAGCCACTCCACCTTGTATATAATCCTTCTTATATGTAAATATTTTATTTTCACAAAAATAAAATAAAATTGTGTTTTCATTACCTTGTATATATTTCCAAACAATAAAATAAAAATTAGAAAAATAAAATTAAAAAAACAAAATAATTTCTCTCTCAACCTTGTATATAATACATGTATATATGAATAATATATCCATTTATTTCACTCTTGTAAATAAAAAATAAAAATAAAATAAAAATACATTATACTCTAAATTTTATGTTGTAAATAAATAAAATATAAAATTGGGGTATTTGCACAAAAATAAGAAAATAAAAATAACAATATAAAATACCTAGGTATTTTATACAGGTATATAATATATTATATTGTATTTATCATAATTTATTTTTCATAAAAAGAAATAAAAATCACTAAAAAATTTAAAAATTAATAAACATTTTTCATTTTGAACATATTTTAAAATAAAATCATTTTCGATTTTTAATTTATTTTACAAATAATTTTGACTCCAAATTTTCTGATTAGTTCAAGAGGGATGTTGACCCCGGTCAACTCCCCCTCCCGGACCCTTGACAAACCCAGTTTTTATCCTCTTAATGGCATCGATTTGACGGTTTCGTTGCAGTCGGATAAATCCGGATCGATCAAAAATTAACAGCACAAATCGATGAATTGTTGAATGAACTAACGCATGGTTTTATGTTTGTTTAGCCTTGACAAGCCCCAGGGTCGACTCAAGGAGGCAAAGGAACAACTCGGGATCAGATTAGAGGGATTAGATTACGGTTTTCCAATTGAGATTTTTTTAAAAATTTTTTATGCAATAAAAAATACCAATGCACAAATGCAGATGAATTAGGTTATTAAGAAAACAACAAGTTAGCAAAATTTAATTTTATTCTGAAATTATTCCAAAATGACCAAATTGTATTATTCCTATAAACTTAATTCAATGATTAATGCGAAATGGATTTTTTTGTATTTTTTGGATCAAAAATGCACAAATGAAAAATGCAAACTTTTTTGGAGTTTTTATGTAATTTTTCGTGCAAATGAAATGCAAAAATTATAAAAAAAATTACCTGAAGATAAACATGATGAAATTAGCTAGGCTAATTTTTTTAGAATTTTGTGACACTTTATGATTTTTTTATGATTTTTTACAGAAAACAGAGCGACTGTGGGTCTTTAATTCCTAATAAATCCAAAAATCGAATTATCTAGAGAGCTATATATCTCAAGTAGATATTTTAATCAGGAATCCAAGAGACGTGAAATTACTCAAAAATCTTATTTGTTGATTTAATTAAAAATCAATTACTTAAATCACCGTAGAATTTATTTTATGCAAACGACAACTTCAAATTGGACGAAATTTGGTCTGTAATTAAGGCACACTTAAAGACATCATTCACAAGTTTTTCACAATTTTTAGAGCATCAAATGACTATGTACAAATTTCAGAGTATAGTTGGGCAAAATATCATTGATTTTCAATCTCTGATTTTTAATAAATTATCAGATGTGCACAAAAATATAAATAAATAGCCAAAATGTTCACAATTAATTTGTCAACAACATGCTATTTTTGTATTAAAAAATTGATGCCAAATGATTGTCCAAATAATAACGCAAAGCAGGGGTGTCTTCACAATTCAGGAAATAACATAAACAAATAGAAATGTGTGCTGAGCACTTTTTGCTTAAAGAAATATGCAGGATAAAAATGCAACCTTCACGAAAATAAAAAATTAAAATAGACCTTTCAATCAAAAATGGAACCCACTTCCACCATACGCGTTAGGGCACAGGGATTAGGGCGTAGGGCGGGCGGCGGCCAAGCGCGGCTAGGGGGCGCAGTGACGGATGGCGCGCGTGCGCTGTCGAACATACTGGCGGCGCTAGGGGTGGCGACGCGCCTCAGCGGTGGGGCTGATGCATGGCGCGGGGGAGTCGGCGGGCGCGATGGCAAAGCGCGGCACCGAGGCGCAGAGGACGGCGAACGCCTGGCGGCACGGTGTTGGATGATGAAAGTGGACGCGCGGAGGTGGAGGGCGGTCGGTGTGGCTGTACGCTCGAGGCATGCGGTGGCACGAGATACAGTGGTGTGCTGGGGCTGGCGTCTGGTGGCCGTTGACGGGCGGCTTGCGTGGCGCACGGGGCCACAGCGACGTGCGGCGGGCGGTGGTGTGTCGAAGAGGGAGGTGCGAGCTGCTGGCCGCGCGTGGCACAAGGGCAGCGTTGCTCGCAAGTGGGGCGCAGCTGGAGGTGTGGGCTGTGAAGGGCACGCGCGCTTGGCTGTGCGTGGACGGCGAGGAGGATTAGGCTGTGGTGGTAGAGCAGCGGCCGACCGCTAGGGGGCTGACGGTGGGCAGAAGCACCTGCTTTTGTTTATTTTTTTTAATTTTTTTTGTAATTTTTTTTATATTTTTTTGTGTAAACTGGAATGAAATGAAAATTGAAAAGGTGTAAATGTGGTGATTTGGTGATAGTGATGATGGTGGTGGTATGACTTTTATGTGATGTAGGAAAAAATAATTATGTGGTTGTGTGCTCTTGATGAAAATGATGATGGTGAATGAATTGATGGTGAAAGTGAAATGTTTTGTGGATGAAACAACAAGGTAAAAAATCTTTAGATAAAAAAAATAAAATGACAAGGAAAGGAGACGGTTTACTTACTTGTGATTCGCCGAAAATGGAGCCACGGTGTGCGGCTTCCGTCGTGGCCTCTATCTGATTTGGCGATCGAAAATCGGAGAAGCACCGTGAGTGTAGCTGGCAGCTCACTACGCTGAGATTAACCGCGGATCTTGTGTTGAGGTTGTCGTCGCTCGACTCGTCTCCTACATCTGTCACCTGAAGGTTAAGAGGGGCTCGACCTCACTTCTCTTGAAAACGGTGAATGATGGGAAATGATGGAGGTGGTGGTGAATAAAAAGAAAGGGAAGGGAGTTAGAAAAGAGATGGAGAGTGTGGAGTAGTGGGGAGTTATTGGCTTGGAGTGGAAGACAAGTAAGGGGAGAAGAGGTAAAAGGGAGATAAAATAAATAAAATAATAAAAATATTAGGTTACTTAAAACAATTAAAATAGTAATAATAAAATAATAGTAGTAATTAATTTGAAAATAATAAAATAAATCTGAAAATAATAAAATTTAGGGGTGACATGTGGTGGCTCCAAGAGCTGCCACATGTCGCTCCTCGAAAATTCAGAAATTAAATGTAAACAAAAATCATAAAGAAATAACAAAAAGGATTAAATCAAAAAGTAGTCAACACGAAAGTTGCTCATCTCGATGAGATCTACAACTTTTTTGAAGGGCCAAAAATTAAAAGAAGTCATATGTACAAAGTGTATTTTTGGGTGATACCTTATAGATATAAAATACCGCATTTTATCCTTTGTAATTTTTTTGTCATTTTTAATTAAGAGAAAAATCAAATAAAAGTTAGAAAAAATATAAAAAGAATATTTACAACTTATTCTAGTTTTTTTGAATTTAGAATAATTAAGAAAATAAAAAGATAAAATGAACGGCAAAATGGTCAATAAAAGGGGCCCAAAACCCAAGTTTTTCATACGAGCTGCGATTTTAATGAAATTGGTCTTGTTTAGAAGGTATTTGAATGTATATTACTTTAACAGTAAGTATACCTAATTTGGAGGTTTGTATGAGAGAGATGTGTGCTTTCTAAGGTCTAAGGCCTACAATTGGGTTTGGGGTTTTATAGGTTAATTTTACAAGTTAGTATTTTTTTGATATTTTTCTTTAATTAGTGTTAGTAATATATACACTATAGAGTTGGTTTTATTGGATTTGGAGTTAGTATAAAATATATACAAATAGGGTATTTTAGTTAGTATACAGGTGAATATTTACAAGTAAAATTGGCTTCTTATTTAATGCAAATATGAATGCTAAAATGCAGATATTATGCTTGCATGCATGAATGCTAATTATGCAAGATAAGGGGAAATATGCTGCTATTTACTTGGGAACAAAGCTCTATTTTCAACTTTTATAGTGATTACAGATTCATCAACCCCCTATACTTAAACATTGCTCGTCTCGGAGCAACTAAAATGAAATGCAAGAGTGAAATGATATTTGGTTCCATACCAAGGTCATGAACAAAAGTTGAAAATGGAGTTTGACTCGACCATTGAATTATTTGTGTGGCGGAACCTTATAGGGATCTGAACTTAAGATCTAACAGACTTCAAGTTCCACAAGTCCTATATTCAAGACTCCTCAATAGTCAGGTCAGAACAAATCCTCAAACGCAAATTCCTGATGACTATGATTCTCACTTGTACTGTGTAAGTGTAAAATAGCTCTCCACATCAAAAATGGCTTAGAAGCAGCCTCCTATAACATAGTAACTCTAATTTCCTGGTCTAGTAACTCTTTCCTCGAGGATCGGAGTATTCCCTTCAAAGTTCAAGTGCGACCAGCTCAAGAGGAGGGGGTAGAGAAAAGAATGGACGATAGCCAGTGTAGCTACCTATCCTGGGATGCCTGACTAGTGTAGCCAAGTCATCCAGCTGCATTTTCTTTGCTAATATACATACTCTGACAGGTATTTTTTCACTTGGACCTGTATGATTTTTTTGGAGTTCTTGCATTTTTTTCTCTTTTTTCTTTTTTTTGAACTATATACAAGGTGCAGCATGTACATCAGGAGTTTTTCTTCTTGAGAAAGTAGACTATCCCTCTTTTGAAGCACTATTGCAACCCACAGCGTCCCGTCCTTAGATGTTAATACCACCAGACTAGGTTGAGATGCACTACCTTCCGTAGAGGAGGACGGATGTTTCCACCCGTGTGCTACTCCAAGCTAAAGGATTCTACCTCCTCACCAACTCATCAATGAAGAGCTACGTGCATGGTGCTTGTCCAAGTTAGGTCATTATCTAAAAGAATCATGCGTGTGCACGAGATATTCTACTTAGACTAATCAAGAAGACATGTGAACATAGACTTGCGGACTCAAAGAATTAAGTCACTTGACCTGAGAAATCTTAACTCCAGTTCATATAAGGATCCTCTGAATTTAGGTGGATTAAGGTCAAATCAAGTCTATCCTCAATATCTACTCATAACTTGGTTCAGAACCCACTAGCTTTTCACCTTGCATATGCAAGATATGCAGATGAGGTGCAGATGATATGCTATGTAGATGAATGAAATGCAAGACTCTTTTTTTCTTTTCTTTTATTTTTTTGCAAGGATGATACGCAAGAGTAAATAAGTAGCCCATTTTTTTGTTTTTTTGTTTTCAAAACTTTGGTAAACCTCCTATGTTACAACAATTTACAAGAGTTTGTAAGTATTATACAAATTATAAAAGTGTTATACAATATACAAGTATACATGTATTTTAAAAACATTTTTTTTACAAAAGTTGTACAAGTACTATACAACAAGTTTACAAAATTGTTTTTCAATTTTTACCCACCCGTAATTATTGCGTAATGTATACAAAGATACGTGAAAGTACGAGCAATGGGTAAAGTATATATATAATATATACACACCCCCCTATACTTAGTGTGTGTTATGTCCTCAGAGCACGAAAAGCGAGGAAAAAGACATAGCTCGTGCTAAGAGTAGGAAAGCTAAAATAAAAAAAAGTATAGAAGTCGTCCCGCCCCCCTATACATAGGCTCTGGCAGCCTAAGTGCAGAAGAAGATCAAAAATGGGGTGGACGAGGTTAGGAGGGGAAATGGAGGAGTATATACACGACGAGCTTCGGTCCCCCCATACTTAGGCTCAGGTCAGCCAAAGTATAAGACAGGAGTGAGTGTGAGAACCGATGAGATCTAGAGAATATACATCAAATGGTGAAGAGACTCGGGTCACATTCCCCCCTATACTTAGGATCTGATCATCCTAAGAATAGCCATAAAATTAAATGATATGGAGCCGGGACGAATGATTCGAATCACTGGGGAGGGAGGGAAAGAAAATATATACACGGAGGATTGGGAATATACAGAGATCAAGAAGGTTTGTGATGAAACTTCTTGCGGAAGCGAGGAGGTGGGTAATATACAAGTGTGTCGCTGTCAGAATCATCCTTAGAGTTATAGTAGTGCGGTGAAGGGATCGTCCAACGCGGGTCGACATACGACTGCTTGCTTAGATAAGGCTTGAGAACAGTCGAACTGAGCTCACTCATATAAATCACCTTATCCGGACCCGATGAGGATTCCTTTAAAAATTCCTTCTCCAGAATGTTGAAGGAAATTTTCTTGGTCAGTTTTCTAGAACCTAAATCATTGAGAGGGAGATGAGAGCGATGCACCTTGAGAGGTTCGGGGGAACACCTCGAGGAATCAATTCTCGACTTCCTCTCACTAGATAGCCACTAGAAGAGGGAGCAACCGTGTTTTTATGTGAAGTCAATTTAGTCTTGTTTGTTTCCTTTGAAGGTTCGGGATGTGGTGCGGTGCTGACCGTGGGTTCCTCATCAGACGAGTCACCATATAGATTGAAATATTCCTGAAGGGCCAGCACGCGTCTCGAGAAAGTGCTAGTGATCTCAGTTGTCTTGGCATTGTTGGGCTCTTGTATCGGATCATCAAAATGATCAAGGCAATCCACAAAGCTTGTGTCCGACACAATGGTAGCTTCTGGTCGTGAGTCCTCCTTTGAAGTTGTCACGGTGGTGTTGCAAGTAGTTGATGAAGTGGAGGTGTGGGAAGTCTCTGAACCAACGGTCGTCCAGACAATCGGTCTCTCAGGTGTAGCAGAGAGGTGGGACTCATCTTCCTCTCGATAGTCACGACTGTCAGCAGATGTGTGGGTCACCTTGGAGTAAAGTGTATCAAAGAGTGTGTGAGGTCGAAGCGCTCCCAATGCTGAAAAATCGATCTCCCGAGTCTCGCAGTCTATAGTCACCTTAGCCAAGGCTAAGAATGGCTTCCCGAGAATAATCGGAGACTGGGTAAACTCTCCTTGGTGCTCGATGTCAATGATCGTGAAGTCCACCTGGAGTAGAGCACCTTCAAAAGTAATGATGACTGAAATGTTTCCTCTCGACTGTTTGATGGATAGATCAGCCAGTTGAACGATCTCTCTCGACTTCCTAAGTGTCCTGAGTTTGAGCTTGTCAAACACAGAGGTCAGGAGGATATTTATCGGTGAGTCATCATCGATTCTTGCATGGGTAAAGATGGTGTCTTTGATTTCACACTCAACTCGGGGAAATCGCTTCACTCTGTGGCTATTGGTCTTTCTTCCCATCACTAAGGAGGTGGCCATAGACACTATGTGTCTTTCAGTCCTTGTCCTCTTTTTTCCCGACCTCTTAGGCATCAATTTACTTCTCACAAATCGTTTGAGGTCCATCAAGTGATCTATGTCCTTAATCAAGGGAAGTTTGAAAATCAATTCTTCATCGAGTGCTTCCCTTAGGGTAGGATCCAATTTTTTTAGGTCTTTTTCATTTTCAATTTTTATGTGTTTTTTTGGTTTTTCATTTTTGGAGTTTTTAGTGGATTAATGATCAGACTCTGGATTGGAAGGCAAGGGGTTAGTAGAAGAGGGAGATAGAATGGACTCCATCTGTACATGATGTGTCGGTTCCCTAATGTTCGCTTGATTTTCAACATCAGATCTGCTTACGACCTTTTCCACTTTCATTTCTAAGCTGGCAGAAATGGAGTGCAATATTTCCATGACATATCTCAACTTGTTACCGAATGTTTCATTTTTCTCAATAAGTCTGGAAATGTCATCCTCCAAAATGTTCTCATGACAAATCATGGGAGAGTTCTACTCAATTGGAGGAGACTGCTGAGCTGTTGGGATCTCATACTCAACATACCTAGACTCCGGCATGTAATGCTGGGTCGAGTATGGATCATCCAAATGGCAACTCATTGGTTGGAGCCTCATATGATGGAGTTAATGAAACGGGGACTGATAATTCTAGCTCGTGAGTCCAATCTTGTGAATGTATAGGCTTCTCCGAATGCGTGATATGAAGGCTGGTTAATGGAAACTTTATCACTAAAGATAATCAAGTCTGGGATATCATGATGTGCAGACCTCTCCATTCGGGTTGTTCGATCGACAATGTTGTGCCCTAAGGTCAAGTCGGGATGCGTATATTCAAATTGTTGTCTGGTCCTTACTTGAGGTGAGAATGAAGTATGTGGGGGCATATAATTTTACCAATCATCTGTCTTAGTAGTGGCTTGCTCTTCATACGATTATTTGATTCCTACAAGCTCTCGAGAATAAGGACAGTCAACCCAAGATGGAAGTGGATTCGGAGTATTGGAATATGGAGTAGATGAGAAATGCGAAGAAGTGGAGAAGCCAGTCAAAGTTCTGACTTCATAATCGGGTTGAGGTGGAGCTGACTACGGGTAAGGGTCTCCTGTGGGTGGCGGAGGATACATGGAAGAATGAGAAGGTGCAGATGATCAGTATATGGTCGAGGAGGATTGACCAGAGGTCACAGGGTATGGGGACCAATATCCCAACATCTTGAAGAGGAAAGGATGAATGTAAGAAGATTGAGGTAGAAAGCGTGCAATTACACAGGATAACACACACGGACAAACACAAAGACAAACGCAAGAGCAAACCCTGAGTTCACACTCAACAAGGTGAAGGACTCGAAACCGAGTCCGATTGATCTGGTTGATTTTAAGAGTGATTTTATCAGACAAGATAGCAAAGGTTACGCGGCCTAGAGGGGAGTCGGCTAAAAAGCCAGTTGCATCTCCCATGTTTAACATGTCGCCATAGATACCAACGCCCTTCCTTTCTTTGATCCTATCCCAAGTTGATGGATTCAAAGACCTGTCCCTATCTACCTACAAGCAGACAGAGGTTGATAAGGCTGGAACTTCACCCCCGGAGGTTACTAGCAACTTGTCGCGAAGTACCACAATTTCGCCCCTATCTACCTCTGAACAGGCGGAGGCTACTTGGTACTAGTCAGTGAACATGAATAATTCAACTCGTGATATTTGCTAGGATCAGTCGGAACGTGATATGGAAGGCGGGGATTTGGGCTCTGCCTTCAGGTGTTCAGACACACTCAAGTACCCTCACTCAGCCTGAAAACAAGGTCGGAGTCAATCTCCCGCAAACAAGGGTTAATTTTATTTAATTTTTTTTGGTCCAATTCAATTAGCAGTCCTGATTTTAAAGATTAGTTGTCACTAATATTAATCCACACAAGCAATCACATCTACCGTCCAGTCCCAATTCCTTTATCCTAGGTTAGAAAACCGAGAGAGAGAGAGAGAGAGAATCAGAAAAAGTTGATGCAATCGAGAAAACGATGATGAATGCTTGAGTAAGAATACTTACAGTGCCTCCAGCTCTCTACAATGTGGGATGCAAGACTGAATTGAAATTTTACATTAAATGGAATGCAAGCGATGAAAAGCTGCTCCTAGACAGGCAGTTCTATTAGCGAGTGAAGAACAGATTATGTTTGGCTAAGTCATGCGGTCTAAGTGCATCTTTTAAGTGCGAAGCGTGGTACTAGAATTTTACAAGCACAAACATGTCCTAAAATAGCTCTAAGAGCCGCAAGTGGAAGTCCTATTCTACGTAAAGCAACCATACAGCACACGGGGACACGTTTTATTATGACTTACATGCGCGAGATCCCAAACGGGAACCGTTGTAAATGCAGACACTTTTTTTTCAAAAAAATACAAAAATATTTCTGGCGTCTCAACATCCAACTTGATCCAAGAATCGTCAGACTTCGATGCACTTCGACATGCGTCGACTTCAAGAAAGCTGCTTCAAGTCCACCGGACCCTCTCACAAAAAGATAAAAATGTTAGATATAGAGAGAGAAAATAAATAAATAAAAAATAATTGGAAAAAAGTGAAATAATTACAATATGGTTCGGGGATCAGACTACCCGAATGACTAGAAAACATAAATCTAATTTTCTAAAGTGATCCTAAGCCGTTTGCCTCCCCGGCAACGACGCCATTTGATGAACCCGGTTTTTATCCTCTTACTGGTACCGAATTGGCGATTTCGTTGCAGTCGGATAAATCGGGATCGATCAAAAATTAACCGCACAAATCGATGAATCGTCGAATGAATTAACGCACGGTTTTATGTTTGTTTAGCCTGGGAAAGCCTCAGGGTCGACTCAAGGAGGCAAATGAACAACTCGGGATCATATTAGAGGGATTAGATTGTGGCTTTCCAAGTGAGATTTTTTTAATTTTTTTATGCAATAAGAAATACCAATGCACAAATGCAGATGAATTTAGTTATTAAGAAAACATCAACTTAGCCAAATTTAATTTTAATCTTAAATTATTCCAAAATGACCAAATGTATTTTTGTTGTAAATCTAATTCAATGATTAATGCGAAATGGATTTTTTTGTAATTTTTGGATTAAAAATGCACAAATGAAAAATACAATCTTTTTTGGAGTTTTTATGTAATTTTTCATGCAAATGAAATGCCAAAATTGTGAAAAACTTACCTGAGTATAAACATGATGAAATTAAGTTATGCTAATTTTTAGAATTTCCTGACACTTTATGATTTTTTTATGATTTTTTACTGAAAACAGAGCCACTGCGGGTCTTTAATTCCTAATAAATCCACAAAATCGAATTATCTAGAGATCTATTTATCTCAAGTAGGTAGATATTTTAATCAGGAACCCAAGAGACGTAAAATTTCTCAAAAATCTTATTTGTGGTTTTAATTAAAAATCAATTACTTAAATCACCCTAGAATTTATTTTATGCAAACGACAACTCTAAATTGGACGAAATTTGGTCTGTAATTAAGGCACACTTAAAGACATCATTCACAAGTTTTTCACGATTTTTAGAGCAACAAATGACTATGTGCGGATTTCAGAGTATAATTGGGCAAAATATCGTTGATTTTCAATCTCTGATTTTTAATAAATTATCAGATGCTCACAAAAATATAAATAAATAGCCAAAATGTTCAGAATTAATTTGTCAACAACATGCTATTTTTGTATTAAAAATTGATGCCAAGTGGCTGTCCAAATAATCACGCAAAGCAGGGGTGTCTTTGCAATACAGGAAATAACATAAACAAATAGAAATGTGCACTAAGCACATTTTTCTATTAAAGAAATATGCAAGATAAAAAATGCAACTTTCACGAAAATAAAAAATTAAAATAGACCTTTCAATCGTGGGTTCCAAAAATGAAACCCACTTCCTCCATGCGCGCTAGGGCACAGGGAATGGGGCGCGGGGCGGGCGGCGGCCAAGCGCGGCTGGGGACGGCGTAGTGGCGGATGGCGTGCGTACGCTGTCGGACGCACTGGTGGTGCTAGGGGCGATGACACACCTCGGCAGTGGGGCTGACGCGTGGCGCGGGGGAGTCAGCGGGCGCGGTGGCAAAGCGCGGTGCCGAGGGGCAGAGGATGGTGAATGCCTGGCACCATGGTGTTGGATGACGACGGTGCCGCGCGGAGGTGGAGGGCGTTCGGCGTGGCTGTGCGCTCGAGGCGTGCGGTGGCGCGGGCGGCAGTGGCGTGTTGGGGCTGGTGTCTGATGGCTGTTGACAGGCGGCTTGCGTGGTGCACGGGGCCGCAGCAGCGCGCGGCGGGCGGTGGTGTGTCGAAGAGGGAGGTGCGAGCTGCTGGCCGCATGTGGCACAAGGGCAGCACCGCTCGCAAGTGGGGAGCAGCTGGAGGTGTGAGCTATGAGGGGCATGTGTGCTTGGCCGCGCGTGGACGGCGAGGAGGAGCAGGCTGTGCTGGCAGAGCGGCGGCCGACCGCTAGGGGGCTGACGGCGGGCAGAAGCACCTGCTTTTGTTTTTTTTTTTAATTTTTTGTATTTTTTTATATTTTTTTGTAAATAGAAATGAAATGGAAATTGAAAAGGTGTAAATGTGGTGATTTGGTGATAGTGATGGTGTTGGTTGTGTGACTTTTATGTGATGTAGAAAAAAATAATTATGTGGTGGTGTGATCTTGATGAAAATGATGGTGGTGAATGAATTGATGGTGAAAGTGAAATGTTTTGTGGATGAAACAACAAGGAAAAAAATTCTTTAGATAAAAAAAATTAAAATGATAAGGAAAGGAGACGGTTTACTTACTTGTGATTCGCCGAAAGTAGAGCCACGGTGTGCGGCTTCCGTCGTGGTCTCGATCCGATTTGGCAATCGAAAATCGAAGAAGCTCCGTGAGCTTGGCTGGCAGCTCACTACGCGGAGATTAACTGCGGATCTCGCCATGAGGTTGTCATCGCTCGACTCGTCTCCTAGAGCTGTCACCTGAAGGTTAAAAGGGGCTCGACCTCACTTCTCTCAAAAACGGCAGATGATGGGAAATGATGGAGGTGGTGGTGAATAAAAAGGAAGGGAAGGGAGTTAGAAAAGAGATGGAGAGAGTGGAGTAGTGGGGGTATTGGCTTGGAGTGGAAGACAAGTAAGGGGATAAGAGGTAAAAGGGAGATAAAATAAACAAAATAATAATAAAATAGTAGGCTACTAAAAATAATTTAAATAGTAATAAGAAAATAATAAAAATAGTAAATTCGAAAATAATAAAATAAATCCTAAAATAATAAAATAAAGGGGTGACATGTGCCAGCTCCATGAGCTGCCACATGTCGCTCCTAGAAAATTCAAAAATTTAATGTAAACAAAAATGAAAAAGAAATAACAAAAAGGATTAAATCAAAAAGTGGTTAACACAAAAGTTACTCGTCTCCATGAGATCTAGAACTTTTGTGAAGGGCCGAAAATCAAAAGAAGTCATATGTACAAAGTGTATTTTTGGGTGGTACCTTATAGATATAAAATACCGCATTTTATCTTTTGTAATTTTTTTGTCATTTTTAATTAAGAGAAAAATAAAAATAAAGTTAGAAAAAATATAAAAAGAATATTTACAACTTATTCTATTTTTTTTGGATTTTTAATAATTAAGAAAATAAAAAGATAAAATGAAGGGTAAAACGGTCAATATGTACAATATACAAAAGGATCCCAAAACCCAAGTTTTACATACGAGCTCCGATTTTAATGAAATTGGTCTTGTTTTAAAGGTATTTGAATATATATTACTTTAACAGTGAGTATACCTAATTCGGAGGTTTGTGTGAGAGAGATATGTGCATTCTAAGGTCTAAGGTCTCCAACTGGGTTTGGGGTTTTATAGGGTAATTTTAAAAGTTGGTATTTTTTGATATTTTTCTTTAATTAGTGTAAGTAATATATACACTATAGAGTTGGTTTTATTGGATTTGGAGTTAGTATAAAATATATACAAATAGGGTATTTTAGTTAATATACAGGTGAATATTTACAAGTGAAATTGGCTTCTTATTTAATGCAAATATGAATGCTAAAATGCAGATATTATGCTTGCATGCATGAATGCTAATTATACAAGATAAGGTGAAATATGTTGCTATTTACTCGGGAACAAAGCTCTATTTTCAACTTTTAGAGTGATGAATTACAGATTCATCAACCCTCTCTTCGCGGATCTGGCTCACATGCCCGATTTCTCCAAATTCTTTTGAGCAGATCCGACCACCTTTCGGCCTGATTTCTTCGCCTGCTTCTTCCTGGTGGATCTGCGACCCTCGCGGATCCCTAATCAGAGACGGATTACCCTCAGTTCACATGCCCGTGCCCGATTTTCTTCGCTGCCTGGGGTTTGCTATAAATGCTTCATTCCTTTGCCCAGTCCGACCAACCACGAAGGCACCCTCTGGAGCTAAGGATCGATCCCAGACCTTCTGGTAGCTTTCATTTGCTCCTTAGTTCCCATTATTTCGATCTTTCCTCCCACCGCTCCACCGGCTCCGACCCGACGGTCGGAGATCCATCAGCCACCATTAGCCGCTTAGATAGGATCCCCTGCTCACCGTCATCTTTCCCCCACATCCTATTCATCCTAATCTTGGCTATCCGATCCAAGATTAGGCTAGGTTTCATCTTCGCATTGCCGGAATCTCCCTCCGCCTCCACCCATCGCTTCCCTTTGTCTTTAATCAAATAACATTGGTCGGAGCACGCCTCTGAGCAGGAGCTTTACCCCGTGGGTCGATTCGCGCATGGAGACCCCCCAGAGCACATCATCCTACCTTTGCTGGAGCCATCCCAGGTCGCAACCACCTTCATGGAGATCTGACCTGTGGATGCTCCATCCGACCTCGCCACCCGATGCAAAGGAGCATCGCGAGTCAATCCCTTTCTCTCGATCATTCATCACACGTCCGGAGTGCCGCTAGTTCTCTGGCGAACTTTGCTAGGGAGGAGTTCTTCCAGGACTATCCTCAGCCATCGGATCGTTCGTCTCCGCCAGTTCGCATCAGGGCCACCCATTGCTCATGCCTGACAGGCCATAAGATTTGACATGTAACGGCCTCGTATGCCCTACGTTTGCCTCTTCGTCGGAACCGTTGGATGCGCCAGGTGTCGCAGTCAGAACCGCACATCGCCAACCATTCAGGACGCGCCACCTGTCACCCCCACGTGACCCGCACGCCCCGGCTGGGTAACTTGCTCCAATTCCCCTACATTTCTTTTATGTTTTTATTGAGTCTGTATAATAAGAAGTATACTGTGGACTATTTGCACTTTGGCCCTTGCTGTTTTTCATATTTGCTTTTTGGTCCTTCCTGTATGATTGCACGTACATCTTCATGTGTATCTTTGGAACATTTGCATGTATGCCATCAGGTTTAGTAAATGTTATGTTTTGAAGTTTCAGTTTCAATATTTGCATTTATACCCATGTGCGTGATGAGTTTTGACATATGCTAGATATTATGGAAAAATTAAAGTAGCCCCCTAGGTTTTTGACGCGCGTTATCATTTAGTCCCTAGAACTTATTTTTCTTGCATATAGGTCCATGTGTGTTGTATGTCTTTGATTGGTTGAAATAAAATATCAAATCTCGTCCAAACGTCATGAAATTTGAACATGTAGCTCCTGCCATAGTGTAAAAATTTCTGTGAATTTTTGGGCTCCTTTTGTTTTCATTTGATATTTTTTAAAAATTTAAAAACCTAAAAATTTTCTTCTATCTAGCTTTAAAAATCAATTAAACATAATAAAAACCCTCCAAAAAATCTAAAAAAATTTAATGTTCGCGTGTTTTAGTGTGTTTTACTTCTATCTAATTTTTGTTGAATTTAGATTTATAAAAACCCTAAAAAATTAAAAACACTAAAAAAATTATAAAATCATTAAAAATTCAGAAAAAAATCAAAAAAAATACAATTTCAGTTTCTTCAGTTTTTATTATATTTAAATAGCCTTTAGATTCTAGCTGCACAATAGTTTGCATTTTTAGCCTTGTTTTATTTTTATAAAATCAACTAAAAATCAGAAAAAACCAAGAAAAATATTAAAAACACTTAAATATTTATAAAAACCTAAAAATATTTTTATTTTAATTTTTTGACCGTTTTTGATGTGCTAAATAATTATTGGTTTGTGAATTTGTGAGTGCTTTTATATTTTTCCTTATATTAAAAATTCTAAAAAAATTGAAAAACCAAAAATCCACCAAAAATAGTTTGTTTCTTTTATTTTTGATCCCTGACTACTTCGTAGGTTTTTTCCAAACCGTTCTCCTTGTGTTCGACCCTAGTAGCTATACCAGGTAAAATAAAATAGCGAGACCGCTATTTGCCTGATTTGTTGATTTATTTTGATTAGTAGTCTTGATTTTCTTGATTGAGTTCGGCTTGAGGGGTTGAGGTCGCAATGACCATTGATACCTTCTTGCCTTAGTCGCTCGGTTCTTCGGCTCATCAGAATGGCGTCGTTGCCGGGAAGCACGGCTTAGTAGTCGGCTTTCTTTTTCAGCTTTTTTGTTCTTTTTTGGCTTTTCTTTTTCCTTTCTTTTATTTTCTTTTATTTTGTTTTCTTTTTATTTTTGGTTTTGTTTGTTTTCATTTCTTTTTATTTTACTTTATTTGCTTTTGTTTTTATTTTTGCATTTATTTTATTTTATTTTTTTTATTATAATAATTTTGGTCTGACACATCTTCTGTTTACTTTTTCTTACGAGGGCTTAAGGATCGAGGTGGCTTTCTTCTGGAAGTCGACACAACCGCGAGACTTGGAGGTGACTCTTTATTGTATAGAGCCGCAGGAGAGCGCGAGAGAGGAGAGCAAGAGTGTGGTGAGTTTAGTGTAGGCTTAGCTTAGTATCTTTTTCAGCAGACTATTATTGTTGTAATAATACAGGACCAAGACAGCTTAGAGAATTGGTGGTTTTTGGGGTTTGTTTCGCCGAGCACCAGTGTGCTCGGGGGACCTCACCGCGGTTTTCGTTGGATTTGTGTTTTTCGATTTTATTTTATTTTGATTCCCAAGGACATAGCCTTAGCTTAGGATTTTCAATTTGCCTTGTGACATAATTATTAGGGCCCAACCTTAATTACTTTGCATGTTCCTATAGATCGAATATTTTGACCCTAATTAATTCACTAATAAAAAAAGCTAACCGGGTCACTTGAGGGGACACGTGCCGCTAGAGGCCGTATATAGCGCTGGCAGGATCCGTTGTGGTGACACTGATCGGCATCAGAGACCGGACCCCGACCCCTCTTGTTGACCCGTTTGCTATTGTGCTTCACGTGTAGAAATTTCTGCTTAAGGCTGATTTCCTCATTGCATCATTTAGATTAGTTTTAATTCTATCTTTCAATTATGTGTGTCACTTTGCATGTAGATTGTTGGAGACAAGGTACGCATTTCTTACTCAGCATGCATTATCGTGTTTAGTCGCGCATCGGCTTTTTCACCTTCTCCCCATGTTTTTGGACTTAATAAAAATCAGGAGAACCAAAAAATTTGTTAGGCATTGTTTTATTTGAAAAAATACCTAAAAAAACTATAAAATTGGGACTATTTAAGCAAACTTGATCTAAAACTCACTTCACCAAAAATATTTCTTGGGAGAGCAATCCCCTCATTGTATGGTTTGGATGAGAGAGAGAGTGACCTGCACCCTAGGCTAAAATTCACTTCACCAAAAAACTTTCTTGGGAGAGCAATCCCCTCCTTCAGACTATTGATTCTGAGTTAGTCGTTGTCCAGTTAGGATCGCTCCGGTTTCCGATAAAGCGGGTCGTGATATCCTTAACATAGAGAGTCGATCGGGTAGCCGGTAAACGGTCCGCGACTTGTACTGGCTGGGAAAGATCTAGCTTTGGATCGGGATATTCTCCTGGGGGCATTGGATTCCCAATAGCTCACTTAATCGCTTTGATAGATTGTTTGATCACCTAATAAAATTGACAAGATAAAAGACTGAACCTTTACAGTCATCAACTTTGCGTGCGTAGGTGAATCGGGGGTTTTTTTTGACCGATCCTGTTTGCTGTTCAGATCTCATCTGCCTAACTCGCCATATCGAGAAGATGGGTCAGATGTCCCTTAGGCAACCTCTAGCTGCACAGCTTTCGAGCACTCCGGCCTACTCATCTAGGTTGGTTCACGAGAGCAAAGACCCGCTCTCCGAACCCGAGTTCGATTCCGCCCTGTTCCCCCTCGACCACCCTTCTACCAGTCCTGAGGTGCCCGAACAGATACCGCAACAGCCAGTTGATTTATCGGCACTAGAGTTTCGGTCTTTTACCTTTGTAGAGACCATGGCCAGCAGCGAGGAGCGCACCCATGGTCCCAGAGGAGAGCAAAAATATGTACTGGACCAGTGTGCGATGAACAACACCCTGTTAGCCTCCCTTGAGACCATGCAGAGACATATCCACGATCAGGGAGATTTCATGGTTGATGTGCGTCGGGAGATGGAGCAGATGCGAGCAGACAGAGAGCAGCGCAGACTTGGAGGAGGAGATGGACCAGATGACCGATAGCTTGAGGAGCAGCCAGCTCTGCCAGCAGCGGCCGCAGCGAGACCGATGAGGGAGTTGCACAACCCTGGTGCAACTCTCACACACATATGGATAGTGTTGCAGGCTATTCTGGGAGATTTCAAGCTCCCACCTAGGATGATTCAGCTTCTTCCCCTCTTCCATGGACTTGCCACCGAGGAGCCGCACCTTCATCTCCAGAAGTTTGAGATAATATGCAGTACTGTCCACGATCGCCTCATGGACGAGGACACCATTTGGATGATGGCCTTCCCTTTCTCCCTTATCGACAGAGCAGCCAACTGGCTGAAGCATTTAGGAAGATTTGTCACTACATGGGAACAGCTCCGGAACGAGTATCTCAACAAGTATTATCCGCTTGGCCGGACCAATGCAGCCAGGGCCCTGATCATCAATTTCTCCATGCTCCCCAATGAGCAGTTTCACAAGGCATGGGATCACTTCAGGGGCTCGCAGACCGGTGCCCCCATCACGACATATCCAAGCCCAATCTCGTCCAGAGCTTTTTCTGTGGGCTTACACCAGAGCTGCAGTGGTTAACTAATGCATCCTGTGGGGGCTCATATTTCACCAAGGATGGGGATCAGGTCTGGGCCATCTATGAGGAGATGGATGAGAACTACACGGTGATGTCCCAGACCTGACTCTACACTCAAGGGAAGCCCATGCCACAGGTCGTGTCCTATCAGAGGATAGTACAGGTCGATGCCGATCCTTCTACATCATCAGCGGCAGTAGCACGGGCAGAGTCGACGGCCGCTGATATGGGGATCATCAGCGAGAAGCTGTACCGGATCGAGTTGATAGAGAAGAAGCAATGCCAGGGCATGATGCAGAATGATCAGATGGTACAGACGTTGAGTGACTTGAAGACCTAGATCATGTGTCTCCAGGAGGCACAGACAGCTTCCCAGCCCTGTCTCAAGTCATGGGCAGATACCGGCAGCAGCAGCTCGACCTAGCCCTCCACCCAGTATTGACAGGTTCACTACGTTCAGGCGGAGCCGTTCCAGCCGCAGCAGCAGCAGTACATCCAGTCACCACCATCTCAGGACAGCCAGATGGTGGTGTATCAGCCGGACCAGCCCCTGGTAGTACTCCCCCCACCCACCTACGAGCAAGAGCCATTGATGGACGTCAACAGGATATGGTATGACCGACCCCAGCCTAGGATCTGACGAGACCATCTCGGATTCTGTTGGTCGACCGGAGGTACCAATTTCCAGTAGCAGTCTCCAGTTCATGGTGGCCAGTACATCCAGCACCGAGAGCAGCACGAGCAGCCCCAGTTCCCACCACACCAGCAGCAGCAGCCACATCCCCAATCTTACCAGCAGTATGATCCTCGTCCCTACCAGCAGGGATAGTCGTGGAGGCAGCCTCATCAGCCTCCACAGTATCATTCTCAGCAGTATCCCTCTCACTCCAAGCAGCAGCAGCCTCACTTCTAGAGAGGCCACCCGTCAGGTTCCCATGGGCCTGCCTATGAGAACCCCACCTTAGATGATTTAGCATGACTCATCTCCGACCAGCAGGCTGCCTTCCGACGGGAGATGGATGAGTTCCGTCAGGAGATGAGAGAGATCATCAAAGGAAAGGCCACCATCCCTGCCCAGATTGAGCCGAACCTGAACAACCTGAAGAGAAAGTCTAAGCAGGTAGAGTTTATAGAGGTTACCACTCCTAGTGATTCCCTTGGTGATATTTCTGCATACATGTTTGATGCTGACTTTGTCACACTTAGGAGCGGTAGGATGCCAGTCAGCGGTGCCTCGTCTAAGCGACGACCACATGCAGCTTCAGGAGCGCCAGACGAGGAGGAGAGCGGTGTTGATGCCGCTCGTGATGATGATGATGACGGTGGTACTGACGCAACCAAGGACGTTGATCCAGCTGACGGTATTGAGGCCGTCATTTCACTATATGGAGGAGGCGGTACTGATGCCACCAGAGTTGATGAGCCAGAGCGTGGTACTGATATCGCGAGTCCAGATGCCGAGTGTGGTACTGAGGCCACCATTTCCATTTCTATTGCTTTTCCTTCTACTCATGTATCTCAGGACGATTTTGTGAATAAAGGAAAGGGTTTATCATTTGTGAATCCATATGTGTTGATTGATGATTTATGTATGGATTCTACTTTGCCACAACAGCATAGACTCGATCCTAGCCCTTCATCTGAGAAGGGACCAGCCGTCCCCTTTCCCCAAGCACTCTGCTTGGCTAAGGGGACCAAAGAAAATCCAAAAAAATCACACCAGCTAGAGTTCAGCCAGCAGATGATGGACAGATTTCATATACAGCTGACTCTAAAGGAGGCCTTGGAGCACATCCCCCTCTTCCAGAGGAACCTCAGAGACAGGACTATTATTTGCAGGAAGAGGAGGAACCACCAATCAGAGATCCATGTGCTTACTCGCGCCACTTGCTTCGCCATCCAGAATCGTCTGCCAGCCAAGAGGCAAGATACATGATCTCCCTATATAAGATTCCATATTCATGAGCAATGGTTCGATCAGACTCTATTGGATAGTGGTTCTTCCATCAACCTACTTCTGGCAGCCTTAATCGACTGATTCGAGTTTGGCCCTCTTCGACAGAGCAGGATGGTCCTTTAGTTTGCTGATCGATCTGTCAAGAGGCCGAAGGGATTGCTGAAGGATGTTATCGTCACGATTCAGGGCCTGAAATTCCTCGTGGACTTCGTTTTGTTGGACATGGAGATCCCTGAGTCCGTGACCGATACCCCCATCATTTTAGGACGCCCGTTCTTGGCCACAACCAAGGAAGTGTCCGATCATGATAGCGGGAAGGTATACTTTCGTGTCGAGGGTGAGAGTGTACAAATAGAGACGATCGAGGAGACTAGAGCCAGAGATTCAGCTTGCTTGGACCCACCTACAGATTCAGAGAAGATGATAGAGGCAGAGCGAGACATCTACTAGGATTGTGATTTTGTGATCACAGGCGATGAGGCAGTTTGGGCAGACCCAGTTTCACGAGCCATCCTCTCACCTTCAGAGTTTGCTGATGCACAGATGCCAGTAGAGGAGAGCTTGGAGAGCACATTCCTGGTACAGGATATAGTTGAGGCCACAGATTGTGTTCCCGATAGCGAGGCAGTTGATTTTTGTGATACACAATCAGATCCCTCGGAGTCAGACATAGATTGGATAGAGTTTGATGATATGATTCTTTATCTGATGTCTATAGAGCCAACAGCTACGGTGGAGACTGATCCCATTCAGAGCAGAGACATACTAGCAGAGCAGTCTTCGCCAGATTCTGATTTTCAGCGAGAGTTCTCATTCTCCCATGAAGATTTGATCGCATTTACTCAGACATTTCAGAGGCCAGATCCGTCAGCACCCAGTTGTCCAGAGCTGAAACCTTTGCCGTCATCGCTAAAGTATTAGGTTCCTTGCGGGTGAGCATGAGATGCACCCAGTCATTATCTCAGCGGATTTGACTTGAGAGCAAGAATCCCGTCTGATGGGGGTTCTTGAAAAGAACCGCAAGGTGATAGGATGGAGCGTAGCCGATGTCCAGAGGATAAGTTTGGCCCTTTGCTCCCACCATATCTATTTCGAGGAGGACGCGAAGCCGTCGCGTGAGTTCCAGCGGCGGACTGAACCCGAATCTTCGAGAGGTTGTTGATGAACGCGCTTTTTATCAAGGGTCTGAATATGTCGTCGTGGCGACCCTCAATAAAAGGCGAGTGATCAACAATTGACCCACAATCAAAGAATAAAACAATCAAGCTCAAAGGAAGTGTGAATCAATCTTTATTTACTCTACCATAAAATGTATAGGGAACAAGCATGTAGAGGTCGAACCACAGAGAGCAATACAAAAATGCATGAGCCTATATGTGCATACCAGTCATTCTTGAGTGAAGTGGGTCTCTCTTTTTTTATTTTATTTTTTTTTTATTATTTTTAGGGTTTTCATTTCTGGACTCAACATAGAAATAAATATACCATATGCAATTTTTTTTTTTTGGAATTTTCCAAAAACATTTTCTAATTTTTTTTGTATTTTCTAAATCAAACAGTGCAAAAATGGCTCCTACTCTATTTTTAATAATCAGGAAAAATGCAAAAATTCAAAATAAAATGCGCGCGTGAACCAGCATGGCATAGAGCATCTACTCTAATTTTTGTGGATTTTTAGGAGCCATCTTGGTATTTCTAATAAATAGATAAAGATACGAAATTAAAACAGCCTGGCAGGGGTATTTTTGCAAATAAAATAAACTCCAGGGGCATCAGTGCAAAAATACATACTAAGATAAACATTTATTTTAATTTTTAGAACTATTCTACAATATACAAAAACCGCCAGGGCTTACTTGCAATTTTCACGCGCCTCACGTGGGACTGCACGTGAGGCGCGGAAGGACCTAAATGCAAATCTAATAAACTTAGGGTCCTTTCTGCAAAATATACAATTTATTTACAACGTGCTATTTAATTTACAATATTAAAAATTAAATATACAAAAGAGCGGGGGTATATGTGAAAATTACCCCTAAGTGCGCGCGGTCCAACGGTTCTTCGTTCGCCACTTGACACGCGTCACCATCTCCTCGCCCGATGACGCTTCGCCGATGAAGCGTTAGGATTAGATCGTTTGAGATGATCCGACGGTTGCTGCGTGGCTTCATCGGACGGTTGGGCTTCGATCTGGACCTGCGTTCTTGATCCAACGGCTGCTGCTGCTCGCGAAGAACAGGGAAGAACGGCTGACTTCCCTGGCTTCGATCGGTGATTCCTCCGCCTCCAGGCGCTTAATGTTGCTGCTTGTGCCCTCCAGGCGTCCGGCGAAGCGGTGCGCACCGTTCGAGATGCTCAGAAGGTCCAGGACCTCCCGGATCGGCTGAACGAGCTCGGAGAAGACAAGGGGGTCCTGGAACCTTGAAGGGACTTGAATCGAGCCCCAGAGGGCTCCTTTCAGCTTGAGTCCTGCACCAAATGAAAGAGGGCTCGAGGGGGTCTTCCTCGACCCGAGGTTTAGGATAGACGAACGGGGAAAGGTGGAGGGCGGCGAGGTCCGACGAAGCGGAGGAGGGAGGACCTCGATTCGCAGAGCTGGGCGAGCTCTGGTTGATCTTGGAGCGTGGGTGCGTGGAGAATACGTAGGGGAAGGCGATGAGGTGGGGCGAAGGGTCAGATAGCGTGCTGATCAGAGAAGAGAGGTTCGCCGGAGATAAACTCCGGCGAACTTCGATCTTAAGCTAATCGAGCACCTGAGGCTCTACTGACTGATCTAAAAGCTAAACTACGAAGTAACGACTAAAACTAAGCTAAAAACGGAAAGAAAGCAGCTCTTATACCTGGTGTGCGACCAGGGAGCAGGACCTCCGGCGACGCGGCGGCCGTGGGCGCTCCTTCGACTCCTCCAACTGCCTGAAGCTTCCAGGAGGACCCTCCTGTCACAAGGAACCTCAGAGGACTGGAATAGACGGTGGAAAACGACGGAAAGGGAGGACAAAATGGATGAGGAGGTCGGAGGGTTTTATTTATAAGCAAAGTTTGTGCCCTTATTGGCCGGCAGATCTTGGTGAATCTAGATGCTGTACAAGGAATCATGGGATGCGGCGTGATTCGTGGATGTTCGAGGAACAAATCTCATAAAGGGTCTTATCACCCTCGAGCAACACAATCGGCGTGAAAAATCGAGGAAGAGGGACCTCTCGTGACTTGTCAGAGGGGCCGTCCTTGAGTCTGAAGAGTTGACCCGAGGTCAACTTTTGCCGGCCTGTGGTTGGTCCACGGGGGCCGCTAGAAGACAAAATAGGCTGGAGTATCAAAGAATGAATTATTTAAGCTAATAAACGATTTTATTATTTTTTAAGTATAAAATAAAAAATCTTTATTATTGTATGTAGTATTTTAATACGATTTTTATTTATTTTTATGAATTATTTTATTACGGTTTTAATTGAATAATGTGTATATGTGTATATCTACATGTATTTTTGTATATTTTATTTTTAATTAATTTATTTTATTTTATTATTTTAGTTTCTTATTTTATAATTTTATAACTTATTTTTGTGAGTATAAGTATATTTTTATTTTATTTTATGAGTTTATTTATATTTTTAAATAAATAGATGTATATGTATGTATGTATACTTATAGGTACTTTACCTATATATTATATTCATTTAATTTATTTAATGGATTTTTATTTGTTTTTATTTTTGTTTTGTAGTTTTATGAATGATATATTATATGTACATTATTATAAAATATGGATGAATAAAAGAATAAAAGAATTAAGTTCCTTTTTATTTATATACATGTATGTAGCATAGGTCTTTTGTCTATGATTATTATAGACTTATTTTATTTATCAAATTCTTTTTGGTTTTCTTGTAATTTCAACATGTACATGTATTATATATACTATTTACAAACTTTTAAAAATATAATTTTGTACAATTACTAAATATTGAATAAAATGAGTATTTTAATCAGTCTTATGTACAAGGAAGGTCAAAAACCTAACTTCCACAGATGGACTCCAAAAATTATGGAAATAATTTTACAAAATAGTTTATGAAATGCTAGATACAATTAAAGGTGAGTTTGGTTGATTTGGAGTTTTTATTTGCAAGATATGAGTCTGTGAAGTTGAGATTTTTGCTTTTTATTTTGTGTATAAAATGTACACTGTATATTATTTTTGCACAAACTCAATTTTGTAATTTTATTTACATTATTATCTACAACTTTTATGTACAAAGTTTCTTTATTTGATGAATAAATAATTATGTACAAAATAGGTGCCAAAAATGCAATAATGGAAGAATGAATAAATGATGTATTTATTGTATAATTGGCCTTATCTCCCCCTACTTTATTCCTGGTCGACCAAGTTCATGCTGGCCTTGGTCTCGGGGTTAAGGTCATAAAATCTTTGCAATATTTTATTCCTTTTTCTTTTCTTCCCTTTATTCTATAATTTTGGCATTAAAAACCTTATTTTATGTACAATTAATGCCAACAATAATAGATGCTAATATGAACAAATTAATGCTCTTTACATGCATTTGCTGGGGTTTTTAAGGCCAAAATGATAGAATAAAGGTGATGAAATGGAGATTCATCACCCCCCTATACTTGCCTTTGCTAGTCCCTAGCAACACTTATGCAATAAGTATAAAAGAATAAAGAATCAGAAGAAAAGAAAAATGAAAGGAAGATCGAGTGAATAGGGGCGCTTTCAGTGCGATGCTTGTCTTTACAAAATCCGAGACTAGAGCTCCTGTTGGACCTTGGGTGTGGATGTGTGTGGAACCTGGTAGGGAGCCAAATTTAAAACACAACAGCCTTTGATAGTCACAGAACCTGGTTCAAATTGCCTCAATAGCCAGGTCAGAACTAGCCTACACCATACACAAACCCTTATGACTCTGAAGCTGACTTGGACAGTGTAAGTGATAGCGGCTCTCCACCTCAGAAGTGACAAAGAAACAACCTCCCCCAACCCGGTAACTCTAATGCCTCGGTCTAGCAACTCTTTCCTCGAGAAGCGGGGTATTCCCTTCTAAGTTCAAGTGCGACCGGCTCAAGAAGACGGGGAAGAAGAGAATGGGTCAAGGCCAGTGTAGCCAAGTACCCTTGGAAGCTTGACCAGTGTAGCCAAGTCTTCCGCTGCAAGCTACATAAGGTGGATCATGAGTCTCAAGCTTTGCTTATTGCGCTTTATATACATACTCCGGTGGGATTATCATTTTCTATCAGACCCACCACTTTTTTGGAGTTATTTGCACCATTTTTTTTTTCAAGTGCATCTATACAACATATACATGTGCAGCATATATACAAGGAGTTTTTCCTCTTGAGCCAGTAGACTATCCCTCTTTTGAAGCTTTATTGCAACCCACGGCTTCTGTCTTTAGCCTTCATCACCACTAGACCAAGTTGAGGTGCACTTCCTTCACTATAAGAAGAAGAGAGGTTCCGCCTAGAAGTACTACCCTCATATGCTACCCCAAGCCAAAGGAAACTGCCTCCTCACCACCTCATCCATGGAGAGCTATGTGAAAGGTGCAGGTGTCCAAGTTAGGCCACGACCGACAAGAGTTATGCGTGTGTTTTTGAAAAATTCTAGTTAGTCCACTGAGGTGACTTGAACCTAGCCCTGATTTCTCAAAGAATTAAGTCTAAATAGACCTGAAGTACCTTAAACCTAGTTCCCATAAGGTTCCAGTGCAGTGAGGTGCAGTAAGGTCCAACCGAGCTCCATTCTGAGACTTTATTAGACTTATTCAATCATCAAGCTCACTCAAAAAGAGTATGCAAGGTATGCTTATGCTATGTGCAAATGAATGATGCAATTTTTCACAAAAATTTGGAAGGATCAAAGAATGTTTTTACAAAAAGAATCTCGCACAGGAAGTACGAACTGAAAATGTTTAAAGAGTCTGTACATTTATTTACACAGGCGTGCTGCTTTGTTTTCAAAATTTAGAAGAATTTTTAGCGACTTTACAGATATGAATGAAAGAGTTTATTTGGGTATGTATAGAAAGAATTGTATGTATCTTGTTTCTGATTTACTATTATCGGCAATGGTGTTCTTATTAGCTTTTTGAAAATAATTTTGCAAACTATAGTACACGATAATTTTTGCAATCCTTTACACACATTTGAAAACTATTTTTGCAAAGATTTTTCACACTATATGTAGATATATACAATTTTCACAATAATTTTGACAAGCATTTTTCAAAAACGTTTGCACATAGGTTTTTGAAATCCTTTCTTTCACACAAAGAAAAAATTTTGCAATCAACACAGTTTCACGCATTTGAAATCATTTCACATCAAATTTTTCAAAACTGGTCACACTATTTTTCAAATCATACTATATAGGTATCTGATTTATTAATCAGTATATACAAAAGAAGGAAAACTGTATTTGCTGTACAATAAGGTTTTGGGTTTTATAGGCTTTATTTGAACTATTCCTTATTTACAAATGAGAGATTTTTGTGCAGACTCCTCAGACTTATTCTAGAATCAGTTTCACAAGCATTTTGGAACTATAGTCCAAAATAATTTTTGCAATATTTACACGTATTTGAAATTGATTTTTGCAAAGGTTTTACACAACATAGATAGGTTTTTCAAAACAATTTGACAATCAATTTTCACAATCAGTTGCACACTAGTTTTCACACATTTTTATTTCACTCAAAGAAAATTTTTTCACACCAAACTGATTTTTCAAAGGTTGCATACTTGTGCACACTATTTTCAAACTATTTTCACAAGGTTTTTCAAAATAGCTTTTTACATCAAACATTTTTCTGACTTAATAATCAGTATAATTACAAAGAGTCTGAGGAACTCACAATCATCTTTCTTTATTATAGAGCTACTTTTTATATCCTATTTTATCGAGGTGATATTTTATTTTTCAGTATGAGTTATGGCTTATAGTATATACATGGTATATACGACCCCCCTATACTTAGCTTGAGCTATGTCCTCATAGATCGAAAGAAAAGCAAGACATAACTCGTACTGAGTATAGACAGATCTAAAGAATGAAGGAATAATTAACGGGATGAATGAATGAATGAGAAGTTGACCGTCCCCCCCTATACTTAGGATCAAATAATCCTAAGTATAGCAGACTGTACACAACACAGGGAGGGTCAAGGGTAAGAATAAACAGATCGTTCTCCGGTTGCCTCCCCCTATACTTAGGGTAAGATATCCCTGAGTATAGAGCAGGAGAGGAGACAATGGAGAGGATCAACGAATTGAAATACTCGGGGTGCACGCCCCCCTATACTTAGGACAAAGTACGTCCTAAGTACAGAAAACTGTCCACAAGGTCGGCACCTCTTAGATACAAAGAATAGGCTAGAAGAAAAGAAGAAAAGCAGAAAATCAGAGAAGAATTTGTTGGATTGCATAGTCTGAATCTTTCGATGCCGCAGGTGCTGTCGAGATATCATCATGTTGCATGAGCTGGACGAATCAACAACGGCCAAAAATGTATCTGGTTCGAGGTAAGGCTTCAGTAGTTGGCCGTTGATGACAAATGGCTGTGCGTTAGAGGACAATTCGGATATGGCAATGCTTCCATTGTCACGCACTTCGCAAACTCGAAATGGCCCTGTCCACTTACTCTTTAATTTGCCTGGAAATATTCGCAACTTTGCATCAAATAACCACACTTTCTGCCCAACTTCGAAGGTCTTTCGTCTGATGTGCCTGTCGTGCCAGCGTTTCACCTTCTCCTTGTACATCAAGGTGTTATCGTATGCATAGTCTCGAAATTCCAAGAGTCTGTTCAAGTCATCTTCCTCTTCTGACCACTTGTGTGAGTCCAAATTGCAGCTGTTGATTGCCCATAAAGACTTGTGAATTAACTCCACGGGCAGATGGCACGGCTTTCCATATACAAGACGATAGGGCGACATGCCCAAGGGAGACTTGTAGGCGGTTCGATATGCCCATAGAACCGAGTCCAAGAGTTGAGACCAGTCCTTTCTGTTTGGCCTAACAAGTTTCTGCAGGATAGTCTTGATTTCTCTGTTCGATATTCTGCCATGCCATTGGTCTGAGGATGGTAAGGAGTTGGCAACCCGGTGGTCAATGCCGTACTCCTTCGTCAACTTCTTGACCTCTTTATTGATGAAGTGACTACCCTCGTCTGAGATAAGGATTTTCGGTATCCCGAACCGCGAAATGATGTTCTTTTTGAGAAACTGGCAAACTGTTTTGCTATCGGCGGCTCGAGCAGGGATAGCTTCAACCCAACGACTCACGTAATCGACGGCGAGAAGGATGTGCTGAAATCCTTGACTGTTAGGGAAAGGTCCCATGAAGTCAATGCCCCATGCATCGAAGACATCTGCTATCTGAATGATTTTCAGGGGCATTGAATCTTTGGCAGTGAGTGTACCTTTCATTCGCTGACAGTCAGTGCATCGTTTAACAAATTCAGTTGCATCCTTGAATAAAGTAGGCCACCAGAGGCCACACTGAAGTACTTTGGCTGCCGTCCGATCTCCAGAGTGGTGTCCGCCAGATTCGAGCGAGTGACAATGCTCGAGGACACTTGATTGTTCCGTCTGAGGGATGCACCTGCGCCAAATACAATCTGCCCCTTCTCTGAATAAAAGAGGATCTTCCCAATGGTAGAAACGGATGGTCGACATAAATTTGTTCTTTTGGTTCTTCGTCCAATCCGACGGTATTACCCCAGAGACGAGGTAATTGACAATCTCAGCATACCAAGGAAGAGAATCCATAGCTAAAATGGTTTCGTCAGGGAAGGTTTCTGTGATAGGTGCATTGCTCAGGGGAGGTTTATGATGCTCTATTCTGGAGAGATGATCTGCTACCACGTTCTGGGTTCCAGGCTTGTCCTTGATTTCCAAATCGAATTCCTGGAGTAGAAGGATCCAACGAATAAGCCTTGGCTTGGCATCCTTCTTCTGTTGTAAGTAGCGGATAGCAGAGTGGTCTGTAAAGATGGTGACTTTGGATCCCAACAAATAGGATCTGAACTTCTCTAAGGCGAAAACCACAGCCAGCAGTTCTTTCTCTGTTACAGTGTAATTTCTTTGAGCTTCGTCTAACGTTCTGCTGGCATAGTGAATGGCGTAGGGCGCTTTATCTTTTCTTTGCCCAAGAACAGCTCCAACTGCAAAATCGGACGCATCGGTCATTATTTCGAAGGGAAGAGTCCAGTCGGGCGGCTGTAAGATCGGAGCCTGAGTGATAAGCTCCTTCAAGTGATTGAAAGCAAGGAGAACTGGCTGATCAACAATGAAATCCGTCTCCTTGCACAAGAGTTCTGTCAGAGGTCGGGCAATGCGGCTGAAATCCTTGATGAATCGCCTGTAGAATCCCACATGCCCCAGAAATGACCTCACATTCTTGACCGACTGAGGCGGCTGAAGATTTGAAATGACGTCCACCTTCGCCGGGTCGACTTCCATGCCACGTTTGGAAACGACGTGGCCCAGCACAATACCTTCGGTGACCATAAAGTGGCTCTTTTCCCATGAGAGCACTAAATTGACTTCCCGGCACTTTTGAAGTACTCTGTCTAGATGCTCAAGACAAGAATCGAAGCTATCACCATAGACAGAGAAATCGTCCATGAATACCTCGAGGAAACTGCCTACCATCTCGGCGAAGACTGCTAACATGCATCTTTGGAAGGTTGCAGGTGCATTGCACAGTCCAAAGGGCATTCTCTTGAAGGCGTAGGTGTCGAACGGGCAAGTGAAGGTGGTCTTCTCTTGGTCTTCAGGGGCGATCGCCACTTGGTTGTACCCAGAGTACCCATCCAGAAAGCAGAAGAATTCTTTTCCTGCTAATCTTTCCAGCACTTGATCGATGAATGGCAAGGGAAAGTGATCCTTCTTAGTTGCTGCATTGAGACGGCGGTAGTCAACACAAACCCGCCAGGATGTTGGTACCCGAGTAGAAATTTCCTCTCCTTTGTCATTTGTAACCACGGTAAGCCCTGATTTCTTGGGAACTATATGCAATGGGCTTACCCATTTTGAATCGGAGATGGGATAAATGAAGCCTGCGTCACACCACTTCGTGATTTCTTTCATGACGACGTCCCGAAGGTTAGGGTTCAGCCTTCTCTGAAATTCGCGGGACGGCTTGGCGTCTTCTTCTAAATAGATGTGGTGTGAACACAAGGCTGGTTTTATCCCTCGGAGATCTGATACGTTCCATCCAAGTGCCTTGCGGTTCTTCTCTAGAACCTCGAGAAGTCGAGATTCCTGATCCAGCCTCAGCCTGCTGCTGATGATGACCGGATACATTTGTTCTTCACCCGTAAGGAAAGCATACTTCAGGTCCGCCGGAAGTGGCTTGAGTTCTGGTTTCGATCTGTCCACTTTATCTGTCACCTCTGACACCATGCTGATGGTGGGCAGTTCTTCTGTGAAGATGCTGCCATCCTCAATATTCTGTTGAGATCCTGGTGATGCACCGAACGGTTCTGTGCTAAGCTGATCATGTTCGGTTCGGAGTGATTGCTCAAGAAGATGCGCCTGCATCTGCGAATCTGTCTCCCAAGAATCATCGGAGCATATGCTGACTGTGCTTTCCAAGTCTTCCTTGAGAGTGAGGATTTCTCGGGTCCATGAATCATCTAATGATAACACTGAGTCTATGATCTCTGCACTAAATTCGCAGTCTGCTTCTGATGCTACCTGCCTCTCATCTGTTGTGGCATTCTGCTCTTTGTTCATGTTTATTGTGATTTGCTGGGTGTTCGAGCTGAAAGTGATCTTCCCAGACCCGTAATCAACCACGGCACCTGAAGTACGAAGGAATGGTCTGCCAAGGATGATGGGGGTCTGGAGCAATGGTGCAGGTGAGTCCATATCAAGGACTACAAAGTCAGCTGGGAATTTCATTTCCTGCACTTTAACTATCACGTCTTCCAAGAGACCTCGGGGCCGCTTGACGGATCGGTCAGCGAACTGAAGGATCATGCGTGTTTCCTTGAGCGGTCCCAGCCCAAATTCCTGCATTATGGTCGAGGGCAGAAGGTTGATGGAAGAACCACTATCCAAAAGAGTGCGCTCGAAGACTTGATCAAAAATCACACAACTGATCAGAGGTGCTCCGGTGTCTTGTTTCTTCTGGGGGAGGTTATTGATGGCCGCGACCGTGGCTAATGAGAGGACATGTTTCTCAACTTGCTGGCGCCTGTTCTTTCTTGATGGGCGACGCTTAGTAGTACATACCTCCTTTAGTCCTTTCTTCACAGCTGGCATGTATTCCACGGCCTTTAGCAAGGGAATCTCAACAGTCAACTTATCCAAGATGTCTACAACACCTGGGTCAGACAACGCATTTTTTTGTTTTGCAATTTTTTTGGATTTTTGTATTGCATGAGGAAAAGGAATATGTACACTACTGGCAGGAAAATCAGAGTTCTTTTTTACATCAAAATCATCGCCCACAAAATGTTGTGCACCCGAATCCTGAAAGGGAGTACAAACTGGGTCTTGACATGCTGGTGTCACTGGACGATCAAAAAGGGTAGCATCTGCTTCATCGGCTGGCAAGTGATCGGCGGCTGCTAGCGGCTCCTCCAATGCTGGCACGGCTTTGCTTCTGCTACGAGCTTGTTTTTGTTGTTGATTTTGCTGATTTTTTTGAATTTTTGGCTGAGGTTGATGCTGGCATGGCTCAACGGCTGGACTGGCTTCTCCTTCCTCTTCCTCCTCACCCGCCCCTGGAGCTGGCACGGCTGATGCGGAAGATGACGATCCACCTGTTTCTTTATTCACCCCATATCTGGTAGCAGGCGGAGGCAAGGCCCTACCGCTCCTGAGAGTAACAGCATTAGAAAAAATAGTAATATCATTATCACACGCGGGCTGGACATCACATTCTACCTGCTCCTTCTTCTTGAAATTGTTGGGGTTGGCTTCGACCTGCGCCGGAATGGTAGTGCGAGTGGCGGTCAGGTCGTCAAGCCGCTTGGTCATCTCTGCTAGCCCTTTGACAAGTTGGGCTAGACAGTCCATGGACGGATTCACTGGAGATGCCTCGGTGGTGTCAGCGTGCAGACCACGCTGTTGTTGCATCTGCTGGTGCTGAGACTGTTGCTGGTGATGCTGAGGTGGGGCAGGAAGTTGAAGTTGCTGATAAGACGGAGGTGGATACTGCTGATATTGCTGAGGCGGAGCAGCCGCGTACTGGTGATACGGCTGTGGGTGCCGGTATTGCGGCTGCTGCTGGTATGGATTGTTCTGCCTCCACTGATGTCCAAACTGGGGAGGCTGCTGGTATTGATGGTTCTGCTGGGAGGATTGCCCAAAGAGACCACCCTGAGGTTGGTGGTATTGCCGGTTGGCAAATGGCTGACCCTGTGGTTGTCCCATAGGACGGGTCGGCTGTGCGTCATGAGTCCAAACCCCATTAACTTCCTGGACCAGGGGTGGTGGTGGGAACACTGAATCGGATTCTGAAATAAACTCTGGTTGATACACAACCATCTGCTGTTGCGGCTGGCTCTGATCAGGTGCCTGCACGTAGTACACGTGCTGAACCGCCGGTGGTTGCTGGCTCGGCTGAGGCTGGTATAGCGGTGGTTGCTCGTCTTTTCTCTCAGCTGGAGCTTCGAGCGGTGCTGCCGACTGAACAGAATTGATGGTACCTACCAGCAGTTCTAGCTGCTTGGTGATGTGATCCAGTTTGTCCAAACTCTGGGTCCTCTTCTCGATTAAGGCGAGTTTTTCGAGATCTTTTGATCGCTTCTCGATAATGTCAACTTTAGAGAGATGGCCCCCGATGATGCTGAGGTTGGAGCTCTCATCTCTCTCTGATTCCTTAGACGCTGCCATGTGCACTTGTTTTTGAAGGATCTGGGGTTGCTTCTGATAAGCCTTGGATGAAGAGAGGGCGGCCTCTCCTTCGGCCATTTCTTCAAAGATCTGCCAGACAACATCTTCATCCTTATTGAAGTGTGAGCCCCCACATGCTGCATCTACGAGCCTTTGACTTTCAATGTTCAGTCCCCCAAAGAAATGCTGAACCAAGCTGGTCTTTGGAATATCATGATGGGGACACTTCTCCTGCAGATCAGTGAATCTCTCCCATGCTTCATGTATCGACTCATGGGGTCCTTGGGAGAAATTACTGATACGGGCCCGCATCTGGTTGAGCCGACCCAGAGGGTAGTACTTGTGCAAGAAGGCGGACTTCAGCTCCTCCCAGGTCGTCACAACTTTTCCCATATGATTGACCCAATAAAGGGCCTTATCCTGTAGGCTGAAGGGGAAAGCCGTCATCTTGACAATGCCCAGAGGGACATTGGGATAGTGAGTCGTACGGCAAATGCGGGAGAATTGCTGCAGGTGGATGTACGGCTCCTCGCTGGTGTTTCCATGGAATGCAGGAAGAAGAGCAATGAATTGGGGCTTCAGCTCAAAGTGAGCGTGTACCGGTGGGATGAGAATCCACTCGGTCATCTGGCTGTCTCCCGGGTTGTATGTTTCTTTAAGGGTAGGTTTCTGTGGTGGTAATTCAAGATCATCATTGTGGTCATCACCACCTCCTCCACCTTCACCTTCTCCTCTCCTGCCTCCTCTGCCTCTGCCTCCTCCTCCATCATCTCGGTTAATCACCTCATTCAACATGTCCTGGAAAGCTGTCTGAGTGAGGGCCTGTTCAGTCAGCTGCTGCTGTATTGCCTGGATGGATGCCAGCAACTGTGCATTGACTTGGTTCTGATCTGGCATCTGTCCCTCTGGTGTGGGTGGCTGCTGACCCTTGCCCTTTCCTCCTGGCGCCATGTCAGGGTCTGAATCGGACGAAATGAACTCTGGAGTAGTCTCCAGGGCTCGCACTGTCTTCTATCTGCATAATGAGACGGCCCGAATCAGATCACTTGCCATAAATACTCAGCTGTCGTGATGAGGCTGGAGCTTAAGTCAACCCCAGCATGTTGTGAATGGAAAAATGATGTAGACTGTAATCGACTCCCATTCACAACGGCGGTAGTGGGACAAAAGTGATCCCAGTTTATTGGGTGGCCAAGAGAAAGGTAGAAAACGAGGAGTCTGGAGTCCGATCCGCAAAGTCCGAATCAGTTCTCGGGAATCGCCTCGAAATTATTGGCGAAGGTGAGTCCATGGAATCGATGTAGGTGTCGGCATGGTCCCGACGAAACCATCCATGGATCAACTTCACGGAGCACAAGAGAATATCGGATTTTGGAGGAACGATACGATGGTCAACGAGGAACAAAAAGGAGTGTAAAACAGTAGAAAGGCTCGGTTGAGCGGGGTGGTCAAAGGAAGACAGAATTGGCGCAAAGGCGCGGGACTTTGATCTTTGAACCTTAATCCAGATCCATACAAACACAAGACAAAATCAGGTTCACCAACTCACGCCATGTGAAGCCGTAAAAGCTCGGCTACTTATTATCTTTTCATTTTTAGAGTTGTTATTTCAGGCATATCTTGTAACAAGTCCTTAGTACGCTACCCTAAAGGAGAGAGAGTACTGCCGGAAGAGTATCCCGTACTTGTCCTCCTCCTGTGTAACCTGTAGTCTGTACTTTTTGGAGTCCTTGTAACCCTTCCTGGATCCCTACTCAGCCAAAGAAATAGAGAGAGGAAGCCGATAGGCGAAACCGCTACTTCGGTTCTCGCTCGCAACGGAATCACCCGTGAGCGTACAAGAACCTACTCGGACGCAGGACAATGAGACAGACACCCCCGTGAAGGCGTGGCCTATGCTCGATACTTCGGACAGGGTCGATGCTCATCACAACAGAGAGTCATCGTTGGTGACCAAGCCCTACTCGCCTACGTACGATAGAAGCGCCATTACTTCGGAAATCCAGGCGATACACAAGGCAGTTGCAGACTGGGCTTTTGGCTCTAATCCTTAGGGGGTCGCACTCGCTCAAGGGAGTAGGGTTTTGGTCCCCCTCCAAGGTACCTGAAAACAATGAGGGCTTTATGAACCCGGTACAATGATAGTCCATTACGGATTTTAATTAAGGTCAAAGTTTATTTAGCAGTCCCCTAGTTTTAATTTTTTTGGGTTTTCACTTTTTTTTGGATCTGTTTCATACCAGTGCCTAACGTTTTGGTAGATTTTCGTTTAAGTCCTAGGTGCTCAAAATCAGAGGGAGATAGCGGAAAAGCCATGCAAGTGGTTCTATGATGGAAATCTCACCATTGAACCGAATGATGCATGCTGAGTTAGAAGACTTACAGTGCATCCCAGCTCTCTCCATGTGGTATGCAAAACAGAATTTTTAAACCTAACTACATGGCGGTGTGCATTCGTCAAAATCGCCCTAAACATTAGCTGCTATTAACGTGAAGAACCACAAGCTGGTTACTCATCTTTAACCTAAGGGTCCGGTCTTGGCTCACCCCTCCTCTTCTCGACACACTCGAGTTTAGGAGTAGCGCTTGATGGGGCTCGCTCACGGCACGTGGGTTAAGAGATAAATGACCTAGCTGTTTAAGTTTGACTAGATCCATACGAAGTAGACTATAGGAACATGCATTCTTATTAATGTTTGGACCTAGCTACCGAGTCAAGCAACCTATATCTAGGGGCTCCAAGCACACAAAACAAAGTGAAATAAAGGCGGAAAGCTCAAAACAGCGGAAAACAAAGAAAAGAAGGCGGTAGAAATCGCGGAAAACAGCGATGAGGCCCCCAGGTGAACAGACACCCGGGCACTGGACCTCATTGTGGAGAGTAGAGTCCTGTTAATTATTACATGCCAAAGTTGTCTCTCTCTCACCAAAAATTACAGAGATAATCCTAAATGTTCTAAACCTATCTAATCCACATCTCCTTGCTTCCTTGATACTCTCTCCTGATGGTCATGAGAAGAGAAGACCATCCTCCTCCAAGCTTGGCTGCCTTGGCCTCCTAAGAAGCCATCCTTGCGTGGCGGACCCTCGCATCAAAGTCACAAAAAGAGTGTATTAGAATAGTTCACTTAATCAATCATAGAGCACATAAAGATAATCACAAGAATTGAATCAATTAAGCATAGTGATTAATGTCAATAAAATGGCTGCTCACAGAATATAATCAATCATGAATCAAAAATGAATATCACCAAAAATGTACACAAGAATGACAAAGAAGAAAGTAGGCTATGCTCATTGCTCCCCGGCAACGGCGCCATTTGATGAACGCGCTTTTTATCAAGGGTCTGAATATGTCGTCGTGGCGACCCTCAATAAAAGGCGAGTGATCAACAATTGACCCACAATCAAAGAATAAAACAATCAAGCTCAAAGGAAGTGTGAATCAATCTTTATTTACTCTACCATAAAATGTATAGGGAACAAGCATGTAGAGGTCGAACCACAGAGAGCAATACAAAAATGCATGAGCCTATATGTGCATACCAGTCATTCTTGAGTGAAGTGGGTCTCTCTTTTTTTTATTTTATTTTTTTTTATTATTTTTAGGGTTTTTCATTTTCTGGACTCAACATAGAAATAAATATACCATATGCAATTTTTTTTTTGGGAATTTTCCAAAAACATTTTCTAATTTTTTTTGTATTTTCTAAATCAAACAGTGCAAAAATGGCTCCTACTCTATTTTTAATAATCAGGAAAAATGCCAAAAATTCAAAATAAAATGCGCGCGTGAACCAGCATGGCATAGAGCATCTACTCTAATTTTTGTGGATTTTTAGGAGCCATCTTGGTATTTCTAATAAATAGATAAAGATACGAAATTAAAACAGCCTGGCAGGGGTATTTTTGCAAATAAAATAAACTCCAGGGGCATCAGTGCAAAAATACATACTAAGATAAACATTTATTTTAATTTTTAGAACTATTCTACAATATACAAAAACTGCCAGGGCTTACTTGCAATTTTCACGCGCCTCACGTGGGACTGCACGTGAGGCGCGGAAGGACCTAAATGCAAATCTAATAAACTTAGGGTCCTTTCTGCAAAATATACAATTTATTTACAACGTGCTATTTAATTTACAATATTAAAAATTAAATATACAAAAGAGCGGGGGTATATGTGAAAATTACCCCCTAAGTGCGCGCGGTCCAACGGTTCTTCGTTCGCCACTTGACACGCGTCACCATCTCCTCGCCCGATGACGCTTCGCCGATGAAGCGTTAGGATTAGATCGTTTGAGATGATCCGACGGTTGCTGCGTGGCTTCATCGGACGGTTGGGCTTCGATCTGGACCTGCGTTCTTGATCCAACGGCTGCTGCTGCTCGCGAAGAACAGGGAAGAACGGCTGACTTCCCTGGCTTCGATCGGTGATTCCTCCGCCTCCAGGCGCTTAATGTTGCTGCTTGTGCCCTCCAGGCGTCCGGCGAAGCGGTGCGCACCGTTCGAGATGCTCTAGAAGGTCCAGGACCTCCCGGATCGGCTGAACGAGCTCGGAGAAGACAAGGGGGTCCTGGAACCTTGAAGGGACTTGAATCGAGCCCCAGAGGGCTCCTTTCAGCTTGAGTCCTGCACCAAATGAAAGAGGGGCTCGAGGGGGTCTTCCTCGACCCGAGGTTTAGGATAGACGAACGGGGAAAGGTGGAGGGCGGCGAGGTCCGACGAAGCGGAGGAGGGAGGACCTCGATTCGCAGAGCTGGGCGAGCTCTGGTTGATCTTGGAGCGTGGGTGCGTGGAGAATACGTAGGGGAAGGCGATGAGGTGGGGCGAAGGGTCAGATAGCGTGCTGATCAGAGAAGAGAGGTTCGCCGGAGATAAACTCCGGCGAACTTCGATCTTAAGCTAATCGAGCACCTGAGGCTCTACTGACTGATCTAAAAGCTAAACTACGAAGTAACGACTAAAACTAAGCTAAAAACGGAAAGAAAGCAGCTCTTATACCTGGTGTGCGACCAGGGAGCAGGACCTCCGGCGACGCGGCGGCCGTGGGCGCTCCTTCGACTCCTCCAACTGCCTGAAGCTTCCAGGAGGACCCTCCTGTCACAAGGAACCTCAGAGGACTGGAATAGACGGTGGAAAACGACGGAAAGGGAGGCCAAAATGGATGAGGAGGTCGGAGGGTTTATTTATAAGCAAAGTTTGCGCCCTTATTGGCCGGCAGATCTTGGTGAATCTAGATGCTGTACAAGGAATCATGGGATGCGGCGTGATTCGTGGATGTTCGAGGAACAAATCTCATAAAGGGTCTTATCACCCTCGAGCAACACAATCGGCGTGAAAAATCGAGGAAGAGGGACCTCTCGTGACTTGTCAGAGGGGCCGTCCTTGAGTCTGAAGAGTTGACCCGAGGTCAACTTTTGCCGGCCTGTGGTTGGTCCACGGGGGCCGCTAGAAGACAAAATAGGCTGGAGTATCAAAGAATGAATTATTTAAGCTAATAAACGATTTTATTATTTTTTAAGTATAAAATAAAAAATCTTTATTATTGTATGTAGTATTTTAATACGATTTTTATTTATTTTTATGAATTATTTTATTACGGTTTTAATTGAATAATGTGTATATGTGTATATCTACATGTATTTTTGTATATTTTATTTTTAATTTATTTATTTTATTTTATTATTTTAGTTTCTTATTTTATAATTTTATAACTTATTTTTGTGAGTATAAGTATATTTTTATTTTATTTTTATGAGTTTATTTATATTTTTAAATAAATAGATGTATATGTATGTATGTATACTTATAGGTACTTTACCTATATATTATATTCATTTAATTTATTTAATCGATTTTTATTTGTTTTTATTTTTGTTTTGTAGTTTTAATGAATGATATATTATATGTACATTATTATAAAATATGGATGAATAAAAGAATAAAAGAATTAAGTTCCTTTTTATTTATATACATGTATGTAGCATAGGTCTTTTGTCTATGATTATTATAGACTTATTTTATTTATCAAATTCTTTTTGGTTTTCTTGTAATTTCAACATGTACATGTATTATATATACTATTTACAAACTTTTAAAAATATAATTTTGTACAATTACTAAATATTGAATAAAATGAGTATTTTAATCAGTCTTATGTACAAGGAAGGTCAAAAACCTAACTTCCACAGATGGACTCCAAAAATTATGGAAATAATTTTACAAAATAGTTTATGAAATGCTAGATACAATTAAAGGTGAGTTTGGTTGATTTGGAGTTTTTATTTGCAAGATATGAGTCTGTGAAGTTGAGATTTTTGCTTTTTATTTTGTGTATAAAATGTACACTGTATATTATTTTTGCACAAACTCAATTTTGTAATTTTATTTACATTATTATCTACAACTTTTATGTACAAAGTTTCTTTATTTGATGAATAAATAATTATGTACAAAATAGGTGCCAAAAATGCAATAATGGAAGAATGAATAAATGATGTATTTATTGTATAATTGGCCCTTATCTCCCCCTACTTTATTCCTGGTCGACCAAGTTCATGCTGGCCTTGGTCTCGGGGTTAAGGTCATAAAATCTTTGCAATATTTTATTCCTTTTTCTTTTCTTCCCTTTATTCTATAATTTTGGCATTAAAAACCTTATTTTATGTACAATTAATGCCAACAATAATAGATGCTAATATGAACAAATTAATGCTCTTTACATGCATTTGCTGGGGTTTTTAAGGCCAAAATGATAGAATAAAGGTGATGAAATGGAGATTCATCAGTTGTCGTGAAGGAGAACTCGAAATGGTGGAGCGCCGATTTTATCTACCCCATCTCTGACTACAAGTGGGTTAGTCTGTTTCATGTGGTTGTTAGCAATGTGAGCCCGAGGCGAACCATTCCTGTAATAAATGTTATTGTAATAAATGATTTATCAATAAAAGTTATTGATTAGGTTTCACTCCCTTTCCGATATTGAATGAATGAATGCACTATAAGGTCCCTCTGTACTATATGGGTTATGTACCATGGTCAACTTGATAATTATACAGCTGTTGATTAATTGATTGAATCATAGAGGTTGATGCTTGGATGAATATCTAAGGAGTTTGATAGAGGACTCATCAAGCATCATCAATGATTGACAAGTGATGATCTCCAGCCTGAGAAGGAGATGGCAATCCTTTCTGATTAGGTTGATATGTGATCGACCTCTTGATGCAGGTCCTCTGCATGGGAATAGTTATTCGGAGGTATCAGATTCGTTGAGTCGATGGGTTGACTTAACGAGATCGAGATAACCAAAGACCTCTGATGAATACTGTCACATCACAGGCAAACATCCTCTGACCAGAGACAGATGTATTGCTATATGTCTAAGTGTGTACATTTGGTAGACCAATAGGTTGATGACCTAACCAAGGTCTATACACCGGCGAGCTGGTGTACTTGAAAGGGCATGTAAGTAATACGATCTCTCAAAGGTATCATACAGGTTCACTTGTGAATCGGGAGACATGAGCTCACTCATGAGGTATTGGGACTGATCAAATTCTATGAATGGTCATCATGCTTTAGAAGCATGACATGAATTTGAAGGTAAGATATATGCTTTGTGAAAGCATATGATCTGTACCATATCCCAAGGACCAAGATTGAGAAACTTAGTGATCAGACCATGAAGATGACAGTGTAAAAGTGATCTATATCTTCGGGATGATCATGAGTCTTCCAGTATGCAGGATGTACAGGTATTGGGAATACCTGAGGGTGATTTGATCATAAGCGATTGTATAACCATGACGCTTCCATTCCGAGGGAATGATGAAACATGTCTGGATTTTAGTGACTCCTCTCATTAGAGAAGTGACCTAATCTTAGTCCATGTAATGGACATTGATCTGAATGAGATTCAGATGCAACGAGAAGATTATGTTTACGGTCTTGATTTAATCAAGCATCTATGAGAGGTCCATGGGATATGGATTTGAGATGTGATCTCAATATCCAAGTCACTATACGTGGAACAATACAATCGCCCTGTCCTTATCTCCAAGTATCTGAGGATAAATAGCATTGTTCTTGAATGGTTCAAGATTAATTCCATAAGATCTAAGCATTGAAAAATTGTTAAATAAATGTGATTTAATTATCATGATGTATGAGGAATTATCCAATATAATTAAATGTGATTTAATTATTATGGATAAGAATAATGTGGATAGAAATATCCAATTATTCATAATATATTATAAGTGTGATTTATAATGTATTAGAAAGAGCTAATTATATTTTATATTTGTTGATTAATTATTAATGTGTATTGGATACACATTGTCTAATTAATTTAAAGTGTAAATTATATTTTGTTTTGGGTTGTGAATGTGATTCACAATTTTCCAATGTCAAGATTGCAATATTCCCAAAATTAATTGTGAATTATTTTTCGTGAATAAATCCCAACAAAAGTTGTTGGAATAAATAATGGAGAAATTCAAGGAGACATGTAATCTCATGGAAATCCATGAGATTGCCCCCACTTGGAATGTGGTGGGCGGCTACCAAGTCCTATATGGAATTGGTGGTCGTCCACCCTATTTCTTGGGGAGGCATGATCTCCATTGAAATCTTCTCCTTATTTGATTGGTTTAATTTTAGGATTGATGTATATTTTATTTATCAAATATATTTAATCTAAATTAAATCATAAGTTGTTGGTTTTTTCCAACAACTATCTTGACCATTGGATTGACATAAATCAATCTCATCCATTGATTTTATATGTCCCATGGATTGAGATCCATGGATCCTAAAACCCTATAAATAGAGAGGCATGCTATGCTCTCTATGACATGCTATTGGTAGCACATCTCTCTCGCCCTCTCTCTCTCTCTCTCTCTTTTCTCCTCACATACCAACCCTCTCTCCCTCTTCTTGGTGGCCGTCCACCAAACCCTAAGGGAGATAGCCGTCGTCGCCTACGCCACCGCGCTGCCGCTTCGACGTTCTTTGGTTCTCCGTCTTCTAGACGTTCAATCTCGTACGACGAGATCAGGAGTTCATCGTGCTTGGATCAACTTGTTGGATTGCGAGGACAACGCGATTCATCCCCACGCTCGCAAGCCATTTCTCCGACAATCGGACTTGAGACAGGAGGTCTCTTTTCGTAGAGACTCGATCAACCACGCTTCAAGAGGTATTGCATTATACTTGTTGTGGTTATAGATGAAACGATCCGAGAATCGTTCTTGGATCATGTGGTTTCATCGCATGAAAAATTTTAAATTCTGTTGCACCGAACAACTAGTACGACTAGTCATTCTTCGTCGTATTGGATACGACGCTCACGCTTCCGTGATGTGCTTGAGGATTTTTTCCATATCATTCAGTGGTGCCCAAGAAGACGGGCATCACCACAGTTGTTAGTGAGTCTGGAGAGGAGATCACTACCCAGGTACCCATTTCTTGGAGGGTCTGTGTGGACTACAGACGATTGAACCGGGCCACCAAGAAGGATCATTTCCCGCTGCCATTTATTGATCAGATTATAAAGAGGCTAGAAGGGAAGAGTCACTACCACTATTTGGACGGGTACTCCGGATACAATCAGGTGGCCATTGCGCCCGAAGACCAGGACAAGACTACATTCACCTGTCCCTTTCAGACATATGCTTTCAGACGGATGCCCTTTGGTCTATGTAATGCCCCAACGACATTCCAAAGGTGCAGGATGTCCATCTTTTCGGACATGGTGGGTGAGTGCTTGGATGTCTTCATGGATGACTTTTAGGTCTATGGCGATGGGTTTGATGTGTGTCTTAACTTCCTAGACTGCGTCCTTCAACGATGCATTGAGGTCCATCTTGTGCTTTCTTAGGAGAAGAGTCACTTCATGGTGACTCAAGGGACGGTGCTTGGCCATATCATCTCCAACAGAGGCATGGAGGTTGATCCGGCCAAGGTGGATATCATTAGGAAACTCAGTCCACCATCCAACTTGCGACAGTTACGGTCTTTTCTGGGGCATGCCGGTTTCTACTGGCGATTCATTCATGATTTCAGAGGGATTGCCTGACCGTTGACTGATTTGCTGACGAAAGACACTGAGTTCATTGTGGATGATAAGTGTCTAGCATAATTTGAGACTCTCAAGAGTCTAGTTGTTGAGTCTCCTGTCCTCCAGCCACCTGATTGGTCTCTCCCATTCGAGATCATGACGGATGCCTCCGATTTTGTCGTAGGGGCCGTGCTGGGATAGAGGAGGGATGGAGTGCCATTTTCCATACACTATGCTATCCATACTTTGGATGCCGCTCAGCGGAACTACACCGTCACTGAGAAGGAGATGCTATCCGCAGTGTTTGCCCTAGATAAGTTCAGATCATACATCCTTGGATCTAAGGTAACCATATTACTGATCATACCGCCATCAGGTACCTCATGGCCAAGAAGGATGCCAAAGCTAGATCGACCAGACGGATCCTTCTACTCCAAGAGTTTGATATAGAGATTAAGGATAAGCCTGGAGTCAAGAATGTGGTGGCGGATCATCTCTCCTGATTAGAGCATCTTGAGGATTTTGAGCAGATTGAGCCTATTTCTGAGACCTTGCCAGATGAGGTGATCCTTGCTATCGCCTCTCTCTCGTTGTACGCCGACATTGTGAACTGTCTTGTTGCCAAGAAAGTTCCATAAGGTTGGCCCAGGCAGCGACTTGAGACCTTCCTCGTGAAAGCCAAGTTCTACCATTGGGAGGATCGCATCCTTTATCATGAAGGAGGGGATAGCGTCTGGCATAGGTGCATTCCTCAAGAGGAGCACCATAGCGTCCTCACTTACTGCCACAAGCTTGAGGCAGGAGAACATCACTCTGGGAGGAGAACGACACAGAAAGTGCTCCAATCTGACCTATGGTGGCCTACCCTCATTAAGGATTCTAATGAATTCGTGAAGAGGTGTACTGACTGTCAGAGGATCGGCACTTGTGGATAGTGTGATATGATGCCGATGCAACCCATTCATTTCTTTGAGGTTTTTGATGCATGGGGCATCGATTTCATGGGTCCATTCCCTAAGAGTCAGGGATTTGAGTACATTCTGTTGGCCGTTGATTATGTGAGTCGTTGGGTTGAGGCCATCCCCGCCCGAACTGCAGATGCTAGGACTGTATGCCGATTTTTGAGGAAGATTATCATTTCATGTTTCGGGTGCCTAGAGTTTTGATATATGACGGGGTGTCTCATTTCGTCAATGACAAGGTAAAGGCCCTTGCTAACGAGTTCAGCATTGACCATCGAGTAGCTACACCGTACCATCCTCAGACCAATGGTCTTGCTGAAATATCGAATAGGAAGATCAAGACTATTCTGCAGAAGGCCGTCCGCCCTGATCGAAAGGATTGATCACAGTTTTTGCACTCGGTCTTGTGGGCATATCGGACGTCCTTCAAGATGCCTTTGGGTACATCTCCCTTTCGCCTTGTTTATGGCAAGCCCTACCATTTACCTGTTGAGCTGAGACATAGGCCACTTTGGGTAGTCACCTATATACTTTTGGATCCAGTGAGTGTAGGAGATCAGAGGAGGGCAGAGTTGGCAGCCCTGGAGGAGCTTCGAGATGCAGCCTTTTTGAGCAGCTTACAGTATAAGGAGAGAGTGAAGGAGTGGCATGATTCTCATATCAGCCACAAGCAGTTTGAGTCAGGACAGAGAGTATGGTTGTTCGATGCCAGGCTGAGATTATTTCCAAGGATGATACCGAGCAAGTGGAAGGGACCATACCTGGTCCGAAAGGTACACGACAACGGAAGCATCGACATATCAGAGTTGTCATCTGAGTCTACCTTTCGTGTTAACGGGCAGCGGCTCAAACAACATATAGATCATGAGTCATTGGTCGTTGAAGTTGTCCCTATTCATTTTACGTGAGATGTGGTCTCTTGACTCACATTTATTGCATCTCACATCTGATTATCACTGTTCTCTCGACTTGTATAGATCCAGATGTCCATATCACACTATTCTTCAGTCTAACACCCCATTTGCATCTTTTATTAAGCTATACTTAGGGTGCACTTTACCCTAAGTATAGGGGGTGTGAGACTTTTGATTTTCTTTTGATTCTTTCCTATCTCTGTTTTGCTGCCTATACTTAGGGATATTTCACCCTAAGTATAGGGGAGGTAGACCTTGTACATTCTCCCACTCTGATTTCCCTTTGTGTACAGCCTGCTATACTCAGGATTACTTGATCCTAAGTATAGGGGGAAACCTCGAGATCCTTTCCCATTCTATTCTTTCATTCGTCTTTGTAGTATAGCTTTTCCTTTTCACTTCCCTATACTAAGCACGAGTTATGTGTTCTTCATCGCTCTTGATTCACTCTGAGGATATCGTTCGAGCTAAGTATAGGGGGATGTCGTATATATTTCATATATACATTAGCCATAACTCGTACTTTGTGTGAGTGTGTTAATAAATAAAATGGCTAAAACCCTTAAAAATTCTTAAAAATTAAAAAAAATTCTTGTACATAAAATTCTTTATTGCACATACATAGCTATTTGTAAAATTATTTTTGTAAAAATCTTTGTAAAAATGTTTTGTGTAAAGATTTTGTAAATATTTTGATATCAAAATTATGTATATAGTACAAAATATTTGTAAAATGTTTGAGAAATAAAAAGTTTGCAAGAACCCTTTTGTAAATGTGTGTAAATATTTTGCAAAACTTCTGCATTCATGCATACATCCATGTTTTCAAACATTTTCAAAAATTTTGCACATTTTCAAAAAAAATTTATAAATTTCATCTTTGTAAATACTTGTATAGTTTTTCTGAATCATAGTTGACATCTAAACAAGACTGGAATTAAATTAAAAAATGGAACTTGGTTAAAGATCTTAATCCACCTAATTCTAAGAGGAACCTTATAGGGCTTAGGGTTGAGACTTTTCAGGTCCATGGTGACTTAATTCTTTGAGTCCACTAGGCTATGATCATATGTTATCTTGATAAGCCCAAGTAGAACACTTAACAATACATACATGACTCTCACAGACAATGGCTTTAGTTGGACCAGCACTTTACACCTAGCTCTCTACGGATGAGGTGGTGAGGAAGCAGTCTTCTTTGACTTGGGGTAGCATATGAGGGTAGTACTTCTCGGTGGAACCTCTCTTCTTCTTTTAGTGAAGGATGTGCGTCTCAACTTGGTCCGGTAGCAGTGAGGTCTAAAGATAGGAATTCTGGGTTGCGATAAAGCTTCTAAAGAGGGATGGTCTACTGGCTCAAGAGGAAAAACTACATATGTATATATGCTACACCATGTAGATATGTTGTACATATGCACATCGGAAAAAATGTGCAAAAAGAAAAACTCCAAAAAAATGGTGGGTCTGATAGAAAATGAAATACCCACCGGAGTATATATAGTCAAATAAAGCAAAGCTTATGTTACACATGCCCATCTCATGAAGCTTGCAGCAGGGAGACTTAGCTACACTGGTTGGGCTCCCTAGGATACATGGCTACACGGGCCATGGTCCATTCTCTTCTTTCTCCTCTTCTTGAGCCGGTTGAACGTGAACTTAGAAGGGAATACCCCGCTCCTCAAGGAAAGAGTTGTCAGACTAGGGTATTAGAGTTACCTTGTTGGGGAGGGATGCCACTTTGCCATTTCTGAGGTGGGGAGCTACTATCACTTACACTGTACAAGAAAAGATTCATGGTCATCAGGGTTTGTGTATGTATACTTGTTCTAATCTGGATTGTTGAGGAGTCTTGACTATAGATTAGTGGAACTTAGAGGCTGTTGAGTTTTAAACCTAAGTCCAAATAAGGTTCCGACAAATTAATAATCCAAAGATCTGACTGAGCTCCATACTTCAATTTAATGAAGACAAGTTTAATAATCATAATTGATTCACCTTCTTTTTCTCCTTTTTCTTCTTTTTATCTTTTTCACTTCTTTTTCAAATAAGTGTTTGCTAAGGGACTAGCAAAAGTAAAGTATATGGGGGTTATGAATACTCATTCATCACTCTTTATTCTTTTATTTTAGCTAAATATCTTGGCAAAATACCATGTAGCTGTAAATACAATAAGTTACCAATAAGCATGCCCTTTGTAAATATTAATAATTAGCATGTATTTGTGCAAAAATAAAAAATAAAGAATAAAGAAAAAGAAGGAAATATTTAGAATAAATATTGAATGACCTAAACGAAAGAGAGGGCCCAATATGGGCATGATCGCCAAATAAAATAAGTAGAGAGAGATAGGACCACTCCACCTTGTATATAATCCTTCTTATATGTACATATTTTATTTTCACAAAAATAAAATAAAAATGTGTTTTTATTACCTTGTATATAATTCCAAAAATAAAAAATAGAAAAATAAAATAAAAATAAAAATAAAATAATTTCTCTCTTGCCCTTGTATATAATACATGAATATATGAATAATATGTCCATTTATTTCACTTTTTTAAATAAACAATATAAATAAATAAAAATTATTTTATACTCTAAATTTTATGTTGTAAATAAATAAAATATAAAATTGGGGTATTTTCACAAAAAAAAGAAAATAAAAATAATAATACAAAATACCTAGGTATTTTATACATGTATATAGTATATTATATTGTATATATCATAATTCATTTTTCATAAAAATAAATGAAAATCACTAAAAAATACTTTAAAATTAATAAACATTTTTCGTTTTGAACATATTTTAAAATAAAATCATTTTCGATTTTTAATTTATTTTACAAATAATTTTGACTCCGAATTTTCTGATTGGTCCAGGGGGATGTTGACCCCGGTCAACTCCCTCTCCCGGACCCTCTCTTCGCAGATCTGGCTCGCATGCCCGATTTCTCCAAATTCTTTGGAGTACATCCGACCACCTTTCACCTCGATTTCTTCGCCCGCTTCTTCCTGGTGGATCTGCGACCCTCGCGGATCCTTAGGCAGAGACGGATCGCCCTCGATTCGTGTGCCCGTGCCCGATTTTCTTCGCCACCTCGGGTTTGCTATAAATGCTTCATTCCTTTGCCCAGTTCGATAGCTCGTGCCGTACACCCTCCTACTACCCTAGCCTTCTTCCCTTTGGTGACAGCAATCGGCCGGAGTCTTTGGTGGCCAGATTGAGGTGCTGCAGCCGATGCTCGAAGCACGTGGCTGGACCTCTGCCACGTTCGAGCCTCCCCTCCTTCCGAAACGTGGTTGAGGCGACGACCAACCTCGAAGCGACCCCCTGGATCTAAGGATCGATCTCAGACCTTCTGGTAGCTTTCATTTGCTCCTTAGTTCCCGTTATTTCGATCTTTCCACCCGCCGCTCCGCCGGCTCCGACCGGACGGTCGGAGCTCCATCAGCCACCCTTAGCCGCTTAGATAGGATCCCCTGCTCACCATCATCTTTCCCCCGCATCCTGATCATCCCGATCTTGGTTATCCAAGCCAAGATTAGGATAGGTTCCATCCTTCGCATCGATGAAACCCCCCTCCGCCTCCACCTGTCGCTTCCCTTTGTCTTTAATCAAATAATCTTGGTCGGAGCACGCCTCCGAGCAGGAGCTTTACCCCGCAGGTCGAGTCGTGTGTGGAGACCCCCCAGAGCACATCATCCCACCTTCCTCGGAGCCATCCCAGGTCACAACCACCTTCACAGAGATCTGATTGGTGGATGCTCCATCCGACCTCGCCACCAGACGTGGAGGAGCGTCGCGAGTCAAGCCCCCCTTCTTGATCATTCATCGCACCCCCGGAGTGCCGCTAGTTCTCCGATGAACTTTGCCAGGGAGGAGTTCTTCCAGGACTTTCCTCAGCCGTCGGATCGTCCCTCTCCGCCAGTTTGCATCAGGGCCACCCATCACTCATGCCTGACAGGCCGTTAGATCTAACATCTAACGGCCTCGTACGCCCCACGTTCGCCTCTTCGTTAGTTGGTTGGATGCGCCAGGTGTCGCAGTCTGAGCCGCACGTCGCCAACCATTCAGGACGCGCCACCTGTCACCCCCACGTGACCCGCACGCCCCACCTAGGTAACTTGCTCCTATGCCCCTGCATTTCTTTTATGTTTTTATTGTATGTAAAATAAGAAGTATATTGTGGACTATTTGCACTTTTGCCCATGTTGTTTTTATTATTTGTGTTTTGGTCCTTCTTGTATGGTTGCACGTGCATCGTCACGTGTATCTTTAGAACAATTGCATTTATGCCCACGGGTTTAGTAAATGTTATGCTTTGAAGTTTTAGTTTCAATATTTGCATTTATACCCCTATGCGTGCTGAGTTTTGACATGTGTTGAATATTATGGAAAAATTGCAGTAGGCCCCCTAGGTTTTTGATGCATGTTATCATTTAGTCCCTAGAACTTATTTTTCTTGCATATAGGTCCATGTGTGTTATGCATCTTTGATTGGTTGAAATAAATATCAAATCTAGTCTAAACTTCATGAAATTTGGAGATGTGGCTCCTGCCATAGTCTAAAAATCTCTATGAATTTTTGGGCTCCTTTTGATTTCATTTAATATTTTTAAAAATTCAAAATCCTAAAAATTTGCTTCTGTCCAGCTTTAAAAATCAATTATAAATATTAATAACCCTCCAAAAAATCTAAAAAATTTACTTTTGTGTGCTTTAGTGTTTTTTTACTTCTATACAATTTTTTGAATTTGGACTTATAAAAACCCTAAAAATTGAAAAACACTAAAGAACTTATTTTTTTGGAAATTTTAAATGAAGCGTCTAACGAGATTTCTGATTTCCTTTATTTCTATATCCACAAAACAGAGGGGAAAAATAGAAAAGATAATGCATCAAAAATTATGGATGCAAATGCTAGAGATAGAAGTGTGTACCTGACTCAGCCCTCTACATGCAATATGATTCACGTAGAAAAATTAAACTACTCTATATGAATGTAGTGCGAGAACCGTCCTAACCATAAACTCCTATTATCGTGAGGCATAGATTTATTTGTTTGAGTCCAAGCAAGTTTTATAGGAACAAATATTCTATTAGGGGCTTTGGACCTAATGCTACCTGGCTCAATCAAATAGAAACCTAAATCTAGGGGCTCAAGAATAAAAAATCCATGTGAAACAAAGAAAAAATAAAAGCGAGATAATAAAACACGGAAAACAACGGTGAGGTCCCCCAAGTGCACCGGCACTTGGCGCAACAGACCTCGGATAATGTCCAAGTAGTATCCAAGGTATCTAAATTATTACAACTCAGTTAATTATTCTCTAAAACAAAATAATGGACTTCTGTCCTTTCCTGCTCTTCCTCCTATGCGGGTCCTCAAATAGAAGGCCGAGCCGTAGTCCGACGGTACCTCACACCAAATGTAAATCGGAGATAGGTCAGAAAACTGTCATATAATATATAGAGATAAAATCGAGCAAAATTGAAATATGACTACAAAGTCGTACTCCCCGGCAATGGCGCCATTCTTATGACACGCCTGACAACTCGGGTTAAGTATGTAATAATCAAGGGTCATTGTGACCTGATTTGCCAAGTGTGATCAATGAGAAAAATTTATTTAATCACTTAAGAAAAAAATCAATCAATGAAATGTAAGCGGTTTCACTATTCAATTTACCTGGTATAGCAACCAGGGTCAAACACAAGGAGCATTATTTAAAAACTAAGTAGTCAAATTTCCAAGATAAATTTTTAATGGTTTTTGAATTTTTATTTTTTTATTTCAAATGAGGAACAAATCAAAAGGGAATAAAAATGCACACACCACACTTTTTTGTATTTTTCAGAGTATCTAAAAATGCTAAGAAAATTACAGAAAAACTATTTTTGGGTTTTACAAGTTTTAAATTGCTTTAGGTGATCTTTTCAAATTTTTCTGATATTTTTATGTTTTTCTAAAAATCAAAGAGTGGAAACTAAGGAAAACAATGCACTGCCAAGAGTATTTTGCAATTAAAATTAACTTAATGGCCAAAACTCCTAGAATTTATTTTTGTGCTAAAGCACGATTAATTATCTACAAACAGAGACTGAAATTAGAATTTTTAGATTTTTCTGTAATTTTCTGCAGTTTTTAAAGATTTTTATTTTTTTGACTTTTTTTGTTTTTATAAATGGCTACTGCACGAAAATTGGATAAAAATTAAAGGACGGTAAAATACAGCTACAATAATTATTTGGGAATTATTAGGAAAATTTTCGAATTTTTTTTATTTTTAATATTCAATTAGATAAAAATACATGGTTTTATTTTTTAAAAAATATCAAATAACAACAAAATATGATGAAAAATTTATACAATGAAGAGCAATACAATAGGAACATACAATAGCAGGAAAAATATTTATTTCAGTCAAAAGAGAAAGCAAAATAAAGTCTGGAATTTACAAGGACTGAAATGTAATTATTTAAAGTTTTTGCCTCGAAATATAACAAAAATAAATATGTGGCCAGAATATGCAAATTACCTAATAACTCGTGTGCACCGCATGTGACCTTCTGGAGCAGGGGTTGTTCCGTAAATTTAGAAACTTCCAGGGGCTGACATGTAACTTTTCCAAATTTTTTTATTTTACAAATCCGCCCAACCCTAAAGTTTGTTCTTCTCTCTTTCTTCTCAAGCAACAAAGCAGGGATGGGGTTGCCGCTACCTCTGAAGAGGAGCAAGGGGTACGACCGATCGCGGGGTCCCTTGGAGCGGTGATGGCGCGGGAGTGGCGGCTACTGCACCAGGTGGTTGCAGTTTACGGCGCGCCTCAGAGCAGGAGGTCGGTAGCGGAGTCGGTTGGAGCTCGCGGTGGTGCGGGCCGCTGGGGATAACCGTGCGCGATAGAGGACTTCGCCACAAGATACTGGGCGAAGTAGAAAACCGGGCAGAGGTCTAGGCGCTGGCGTCGGATGGCGGTGGATGGCCACCGCATTGGGCTTCGATGATGAACGGGCGAGTCAAGGGATGCGTAGTTCAGAAGCGGAGGCCTCTTGGCGGAAGTGCTCGATGGCGGCGCCGGCTTGGCTGGAGGTGGCACCGAGCGGTGGTGCTAAGGAGCGGCCACTGGGGGGAAGCCGTCGCGGACGAGGCAGCACTGTCTCGCAGCGTGGGAGGCGGAGGGGCGGAGGAGCGGTCGCTAGGTTGTGGCTGTCGTGGACGACTTGCTGATTTTTTTCATTTTTTTGTTTTCTTTTTATGTGTAAACAGAAAACTGTAAATAATTTTTTACATTTTTTTGAAGCAGGAGCTCTAGACAGATAGAAATAAAAAAATATTGTTTTTTTAATTTTTTTAATTTTGTTAAGATGATCCCTCAAAACAATTGTTTGACAAAAAGCAATATATGTTTCTTTATTTATAAACAAATTAGGACACGTGAATGGTTGCGGATCTTGGCAAAGCGGGAGATAGATCCGAAGGTCCGACCACCGTGTGTGGTCGGATGTGAAAGGTTGTGTGAGGTAGAATAAGAAATGTGAGGATCGGAAAATGTAATGAAAAATCGATGTTGGACGCGGATTAAATCGGGATGGATGTTTTTGGGATTTTGATATCTAAAGACTAATCATGATATCTACGCAAAAATTACATCTAAGATTTATCTAAAAAATGATGGGAAAGAAAGTGGATCTCACCTCCGGATCGGATACGCCATGATGGCCTCGACGAGGGCCAACTCGCTGTCACCGGACAGCTCGGAGGCTGGGCACCCTTCTTCGACAAGATCGCTCTTGGAGATCGGGCTCCTCTCCACCGAATATTGATCAAAGACAAATGAGGGAGGAGGGGCCCCATAAAAAGAGAAGAAAAATACAAAAGGAAAGGATGTACAAAAGAGGAAGGTGTTTAGTGGTGGAATTAGAAAAATAAATAAATAAATTAAAAATGAATTTCAGAATTAATTAAAATAAATAAATCAATAAATTTACAAAAATTAATTAGCCACCTTAATGGTGGCTATTAATGGTAGAAAATAATATCTTTATATATAAGATATGTTCTTAAATCAAATAGTGAATAAATTAAATAATTAAATACAAATTTTGTAATTAAATTAAATTAAATTAATTATTTAATGTTAGATATTTACTTTTTTCTGGTGATTTATATGTAAGGAATTAAGTTGTATACAATATTATATACATATAATATAGTATACACATGTATAAATAACGAAGTCATTTTTTTAAATAATTTTTTTAATTTATTATTTATATTTTTAATAATAGAGATAATATTTACAATTATGTACATCATGTATAAAAAATAAATATGAATATACATGTACAACAATAAGTGGTAGAACTGCACAAAACACCCCAGAAAACTGACTTTTCAACCGTAACTCCAAAAATTATGAAACCATGGCCACTTGAAAGATAATTTAATTTAGAGTATAATGGAAGTGAGTTTGATTCAATTTCATCTGTATGGAGCCGGAATGGATCGTTCAATTATCACTTTACAGCTTTTTTTGAGTGTGATTATTTGTAGTCTATACATTAATTTATTTTGCAATTATTTTTATTATATACAACAAATTTTTATTTACAACTTTTGTTTACAAAAATATTTAATTTGAGGTCAATTTATATACGAATAAAATAGTGTAAGTTTTGTAAAAATATACAGGGAAAATATTTACAAATTATTTTTGGATTTTTGAATTAAAGACCCTATCTCCCCCTACTTTATTCCTGATCGATCAGGTCAAGTCTTGACCTTCTCTCCGGGTCCGAGTCAATCTGCATGTATTCCATAAATACACCCTTCATTTTTCTTTTCTTTTTTCTTTTTTTTCCTTTATTCTTTTATTTGAGTACAAAAAGTGTTAAAAATGTATATTTAACAAATGCATGCAAAGTGATAATTTCATGAAATTAGTTGATACTTACAGGTGTTTGATTAAGGAAATGAAGCTAAAATAAAAGAATTAAGATGATGAATCGTGAATTCATTAGTAACCCATTCACTTCCGTGAGGATTTTTATGCATGGGGCATTGATTTCATTGGTCCATTCCCTAAAAGTCAGGGATTTGAGTACATTTTGTTGGTTGTTGACTATATGAGTTGATGAATACTCATTCATCACCCTTTATTCTTATATTTTAGCTACAAAAACCTTTGCAAATACATGTCGATATGTGTAAATATCAATAATTACAAAAAGATGCATTGTGTAAAAACTAATAATTATCATGTTTTTGTGCAAAAATAAAAGAATAAAGATTAAAAGAAAAAGAGGAAATATTTAGAATAAATATTGAGCAACCTAACCCAAGGGAGGGCTCAGCATGGGCCTGACCGCATAAAAGCCAAAGTAGAGGGAGATAGGGGCTCATGTGTGTAAATAGACCTATAAATAAATAAATATATTTTCCTCCCAAAAATAGAATAAAAGTGGCTTGTATATATTGTATATATTTGTAAATATAAAAATCAAAACAAAAATAGAAAAAATTAAAAAGAAAACAAAAACATCCAATTGTGCATATTCATCATGTATATAGTCCACTCACTTATCTTTATTTCACCTTATAAATAAATAAAATTAATTTCTATAAAAATTTGTAAATATTCTATCTTTTATGTGTAAATAAATAAAATAAAAACAACAAAAACAAAATAAAAAGAATAAAATTAAAAAAAAAGAACCTTGTAAATATACCATGTACATAGATGTATATACCTATTTATTTCACTATTGTATATAAATAATAAAAAGAAAATAAAAATATCTTTTTATTCCTAAATTTATGATATAAGTAAATAAAATATAAAATGGGGATAAAAATGTATAAAAATAAATTAAAAATCAGAAATAAAAATCCTATATTGTATATATACTTATATATAGCCCTATTATGTAAATACCTTCTTTTATTTTGAAAAATTAACTAAAAATCACAAAAAATAGAAAAAATTAAAATAAATATTTTTCATGTTTTAAGTTCTATTAAATCGGCCATTTACTATTTTTAATTGATTTTCCAAATCATTTCCAGTTGGCTGCTTCCTATTGGTCCACGGGGATGTTGACCGCCTGGTCAACTCCCCTCTGTGGACCACTTCCCACGGTATTAGACACCCGACCCGACTTCTCCTTATTTTGGCGTCCATACCCGACCACCTCGCACCTAAACCCAGGGTCTTTATTACACTCCAATCATCCGGGAACCTCGCCCGACATTGTGCCTAGGGATCCGTGCTCCATCGAGCCAGACCCGAGCCTTTCTTCCCGGACCTTCCACCATATAAGAGCCGAGCTCCGCCACCCCATTTCCCTATCTTTGTCTCCCCACCTTTCATTCCCGTGACCTCCACTGCCTTCCCTGAGGTGACAGCTCTCCGTTGGTGGTGTCGAAGAGAGGTGAAGGTGCCCGGACCTCTGATCCGACGAGCTTGCTCCGCCGTGCTCCGCCTGAAGCAGGAGCTCGAGCCACGGGCCACGACGACCCGCGAGGCAACGACCCAGAGCTCCAGCAGCTCGAGCCTAGTCGATTCCTCCACCCAGGTACCCCTAGTTTTCCTTTCTTTTCGTTAATTTCTAGTTTCGCCCAAATCTCGCCGTCGCCGTTCATCTTCGATTCCGGCCACATCCACCTTCGCTTCGATCATCAGACCCTTCCATCACGTTCGCCTATCCTTCGCGCACGTTCTCTGCCCTTCCATTCAACCCAGCTCGCACAAGAGCTGGGGTTTCAAGCTCCACCGTCTACCCCTCGCCGGAACTCGACCGCCCCGCCCCACCGAACACCGTCACCCCCTCTCACAGGGTCGAGGCAATTTGCCCTCGACCCGCGAGTCTGCTGGTGCATTTTGTAGGGACATCCGAGCCCATCTGAGGGCTTGGACCATCTGGTCCAGCAGCTTCGCCTCCGCCGGACTCTCCAGAGCTCCTCGGAGCTCCATTGAGCCCATCGGAGGCCGCCATTCGACGCGGGAGCCCACAGAGCGTCTTATCCGATCATCAGAGTCCCGCGAGGAGGCCGGGAGCGCACGCAGCGGGACGACGAAGGTCTCCGGCCATCAGTTCTTCCTCGACCTCCAGCTACCGTCCGATGCACCTCCAGCTCCAGTTTGCATCACAGCCGTTCATCTGAGGAGCCACCAGTAGCGTCAGATCTTTGGAGGAGCGATCCGGACCGTTCGTTCGCCGAGGTTTAGCCACAGCACCTCACGTCCGTCCGATCTCCCATGTGGCGAAGCCCTGACCGTTTGATCAGCCCGAGGATTCCAGCGTTGGGCGCCACCCCGTTCTCAGCCGTCGATCAGCACACGTGGCGTCCATCCGACGTCCTACTTAATAAAGGGTAAATATTCCCTTAGGCCCTTAGCTTTAGCGTAATTTTCTTTTAGTCCTGTAAATATTTTAAGGATTTTATTTACATTTGGTAATTTGCACTTTGGACCTTATCTTTTCCGCTATTTGCATGTATACCCCTGCCTGTAGTGTGTCGCGTGCATCGACACGTGTTTTGTTGGGATATTTGCATTGATAGCATTGTAGTTTTGGGTTGTTATTGAATGAATGAAACTTTTTAGATACTTGCATTTATACCCCTGTGTGTGTTGAATTTGTGCATGTGCGTTATATTTTTGGGTATTTTACGATAAGGCCCCTAGACATTTAATACATGTTATTATTTAGTCCAGGAACCTTATTTTATTTGCAATTAGGTCCCTGTGTGCCCCAGACACGCGCCTCGCGCGTGACTTCTTGGGATTTTTGCACCGGACCCCCTGGAACTTCTGATATTTATGCACAGGTCCCTGTACACTGTACCTAGGTTTTAATGTTGGATAAAAAATCAAATTCACTCCAAATTCAATGAAAATTGGATACATGGCTCCTGCCATGTTGTAAAATTTTCTAGAATTTTTGGGGACATTTTTGTTTTTATTTGCTATTTTAAAATTTCAAAAACAACCTTTTTCTTTACTGTCTGATTTGAAAAATCACAAAAAAAATATTAAAACTCATCTAAAAATTACAAAAAAATTAGCTACTGTGTATTTTGTCTTATTTGATTTTCTGACCAAATTTGGTCATTTTTCATTATATAAAACTCATAAAAATTGAAAAAAGACTCAAAACATTATAAAAATTCTAATAAATAATTTAAAAATCTAAAAATGATAATTCCAGTGTCTAAATTTTCCTTAAACTTTCTAGTTTACAGAAAAATTACCTTCAGGATTGATAAGGCCCTTTTTGTATTTTAAAGTGTCCTTTTAGTCCTGACTGGACAGTACCTTCATTTCCCTACCTTGTTTGATTTTTAGAAAATTCAATAAAAATCAGAAAAATACCAAAAATTAACCAAAAAAAGTAAAAATCATTAAAAAACATAAAAACATTTTTATTTAAATTTTTGAGTGATTTTTGATGCATTAAATAATTGATTGAATTGGCTTGTTTCTTTATTTTCTCTATTTCTTCTATTAATTAAAAATCTAAAAAAATATACAAAAATTAAAAATCCACCAAAAATAGTTTTCTTTTATTTTATTCCTTTTTGAGACTAATTCGTAGGCCATGAGGCCATCACGTGTTCCTTGTGTTCGACCCTGGTCGCTATACCAGGTTAATCTAATAGCGAGACCGCTACTTGTGTTTGATTGATTTTTATCTGATTTGGTGGTCTATTTTTCTCGATTGACATCACCCGAGTGATTGAGGTCGCAACGACCGCATGAGACATACCTAATTTACCACGCTCGCTCGGACGTGTCATCAGAATGGCGCCGTTGCCGGGGAGCACAGCTTAGTAGTTTTCCTTTTTCATTTTCTCTTTGTTTTCTTTTTCGCGGCCTTTTCTTTTTCTCTTGTTTTTGTTTTATTTTATTTTATTTTCTTTTCTTTTATTTTTGTTTTTGTTTGATTTTGCCTGTTTATTTTATTTGGCATTTTTGCACATATACCGTGTTTATATTTTCTGCTTTGATTTGATTATTTTATTTGGTTTGACACTTATCTTCTTTCTTGCGAGGGCCCGAGGACCGAGGCGACAGCTTTCGAGAAGCCGGCGCAACCGCGGGATTCGGAGGCAGCTCCCTTCTGCACGGAGCCGCATGAGAGCGTGAGAGAGAGGCTGAGTGGGCGAGGATTAGCTTAGTCTTTTATTTCTGTCATTAGAACTTTTGTAATAATACAGGGACAGACTGTGGACTTGGACTTGTTTAGCGGGTCTGTTTCGCCGAGCACCGGTGTGCTCCGGGGACCCTTAGGATTTTTCGCGGCTTTTCATGGTTTTGTTTTTCTTCGCTGCCTTTTACGGTTTTTACGTGGTTTTTCTCGAGCCCCTAGATTTAGGACTTTCTGTTTGACTGTGCCGTAATTAGTAGGATCCAAACACTTAATTATCTGCCTGCACCTATAGTTCGTTAATTGGATCTACTAATAAATCATTAATAAAAATAACTGACTCACTCCCTTCGTAGCCTACGTGCCGTAGCCTGCATTGCCAAGCGCTGCTCCTGAACCCGATGTGTCGGGAGGAGGAGGGGTAGACCGAGATCGGACCATTTGGCTTGAAGGACATGTGACCAGTTAGACGGTTCTGTCGAGTAGAAATTGCCTGTTTAGGACTCGGTTTTCACCGCTGCACCATATAGGTAGTTTCTTTCTTGTCTTTCAATTCTGCGCGGATCACTTTGCATATAGAGTGCTGGAGACAGGTACGCATTTCTATCTTTGCATGCATCATTGATTTCATCGCGCATCGGCTTTTTCATCTTCTCCCCCTGTTTTTGACTTAATAATCAGGAGAACCGAAAAATTCGTTAGGCCTTTTTGTTTTTATTGAAAAATATTAAAAAGAAAAATAATAAAATTGGGACTGTTTAAGCTATTGACCCTAAAAGACACCTGATCTAAAAATTTGTCTTGGGGAGAGCAACCCCCTCATTGGTTGGTTTGATTGTGCGAGAGAGTGACCCGTACACCAGGTAGAGCCCTCCGGTGCTATTCCCGACTGATTACCGACTCTTTCGTGCGGGACAGTCGGTTGGGGTAGTATCGGGTATCCCAGCAGGTCACATAATCGCTCTGATAGATTGTTTGTTCACCAAAATAAAGTGACAAGAAAATTTGACCGAGCCTTTACGGTCTTCAGCTCGCGTAGCATTGGTGAACTGAGGGGTTTGTTTTCTGATCATAGTTTCTCCAGATCCCATCCGCCTTACTCGCTACATCACGATGATGGGTAGACGATCTCTTAGGCAGCCTCTGGCTGCACCGCTTTCGGGAGCGTCTACCCGTTCATCTAGGTTGGCTCGCGAGAGCCGAGACCAGCTCTCCGAGCCCGAGTATGATTCCGCCCTGTTCCCCCTCGACCCCCTTTCTTTCGATTCCGAGAGACCAGTGACAGAGGAGAGATTAGTAGATTTATCGGCACCTGAGTTCGGATCATTTGATTTTGCAGACTCCATGGCCGGCAATTCTGACGATCGCAGTCGAGGTCCACAACCTGAGCACTTTGCGTTGGACCAGGGTGCGATCAACTCCACCCTGATCGCCTCCCTCGAGATAGTTCAACAGCAATTGAGGGATCATGGAGCATTCATGCTAGATATGAGGAGAGAGATGGAACAGATGAGAGCAGAGAGACAGCAGCGGAGAGACGGGCCAAGGATCCTGGATGATGCAGCAGCAACAGCCGCAGCAGCCGCCGCCGTAGCGGCAGCCGCCGCGGCAGGAGGAGGAGAGCCACCGAGACCGATGCGGGAGTTGCACAACCCCGGATCGACACTGATGCATCACTGGGTCGTGCTACCAGCTATCGTGGGGGACTTCAAGTTCCCCCCGAACACCTTGCAGTTACTCCCCCATTTCCACGGGCTCGCCACCGAGGAGCCCCATCTCCACCTCTAGGAGTTCCTTATGATCTGCAACACTGTCCATGACCGTCAGGTGGACCAGGACACTATACGGATGATTGCCTTCCCCTTTTCCTTGGCAGATAGAGTAGCCACCTGGCTGAAGCACTTGGGGAAGTTTGTGTACACTTGGGAGCAGCTCCACACCGAGTATTTACACAAGTACTATCCACTCGGGCGGAACAATGCAGCGAGAGACCTTATCAGCAACTTCTCCATGCTCCCCAACGAGCAGTTCCATGAGGCATGGGAGAGGTTCCGAGAGCTAACTGATCGATGCCCGCACCAGGACATTTCCAAGCCCAACCTTGTGCAGAGCTTTTTCAGCGGGCTGACACCAGAGCTCCAAGGCTGGGTGAACGCTTCTTGCGGCAGGTCATACTTCGCCAAGGATCACGACCAGGTCTGGGCCATCTACGAGGAGATGTCCGAGAACTACATGGTGATGTCTCAGACCAGGTTGTATACTCAGGGCAGACCCCAGCAGCAGCCAGGACCCGTGCAGTACCAGAGGATAGCACGGGTCGACGTCGGTCCTTCTAGATCGTCTGCAGTAGCAGCAGCACAGTGATGAGGCTAAAGAATCGGTTTCACGGCTTTCTCTTTTATTAAAGAAGAAAGTAGTCGGTTGTAGCAGAAAGCCGCGAAACAAATAATCGATTCTTGAACCTATCAAACAATTACGGTTTTCTGAAGAAAACCGTTCACTAATATTTTACCAGGCAAATGTTCCTGGGTCGAACTCAAGGAGGCAGAATAAATTCCCTAGATTTTCCTCTTCGTAATTTTATTTTTAATTCTTCTCTAAGTGATCAAGTCAAAACACCTGTTTTTTATTGATTTTTATTTTTATTATTTTTATTTGATTTTATTATTTTCAAATTTTTCTTTAATTTTCAAAAAGGGATATTTTTCAAATGATTTACTTATTATATAATAGGTGAATAATAGCTAGGTGAAACTATATAGTATAGTGAACGGGGTTCGAGCCGCGAGCTTGAACTACACAAGAAATCAAAACAAAACAAGGCGGCTTTCGATGAAATCAAAACACAACGAAAACACGTCAAAAAGCCACGAAATCTTTATACTAGGTAGTTGGGGTAGTTGTGTAACTACCCTCAAGAAATTGTTAAAAACCGAGGTCACAAGAAGAAGAAACAACCCCTATAGCCCAGGGGCATAAGCACAAGAAAAACTATTTAAAATGTTTACAGTTAGGTCCTCAAGGACTGTTCTGAAGAAAAAGTAAACAAATGATTACATTTAGGTCCCCGTGGAGGGACCTAAATGTAAATAAAGAAAACCTGGGGGGCGGACTGAACTTATAGAAGATGGCTGGGTTTAGTACGCAATTTTCCACCTCTTCAGAACGAGCGGCTGAGATTAGAACGTTCGCGCTTTGATCGGACGCTCACAGGTGCGCCACGTGTCACGCACCTGTGTGTCGGCTGTTCTTGAGGTCGTTGAGCTGCTGGCGAAGACGCCTTCTTCTCCGAATTACTCCGGCCGACCGGCGAAATCTTGGGCGCTCCGGCGGGGCCAGAGGGGTGGCTCCTCCACCCCTCGAGCTCGCCTGCGGTAGAGAGGTGTCCGGCAACGCTCCGAGCGGCAGTGGAACGGTGGTGAAGTTGGTGGTCTCGTCCACCTGGAGGATGTTCAGAGATGGTGACCCATCTTTGAAGATAATTCCTGATGGCGATCAAAGGTTTCCAGTGGCGAATCAATGCCTCGCGACGAACTTGAATCTGCAAATAACACAATCGTATGCTCGTTTCGTGTTGAATCGGCCAACAGATGAAAGATCACAAGCTCCAAAGACGATGAAAATCTTAAGTTTCCAGCCAGAACAACCAGATGCGTGGATATGGCAATGAAAACGACGATCGATTTGAAAGCGAGATGGAACGATTCGAAGGTGGTGTCGAATATGCGTCTAAGCTTGATGATTAGACTACCTAAATCACAGATTAGCCACGCTAATCGTGGCTCGCAAATCGAGAAGAAAAACAACTAAAGTGGAAGAAGAGGCCTAGGTAGTCTAGGTGTATTACCTGGACAAAGAATCTCGACCGCGGCCAAAGACCGGAGCGAAACGCGGCGCTTGGCGGCGATGCAAGGCGATGCTCCACCTTGGAATGATCCTCCGACGTGCCTTCTTCCTCGCGAGCTCCTCCTCGGCGCTGTCACCGCCTTGATGTGGTTGGAACGAAGCTTGGAAGTAGGATGCTCGAACAACCTGGAGTTGGGCTCTTGGGTAGTTGGAAGGTTGATGGTTAATGGCGAACTTAGGAGCTTTAAATAGGAGGGTTAGCTTGGGCTCCAAGTCGAGATGGATGGCCGGCGATGGAGAGGGTTGTTAGGAGGGTAGGATCGACAGCTTAGGTGGGTCAGAAGCTTCGAGATGAGCGCGGGAAAAATTAGTTGAAGTCGGCCAGTCGAGCAGGTCCGACGGAACTTCTTCTTGAAGAAGAAGGTCCCAGGTGCTGACAAGATTCAGCACCTGGTTTGTCTAGAGGCTGAAATTGATTGTAAAATATATAATAATTAGTAAATAATGTTATTTTAATTAGATATAAATACAAGAAAGTTAAATAAATTAATTTTCTAAATTATGGTATAAATACTTTTAATAAATAATAAATATTATTTAAAATATAAATATTATATTAATAAATATGTATTTATAAATAGGTTTTAGATTTTTAAGTTAATAAATTAATAAGTAAAAATTAATTTTTTATTTTCTTAATTATTAGGGTATTAAATAAGGTTTATACAAATTTTTATAGATTTTTATAAATTCATTTACATATTTTAATAAATAGAGTTAGTATCTAAATAGGTCATTTATACCTATATTTAAGGGTTTTTGATTTTATTAAAATAATAAATAGTCTCCAAAAATTATGAAATAATTTATGTGGAAACTACAATATCATAAAATAATTTAAAAATTATAAAATTAAGAAAATGATAAATAATGTATGTTACATAAAATAAATAGCCCAGAAACCCCGTTGTCTTTTGGTCCCAAAACCGACTTTTTGCAAACGAACTCCGAATTCGATGAAACCACCTTTATTAATTAGAAAATATTATTTTAGAAACTTTAAAGGTGAGTAGAGTGAAATTGGAGTTTGTATGAGGAAGTTATGATGTTCGGAAGTTGAGATTTTGATAATTTGTAGGCTGTGTTTCTTGGCATATATACAGGGTAATATTTTTAACTTATTTTTATATTTTTATATATATTTTTAGGAATATTTAGGAGAAGAGTTTGGTGAAAAATATTTTCATATGAAATAATAAAAATTCTTTGAAGTTTTGTATTTATTTTATAAATAATGAAAGGTGTATATGTGTGTGTTAATTTATTTTTATGTTTTCTTTCCTTATCTCCCCCTACTTTTTTTGGTTTGTCGACCAATCCATGCTGACTTGGTCTCGGGGGTTGATCTATAAATATATCTTACAGCTATATTTATATTTTAAGTCATATTGTATATATACATATATTAAATCTGCCTCTTTTTGTTCTTTTCTTGTTCTTTATTTATTTACATGATTTTAGTGGTTAAAAGTGAATATTTACACATGAATGTTGTTTTGTTAAAATATGAGAATTAATGGGTATTTACATGTATTTGTTAAGGTTTTTAAGACAAAATGCGACAGAAAAGTTAATGAATCGTGGATTCATCAACCCCCTATACTTAAACTTTGCTAGTCCCTTAGCAAACACTTATTTTGGAAAAGTAAGTGAAAAAGAAAGAAAGTTAGAATGAATTTATTTTCCTAAACCAATTCTTGAGAACAGACAAAGGACAGAGCTCGATCGGGCCTGAAACAAGCATTTTGTCGGAACCATAACTAGGATTAGGATTTTATCCTCAACAGTCTTCAAGTTCCATAATCCTTACTCAAGATCACTTCATCGGCTAGTTCAGACTCACTTATTCATAACGCAAACTCTATCATCCTTGAAGTCAACTTGTACAGTGTGTGAATTGATTTAGCTCTTCCTGCTTAGAGAACCGAAGAAACCGTCAATCCCGGCTATACACTCCTATGGCTTCCTCATCCCGCTACTCTTTCCTCGGGGAGGGAGGTATTCCCTTCTGAGTTCAGTTCTGCTATGTCCACAATCGAATATAGGGAGAAGTTAGAAGAATGAGAAAATAAGTGGAGTGCGACCAGTGTAGACGCATCTCCTTGTGAAGCCCAACCGGTGTAGCTGAGTCTACACTAAGATGTGCAGGCATATTTGGTGGAAGCTTGGACCATTGTGGTCTTATTTGGTGGCTTCTGTATTGCTTTGACTTTGTAATTTGCTTGCACTGCATTCATCTTTTGTGCCTCGACGGATATAGCATCTTTTTAGTCCGTCCATTTTTTGAGGTCTTAGAAAAATTGTGTCAGTAGATCCTTCCCTCATCCGAAGCAACTATCGCAACCCCAATCTCTCCCGTCTTTAGACGTCAATGCCGCAAAGATAAGGATGGAAATGCACTACCAAGGTGTACTGTCCTTCGGAACTCCATGCAAGTTGAGCTAAGTGCAGAGTGCATGTGTTCAAGATTGGTTCACTGGTGTAGAGTTGTACGGATGACCCCAAATGGTCTACTTAAGCTCAGATGACTTGATTTCCCGAATATGGACTTACGAAACCCAAAGATTTTAAGTCACCAGACCTGAAGAGTCTAAATTCCAGTTCCTAATCGGGCTCCTTACAACGAGAGTTAAAGGCCGTAATCAAGCTCCATCCTTTAGAGTAGACTCAGTCCTTAGTTCCGGAAATCAAACTTATTCTACAAAATGCGAATGCAAATGCAACCATGTTTTTGTGAAGTATATTTTCTGAATTTTACTCATTTTTATGGATTTTAAGGATTTTGTAATTTTTACGAATTTTAGGACTTTGTATTTTTTATGGATTTTCATGATTTTTATAAACAAGGTTTTATTCACAAATTTTACAAGATATATTTTATTCAAGTTAAGTATCTAATGTATTTTACAAGTTTTATCTACAAAGTATTTTACAAGGATTGAATGGTTTTTATACATGTTTTAATAAATAGGATTTTAAATAATACTTATACATATTTTAAGGACAAATTTTAAGTACAAAGTTTTAATTACAAGTTTTAATTACAAATTTTAAGCATGTTTTTATTTATTTACAAGGATTTTATAAATTAAAGAGTGGATTTTAAATTAACCCGTACCCACTTTTTTTATGGATTTTATAGATATAGAAAATACATAAAAGTACGAGTTATGGCCGAAAGTATATATACAATATATACGCACCCCCCTATACTTAGCTTGAGCTATGTCCTCATATTGTCAAAAGAGAAAAAGGAGGACATAACTCGTGCTAAGTAAAAGTGAGTGAAAAAGGATATCGATCACAAGTCAGTCAACCCCCCTATATTTACGATTTGGTCATCATAAGTATCAAGGGAGAGCAAAAACGGGATGACTGAATGAAAACGATAAATAACGAAAGTTCAAAAGAAAAAGAATACGAAATCATCGAAATCACTCGGTCCCCCCTATACTTAGGATAAGGCATCCTAAGTATAGAAAATAGTGTAGCCAAAAATTGGCGACCAGTGATTCGTTAATAAAGAATGGTTATACAAAAGAATCAGTACGAAAAATAAAACGTAAATCAGCGGGCAATCGGTCCCCCCTATACTTAGGATCTGGTATCCTAAGCATAGAAGACGAGCAAAAATGGGGACTATTCTAGTATACGAAGAATATACAAGTGTTGTGAATCTCCAGAATGGCTCAAAAGAATTTGTACAGGAAGAAGTGAAGGAATGATCATGATTCCTGTACAAAGTAGATCACTTCAGTACGGGCCAGATGATCAGTAGTCTCTACAAAGTGCTTCAGCATCTGCCCGTTAACCACGAACGGCTCTGCACCAGGTGAAACATCTGATATCGCAATACTGCCATTGTCGTGCACCGTTCTGATTATATACGATCCTTCCCACTTGCTTTTCAATTTGCTGGGAAAAATTCTCAACCTTGCATTGAACAACCAGACTTTCTGCCCAGGGACAAAGCTCTTGTGTTGAATATGTCTGTCATGCCATTTCCTTACTTTGTCCTTATAGATAAGTGTGTTCTCGTATGCTTGATTTCGAATTTCTACCAGCTCATTCAGATATATCTTTCTCTTGGCCCCTGCTTTCTGCATATCCATCAGTATCTCTCGAATTGCCCACTCAGATTTGTGCATGATCTCTACGGGCAAGTGGCACGGCTTTCCATAAACTAGCCTGAATGGTGAAGTGCCTAAGGGAGTCTTATAAGCATACGATATGCCCAAAGAACCTGATCTACAAGAAGTGACCAGTTCTTCCTATCCGGTCGTACAGTTTCTGGAGAATTGATTTCACCTCCCTATTCGAGACTTCAGCCATGCCATTCGTCTGCGGGTGGTAAGGAGAAGCTACTCTGTGATCGATGCTGTATTGTTTCACTAGCTTCTTCACCTCCTTATTATAAAATGGCTACCCCCATCAGAGATAAGAATACGAGGGATCCCGAACCGCGAAATGATATGTTCCCTTAGGAACTTGCACACGGTCTTGTTGTCTACAGTTCGTGCGGGTATAGCCTCCACCCATCTACTAACATAGTCTACAGCGAGAAGAATGTACTCAAAGCCGCTGCTAGAAGGGAACGGTCTCATAAAATCTATGCCCCATGCGTCAAAGATCTCGCAGATAATGACGGGTCGCATCAGCATTGCATCTCTTGCACTGACTGTCCCTACAGCTCTCTGACAATCTGGACAACTCTTCACGAATGTGCAGGCAGCTCTGGTAAGAGTTGGCCACCATAATCCGCTCTGTAGTACCTTCTGCGCTGTCCTCTTCCCTGAATGATGTCCTCCTGATTCTAGAGAATGACACAAAGTGAGGACGCTATTATATTCTTCCTGAGGAATACATCGCCTGTAAACACAATCCGGTCCTTCACGAAAAAGAATCGGATCCTCCCAATGGTAGTATCGTGCCTCGGAAACTAGTTTCTCAACTCTGTTCTTCGGCCAACCCTGAGGACTTTTCTGTGTGACCAGAAAGTTCACTATGTCTGCATACCATGGAAGTTCTGTAACCGCAAAGATGCTCTCGTCAGGAAATCTCTCTACGATCTCTGGCGTGTACTCATCTGAAGGATGATCTGACTGCAATCGGGAGAGGTGATCAGCTACCACATTATTTACTCCAGGTCTATCCTTGATATCCAAATCGAATTCCTGAAGTAAGAGAATCCATCTAAGAAGGCGTGCCTTGGCATCCTTCTTTTCCATTAAAAATCAGATAGCTGAGTGATTGGTGTATACTGTGATTTTTGAGCCAAGCAGATATGATCGAAACTTGTCTAGTGCAAACATTACTGCCAACATCTCCTTTTGTGTCACTGTGTAATTTCTCTGAGCATCATCTAAGGTTCTGCTGGCATAGTGAATGGCAACGGGAAGTTCATTCCTCCTCTGCCCTAATACAGCCCCGACCGCAAAATCTGAAGCATCTGTCATGATCTCGAAGGGTAGAGACCAATCAGGCGGCTGTAGGACAGGAGCACTGATTATTTTTTCTTTCAATGTGAGGAAGGCATGAAGACATTTATCATTTAAAACAAACTCGATGTCTTTGCCTAGCAATTCAGTTAACGGTCGGGCAATCTTGGAGAAATCTTGGATAAACCGTCGGTAAAAACCAACGTGCCCCAGAAATGACCGTAACTGTTTGATGTTGGATGGTGGCTCGAGTTTCTTGATGATGTCCACCTTGGCAGGGTCAACCTCCATGCCTCTCTAGGAGATGACGTGCCCCAACACGATCCCGTGAGTAACCATAAAATGGCTCTTTTCCCAGGACAGAACGAGATCTACCTCACAACACTTTTTCAGAACTTGGTCTAGGTGCGCTAAACAATCGTCAAAGGACTCACCATAGACCGAGAAATCATCCATAAAAACCTATAGAAAATCAAAGACCTTGTCCGCGAAAATAGCAAGCATGCACCTCTGGAAGGTCGCAGGAGCGTTGCACAATCCAAAGGGCATCCGTCTAAAGGCATACGTGTCGAACGGACAACTAAAGGTGGTTTTCTCCTGGTCTTCAGGAGCAATTGATACCTGGTTGTATCTGGAGTAACCGTCAAAGAAACAGAAGTACCCCTTCCCTGCCAACCGTTCTATGACCTAGTCTATGAAAGGCAAAGGGAAGTGGTCCTTCTCCGTCGCGGTGTTCAGCTTTCTGTAATCAACACATACTCGCCACAACGTGGTTACTCTCTTTGGAATCTCCTCTCCAATCTCGTTTTTCACCATCTGAATTCCCGACTTCTTCAGGACAACATGTAATGGGCTAACCCATTCGGAGTTGGAGATGGGATAAATGAACCATGTGTTGCACCATTTCGTAATCTCTTTCTTGACATCTTCTCGTAAAACCGGATTCAGCCTACGCTGAAACTCTCTGGAGGGTTTGCTGTCAGTATCGAGATAGATATGATGTGAACACAAAGCAGGATTAATCCCGCGGAGATCGGATAAAGTCCACCCAATGGCCTTGCGGTTTCTTTCTAGAATCTCCATCAGACGAGATTCTTGATCATTGGTCAAAGTTGAGCTGATAATGACCGGAAACTGTTGATGTGGACCCGCAAGGAAGGCATATTTCATGTTTGGTGGCAAAGTTTTAACTTTTGGCAAGGTAGTATCTGGATCTGTCGAAACATCATCTGTAGTTGTATGGGGATCTGTATCGGTAGGTGATGTGTCTGCGATTTGATTTTCCACCATCTCAATGTGCTCTAGAGTCGGACTATAGAAGATGTTCAAGACATCATCCGACTCCTCAGAATGATCACAAGAGAATAAGTCAGCTAGATAGAATTCTGATTCTTCTGAGACGGAGGAACTGTGTATAGTTTCTGATTCTGAAAGTTTTGCATTGATTTCATTAGAAGTCTGATACCTTTGCTCATCATCATCCAGACTAAAATATAAGGTCCCATCGGAAGAATTACCTCCTGAGGTCTCGGACCCGTCCTCTGTAAAACATTCTTGGGTCTCTACCTGATATCTTTCGAGATCGTCAAGACGAACCTCATCCATGTAATCGCAGGAGGGTAAAGAGCTCAAAAAATCTGAAGATGCATCACTGAAAGTGTTCGATTCTCTCGCCATCTCTATATGTACCTTTTCGCCCTCAGCGCGAAAAGATACCTTCCCTGTATCATAATCGAAGAGGGCCTTTGCAGTTTCTAGAAAAGGCCTCCCGAGAATGATCGGGGTAAGGTGTAACTGTGCAGGGCAATTCATATCTAGGACCGTAAAGTCCACTGAAAATTGCAGACCCTGCACGGTTACGATAACGTTCCTAAGTATACCCTTAGGTCTCTTTACGGATCAATCAGCAAACTGAAGGATCACGCGGGATTTGTAAAGAGGACCTAACTCGAGCTTCTCGAGTAAGGAAGCGGGTATCAGATTGATCGAGGAACCGTTATCTAATAGAGTGCGATCGAACTCGGCTTTTGCGATCTCGCATCTGACATAATGTGCACCTGAGTCTTTCTTCTTCTTTGGAAGCTTATTCTGTATCGCACAGGATGTTGCCTTAGTCAAGACATGCTTTTCGGTTTGGGATCTCTTTTTCCTACGCGTGGTGCATCTGTTTTTAAATTGATTCTTGAGCGTAGGAAATTGATCTAAGGCATCATGAAGAGGGATCTTCAGAAAGATGTGATCTTTGAGTAACTTTTCAATCTGTGGAGATTCGAGATTATTTTTGGTCTTTTTCTTTCCTTTTCCAAACAAAGCATCGGGAAAAGGAATAAAGTCAGGAGTCAGAAAATCAGAAGTTTTATTCAACTCAGAATCAGCATTTACATCGAGAGTCTCAGAATTATTTACAAAACTCTCTAAAACAGGAGAAGAAATGTTTGTGTCCGGGCTCTCTGCCTGATCTGGCATGATATCATCGTCTGAGTCGCCAGTATCCATATCTGATGAGTTGGCATTACTCCCGTCTCTTGATTTTGCGTCCTCATCCTCTTGCAGTTTCTCCTCCTCGGCTTCAGGGTTATGCTCGTGCTCCTCTGGTGCCCTCTCCTCTTCTCCAGCAGGTGTTTGCGGTGATCTACCGCTCCTGAGATGAATGAAGTTAGATAAAAATTCAGGAAACGAGATCTTACCTGTAGGATTTACCTAATCTAGATGCCTCCTCTTGTTGTTCGGATTCATCTGAGGCTGGGCTGGGAGAGTGGTCTTCGGCACGGTTAACTCGTCCAGACGACGGTTAACCTGCTCCATCTCTGTCTTGTGTGCGATCTGGAGCGTACTGAGCATATCCATGATCTCATTGAGCGCCTGGGCCTGTGAAGCCATCTCTGGTTCAGTGTGGTGACCCTGGCTTGCTCCTCTCTCCTACCTTGGCGTGAATTGCTGAGAGGTGGAAGGCTGGGAGTAGCACTGAGGTGTGGAGGAAGACTGCTGCGGCTGCTGAAAAGAATAATTCGGTGAAAACTGAGCAGGGTGCTGATATGAAGGCTGCGGTCTCTGATGGTAAACATTCGGATGAGACTGCAGCGGCGTGAAGCTCTGGCGGTGCTGGAATTGCGGACGTCCTTGCTGCGGATGACCGTACGGCTGCTGCGGCTGCTGATTCGGTATACTCGGCTGTTGCATCGGAGTAAACCAATCCCGTTGATCTCGAGAGTGGATTGCGACTCCACCTCCATCTCTTCAATGCTGATGATCTGGCTGGAATTGGCATGAGACTGATCCTCATGCCAATCAATCTGTGGAATCTCGGGCTCGCTCTGGACGTAGTGTATCTGACGGGTGGGTGGAGCGGGTGCAATCCTCCGTGCTTATTGAGTGTTCGAAGAGGTCTGATTCTGCTTGTACTGGATCTGAAGATCATCGACCTTCTTCGAAAGATCACTCAGCTGTTGAGGTAGAGATGAGAGTTTCTCCAACTCTCGCAGCGGTTGTAGGTCTTGGACCTGCTTGTGAATCACGTCCACCAACGTCAATTTCTCGCTAATGAAGCCCATGTTGGTGTTGGATTCAAAGTCCGAAATGTTCGCCACCTTGTGATGTTCTCAGTGATGTGGTGGCTGTGGGGCTTTCTGAAATGCCCGAGTAGAGTCTACAACTCTCGAGTTCTCGGTCATCCCTTCAAAGATGGCCCAGACTGACTCGGCATCCTTGTTCAAGTAACTGCCGCCACATGCGGCACTCACGAGCCCCTGTACGTCTGGTTGGAGTCCTCCAAAGTAATTCTGCACGAGCACCTTCATCGGGATCTCATGATGCGGGCATCTCTCCATAAGATTCTTGAATCGATCCCATGCCTCATGGAATGATTCGTGCGGTAGTTACGTAAAGTTGGAGATCTGGCTCCTCATCATGTTCGTCCTTCCTAGAGGAAAATACTTGCGCAGGAAGGTGGACTTCAGGTTGTCCCATGTAGAAATTTCTCTCCCCAGATGGCTCAGCCAATAAAGGGCCTTTTCGGCTAAGGCAAAGGGGATGGCCTTGAGGCGCACGGCTTCCTGCGTAACTCCTGTATAACATGCCATTCCGCAGATCATCTCAAACAGCTGTAGAAACGTGAACGGCTCCTCTGCGGCATTCCCATAGTACTTGGGAAGCAAGGAGATGAAGGACGGTCTGAGTTCGTATGACCCTTATTTCGGCGATATCCGAATCCAGTGATGGCGCGTTCGAGCGCCCGGGTCATACTCGTCCCGTAAAGTAGCGGGAACCGCAGGCGGTAAAGGGTTCCCGACCCCTGCTCTCAGTGCGGCTATTTCAGCCCGCAGTTCAGTCTGAACTCTATACTGTTCTCGAATCTGTAGATTCATCTGCTGTAATGTATCGAGAATACCTGTCGTGACATCTCCGTTCAGCTCTGTTCTTCCCTCTTGATTGTCCCCAGCTGGTCGCCTCTCGTCTGCTGCTGGTCCTTGCCTACGAGCCATTTGATCGTTTGTAAAGTGAAAACTCTCGTAAGAACTCAGCGAAAAGTACTCAAGAGATCTAGATGATGTATTGAGCGAAGGGTCTGCCTCAATGATCTGGCCAGGAGGCGAGGGAGTCTGGGTCTGACTCGCCTCGAGATCAGATGGGACCGACTCAGGAAGAGGGTCATCCCGAGCCTGTGAAGACATATGCTCGATGGTGGACGGTCGAAAGCTCAAAGAGTCTGAGCCGAAAAGCCGTCGAGACGTCATCTTCGATGTCAAGAGGAAGTCGGGAGAGCACGTGTACGATTCAAATGAAGGAGAAATGCAAAAGCCACGGAAACTCACGCTCCGCAAACAAACACAAAGCAAACCTCGTTTTCACCAACTCAACCCTGATGGGGACCGTAAGAGTTCGGTCTTTTTATCTTTTCAGTTTTAGGGTTGTGATTAGCAAACGTTTCGATTACGCGGGCTGAGCAAGCCAATAGGTGCCCGATAGTTTCCCCGAAACACTGGCCCGAATCCTTACGCGAGACCACTCGCACTCAGCCAGTATAGGAGTAAGTACGGACCATTTCCGACTACCCGTGTTACTTGCGGATGGAGCCTTGCGCAGTGTCCTCTAAACCTCCCACTCTGCTAAGTAAACCCGGACCGTTTCCGGCTACCCGAGCTTACCCACTGAGGAACAGTGATCAGGTGTATGGATCCAATAGTATCCCGCGAGAAATACGGGGTTTTGTCTCTATCCTTAAGTGTCAGCTCTCGAGCTCGCGCACTCTGAGAAATGTGCGGGGGTTACTCTCCCCAAATCACTTGGATCGATTTACGGTTTAAGTCAGATATTTTTAGCAGTCCCGATTTTAGTTTTGCGATTTTTATGATTTTTTTCAGGCAACGTCTATCAATTTTTTTCCTTTTTATTTAAAAACCCTAAAGCAAGCACCTAGATTGCGAGTCCTAAGACTAGCTACACGGCACAAGCAGATAGAGTAAAAAAAACCTAAACAAGCATCTAGAAAAACTGCGGAAAACCGATGAGCGATAAGAAGCCGCGGTGGGTGCCTTGATCCTCGGATACACGGTATCCGGCGGATCAGGCCCCGAAAAAAATGGGGGGTTTGTTTTATTACTAATTACAACTCTCTCCCTTTCTCTCTCTTTTACAAACAAAAGGATACTAACTACTTTTCTCTTCTGCAGTCGACTCGTGAAGAAGAAGCCGACCTCTACTCTTTCAACTGGCTCGGCTTCCGAAGAAGCCGGTTGATCCTGCAGGCCCTGCAAAGATGGTTAGCAAAGAAAAGCCGATCGAGAAAGCCGAGAAAGCCGTAAGAAAACAAAAGAGAAACTCGGAGAAAAAGCTGTACGGAAAACCGTACGAGAAACGAAACAAAGAGAAGAGAAAAAAATAAAATCACGAGAAATGAAAAATCAAAAGAATCTAACGCCTCCCCGGCAACGGCGCCATTTTGATGAGTCTAAAGAATGGGTTTCACGGCTTTCTCTTTTATTAAAGAAGAAAGTAGTCAGTTGTAGCAGAAAGCTGCGAAACAAAGAATCGATTCTTGAACCTATCAAACAATTACGGTTTTTCGAAGAAAACCGTTCACTAATATTTTACCAGGCAAGTGTTCCTGGGTCGAACTCAAGGAGGCAAAATAAATTCCCTAGATTTTCCTCTTCGTAATTTTATTTTTAATTCTTCTATAAGTGATCATATCAAAACACCTGTTTTTTATTGATTTTTATTTTTATTATTTTTATTTGATTTTATTATTTTCATATTTTTATTTAATTTTCAAAAAGAGATATTTTTCAAAAGATTTACTTATTATATAATAGGTGAATAATAGCTAGGTGATACTATATAGTATAGTGAACGGGGTTCGAGCTGCGAGCTCGAACTACACAAGAAATCAAAACAAAACAAGACGGCTTTCGATGAAATCAAAACACGTCGAAAACATGTGAAAAAGCCACGAAATCTTTATACTAGGTAGTTGGGGTAGTTGTGTAACTACCCTCAAGAAATCGTCAAAAACCGAGGTCACAAGAAGAAGAAACAACCCCTACAGCCCAGGGGCATAAGCGCAAGAAAAACTATTTAAAATGTTTGCAGTTAGATCCTCAAGGACTGTTCTGAAGATAAAGTAAACAAATGTTTACATTTAGGTCCCCGCAGAGGGACCTAAATGTAAATAAAGAAAACCTGGGGGGCGGATTGAACTTCTGGAAGATGGCTGGGTTTAGTACGCAATTTTTCCACCTCTTCAGAATAAGCGGCTGAGATTAGAACGTCCGCGCCTCGATCGGAGGCTCACAGGTGCGCCACGTGTCGCGCACCTGTGCGTCGGCTGTTCTTGAGGTTGTTGAGCTGCTGGCGAAGATGTCTTCTTCTCCGAATTACTCCGGCCGACCGGCGAAATCTTGGGCGCTCCGGCGGGGCCAGAGGGGTGGCTCCTCCACCCCTCGAGCTCGCCCGCGGTAGAGAGGTGTCCGGCGACGCTCCGAGCGTCGGTGGAACGGTGGTGAAGTTGGTGGTCTCGTCCACCTGGAGGATGTTCAGAGATGGCGACCCATCTTTGAAGATGATTCCTGATAGCGATCAAAGGTTTCCAGTGGCGAATCAATGCCTCGCGACGAACTTGAATCTGCAAATAACAAATCGTATGCTCGATTCGTGTTGAATCGGCCAACAGATGAAAGATCACAAGCTCCAAAGACGATGAAAAATCTTAAGTTTCCAGCCAAAACAACCAGATGCGTGGATATGGCAATGAAAACGACGATCGATTTGAAAGCGAGATGGAACGATTCGAAGGTGGTGTCGAATATGCGTCTAAGCTGGATGATTAGACTACCTAAATCACGGATTAGCCACGCTAATCGTGGCTCGCAAATCGAGAAGAAAAACAACTAAAGTGGAAGAAGAGGCCTGGGTAGTCTAGGTGTATTACCTGGACAAAGAAGCTCGACGGCGGCCAAAGACCGGAGCGAAACGCGGCGCTTGGCGGCGATGCAAGGCGATGCTCCGCCTTGGAACGATCCTCCGACGTGCCTTCTTCCTCGCGAGCTCCTCCTCGGCGCTGTCACTGCCTTGATGTGGCAGGAACGAAGCTTGGAAGTAGGGTGGTCGAACAACCTAGAGCTGGGCTCTTGGGTAGTTGGAAGGTTGATGGTTAATGGCGAACTTGGGAGCTTTAAATAGGAGGGTTAGCTTGGGCTCCAAGTCGAGATGGATGAGCGGCGATGGAGAGGGTTGTTAGGAGGGTAGGATCGACGGCTTAGGTGGGTCAGAAGCTTCGAGATGAGCGCGGGAAAAATTAGTTGAAGTCGGCCAGTCGAGCAGGTCCGGCGGAACTTCTCCTTGAAGAAGAACGTCCCAGGTGCTGACAAGTGTCAGCACCTGGTTTGTCCAGAGGCTGAAATTGATTGTAAAATATATAATAATTAGTAAATAATGTTATTTTAATTAGGTATAAATACAAGAAAGTTAAATAAATTAATTTTCTAAATTATGGAATAAATACTTTTAATAAATAATAAATATTATTGAAAATATAAATATTATATTAATAAATATGTATTTATAAATAGGTTTTAGATTTTTAAGTTAAAAAATAAATAAGTAAAAATAAATTTTATATTTTCCTAATTATTAGTGTATTAAATAAGGTTTATACAAATTTTTATAGATTTTTATAAATCAATTTACACATTTTATTAAATAGAGTTAGTATCTAAATAGGTCATTTATACATATATTTAAGGGTTTTTGATTTTATTAAAATAATAAATAGTCTCCAAAAATTATGAAATAATTTATGTGGAAACTACAAGATCATGAAATAATTTCAAAATTATAAAATTAATAAAATGATAAATAATGTGTGTTACATAAAATAAATAGCCCAGAAACCCCGTTGTCTTTTGGTCCCAAAACCGACTTTTTGCAAACAGACTCCGAATTCGATGAAACCACCTTTATTAATTAGAAAATATTATTTTATAAACTTTAAAGGTGAGTAGAGTGAAATTGGAGTTTGTATGAGGAAGTTATGATATTCGGAAGTTGAGATTTTGACAATTTGTAGGCTGGGTTTCTTGGCATATATATAGGGTAATATTTTTAACTTATTTTTATATTTTTATATACATTTTTAGAAATAATTAGGAGAAGAGTTTGGTGAAAAATATGTTCATATGAAATAATTAAAATTCTTTGAAGTTTTGTATTTATTTTATAAATAATGAAAGGTGTATATGTGTGTGTTAATTTATTTTTATGTTTTCTTTCCTTATCTCCCCCTACTTTTTTTGGTTTGTCGACCAATCCATACTGACTTGGTCTCAAGGGTTGATCTATAAATATATCTTATAGCTATATTTATATTTTAAGTCATATATATATATATACATATATTCAATCTGCCTCTTTTTGTTCTTTTCTTGTTCTTTATTTATTTACATGATTTTAGTGGTTAAAAGTGAATATTTACACATGAATGGTGTTTTGTTAAAATATGAGAATTAATGGGTATTTACATGTATTTGTTAAGGGTATTAAGACAAAATGCGACAGAAAAGTTAATGAATCGTGGATTCATCACACAGGTAGAGTCATCAGCTGCAGACATGGGCATCATTAGCGAGAAGTTGGATCGGATGGAGCTGATTGAGAAGAAGCAGTGGCAGGGCATCACTCAGATGGAGCAGATGGCACAGACTCTGAGCGACATGAAGACCCAGCTCATGTGTCTCCAGGAGGCACAGACGGCTCTCCAGCCCCGTCTTCAGTCGCGAGGCAATCACGGCAGCAGCAGCAGCTCGTCCCAGCGCTCCAGCTCACACCAGCAGCCTAGACAGGTTCACCTTGTACAGGCGGAGCCGTACCAGCAGTCGCAGCCCACCTACCAGTCACCACCATCTCCAGACTTGCATATGGTGGTATACCAGCCTGATCATCCTCTGGCAGTACTCCCGCCAGCCCAGTAAGATGCAGAGCTGTTGATGGATGTCAACGAGATTTGGTATGACCGCCCTCATCCTGGTATCCGACTAGACCATCCCGAATTCAGGTGGGGGACATGAGGTACCCAGCCCCAGCAGCAGCCGTCAGGACAGGGAGGCCAGTACGGCCATCAGAGAGAGCACCAGCCGCAGCAGCAGACCCCAGTGTACCCACCATAGCAGCAGCAGCAGTCATCCTATGGTCCTCGTCCCTATCAGCAGGGACAGTCTTGGAGGCGAGAGCAGCCTCACCAGCAGCAGCATCCACCCACTTACCCCTCTCAGCAGCACCAGTTCCAGCAGCCTCATCACCAGAGAGGTTACCCGTCGGGCTCTCATGACCCACCTTACGAGAGCCCCGCCTTGGATTATATAGCCCGCCTCCTCACAGATCAGCAGGCTACCTTCAGACGGGAGATGGACGAGTTCCGCTAGGAGATGCGGGACATTGTGAGAGGGAAGGCCGCCATCCCTGCCCAGATCGAGCCGAACCCCAGCAGCCTGAAGCGGAAATCTTAGCAGGTAGCTTACACTGAGTATGCCACTCCTAGTGATCCATTTAATGATATGTCTGCAGACCTTTTTGATGCTGATTTTGTCACACCTAGGAGCGGTAGGATGCCAGCATGCGGCACCTCGTCTAAGCCATACCTTGAGGATCCACCCAGAGCGCCAGATGAGGAGGAGGAGAGCGGTACTGAGGCCGCTAGAGATGATGACGGTGGTATTGATGCCACCAAGGATGTTGATTCCACAGGCGGTGCTGAGGCTGCCAATTCACTAGTTGGAGGAGGTGGTACTGATGCTACCCACTATGCCGAGCCAGAGCACGGTACTGAGGCCGCAAGTCTTCCAGTTCCAGTTGATCCAGCCGATGGTGGTGCTGAGGCCACCCACACTTTTGTTGAGAGATATGTTGTTTTTCCCACATCTGATGTATCTCGGAACCATGTTGTGAATAAAGGAAAAGGTTTGGTTTTTTCTGGTCCCACTGTGGTGCATGATGTATGTGTGGATCCAGCCGTCGAGCCGTCTAGACCTTTTTCTAGTCCTTCATCTAAGAAGGACCCAGTGATCCCCTTCCCTAGAGCCCTTTAGATGGGGAAGGGGAAGAAAAAAGAAAAATCCAAAAAAGAGAGATCGGGAAGAGTTCAGCCAGCTGATGATAGACTGTTTCCATATCCAGCTGACTCTTCAGGAGGCTTTGCAACACATCCCCATTCTTCAGCATTCTTTGAGAGACAGGACTACAGTTAGGAGGAAGAGGAGGAACCACCACTCAGAGATCCATGTGCTGACGAAAGTCACGTGCTTCGCGATTCAGAACCGTTTGCCGGCCAAGAGGCCAGATTCAGGGGCCCCGTATGTCAGGTGTCACATTAGAGAGCAGAGGTTCGACCGGACTCTATTGGATAGCGGATCGTCTATCGACCTCCTTCCGACAGCCCTTCTCGACCGCTTCGAGTTGGGCACTCTTAGACAGAGCAGGACAGTCCTTCAGTTCGTTGATCGATCTATCAAGAGGCTGAAGGGGTTGTTGCGAGACGTTGTCGTCACTATTCAGGGCCTGCAATTCCCCGTGGACTTCGTAGTGTTGGACATGGAGATCCCTGATTCAGTGACCGATACCCTGATTAATCTCTATTTCATCACCTTTATTCTATCATTTTGGCCACAAAAACCCCAGCAAATGCATGTAAATAGCATCAAATTGTACATAATAGCATTCATCATTCATTGTATTAATTATACATTAAATAATGTGTTTAATGCCAAAATTATAGAATAAAGAGAAAGAAAAGAAAAAGGAATAAAATATTGAAGATATTTTATGACCCAAACCTCGAGACCATGTCCAGCACGGAATTGGGCGACAAGGAATAAAGTAGGTGGGGATAAGGGCCAGTGTACAATAAATACCTCATTTATTCATGCATTTATTTATGCAATTTTGACACCTATTTTGTACATAATTATTTATTCATCAAATAAAGAAACTTTTTTCATGAAAGTTGTAGATAATAAGGTAAATAAATATACAAAATTGAGTTTGTGTAAAAATAATACTCAGTGTACATTTTATACACAGAATAAAAAGCCAAAATCTCAACTTCACAGACCCATATCTTGCAAATAAAAACTCCAAATCACCCAAACTCACTTTAATTGTATATAGCTTTCCAAGAACTATTTAATAAAATTGGTTTCATAATTTTTGGAGCCCATCTGTAGAAGTTAGGTTTTTGGCCCTCCTTGTACATAGTATTGATTAAAATATCCCATTAGTTCATTATTCATTATTGTAACAAATTTATATTTTTAGAATCTTGTAAATAATGTACACAATACATGTCATATTAAAAGTAAAAGAAAACCAAAAAGATTTTATAAAATAAAATAAGTCTATAAAATTCATAGACAAAATACCTATGCTATTCATCTATATATAAATAAAAAACACTTTATTCTTTTATTCTTTTATTCTTTTATATTTTTATAATAATGTAAATAATACATATAACCAATTAAAAATATAAATCCAAAATAAAAATCAAGAAAATACACTAAATAAATTAAGTATACAAATTACATAGGTAAAAGACATATAAGGATACCTACATATACCTATACCTATTTATTTAAAAATAAAAATAAACTCCTAAAAATTAAATAAAAATACCCTCACACTCACAAAAATAAATTATAAATTTATAAAATAAGCCAATAAAATAATAAAAGAAAATAAACAAATTAAAAATAAAATACACAAAAATACATGTAAATACATTCATGTACACATTATTAAATTAAAACTATAATAAAACACTTCAAAAAATTCAATAAAAATCACAAATAAATACTACATGAAAAAATACACATTTTTTATGTTTTAAGAAAATTAAAATAACATCATTTACTATGGTGAATAAATCAATTTAGGATCAAAATTCATGTTTTGTCTTTTAGCGGCTGACGTGGGCCAATGGGGCATCGGCCCTTGTTGACCGCCTGGTCAACTGTCCCATCTGGGACCTGGTGCCTCTGGACTGTCAACTCCCCGAATTTATTCCCTATTTTACGGCCATCTCGTCCATCGATCGAGCTCGCTTCCTTCACAAGAATTGATCTCTGATCATCCATGATACCCGCCAATAACTTGGATCGATTAGATACTCATTGGATCATGCAATAATCGCCGGTCAATAAGGCACCATGCCAATGTCTATAAATAAGAAGCTCCGCCCCCTTTCACAAATTTGGCCAATTTTAATCCAACCAAAAGCCTTGATCTCGTTCCTGGAACGTTCCTCGTGACAGGGGGAGTGCTCCAGCGCCTCGAATCGGCCGGAGGAAGGAGAATTTTGACGCGGCGGAGCTCCGGCGTCCGCCCTGCTCCCTGGTGGGCCCCAGGTATAAGAGCTGTCCTTTTTATGCTTTTTAGTTAGGTTTTGATGTTGGTTTTCAATTCCAGTTGTTAGTTTAGCCTTTAGTTAATCATAGTAGCTTAAAAACAAAAATTCGAAGTTTGCCGGAGCTCCGCTCCGGTGACTTCTTCACTGTAAACCCGACCGTGTCCGACCACCACGTGCACCCCATTTCGATCCCTATCGCATTCTCCATCGATCCATCGCCTTTGACCAACCGAGGACCTCTGGTCTTCGTGAATCGGGGCTCCACCTCCGTCGTTCACCGGAGCCCCTCCGCCTCACTCCATTTCGCTGCAAAGCTTCAAAACCCCGGGTCGAGGAGGATGCCCTCGCTCTCCCGGTTCTTCCTATGCAGGTCCAGCGACACACGAAGCCCATCTGGGCTCGAATCCAGCAAGGAAGAGGTTCCTGGAGGTCCCGTTCTTCCCCGACCTCGTCCGAGTGACTCGGACCTCCAGGAGTCATGAGAGGACCATCAGACGACGCGGAAGCCTTCCAGCCACGTCCAGAACACTTCAGATGCGAGGGAGGTGCCCGGAGGAGCCCGAGCTGCTCGATCGAAGCTCGCCGGGGGCGAGCTTCTTCCCTGTTCTTCCAGACACCTCCGGCGCCGTCGGATCAGGAGGCGAGGCCCAGATTGAAAGACAGCCGTCCGATGAAGACACGCTCCAACCGTCAGATCCACGAGGAGTTTCTAATCCGAATGCTTCATCGAAGAACCGGTATCCACCGTCAGATGGGCGACACGTGGATAAGTGGCGCACCCAGCGCCGTAGGATGAAGCGCCTTAGGGGGTAAACTTCAAACACCTCCCCCCGCCTTTTTGTATTTATAGTTTAATACCAAAAATAAAATTCACGTTGTAAATAAATTTTATAATTTGCAGAACACCCCCTGGAGTTTATGTATTTACATTTTAGTCCCTCTGCGCCTCACGTGCAGCATCCACGTGAGGCGCGTGATTTTTGCATTTAAACCCCGCCGGGTTTTATTAATTTTAAAATGGCCCGGAAAATAAAAGTAAATGTTTATTTCTTTTGTTATTTTTGCATGTAGGCCCCTGAGAAATATTTTAATTACAAAAATACCCCTGCCTGGCCATTTATTTTTGTATGCTTTGTCTATTTATTTTGTGCTTCATATTTCTTTGAAAGATTTTGCAAAAATAGACATAAGCTCCTGTTAGCGTACCCTTCACACTATATTTTATGTTTTTAATTTTGTAGCATTTTTGCATTTATGAAAAATCAAAAACATGCCTTTTATTTACTGTCTAACTTATAAAATTACAAAAAAATATTAAAAGACCTCGGAAAATTCTAAAAAAATTCCTTACGTGTATTTTGACCTATTTTAGTGTCAGTCCAAAAATCCCTAAAAATCTCAAAAGAAAAACCTTAAAAATTCAAAAATACCCTAAAACTTCAAAAAAATAATTAAAATAAAAAAATCAGAAAAATATGAACTCAGTTCCTATTTCTGTTATATTTTATTATCTTTATTAGAAAAATATTGTGGAAACTTTTTGAGGCTGTTTGCTATTCTTAATGCCTATTTTTCTTACAGCCAGACCCTATTTCCTTGTTTTCTCTTATTTTGCTATTTGAAAATACTAAAAATGTTTTGAAAAATGCCCAAAAATCACAAAAACAGTAAAAAATCTTGAAAATACCAAAAAGGCCTTATTTCTGAATTTTTGACCATTTTTGTACATTTTTATGAATATTATAACTCCCCTTTATATATATATATTACCCTATAAAAAATGATAAAAAATGCATATCTATATACATATATATATTTATATATCTATTAATAAATAACATGCCAAAAGTAAAATATAAAAAATATAATCTAAAAAATATATATAAAATAAATACAATTATTATATATATGTGTATATAATGTATGTAGGCTTATATCTACCCTCTAGGTATACATACACCTCTATATATTTATATTCTATAAAATATATATACATTATAATTATATTATTAAAAAAAATTAATAATATAAAAAATAATAAAAATAAAAAAAAGAAATATTAAAAAAACCCACAAAAATAGGCTTAACACAAGGATGACTCTGTGGTTCATGCACATTTTAGGCTATTGCATTTTGTATTACTCTCTGTGGTTCGACCTCTACATGCTTAGTCACTGTACATTTTGTGGTAGAGTAATAAAGATTAATTCACACTTCTTTTTTGAGCTTAATTGATACATTCTTTCATTATGGGTTAATTGCTGATTAACATGGGTATTCTATGAGTGGTCGCCTCAGCGACAACATATTCATATCATTCATGGTGACCTTTCTAGAATTACTCATGTTATCAGATGGCGCCGTTGCCGGGGAGCAATGAGCATAGCCTAATTTATTTTGTCATTCTTGTGTATATTTTTGATTCATCATTGATTTTGTGAGCAACTATTTTTATTGTCATTAATCACCATGCTTCATTGATCCATTTATTGTGATTATTTTATCTGCTCTATTTGATTGATTGAGCTCTTCTAATGCAATCTTTTTGTGACTTTGATGCGAGGGCCCGCCACGCGAGGATGGCTTCTTAGGAGGCCAAGGCAGCCGAGCTTGGAGGAGGATGGTCTTCTCTTCTCATGACCATCTGGAGAGAGTATCAAGGAAGCAAATAGATGTGGATTAGATAGGATTAGAACACTTAGGATTATTTTTGTAATTTATGGTGAGAGAGATACAATTTTGGCATGTAATTAAACCGGACTCTACTCTTCACAATGAGGTACAGTGCCCAGGTGATTGTTCACCTGAGGGCCTCATCGCGGCTTTTCAAGTTTTTATCGCCTTCTTTTATTTTGTTTTTTCCGAAGTTTTGACCTTTCCGCCTTTCTTTTACTTTGTTTTGTGTGCTTGGAGCCCCTAGATATAGGTTGCTTGACTCGGTAGCTAGGTCCACACATTAATAAGAATGCATGTTCCTATAGTCTACTTCATATGGATCTAGTCAAATTTAAACGAGCCGTTCATTTGTCCCTTAGCCCTTTTGCCGCAGCGAGCCCTGTAAAGCGCTTTCTCCTACCCTCAAGTGTGTTGAGCAGAGGAGGGGTGAGCCAAGACCGGACCTTTCGGGCTAGAGATGAATGAGCGACTTCTGGTTCTTCACGCTAATAGCAGATAATGTTTAGGGCGATTTTGTGCCTTGCATACTGACATGTAGATAGGTTTAAAAATTCTGTTTTGCATACCGCATGGAGAGAGCCGGGATGCACTATAAGTCTTCTAACTCAGCATGCATCATTCGGTTCAATGGTGAGATTTCCATCATGGAACCACTTGCACGGCTTTTCCGCTATCTCCCTCTGATTTTGGGCACCTAGGACTTAAATGAAAATATACAAAAATGTTAGGCGCTGGTATGAAACAAACTCAAAAAAAGAGAAAACCCAAAAAACTAAAACAAGGGGACTGCTAAATAAACTTTGACCTTAATTAAAATCTGTAATGGACTATCATTGTACCGGGTTCATAAAGCCCTCATTCTTTTCAGGTACCTTGGAGGGGGACCAAAACCCTACTCCCTTGAGCGAGTGCGACCCCCTAAGGATTAAAGCCCAAAACCCAGTCTGCAACTGCCTTGTGTATCGCCTGGATTTCCGAAGTAATGGCACTTCTATCGTACGTAGGCGAGTAGGGCTTGGTCACCAATGATGACTCCCTATTGTGTGGAGCATCGACCCTGTCCGAAGTATTGAGCATAGGCCACGCCTTCACGGGGGTGTCTGTCTCATTGTCCTGCGTCCGAGTAGGTTCTTGCACGCTCACGGGTGATTCCGTTGCGAGCGAGAACCGAAGTATTGTTTTCGCCTATCGGCTTCCTCTCTCTTTTCTTTGGCTGAGTAGGGATCCAGGAAGGGTTACAAGGACTACAAAAAGTACAGACTACATGTTACACAGGAGGAGGACAAGTACGAGATACTCTTCTGGCAGTACTCTCTCTCCTATAGGGTAGCGTACTAAGGACTTGTTATAAGATATGCCTGAAATCACAACTCTAAAAATGAAAATATAATAAATAGCCAAGCTTTCACGGCTTCACATGGCGTGAGTTGGTGAACCCGATTTTGTATTGTGTTTGTATGGATCTAGATTAAGGTTCAAAGATCAAGTCCCGCGCCTTTGCACATATTTTGTTGTTTCTCCCTTTGACCACCCCGCTCAACCGAGCCTCTCTACTGTTTTATACTCCTTTTATTCCTCGTTGACCATCGTATCTTTCATCCAACATCATGTCTTCTCTTGTACTTCGCGAAGTTGATCCATGGATGGTTTCTGTCGGGACCATGCCGACACCCACATCGATTCCATGGACTCAACTCCGCCAATAAGTTCGAGGCGATTCCCGAGAACCCGACCCGAACTTTGCGGATCGATCTCCAGACTCCTCGTTTTCTACCTTTCTCTTGGCCACGCAATAAACTGGGACCACTTTTGTCCCACTTTCGTCGTTATGAATGGAAGTCGATTACAGTCTACATCCTTTTCCATTCACAACATGCTGGGGTTGACCTAAATTCCAGCTTCATCACGGCAGCTGAACACAATTGCAAGTGTCTGATTCGGACTATCTCATTATGCAGATAGAAGACAGTGCGAGCCCTGGAGACTACTCTGGAGTTCATCTCGTCCGACTCAGACCCTGACATGGCTCCAGGAGGAAAGGGAAAGGGTCAGCAGCCACCCCAACCAGAGGGACAGGCGCCAGATCAGAACTAAGTGAATGCACAGTTATTGGCATCTATCCAGGCCATCCAGCAGCAGTTGACCGAGCAGGCCCTCACACAGACAGCCTTCCAGGACATGTTGAATGATATTGTTAACCGAGACGATGGAGGAGGAGGCAGAGGCAGAGGAGGCAGGGGAGGAGGAGGTGGAGGTGGAGGTGGTGGTGCAGACGATGATCTAGAATTTCCCCCACCACCAAAGCCAACCCTTAAAGAAACATACAATCCGGGAGGCAGCCAGATGACCGAGTGGATTCTCATTCCACCGGTACATGCTCACTTTGAGCTGAAGCCCCAATTCATTGCCCTTCTCCCTGCATTTCATGGAAACACCAGCGAGGAGCCATACATTCACCTGCAACAATTCTCCCGCATCTGTCGTACTACTCACTATCCCAATGTCCCTCTGGACATTTCCAAGATGATGGCAGTCCCATTCTGCTTACAGGACAAGGCCCTTTATTGGGTCAACCATCTGGGGAAGGTCGTGACGACCTGGGAGGAGTTGAAGTCCGCATTCCTGCACAAATATTACCCTCTAGGTCGGTTCAACCAGATGTAAGCCCGAATCAGTAATTTCTCGCAAGGACCTCATGAGTCGATACATGAAGCGTGGGAGCGATTCACTGACCTGCAGGAGAAATGTCCCCATCATGATATCCCGAAGACCAGCTTGGTCCAGCATTTCTTTGGGGGACTGAACATAGAAAGCCAAAGGCTCGTAGAGGCAGCATGTGGGGGTTCACATTTCAATAAGGATGAAGACGTAGTCTGGCAGATATTTGAAGAAATGGCCGAAGGAGAGGCCGCCCTCTCTTCATCCAAGGCGTATCAGAAGCAGCCCCAGATCCTGCAAAAACAAGTGCACATGGCAGCGTCTAAGGAAGCAGAGAGAGATGAGAGCTCCAACCTCAGTATCATCGGGGCCATCTCTCGAAAGTTGATATCATCGAAAAGCGATCACAGGAACTCGAGAAACTCGCTGTGATCGAGAAGAGGACCCAGAACCTGGACAAGGTTGATCAGATCAATAAGTACCTTGAACTGTTGGTGGGCACCATCAACTCTGTTCAGTCAGCTACACCATCGGAAGCTCCCGCTGAGAAGAAGGACGAGCAGCAACCGCAACATCAGCCTCAGCCGAGCCAGCAGCCACCGACAGTCCAGCACGTGTACTACGTGCAAGCGCCCGACCAGGGCCCGCCGCAGCAGTAGATGGTCGTGTACCAGCCAGAGTTCCTCTCAGTACCTGATCTAGTCTTCCCACCACCACCCCTGATTTAGGAAGTGAACGGGGTATGGGCTAATGATGCACAGCCGACCCGTCCTCAGGGACAACCCCAGGGTCAGCAATTTGCCAATCGGCAATACCACCAACCTCACGGTGGTCGTTTTGGACGATCCTCTCAGCAGCATCAGCAGTACCAGCAACCTCCCCAGTTTGCACAATAATGGAGGCAGAATCATCCGTATCAGCAGCCACAGTACCGCCGCCCACAGCCGTATCATCAGTACGCGACTGTCCCCTCTCAGCAATACCAGCAGTATCCTCCTCCCTCATACCAAAAACTTCAACTTCCTGCCCCACCTCAGCACCACCAGCAACAACCTCCACACCCATCCAACAAACAGCAGCGTGGTCTGCACGCTGAACCATCAGAAGTACCCCCTGTGAACCCCACCATGGATTGTCTGGCCCAGCTTGTCAAAGGGCTTGCGGATATGACCAAGCGGCTTGATGACCTGACCGCCACCCGAACTACCATTCCGGCGCAGGTCGAAGCCAACCCCAACAATTTTAAGAAGAAAGAGAAGGTCAAATGTGATGTCCTGTCCGTGTCTGGTAATGATATGACTGTTTATTCTAATGCTATTACTCTCAGGAGCAGTAGGGCCTTGCCTCCGCCTGCTATCAGAAGTGGGGTGAATAAAGAAACAGGTGGATCGTCATCTTCCGCATCAGTCGTGCCAGCTCCAGGGGCGGGTGAGGAGGAAGAAGAAGGAGAAGCCAGTCCCGCCGTCGTGCATTTCCAGCAGCAACCTCAGCCAAAAATACAAAAAAATCAGCAAAAACAATAACAACAAAAAGAAGCTTGTAGCAGAAGTGAAGCCGCGCCAGCATTGGAGGAGCCGCCAGCAGCAGCCAATCCCTCGCCAACCGATGGAGCAGATGCTACTCTTTTTGATCGCCCTGCAGCACCAGCATGTCATGACACAGCTTGTACTCCTTTTTGTAGTTCGGATGTACAACATTCTATGGGAAATGATGTTGATGTAAATAAGAACTCTGATTTTCCTACTAGTGATGAAGATATTCCTTTTCCTCATGCAATACAAAAATCCAAAAAAAAATTGCAAAACGAAAAAAGCATTGTCTGATCCAGGTGTTGTGGAAATTTTAGATAAATTGACTGTTGAGATTCCCTTGTTGAAGGCCGTGGAATACATGCCAGCTGTGAAGAAAGGATTGAAAGAGGCATGTACTAACAGGCGTCGCTCAGCGCAAGAAAACAGGCGCCAGCAAGTTGAGAGGCATGTCCTCACCTTGGCCACGGTAGCAGCTATCAGTAACCTCCCGCAGAAGAAACAAGATACAGGAGCACCTCTGATCAGTTGTGAGATTTTTGATCAGGTCTTCGAGCGTACTCTCCTTGACAGTGGATCTTCCATCAACCTTCTGCCCTCGTCCATACTGCAAGAATTCGGGCTCGGACCGCTCAAGCTGACACGCATGATCCTTCAGTTCGCTGATCGATCCGTCAAGCAGCCCCGAGGTCTTTTGGAAGATGTTGTTGTTAAAGTGCAGGAAATGAAATTCCCAGCTGACTTTGTAGTCCTTGATATGGACTCGCCTGCACCCCTACTCCATACCCCGATCATCCTTGGCAGACCATTCCTTCGTACTTCAGGTGCCGTTGTTGATTACGGGTCTAGCAAGATTACTTTCAGCTCGAACACCCAGCAGATCACGATAAACATGAACAGAGAGCCGAATGCCACAACTGATGTGAGCCAGGCAGCATCCGAAGCAGACTGTGATTTTATTACAGAGATCATAGATTCATGCTTGTCATTGGACGATCCATGGACCCAAGAAATCCTCACTCTTGAGGAGGACTCGGAAAGCACAGTCAGCGTATGCTCTAACGATTCATGGGAGGCAGATTCTCAGATGCAGGCGCATTTACTTGAGCAGTCACTTCAGACCGAACACAATCAGCTTAGCACAGACCTGTTCGGTACATCACTGGGATCTCAACAAGATGATGAGGATGGTAAATATTTCAAGGAAGTACATCCCACCAGCACAGTCTATGAAGTGACAGATAAAGTGGACAGGTCAAAACCAGAACTCAAGCCACTTCCTGCAGGCCTAAAGTATGCTTTCCTTGCGGGTGAAGAACAAATGTTTCCGGTCATCATCAGCAGCAGGCTGAATCCAGATCAGGAGTCTCGTCTTCTCGAGGTTCTAGAAAAGAACCGCAAGGCACTTGGTTGGAGCGTATCAGATCTCCGAGGGATAAATCCAGCCTTATGTTCACACCACATCTATCTAGAAGAAGATGCCAAGCCGTCCCGCGAATTCCAATGAAGGTTGAACCCTAACCTTTGGGACATCATCATGAAGAAGATAAAGAAATGGTGTGACGCAGGCTTCATCTATCCCATCTCCGACTCAAAATGGGTAAGCCCACTGCATGTAGTTCCAAAGAAGTCAGGGCTTACCATGGTTACAAATGACAAAGGAGAGGAAATTTCCACTCGGGTACCAACATCCTGGCGGGTGTGTGTTGACTACCACCGTCTTAATGCAGAAACCAAGAAGGACCACTTTCCCTTGCCCTTCATTGATCAAGTTTTGGAAAGATTAGCAGGCAAGGAGTTCTTCTGCTTTCTGGATGGATATTCCGGGTACAACCAAGTGGCGATCGCCCCTGAGGATCAAGAGAAGACTACCTTCACTTGCGCGTTCGACACCTACGCCTTCAAGAGAATGCCCTTTGGTTTGTGCAATGCACCTGCAACCTTCCAAAGATGAATGTTAGCAGTATTCGCCGAGACGATAGGTAGTTTTCTCGAAGTGTTCATGGACGAATTCTCTGTCTATGGTGATAGTTTTGATTCTTGTCTTGAGCATCTAGACAGAGTACTTCAGAAGTGCCGAGAAGTCAATCTAGTGCTTTCATGGGAAAAGAGCGACTTTATGGTCACAGAAGGTATTGTGCTGGGCCACGTCATTTCCAAACGTGGCATGGAAGTTGACTTGGCGAAGGTGGATGTCATCTCAAATCTCCAGCCACCTCAGTCAGTGAAGAATGTGAGGTCATTTCTGGGGCATGTGGGATTTTACAGGCGATTCATCAAGGATTTCAGCCGCATTGCCCGACCTCTGAGAGAGCTTTTATGCAAGGAAACAGAGTTTATTGTTGATCAGTCGATTCTCCTTGCTTTCAATCAGTTGAAGGAGTTTATCACTCAGGCTCCAATCTTACAGCCACCCGACTGGACTCTTCCTTTTGAGATAATGACCGATGCGTCAGATTTTGCAGTCGGGGCTGTTCTTGGACAGAGGAAAGACATAGCGCCCTATGCCATTCACTATGACAGCAGAATATTAGATGAAGCACAAAGGAATTATACTGTGACAGAAAAAGAATTGCTGGTTATGGTTTTCGCCCTTGAGAAGTTCAGATCTTGTTTGTTGGGATCAAAAGTCACAATTTTCACAGACCACTCTGTATCCGGTACCTACAACAGAAGAAGGATGCCAAGCCAAGACTGATTCGTTGGATCCTTCTCCTCCAGGAATTCGATTTGGAAATCAAGGACAAGCCTGGAGTCCAGAATGTGGTAGCAGACCATCTCTCCAGAATAGAGCAGCATGAGCCTCCTCTGAACAATGCACCTATCACTGAAACCTTTCCTGATGAAGCCATCTTAGCAGTGGATTCTCTTCCTTGGTATGCAGATATAGTCAATTACCTCGCCTCTGGGGTGATACCTTCGGATTGGACGAAAAATCAGAAGAACAAATTCATGTCGACCATCCGATTCTACCAATGGGAGGACCCTCTTCTATTCAGGGAAGGAGCGGATTGCATTTGGCACAGGTGCATTCCTCAGACGGAGCAATTTAGTGTCCTCGAGCATTGTCACTCGCTCGAATCTGGTGGACACCACTCTGGAGATCGGACGGCAGCCAAAGTACTTCAGTGTGGCTTCTGGTGGCCCAATTTATTCAAGGATGCAGCTGAATTTGTCAAGCGATGTACTGACTGTCAGAGACTGAAAGGTACACTTACTGCCAAAGATTCAATGCCCCTGAAAATCATTCAGATAGCAGACCTTTTCGATGCATGGGGCATTGACTTCATGGGGCCTTTCCCTAACAGTCAAGGTTTTTAGCACATCCTTCTTGCTGTCGACTACGTGAGTCGTTGGGTTGAAGCTATCCCCGCTCGAGCCGCTGACAGTCGAACAGTATGCCAGTTTCTGAAGAAGAACATCATTTCATGGTTCAGGATACCGAAAATTCTCATATCAGACGGGGGTAGCCACTTCATTAACAAAGAGGTCAAGAAGTTAACGAAGGAGTACGGCATCGACCATCGTGTCGCATCTCCTTATCATCCTCAGACCAATGGCGTGGCGGAGCTATCAAACAGAGAAATCAAGACTATCCTGCAGAAACTTGTTAGGCCAAACAGACTGGTCCCAACTCTTGGACTCGGTCCTGTGGGCTTACCGAACTGCCTACAAGTCTCCCTTGGGCATGTCGCCCTATCGTCTTGTATATGGGAAACCGTGCCATTTGCCCGTGGAATTAATTCACAAGTCTTTATGGGCAATCAACAGTTGTAATTTGGACTCACGCAAAAATGGTCAGAAGAGAAAAGAGGATCTGAACAGGATCTTGGAATTCCGAGACTATGCATACGATAACACCTTGATGTACAAGGAGAAGGTGAAACGCTGGCATGACCGGCACATCAGACGAAAGACCTTCGATGTTGGACAGAATGTGTGGTTATTTGATGCAAAGTTGCAGATATTCCCGGGTAAATTAAAGAGTAAGTGGACAGGGCTATTTCGAGTTTGTGAAGTGCGTGACAATGGAAGTATTGCAATATCAGAATTGTCCCCTGACGCACAGCCCTTCGTCGTCAACGGCCAACTCCTGAAGCCCTACTTAGAACCTGATGAATTCTTGGTCGTTGTTGATTCGATCCAGCTCGTGCAACATGATGACATCTCCACAACTGCAGCAGCATCTGAAGATTCAGACGATGTACTCCAACCACTGTTTATCCGATTTTCTTCTTTTCTTCTTTTCTTCTTTTCCTTTTCTATTTTATTTTTCTATCTAAAAGGTGCCGCCCTTGTAGACAGTTTTCTCTACTTAGGACGTACTTTGTCCTAAGTATGGGGGGGATGTGCACCTAGAGTTTTTCATTTCCATCTGATCCTCTCATTGTATCCTCTTCTTGTCTATACTTAGGAGTATCTTACCCTGAGTATAGGGGGAGACAATCTGAGTACGATCTGTGTATTCCCACCCTTGACCCTCCCTGCTTTTTGTACAGTCTGCTATACTTAGGATTACTTGATCCTAAGTATAGGGGGGACGGTCAACTTCTCATTCATTCATTTCATTCATATTTATTCTGTAGACTTGTCTATACTCAGTACGAGTTATGTCTCTGCTTTTCTCTTCGATCTATGAGGACATAGCTCAATCTAAGTATAGGGGGGTCGTATATACCATGTATATACTATAAGCCATAACTCATACTGAAAAATAAAACATCAATTCAATCTAAAAAGCAATAAGTAATTCTATAATAATAAAAGATGATTGTGAGCTCCTCAGGCTCTTTGTACTTACACTGATTATTAAGTCAGAAAATGTTTTGTGAAAGAAAGTTTTCTTTGAAAAACCTTGTGAAAAATGTTTGAAAATAGTGTGTACAAGTATTCAACGTTTGAAAAATTAGTTTTGTGAGTAAAATTTGTTTTCTTTGAGTGAAATCAAAATGTGTGAAAACTAGTGTGCAAATGATTGTAAATATTTGATTGTCAAAATTGTTTTGAAAAACCTATCTATGTTGTGTGAAACCTTTGTAAAATCATTTCCAAATGCGTGTACATGCTTGTAAAAATTATTTTGGACTAGAGTTCTCAAAAATTTCTTGAAAAGGATTCTCGAATAAGTCTGAGGAGTCTACACAAAAATCTCTTATACAAAAATATGTATAATCCTAAATAAAGCTTATAAGAGCCAAAACCATAGTATACATCAAACATAGTTTTCTTCTTTTGTATATACTGATTAATAAATCAGGTGAGATACCTGTACAGTATGATTTGAAAACTAGTGTGACCTGTTTTGAAAATTTTGCTGTGAAATGTTTTCAACTTGTGTGAAACTGTTTGGATTGCAAAACTTTTCTTTGTGTGGAATAAAGGATTTGAAAAACCTATGTGCAAATGTTTTGAAAAATGTTTGTCAAAATTATTGTGAAAAATGTATATATAGTGTGAAAAATCTTTGCAAAAAGAATTTTCAGATGTGTGTAAATGATTGCAAAAATTATCGTGTACTATAGTTTGCAAAATTGTTTTCAAAATTAGACCTGAAGAATAAGATCACTATTACAAATACTTGTAAATCAGAAATAAAATGCATAAAATTCTTTCTCAACAACCAAAATAAACTACTTCATTAAAACCTGTAGAGTCTTTATAAATCCATACAGTTTGTAAATAAAGCAGCACGCCCGTGAAAATAATTGTACGCACCTTTCTGTATGTGTCAAGTTTTTAGTTGCAAAAGTTTCTTTGTGTAAAAAGATTCTTTGATTCTTTTAAATTCTTTGTGAAAGTTTGCATCATTCATTGTGCATAGCATAAAGTCACCTCAGTGGACTAACTAGAATTTTTCGAGACACACGTATGACTCTTGTCGACCGTGACCTAACTTGGACACTTGCACCTTTCACTTGGCTCAACTCAGTGGGAGTGGTGAGGGGGTTGGATTTGCCAGTCTGAGATGCACACGGGTGGAAACATCCGTCCTCGTCTAGGGAGGGAAGTGCATCCCAACCTGGTCCAATAGCCATGAGGTCTAAAGACAGGAGATTGTGGGTTACGATAAAGCTTCAAAAGAGGGATAGTCTACTGCGCAAGGGGAAAAACTCTTTATGTAAATGCTGTTGTGAATAGTATGTAGAAAAAAAAATGGTCAGGCATGTACAAAAATAAAATGCCTGCAAAGTATGTACATATGTTGTAAAGCCAATAAGCAAGCTTGAGTTCCAAAGTCAAATATGTGAGCCTGCAGCTGGATGACTTGACTACACTGGTCTTGCATCCCAGGATAGGTAGCTACACTGGCTACCGTCCATTCTTCTCTTCATCCCCTCCTCTTGAGCTGGTTGCCACTTGAACTTAGAAGGGAATACCCTGCTCCTCGAGGAAAGAGCTGTTGGATTGGGGAATCATTGGGTTGTCATTCTGGAGAAGTCAGTTCCTTTATCATTTCAGTTGGGGAGAGCCACTATCACTTACACTGTACAAGTCAGCTTCATAGTTATAAGGGTTTGCGTATGATGTAGACCAGTTCTGACCAGTCTATTGAGGTGGGTTGAACCGAGTTCTGTGATTATCGAAGGCTGTTGTATTTTAGAGCTGGTTCCCAACTAGGTTCCACACACATTTCCACCCAAGGTCTGACAGGAGCTCCAAATTCAGATTTTATAAAGACATGCATTGCACTGAAAGCGTCCCTATTCACTCTATCCTTCTCTAATTCTCCTTTTTCTTTTCTTTACTCTTTTTGTACTTATTGCATAAGTGTTTGCTAGGGACTAGCAAAGGCAAGTATAGGGGGGTGATGAATCTCCATTTCATCACCTTTATTCTATCATTTTGGCCTCAAAAACCCCAGCAAATGCATGTAAATAGCATCAAATGTACATAATAGCATTCATCATTCATTGTATTAATTATACATAAAATAATGTGTTTAATACCAAAATTATAGAATAAAGAGAAAGAAAAGAAAAAGGAATAAAATATTGAAGATATTTTATGACCCAAACCCCGAGACCAAGGCCAGCACGGAATTGGGCGACAAGGAATAAAGTAGGGGGAGATAAGGGCCAGTGTACAATAAATACCTCATTTATTCATGCATTTATTTATGCAATTTTGACACCTATTTTGTACATAATTATTTATTCATCAAATAAAGAAACTTTGTTCATGAAAGTTGTAGATAATAAGGTAAATAAATATACAAAATTGAGTTTGTGTAAAAATAATACTCAGTGTACATTTTAGACACAGAATAAAAAGCCAAAATCTCTACTTCACAGACCCATTTCTTGCAAATAAAAACTCCAAATCACCCAAACTCACCTTTAATTGAATATAGCTTTCCAAGAACTATTTAATAAAATTGGTTTCATAATTTCTGGAGCCCATCTGTAGAAGTTAGGTTTTTGGCCCTCCTTGTAAATAGTATTGATTAAAATATCCCATTAATTCATTATTCATTATTGTAACAAATTTATATTTTTAAAATCTTTTAAATAATGTACACAATACATGTACATATTAAAAGTAAAAGAAAACCAAAAAGAATTTAGAAAATAAAATAAGTCTATAAAATTCATAGACAAAATACCTATGCTATCCATCTATATATAAATAAAAAGGACTTTATTCTTTTATTCTTTTATATTTTTATAATAATGTAAATAATACATATAACCTATTAAAAATATAAATCCAAAATAAAAATCAAGAAAATACACTAAATAAAATAAGTATACAAAATACATAGGTAAAAGACCTATAAGGATACCTACATATACCTATACCTATTTATTTAAAAGTAAAAATAAACTCCTAAAAATTAAATAAAAATACCCTCACACTCACAAAAATAAATTATAAATTTATAAAATAAGCCAATAAAATAATAAAAGAAAATAAACAAATTAAAAATAAAATACACAAAAATACATGTAAATACATACATATACACATTATTAATATAAAACTATAATAAAACACTTCAAAAAATTCAATAAAAATCACAAATAAATACTACATGAAAAAATACACATTTTTTATGTTTTAAGAAAATTCAAATAAAATCATTTACTATGGTTAATAAATCAATTTAGGATCAAAATTCATGTTTTGTCTTTTAGCGGCTGACGTGGGCCAATGGGGCGCCGGCCCTTGTTGACCGCCTGGTCAACTGTCCCATCTGGGACCTGGCGCCTCTGGACTGTCAACTCCCCGGATTTCTTCCCTATTTTACGGCCATCCCGTCCATCGATCGAGCTCGCTTCCTTCACAAGAATTGATCTCTGATCATCCATGATACCCGCCAATAACTTGGATCGATTGGATACTCATTGGATCATGCAATAATCGCCGGTCAATAAGGCACCATGCCAATGTCTATAAATAAGAAGCTCTGCCCCCTTTCGCAAATTTGGCCAATTTTAATCCAACCAAAAGCCTTGATCTCGTTCCTGGAACGTTCCTCGTGACTGGGGGAGTGCTCCAGCGCCTCGAATCGGCCGGAGGAAGGAGAATTTTGATGCGGCGGAGCTCCAGCGTCCGCCCTGCTCCCTGGTGGACCCCAGGTATAAGAGCCGTCCTTTTTATGCTTTTTAGTTAGGTTTTGATGTTGGTTTTCAATTCCAGTTGTTAGTTTAGCCTTTAGTTAATCATAGTAGCTTAAAAACAAAAATTCGAAGTTTGCCGGAGCTCCGCTCCGACGACTTCTTCACTGTAAACCCGACCGTGTCCGTCCGCCACGTGCACCCCATTTCGATCCCTATCGCATTCTCCATCGATCCATCGCCTTTGACTAACCGAGGACCTCTAGTCTTCGTGAATCGGGGCTCCACCTCCGCTGTTCACCGGAGCCCCCCCGCCTCACTCCATTTCGCTGCAAAGCTTCAAAACCCCAGGTCGAGGAGGACGCCCTCGCTCTCCTGGTTCTTCCTTTGCAGGTCCAGCGACGCACGAAGCCCATCTGGGCTCAAATCCAACCAGGAAGAGGTTCCTGGAGGTCCCGTTCTTCCCCGACCTCGTCCGAGCGACTCGGACCTCCAGGAGCCATGAGAGGACCATCAGACGATGCGGAAGCCTTCCAGCCACGTCCAGGGCACTTCAGATGCGAGGGAGGTGCCCGAAGGAGCCCGAGCTGCTCGATCGAAGCTTGCCGGGGGCGACCTTCTTCCCTGTTCTTCTAGACACCTCCAGCGCCGTCGGATCAGGAGGCGGGGCCCAGATTGAAAGACAACCGTCCGATGAAGACACGCGCCAACCGTCAGATCCGCGAGGAGCTTCTAATCTGAACCCTTCATCGACGAACCGGTATCCGCCGTCAGATGGGCGACACGTGGATAAGTGGCGCACCCAGCGCCGTAGGATGAAGCGCCTTAGGGGGTAAACTTCAAACACCTCCCCCCGCCTTTTTGTATTTATAGTTTAATACCAAAAATAAAAAGTCACGTTGTAAATAAATTGTATAATTTGCAGAACACCTCCTGGAGTTTATGTATTTACATTTTAGTCCCTCTGCGCCTCACGTGCAACACCCACGTGAGGCGCGTGATTTTTACATTTAAACCCCGTCGGGTTTTATTAATTGTAAAATGGCCCTGAAAATAAAAGTAAATGTTTATTTCTTTTGTAATTTTTGCATGTAGGCCCCTGAGAAATATTCTAATTACAAAAATACCCTTGCCTGGCCATTTATTTTTGTATGCTTTGTCTATTTATTTTATTCTTCATATTTCTTTGAAAAATTTTGCAAAAATAGACATAAGCTCCTGTTAGTGTACCCTTGCACGCTATATTTTTAGTTTTTAATTTTGTAGCTTTTTGCATTTATTAAAAATAAAAAACATGCCTTTTATTTACTGTCTAACTTATAAATTTCCAAAAAAATATTAAAAGACCTCGAAAAATTCTAAAAATATTCTTTCGTGTTTATTTTGACCTATTTTAGTGTCAATCCAAAAATCCCTAAAACTCTCAAAAGAAAAACCTTAAAAATTAAAAAATACCCTAAAACTTTAAAAAAATATATGAAATCAAAGAAAAATCAGAAAAATATGAACTCAGTTCCTATTTCTGTTATATTTTATTATCTTTATTAGAAAAATAGTGTGGAAACTTTTTGAGGCTGTTTGCTATTTTTAATGCCTATTTTTCTTACAGCCAGACCCTATTTCCCCGTTTTCTCTTATTTTGTTATTTGAAAATACTAAAAATGTTTTGAAAAATGCCCAAAAATCACAAAAACAGTAAAAAATCTTGAAAATACCAAAAAGGCCTTATTTCTGAATTTTTGACCATTTTTGTACATTTTTATAAATATTATAACTCCCCTTTATATATATATATATTACCCTATAAAAAATGATAAAAAATGCATAGCTATGTACATATATATATTTATATATCTATTAATATATAACATGCCATAAGTAAAATATAAAAAAAATATAATCTAAAAAAATATAAAATAAATACAATTATTATATATATGTGTATATAATGTATGTATGCCTTATATCTACCCTCTAGGTATACATACACCTCTATATATTTATATTATATAATATATATATATATTATAATTATATTATTAAACAAATAAAATAATAATAAAAAAAATAATAAAAAAAAGAAATATTAAAAAACCCACAAAAATAGGCTTAACACAAGGATGACTCTGTGGTTCATGCACATTTTAGGCTATTGCATTTTGTATTGCTCTCTATGGTTCGACCTTTACATGCTTAGTCACTGTACATTTTGTGGTAGAGTAATAAAGATTAATTCACACTTCTTTTTTGAGCTTAATTGATACATTCTTTCATTGTGGGTTAATTGCTGATTAACATGGGTATTCTATGAGTGGTCGCCTCAGCGACAATATATTCATATCATTCATGGTGACCTTTGTAGAATTACTCGTGTCATCATCCTCGGTCGTCCGTTCTTAGCCACAGCCAAGGCGGTGACTGACCATGATAGCGGGAAGGTATACTTTCGCGTCGAGGGCGAAAGTGTACAAATAGAGACGGTCGAGGACAGCCAAGCCAGAGAGAGATCATGCTCAGAGACCACTTCATACGTAGAGTAGCTGACAGATGCTGGGTTAGACATCCACCACGACTGTGACTTTGTGATCACAGACGATGAGGCAGCATGGGAAGACCCCGCAGCACAGGCCATCCTCTCATTTTCAGATCCCGCTGATGCAGAGATGACAGTAGAGGAGAGCTTGGAGAGAACATTCCTGGTTCAGGATACTTCAGTGGCAGCAGAGCAGGTTCTTGGCCACGACACGGATTTTTGTGATGATGGTGGTACTGATGCCACCTTTTACGATGCAGATCTCTCGGATTCAGAGTCTGATTGGGCAGATTGCGAGGATTACATGCCAGACCTGAGTTCCACAGAGCCTACAGCTGAGGAGGAGGTAGATGCCGAGCAGAGCAGAGACAGTCAGTTAGAGCATCCTTCTCCAGTTTCTGAGATTGAGAGAGAGTTTCAGTTCTCCCATGCAGATTTGGCAGCATTTACAGAGACATTCCAGAGGCCAGATCCACCAGCACCCAGCTGTCCAGAGCTGAAGCCGCTCCCTACTTCGCTGAAGTATCGATTCCTTGCGGGTGAGCCTGAGATGTACCTAGTCATCATCTCCGCCGATCTGACTGGAGAGCAAGAATCTCGTTTGATGGGGGTTCTTGAAAAGAACCGCAAGACAATCGGATGGAGCGTAGAAGATCTCCAGGGGATTAGTCCGGGCCTGTGCTCCCACCATATCTATCTCGAGGAGGGGGCGAAGCTGTCGCGTGAGTTCCAGTGGCGGCTGAACCCCAACCTGAGAGAGGTTGTTATGAAGGAAATTTCGAAATGGTGGAGCACCGATTTTATCTATCCCATCTCCGACTCCAAGTGGGTCAGCCCCTTGCATGTGGTGCCCAAGAAGACGGGCATCACGACTGTGATCAATGAGTCTAGAGAGGAGATTGCTACACGAGTACCCACATCTTGGCGGGTATGCGTTGACTACAGGAGACTCAACCAAGCCACCAAGAAGGATCATTTCCCCCTGCCCTTTATTGATCAGATCATTGAGAGACTGGCAGGGAAGAGCCATTATTGTTTTCTGGATGGGTACTCGGGCTGCAACCAGGTGGCCATCGCTCCTGAGGACCAGGAGAAGACCACCTTTACCTGTCCCTTCGGCACATACGCCTTCCGACGCATGCCATTTGGGCTATGCAATGCCCCTGCGACCTTTCAGATATGCATGCTGTCGATCTTTTCGGACATGGTAGGGGAGTGTTTAGAGGTCTTCATGGATGATTTCTCGGTTTACGGTGATGGATTCGACTCCTGTCTTGACTGCCTAGACCGAGTACTCCAGCGATGTATAGAGGTTCACTTGGTGCTATCGTGGGAGAAGAGTCACTTCATGGTGACTCAAGGGACGGTGCTTGGCCATATCATCTCCAACAGGGGCATGGAGGTTGATCCGGCCAAGGTAGATGTCATTAGAAAACTCGCACCGCTGTCTAATCTGAGGCAGTTACAGTCATTTCTGGGGCACGTCGGTTTCTACCGACGATTCATTCATGATTTCAGCAGGATTGCCCGACCGTTGACTGACCTACTGATGAAAGACACCGAGTTCCTTGTCGATGACAAGTGTCTTTCGTCCTTCGAGACTCTCAAGCAGTGTGTCATAGAGGCTCCTGTTCTCCAGCCGCCTGATTGGTCTCTCCCATTCGAGATCATGACGGATGACTCCGATTTTGCCGAGGGGGCCGTGCTGGGACAGAGGAGGGATGGAGTCCCCTTTTCTATCCACTACGCTAGCCGCACATTGGATTCCGCACAGCGGAATTATACAGTCACAGAGAAGGAGATGCTAGCTGTAGTATTCTCCCTAGATAAGTTCAGATCTTACATCATTGGATCTAGAGTGACCTTGTACACTGATCACACCGTCATCCGGTACCTCATGGAAAAGAAGGATGCCAAGGCTAGACTGACTAGATGGATCCTTCTACTCCAGGAGTTCGACATTGAGATCAAGGATAAGCCTGGAGTCAAGAATGTGGTGGCGGATCATCTCTCCCATTTAGAGCAGCGTGAGGAGTCTGAGCATATTGATCCCATTTGTGAGACCTTCCCAGATGAGGCGATCCTTGCTATCGCCTCACTCCCGTGGTATGCTGATATTGTGATCTTTCTCGTTGCTGGGAAAGTCCCACAAGATTGGCCCAGGCAGAGGCTTGAGACCTTCCTTGTGAAGGCCAAGTCCTACCACTGGGAGGATCCCATCCTTTACCATGAAGGAGGGGATAGCGTCTGGCGTCGGTGCATTCCTCAGGAGGAGCACCATAGCATCCTCACTTACTGCCACAAGCTTGAGGCAGGAGGACATCATTCTGGGAGGAGATCGGCACAGAAAGTGCTCCAATCCGGCTTGTGGTGGCCTACCCTCTTCAAGGACTCTGATGAGTTCGTGAAGAGGTGTACTAACTGTCAGAGGATGGGCACTTGTGGACAGCGTGATATGATGTCGATGCAGCCCATTCACTTCTGTGAGGTTTTTGACGCATGGGGCATCGATTTCATGGGTCCATTCCCTAAGAGTCAGGGATTTGAGTACATTCTGTTGGTCGTAGATTATGTTAGTCGTTGGGTTGAGGCTATCCCTGCCCGGGCCGCTGATGCGAGGACAGTTTGCAGATTTTTGAGAAAGCACATCATCACGTGGTTCGGGGTACCTCGAGTATTGATTTCAGATGGAGGGTTTCATTTCATCAACGACCAGGCAAAGGCCCTTTCTAGCGAGTTCGGTATAGACCATCGTGTTGCTACACCTTACCATCCACAGACGAATGGTCTAGCCGAGGTGTCGAACAGGGAGATCAAGACTATATTGCAGAAAGTCGTCCACCCTGACCGAAAGGATTGGTCACAGCTTTTGGACTCGGTCTTGTGGGTATATAGGATGTCGTTCAAGACACCATTGGGCACATCTCCCTTTCGCCTCGTATATGGCAAGCCGTGCCATTTGCCCGTTGAGCTGAGACACAGGTCACTTTGGGCAGTCACTGGGATACTTATGGATCCAGATGGTGTGGGAGACCAGAGGAGGGCAGAGTTAGCAGCCTTGGAGGAGCTTAGAGATACCACCTTCTCAAACAGCCTACAGTATAAGGAGAGAGTGAAGGAGTGGCATGATTCTCATATCAGCCACAAGTATTTTGAGCCTGGACAGAGAGTATGGTTGTTTGATGCGAGGCTTCGCCTATTTCCAGGGAAGCTACAGAGCAAGTGGAAGGGACCCTACTTGGTGAGAAAGGTACAAGACAATGGTAGCATTGATATATCCGAGTTGTCTTCTGAGAGTACCTTTCGAGTGAACGGCCAACGGCTCAAGCCATTTCTAGATCCTGAGTCGCGGGTCGTTGATGTGTGGTCCTTTGACTCACATCTATTGCATCTCACGCCTGATTTTCACTGTTCTTCCGACCTGTATAGATCCAGATGTCCATATCATCACATTCTTTAGTCCCACATCCCTTTCTTCATCGTTTGATTATGCTATACTTAGGGTGTACTTTACCCTAAGTATAGGGGAATGTAGGACCTTTGAGTTTCCTTTTGATTCTTTCTACCCATGTTTTGCTGCCTATACTTAGGGATATTTTACCCTAAGTATGGGGGGGGGGGGTAGACCCTGTACATTCTCCACTCGGTTTTCCCTTTGTGTACAGCCTGTTATATTTAGGATTACTTGATCCTAAGTATGGGGGAAAAGCCGAGATCTTCTTGATATTCTATTCATTCATTCGTCTTTGTATATATCCTTCCTTTTCACTTCCCTATATATAGCACGAGTTATGTCTTCTTCATCGCTCTTGACTCTGAGGACATCATTCGAGCTAAGTATAGGGGGGGTGTATATATTTCATATATACTTTAGCCATAACTCGTACTTTGTGTGAGTGTGTTAATAAATAAAAATGGCTAAAACCCTAAAAATCACAAAAATTAAAAATTTTTCATGTACATAAATATTCTTTTATTTGCACATACATAGCTAGTGTACAAATTATTTTTTGTAAAAATGATTTCAAAAATCTTTTGTGTAAAGCTTGTGTAAATATTTTCTTATCAAAATTATGCATATAGTACAAAACTTTTTCGAAATGTTTTGAAAATCAAAAGTTTGCAAAAATCTTGTGTAAATGTGTGTAAATACTTTTGCAAAACATGCACTTCATGCATTCATCCATTCATGATTTCAAAACATTTTTCAAAAATTTTGCATGTTTGTAAAATATGATGTAAATAGCATCTTTTGTACATATGTATATAGTTTTTCTGGATTATAGTTGACATTTAAACTAGCATGGAATCAAATTGAGAAATGGAGCTTGATTAAGATATTAATCCACCTAATTTATAAGAGGAATCTTATAGGGCTTAGGTTTAAGGCTTTTCAGGTCCATGGTGACTTAATTCTTTGAGTCCACTAGCCTATGATCATATGTCATCTCAATGAGCCTAAGTAGAGCACTTAACAACAACACATGACTCATATGGACAATGGCTTTACTTGGACACCAGCACTTTGCACAAAGCTCTCTACGGATGAGGTGGTGAGGAGGCAGTCTTCCTTGACTTGGGGTAGCATATCAGGGTAGTACTTCTAGGCGGAACCTCTCTTCTTATTTTAGTGAAGGAAGTGCGTCTCAACTTGGTCTGGTTGCCATGAGGTCTAACGACGGGAGTTGTGGGTTGCAATAAAGCTTCAAAAGAGGGATAGTCTACTGGCTCAAGAGGAAAAACTCCTTGTATATATGCTGCACATGTATATGTTGTATAGATGCACTTAAAAAAATGCAAAAAGAAAATAACTCCAAAAAAAGTATTGGGTCTGAGAGAAAATGATAATCCCACCGGAGTATGTATATAGAGTGCAATAAGCAAAGCTTGAGATTCATGTCCCACCTTATGTAGCTTGCAGCAGGGAGACCTGGCTACACTGGTCAAGCTCCCAAGGATACATGGCTACACTGGCCATGGTCAATTCTCTTCTTCCCCCTCTTCTTGAGCCGGTTGAACTTGAACATAGAAGGGAATACCCCGCTCCTCGAGGAAAGAGTGGCTAGATTGAGGTCATAGAGTTACCTTGTTGGGGAGGGTTGTCAAGTTGCCATTTCTGAGGTGGAGAGCTTATACCTCACATTCACAAGACAAGGAAAGATTCATGGTCTTCAGGGTTTGTGTTTGATGACTTGTTCTGATCTGGATTATTGAGGAGTCTTGATTAGAGATTAGTGGAACTTAGAGGCTTCTGAGTTTTAAGCTTAAGTCCAAATAAGGTTCCGACACATTAATAATCCAAAGATCTGATCGAGCTTCATACCTCAATTTTATAAAGGTAAGTTTAATAATCAACCTTGATCCATGTACAATCTTTTCTTTTTCTTTCTTTCTTTTTCACTTATTTTTCAAATAAGTGTTTGCTAAGGGACTAGCAAAGTTAAGAATAGGGGGGTGATGAATACTCATTCATCACCCTTTATTCTTATATTTTAGCAACAAAAACCTTTGCAAATACATGTAGATATGTGTAAATATCAATAATTACCAAAAGCATGCATTGTGTAAAAACTAATAATTAGCATGTTTTTGTGCAAAGATAAAAGAATAAAGATTAAAAGAAAAAGAGGAAATATTGAGAATAAATATTGAGCAACCTAACCCAAGGGAGGGCTCAGCATGGGCCTGACCACATAAAAGCCAAAGTAGAGGGAGATAGGGGCTCATGTGTGTAAATAGACCTATAAATAAATAAATATATTTTCCTCCCAAAAATAGAATAAAAGTGGCTTGTATATATTGTATATATTTGTAAATATAAAAATCAAAACAAAAATAGAAAAAATTTAAAAGAAAAACAAAAACATCCAATTGTGCATATTCATCATGTATATAGTCCACTCACTTATATTTATTTCACCTTATAAATAAATAAAATTAATTTCTATAAAAATTTGTAAATATTCTATCTTTTATGGTGTAAATAAATAAAATAAAAACAACAAAAACAAAAACAAAATTTAAAAAATAAAATTAAAAACAAAAAAAAAGAACCTTGTAAATATACCATGTACATAGATGTATATACCTATTTATTTCACTATTGTATATAAATAATAAAAATAAAATAAAAATATCTTCTTATTCCTAATTTTATGATATAAGTAAATAAAATATAAAATGGGGATAAAAATGTATAAAAATAACAAATTAAAAATCAAAAATAAAAATCCTATATTGTATATATACCTATATATAGCCCTATTATGTAAATACCTTCTTTATATTTTGAAAAATTAATTAAAAATCACAAAAAAATAGAAAAAATTAAAACAAATATTTTTCATGTTTTAAGTTTTTATTAAATCGGCCATTTACTATTTTTAATTGATTTTCCAAATCATTTCCAGATGGCTGCTTCCTATTGGTCCACGGGGATGTTGACCGCCCGGTCAACTCCCCCCTGTGGACCACATCCCACGGGTATTAGACACCCGACCTGACTTCTCCTTATTTTGGCGTCCAAACCCGACCACCTCGCACCTAAACCCAGGGTCCTAATTACACTCCAATCATCCAGGAACCTCACCCGACATTGTGCCTAGGGATCCGTGCTCCATCGAGTCGGACCCGAGCCTTTCTTCCCGGACCTTCCACCATATAAGAGCCGAGCTCTGCCACCCCATTTCCCTATCTTTGGCTCCCCACCTTTCATTCACGTGACCTCGACTGCCTTCCCTGAGGTGACAGCTCTCCGTTGGTGGTGTCGAAGAGAGGTAAAGGTGCCCGGACCTCTGATCCGGCGAGCTTGCTCCGCCGTGCTCCGCCTGAAGCAGGAGCTCGAGCCTCGGGCCACGATGATCCGCGAGGCAACGACCCAAAGCTCCAGCAGCTCAAGCCCAGTCGATTCCTCCACCCAGGTACCCCTAGTTTTCCTTTCTTTTCGTTAATTTCTAGTTTCGCCCAAATCTCGCCGTCGCCGTTCATCTTCGATTCCGGCCACATCCACCTTCGCTTCGATCATCGGACCCTTCCATCGCGTTCACCTATCCTTCACGCACGTTCTCCACCCTTCCACTCAACCCAGCTCGCACAGGAGCTGGGGTTTCGAGCTCCAACGTCTACCCCTCGTCGGAGCTCGACCGCCCCGCCTCACCGATCACCGTCACCCCCTCTCACAGTGTCGAGGCAATTTGCCCTCGACCCGCGAGTCTGCTGGTGCATTTTGCATGGACATCCGAGCCCATCTGAGGGCTTGGACCATCTGGTCCAGCAGCTTCGCCTCCGCCGGACTCTCCAGAGCTCCTCGGAGCTCCATTGAGCCATCGGAGGCCGCCATTCGACGCGGGAGCCCACAGAGCGTCTTCTCCGATCACCAAAGTCCCACGAGGAGGCCGGGAGCGCACGCAGCGGGCCGACGAAGGTCGTCGACCATCAGTTCTTCCTCGACCTCCAGCTACCGTCCGATGCACCTCCAGCTCCAGTTTGCATCCCAGTCGTTCATCTGAGGAGCCACCAGTAGCGTCAGATCTTTGGAGAAGCGATCTGGACCGTTCGTTCACCGAGGTTTAGCCACAGCACCTCACATCCGTCCCATCTCCCACGTGGCGAAGCCCTGACCGTTCGATCAGCACGAGGATTCCAACGTTGGGCGCCACCCCGTTCTCAGCCGTCGATCAGCACACGTGGCACCCATCCGACAACCTACTTAATAAAGGGTAAATATTCCCATCGGCCCTTAGCTTTAGCGTAGTTTTCTTTTAGTCCTGTAAATATTTTTAGGATTTTATTTACGTTTGGTAATTTGCACTTTGGACCTTATTTTTTCCGTTATTTTCATGTATACCCCTGCCTGTAGTGTGTCACGTGCATCGACACGTGTTTTGTTAGGATATTTGCATTGATAGCCTTGTAGTTCTGGGTTATTATTGAATGAATGAAACTTTTTAGATAATTGCATTTATACCCCTATGCGTGTTGAATTTGTGCATGTGCGTTATATTTTTGGGTATTTTACGATAAGGCCCCTGGACTTTTAATACCTGTTATTATTTAGTCCAAGAACCTTATTTTATTTGCAATTAGATACCTGTGTGCCCCAGACACGCGCCTTACGCGTGACTTCTTGGGATTTTTGCACCGGACCCCCTGGAACTTCTGGTATTTATGCATAGGTCCCTGTGCTCTATACCTAGGTTTTAATTTTGGATAAAATAACAATTCACTCCAAATTCAATGAAAATTGGATACATGACTCCTGCCATTTTGTAAAATTTTCTAGAATTTTTGGGGACATTTTTATTTTTATTTGCTATTTTTAAAAATTCAAAAACAGCCTTTTTCTTTACTGTCTGATTTGAAAAATCACAAAAATATATTAAAACTCATCTAAAAATTACAAAAAAATTAGCTACTGTGTATTTTGTCTTATTTGATTTTCTGACCAATTTTGGTCATTTTTCATTATATAAAACTCATAAAAATTGAAAAAACACTCAAAACTTTATAAAAATTCTAATAAATAATTTAAAAAAACAAAAACTATAATTCCAGTGTCTAAATTTTCCTTAAACTTTATAGTTTACAGGAAAATTACCTCCAGGAGTGATAAGGCCCTTTTTGTATTTTAAAGTTTCCTTTTACTCCTGACTGGACAATACCTTCATTTCCCTGCCTTGTTTGATTTTTAGAAAATTCAATAAAAATCAGAAAAATACCAAAAATTAACCAAAAACAGTAAAAATCATTAAAAAATAAAAACATTTTTATTTGACTTTTTGAGTGATTTTTGATGCATTAAATAATTGATTGAATTGGCTTGTTTCTTTATTTTCTTTATTTCTTCTATTTATTAAAAATCTAAAAAAATATACAAAAATTAAAAATCCACCTAAAATAGTTTTCTTTTATTTTATTCCTTTTTGAGACTACTTCGTAGGCCGCGAGGCCATCACGTGCTCCTTGTGTTCGACCCTGGTCGCTATACCAGGTTAATCTAATAGCGAGACCGCTACTTGTGTTTGATTGATTTTTATCTGATTTGGTGGTCTATTTTTCTCGATTGACATCAACCGAGTGATTGAGGTCGCAACGACCGCATGAGACATACCTGATTTACCTCACTCGCTCGGACGTGTCATCATGAGTCATTGTGTTGAGGCCATACCCGTCTGAACCACAGATGCTAAAATCGTTTGTAAATTTTTGAGGAAGAATATCATTTCATGGTTCGGAGTGCCTAGAGTATTGATATCTGATGGGGGGTCTCACTTTATCAACGATAAGGTAAAGTCCCTTTCTAACGAGTTCAATATAGACCATCGAGTTACCACTCCATATCATCCTCAGACCAATGGTCTTGCTGAAGTATCGAGTAGGGAGATCGAGATGATATTGCAGAAGTAGTCCACCCGGACCGAAAGGATTGGTCACAGCTTTTGGACTCGATTTTGTGGGAATATTGGACTTCATTCAAGACTCCTTTGGGTACGTCTCCCTTTCGTCTCGTTTATGCAAGCCCTTCCACTTACCTGTTGAGATTAAGCATAAGTCACTTTGGGCTATCACTAATATATTATTGGATCCAAAGAGTATAGTTGATCAAAGAAAGGAAGAATTGGTAGCCCTTGAGGAGCTTAGAGATACAAGCTTTTCAAGCATCCTACAATACAAGGAGTGAGTAAAGACATGGCATGATTCTCATATCAGCCATAAGTAGTTTGAGTCAGATCAGAGAGTATGGTTGTTTGATGCCAAGGCTTAGACTATGTCCAGAGAAATTGCAGAGTAAGTGGAAAGGACCATACCTAGTCCGAAAGGTGCATGACAATGGTAGTATTGACATATCTGAGATGTCATTTGAGTCCACCTTTCGTGTTAACGGACAACACCTCAAACCATATCTAGATCATGAGTCGTTGATCGTTGGCATCACCCCGATTCATTTTGCATGAGATGTGGTCTTTGACACACATCAGTTGCATCTCGTGCCTGATTATCACTATCTTCCGCCTTGTATAGATCCAGATGTCCATATCATCTCATTCTTTAGTCTATCACCCCATCTGCATCTTGTGAGTATGCTATACTTAGGGTGCACTTTACCCTAAGTATAGAGGGGGTGTCGGATTCTTGATCATTCTTTCGATTCTTTTTACCTCTGTTTTGCTGCCTATACTTAGGGATATTTTGCCCTAAGTATAGGGGAGGTAGACCATGTACATCCTTTCACTCGGTGTTCCCTTTATGTACAGTCTACTATACTTAGGATTATTTTACCCTAAGTATAGGGGATTACCGAGATCTCTTCTTTAATTCATCGTTGTAGTATAGCCTTTCTCTTCACTTCCCTATACTAAACATGAGTTATGTCTTCTTCATCGCTCTTTGTTCACTCCGAGGATGTTGTTCGAGCTTAGTATAAGGGGGTGTCGTATATATTACATATATACTTTATCCATAACTCGTACTTTGTGTGAGTGTGCTAATAAATAAAATGGCTAAAATCCTTTATCTAAAAATCGCAAATTTTTAAAATTCTTTCTTGCACATACATAGCTATTCATAAAACTTATTTGTATACAAATGTTTGTAAAATGCTTTGTTTGTAAAAGTTTGTAAATACTTGTGTATAAAAACTATGTATATAGTACAATATTTTTGCAAAATGCTTGAAAAATAAAAGTTTGCAAAAACAATTGTGTAAATGTTTGTAAATAGTTTGCAAAACCTCTGCACTCATGCATGCATTCAAACATTTTTCAAAAATTTCGCACATTTGCAAAAACTTTGCATAAAAAGATTTTTATATATACTTATACAGTCTTATGAATCATAGTTGACATTTAAACTAGCCTGGAAATAAATTAGGAAATGGAGCTTGGTTAAAACCTTAATACACCTAAATATAAGAGGAACCGTATAGAATTTAGGGTTGAGACTCTTCAGGTCCATTGGTGACTTAATTCTGTGAGTCCATTAAGCTATGATCACATGTCATTTTGATGAACCTAAGTAGAACATTTAACAACGCACACATGACTCTCACAGACAATGGCTTTACTTGCACCAGCACCTTTTACATAGCTCTCTATGGATGAGGTGATGAGGAGGCAGTTTCCTTTGGCTTGGGGTAGCATACGAGGGTAGTACTTCTAGGCGGAACCTCTCGTCTTCTTTTAGTGAAGGAAGTGTGCCTCAACTTGGTCTGGTGGTGTTGAGGTCTAAAGACAGGTGTTGTGGGTTGTAATAATGCTTCAAAAGAGGGATAGTCTATTGGATCAAGAGGAAAAAGTCCATATGTATATATGTTGCACCATACAGATATATTGTACATATGCACATCAAAAAAATGTGTGAAAAAGAAAGAAAAACTCCAAAAAAGTGGCAGGTCAGATAGAAAATGAAATACCTACCGGAGTGTACATAGTCAAATAAAGCAAAGCTTATGTTACCCACTCTCATCTCATTAAGCTTGCAGCGGGAGACTTAGCTATAGTGGTTGGGCTCCCAAGGATATGTGGCCACACTGGCCACATTCCATTCTCTTCTTTCCCTCTTCTTGAGCTGGTTGAACTTGAACTTAGATGGGAATACCCCGCTCCTCGAGGAAAGAGCTGCTAGACTAGGGCATTAGAGCTACCTTATTGAGGGAGGTTGTTGCCTTTTCGTTTCTGAGGTGGGGAGCTGCATATCTTATGAATCTCTGTTTCATCATCTTTATTCTATCATTTTGCACTTAAAAGCCCTAGTAAATGTGTGAAAATAGGCTTAATTCTTGCATTTTAGCATTGATGCATTTGTGTACAAAATGTATATAAAATACTGTTTTTAATGCCAAATTTATAGAATAAAGAAAAGAAAAGAAAAAGAATAAAATATTGTAAATATTTTATTATCCGAAACCCCGAGACCTAGGCATCTTGATGAATAGGTCTACAAGGAATAAAGTAGGGTGAGATAAGGGTCAAAATCCAATAAAAATACCTATTTATTTTATTCATTTTCCTCCAGTTTTGGGACCTATTTTGTTTCCACTTTTTATATCTCAAATAAAGAAACTTTGTACATGAAAGTTGTAGATAATTAAATATAGAAAAATACAAAATTGATTTCATACAAAAATAATGCACAGATAAAAAGATATGATCTAAATAAATTTCAGACCCATATCTCTCAAATAAAAACTCAAAATATATCAAAATCACTATTAATTGTATTTAACTTTTAATAAGATATTTAAGAATGAAGGTGGTTTCATATTTTTTGGAGTTACGGTTTAAAAGTTGAGTTTTGGACCCCTATTGTATAATTATATCGATTAAAATATTCATTTTATCATTATTCATTATTTTTATAATTTTATATTTTTAACTTTGTAAATATTAGTTATAATATATGTGTATATTTAATTTTGAATTAAAACATAAATAAAACATAAAAATAAAATACTTGTATAAAATACATAGGTAAAATACATATATCTATACCTATAGAATTAATACATCTATTTATTTAATTATATATAATTCATCAAAAAAATAAAATAAAAATACATTTAAGTATAAAATTAAGATATAAATATATAAAATAATAAAAAATCTAATAAAATTAAATATATAAAATAAAAATAAAACATTAAAATATATAGACAAATATGCCTATATATAGCCCCTAAACGGTAATTTGTAATTTTAATCCTCTAAAAAAATAAACAAAAATCATCATAAAATACTTCATAAAATAATAAATATTTTTTTCATATAACCTAAAATCAATAAAATTAACTGTTATTTTTAATTGAATTGACAAATCTTTTATTTATTTTTTTCTTTTTACGGATGACGTGGCCCAATCAAGCCACACCATCCGTTGACCGGAAGTCAGCTCCATGACCCCAGGTCTGTGACCATTGGACCTGCAGTTTCACCCATTTTCTCGGTTTTTTCGTGATCTGATCTTGCACCATTTCACCTCGCTCCATTGACGACTTTTCTCCTCATCAATCAATCTTACACGCCTAGCCTTCACATCGAGGAGTGGAGCAACGATTCGTGAGATCTTCCTCGGTCTTTGAGCCCGTCCACCATCTTGTACAAAAACCACCTCCGTCCTTCATTTGAGTTTTGAACCTCCTTTGACCACTTTCTTCTCTCCCTAAGGCGTGCAATGGCTAGAGGATGGAGACAGCGTCCGATCCAGATCTTTAGGTCGAGCGAGGGAGCAGTCTTAGGTCGTCTCCACCCCACCTCCGGCTAGCTCGCCATCAAGGTACATCTTCCCGATTTGTCGATGAGGAACTTTATTTTATTGCATTTATTTAGCTTAGATTAGCTCTTAGGTTCCGTCTTCGTGTTTTGATTTAAGTGTTAATCGTGTTTTTAACCGCAACACCCACATTCGAAGTTCGCTGGAGCTGAGCTCTGACGAGCTTCCAACCGTGCACCCGTTGTTTCCCCGTCGCTCCTGACCACCCCATACCTTCTTCCCCACACTTCCCTTCATTCCGCGCCACTCCACTCAACCTATTCCCTCCTAGAATAGGATACGGGTATCCCTCCTCTGCCATCTCGTCGGGATACCTCCGCCGCACCTCACTGTCGACTCCACCTCACCAATAAGAGCCCCCGAACACCTCTTTCATTGTTCTTAATCGTATTGCAGGTATAGGAGGGCCAAAGGACCCTCTGATTGGTCGATTTTGCTGAGGACTTGGTACCTGGAGCCATTCACGTCCCTTGACCTTGCGGCGGCGCGTCGGTGGTGATTCAGGCCATTTTGGCACCACCGTTCGGTCGAGGACTTCCGCAGAAGTGGTTGAAGCCCGTCTGCAGTGAAGGGGATGGATGAAGTCGCGTGTCGCCGATGATCGAAGCTCGGACATGGCTAGGTTCATCCCCGTTTTTCTTGAGGAGGTCCTAGCCGTCCGATCGAGCTGCAGCCCTAGTTCTTCCCTCCGTTGTCCCATCCAGTCAGCTTCAGCCGTCAGATCGAGGGCTAGGATCTAATCCCAGCCATCTATCTGCAAACCGACATCGGCATGCATGGGCTCGCGACGTGTCACAAGCAGGATTGTCAGCCGTTGGATCGAGCCCCTTCTTTGGGTATTTTGCCTTCTCGCCCAAAGAGATTTTGTATTTAATATTAATACTCAATATTTTCTTTGTAGTTTAATAATTTTGTAAAATTTATAGAAAAGCCCCTGAGACTTTTGCTATTTGTAGATTCGTCCAGTCCACGTCACCTCACGTGACGAATCACGTGGGTGGGCATTTTGCGCCTGGACCCTCTTAGTTTGGTGTATTTCGTTCCAGCCCAGAAACTATTTTATGCAATTATATTATTTTGGTAATATTGCAATCAGGCCCCTAAGTTTCTGATAATTGCAAATAGGTCCCTGTCAGGCTCAACTACTATTCACGTGAGCTTTGGCGAATTTGTAGGGAAGGCCTTGGGAGTTTGTTTATTTCTGATTGGTCCATAAATATTTTTATTGCATTATAAATTTTGTGGGAAAATTACACTTTGGCCCCCAGACTTATTGATATTTACAAAAATACCCCTGCTAGTGCTAAATTTTCTCTTTGTTTCTAGTATTTATTTCATGTATCTATAAATTCGAAAAAAATCTCCAAAAATAGGCATAAGTTCATGTTGCATTGCATTTTTACGCCATATTTTTATTTTATATTTTTGCATCTTTTTATTATTTATAAAAAAATCAAAAATACGTCATTTTCGTCCTTGTTTGCATTATAAATCCATAAATAATATAGAAAATTTTCAAAAAAATTGCTAAAAAAATATGTTTTGTGCATTTTTGTGTTTTTAACTTTTAGACCAAAAACCACTAAAAATTATAAAAGAAAAATCAAAAAATAGAAAAACTCTAAAAATCTCTATAAAAATATATAAAATCTAGAAAAAAAATCTAAAAATTACATTTTCTGTTTTTAAATTTTCTCTATTTAATTATCTTTATTTGAAAATTAATTTGGAGAATTTTGGTTACTTTTTGACATTTTTCATCTCCTTTTTGGTTTTGGATATATATTTTAAACCCTATTTTGGGTATTTTAACTTTATAAATCTATAAAAATTAGAAAATTTATTAAAAAATTAAAAAATAAAAAATTTTATAAAACCCAAAAAGATTTATTTCCTGTATTTTTTATTATTTTTACCTATTTTCTATTATACATTATCTCTCTCTTACATATGTTGTATATATATCTTATTTTATAATTTAAAAGAAAAAATATAAATTATAAATACAAAATACAAAATCAAAAAATTAAAAAGAAAATATAAAATATAAATCAAAAATCAAATAAAAAATATAAAATTAAGAACCGACAAAAATAGCACATCTATAGACGAATACATTGTAGTCGCTTTTGTGCATTCATTGCCCCGATCTACCTGCTTGTTCCCTGTGTTCGACACTCTACACATACTTGCACCTATACACACTTTTGTTGTAGAGTTATAATAAATTTTAACTCCGCATCGCTTTTCATTGTTTGATCATTGTTGTGGGTTAATTGTTGTCTGAAGTTCGGATTTCGTGCGGTCGATTTGACGATTGTGTTCCTGCCTTGTGTGGAACGCAAGACCACTCGATTTCTAGTTTCAACAATATCACCGACACAATACAAGAAAAGATTCATGGTCATTAGAGTTTGTGTATGTAGACTTGTTCTGATCTGGATTATTGAGGAGTCTTGACTATAGATTGGTGGAACTTAGAGGCTGTTGAGTCTTAAACCTAGGTCCAACTAAGGTTTCGACATATTAATAATCTAAAGTTCTGACTAAGCTCCATGCTTCAATTTAATACATGCCAGTTTAATAATCAACCTTGATTCTCCTTCTTTTTCTTTTCTTCTCTTTTTCACTTCTTTTTCAAATAAGTGTTTGCTAAGGGACTAGCAAAGGTAAAGTACAGGGGGTGATGAATCCTTGATTCTCACTCTTTATTCTTTTATTTTAGTTATTTATCTTAGCAAGGCATAATTCAAAGGTAAGTTAGCATTATGCTTGCATTTTTTAATATTACATAATTAGCATGTATTTATGCAAAAATAAAAGAATAAAGGAAAAGAAAAAGGAATGAAGTATTTAGAATAAATACAGAGTGACCCGAACCCCAAGAGAAGATCAAGCATTGACCTGATCGCCAAATAAAAATAAGTAGAGAGAGATAGGGCCTACTCTATATTGTATATATCAGTTATATCTGTGAATGATTATTTTTGATATAATAAAAATAAAATTTTCTTTTTACTCCTTATATATAGTCCTAAAAAAATACAAAAATAAAAAAAAATAAAATCCTTCTTATTTGTGCAAAATACATGTATATATGTCTTACTCTCTATTTATTAGATGCATGTAAATAAATAACAAAAATAAAATAAAAAAATATTTTGACTCCTAAAAACATGTTGTAAATAAATAAAATATAAAATTGGGTATTTTTATAAAAATAACAAAATAACATTAATTGCATAAAATACATAGGTATATTATACCTGTGTATAATGCATTATATTGTATATAGATTAATTTATTTTTTTCATGAAAATAAATAAAAATCACAGAAAAATAGTTTGAAAAATAATAAACATTTTTCATTTTATACATTTTATTTTAAAGCCATTTACTTTTTTATTGAATATGTAAGTATTTTGTAAATCCTAATTTTTTGATTGGTCGGTTGGGATTGTTGTCGTTTGGTCAACGGTTCCTCCTTCCCAGGTCCAACCCGAATTCTACTTGCCGGACCCGTTTCTCCAAGTTCTCAAGGTCATGTCCGAGCTTCGTTTGCTTCAAAACTTGAACTCGATAAACCTCGGACCTCTGTGATCCTCGTGGACTCCTTGGATGATATGAATCGCTCTCGGGTCTCACGCTTCTCGCTGATTCTTCTAGACCCTTGAGCTGCTGATGAATACTCATTCATCACTCTTTATTCTTTTATTTTAGCTAATTATCTTGGCAAAACATCATGTATATAGTTGTAAATACAATAAATTATCAATAAGCATGCATTTGTTAATAATTAATAATTAGCATGTATTTGTGCAAAAAAATAAGAACAAAGAATAAAAGAAAAAGAAGGAAATATTTAGAATAAATATTGAGTGACCTGAAACCAAGAGAGGGTCCAAAATGGACCTGATCGCCAAACAAAATAAGTAGAGAGAGATAGGGCCACTCTACCTTGTACACACACCTTATTTATGTATATATTTTATTTTCACAAAAATAAAAACAAAAATGTTTTTACATTCCCTTGTATATATTTCTAACAATAAAATAAAAATTAGAAAAAAAATAAAAATAAAAATAAAAATAAAAAAATTCTCTCTCACCTTGTACATATTACATGTATATGTGTATCACACACCTATTTATTTTCCCCTTATAAATAACTAAAAAAATTATTTTATACTCCAAATAATATGTTGTAAATAAATAAATTATAAAATTATGATATTTATACAAAAAAAGAAAATAAAAATAATTATATAAAATACCTAGGTAAATTATACCTGTATATAATATAATATTTTATATAGATTAATTATTTCTCATAAAAATAAATAAAAATCACAAAAAATTAGTTCAGAAAATAAGGAATATTTTTTATTTTAACACATTTTAATTTGAAATCAATTTCTATTTTTAATTTATTTTACAAATAATTTTGACCTAGCCTTTTTCTGATTGGTCCAGGAGGGATGTTGACCCGGTCAACTCCCCCTCCCAGACCCTTCTGCGCATAGATCCGAGTCGCGCCCGGTTTTCTCCCATTTTTCCCACTCGAATCTTGCTCTCTCCTTCCCTGGTTTCACCGCTCGCTTCTCCCTAGTGGATTAGCGATCCTCACGGATCCCTAGGGTGACGCAGATCCTCCTCGGATTGCGCGCTCTCACCCGATCTCTCCAGCCACCTGGGACTGCCTATAAAGTCTTCATTTGATTCCCCAGACCTAGAGCTTGCACCGCACTCTTCTATGGTACCCTAGAACCACTCCCCTTGGTGAAAGCAATCGGATTTGGGCCTTGGTGATCGGAGATGACCGCTGCAGCCGACGCTCGAGCTTCGTGGCTGGAGTTCAATCGCGACGAGCCTCCCCCGCCTTTTCTAGTGAGGTTGAGGTGACGATCCCCTTCTACAGCACCCCCTGGGGCTCAGGATCACGTTAGGACCTTCAGGTAGCTTCCATTTCATTCCTAGCTCCCTTATATTTCGATTCCTTCATTTGCCATCTTCCGCCGCTCTGTCAGCTCCGACCTGCTGGTCGGAGCCTCGTCGTCATCTCCATCCATTCAGATCGATAGACCCTCTCACCGTCACCCTTCTTACGCACCCTGATCACCCGAATCTTGGCTATCTGAGCCAAGATTGGGCTTTAGGTTCCTTCTATCACTTCGCTGGAACCCCCAACTCCATCCACCGCCGCTTCCCTTTGATTTCAGTGAAATAAACTTGACCGGAGCACCCCTTTGAGTGAGAGCTTTCCTCTGCATATCGTAGCACGCATGGATACACCCCAGATCACCTTAGCCTAGCTTCGTCGGAGCTCACCCAGGTCTAGTCCACCTTCCAGGAGATTCGACCGTTGACGAGCTCATCGGACCTGTCCACCCGATGCGGAGGAGCCTTGCGTGTAGACTGGTGTCGTCTGATCATTCATCAGAGTCGCCGATCTCCCTCAGTGCTCCGATGAACTTCCCTCAAGCGGAGTTCTTCCAGACCTTCCCTCTGCCGTTGGATTACGCCCTGCGCCCAGATTTCATCAAAACCGTCCAGAGCCTGCGATGAGCTGAAATATAATCTCACTGATCCGGGTAAGGATAAAATCAATCACGGGTCATTGCGACCCGGATCGAGAGGCTCGATCAATCAAGAAAAATAATCAGAGACCACCAAATAAAGAAAAATAATCAACAAAATCAAAGAGCGGTCCTCGCTATTTATTTAACCTGGTATAGCGATCAGAGTCGAACTCAAGGAGCATGGATTGGTCGGATCGGCCTACAAAGTAGTATAAAATAAAATAAAACAAATAGAGATATTTTTGGTGGATTTTTATTTATTTTTAATTTTTTTTATTTTTAATAATAAAGGAAATATAAAAAGAGAGTAAAAAACAAACAATTAACAATTTATTAAACACTCAAAAATGCTCAGAAATTTAAAATGAAATTATTTTTGTGTTTTTTTATATTTTTAAGTGTTTTTGGTAATTTTTTCATAATTTTATGATTTTTAGTTGATTTTATAAAAACTGAAAAAGGCAAAAACAACGAAGTAATGTGCAATCAGATTTGGAAGGCTAATTAAAAATAAAGAATTAGCCTATAAAAATCTGAGGGCAATTTTTATGAAAAGTAAAAATAAAAACTAAACTACATAAAGTAAAATTGCATTTTTTTATTTTTATATTATTTTTAACCATTTTATAACGTTTTTAGGGTTTTTAATTTTTATGGGTTTTATAAATCCAAAAAGGCTAAAAATCGAAGTGAAGCAAGAGCACACAAAAACAAGCAAGTCCTAAATGTTTTGCAATTTCATGATGAATTTTTATATTTTTAGTTGATTTTCTATTTCAAACAGTAGTAAAAATGAAGGTTTTTTATTTTTTAAAAATACCAAAATGCAAAAAAAATGTCCCAAAAATTTAGTGAAATTTTTACACAGTGGCATGAGCTACGTATCCAAATTTCACTTGATTTGGAGTTTATTTGATATTTTATTCGACCAATACAAGACACACAGCACACAGGGACCCAAGTGCAAAGAAAGTTAATTCCAGGGCCAAATATATAACATGTGTTGAAATGTTAGGGCCAATGTTGCAAAAGGCCAAAAACACACGAGCTTAGCACGTGACTCAGGCACAGAGGGGTATAAGTGTCATTCTGATTTATAAAATACCAATCAATAACAACCAAAAAGTTCAGACCCTTACACGCTATTAACCCTAAACTCACGTGTCGAGGCATGTGTTCCATACACACAAGGACTAAATAGAAATATCCAAAAACACTATGGTCCTACATGCAAATTACCCAAACTAAAAGCAACAAAATAAAATATTTAGAGGACTAAACTAAAATATAAAAAGAACAAGGGCCTAATGGAAATTTACCCCTTTATTAAGATCCACAGCTGAGGTGGCGCCACGTGTAAGATCTGACGGTGGAGAACAGTGGGCACCCCTTCGGCGATGAGCAGCGTGGATCTGATCCTCAGATGGGTCAACGGTCAGACTCAACCCTCCAATGGACGGATGGGATCTAATCTGGCGTAAGGGCTCGATCTGACGGTGCTGGAGGATCCTCGAAGAATAGATCGCCGGCGAAGTTCATCCGGTCGATACGCGCGGTGGAGGGCTCCTCCGGTGCTGCTCTGAGAGGGGAAATGACGCCCGAGGCAGTCCGCAGCTCCTGATGTGCTCCGATGGGGCCGGGAGATCCTGGAGGACCCCGGCGACGCTCAAGACCCGGAGCACCTGTGCTCAAGTGTCTGGACCTCCAGATGAGGTCCTTAGGCCTTCATTCCTGCACATAAAGAACGAAGGGTCGAGGGCAAAGTGCCTCGACCTGGTTATGGGCGAAGAGGGTGCGTGGGAGAGTTGGGGCGGCGCTCTCCGGCAAAGCGACGGTGGAGGAAAGCGAAGGTCCTGCTCCAGGGCGAGCCAGGGGGAATGAAAGGGTGGAGAAGGTGGAGTGAGGTCTGGAGAAGGTGCTGGCACGGTCGGATGGCTAAATGGAAGGTTGGAGCAGAGTGGATTGGTCGGCGAAGGCCAGCGGCGCGAATCTGAAAAAGCTAAATTAAACAAAACTAAGAGGAATCTGACCTAAAGGATGGCTGAGATCGTCTAGGTTGGAGGTCAGGGACCTCCGGGGTCATAGCCTCGATGGTTCGATAGGACCAGAGGCTAAAGCTCGCATGGTGGCGGAGCACGGTGGTGTGGCCGCCGGATCAGTGGTTCCCAGCTTCACGGTCCTCTCTTCGACTCTCCCGCATGCAGGTGTCACTCTGGTGATGAAGAGGAGATCATCAGAGTCAAGGGGGAAGGCCAAATATGGCGTGAAATGTGCGGCGGAGCTGAGATATACAATGTCAGGGGTCCGGCAAAGATGGAGTCGGGCAGCGAATCTTGGTGCACGGATCCCTAGGAAAAATGGCGAACGTGGATCCTGGTTATGACGATGATAATCGGGGCCCGGGGTTTGAGTGAATGGTTGTCGGATCGATGCGGGATAATTCGGAGAAGATCAGGTCGTCACGCAGATCCGGGTGCAAAGTGGTCTAGGGTGAGAGTTGACCGGGGGCCAACAATCCCCCGTGGACCAATGGGAAAAAGCCATTGGAAATTTATTTGGAAATTCGAAATAAAATCGAAAAAGGTGTTATTTCAAAATATTTACAAAATTAAAAATGTTTATTTATTTTCAAAGTATTTTTTAGTGATTTTTATTTTTTTTTTGAAAAATAAATTATGTATTTACATTATATTATTGTTATATACAGCTATATTTACCTATGTGTTTTTTATTTTTATTTTTAATTATATTGTTTTTGTATATTTATTCCAATTTTATATTTTATTTATTTACACCATAAAATATGGAGTATAAAATATTTTTTATTTGATTTTTATTAATTATTTACAAAGGTGAAATAAATAAATCTTTTATTTTATATACATGGTCTATTTATAATGATGAGAGAGAAAGTATTCGTATTTATTTTTCTTTTATTTTTCCCATTCTTATTTTTTTATAAATATATATAAAGTAATAAAAGCCTATTTTTATTTTTGTTTTATTTTCAATAAATAAAATTTGTACCTGAAGGAGCATTTTTATGGGGAATGGCCCTATCTCTCTATCTCTACTTGGGTTCTTTTGCGGTCAGGACAATGCTTGGCCCTCCCTTGGGTTCGAGTCACTCGATATTTATTACAAATATCTCCTTCTTTTTCATTGTTTCTTTATTATTTTATTTTTGCACAAAAACATGCTAACTATTAATATTTACACAATGCATGCATTTTCATAAATTATTCTATTTACAGGTATCTAGATGGTGTTTTGCAAAGGTTTTGTAGCTAAAATAAAAGAATAAAGAGTGATGAATGGGGATTCATCACCCCCCCTATACTTAACTTTGCTAGTCCCTGAGAAAACACTTATTTGAGAAAGAAGTTAAAAAGAAAAGAAAAATAAAAAGAAGGGGAAAATGAATGAATCAATGCTGAATAATTAACTTGCCTTCATTAAATTGAAGTATGGAGCTCAGTCAGATCTTTGGATTATTAATGTGACGGAACCTTATTTGGACTTAGGTTTAAAACTTAACAGCCTCTAAGTTCCACTAATCTATAGTCAAGACTCCTCAATAATCCAGATCAGAACAAGTCTACATACACAAACCCTGAAGACCATGAATCTTTCCTTGTAAAGTGTAAGTGAGGTATAGCTCTCCACCTCAGAAGTAGCAAAATGACAACCCTCCCCAACAAGGTAACTCTAAGACCCTAGTCTGGCCACTCTTTCCTCGAGGAGCGGGGTATTCCCTTCTAAGTTCAAGTTCAACCGGCTCAAGAAGAGGGGGAAGAAGAGAATGGACCATGGCCAGTGTAGCCATGTATCCCTGGGAGCTCAACCAGTGTAGCTAAGTCTCCCTGTTGCAAGCTTCATAAGATGGAACATGAGTCTCAAGCTTTGCTTATTGCACTATATACACTCCGGTGAGATTATCATTTTCTATCAGACCCACCACTTTTTTGGAGTTTTCTTTTCTTTTTGCATTTTTTGTGCATATGTACAACATATCTACAAAGTGCAGCATATGTACATAATGAGTTTTTCCTCTTGAGCTAGTAGACTATCCCTCTTTTAAAGCATTATTGCAACCCACAACTCCTGTCGTTAGACCTCATGGCAACCAGACCAAGTTGAGACACACTTCCTTCACTATAAGAAGAAGAGAGGTTCTGCCTAGAAGTACTACCCTCATATGCTACCCCAAGTCAAGGAAGACTGCCTCCTTACCACCTCATCCGTAAAGAGCTCGGTGTAAAGTGTGGGTCCAAGTAAAGCCATTGTCTATATGAGTCATGTGTGTGTTGTTAAGTGCTCTACTTAGGCTCATCGAGATGACATGTGATCATAGCCTAGTGGACTCAATAAATTAAGTCACCATGGACCTGAAAAGTCTCAACCTTAAGCCCTATAAGGTTCCTCTTAGAATTAGGTGGATTAAGATCTTAACCAAGCTCCATTTTTCAATTTAATTCCAGGCTAGTTTTAATGTCAACTACGATCCAGGAAAAACTATACAAGTATTTACAAAGATGCTATTTACAAAATATTTACACATGTGCAAAATTTTTGAAAAATGTTTTGAAAACATGGATGTATGTATGAATGCAAGTTTTGCAAAATATGTACACAAATTTACACAAGGTTTTTGCAAACATTTGATTTTCAAAAAAAATTTAAAAAATTTTGTAATATATACATAATTTTGATATGAAAATATTTAGAAGCTATTTACACAAAAGATTTTTACAAACATTTTTACAGAAATAATTTATACAACTAGATATGTATGTGCAATAAAAGAATTTTATTTACAAGGAAAAATTTTTAATTTTTATGGATTTTTGGATTTTAGCCATTATTATTATTTATTAATACACTCACACAAAGTACGAGTTATGGCTAAATTATATATGAAATATATACGACACCCCCCTATACTTAGCTCAAACGATGTCCTCAGATTCAAGAGCGATGAAGAAGACATAACTCGTGCTTAGTATAGGGAAGTGAAAATTAAGGCTAAAGACTAATGAAAGAATAGAAATGCAAGAGGATCTCGGGGTTTCCCCCTATACTTAGGATTAAGTAATCCTAAGTATAGCAGGCTATACACGAAGGGAAATCCGAGTGAGAATGTATAGGGTCTACCTCCCCTATACTTAGGGTAAAATATCCCTAAGTATAGGCAGCAAAACAGAGGTAGAAAACGATGAAAACAAATATATACAAGGTAGAAGGGCATCACTCCCCCTATACTTAAGGTGAAAAATCCTTAAGTATAGGCAACAACAGGAGTAATGAAACAGAACGAATAGAATAACTCGATGTTTCCACCCCCCTATACTTAGGATGAGGTATATCCTAAGTATAGCAAAGACAATCCTAAGCGAGACCTGGGGTGAAAACTAACACGAAAGAAAGAAGGATCAAATCACTACGAAACCCGTATATACAAAAGGGTGAAATGTTGAGGTGCCTCTCAACAAGCACTAGATTTTACGCCCCTAGCTGGGTGCAAAGGCTAGGACAACGTTGTGTCAAGGTTCAGGACGGCATCTGTAAGGTGAATGTCGTACTGTCGTCGCAGTCTCCGTAGGAGAACAGCGACGAAATCAACAGTGTAAGGAAAGACACCTAGGTATGCAATCAGGCGGGTGTCTACTACCGACCAATACCAATGATATGGGAAGATGTGATCGAGGTCCGATAGCACAAAAGAAATCGTCGGCTCAGGATCAGACTAGAGTGGAAGTGTAGAGCCAAAGAATTCAAACGTGGAGACGGATGGATCAGTCATGGAATCCTCCACGTCAATCAGTGTCTCAAAGAGGTGAAGATCAGGAGATTCTCTAAGAAGACTGATATCCGATGCATATAATGGAGACAAATCAGACAGATCATCGAATATCTTAAGGATCGGCTCATCCTCAAGGGTCGTCGAGGTGAGATGACTCTGAAACAGAATGATCGGAAGACTCGGTTTCGTGATCCGCTAGATTGGATACACTCTCAGAAGGTGAAACCGAGTACTCATCGTGTATGGCATTCTCTCGCAGATAACCCTCGGGGAGGAATGCAAGATCATCGGTGAGAAATAGAGGATCAGGATCTATCAGGGCATCTGCGTTGTTGTCAAGCACCCACTCTGTGCAACAGGATGTGTCGTCATCTGAGATCTATCTCTCAGCAATCTAGAAGTAGGAGAAGGTACTGGTCAACACCGCAGAGGCTGGCAATGTGGCTGTGGCTGATCCTCGCTTTGCGGCAATGCTGGCTGTCATCTGGTCATCAGCAAGTGTATCTGTCTCATCAAAATGGAGGACAAAAGGCTCGAATACGGGACTTTCTATGTCTGGTCTCTCAAAGTGGTGTCCCATATCGAGCTGTGGCTGTTGTGCTGAGTCATGGTATCTGTCTGACTCCGAGAAGTGTCTCTGCAGAAAAGAAGCTGAATCATCCATGGCTGGACTCTGAAATGACTGGATCGATGGCTATAGTAGTGGGGGCTCCTCCATCTCCTGGAATATCAGAAGATCTGATATCCAAGAATCGTCAACTGAAAACTCTGGGGCTGACTCGAACTCTAACTGGAAGACCAACGGGAACTCGAGTAGTCTCTGGGTCAGAACTTCCACTGTAGCAGTCATCTCCTCTGTACGTTGTGGTGCTGCAGAATCCAAATCCTCGGGCTGGTGTGTATAAACTGTATTCTCATGTAGTGCGACACACCCCACTGATACTGCCACATCCTCATGTGTTGTTCCGACTACGGCATCTCGTGAAGATGGTCTCTGTGAAAGTAACCTCGAGATGGTATCCAGTAAGTCAATGTTGGAACTACAGTGTGAACCTCCACACGAGGTAAACACCAGTGCTATCTGATCTGCGATCATCCCCCGCATGGAGTTCTCGATAACATCGGTCAGTGAAAGTCCGTGCTCAGGAAATCTCCTCAAGAGGTCAAGAAACCTCAGCCATGCCTCCTGTTGTGGCTCCTGGGGGTCTACTGAAAACTCTATGATAATAGACCGCATCATATATGCTCTGCGTTGGGGAAAGTATCTCTGTAGAAACTCTCAGCGTAGCTCTCCCCATGTAGCGAATCTCCTTCCCAATCGTCGGTGCCATCGCATGGCTCTATCCTGAAGTGTGAATAGGAAGGTCTTCAGCATCATCTCCTCTACAGTAATGTCTGAATAGACCTGTGTCCTGCAAAACTCCGTGAAGTCGGACAGGTGAAGATAGGGCTCCTCTTGCACCTCCCCTAAAAATATCGGCAGTCTCTGAATAAGCTCCAAATCCAGAATGAATGGACCTAATGTAGAAGCTGACTCAACTCCCTGTCCTATCTGCTCATCTACCGTACTGGCATAGGAGACATCTGATACTCGCATCTGCTCTCTATGACTATGTACGAAGTGCACTCTCAACTCAGCAATGGCATCGTCCGGGCCTCGCATCTGCTCAATCTGATCTCCGCGGACGTGTAGCGCAGCATGCCCAGAATAAAGAAAGGGATGGGAGGGAGGGAACGGGAGGTTGGTCAGGGATCCAACCTCCCTCGAGGGCGGACTGGACTGATGGGAAGAAGGTGAAGAAGCCACAAGAGTCGGCAAGAAGTGAGGGGGGTCCATCATCCACTTCTACAGCACCCCCTGGAGCTCAGGATCACGTTAGGACCTTCAGGTAGCTTCCATTTCGTTCCTAGCACCCTTATCTTTCGATTCCTTCATTTGCCATCTTCCGCCGCTCCGTCAGCTCCGACCTGCTGGTCGGAGCCTTGTCGTCATCTCCATCCATTCGGATCGATAGACCCGCTCACCGTCACTGTTCTTACAAACCCTAATCACCCGAATCTTGTCTATCCGAGCCAAGATTAGGATTTAGGTTCCTTCTGTCACTTCGCTGGAACCCCCAACTCCATCCACCGCCGCTTCCCTATGATTTTAGTCAAATAACCTTGACCGGAGCACCCCTCTAAGTGAGAGCTTTTCTCTGCAGGTTGTAGCACACATGGATACGCCCTAGATCACCTTATCACAACTTTGCTGGAGCTCACCCAGGTATAGTCCACCTTCCAAGAGATTCGACCGTTGACGAGCTCATCGGACCCGTCCACCTGATGCGGAGGATCCTTGCGAGTAGACTGTTGTCGTCCGATCATTCATCGGAGCCGCCGATCTCCCTCAGTGCTCCGGTGAACTTCGCTCAGGCGGAGTTCTTCCAGACCTTCCCTCTGCCGTTGGATTACGCCCTGCGCCCAGATTTCACCATAGCCGTCTAGAGCCTGTGATGAGCCGAAATATAATCTCACAGATCCGGGTAAGGATAAAATCAATCACTGGTCGTTGCGACCCGGATCGAGAGGCTCGGTCAATCAAGAAAAATAATCAGAGACCACCAAATATAGCAAAATAATCAACAAAATCAAAGAGAGGTCCTCACTATTTATTTAACCCGGTATAGCGATCAGGGTCGAACTCAAGGAGCACGGATTGGCCGGATTAGCCTATCAAGTAGTCTAAAATAAAATAAAACAAGAAGAGATATTTTTGGTGGATTTTTATATTTTTTTAAATTTTTTGTATTTTTAATAATAAAGGAAATATAAAAAGAGAGTAAAAAGCAAATAATCAACAATTTATTAAACACTCAAAAATGCTCAGAAAATTAAAATAAAATTATTTTTGTGTTTTTTTATTTTTTTAAGTGTTTTTTGTAACTTTTTCAGAATTTTATGATTTTTAGTTGATTTTAAAAAAATCGAAAAAGGCAAAAACAGTGAAGTAATATGCAATCAGATTTGGAAGGCTAACTAAAAATAAAGAATTAGCCTATAAAAATATGAGGGCAATTTTTGTGAAAAGTAAAAATAAAAACTAAACTACAGAAAGTAAAATTGTATTTTCTTTATTTTTATATAATTTTTAACAAATTTATTAGGTTTTTAGGGTTTTTAATTTTTATGGGTTTTATAAATCCAAAAAGGCTAAAAATCGAAGTGAAGCAAGAGCATACTAAAACAAGCAAGTCCTAAATGTTTTGTAATTTTTGGATGAATTTTTATATTTTTAGTTGATTTCTATTTCAAACAGTTGCAAAAATAAAGGTTTTTGATTTTTTAATAATACCAAAAAGCAACAAAAATATTCCAAAAATTTAGTTAAATTTTTACACATTGGCAGGAGCTACGTGTCCAAATTTCACTTGATTTAGAATTAATTTATAATTTTATTCGCCCAATACAAGACACACAGCACACAGGGACCCAAGTGCAAAGAAAGTTAATTCCATGGCCAAATATATAACATGTGTTGAAACATTAGGGCCAATGTTGCAAAAAGTCCAAAAACACACGAGCTCAGCACGTGACTCAGGCACAGAGGGGTATAAGTGTCGTTCCTATTTATAAAATACCAATCAATAACAATAAGAAAGATCAGAACCTTACACAATTAACCCTAAACTCACGTGTCGAGGCACGTGTTCCATACACACAAGGACTAAATAGCAATATCCAAAAACACTATGGTCCTACATGCAAATTACCCAAACTAAAAGCAACAAAATAAAATATTTACAAGACTAAACTAAAATATAAAAAGAATAGGGGCCTAATGGAAATTTACCCCTTTATTTCTAAGGTGGCGCCACGTGTAAGATCTGACGGCGAAGAACAATGGACACCCCTTCGGCGATGAGCAGCGTGGATCTGATCCTCAGATGGGTCAACGGTCAGACTCAGCCCTCCAATGGACGGATAGGATCTAATCTGGTGCAAGGGCTCGATCTGACGACACTGGAGGATCCTCGAAGAATAGGTCACCAATGAAGTTTGTCCGGCCGATATGCGCGGTGGAGGGCTCCTCCGGTGCTGCTATGAGGGGGGAAATGATGCCCGAGGCAGTCCGCAGCTCCTGATGTGCTCTGATGGGGCCGGGAGGTCCTGGAGGACCCCGACGATGCTCAAGACCTGGACCACCTGTGCTCAAGTGTCTGTACCTCCAGATGAGGTCCTTAGGCCTTCATTCCTGCACATAAGGACGAAGGGTCGAGGGCAAAGTGCCTCGACCTGGTTATGGGCGAAGAGGGTACGTGGGCGAGTCGGGGCAGCGCTTTCCAGCGAAGCGACGGTGGAGGAAAGCGAAGGTCCTGCTCCGGGGCGAGCCAGGGGGAATGAAAGGGTGGAGAAGGTGGAGCGAGATCTGGAGAAGGTGCTGGTGCGGTCGGATGGCTAAATGGAAGGTTGGAGTGGAGTGGATTGGCCGGTGAAGGGCAGTAGTGGGAATCTGAAAAAGCTAAAATTAAACAAAACTAAGAGGAATCTGACCTAAAAGATGGATGAGATCGTCTAGGTTTGAGGTCGGGGACCTCCGAGGACATCGCCTCGATGGTTCGATGGGACCAAAGGCTCAAGCTCGCATGGTGGCAGAGCACGGTGGTGTGGCCGCCAGATCAGTGGTTCCCGGCTTCATGGTCCTCTCTTCGACTCTCCCGCATGCAGGTGTCACTCTGGTGATGAAGAGGAGATCATCGGAGGCAAGGGGGGAGGCCAAAGATGGCGTGAAATGTGCTGCAGAGCTGAGATATATAGTGTCGGGGGTCCGGCAAAGATGGAGTCGAGCAGCGAATCTTGGTGCACGGATCCCTAAGAAAAATGGCGGGCGTGGATCCTGGATATGACGATGATAATCGGGGCCCGGGGTTTGGGTGAATGGCTGTCGGATCGATGCGGGATAGTTCGGAGAAGATCGGGTCGTCACGCGGATCCGGGTGCAGAGTGGTCCAAGGGGAGAGTTGACCGGGGGTCAACAATCCCCCGTGGACCAATGGGAAAAAGCCATTGGAAATTTATTTGGAAATTCGAAATAAAATAGAAAAAGATGTTATTTCAAAATATTTACAAAATGAAAAATGTTAATTTATTTTCAAAGTACTTTTTAGTGATTTTTATTTATTTTTTGAAAAATAAATTATGTATTTACATTATATTATTGTTATATACAGGTATATTTACCTATGTGTTTTTTATTTTTATTTTTAATTATATTGTTCTTGTATATTTATTCCAATTTTATATTTTATTTATTTACACCATAAAATATGGAATATAAAATATTTTTTATTTGATTATTATTAAATATTTACAAAGGTGAAATAAATACATCTTTTATTTTATATACATAGTCTATTTACACTGATGAGAGAGAAAGTGTTTGTTTTTATTTTTCTTTTATTTTTCCCATTTTTATTTTGTTTTTATAAATATATAAAAAGTAATAAAAGCCTATTTTTATTTTATTTTATTTTTAATAAATAAAATATGTACATGAAGGAGCATTTTTATGGGGAATGGCCCTATCTCTCTCTACTTGGGTTCTTTTGCGGTCAGGCCAATGCTTGGCCCTCCCTTGGGTTCGAGTCACTCCAAATTTATTCTAAATATCTCCTTCTTTTTCTTGGTTTCTTTATTCTTTTATTTCTGCACAAAAACATTCTAATTATTAATATTTACACAATGCAAGCATTTTGATAAATTATTCTATTTACAGGTATCTACATGGTGTTTTGCAAAGGTTTTGTAGCTAAAATAAAAGAATAAAGAGTGATGAATGGGGATTCATCACCCCCCTATACTTAACTTTGCTAGTCCCTGAGCAAACACTTATTTGAGAAAGAAGTGAAAAAGAAAAGAAAAAGAAAAGGAAGGGGAAAATGAATGAATCAATGCTGAATAATTAACATGCCTTCATTAAATTGAAGTATGGAGCTCAGTCAGATCTTTGGATTATTAATGTGACGGAACCTTATTTGGACTTAGGTTTAAAACTTAACAGCCTCTAAGTCCCACTAATCTATAGTCAAGACTCCTCAATAATCCAGATCAGAACAAGTCTACATACACAAACCCGGAAGACCATGAATCTTTCCTTGTACAGTGTAAGTGAGGTATAGCTCTCCACCTCAGAAGTAGCAAAATGACAATCCTTCCCAACAAGGTAACTCTAAGACCCTAGCCTGGCCACTTTTTCCTCGAGGAGCGGGGTATTCCCTTCTAAGTTCAAGTTCAACCGACTCAAGAAGAGGGGGAAGAAGAGAATGGACCATGGCCAGTGTAGCCATGTATCCCTGGGAGCTCAACCAGTGTAGCTAAGTCTCCCTGCTGCAAGCTTCATAAGATGGAACATGAGTCTCAAGATTTTCTTATTGCACTATATACACTCCGGTGGGATTATCATTTTCTATCAGACCCACCACTTTTTTGGAGTTTTCTTTTCTTTTTGCATTTTTTGTGCATATGTACAACATATCTATAAAGTGTAGCATCTGTACATAATGAGTTTTTGCACTTGAGCTAGTAGACTATCCCTCTTTTGAAGCATTATTGCAACCCACAACTCCTGTCGTTAGACCTCATGGCAACCAGACCAAGTTGAGACGCACGTCCTTCACTATTAGAATAAGAGAGGTTCCAGAAGTACTACCCTCATATGCTATCCCAAGTCAAGGAAGATTGCCTCCTTACCACCTCATCCGTAGAGAGCTCGGTGTAATGTGCAGGTCCAAGTAAAGACATTGTCTATATGAGTCATGTGTGTGTTGTTAAGTGCTCTACTTAGGCTCATCGAGATGACATGTGATCATAACCTAGTGGACTCAAAGAATTAAGTCACCATGGACCTGAAAAGTCTCAACCTTAAGCCCTATAAGGTTCCTCTTAGAATTAGGTGGATTAAGATCTTAACCAAGCTCCATATTTCAATTTAATTCCAGGCTAGTTTTAATGTCAACTATGATCCAGCAAGTATTTACAAATATGCCATTTACAAAATATTTACAAATTTTTGAAAAATGTTTTGAAAACTTGGATGTATGCATGAATGCAAGTTTTGCAAAATATGTACACAAATTTATACAAGGTTTTTGCAAACTTTTGATTTTCAAAAAATTTTACAAAAATTTTGTAATATATACATAATTTTGATATGAAAATATTTAGAAGCTATTTACACAAAAGATTTTTACAAACATTTTTACAAAAATAATTTGTACAACTAGCTACGTATGTGCAATAAAAGAATTTTATTTACAAGGAAAATTTTTTAATTTTTATGGATTCTTGGATTTTAGCCATTTTTATTATTTATTAATACACTCACATAAAGTACGAGTTATGGCTAAAGTATATGAAATATATACAACATCCCCCTATACTTAGCTCGAACGATGTCCTCAGAGTCAAGAGAAATGAAGAAGGCATAACTCGTGCTTAGTATAGGGAAGTGAAAAGTAAGGCTAAAGACTAATAAAAGGATAGAAATGCAAGAGGATCTCGGGGTTTCCCCCTATACTTAGGATTAAGTAATCCTAAGTATAGCAGACTGTACACGAAGGGAAATCCAAGTGAGAATGTACAGGGTCTACCTCCCTATACAGGGTAAAATATCCCTAAGTATAGGTAGCAAAATAGAGGTAGAAAACGATGAAAACAAATATATACAAGGTAGAAGGGCATCACTCCCCCTATACTTAAGGTGAAAAATCCTTAAGTATAGGCAACAACAGGAGTAATGAAACAGAACGAATAGAATAACTCGGTGTTTCCACCCCCCTATACTTAGGTTGAGGTATATACTAAGTATAGCAAAGATAATCCTAAGCGAGACCTGGGGTGAAAACTAACACGGACGAAAGAAGGATCAAATCACTATGAAACCCGTATATACAAAAGGGTACAATGTTGAGGTGCCTCTCACCAAGCGCTAGATTTTACGCCCCTAGCTGGGCGCAAAGGCTAGGACAACGTTGTGTCAAGGTTCAGGACGGCATCTGTAAGGCTAATGTCGTACTGTCGTCGCAATCTCGGTAGGAGAACAACAACGAAATCAACAGTGTAAGGAAAGACACCCAGGTATGCAATCAGGCGGGTGTCTACTACCGGCCAATGATATGGGAAGATGTGATCTAGATCCGATAGCACAAAAGAAATCGTCGGCTCAGGATCAGACTAGAGTGGAAGTTTAGAGCCGAAGAAATCAAATGTGGAGATGGATGGATCAGTCATGGAATCCTCCACGTCAATCAGTGTCTCAAAGAGGTGGAGATCAGGAGACTCTCTAAGAAGACTGATATCCGATGCATATAATGGAGACAAATCAGACAGATCATCGAATATCTCAAGGATTGGCTCATCCTCGCAAGGGTCGTCGAGGTGAGATGACTCTGAATCAGAATGATCGGAAGACTCGGTTTTGTGATCCGCCAGATTGGATACAATCTCAGAAGGTGAAACCGAGTACTCATCGTGTATGGCATTCTCTCGCAGATAACCCTCAGGTAGGATTGCAAGATCATCGGTGAGAAATAGAGGATCAAGATCTATCAGGGCATCTGTGCTGCTGTCAAGTACCCACTCTGTGCACCAGGATGTGTCATCATCTGAGGTCTGGCTCTCAGCAATCTGGAAGTAGGAGAAGGTACTAGTCAACACCGCAGAGGCAGTCAATGTGGTTGTGGCTGATCCTCGCTCTGCGGCAATGCTGGCTGTCATATGGTCCTCAGTAAGTGTATCTGTCTCATCAAAATGGAGGACAGATGGCTCGAATACGGGACTCTCTATGTCTGGTCTCTCAAAGTGGTGTCCCATATCGAGCTGTGGCTGCTAGGCTGAGTCATGGTATCTGTTTGACTCCGAGAAGTGTCTCTACAGTAAAGAAGTTGAATCATTCGGGGGTGGACTCTGAAATGGCTGGATCGATGGCTATAGTAGTGGGGGCTCCACCGTCTCCTGGAATATCAAAAGATCTGATATCCAAGAATCATCAACTGAAAACTCTGGAGCTGACTCGAACTCTAACTGGAAGACCAACGGGAACTCGAATAGTCTCTGGGTCAGAACTTCCACTGTAGCAGTCATCTCCTCTATACGTTGTGGTGCTGCAGAATCCAAATCCTCGGGCCGGTGTGTATAAACTGTATTCTCATGTAGTGCGACACACCCCACTGGCACTGCCACATCCTCATATGTTGTTCCGACTACGACATCTCGTGAAGATGGTCTCTGTGAAAGTAACCTCGAGATGGTATCCAGTAAGTCGATGTCGGAACTGCAGTGTGAACCACCACACGAGGTAAACACCAGTGCTATCTGATCCGCGGTCATCCCCCGCATGGAGATCTCGATAAGGTTGTCAGTGAAAGTCTGTGCTCAGGAAATCTCCTCAAGAGGTCAAGAAACCTCAGCCATGCCTCCTGCAGTGGCTCATGGGGGTCTACTGAAAACTCTGTGATAATAGACCGCATCATATCTGCTCTACGTTGGGGAAAGTATCTCTGTAGAAACTCTCGGCGTAGCTCTCCCCACGTAGCGAATCTCCTTCCCAATCGCCGGTGCCATCGCATGGCTCTATCCTGAAGTGTGAATGGGAAGGTCTTCAGCATCATCTCCTCTACAGTAATGTCTGAATAGACCTGTGTCCTGCAAAACTCCTCGAAGTCGGACAGGTGAAGATAGGGCTCCTCTTGCACCTCCACTGAAAATATCGGCAGTCTCTGAATAAGCTCCAAATCCATAATGAATGGACCTAATGTAGAAGCTGACTCAGCTCCCTGTCCTATCTGCTCATCCACCGTACTGGCATAGGAGACATCTGTTACTCGCATCTGCTCTCTATGATTACGTACGAAGTGCACTCTCAACTCAACAATGGCATCGTCCGGGCCTCGCATCTGCTCAATCTGATCTCCACGAACGTGTAGCGCAGCATACACAAAATACTGAAAGGGAGGGGAGGGGAGGGAACGGGAGGTTGGTTGGGGATCCGACCTCCCTCGAGGGTGGACTCGACTGATGGGAAGAAGGTAAAGAAGCCGCAAGAGTCGGAAAGAAGTGAGGGGGGTCCATCATCCAGGGATATGGAAGAGGAAGAAGTAGAAGACTGAAGGGACGGTGGGAGGGAGAAAGATAGATGAATAGATGGAGGAGAAGATAAATGGGGAGAAAGCAGAAGGAATCTGGAAACACACATGATGAGAAAATAAACCCTCGATTCACACACTCAACACTGAGCTGAAGACCGTAAGGGATCAATCAATTATCTTGTCAATTTTATTTAGGTGATCAAGTCAGTCTTTCAGAGCTATTACGTTAGCTGATAGGAATCCAATATTTGTAACAGACTATCCTGAATAGAAGGCCGGTAGTCTGTCAAGAAATCGGATAAGGCTCTAGCCTAGGATGCAGGTCACTCTCTCGCTCATCCAAACCAAACAAGGAGGGGGTTATTCTCCCCAAGACAGATTTTTAAGTGATGTGTATTTTAAGGTCAAGTGTGATTAGCAGTCCTGATTTTATTATTTTTGTTTTTAGGTATTTTCCAAAAATCATCTAACGAATTTTCCAATTTCCTTTTTATTCCTAATTCTAGAAAAATGGGGGGAAGAAAACGGAAAAGCCGATGCGCAACAAAATCAATGATGCATGCATGAGATAGAAGGCGTACCTGACTCCAGTAGTCTACATGCAATTATGATCCGTGCATAAATTTAAACTACCTATATGGATGCAAAGGCGGGAACCGTCCTAAACAGAAGCTCTTGTTATCGTGAAGCACCGGTTTATTTGCCTAAGTCCAAGCGTTATCCATAGGAACAGATATTCTTATTAGGGTTGTGGACCTAATGCTACCTGGCTCAACGAAATAAAAACCTAGATCTAGGGGCTCAAGCACAGAGATCCACGTGAAATCAAAGAAAAAGCGAGAAAACCAAAACAGCGGTGGGGGTCCCCTGAGCACACCGGTGCTCGGCGAAATAGATCCCGAAAATTCCACATGTCTGAAAGTCTATGAGTCTCTGTCCGTTTATTATTACAATAATCAAATGGTCTGCAGAGAAAGTAAAACTACTCTAAACTAAACTACTACTCCCGCACTCCTTCTCGCTTCCTTGCGCTCTCCTGTGGCTCTGTAGAGAAGAGAGCTGCCTCCAGCTTCCGCGGTTGCGTTGGCTCTTCGAGAAAAGCCGCCTCGGTCCTCGGGCCCTCGTAAGAAAACAAATAGAGGTGTCAGACCAGATTATTGTAAAAAGGCAGAGAAAATAAAATAAAATAAAAGGACAATTATATGCAAAAATGGAAATAAATAAATAAACAAAAATAAAATAAAATAAAATAAAATAAAAACAAAAGAAAATCAAAAAGCTGCGAAAAGCTGCGGGAAAAGCCGAACAAAAACGAAAATAAAAGACTACTAAGCTGTGCTCCCCGGCAACGACGCCATTCTGATGAGCCGGAATATAATCTCACAGATCCGAGTATGGATAAAATCAATCACGGGTTGTTGCGACCCGGATCGAGAGGCTCGGTCAATCAAGAAAAATAATCAGAGATCACCACATAAAGAAAAATAATCAACAAAATCAAAGAGCGGTCCTCGCTATTTATTTAACCTGGTATAGCGACCAAGGTCGAACTCAAGGAGCATGGATTGGCCGGATCAGCCTACGAAGTAGTCTAAATAAAATAAAACAAAAAGAGATATTTTTGGTGGATTTTTATATATGTTTAAATTTTTTGGTATTTTTAATAATAAAGGAAATATAAAGCAAACAATCAACAATTTATTAAACACTCAAAAATACTCGGAAAATTAAAATAAAATTATTTTTGTGTCTTTTATATTTTTAAGTATTTTTGTTAAATTTCTCAGAATTTTATGATTTTTAGTTGATTTTATAAAAATCTAAAAAGGCAAAAACAGTGAAGTAATGTGCAATCAGATTTGGAAGGCTAATTAAAAATAAAGAATTAGAAAATCTGAGGGAAATTTTTATGAAAAGTAAAAATAAAAACTAAACTACAGAAAGCAAAATTGTATTTTTTTTATTTTTATATAATTTTTAACAAATTTTATTAAGTTTTTTGGGTTTTTTTAATTTTTATGGGTTTTATAAATTTAAAAAGGCTAAGAATCGAACTAAAGCAAGAGCGCACTAAAACAAGCAAGTCCTAATATTTTTGTAATTTTTGGATCAATTTTTATATTTTTAGTTGATTTTCTGTTTCAAATAGTACAAAAATGAAGGTTTTTTACTTTTTAAAAATAAAAAAAGCAACAAAAATGTCCCAAAAATTTAGTGAAATTTTTACACAGTAACAGGAGCTACGTATCCAAATTTCACTTGATTTGGAATTAATTTGATATTTTATTCAACCAATATAAGACACACAGCACACACGGACCCAAGTGCAAAGAAAGTTAATTCCAGGGCCAAATATATAACATGTGTTGAAACGTTAGGGCCAGTGTTGCAAAAAGTCCAAAAACACACGAGCTCAGCACGTGACTCAGGCACAGAGGGGCACAAGTGTCATTCCTATTTATAAAATACCAATCAATAACAACTAGAAATTTCAGACCCTTACACGCAATTTACCTAAACTCACATGTCGAGGCACGTGTTCCATACACACAGGGACTGAATAGCAATATCCAAAAACACTATGGTCCTACATGCAATTTACCCAAACTAAAAGCAACTAAATAAAATATTTATAGGACTAAACTAAAATATAAAAAGAACAGGGGCCTAATGGAAATTTACCCCTTTATTAAGATCCATGACTGAGGTGGCGCCACGTGTAAGATCTGACGGCGGAGAACAGTGAACACCCCTTCGACGATGAGCGGCGTGGATTCGATCCTCAGATGGATCAACGGTCAGACTCATCCCTCCAATGGACAGATGGGATCTAATCTGGTGCAAGGGCTCGATATGACGGTGCAGGAGGATCCTCGAAGAATAGGTCACCGAAGAAGTTCGTTCGACCGATACGCGCAGTGGAGGGCTCCTCCGGTGCTGCTCTGAGAGGGGAAATGATGCACGAGACAGTCTGCAACTCCTGATGTGCTCCGATGGGGCCGGGAGGTCCTGGAGGACCCCGGCAATGCTCAAGACCTGGAGCACTTGTGGTCGAGTGTTCAGACCTCCAGATGAGGTCCTTAGGCCTTCATTCCTGCACAGAAAGAACGAAGGGTCGAGGGCAAAGTGCCTTGACCCGGTTATGGGTGAAGAGGGTGCGTGGGTGAGTAGGACGGCGCTCTCGGTGAAGCGACGGCGGAGGAAAGCGAAGGTCCTGCTCCAGGGTAAGCCAGGGGGAATGAAAGGGTGGAGAAGGTGGAGCGAGGTTTGACGAAGGTGCTGGTGCGGTCGGATGGCTAAATGGAAGGTCGGAGCGGAGTGGATTGGCCGGCGAAGGCCGACGGTGCGAATCTGAAAAGGCTAAAATTAAACGAAACTAAGAGGAATCTGACCTAAAGGATGGCTGAGATCGTCTAGGCTGGAGGTCGGGGATCTCCGGGGATGTCGCCTCGATGGATCGACGGGACCAGAGGCTCAAGCTCGCATGGTGGCGGAGCACTGCGGTGTAGCCGCCGGATCAGTGGTTCCCAGCTTCTCGGTCCTCTCGTCGACTCTCCCGCATCCAGCTGTCACTCAAGTGATGAAGCGGAGATCATCGGAGGCGAGGGGGAAGGCGAAAGATGGCGTGAAATGTGCGGCAGGCTGAGATATATAGTGTGAGGGGTCCGACAAAGATGGAGTCGGGCAGCGAATCTTGGTGTGCAGATCCCTAGGAAAAATGGCGGGCGTGGATCCTAGATATGACGATGATAATCGGGGCCCGGGGTTTGAGTGAATGGTTGTTGGATCGATACGGGATAACTAGGAGAAGATCGGGTCGTCACGCGGATTCGTGTGCAGAGTGGTCCAGGGGGAGAGTTGACCGGGGGTCAACAATCCCCCGTGGACCAATGGGAAATAGCCATTGGAAATTCGAAATAAAATAGAAAAAAGTGTTATTTCAAATTATTTACAAAAAGAAAAATGTTTATTTATTTTCAAAATATTTTTTAGTGATTTTTATTTATTTATTTGAAAAATAAATTATGTATTTACATTATATTATTGTTAAAATAGAAAAAGGTGTTATTTCAAATTATTTACAAAAAGAAAAATGTTTATTTATTTTCAAAATATTTTTTAGTGATTTTTATTTATTTATTTGAAAAATAAATTATGTATTTACATTATATTATTGTTATATACAACTATATTTACCTATGTGTTTTTATTTTTATTTTTAATTATATTATTTTTGTATATTCATTCCAATTTTATATTTTATTTATTTACATCATAAAATATGGAATATAAAATATTTTTTATTTGATTTTTATTAATTATTTACAAAGGTGAAATAAATAAATCTTTTATTTTATATACATGATCTATTTACACTGATGAGAGAGAAAGTATTTGTTTTTATTTTTCTTTTATTTTTCCGATTTTTATTTTTTTTATAAATATATATAAATTAATAAAAGCCTATTTTTATTTTTTTTTATTTTTAATAAATAAAATATGTACATGAAGGAGCATTTTTATGGGGAATGGCCCTATCTCTCTCTACTTGGGTTCTTATGTGGTCAGGCCAATGCTTGGCCCTCCCTTCGGTTCGAGTCACTCGATATTTATTCTAAATATCTCCTTATTTTTCTTTGTTTCTTTATTCTTTTATTTTGCACAAAAACATGCTAATTATTAATATTTACACAAGGCATTCATTTTGATAAATAATTCTATTTACATGTATCTACATGGTGTTTTGCAAAGGTTTTGTAGCTAAAATAAAAGAATAAAGAGTGATGAATGGGGATTCATCAGCCTGCACATGTCAGGCCATTAGATCTGACATCTAACAACCTCCGTACGCCCGCGTTCGCACCTCCTAACGGTCGTTGGATTCGCCAGCTGTACACGCCAGAGCTGCACGACGCCATCCAGTCAGAGCGTGCCACCTGTCACCCCACGCGCGTCGCACGAGCGGCTTGGGTAATTTGCTCCGCTACCCATGCAGTTATTTCCTTTTATTAGTTAGTCTGTAAAATAAAAAGTACACAGTGAGACTTTTTGCATCTTTTCCCCTTATGTTTTTTATATTTGCATTTTAACCCTTATGTGTGTGTAGCACGTAGTTTCCCACGTGACTTTGGGATATTTGCATGTTCCTACCTGGACTTTATTGTTGTTATCGAATGAATCTTTATGAATAGGATATACATTTATACCCCTGAGTGCCCGGTTCTCGTGCCGTCCACGTGCGGATCTGGTTGTTTTGCAGATTGAGCCCTAAACTATTTCCACGTGTTACTGTTTGGAAGTATACTTTTCAATAATTGAATATTGGTCCCTGTGTGTTGTGCCTTTTATTTTTGTTTTAATAAATAGCAAATTTGGTCCAAAAATCATGAGATTTCGATACATGGCTCCTACCATGGTGTAGGAGTTTCTATAAATTTTTGGGTTCTTTTTGTTTTCATTTATTATTTTTAAAAAATCAAAAACCTTAAAAATCTCTACTGTTTGTCTTTGAAAATCCACTAAAAATATTAAAACTGTTTAGAAATTCTAAAAAAAATAGTGATCTCTTGTTTTGATTTGTTGTTGCTTCTATCCAATTTTTATCGCATTTGCATTTATGAAAACCATAAAAATTGAAAAACATTTATAACTTAAAATTATTAAAAATTCATAAAAAAATAAAAAAATGCATTTTCTTCTTCTGTAGTCAGGTTTTTATTTATAGTTTATCCTAAATTGTCGCTTGAATTTTATAGGCATTTTCATTAATTTTAAATTGCCTTTAGATTTGAGTTCTACGCTGTTTAGTATTTCTATTCTTATTTCATTTTTAGAAATTTAATTAAAAATCAGTAAAATTCAAGAAAATTAACAAAAATATTTGAATATTTCTAAAAGTCAAAAATATTTTTATTTGAATTTTTTGAGCATTTTAGATGCTTTAAATAATTGCTTGATTGTGAGTTTTTGAAGCCTTTTAGTCTTTTTCTTATTATTAAAAAACACAAAAAAATTTGAAAATTGTAAAATCCACCAAATTATTTTATTTCTTTTTATTTTTGAATCCTGACTACTTCGTAGCTTACGTATTTCGTGCTTCTTGAGTTCGACCCTGGTAGTTATACCAGGTAAAATAAAATAGCGAGACCGTTATTTCGTGTGTTGATTGCTTGATTTCATGTTTGGTGGTCTTGAGTTTCTTGATTGACTTAGCCTTTCGGGTCGCAACGACCTTATTTACACCTTAACCCGAGTAGCTGAGGTGCGTCATCAGCTGCCTATATAATCTCTCTTCCGCCTCCACGGAGCCCTAGCTTGTCCCTCGCCTCTTCTTCCACCCCCAGCGACCTCAGGTTGAGTGAAAGCTACCGGAGGAGCCCCTCGGAGTGAAGTTTGGTGGTCAGGAGACGTAGCTCAGCTGCGTGGCTGATGTACGCTGCCGCGACAAGCCTCCCAACCTTCCACAGCTTGGTTGAGGACACAACCTCGCAGCCCACCTTCGCCTAAAGCTCCAGAGTTCATCTAGAACCTCAGGTACCCTTTATTTACCGTACATATCTTTGTTCGAGTCATCCACTTCATCTAGCACCATCGCACGTTCATCTTCTCCGACCAACTGGTCGGAGCCTCGTCCTTCACATCCACCCATTCCGATCGACTTTACGCATCGCCCTTCACCTCGAACCGTAGTCTGATCACACTTAGGATCGACCACCGGGTCGAGATTAAGGTCCAGATCTCCTCTATCACCTTCGCCGGAGATCGAACGCTGCCCTACCATCGCCTCTTTCTGTTTTTGCTCAAATAACCCCGACCGGAGCTTCGCTCCGAGTCGAGCTTGCCTTCGCAGGTGTTTGCGTGCGTAGGGATTCCAGTTCCAGCCTCTAGAGGGTCCACCGGAGTAGCTCTGGGTCCTCTTCACCGCCACGCATATCCGGCCAATAGCTTCCCCATTGGACCCATCCATTCGACGTGGGTGACTTCCACGTTCGTGCAGGTCCCTTTTGATCGCTCATCGGAGCCGAGGATACGATCTGAGGCTCTGGTGAAGTTCGTCGAGGTCCAGTTCTTCAAGGCCCCTTCTCCACCATTGGATTGGCCCACCTCTGCCAGTTCTAATCCTAGCCGCCAACTGGAGCAGCTTTTTGTCATTGGATCTAACACCCGATGCATCTGAGCCCCACGACCTCGACATTCCCTGAGGCGTCAGATCCGACAACAGGAGATCCGCACCACATGTTCCACCATCCACCAGAGCTCGCCACACGTCCTCCACGCACTCCGCACGTGCCCTACGAAGGTATATTTCACTTTCCTCCCTACATCTTTATGTTTTACTTTTTAGTCTGTTAAATAAAGTTTTAGTTTAAACCTTTTGCATATCAATCCCTTAGTTTTCTAGTATTTTCACTTTAGTCCTTCGAGTCTGAATACACGTGCATGCTCACGTGTTTTTATGGTGTTTTTGCAAGAACCGTTCTGCACTTTCTGATGGTTTTGATTTGAATTAAATATTTCATGTATTTGTATTTATGCCCCTGTGCGTGATGATTTGAGCATGTGCGCTTATTTCACGGACTTTTTGCACTAGTGCCCCTAGACTTTTTGTATGTGTACTGTTTGGTCTGGAAACTCTAGGATAATTACAAAAAGGTCCCTACAACCTGCGTCCCTTGTTTTTGATAAATAATTATTAAACCATCTCCAAAAATTCCACAAAAGTTAACATTAGCTTATGCTAATGTGTAGTATTTATGGTAATTTTTGTGACTTGATTTAATTTGTTAGATATTTTCTAAAATCAAAAACTCTTAAAACATGTTTGTTTTAGTGTGTTCTGACTTCAATACCATTTTTGTTTCATTATCTTCTGTAAAAACCTTAAAAATCATAAAAGACTAAAAATCTTATAAAAATCATTAAAAATTCTAAAAAAATCAGAAAAATGAGATTTCAGTTTCTGTAATTAGGACTTTTTTTACTTTATCATAAAAATTGCAACCAGGACATTTGGGTAATTTTAGCATTTTAAAGTTGCCTATTGGTCAGGGCTATACATTGTGTTCTTGTTTTGTGTTTGTTTCATTTTTAAAAAAATCATATAAAAATCTAAAAATATTATAAAATCATCAATAACACTTGCATATTTGAAAAATATAAAAATATTCTTATTTCTAACTTTTTAGCATTTTTAGTCTTAATAAAAATGGCTTAAGCTTGATTTTCTTTTTCTTTTAATTTGTTTTCTTATTAGAAAATATAAAAAATTGCAAAAAACCCACAAAAAGATGCCTTTTATTTTTTGATTCTCGACTACTTCATATTCTTTGCTCGTGCTCCTTGTGTTCGACCCTGGTCTCTATACCAGGTTAAATAAATAGTAGAGACCACTTTGTCAGATTTTGTGCTTGTGATTGTTTACTTTGTGTTCTTAATATTTTCTTGATTTATCGAGCCTTGCGATTCGAGTCGCAACGATCCTTTGACATATCTAACCCGAGTTGCCTGGCGTGTCATCGTTATCCCCGAACCTGTGAAACAATGCAAATGCATTCATTGAGGATACGAGATTGTACGACATCAAAGAGTTGTACCGCTGCGCCAAGCCCTCGCATCCTCTGGTAGCCTCCACTGTAGACCATTGAGCCTCAGATCTGAGCACTGAGATACACCACACTTGAAAAAAATTCTATCGCCGCGACATTCTACAAATTTAGTGGAGGAACAGGATCTGCTCCAGAACTAACTATCACCACCCGACCAGTTCGAATCCACGATCTAGCGCGAGCCACACGTCGACTTCTAAAGAACTTCAGCGCTCTACCGATCTTGCCAGCTCAATTGTGAGCCATTTGATCAACTGTAGTTGGACGGACTTGATTTCACCATATGTCTCGTATAGGTTCCACCGCTCAACTCTGCACATGCATCTCACGCGCAGGCTGGATTTTTCAGGCGAATCGTAATTAAATCCTCAAATATTTTGAGATCTACTGAAAGGTCCAGGGACATGAACCTCACGTGCAACTCACGTGTGGCGCGAGATTTTTTGGGACATTTACGTATTCCCCCCTCCAATTCCTGCTAATTCACACGTAACACCGAACTTTCCAGATACATACACGTATACCCCTGTAAGCATACCATATATTATACATAATAAAATACATCATAGATAAAACACAAAAAAAACATAAAAAAATAATAAAAATACATATACGTATATAGTATTATATTCTATATACAATATTAAATAAAGTTTTAAAAATATATATATATTCTATTTTCTAATAAATCATTAAAAACACTAAAAAGATAACAAACTTTAAAAGTCATAAAAATATTAAAAACATCTTTAAAAACCCTATAAAATTTACCTATGACATATTTTACCATATTTTACATAATAAACTAAAAATCGAATAAAATTAAATACTCCATCCAATAAAAAATATAAAATACACAAAAAATTGTTAAAACTTGTAAAATTCATAACTAAATAAATACAAATCACCTAAAAATGCATAATATATCATTTTAAACATAATTTCATCTACGTTTAGATAAAAGTAAAATAAAAAGATTGTATTCTTGTTTTAACCTTAAAAATTCAAAATACATCACATTTTTCAATAAAAAAAGCCTAATTTTCATACATTAAAAATTAAACAAGATCCATAAACATCTTTTTTTAGAAGCAAGAGGGTGAAGTCCCAAGGCGGGACTCACCATTGAAATTATATTAAAACCAGATCAAAAATAGATACATTAACTAGAAGACCATAGCCGATAAAGGGAGAGGTGATGAATACTCATTCATCACTCCTTATTCTTATATTTTAGCTACAAAAACCTTTGCAAATGCATGTATATGTTTGTAAATACAAATAATTACCTAAGAGCATGCATAGTGTAAAAATTAATAATTAGCATGTTTTTGTGCAAAAATAAAAGAATAAAGAATTAAAAGAAAAAGAAGGAAATATTTAGAATAAATATTGAGCAATCTAATCCCAAGGGAGGGCTCAGCATGGGCCTAACCGCATAAAAGCCAAAGTAGAGAGAGAGCTAGGGAGCTCATGTGTGTAAATATACCTGTAAATATAATAAAAATATTTTCATCTAAACATAGAATAAAGTGGGATTGTATATATTTGTAAATATTTGTAAATACAAAATCAAAAGAAAATAGAAAAATTAAAAAGAAAATAAAAATATTCACTTGTATATATATTCACCTTGTATATAGAACACCTATCCCTATTTATTTCACCTTGTAAATAAATAAATTAAATTCCCATAAAACTTGTACATATTCCTTATCCTATTGTGTAAATAAATAAAATAAAAACTATAAAAACAAAAATTAAATAAAAAGAACAAAATTAAAAACCAAAAAGAACATTGTATATATACCATGTATATAAATATATATATCTTTTTATTTCACCCTCGTAAATAAATAATAAAAAAATAAAAACATCAAAATATTCCTAATTTTATGCTATGAATAAATAAAATATAAATTGGCAATAAAAATGTACAAAAAGAATTAATTAAAAATTAAAAATTAAAAATTAAAAATCCATATTGTGTATATACCTATGTATAGCACTATATTGTAAATACCTTATTTTTATTTTAAAAAAATAATTAAAAATCATAAAAAATAGAAAAAATTAAAACAAACATTTTTCATGTTTTGAGTTTTTAATAATTCGGCCATTTAGTATTTTATTTTGAATTTCCAATTATTTCTGAGGTGGCATGTTCTGATTGGTCCACAGGGGATGTTGACCCCCCGGTCAACTCCCCCGCCCCTGGACCACTGAGCCCCGGATCTGAGTGCCCGACCCGACTTCTCCATTTACTCCACACTCGATCCGACGCCCATATCCGCAAATCACGGGCTCTCCTTCTTCCTCGTGCATCCGAGATCCACGCCTGCTCATCCGCATTGGGATCCGCGCTTCGTGGAACCCTGCCCGACCTCCACTTTTCGGACCTGCACTAGTATATAGCCTGAGCTCCGCCTCCATTTTCTAGCATCTTTGGCTCATCTCTCTTCACCATAGGGCCTCCACAGCCACCGCGAGAGTGACAGCTTGCTCTTGGTCGTGTCGCAGCGAGGAGGAGAGACCGAACCACTGATCCAGCGTCTTTGCGCCGCCATGCGCCGCACAGAGGCGGTGCTCGAGCCTCGGGCACCGACGGCCATCGAGGCTAGGACCTGGTGCATCCCCAGCTCTTCCCCAGTCGATATCATCCAGTAGGTATCCCTCTTTCCTTCCCTATTTCTCTAATTTAGCTTTACGCCCAATTCACCCCGTCGCCGACGAGCTCCGATTCCGACCACCCTAGCCACCTGTTCGATCATCGGAGTCGACCCACATTTCCGCCTTTCCCCCACGCACCTTCTCCACTCCTTCGTTCAACCCAGTTCGCCACGGAACTGGGAGTGGGGTTCCTCCGCCGTCGCTTCGCCGGAGCCCCTTCGTCCCGACGCACAGATCACCTTCACCACCCCTAACCGGGTCGAGGCACTTTTCCCTCGACCCAGGAGCTCGTTGCTTTGCTTTGCAGGTCCATCCGAGCCCATCTGAGGGATTCGTCCATTCAAGCAGCAGCTCCTCCTCCGCCGGTGCCTCCTGAGCTCTCCGGAGCTTCGCTGCACCATCGGAGGGTACCATCAGACGCAGGAGGCCCAAACGCATCTCCTCCGATCCCCAGAAGCCTCCGAGGAGCTCTCCTGCACGCGCACGAGCCCGGCGAAACTCGCCGGCATCGAGTTCATTGAGCATCCTCCACAGCCGTCCGATCGTCCTCCAGCTCCAGATCAGATCGTAGCCGTTTACGCCTGGAGCAGCCACCACCGTCCGATCAGTGGAGGATAGACGAGGACTATCCGATCGTCGAGGGTTAGCCACGCCACTTCTCGACCGTCAGATCACCATGTGGCACACATCCAGCCCTCAACATTTAATAAAGGGGTAATTTCCCTTAGGCCCCTCTTGTTTTTGCATTTATTATCTAGCCCTGTAAATACGCTTTGTAGTTCTTTAATTTTTGTGAATATTGCATAGAGGACCCTATTGTTTATTTGATTTGCATTTATATCCCTATAAATGATGGACACGTGCTTCGCCACGTGAGCTTTTGGTGTAATTGCATTTCTTGCCTTGTGCCTTTCGTGTGTTCTGGTTTATATTTTTATTAATTGGAATGACAAAAAGGACACCCCAGGCCTGAGTCACGCGCATCGTGCGTGGCCTCGGGGGCTTTTTACACTTTGGCCCCTCAGTTTTCCAGCCTTGTTATCCAAGGGGTCCTAGAACTTATTTTAATTACATTCAGGTCCCTGTGCACTATGCCTTTGTGTTTATTTTTAATAAAATAGCAAATCGACTCCAAATTTGATGAAAATTGGATACATGGCTCCTGCCATGGTACAAAATTTTCTCTAATTTTTAGAGACATTTTTGACACTTTTTATTATTTTTAAAAATTCAAAAACACGCAATTTTCTTACTGTCTAGCTTTAAAAATCGCAAAAAATATTAAAACAACTCTAAAAATTACAAAAAAATTATATATTGTTTGTTTTGTGTTGTATGACTTTCTGACCAATTTTGGTCATTTTTAGATTTATAAAACCTATAAAAATAACAAAACCCTTAAAAACCCAAAAAAAATCTAATAATTAAAAGAAAAATCAAAGATTAATAACTCAAGTGCCTAATTTTTCCTTGTATTCCCTATTTTACAGGAAAATTACCTTCAGAACTTGATAGGGTCATTTTGCATTTTAATTTGGCCCTCCAAGTCTGACTGGACAGTGCCTTTGTTTTTCAGTCTTGTTTTATTTTTATAAAATTCCATAAAAATCAGAAAATCACCAAAAATTAACAAAAACATAAAAAAATTATAAAAAATATAAAAACATTTTTTGTTTGAATTTTTGGATGCATTTTGAGTAATTAAATAAATCATCTAAGTTGCTTGTTTATTGATTTCCTTATTTTTTTATTAATTAAAAAATCCAAAAAAAATATAAAATAATTAAAAATCAACCAAAAAATCACTTTCTTTTATTTTATTTTTATTTTAGACTACTTCGTAGGCCGCGAGGCCATTACGTTCTCCCTGAGTCCGACCCTGGTCGTTATACCAAGCTAATCCAATAGCCAGGGCCACTATTTTTGAGTTTCTTGATTTGTATTCTATTTTGGTGGTCTACTCTTATTTTTCTTGATTGACTGAACTGTCTCCGAGATTCGGGTCGCAACGACTCTTGATCTATTTTCATTCACCCGAGTCTCGTGGATAATTTTTCGGGCCATCAGAATGGCGTCGTTGCCGGGGAGCACGGCTTAGTAGTCGCTTTAGTTTTCATTTTCTTTTTGTTTTCTTTTTCGCAGCTTTTCGCGGCTTTTTTATTTTTCTTTTATTTTTATTTTATTTTATTTTATTTTCTTTCCTTTTCTTTTATTTTTATTTTTGTTTTCCTTTGCTTGTTTATTTTTCCTGCTATTTTTGTATATATACCCCTACTTAGTTTACTGTCTTTAGTTGCTTTGATCTATTTGGTATTTGAGACTTGTCTGCTTCCTTGCGAAGGCCCGAGGACCGAGGCGGCGACTCTCGAGAAGCCGGCGCAACCGCGGGATTCGGAGGCGGTTCCCTTCTGCACGAAGCCGCAGGAGAGCGTGAGAGAGTAGCTGAGTGGGAGAGGAGTAGATTAGATTTTATTTCTGCTATTTGATTTGTTGTAATAACACAGGGACAGCTCAGCAGGACTTGGACACTCTTTCGGGTTTGTTTCACCGAGCACCGGTGTGCTCGGGGGACCCTTAGGTTTTTCGCGATTTTTTACGTGGCTTTTTGTTTTTCACTGCCTTTTACGATTTCTCGCGATTTTTATCGAGCCCCTAGACTTAGGAATCTCTGTTGATTGTGTCATAATTAGTAGGATCCAAACACTTAATTATCTATTTGTGCCTATAGTTCGGTAAGTGGACCTATTAATAAAAAGATTAATAAAAATAGCTGACTCGCTTCCTTCGAGCCTACGTGTCGCAGCCGGCCCTGCCAAGCGCTGCTTCTGAACCCGCTTTGTCGGGAGGAGGAGGGGTAGACCGAGACCACCTTTTGGATCGGAGGTTAGTGACCAGCTAGACGGTTCTTTCGAGTAGAAGTTGCTATATAGGGACTCGGTTTTTCGCTTGAACCATTTAGGTAGTTTTATTTCTGTCTTTCAATTCTGCGCGGATCATATTGCATGTAGACTGCTGGAGTCAGGTACGCATTTCTTACTCTGCATGCATCATTGATTTCATCGCACATCGGTTTTTTAATCTTCTCCCCCTTTTTTGACTTAATAATCAGGAGAACCAAAAAATTCGTTAGGCATTTTTGCTTTTATTAAAAAATACCTAAAAAGAAAAACAATAAAATTGGGACTGCTAACACTATTGACCCTAAAAGACACTTGACTTAAAAACTTGTCTTGGGGAGAGCAACCCCCTCATTGTCTGGATTGATTGTGCGAGAGAGTGACCCCGAACACCCTCCGATACTCTTCTTGACTGATTACCGACTACTTCTGTGCGGGACAGTCGGTTGGGAAGGTATCGGGTATCCCAACAGGTAACGTAATCGCTCTGATATCGTGACTGTTCACCAAAATAAAAATTGACAAGATAATTGATCGAGCCTTTACGGACTTCAGCTCGCGTTGCATTGGTAAATTGGGGTTTACTTGTGATCATAGTTGTTCCAGATCTCATCTGCCTTACTCGCCACATCAAGATGATGGGCAGACGATCTCTTAGGCAGCCTCTGGCTGCACCGCTTTCGGGCGCGTCTACCCGTTCATCTAGGTTGGTTCGCGAGAGCCGAGACCCGCTCTCCAAACCCGAGTACGATTCCACCATGTTCCCCCTCCACACCCTTTCTTTCGATTCCGAGAGACCAGTGCTAGAGGAGAGACTATCAGATTTATCGGCACCTGAGTTTGGATCGTTTGATTTTGCAGAGACTATGGCCGGCAGTTCTGATGATTGCAGTAGAGGTTCACAGCCTGAGCATTTTGTTCTGGACCAGGGTGCAATCAACTCCACCATGATCGCCTCCCTCGAGACAGTGCAGCAGCAGTTAAGGGATCAGGGAGCATTTATGTTAGATATGAGGCGCGAGATGGAGGAGATGAGAGCAGAGCGAGAGCAGCGTAGAGACGGGCTGAGGATCCCAGATGAGGCAGCAGCAGCAGCACCCGCAGCGGCCGCAGCCGCAGCGACAGCCGCCGCGGCAGAAGCAGAGCAGCCGAGACCGATGCAGGAGTTGCACCCCCCCGGATCGACCCTGATGCATCACTGGGTTGTGCTACCAGCTATCGTCTGGGACTTCAAGTTCCCCCCGAACACTTTGCAGCTCCTCCCCCGTTTCCATGGGCTCGCCACAGAGGAGCCCCATCTCCACCTCCAGAAGTTTCTGATGATCTGCAGCACCGTCCACGACCGTCAAGTGGACCAGGACACCATCAGGATGATTGCCTTCCCCTTCTCCTTAGCTGACAGAGCAGCCACCTGGCTGAAGCATTTGGGGAAGTTTATCTACACTTGGGAGCAGCTCCGCATCGAGTACTTGCACAAGTACTACCCACTCAGGCGGAACAATGCCGCGAGAGACCTGATCGGCAACTTCTCCATGCTCCCCAACGAGCAGTTTCACGAGGCATGGGAGTGGTTTCGAGAGCTGACCGACAGATGCCCGCACCACGACATTTCCGAGCCGAACCTTGTTCAGAGCTTTTTCAGCGGGCTGACACCAGAGCTTCAGGGCTTGGTGAACGCTTCTTTTGGTGGGTCTTACTTCGCCAAGGATCACGACCAGGTCTGGGCCATCTACAAGGAGATGGCTGAGAACTACGTGGTGATGTCCCATACCCGGTTATACATTCAGGGCAGACCCCAGCAGCCACAGACCGTGCAGTACCAGAGGATAGCACGAGTCGATGCCGGTCCTTCCAGTTCGTCCGCGGTAGCAGCAACACAAGCCGAGTCATCAGTCGCGGACATGGGGATTATCAGCGAGAAGCTGGACCGGATGGAGCTCATAGAGAAGAAGTAGTGCCAGGGCATCACTCAGATGGAGCAGATGGCATAGACTTTAAGTGACATGAAGACACAGCTCATGTGTCTCCAGGAGGCACAAACAGCTTCCCAGCCCCGTCTTCAGTCACGAGGCGATCCCAGCAGCAGCAACAGCTCGTCCCAGCGCTCCAGCTCCCACCAGCAGCCTAGACAGGTTCACCTTGTACATGCGGAGTCGTACCAGTAGCCGCAGCCCACCTACCAGTCACCACCATCTCCAGACTTGCTGATGGTGGTATACCAGTCGGATCAGCCTCTAGCAGTGCTCCCGCCACCCTAGTACGATGCAGAGTCGTTGATGGATGTCAACGGGATTTGGTATGACCGCCCCTAGCCCGATATCCGACGAGACCATCCCGGATTCCGTTGGGGGACCAGAGGTACCCAGCCCCAGCAGCAGCCGTCAGGACAGGCTGGCCAGTATAGCCATCAGAGAGATCACCAGCAGCAGCAGCCCCCAGTGTACCCATAGCCACAGCAGTAGCAGTCACAGTATGGTCCTCGTCCCTATCAGTAGGGACAGCCTTGGAGGCGTGAGCAGCCTCACCAGCCGCAGCATCAGCCACATTCTTACCCCTCTCAACCACAGCAGCAGTTCCAACAGCCTCACTACCAGAGAGGCTACCCGTCGGGCTCTCATGAGAGCCCCGCCTTGGATGATATAGCCCGCCTTCTCACCGATCAGCAGGCTACGTTTCGACTGGAGATGGATGAGTTCCGCCAGGAGATGCGGGACATCGTGAGAGGGAAGGTCGCCATCCCTGCCCAGATTGAGCCGAATCCCAACAACCTGAAGAGGAAATCAGAGAAGGTAGCTTGTACTGAGTATGCCACTCCTAGTGATGTATTTGGTGATATGTCTGCATACCTTTTTTATATTGATTTTGTCACACTTAGGAGTGGTAGGATGCCAGCAGGCGGCGCCTCGTTTGAGCGACACCATGAGGATACACCCAGAGCGCCCGACGAGGAGGAGGAGAGCGGTACTGAGGCCGCTAGAGATGATGACGGTGGTATTGATGCCACCAAGGATGCTGAGTCCACCGGCAGTACTGAGGCCACCGTTTCACCAGTTGGAGGAGGTCGTACTGAGGCCACCCATCTTGCCGAGCCAGAGCGTGGTACTGAGGCCGCCCGTCTACTAGCCGATGGTGGTGCTGATGCCACCAAGTCATCTGAGATTCCTGTTGTTTTTCCTGTTACTGATGTATCTCGGAACAGTTCTGTGAATAAAGGAAAGGGTTCATTTTCTTCTGGTCCCACTGTGGTGCCTGATGTATGTGTGGATCCTGTCGTCGAAGCGTCTAGACCCTTTCCTAGTCCTTCATTTGAGAAGGACCCTATGATCCCCTTTCCTAGAGCTCCTCAGATGGGGAAGGTAAAGAAAAAGGAAAATCCCAAAAAGAGAGAGCAGGAAGAGTTCAGACAGCAGATGATAGATCGTTTCCACATTCAGCTGACTCTTCAGGAGGCCTTGCAACACATCCCTCTTCTCCAGCGTTCCCTTAGAGACAGGACCACAGTCAGGAGGAAGAGGTGGAACCATGACTCAGAGATTCATGTGCTAACGAAAGCCACTTGTTTCGCAATCCAGAACCGTCTGCCGGCCAAGAGGCCAGATTCAGGAGCCCCATATGTCAGATGCCACATCAGAGAGCAGAGGTTCGACCGTACTCTATTAGACAGCGGATCGTCGATCAACCTCCTTCCGGCAGCCCTTCTCGACCGCTTCGAGTTGGGCACTCTTAGACAGAGCAGGACAGTCCTTTAGTTTGCTGATCGATCTGTCAAGAGGCCGAAGGGGTTGTTACGAGACGTTGTCGTCACGATTCAGGGCCTGCAATTCCCCATGGACTTCATAGTGTTGGACATGGAGATCCCTGATTTAGTGACCGATACCCCCATCATTCTCGGTCGTCCGTTCTTGGCCACAGCCAAGGCGGTGACTGACCATGATAGCAGGAAGGTATACTTTCGCGTCGAGGGTGAAAGTGTACAAATAGAGACGGTCGAGGACAGCAGAGCCAGAGACAGAGCATGCTCAGAGACCACTTCGAATACAGAGCAGATGACAGATGCCAAGCTAGACATCCACCAGGACTGTGACTTTATGATCACAGACGATGAGGCAGTTTGGGCAGACCCAGATGCACAGGCCATCCTCTCACTTTCAGAGTCCGCTGATGCAGAGACAACAGCAGAGGAGAGCTTGGAGAGCACATTCCTGGTCCAGGATACTTTAGAGGCAGCAGAGCCGGTTCTCGACCGTGAGACAGAGTCTTGTGATGATGGTGGTGCTGATGCCACCTTGGATGGTACAGATCCCTCGGAGTCAGAGTCTGACTGGGCAGATTGTGATGATTACATGCCAGACCTGATTTCCACTGAGCCTGCAGATAGGGAGGAGGTAGATGCCGAGCAGAGCAGAGATAGTCCAGCAGGGCAGCCTTCTCCAAATGTTGAGAGTGACAGAGAGTTTCAGTTCTCCCATGTTGATTTGGCAGCGTTCACGCAGACTTTTCAGAGGCCAGATCCACCAGCACCCAGTTGTCCAGAGCTGAAGCCGCTTCCTACATCGCTGAAGTATATGTTCCTTGAGGGTGAGCATGAGATGTACCCAGTCATTATCTCCGCCAATTTGACTGGAGAGCAGGAAACATGTCTGATGGGGGTTCTTGAAAAGAACCGCAAGGCGATAGGATGGAGCGTAGGAGATCTCCAGGGTATAAGTCCGACCCTGTGCTCCCACCATATCTATCTCGAGGATGAGGCAAAGTCGTCGCGTGAGTTCCAGCGGCGGCTGAACCCGAATCTGAGAGAGGTTGTCATGAAGGAGATATCGAAATGGTGGAGCGCCGATTTATCTACCCCATCTCCGACTCCATGTGGGTCAGCCCTTTGCATGTGGTGCCCAAGAAGACGGGCATCACTACAGTGATCAGCGAGTCTGGAGAGGAGATTGCTACACGAGTACCCATTTCTTGGTGGGTCTGCGTTGACTACAGGAGACTCAACCAGGCCACCAAGAAGGATCATTTCCCCCTGCCCTTCATGGATCAGATCATTGAGAGACTGACGGGGAAGAGCCACTACTGTTTCCTGGACGGGTACTCGGGCTACAACTAGGTGGCCATCGCTCCCGAGGACCAGGATAAGACCACCTTTACCTGTCCTTTCGGCACATGCGCCTTCCGACGCATGCCATTTGGGCTATGCAATGCCCCTGCGAACTTTCAGAGATGCATGCTGTCGATCTTTTCGGACATGGTAGGGGAGTGCTTGGAGGTCTTCATGGATGATTTCTCGGTTTATGGCGACGGATTTGACTCCTATATTGACTGCCTAGACCGAGTCCTTCAGCGATGTATAGAGGTTCACTTGGTGTTATCTTGGGAGAAGAGTCACTTCATGGTGACTCAAGGGATGGTGCTTGGCCATATCATCTCCAACAGGGGCATGGAGGTTGATCCGGCGAAGGTAGATGTCATTAGAAAACTCGGTCATTCCTGGGGCACGTCGGTTTCTACCGATGATTCATTCATGATTTCAGCAAGATTGCTCGGCCGTTGACTGACCTGTTGACAAAAAACACCGAGTTCCTTGTTGATGGCAAGTGTCTTTCATCCTTTGAGACTCTTAGGCATTGTGTTGTTGAGGCTCCTGTTCTTCAGCCGCCTGATTGGTCTCTCCCATTTGAGATCATGACGGATTCCTCCGATTTTGCCGTGGGGGACGTGTTGGGATAGAGGAGGGATGGAGTCCTGTTTGCTATCCACTACGCTAGCCGCACATTGGATTCCGCACAGCGGAACTGAACAGTGACAGAGAAGGAGATGCTAGCTATAGTGTTCGCCCTAGATAAGTTCAGATCATACATTATTGGATCTAGAGTGACCCGATTTACTGATCATACCACCATCAGGTACCTCATGGCAAAGAATGCCAAGTCCAGACTGACTAGATGGATCCTTCTACTCCAGGAGTTCGACATTGAGATCAAGGATAAGCCTGGAGTCAAGAATGTGGTGGCGGATCATCTCTCCCGATTAGAGCATCTTGAGGATTCTGAGCATATTGACACTATTTGTGAGACCTTCCCAGATGAGGCGATCCTTGCTATCGCCTCTCTACCGTGGTATGCCGACATTGTGAACTTTCTTGTTGCTAAGAAAGTTCCACAAGGTTGGCCCAGGCAGAGGCTTGAGACCTTCCTCGCGAAGGCCAAGTCCTACCACTGGGAGGATCCCATCCTTTACCACGAAGGAGGGGATAGCGTCTGGCGTAGGTACATTCCTCAGGAGGAGCAACATAGCGTCATCACTTACTGCCACAAGCTTGAGGCAGGAGGACATCACTCTGGGAGGAGAACGACATAGAAAGTGCTCCAATCCGGCTTGTGGTGGCCTACCCTCTTCAAGGACTCTGATGAGTTCGTGAAGAGGTGTACTGACTGTCAGAGGATGGGCACTTGTGGACAACGTGATATGATGGCGATGCAGCCCATTCACTTCTGTGAGGTTTTTGACGCATGGGGCATCGATTTCATGGGTCCATTGCCTAAGAGTCAGGGATTTGAGTACATTCTGTTGGCCGTCGATTATGTGAGTCGTTGGGTTGAGGTTATCCCCACCCGAACCGCTGATGCCAGGACAGTTTGCAGATTTTTGAGGAAGCACATCATCACTCGGTTCGGGGTCCCTCGAGTGTTGATTTCTGATGGGGGGTCTCATTTCATCAACGACTAGGTGAAGGCCCTTGCTAGCGTGTTCGGCATAGACCATCAAGTTGACACTCCATACCATCCACAGACGAATGGTCTAGACGAGGTGTCGAACAGGGAGATCAAGACTATTTTACAGAAAGTCGTCCGCCCTGATCGAAAGGATTGGTCACAGCTTTTGGCCTCGGTATTGTGGGCATATAGGACGTCTTTCAAGATACCATTGGGCACATCTCCCTTTCACCTCGTATATGGCAAGCCGTGCCATTTACCTATTGAGCTGAGACACAGGTCACTTTGGGCAGTCACTGAGATACTTGTTGATCCAGATAGTGTAGGAGACCAGAGGAGGGTAGAGTTAGCAGCCTTGGAGGAGCTTAGAGATACCGCCTTCTCAAACAGCCTACAGTACAAGGAGAGAGTAAAGGAGTGGCATGATTCTCATATCAGCCACAAGCATTTTGAGCCTGCACAGAGAGTATGGTTGTTTGATGCTAGGCTTCATCTATTTCCAGGGAAGCTACAGAGCAAATGGAAGGGACCTTATCTGGTGAGAAAGGAATACAATAACAGTAGCATTGACATATCTGAGTTGTCTTCTGAGAGTACCTTTCGAGTGAACGGCCAGCGGCTCAAGCCATTTCTAGATCATGAGTCGCGGGTCGTTGATGTTGCCCCTATTCATTTTGCGTGAGAGGTGGTCTTTTGACTCACATCTATTGCATCTCACGCCTGATTATCACTGTTCTTCCGACCTGTATAGATCCAGATGTCCATATCATTACATTCTTTAGTCCCACATCCCTTTCTGCATCTTTTTATTATGCTATACTTAGGGTGCACTTTACCATAAGTATAGGGGGGATGTAGGACCTTTGGGTATTTCTTTTGATTCTATCTACTCCTGTTTTTGTTGCATATACTTAGGGATATTTTACCCTAAGTATAGGGTGGTTAGACCCTGTACATTCGCCACTCGGTTTTCCCTTTGTGTACAGCCTGATATACTTAGGATTACTTGATCCTAAGTATAGGGGGAAAAACCGAGACTCTCTTGATTTTCTATTCATTCATTCGTCTTTGCATATAGCCTTCCTTTTCACTTCCCTATACTAAGCACGAGTTATGTCTTCTTCATCGCTCTTGACTCTGAGGACATCGTTCGATCTAAGTATAGGGGGTGTGTATATATTTCATATATACTTTAGCCATAACTCGTACTTTGTGTGAGTGTGTTAATAAATAAATTTTGGCTAAAAACCCTAAAAACCACAAAAATCAAAAATTTTTCCTGTAAATAATCATTCCTTTATTGCACATACATAGCTAGTGTACAAATTATTTTTTTAAAAATGTTTTCAAAAACTTTTTGTGTAAAGTTTGTGTAAATATTTTCATATCAAAATTATGTATATAGTACAAAATTTTTCCAAAATGTTTTGAAAATCAAAAGTTTACAAAAATCTTGTGTAAATGTGTGTAAATATTTTGCAAAACTTGCATTCATGCATTCATCCATCCATGATTTCAAAACATTTTTCAAAAATTTTGCATGTTTGTAAAAATTGTGTAAATAGCATCTTTGTATATATGTATATAGTTTTTCCGGATTATAGTTGACATTTAAACTAGCCTGGAATTAAATTAGGAAATGGAGCTTGATTAAGATCCTAATCCACCTAATTTATAAGAGGAACCTTATAGGGCTTAGGGTTAAGGCTTTTCAGGTCCATGGTGACTTAATTCTTTGAGTCCACTAGGCTATGATCACATGTCATCTCAATGAGCATAAGTAGAGCACTTAACAAGACACACATGACTCATATAGACAATGGCTTTACTTGGACACCGCACTTTGCACCGAGCTCTCTACGGATGAGGTGGTAAGGAGGCAGTCTTCCTTGACTAGGGGTAGCATATGAGGGTAGTACTTCTAGGCGAAACCTCTCTTCTTCTTTTAGTGAAGGAAGTGCGTCTCAACTTGGTCTGGTTGCCATGAGGTCTAACGACGGGAGTTGTGGGTTGCAATAATGCTTCAAAAGAGGGATAGTCTACTAGCTCAAGAGGAAAAACTCCTTGTATATATGCTGCACATGTATATGTTGTATAGATGCACTTGAAAAAAAATGCAAAAAGAAAATAACTCCAAAAAAGTGGTGGGTCTGAGAGAAAATGATAATCCCATCGGAGTATGTATATAGTGCAATAAGCAAAGCTTGAGATTCATGTCCCATCTAATGTAGCTTGCAGCAGGGAGACTTGGCTACACTGGTTGAGCTCCCAAGGATACATGGCTACACTGGCCATGGTCCATTCACTTCTTCCCCCTCTTCTTGAGCCGGTTGAACTTGAACTTAGAAGGGAATACCCCGCTCCTCGAGGAAAGAGTGGCCAGATTGGGGTCATAGAGTTACCTTGTTGGGGAGGGTTGTCAAGTTTCCATTTCTGAGGTGGAGAGCTTATACCTCACATTCACAGTACAAGGAAAGATTCATGGTCTTCAGGGTTTGTTTTAGGTGACTTGTTCTGATCTGGATTGTTGAGGAGTCTTGATTATAGATTGGTGGAACTTAGAGGCTATTGAGTTTTAAACTTAAGTCCAAATAAGGTTTCGACACATTAATAATCCAAAGACCTGATCGAGCTCCATATCTCAATTTAATGAAGGCAAGTTTAATATTCAACCTTGATCCATGTACATTCTCCTCTTTTTCTTTTTCTTTCTCTTTTGCACTTCTTTTTCAAATAAATGTTTGCTATGGGACTAGCAAAGTTAAGTATAGGGGGGTGATGAATACTCATTCATCACTCTTTATTCTTATATTTTAGCTACAAAAACCTTTGCAAATGCATGTATATGTTTGTAAATACAAATAATTACCTAAGAGCATGCATAGTGTAAAAATTAATAATTAGCATGTTTTTGTGCAAAAATAAAAGAATAAAGAATTAAAAGAAAAAGAGGGAAATATTTAGAATAAATATTGAGCAACCTAATCCCAAGGGAGGGCTCAGCATGGGCCTGACCGCATAAAAGCCAAAGTAGAGAGAGATAGGGAGCTCATGTGTGTAAATATACATGTAAATATAATAAAAATATTTTCCTCTAAACATAGAATAAAATGGGCATGTATATATTTGTAAATATTTGTAAATACAAAATCAAAATAAAAATAGAAAAATTAAAAAGAAAATAAAAATATTCACTTGTATATATATTCACCTTGTACATAGAACACCTATCCCTATTTATTTCACCTTGTAAATAAATAAATTAAATTCCCATAAAACTTGCACATATTCCTTATCCTATTGTGTAAATAAATAAAATAAAAACTATAAAAACAAAAATTAAATAAAAACAATAAAATCAAAAATAAAAAAGAACATTATATATATACCATGTATATAAATATATATATTTATTTCTTTCACCCTTGTAAATAAAAAATAAAAATAAAATAAAAACATCAAAATATTCCTAATTTTATGTTATAAATAAATAAAATATAAATTGGGAATAAAAATGTACAAAACAATTAATTAAAAATAAAAAATTAAAAATCCATATTGTGTATATACCTATGTATAGCACTATATTGTAAATACCTTATTTTTATTTCAAAAAAATAATTAAAAATCACAAAAAATAGAAAAAATTAAAACAAACATTTTTCATGTTTTGAGTTTTTAATAATTCGGCCATTTAGTATTTTATTTTGAATTTCCAATTATTTCTGACGTGGCTTGTTCTGATTGGTCCATGGGGGATGTTGACCACCCGGTCAACTCCCCCCCCCTGGACCACTGAACCCCGAATCTGAGTGCCCGTCCCGACTTCTCCATTTACTCCACACTCGATTCGACGCCCATATCCGCAAATCCCGGGCTCTCCTTCTTCCTCGTGCATCCGAGATCCACGCCCGTTCATCCGCATTGGGATCCGCGCTTCGTAGAACCATGCCCGACCTCCTCTTCTCGGACCTGCACTAGTATATAGCCTGAGCTCCACCTCCATTTTCTAGCATTGGCTCATCTCTCTTCACCCTAGGACCTACACAGCCACCGCGAGAGTGACAGCTCGCTCCCGGTCGTGTCGCAGCGAGGAGGGAGAGACCGGACAACTGATACGGCGTCTTTGCACCGTCGTGCGCCGCCCAGAGGTGGTGCTCAAGCCTCGGGCACTGACGGCCCTCGAGGCTAGGACCTGGAGCATCCCCAGCTCTTCCCCAGTCGATATCATCCATTAGGTAGCCCTCTTTCCTTCCCTATTTCTCTAATTTAGCTTTACGCCCAATTCACCCCGTCGCCGACGAGCTCCGATTCCGACCACCCTAGCCACTCGTTCGATCATCGGAGTCGACCCACATTTCCGCCTTTCCCCCGCGCACCTTCTCCACCCCTTCGTTCAACCCAGTTCGCCACGGAACTGGGAGTGGGGTTCCTCCGCTGTCGCTTCGCCGGAGCCCCTTCGTCTCGACGCACAGATCACCTTCACCACCCCCTAACCGGGTCGAGGCACATTGCCCTCAACCCAGGAGCCTGTTGCTTTGCTTTGCAGGACCATCCGAGCCCATCTGAGGGCTTCATCCATTCGAGCAGCAGCTCCTCCTCCGCCGGTGCTGCCTGAGCTCTCTGGAGCTCTGCTGTGCCATCGGAGGGTACCATCAGACGCGGGAGGCCCAGACGAATCTCCTCCGATCCCCGGAAGCCTCCGAGGAGCTCTCCTGCACGCGCACGAGCCCGGTGAAACTCGTCGGAGTCGAGTTCATCGAGCATCCTTCGCAGCCGTTCGATCGTCCTCCAGCTCCAGATCAGATCGTAGCCGTTCACGCCTGGAGCAGCCACCACCGTCCGATCAGTGGAGGATAGACGAGGACCATCCGATCGTCGAGGGTTATCCACGCCGCTTCTCGACCGTCAGATCACCACGTGGCATGCATCCAGCCCTTGAGATTTAATAAAGGGGTAATTTCCCTTAGGCCCCTCTTGTTTTTGCATTTATTATCTAGCCCTGTAAATACGCTTTGTAGTTCTTTAATTTTTGTGAATATTGCATAGAGGACCCTATTGTTTGTTTGATTTGAATTTATATCCCTGTAAATGATGGACATGTGCTTCGCCACGTGAGCTTTTGTTGTAATTGCATTTCTTGCCATGTGCTTTTCGTGTGTTCTAGTTTATATTTTTATTAATTGGAATGACAAAAAGGTCACCCCAGGCCTGAGTCACGCACATCGTGCGTAGCCTCGGGGGCTTTTTACACTTTGGCCTCTCATTTTTCCAGCCTTGTTATCAAAGGGGTCCCAGAACTTATTTTAATTACATTCAGGTCTCTGTGCACTGTGCCTTTGTTTTTTTAATAAAATAGCAAATCGACTCCAAATTTGATGAAAATTGTATATATGGCTCCTGCCATGGTGTAAAACTTTCTCTAATTTTTGGAGACATTTTTGACACTTTTTATTATTTTTAAAAATTCAAAAACACGCAATTTTCTTACTGTCTAGCTTTAAAAATCGCAAAAAAAATACTAAAACAACTCTAAAAATTACAAAAAAATTATATATTGTTTGTTTTGTGTTGTGTGTTTTTCTGACCAATTTTGGTCATTTTTAGATTTATAAAACCTATAAAAATTACAAAACCCCTAAAAACCTATAAAAATTCTAATAATTAAAAGAAAAATAAAAATTTAATAACTCTAGTACCTAATTTATCCTTGTATTACCTATTTATAGGAAAATTACCTTCAAACCTTGATAGGGCCATTTTGCATTTTAATTTTGCCCTCCAAGTCTGACTGGACAGTGCCTTTATTTTTCAGTCTTGTTTTATTTTTATAAAATTCCATAAAAATCAGAAAATCACCAAAAATTAACTAAAAACATAAAAAATTATAAAAAAACATAAAAACATTTTTGTTTGAATTTTTGGATGCATTTCGAATAATTAAATAAATCATATAAGTTGCTTGTTTATTGATTTCCTTATTTTCTTTATTAATTAAAAAATCCAAAAAAAATATAAAATAATTAAAAATCACGAAAAAAATCACTTCCTTTTATTTTATTTTTATTTTAGACTACTTCATAGGCCGCGAGGCCATTACGTGCTCCCTGAGTCTGACCCTGGTCGCTATACCATGCTAATCCAATAGCCAGGGCCACTATTTTCGAGTTTCTTAATTTGTATTCTGTTTTGGTGGTCTGCTCTTATTTTTCTTGATTGACTGAACTGTCTTCGAGATCCGGGTCGCAACGACCCTTGATCTATTTTCATTCACCCGAGTCTCGTGGATAATTTTTCAGGCCATCAGAATGGCGTCGTTGCCATGGAGCACGGCTTAGTAGTCGCTTTAGTTTTCATTTTCTTTTGTTTTCCTTTTTGCGGCTTTCCGCGGCTCTTTCTGATTCTGCAGCTTTTCGCAGCTTTTTATTTTTCTTTTATTTTTATTTTATTTTATTTTCTTTCCTTTTCTTTTATTTTTGTTTTTGTTTTCCTTTGCTTGTTTATTTTTTCTGCTATTTTTGCATATATACCCCTACTTAGTTTCCTGACTTTAGTTGCTTTCATCTATTTGGTATTTGACACTTGTTTGCTTTCTTGTGAGGGCCCGAGGACCGAGGCGGTGAATCTCGAGAAGCCGGCACAACCGCGGGATTCGGAGGCGGCGCCCTTCTGCACGGAGCCGCATGAGAGCGTGAGAGAGTAGCTGAGTGGGAGAGGTGTAGATTAGATTTTATTTTTGCTATTTGATTTGTTGTAATAACACAGGGACAGCTCAGCAGGACTTGGACACTCTTTTGGGTTTGTTTCGCCGAGCACCGATGTGCTCGAGGGACCCTTAGGTTTTTCGCGGCTTTTTACGCGGCTTTTTGTTTTTCGCTGCCTTTTACATTTTCTCGCAGTTTTTATCGAGCCCCTAGACTTAGGAATTTCTGTTGATTGTGTCGTAATTAGTAGGATCCAAACACCTAATTATCTGCTTGTGCCTATAGTTCGGTAATTGGACCTATTAATAAAAGATTAATAAAAATAGCTGACTCGCTTCCTTCGAGCCTACGTGTCGCAGCCTGCCCTGCCAAGCGCTGCTTCTGAACCCGCTTTGTCAGGAGGAGGAGGGGTAGACCGAGATCAGACCTTTTGGATCGGAGGTTAGTGACCAGCTAGACGGTTCTTTTGAGTAGAAGTTGCTATCTAGGGACTCGGTTTTTCGCTTGCACCATTTAGGTAGTTTTATTTCTGTCTTTCAATTCTGCGCGGATCATATTGCATGTAGACTGCTGGAGTCAGGTACGCATTTCTTACTCTGCATGCATCATTGATTTCATCTTGCATCGACTTTTTCATCTTCTCCCCCTGTTTTTGACTTAATAATCAGGAGAACCGAAAATTCGTTAGGCGTTTTTGCTTTTATTGAAAAATACCTAAAAAGAAAAACAATAAAATTAGGACTGCTAACACTATTGACCCTAAAAGACACTTGACTTAAAAACTTATCTTGGGGAGAGCAACCCCCTCATTGTCTGGTTTGATTGTGCGAGAGAGTGGCCCCGAACACTAGGTAGAGCCCTCCGATACTCTTCTCGACTGATTACCGACTACTTCTGTACAGGACAATCGGTTGGGAAGGTATCGGGTATCCAATAGGTCACGTAATCGCTCTGATATCGTGACTGTTCACCAAAATAAAAATTGACAAGATAATTGACCGAGCCATTACGGTCTTCAGCTCGCATTGCGTTGGTGAATTGGGGGTTTGCTTGTGATCATAGTTGTTCCAGATCTCATCCGCCTTACTCGCCACATCAAGATGATGGGCAGACGATCTCTTAGGCAGCCTCTGGCTGCACCGCTTTCGGGCGCGTCTACCCGTTCATCTAGGTTGGTTCACGAGAGCCGAGACCCGCTCTCCGAACCCGAGTACGATTCCACCCTGTTCCCCTCGACCCCCTTTATTTCGGTTCCGAGAGACCAGTGCCAGAGGAGAGACTATCTGATTTATCGGCACCTGAGTTTGGATCGTTAGATTTTGCAGAGACTATGGCTGGCAGTTCTGATGATCGCAGTAGAGGTCCGCAGCCTGAGCATTTTGTTCTGGACCAGGGTGCGATCAACTCCACCCTGATCGCCTCCCTCGAGACAGTGCAGCAGTAGTTGAGGGATCATGGAGCATTTATGTTAGATATGAGGCGTGAGATGGAGGAGATGAGAGCAGAGCAAGAGCAGCGTAGAGACGAGCCGAGGATCCCAGATGAGGCAGCAACAGCAGCGGCCGCAGCCGCAGCGGCAGCCGCCGCGGCGGGAGCAGAGCAGCCAAGACCGATGCGGGAGTTGCACAACCCCGGATCGACCCTGATGCATCACTGGGTTGTGCTACCAACTATCGTGGGGGACTTCAAGTTCCCCCCGAACACTTTGCAGCTCCTCCCCCGTTTCCATGGGCTCGCCACAGAGGAGCCCCATCTCCACCTCCAGGAGTTTCTGATGATCTGTAGCACCGTCCACGACCGTCAGGTGGACTAGGACACCATCAGGATGATTGCCTTCCCCTTCTCCTTAGCTGACAGAGCAGCCACCTGGCTGAAGCATTTGGGGAAGTTTATCTACACTTGGGAGCAGCTCCGCATCGAGTACTTGCACAAGTACTACCCACTCAGGCGGACTAATGTTGCGAGAGACCTGATCGGCAACTTCTCCATGCTCCCCAACAAGCAGTTTCATGAGGCATGGGAGAGGTTTTGAGAGCTGACCGACAGATGCCCGCACCACGACATTTCCAAGCCGAACCTTGTTCAGAGCTTTTTCTGCGGGCTGACACCAGAGCTTCAGGGCTTGGTGAACGCTTCTTGTGGCGGGTCTTACTTCGCCAAGGATCACGACCAGGTCTGGGCCATCTACAAGGAGATGGCCGAGAACTACATGGTGATGTCCCAGACCCGGTTATACACTCAGGGCACACCCCAGCAGCCACAGACCGTGCAGTACCAGAGGATAGCACGGGTCGACGCCGGTCCTTCCAGTTCGTCCGCGGTAGCAGCAGCACAGGCCGAGTCATCAACCGCGGACATGGGGATTATCAGCGAGAAGCTGGACCGGATGGAGCTCATAGAGAAGAAGCAGTGCCAGGGCATCACTCAGATGGAGCAGATGGCACGGACTTTGAGTGACATGAAGACACAGATCATGTGTCTCTAGGAGGCACAGATGGCTTCCCAGCCCCGTCTTCAGTCACGAGGCGATCCTAGCAGCAGCAGCAGCAGCTCGTCCCAGCGCTCCAGCTCCCACCAGCGGCCTAGACAGGTTCACCTTGTACAGGCGGAGCCGTACCAGCAGCCACAGCCCACCTACCAGTCACCAGCATCTCCAGACTTGCAGATGGTGGTATACCAGCCGGATCAGCCTCTGGCAGTGCTCCCGCCACCCCAGTACAATGCAGAGCCGTTGATGGATGCCAACGGGATTTGGTATGACCGCCCCCAGCCCGGTATCCGACGAGACCATCCCGGATTCCATTGGGGGACCGGAGGCACCCAGCCCCAGCAGCAGCCGTCAAGACAGGGTGGCTAGTACAGCCATCAGAGAGATCACCAGCAGCAGCAGCCCCCAGTGTACCTACAGCCACAGCAGCAGCAGTCACAGTATGGTCCTCGTCCCTATCAGCAGGGACAGCCTTGGAGGCGTGAGCAGCCTCACCAGCCGCAGCATCAGCCACATTCTTACCCCTCTCAGTCACAGCAGCAGTTCCAGCAGCCTCACAACTAGAGAGGCTACCCGTCGGGCACTCATGAGAGCCCCGCCGGATGATATAGCCCGCCTTCTCACCGATCAGCAGGCTACTTTTCGACGGGATATGGATGAGTTCCGCAAGGAGAAGCGGGACATCGTGAGAGGGAAGGCCGCCATCCCTGCCCAGATTGAGCCGAATCCCAACAACCTAAAGAGGAAATCAGAGCAGGTAGCTTGTACTGAGTATGCCACTCCTAGTGATGCATTTGGTGATATGTCTGTATACCTTTTTGATACTGATTTTGTCACACTTAGGAGCAGTAGGATGCCAGCAGGCAGCGCCTCGTCTGAGCGATACCATGAGGATACACCCAGAGCGCCCGGAGAGGAGGAGGAGAGCGGTACTGAGGCCGCTAGAGATGATGATGGTGGTACTGATACCACCAAGGATGTTGAGTCAACCGGCGGTACTGAGGCCGTCGTTTCACCAGTTGGAGGAGGTGGTACTGAGGCCACCCATCTTGCCGAGCCAGAGCGCGGTACTGAGGCCGCCCGTCTACCAGCCGATGGTGGTGCTGATGCCACCAAGTCTTTTGAGATTCCTGTTGTTTTTCATGTTACTGATGTATCTCGGAACACTTCTATGAATAAAGGAAAGGGTTCATTTTCTTCTGGTCCCACTGTGGTGCCTGATGTATGTGTGGATCCGGTCGTCGAACCGTCTAGACCCTTTCCTAGTCCTTCATCTGAGAAGGACCCTGTGATCCCCTTTCCTAGAGCTCTTCAGATGGGGAAGGGGAAGAAAAATGAAAATCCCAAAAAGAGAGAGCAGGAAGAGTTCAGCCAGCATATGATAGATCGTTTCCACATTCAGCTGACTCTTCAGGAGGCCTTGCAGCACATCCCTCTTCTCCAGCGTTACCTTAGAGACAGGACCACAGTCAGGAGGAAGAGGTGGAACCACCACTCATAGATTCATGTGCTGACGAAAACCACTTGTTTCGCGATCTAGAACCGTCTGCGGCCAAGAGTCCAGATTCAGGAGCCCCATATGACAGATGCCACATCAGAGAGCAGAGGTTCGACCGTACTCTATTAGACAGCGGATCGTCGATCAACCTCCTTCCGGCAGCCCTTCTCGACCGCTTCGAGTTGGGCACTCTTAGACAGAGCAGGATAGTCCTTCAGTTTGCTGATCGATCTGTCAAGAGGCCGAAGGGGGTTGTTGCAAAACGTTGTCGTCACGATTCAGGGCCTGCAATTCCTCGTGGACTTCGTAGTGTTGGACATGGAGATCCCTGATTCAGTGACCGATACCCCCATCATTCTCGATCGTCCGTTCTTGGCCACAGCCAAGGCGGTGACTGACCATGATAGCGGGAAGATATACTTTCGCGTCGAGGGCGAAAGTGTACAAATAGAGACGGTCGAGGACAGCAGAGCCAAAGACAGAGCATGCTCAGAGACCACTTCAAATACAGAGCAGATGATAGATGCATGTCTAGACATCCACCAGGACTGTGACTTTGTGATCACAGACGATGAGGCAGTTTGGGCAGACCCAGATGCACATGCCATCCTCTCACTTTCAGAGTCCGTTGATGCAGAGACGACAGCAGAGGAGAGCTTGGAGAGCACATTCCTGGTCCAGGATACTTTAGAGGCAGCAGAGCCGGTTCTCGACCATGAGACAGAGTCTTGTGATGATGGTGGTGCTGATGCCACCTTGGATGGTACAGATCCCTCGGAGTCAGAGTCTAACTGGGCAGATTGTGATGATTACATGCCAGACCTGATTTCCATTGAGCCAGCAGATAGGGAGGAGGTAGATGCCGAGCAGAGCAGAGACAGTCCAGTAGGGCAGCCTTCTCCAGATGTTGAGAGTGACAGAGAGTTTCAGTTCTCCCATGCAGATTTGGTAGCGTTCACGCAGACTTTTCAGAGGCTAGATCCACCAGCACCCAGTTGTCCAGAGCTGAAGCCGCTTCCTACATCGCTGAAGTATTGGTTCCTTGTGGGTGAGCATGAGATGTACCCAGTCATTATCTCCGCCGATTTGACTGGAGAGCAGGAATCCCGTCTGATGGGGGTTCTTGAAAAGAACCGCAAGGCGATAGGATGGAGCGTAGCAGATTTCCAGGGGATAAGTCCGGCCATGTGATCCCACCATATCTATCTCGAGGATGAGGCAAAGCCGTCGCGTGAGTTCCAGCGGTGGCTGAACCCGAATCTGAGAGAGGTTGTCATGAAGGATATATCGAAATGGTGGAGCACCGATTTTATCTACCCCATCTCTGACTCCAAGTGGGTCAGCCCTTTGCATGTGGTGCCCAAGAAGACGGCATCACTACAGTGATCAGCGAGTCTGGAGAGGAGATTGCTACACGAGTACACACTTCTTGGCGGGTATGCGTTGACTACAGGAGACTCAACCAGGCCACCAAGAAGGATCATTTCCCCCTGCCCTTCATAGATCAGATCATTGAGATACTGGTGGGGAAGAGCCACCACTGTTTCCTGGACGGGTACTCGGGCTACAACCAGGTGGCCATCGCTCCTGCGGACCAGGACAAGACCACCTTTACCTGTCCTTTCGGCACATACGCCTTCCGACGAATGCCATTTGGGCTATGCAATGCCCCTGCGACCTTTCAGAGATGCATGCTGTCGATCTTTTCGGAAATGGTAGGGGAGTGCTTGGAGGTCTTCATGGATGATTTCTCGGTTTACGGCTACGGATTTGACTCCTGTCTTGACTGCCTAGACCGAATCCTTCAGCGATGTATAGAGGTTCACTTGATGTTATCTTGGGAGAAGAGTCACTTCATGGTGACTCAAGGGACGGTGCTTGGCCATATCATCTCCAACAGGGACATGGAGGTTGATCCGGCCAAGGTAGATGTCATTAGAAAACTCGCACCGCCGTCCAATCTGCAGCAGTTACGATCATTCCTAAGGCACGTCGGTTTCTACCTACAATTCATTCATGATTTCAGCAAGATTGCCCGGTCGTTGACCGACCTATTGACGAAAGACACCGAGTTCCTTGTCGATGACAAGTGTCTTTCATCCTTTAAGACTCTCAAGCATTGTGTTGTCGAGGCTCCGGCGCCTGATTGGTCTCTCCCATTAGAGATCATGACGGATGCCTCCGATTTTGCCGTGGGGGCGTGCTGGGACAGAGGAGGGATGGAGTCTCGTTTGCTATCCACTATGCTAGCCGCACATTGGATTTCGTGTAGAGGAAATACACAGTGACAGAGAAGGAGATGCTAGCCGTAGTGTTCGCCCTAGATAAGTTCAGATCATACATTATTGGATCTAGAGTGACCCTGTTTACTGATAATACCGCCATCAGGTACCTCATGGCAAAGAAGGATGACAAGGCCAGACTGACTAGATGGATCCTTCTACTCTAGGAGTTCGACATTGAGATCAAGGATAAGCCTGGAGTCAAGAATGTGGTGGTGGATCATCTCTCCCGATTAGTGCATCTTGAGGATTCTGAGAAGATTGACCCTATTTGTGAGACCTTCCCAGATGAGGCGATCCTTGCTATCGCCTCTCTCTCGTGGTATGCCGACATTGTGAACTTTCTTGTTGCTAAGAAAGTTCCACAAGGTTGGCCCAGGCAGAGGCTTGAGACCTTCCTCGCAAAGGCCAAGTCCTACCACTTGGAGGATCCCATCCTTTACCACGAAGGAGGGGATAGCGTCTGGCGTAGGTGCATTCCTCTGGAGGAGCACCATAGCGTCCTCACTTACTGCCACAAGCTTGAGGCAGGAGGTCATCACTCTGGGAGGAGAACGACACAGAAAGTGCTCCAATCCGGCTTGTGGTGGCCTACCCTCTTCAAGGACTCTGATGAGTTCGTAAAGAGGTGTACTTACTGGTCAGAGGATGGGCACTTGTGGACAGTGTGATATGATGCCGATGCAGCCCATTCACTTCTGTGATGTTTTTGACGCATGGTGCATCGATTTCATGGGTCCATTCCCTAAGAGTCAGGGATTTGAGTACATTCTATTGGCCGTCGATTATGTGAGTCGTTGGGTTGAGGCTATCCCCGCCCGAACCGTTGATGCCAGGACAATTTGCAGATTTTTGAGGAAGCACATCATCACGCGGTTCGGGGTCCCCTCGAGTGTTGATTTCTGATGGGGGGTCTCATTTCATCAACGACCAGGTGAAGGCCCTTGCTAATGAGTTCAGCATAGACCATCGAGTTGCCACTCCATACCATCCACAGACGAATGGTCTAGCCGTGGTGTCGAACAGGGAGATCAAGACTATTTTGCAGAAAGTCGTCCGCCCTGACCGAAAGGATTGGTCACAGCTTTTGGACTCGTTCTTGTGGGCATATAGGACGTCTTTCAAGACACCATTGGGCACATCTCCCTTTCACCTCGTATATGGAAAGTCGTGCCATTTACCTGTTGAGCTGAGACTCAGGTCACTTTGGGCAGTCACTGAGATACTTGTTGATCCAGATAGTGTAGGAGACCAGAGGAGGGCAGAGTTAGCAGCCTTGGAGGAGCTTAGAGATACCTCCTTCTCAAATAGCCTACAGTACAAGGAGAGAGTGAAGGAGTGGCATGATTCTCATATCATCCACAAGCATTTTGAGCCTGGACAGAGAGTATGGTTGTTTGATGCTAGGCTTCGTCTATTTCCAGGGAAGCTACAGAGCAAATGGAAGGGACCTTATCTGGTGAGAAAGGTACACGACAACGGTAGCATTGACATATCCGAGTTGTCTTCTGAGAGTACCTTTCGAGTGAACGGCCAGCGGCTCAAGCCATTTCTAGATCATGAGCCGCGGGTCGTTGATGTTGCCCCTATTCATTTTGCGTGAGAGGTGGTCTTTTGACTCACATCTATTGCATCTCACGCCTGATTATCACTATTCTTCCGACCTGTATAGATCCAGATGTCCATATCATTACATTCTTTAGTCCCACATCCCTTTCTGCATCTTTTGATTATGCTATACTTAGGGTGCACTTTACCATAAGTATAGGGGGGATGTAAGACCTTTGGGTATTTCTTTTGATTCTATCTACTCCTGTTTTTGTTGCCTATACTTAGGGATATTTTACCCTAAGTATAGGGGGGTAGACCCTGTACATTCGCCACTCGGTTTTCCCTTTGTGTACAGCCTGATATACTTAGGATTACTTGATCCTAAGTATAGGGGGAAAAGCCGAGACTATCTTGATTTTCTATTCATTCATTCGTCCTTGCATATAGCCTTCCTTTTCACTTCCCTATACTAAGCACGAGTTATGTCTTCTTCATCGTTCTTGACTCTGAGGACATCGTTCGAGCTAAGTATAGGGGGCTGTGTATATATTTCATATATACTTTAGCCATAACTCGTACTTTGTGTGAGTGTGTTAATAAATAAAATTTGGCTAAAAACTCTAAAAACCACAAAAATTAAAAATGTTTCCTGTAAATAATCATTCCTTTATTGCACATACATAGCTAGTGTACAAATTATTTTTGTAAAAATGTTTTCAAAAACTTTTTGCGTAAAGTTTGTGTAAATATTTTCATATCAAAATTATGTATATAGTCCAAAATTTTTCCAAAATGTTTTGAAAATCAAAAGTTTGCAAAAATCTTGTGTAAATGTGTGTAAATATTTTGCAAAACTTGCATTCATGCATTCATCCATCCATGATTTCAAAACATTTTTCAAAAATTTTGCTTGTTTTTAAAAATTGTGTAAACAGCATCTTTGTATATATGTATATAGTTTTTCCGGATTATAGTTGACATTTAAACTAGCCTGGAATTAAATTGGGAAATGGAGCTTGATTAAGATCTTAATCCACCTAATTTATAAGAGGAACCTTATATGGCTTAGGGTTAAGGCTTTTCAGGTCCATGGTGACTTAATTCTTTGAGTCCATTAGGCTATGATCACATGTCATCTCTATGAGCCTAAGTAGAGCACTTAACAACATACACATGACTCATATAAACAATGGCTTTACTTGGACACCGCACTTTGCACCGAGCTCTCTACGGATGAGGTGATAAGGAGGCAGTCTTCCTTGACTTGGGGTAGCATATGAGAGTAGTACTTCTAGGTGGAACCTCTCTTCTTCTTTTAGTGAAGGAAGTGCGTCTCAACTTGGTCTGGTTGCCATGAGGTCTAACGACGGGAGTTGTGGGTTGCAATAATGCTTCAAAAGAGTGATAGTCTACTGGCTCAAGAGGAAAAACTCCTTGTATATATGCTGCACATGTATATGTTGTATAGATGCACTTGAAAAAAATGCAAAAAGAAAATAACTCCAAAAAAGTGGTGGGTTTGAGAGAAAATGATAATCCCACCGGAGTATGTATATAGTGCAATAAGCAAAGCTTGAGATTCATGTCCCATCTTATGTAGCTTGCAGCTGGGATACTTGGCTACACTGGTTGAGCTCCCAAGGATACATGGCTACACTGGCCATGGTCCATTCTCTTCTTTCCCCTCTTCTTGAGCCGGTTGAACTTGAACTTAGAAGGGAATACCCCGCTCCTCGAGGAAAGAGTGGCCAGATTGGGATCATAGAGTTACCTTGTTGGGGAGGGTTGTCAAGTTGCCATTTCTGAGGTGGAGAGCTTATACTTTACATTCACAGTACAAGGAAAGATTCATGGTCTTCAGGGTTTGTGTTTCGTGACTTGTTCTGATCTGGATTGTTGAGGAGTCTTGATTATAGATTGGTGGAACTTAGAGGCTGTTGAGTTTTAAACTTAAATCCAAATAAGGTTCCGACACATTAATAATCCAAAGATCTGATCGAGCTCCATATCTCAATTTAGTGAAGGCAAGTTTAATATTCAACCTTGATGCATGTACATTCTCCTCTTTTTCTTTTTCTTTCTCTTTTGCACTTCTTTTTCAAATAAGTGTTTGCTAAGGGACTCGCAAAGTTAAGTATAGGGGGTGATGAATACTCATTCATCACTCTTTATTCTTATATTTTAGCTACAAAAACCTTTGTAAATGCATGTATATGTTTGTAAATACAAATAATTACCTAAGAGCATGCATAGTGTAAAAATTAATAATTAGCATGTTTTTGTGCAAAAATAAAAGAATAAAGAATTAAAAGAAAAAGAGGGAAATATTTAGAATAAATATTGAGCAACCTAATCCCAAGGGAGGGCTCAGCATGGGCCTGACTGCATAAAAGCGAAAGTAGAGAGAGATAGGGAGCTCATGTGTGTAAATATACTTGTAAATATAATAAAAATATTTTCCTCTAAACATAGAATAAAATGGGCTTGTATATATTTGTAAATATTTGTAAATACAAAATCAAAATAAAAATAGAAAAATTAAAAAGAAAATAAAAATATTCACTTCTATATATATTCACCTTGTACATAGAACACCTATCCCTATTTATTTCACCTTGTAAATAAATAAATTAAAGTCCCATAAAACTTGTACATATTCCTTATCCTATTGTGTAAATAAAAAAAATAAAAACTATAAAAACAAAAATTAAATAAAAATAACAAAATTAAAAACCAAAAAGAACATTGTATATATACCATGTATATAAATATATATATATATATCTATTTATTTCACCCTTGTAAATAAATAATAAAAATAAAATAAAAACATCAAAATATTCCTAATTTTATGCTATAAATAAATAAAATATAAATTGGGAATAAAAATGTACAAAAACAATTAATTAAAAATAAAAAATTAAAAATCCATATTGTGTATATACCTATGTATAGCACTATATTGTAAATACCTTATTTTTTTTTCAAAAAAAAAAATAAAAATCACAAAAAAATAGAAAAAAATAAAACAAACATTTTTCATGTTTTGAGATTTTAATAATTCAGCCACTTAGTATTTTATTTTAAATTTCCAATTATTTCTGAGGTGACCTGTTCTGATTGGTCCACGGGAGATGTTGACCCCCCAGTTAACTCCCCCCCCCCCCCCCCCGGACCACTGAGCCCCAGATCTGAGTGCCCGACCTGACTTCTCCATTTACTCCATACTCGATCCGACGCCCATATCCGCAAATCCCGTGCTCTCCTTCTTCCTCGTGCATCCGAGATCCACGTCCGCTCATCCGCATTAGGATCCGCGCTTCGTGGGACCATGCCCGACCTCCTCTTCTCAGACCTGCACTCGTATATAGCCTGAGCTCCGCCTCCATTTTCTCGCATCTTTGGCTCATCTCTCTTCATCCTAGGACCTCCACAGCCACCGCGAGAGTGACAGCTTGCTCCCGGCCGTGTCGCAGCGAGGAGGGAGAGACCGGACCACTGATCCGGCGTCTTTGTGCCGTTGTGCGCCGCCCAGAGGTGGTGCTCGATCCTCGGGCACCGACGGCCCTCGAGGCTAGGACCTGGAGCATCCCCAGCTCTTCCCCAGTCGATATCATCCATTAGGTAGCCCTCTTTCCTTCCCTATTTCTCTAATTTAGCTTTACACCCAATTCACCCTGTCGCCGACGAGCTCCGATTCCGACCACCCTAGCCACTCGTTCGATCATCGGAGTCGACCCACATTTCCGCCTTTCCCCCGCGCACCTTCTCCACCCCTTCGTTCAACCCAGTTCACCACGGAACTGCGAGTGGGGTTCCTCCGCCATCGCTTCGTCGGAGCCCCTTCGTCCCGACGCACAGATCACCTTCACCACCCCTAACCGGGTCGAGACACATTGCCCTCGACCCAGGAGCTCGTTGTGCTTTGCAGGTCCATCCGAGCCCATCTGAGGGCTTCGACCATTCGAGCAGCAACTCCTCCTCCGCCGGTGCCGCCTGAGCTCTCCGGAGCTCCGCTGCGCCATCGGAGGGTACCATCAGACGCGGGAGGCCCAGACGCATCTCCTCCGATCCCCAGAAGCCTCCGAGGAGCTCTCCTGCACGCGCACGAGCCGGGGGAAACTCGCCGGCGTCGAGTTCATCGAGCATCCTCCGCAGCCGTCCGATCGTCCTCCAGCTCCAGATCAGATCGTAGCCGTTCATGCCTGGAGCAGCCACCACCGTCCGATCAGTGGAGGATAGACGAGGACCATCCGATCGTCGAGGGTTATCCACGTCGCTTCTCGACCGTCAGATCACCACGTGGCACGCATCCAGCCCTTGACATTTAATAAAGGGGTAATTTCCCTTAGGCCCCTCTTGTTTTTGCATTTATTATCTAGCCTTGTAAATACGCTTTGTAGTTCTTTAATTTTTGTGAATATTGCATAGAGGACCCTGTTGTTTGTTTGATTTGCATTTATATCCCTGTAAATGATGGACATGTGCTTCGCCACGTGATCTTTTGTTGTAATTGCATTTCTTGCCATGTGCATTTCGTGTGTTCTGGTTTATATTTTTATTAATTGGAATGACAAAAAGGTCCCCCCAGGCCTGAGTCACGCGCATCGTGCGTGGCCTAGGGGGCTTTACACTTTGGTCCCAAGTTTTCCAGCCTTGTTATCCAAGGGGTCCCAGAACTTATTTTAATTACATTCAGGTCTATGTGCACTGTGCCTTTGTTTTTATTTTTAATAAAATAGCAAATCGACTCCAAATTTGATGAAAATTGGATACATGGCTCCTGCCATGGTGTAAACTTTTCTCTAATTTTTGGAGACATTTTTGACACTTTTTACTATTTTTAAAAATTCAAAAACACGCAATTTTCTTACTGTCTAGTTTTAAAAATCGCAAAAAAAAATATTAAAACAACTCTAAAAATTACAAAATATATATATATATTGTTTGTTTTGTGTTGTTTGATTTTCTGACCAATTTTGGTCATTTTTAGATTTATAAAACCTATAAAAATTACAAAATCCCAAAAACCCATAAAAATTATAATAATTAAAAGAAAAATAAAAATTAATTACTCCAGTGCCTAATATTTCCTTGTATTCCCTATTTTACAAGAAAATTACCTTCAGACCTTGATAGGGCCATTTTGCATTTTAATTTGGCCCTCCAAGTCTGACTGGACAGTGCCTTTGTTTTTCAGTCTTGTTTTATTTTTATAAAATTCCATAAAAATCAAAAAATTACCAAAAAAATAACCAAAAACATAAAAAATTATAAAAAAAACATAAAAACATTTTTGTTTGAATTTTTGGATGCATTTTGAGTAATTAAATAAATCATCTAAGTTGCTTGTTTATTGATTTCCTTATTTTCTTTATTAATTAAAAAAATCCAAAAAAAATATAAAATAATTAAAAATCCACCAAAAAATCACTTTCTTTTTATTTTATTTTTATTTTAGACTACTTCGTAGGCCGCGAGGCCATTACGTGTTCCCTGAGTCCGACCCTGGTCGCTATACTAGGCTAATCCAATAGCCAGGGCCACTATTTTTGAGTTTCTTGATTTGTATTCTGTTTTGGTGGTCTGCTCTTATTTTTCTTGATTGACTGAACTCTCTCCGAGATTCGGGTCGCAACGACCCTTGATCTATTTTCATTCACCCGAGTCTCGTGGATAATTTTCGGGCCATCAAGAGGCACAAGTCTATTACATTTTCAGAATAAAATCTTTGGTTGTTAAAAACCAAATCTTTCCTTCCTCCCCAAATGGACCATAATGCCGCAAAAGGAAGAGCACAGTCGTTCATCGAGTTGCCCCCAAACGACCTTACCATCCTCCAGAAATCAAACTCACCACCAACAGAGGCCCACGGTACCCCCAACTCCTTCCATATCTGAAGAAAAAATGGACACTTGAAGAAAAGATGTTCCGCGTCCTCGAGATGCTCCCCACATCTATCACAGATCATGTCAGCAATCCCAAACAATCTTCCCCTTCTCGCCTTGTCACAAATCCTTCCTCTCCTGAGACACCAGAGGAATACTTTGACCCTGTTAGGGATATTGCTAGCCCATATGATCTTCATGTCCTAAACCTCATCCGGATCAATGAAATCCGGGCTCCCATTGAACATGGCGTAGGCCTTCTTCACTGAGAATCTGCCCCCCTCCCAAAAAAAATGATCCCTTCCCTGCGTAATACATAATGGGGATGGCAATTCTGCACACAGCCTCGAAAAATCCTCCAACCTTCGCTCTGGGATGACAGAAATGAACTGAGGGTTCCATGATCCAGAGTCACAAGCATCCGCCACAGAACAACCTTTGTCTGCTGCCAAAGCAAAAAGCCTGGGGAACCTAGTGCTAAGGATCCCCTCGCCCGTCCAGTTATCCTGCCAGAATCTGAAAACCTCCCCAGACCCTACCTTAGGCCTCAATCCCTCCCGCAACGATGGCAGGATGTCTCGAATACCGCTCCAAAGAGAAGATTCAAACCTTAATATCCTAGTCTCAAGAGAGCCCCTAACTCCATAAATATTACAAAGCAGGTTGATGACCAAACTGTCATTGTTGCCCCATATCCGCATCATCCATTTGGCCAGAAGAGCCTTATTCATACAGCAAATATCTCTAACACCCAGACCTCCCTTGCTTTTCTGTGTGATCTCTTCCCATCGAACAAGGTGAATGCCAGACCTCTGCTGCTTCCCATCTGACCAGAAGAATCTTCGCATCATTTTCTCAATCTTTTTTCTTACACCAACCGGCATCAGACGAGTTGATATGAAAAAAACGGGTATCACCGATAAGACATACTTCAAAAGCGTCAACTTACCGCCCTTTGAAAGTGTCACCGCCTTCCAACCGGCCAATCTTTGTTCAATCTTTTGGAGAACCACATCCTAATCCAATTTTTTAAGTCTGCCTGCCACCAAAGGGAGTCCCAAGTATGTAATGGGAAGGTTCCCTAAGGGGCACCCCAAGCACGCCACCCTATTTCTGCTCTCTGCCTCATCCATCCCGAACTAAATGACCACAGACTTGTTTCTGTTTATCTTGAGACCTGAGATATTACCGAAGATATCAACCAACTGCCTGGTCCTTCTGTCCTTCTCCTCTGACCCCCCTAAGAATATTACCGTGTCATCTGCATACTGAAGTAAAGGCACTGAAAAAGCCTCTGCACGAAATCCCTCACACCACCTGCCATCAATAGCTCTCTTGAACATGACCGCCAGTGCATCAGCTACCAAAACAAAAAGCATCGGAGCGAGCAGGCATCCCTGTCTTACCCCCCTCTGTGGCTGGAAGAAACCACCCTCGGGCTTCCCATTCACCAGGATCGTGAAGGAAGCGGTCGTGACACACCTCTTCATCCAGGCAATCCAAAGCTCAGGAAAACTGCAACATCGAAGAGACGTCCAAAGAAACCTCCAGTCCACGCAGTCATATGCTTTCTCAAAATCGATCTTCCAAATCAAACCTTTCTTGTCTTCTCACTGCCACTGTAGACAGATCTCGGAGGCCGTAACTAAACCATCTGCCATTTGCCATCCTGGGATAAAAGCTGTTTGATTCTGCAGAATAATCGCATCCATTATACGCTTTAATCTGTTAGCAAGAACTTTAGCAATGATAAGATAGATTGCATTGGACATTGCTATTGGTCTGAAGTCTTCCGCTCTTAAGGGAGTATTCTTCTTAGGAAGAAGGAAAAGCAGTGCCCGATTAATCTTCTTGAATCCCCTATTGGCATCTCTAAATTCATTAAGCACCCCTAAAATATCATCCTTTAACATACCCCAAAATTCATTGTAGAAACAAACAGGAAAACCATCTGGTCCGGGGGACCCGTCTGAGTTCATCCCCAAGACAGCCTTTCGAACCTCCTCCTCCTCTTCAAACTCCGACTCCAGCTCCTGCGCCTGCGCCTCTGAAAGGGACTCAACCCCCTCCCCCGCCATCTCCAACCAGTACCTTGTTCCCTCCTCGACATCCTAACAAAGTGATCCCTTAGGGCGTGCCCTAACAATGCATTCCCTTCCACTCTTTCACCCCCTACCTCAAGGCTTTGAATGAAGTTCCTCCTTCTTCTACCTGACGTCATAGAGTGGAAGAATCTTGTGTTTGCATCCCCCTCCCGTAGCCATTTTTGTCTAGACCTCTGTTTCCACTACACCTCCTCCTTCCTGTCCTCATGCAGAATAATATCCAGCAGCTGATGAATCCACATTTCATCATCTTTATTCTATCATTTTGGCATCAAAAACCCTAGCAAATGCCTGTAAATAGCATTAAATAGAGCAATTTAGCATTCATGCATGTGCATCTAAATAGTGTATAAAATACTGTAATTAAAGCCAAAATTATAGAATAAATAAAAGAAAAGAAAAAGAATAAAATATTGTAAATATTTTATGACCCAAAACCCCGAGACCTAGGCATCTTGATGAATAGGTCGACAAGGAATAAAGTAGGGGGAGATAAGGTCAAAAATACAGTATAAGTACCTATACCCTTTATTCATTCTCTATTCATTTTGGGACCTATTTTTGGTTCCACTTTTTATACATCAAATAAAGGAACTTTGTTCATGAAAATTGTAAATAATTTAATAAAGAAAAATACAAAATTGATTTCACTAAAAAATAATGTACAGATAAAAAGTTATGGTCTGAATAAAATTCCAGAATCCCAACTTCCCAGACCCGTATCTCACAAATGAAAACTCCAAATGCATCAAACTCACTTTAATTGTATATAGAATAAATTAAGCTATTTAATGGAGGTGGTTTCGCATTTGGCGGAGTTATGGTTTGAAAGTTGAGTTTTGGGACCCACCTTGTATAGCTGTATTGATTAAAATATTAAATTTATTATTTATTCATTATTTTTATATTTTTGTATTTTATAATTTTGTAAATATTACTTATAATTATATGTATATTAAAATCAGAATAAAAATGCAAAGAGAATTCAAAATAAAAACATTTATATATATATATATAATACCTAGATATTAGACCTGTGTACATACCTATACATTACTCACTTGTATTTTATTAATTATACAAAACATATCAAAAAAATAAAACAAAAATATATTTGTGTATATAAAAGTATTTTATAATTTTAGAAAATAATAATAAAATTAAAATACATAAAATAAAAATAAACTATTAACTTATATAGGTAATATACCTATAAAGGGTATAAGTGTAAACTTGTAAAAATACATCTCATCAAAATAATTAAAAATCAGAATAAAAAATTTATAATTTTATAAACACTTTTTATTTATTAACCTAATAAAATACTAACATTTACTTTTTTAAATTGATTTTTGAAAGCATTTGTTTAGGTTTTTCCTGGTTGGTCCACGTGGACCAACCAGGGGTCTCGGATAGTTGACCCATGTCAACTATCTGACCTGCACCTGCAGCCCGTGTCAGAAGCTAGTTTTGACCCGTTGCCACCCCTTTTTCGAGGCCAAGGTTTTCATTTTTTCATGATGATTTCTTCTGCAAATTTGTTGCTCGATTATCCAGGATACTCGCCCTATGTTTAGTTTGGCTTTTGGATCGCTACACCGCCTTGCACGGCTCGTTCTTTGGACCCCCTCGTCAACCTTTCAAAACCAACCCCATGCTTCCATTTTGATTTGGAACCGCAAATCATCTAGAACCCTCCCTCCTTTGGCTCGCGTTGAAGACCTGTTGGTGACAGCAACGGGTTGCCACCGTCCAAGCGGAGGAGAAGCAACAGTTCTAGGCGTGTTCCGCACCTCCAGCGAACCTCGCCGTGGAGGTAGTCCCACCTCGGGTCTTGCCCCCTTGAGGTATCATTCACTTCTATTTCTCGCTTGTTTCATTCCCTAGAATTAGAGTGTCGCTAAACCATTCAAATTGCCATCATTGGCCTATCGATTCGCTCAATCGATTGATCACCGGAGCCATCTCCGGCCACCTTCACGTTCTCACGTTCCGCCTCGCTAGGGTCTCTTCCCTCTCGCTGCGAGGTCGGGGCATTTTGCCCCCGACCTCTTCATCTTTTCTTTGCAGGTCCTGGAGGCGCGAAGAACCCCATCTGGGTTCAATTTTGTCAACAGCAAACCACCTGGAGCCACCTCCCTCCGCCGACCACGCAGCGACGCTCCGGCCACTCCTTGGCCGTTTTGGGGGCGTCGTACAATCGAGGGGGCTCCCAGGAGGTCTGGGGTGCCATTGGAAGGGAAGAATCTGCTCTGGACGTCGAGATTTTGAAGCTCAAAAGTCCCCCGGAGACTGTTCTTCGTGCGTTCGTCCTCCACGCTCTAGAGCCGTCGGATCTATCGCGTTCTTCGTGGGCTACATCATCCCTTGGATCTCATCCAGCCGTCACCGTCCGATCTTGCTAACAGGTCTAATCTGGGCCGCTCAAGGCGAAGGGGTATCGGGCTCTGCGAGGCCGCCACGTGGCGTAAGTGACCGCTTCGCCGCCGTTGGATGCACCCCCGTGTGTGGGTATTTTGCTACTTCTTCCCACGGTTTTTTGTATTTAACATCTAGCGTATAAACTTTTCGATTGCTGAGTTATATTTTTGTAATAATTGCTGGAAAGCCCTTAGAACTTTTTGGATTTGCGTAACAGTCCTTCCTAGGTGCACGCACTTTCGCACGTGCTCCCTGAGAATTTTGCAGGATCAACCTTGCAATCTCCACTTTTAATATTTAGTCTTTGAACTTCTCATTTCAGTAGAGAACTTTTTGGGAAAATTACTGTTGTGTCCTTAAATATTTTGATATTTGCGTCTGAGCCCCTCCCAGGCGCGCGTGTTACTCACGTGCGCTTGGGGACTTTTGCAATCAAGCCCTTGCAGCTTTTGGTTTTGTTATTTTGGCCCAGACACTATTAGTTTAAGTTCAAACTTTTGTGAAAAATTGCAGGCGTGCCCCATAGTTTTTTGATATTTGCAGAAACACCCCTACCAGGCCTTAATATTTTTGCATGCTTGTCGTATTTAATTAAGGCCCCTTTTAATTCCAACAATTCTCAAAAATTAAACTTAAGCTCCTGTGTGCTTGTATGTTAACGCCATATTTTTAGATTTTATTTTTGTCGCATTTTTATATTTATTAAAAATCAAAAACATGCTCTTTGCCTACTGTCTAGCTTAGAAAATACCAAAAAAATAATATCTCGAAAAAATCCAAAAAAAATTCCCTACTGTCTATTTTAACCTATTTCAGTGTCAGTCCAAAAATCACTAAAAAACTAAAAAGAAAAGCCTTAAAAATTCAAAAATACATAAAAAATATAAAAATCCTAGAAAACTCTAAAAATTATAAACCTAGTTCCAGTTTCCTCTATATTTTATTATCTTCATTTGAAAAATAGTGTGGAAAAATTTTGTGGCTATCTGATATTTTTAATTCCCATTTTACCCCCAACTAGTAGCCTTTTCACTGTTTTGATTTATTTCAGTTTTTAAAAATACCAAAAATAGTTTGAAAAAACCCAAAAATCACAAAAAATAGTAGAAAATCATAAAAAATGCCAAAAACATTTTTATTTCTGAATTTTTGGCTATTTTTTGCATATTTTTCTCAATATTTTATCTTCTCTTTTATTACATTGTCTTTATATTTCCAATATTGAAAAAGAAAAAAAAATAAAATATAAAATATAAAAATCAGAAAATTAAAAACAAAATACAAAATTGAAAATTAAAAAAAAATTAAAAACCACAAAATTCTTTGCTTTGCATAGTGTAGACACACTTCACACTCACACATACATTTACTTGTGCACCTACCCTGTTTGCTCCCTGTGTTCGAACTCTCTGCATACTTGTCCTATACATCTTTTGTGCAGAGTTAAAAATAAATTTTAACTCCACATTTATTTCTAATTGTTGATCTATAGGGGTTAATTGTTGATTAAATACATGATTCTTTTGAGAGTCGCCACAGCGACGGCTGTCTCGCCTTGTGTGAGACACCAATTTAGACTCTCTTGAAATCTATGTTTATCAAATGGCGCCGTTGCCGGGGAGCAACAGCGAGTAGTTCATTACTTTGCTTGATTGTGTTGATTGCCTACAATTGCTTCACTTTATCTCTCTTGCATTTTTGATATATATTGATTAAGCTTTCTGACCACCCTTTTTTTGACTTCTTGCGAGGGACCGCGGAGCGAGGCGGATCACCTAGGTGACCCGAAGCATCCTTGGGAAGCGGAGCCGGTTGTTCTTTGGCCAAGCCGGCAGGAGAGAGCAGGAGGAGAGGGAGAGAGTAGTAGATAGCTTCCATTTATATTTGGTGAGAGAGATGCTTAATTTGTTATAATACAAGACTCAGGACTTGGACACTCAGACTATAGGGCCTAATTTCCGGGTGTTTGTTCACCCGGGGACTCACCGCGGCTTTTAATCGCGTTTTCCGCTTGTCATTTTCCGATTTGTTTTTATTTTCATTTCTTTTGTGGATTGAGCCCTTAGACTCTAGGCTTGCTTGATCGATTAGAATAGGTCCAAACACATTAATAATCTTTGCATGCTCATATAGATTGTTTTTGGACTTAGACTAATTAAACAGTTAATCACTAGCCCTCGATCCGCGTGCCGCGAGCTCATCCCGCCAAGCGCTTCTCCTAAACTCGATGAGTCGAGAGAAGGAGGGGTGAGCCTAGACCGGACACTAGGGATTGGAGGTTAGTGGTTAGCTTGTGGTTCTTCACGCTAGCAGTTGCCTATCTTAGGATGATTTCCGCTTTGCATACCGGCATATAGATTAGGTTTATAAATTCTGCTTTGCATCCCGCATGGGGAAAGCTGGGATTCGCTGTAAGTCTTCTCACTTTGCATTCATCATCTAGGCACAAAGGTGAGATTTCCACCTTGGTGTCGACGTGCACGGCTTTTCCGACTCTACTCTCTCTCTGTTTTTGGACAAAGTAGGACCAAGAAAATACAAAAACCGTTAGGCATTTGTTTGAATCAACTCAAAAGAAGCGATAACACCAAAAAAGTTAAAAAAGGGACTGTTGATAGCTGATCTGAACACTCGGGTAAAAGGTCATCAAAGGTCGTTGCGACCCAAGCAATCAGACTCAGTCAATCCAGAAAAGAGACCACCAAACAAGATGAAATCAACTCGAAAATCCAATAGCGGTCTTGTTATTTTATTAACCTGGTATAGCAACCAGGGTCGAACACAAGGAGCACGTAATGGCCTCGCGGCCTACGAAGTAGTCAAAACAAGAAATAAAAGGAAAGAGAAGGGTATTTTTGGTGGATTTTAGTCTTTTTATATTTTTTGGATTTTTAATTAATTAAGAAAATAGAAAAGACAAGGAAACAAGGCAATTCAACAATTTATTTAATGCAATAAAAATCAACCAAAAATTCAAATAAAAATGTTTTTGTGTATTTTATAATTTTTACTGTTTTTAGTGAATTTTTGGGATTTTTCTGATGTTTATTTAATTTTCTAAAAATCAAACAAGCCTAGAAAATAAAGAAACTGTCCAGCCGAGCTTAAGGGACTTAGATAAAATATCTAAAAATCCCCAATAAGCTTGGAGGTAATTTTCCTGTAAAGAGAAAAAGACAAGGAAAATTTAGGCACCTTAATTATTAATTTTGGATTTTTAGTTTATTTATTAGAATTTTTATGAGTTTTTGGGTGTTTTTCGATTTTTAAGAGTTTTATATAATGAAAAATAGCCAAAATTGGCCAGAAAATCAAACAAGCCAAAACAAACAGTAGCTAATTTTTTTGTACTTTTTAGATGAGTTTATTATTTTTTGTGAATTTTTAATTTAGTCAGTAATTAAAATGGATGTTTTTGATTTTTTAAAAATAGCAAATAAAGGCAAAAATGTCTCCAAAATTCTAGAAAATTTTACAATATGGCAGGAGCCATGTGTCCAATTTTCATCGAATTTGGAGTAGGTTTGATATTTTATTCAAAAATAAAACTTAGGTACTGTGCATAGGGACCTGAGTGCAAATACCCAAAGCCCTGGGGGGTTCGATGCAAAATTCCCAAGGAATCACGCGCGTAGCGCACTCAGGGACCTAAATGTAAACAAAATAAAGTTCTGGGGCTATTTGGTAACAGGTACCAAAAGTCCGAGGACTTGTTTGTAATTTGCCCACAAATATCACGCACATGCGTATAAAAACAACTCATAGGGGCATATCTGCAATTATCCAAAAGTATTCATTCATTCCATAACATGGAAGAACAACAGGGCTAAATATGCAAAATATCCCAAAAGGCACGCGTCGATGCACGTGCTACACTACAAACAGGGGCATATGTGCGAATAAAGTAAAACTCAGGGTCCAAAGTGCAATTGTACCGGAAATAAAACAACTAAACTATGTATTTACTGGACTAAATAATAAAAACTAAAAGCAGAGGGGCCTAAGGACAATTACCCCTTATTAAAATCTCGAGGGCTGGGTGCGCGACGTGTGGCAGATCGGACGGGTTGGATGGCGCGCCGCACACTAAAGGAGCCCTCGGAGCGATCCGATGGCTGGAATGCTCCCACGTGGATAATCAAACGACTGAGCTGCGATGTGGAGCTGCGAAGGGGTCCTGGCTCGGATCGGACGGAGGAGTGAAGTCACGTGCTAGATCTGACGGCTGCAACGCGTCATGGCTTAACCTCGCTGGATCAACAGTTGCGATCGAGCCTCGGAAGATCTGGCGGTCAGTGCTACTCCGTGGATGAACGGACGAGATCTAATCTAAAGCATCGAGGCCGATCTGACGGTGGACGAAGGTCCTGGAAGAACTCTCGGCCGGCGAACTTCGCCGGCCCAATGTGCGCGCTCCTGACCTCCTCGCGGGGCTCTGATGATCAGAGAAGAGTCGCCGTGGGCCTCCGCGTCAAATGGGACTCTCCGATGCAGCAACGAAGCTCTAAGGAGCCCGGTAAGCTCGGGCGGAGAAGCGCCTCTTGGTTCGAGTCAGAGGACCTCAGATGTCCCTTGTAGTACATGCAAAAGAACTCCAGAAGACTCATGGGTCGAGGGCAAAGTGCCTCGACCCCATTAGGCGTGGTGAAAGTGGTCGGGGAGTCGGTGCGGGCGAGTTCCGGCAAAGGGGTAGACGGAGGAGCTCGAACCCCATCTCCTGTGCGAGCTGGGTTGAGTGGAGAGGCGTAGAACGTGCGCGGGAGGAAGGCGGAGGCGATGGTGGATTCCGATGATCGAACGGGAGGGTGAGGTAGTCGGAATCAGCGAAAATCGACGGCAACACGAATTGGGGCTAATCGGAAATTAAAGAACTAGAGACAAAATCTAAGCTACCTGGGTGGATGGGTCGACTGGGAAGGAGCTTTTGCAGCTCTGGGTCCTTGCCTCGAGGACCGTCGTTGTCCGAGGCTCTGGCTCCTGCTCTGGGCGGAGCACGGCAGAGCAAACCACCGGATCAGTGGTTCGAGCACCCTCCGCCTCGCTGCTACACCTCCGAGGCAAGCTGTCACTCTCGCGCGGAAGGTGGAGGTCACTGGAAGGAGGAATGGCAAGCCAAAGATGAGGAATGAAGTGGAGGAGCTCGGAATTTATTTGGGTGCAGGTCCGGCAAGATCTGATCGGGTAGGGCAATGGGGAGCGCGGATCCAGAAGCGGGCACTCCGGCGAGGGTGTCGGATGTGTTGCGCGTGGAGCGGCCTCAGGGTTTAGGTGTGAGGGGATTGGGTATGGATGGGAAAAATCCGAGAAACCGGGTCGGGCACCCAGGACCCGTGTGAAGTGGTCCACAGGGGGGAGTTGACCGGGCGGTCAACAACCCCCGTGGACCAATGAGAGACAGCCACGTGGAAATGATTTGTGAAATCATTTAAAAATAGTAAATGGCTGAATTATTAAAAACTTTAAACAAGAAATATTTTTGTTTAATATTTTCTATTTTTTGTGATTTTTAATTAATTTTTCAAAAATAAAATAAGGTATTTACATTATATAGCTATATATAGGTATATGTACAATATATGGATTTTTCTTTTTGATTTTAAATTTATTATTTTTGTACACTTTTATTCCCATTTTATATTTTATTTATTTATATCATAAAATTAGGAATAAAAAGATGTTTTTATTTTATTTTTATTATTTATATACATAGGTGAAATAAATAGATATGTACATATATATACATGGTATTTTTACAATGTATTTTTAGGTTTTTAATTTTGTTCTTTTTATTTTGTTTTTGTTTTAGTTGTTTTTATTTTATTTATTTACATCATAAAATATAGAGTATTTACAAATTTTATGGAATTTCATTTTATTTATTTATAGGGTGAAATAAATATAAGTGAGTGGGTTATATACATGATGAATATGCACAATTAGATGTTTTTGTTTTCTTTTTAATTTTGGTATTTTTGTTTTGATTTTTATATTTATAAATATATACAAATATTTACAAGCCCTTTTTAGTCTATTTTTAGGAGGAAAATATTTTTATTTTATTTACATATATATTTACACACATGAGCCCCTATCTCCCTCTACTTTGGCTTTTATGCGGTCAGGCCCATGCTGAGCCCTCCCTTGGGTTAGGTTGCTCAATATTTATTCTAAATATTTCCCTCTTTTTCTTTTTGATATTTATTCTTTTATTTTTGCACAAAAACATGCTAATTATTACTATTTACACCATGCATGCTTTTGGTAATTATTTATATTTACAAATATATACATGCATTTGCAAAGGTTTTTGTAGCTAAAATATAAGAATAAAGAGTGATGAATGAGTATTCATCACCCCCCTATACTTAACTTTGCTAGTCCCTTAGCAAACACTTATTTGAAAAAGAAGTGAAAAAGAAATAAGGAAAAAGAAAAAGAGAATGTACATGGATCACGGTTGATTTATTAAACTTACCTTCATTAAATTAAGGTATGGAGCTCGATCAGATCTTTGGATTATTAGTGTGTCGGAACCTTATTTGGACTCAAGTTTAAAACTCAACAGCCTCTAAGTTCCACTAATCTATAACCAAGACTCCTCAATGCTCCAGATCAGAACAACTCATCAATCACAAACCCTGAAGACCATGAATCTTTCCTTGTCCTGTGAATGTGAGGTCTAAGCTCTCCACCTCAGAAATGGAAACTTGACAACCCTCCCCAACAAGGTAACTCTATGACCTCAATCTGGCCACTCTTTCCTCGAGGAGCGGGGTATTCCCTTCTAAGTTCAAGTTCAACCGGCTCAAGAAGAGGAGGAAGAAGAGAATGGACCATGGCCAGTGTAGCCATGTATCCTTAGGAGCTTGACCAGTGTAGCCAAGTCTCCCTGCTGCAAGATACATAAGGTGGATCATGAACTCAAGCTTTGCTTATTGCACTCTATATACATACTCCGGTGGGATTATCATTTTCTATCAGACCCACCACTTTTTTGGAGTTATTTTCTTTTTACACATTTTTTTCAAGTGCATCTATACAACATGTTCATGTGCAGCATATATACAAGGAGTTTTTCCTCTTGAGCCAGTAGACTATCCCTTTTTTGAAGCTTTATTGCAACCCACAACTCCTGTCGTTAGACCTCATGGCAACCAGACCAAGTTGAGACGTACTTCCTTCACTAAAAGAAGAAGAGAGGTTCCAACTAAAAGTACTAACCTCATATGCTACCCCAAGTCAAGGAAGACTGCCTCCTCACCACCTCATCCGTAGAGAGCTCGGTGCAAAGTGTTGATGTCCAAGTAAAGACATTGTCTATATGAGTCATGTGTTGTTGTTAAGTGCTCTACTTAGTCTCATTGAGATGACATGTGATCATAGCCTAGTGGACTCAAAGAATGAAGTCACCATGGACCTGAAAAGCCTTAAACCTAAGCCCTATAAGGTTCCTCTTATAAATTAGGTGGATTAAGATCTTAATCAAGCTCCATTTCTCAATTTGATTCCAGGCTAGTTTAAATGTCAACTATCATCCAGAAAAACTATATACATATGTACACAAGATGCTATTTACACAAAGTTTACATTATGCAAAATTTTTGAAAAATGTTTTGAAATCATGAATGGATGATGCATGAAGTGCAAGTTTTGCAAAAGGTATTTACACACATTTACACAAGATTTTTGCAAACTTTTGATTTTCAAAACATTTTGGAAAAATTTTGTACTATATACATAATTTTGATAAGAAAATATTTACATAAGCTTTACACAAAAGATTTTTTAAATCATTTTTACAAAAATAATTTGTACACTAGCTATTTATGTGCAAATAAAAGAATGTTTATGTACATGTAAAAAAATTTTAATTTTTGGGATTTTTAGGGGTTTTAGCCATTTTATTTATTAACACACTCACACAAAGTACGAGTTATGGATAAAGTATATATGGAATATATACACACCCCCCCTATACTTAGCTCGAACGATGTCCTCGGAGTCAAGAGCGATGAAGAAGACATAACTCGTGCTAGGTATAGGTAAGTGAAAAGGAAGGCTATATACAAAGACGAATGAATGAATAGAAAGTCAAAAGGAACTCGAGTCTTCCCCCCTATACTTAGGATCAAGTAATCCTAAGTATAGCAGGCTGTATACTAAGGGAAAACCGAGTGGAGAATGTACAGGGTCTACCCCCCCTATACTTAGGGTAAAATATCCCTACGTATAGGCAACAAAAACAGGGGTAGAAAGAAACAAAAGAAATACCTGAAGGTCTTACATCCCCCCTATACTTAGGGTAAAGTGCACCCTAAGTATAGCATAATCAAAAGATGAGGAAAGGGATGTGGGACTAAAGAATGTAGTGATATAGACATCTGGATCTATACAAATCGTAAGATCAGTGAAAATCAGACGTGAGATGCATTAGATGTGAGTCAAAAGACCACATCCCACGCAAAATGAATCGGGGCAACAACAACGACCCGCGGCTCATGATCTAGAAATGGCTTGAGCCACTGGCCATTCACATGAAAGGTACTCTCAGAAGACAACTCGGATATATCAATGCTACCGTTGTCATGTACCTTTCTCACCAAGTAGGGTCCCTTCCACTTGCTCTGTAGCTTCCCTGGAAATAAACGAAGCCTCGCATCAAACATCCATACTCTCTGTCCAGGCTCAAAATGCTTGTGGCTGATGTGAGAATCATGCCACTCCTTCACTCTCTCCTTATACTGTAGGCTGTTTGAGAAGGCGGTATCTCTCAACTCCTCCAGGGTTGCTAACTCTGCCCTCCTCTGGTCTCCTACACCATCTGGATCCATAAGTATCTCAGTGACTGCCTAAAGTGACATGTGCCTCAGCTCAACATGTAAATGGCACGGCTTGCCATATACGAGGCGAAAGGGAGATGTGCCCAATGGTGTCTTGAAAGACGTCCTATATGCCCACAAGACCGAGTCCAAAAGCTGTGACCAATCCTTTCGATCAGGGCAGATGACTTTCTGCAATATAGTCTTGATCTACCTATTCGACACCTCAGCTAGACCATTCGTATGTGGATGGTAAGGTGTAGCAACACGATGGTCTATACCGAACTCGCTAGCAAGGGCCTTCACCTGTTCAGTGATGAAATGAGACCCCCCATCTGAAATCACAACTCGAGGGACCCCGAACCGCGTGATGATGTGCTTCCTCAAAAATCTGCAAACTGTCCTCGCATCAGCAGCTCGGGCGGGGATAGCCTCAACCCAACGACTAACATAATCAACGGCCAACAGAATGTACTCAAATCCCTGACTCTTAGGGAATGGACCAATGAAATCGATGCCCCATGCGTCAAAAACCTCACAGAAGTGAATGGGCTGCATCGGCATCATATCACGCTGTCCACAAGTGCCCATCCTCTGACAGTCAGTACACCTCTTCACGAACTCATCAGAGTCCTTGAAGAGGATAGGCCACCAGAAGCCGGATTGGAGCACATTCTGTGCTGTTCTCCTCCCAGAATGATGTCCTCCTGCCTCAAGCTTGTGGCAGTAAGTGAGGATGCTATGGTGCTCCTCCTGAGGAATGCATCGATGCCAGACGTTATCCCCTCCTTCGTGGTAAAGGATGGGATCCTCCCAGTGGTAGGACCTGGCCTTCGCAAGGAAGGTCTCAAGCCTCTGCCTGGGCCAATCTTGTGGGACTTTCCCAGCAATGAGAAAGTTCACAATATCGGCATACCACGGGAGTGAGGCGATAGCAAGGATCGCCTCATCTGGGAAGGTCTCACAAATGGGATCAATGTGCTCAGACTCCTCAGGCTGCTCTAAACGAGAGAGGTGATCCGCCACCACATTATTGACTCCGGGCTTATACTTGATCTCAATGTCGAACTCCTGGAGTAGAAGGATCCATCTAGTAAGTCTGGCCTTGGCATCCTTCTTTGCCATAAGGTATCGGATGGCGGTGTGATCGGCGTACAAGGTCACTCTAGATCCAATGATATAAGATCTGAACTTATCTAGGGCGAACACTATGGTTAGCATCTCCTTCTCTGTGACCGTATAATTCCGATGCGCGGAATCCAATGTGCGGCTAGCGTAGTGGACAGCAAAGGGGACTCCATCCCTCCTCTGTCCCAGCACTGCCCCCACGGCAAAATCGGAGGCATCTGTCATGATCTCGAATGGGAGAGACCAATCCGATGGCTGGAGAACAGGAGCCTCAATAACACACTGCTGTAGAATCTCAAAGGACGAAAGACACTTGTCATCGACAAGGAACTCGGTGTCATTCGTCAAGAGGTCAGTCAACGGCCGGGCAATCTTGCTGAAATCATGAATGAATCGCCGGTAGAAACCGACGTGCCCCAGAAATGACCGTAACTGCCTCAAATTGGACGATAGTGCAAGTTTTCTAATGACATCAACCTTGGCCGGATCAACCTCCATGCCCCTGTTGGAGATGATGTGGCCAAGCACCGTCCCTTGAGTCACCATGAAGTGACTCTTCTCCCAAGAAAGCACCAAGTGAACCTCTATACATCGCTGGAGTACTCGGTCTAGGCAAACAAGACAGGAGTCGAATCTGTCGCCGTAGACCGAGAAATCATCCATGAAGACCTCCAAACACTCCCCTACCATGTCCGAAAAGATCGACAGCATGCATCTCTGGAAAGTCGCAGGGGCATTGCATAGCCCAAATGGCATGCGTCGGAAGGCGTATGTGTCGAAGGGACAGGTAAAGTTGGTCTTCTCCTGGTCCTCAAGAGCGATGGCCACCTGGTTGTAGCCTGAGCACCCATCCAGGAAACAGTAATGGCTCTTCCCTGCCAGTCTCTCAATGATCTGGTCAATAAAAGGCAAGGGGAAATGGTCCTTCTTGGTGGCCTGGTTGAGTCTCCTATAGTCAACACAGACCCGCCAAGAGGTGGGTACTCGTGTAGCAATCTCCTCTCCCGACTCACTGATCACAGTCGTGATGCCCGTCTTCTTGGGCACCACATGCAAGGGGCTGACCCACTTGGAGTCGGAAATGGGATAAATAAAATCTACGCTCCACCATTTTGAGATTTCCTTCATGACGGCCTCTCTCAGGTTGGGGTTCAGCTGCCGATGGAACTCACGTGACGGCTTCTCCCCCTCCTCGAGATAGATATGGTGGGAGCACAACGCTGGACTAATCCCATGGAGATCTGCTACGCTCCATCCGATTGCCTTGCGGTTCTTTTCAAGAATCCCCATCAAACGGGATTCTTTCTCTCCAGTCAGATCGGCGGAGATGATGACTGGGTACATCTCAGGCTCGCCCGCAAGGAATCGATACTTCAGCGAAGTAGGGAGCGGTTTCAGCTCTGGACAGCTGGGTGCTGGCAAGTCTGGCTTCGGAAGAAGATGCGTGTATGCTGCCAAATCTGCCTGGGAGAATGAAAACGAACTCTCGCAAACTGGATCTGAAGAAGGCTGCTCAAAGGAAATGTCTCTGATCTGCTCGGCATCTACCTCCTCCTCAGCTGAAGGCTCTGTGGGACTCAGGTCTGGCATGTGATCCTCGCAATCTGCCCAATCAGACTCTGAATCCGAGGGATCTCCATCACAAAAGGTGGCATCAGCACCACTGTCACACAAGGTGGCCTCAGTACCACCAACATCACTAAACATTGTGTCGTTGTCGAGACCCAGCTCTGCTGCCACTAAAGTATCCTAAACCAGGGCTGTGCTCTCCAAGCTCTCCTCTGTTGTCATCTCGGCATCAGCAGTGTCTGAAAATGAGAGGATGGCCTGTGCTGCGGGGTCTACCCATGCTGCCTTGTCGTATGTGATCACAAAATCACAGCCCGGTATCTGTCAGCTGCTCTGCATCTGAAGTCGTCTCTGAGCATGATCTGTCTCTGGCTCTGTAGTCCTCGACCGTATCTATTTGTACACTTTTGCCCTCGACGCGAAAGTATACCTTCCCGCTATCATGGTCAGTCACCGCCTTGGCTGTGTCCAAGAACGGACGACCGAGAATGATGGGGGTATCGGTCACTGAATCAGGGATCTCCATGTCCAACACTACGAAGTCCACGGGGAATTGCAGGCCCTGAATAGTGACGACAACGTCTCGCAACAACCCCTTCAGCCTCTTGATAGATCGATCAGCGAATTGAAGGACTGTCCTGCTCTGTCTAAGAGTGCCCAACTCGAAGCGGTCGAGAAGGGCTGCCGGAAGGAGGTTGATAGACGATCCGCTATCCAATAGAGTCCGGTCGAACCTCTGCTCTCTGATATGACATCTGACATATAGGGCTCCTGAATCTAGCCTCTTGGCCGGCAGACGGTTCTGGATCGTGAAACACGTGGCTTTCGTCAGCACATGGATCTCTGAGTGGTGGTTCCTCCTCCTCCTCCTGACTGTAGTCTTGTCTCTCAACGAACGCTGAAGAAGGGGGATGTGCTGCAAATCCTCATGAAGGGTCAGCTGTATGTGGAATCTGTCAATCATGCTCTGGTTGAACTCCTCCTGCTCTCTCTTTTTGGATCTTTTTCTTTTTTCTTCCCCTTCCCCATCTGAAGGGCTCTAGGGAAGGGGATCACTAGGTCCTTCTCAGATGAAGGACTAGGAATAGGTCTAGACGGCTCGACGGCCGGATCCGCACATACATCAAGCACCACAGTGGGACCTGAATAAACTAAACCTTTTCCTTTATTCACAACATGGTTCCGAGGTACGTCAGAATGAGGAAAAACTACAGCTCTCTCAGAATCAACACCGGTGGCTGATAACACAAAACTCTGAGCAACTAAGGGAAAGGTACTGAATCGAAGGTCGTTGCGACCTCAATCACTCGGATGTGTATATCAAGAAAAATCGAACCACTCGATACAAATAAAATCAATCAGAACAAAGAAGCGGTCCTGCTATGTGTTTAACCTGGTATAGCACCCAGGGTCGAACTCAAGGAGCACGGATTGGCCGAAGGCCTACGAAGTAGTAAAAATAAATAAAATAAAAGACAAAATCTTTTTAGTGGTTTTTAATTATTTTTATATTTTTTTTGGATTTTTAATATATAAAGAAAATAAGAAAAGTAAAGGAGAACACAATTCAACAAATTATTTCAAGCAACAAAAATCAACCAAAAATTAAAACAAAAATATTTTTATGTGTTTTATATTTTTTAGTGTTTTTGATAAATTTTTGATAATTTTCTGATGTGTATTTTATTTTCTAAAAATCAAACAGTAGCAAAAAGAAAAGGTACTGTCCAGCCGAGCCAAGAAACCCTAGATAAAATATCTAAGGGCCTCAAAAAGGCCTGGAGGTAATTTTCCTGTAAACTAGAGGAAACAAGGAAAATTTAGGTACCAAGTTTATTGTTTTTGGGTTTTTAATGTATTTACTAGAATTTTTATGGGCTTTTTGGTGTTTTTAAGTCTTTAAGGTTTTAAGCAATGAAAAATAGCCAAAATTGGCTAGAAAATCAAGGAACACCAACTAAACAGTAGCTAATTTTTATAGAATTTTTAAAGAAGTTTTTATATTTTTTGTGATTTTTCAATCTAGACAATAACAAAAATTAAGGTTTTTGAATTTTTAAAAATATCAAAAAAAACCAAAAATGTCCTCAAAAATCCTTGAAAATCCTACATCATGGCAGGAGCCATGTGTCAAATTCTCATTGAATTTGGAGGTGATTTGATATTTTATTCAAAAATAGCAAAAGGGTATTGTGCATAGGGACTGAAATGCAAATACCTAAAGTTCTGGGGGTCCCGGTGCAATTAACCCAGCAAACCACGTGCCAAGCACGTGCCTGGGGCACTCAGGGACCTATATGTAACAAAAATAAGTCCCGAGGACCTATTGGTAACACGTACCAAAAATCCAGGGGGCTCAGTTGCAAATAACCCAAAATAAAACGCACATGCGAGAATATATCATTCACAGGGGTATATATGCAATTAACTAAAAAGTTTCATTCATTCATAAACATCCAGAACTACAAGGGCATCTACTGCAAATACACCAATAAAACACGTGACGAAGCACGTGGCTCACAACAAGCAGGGGTATATATGCGATTACACTAAAGCGCAGGGTCCTCTATGCAAATAAACCCAAAACTAAACAACGTATTTAAATATTTACAGGACTAATGCGAAATAAAACAAAGATAAGGGCCTAAGGGTAAATTACCCTTTATTAACCGGAGCGGCTGGATGGCTGCCACGTGGAGATCGGACGGTCCAAATGGGGGCGGCTCTCAACGCAGGTGCTGCTCTGGTCGATCCAACGGTCCAGGCCAGGACACGTGTGGATCTAACGGTCCGGATCAGGTGCCTCAGATCTGACGTCCACGGGCGCTCCAGGAATGGGCGGTCAGGATGACGCCTGGAGCTAGGGGGCTGATCCGACGACGCTGGAGGGTGCTGGAAGAACTGGTCCCCGGCGAACTTCGCCGGGCTCGTGCGGGTGCTGGCCTCCTCCTTGGAGCGCTCTGGTGATCGGAGAAGCAAGCTGGTGCGCTCCTGCGTCTGCTGCGGTGCTCCGATGATCGACCCGAGCTCGGAGGAGCTCAGGCACGGTCGGCGGAGCTGGGTGTCCCGGCCTGAGTGACCAATCCCTCAGATGGGCTCGGTAAGACCTGCAAAAGGGCTCAGAAGACTCGCGGGTCGAGGGCAAACTGCCTCGACCCAGTTAGGCGGAGCGAAGGTGGACGATGCGTCGGGGTGATGGGCTCCGGCGAAGGTGGAAGACGGTGGAGCCCGGTTCCCAGCTCCTGTGCGAGCTGGGTTGTGTGAGTGGGTGGAGAACGCGCGGCGGAGGAAGGCGGAGATGTAGGTTGGGTCCGATGGTCGAACGGTGGTCGGAACCGGGGTGAATCGAAGAAAGATGACGATGGCGAAGATTGGGGGTAAACGGAAATTAGATGAAATAGCTAAGCTAAGGGACTACCTGGGTGAAGGAATAGACTGTGGCGGAGCTGGGGAAGCTCCCGGTCGTCGCCTCAAGGGATGTCTCTGCCCGAGGCTCGAAGCTCGCTCAGGTGGCGGAGCTACGGCGGTGACTTCGCCGGATCAGTGGGTTCCTCCTCCTCGCCTCGCTGCAACAGGCGGAGACGCTCGCTGTCACTCGTGCAGTCACTCTGGAGCTCACAGGGAAGAAGGGGAATGGCCAAAGATAGCGTGGGAAGGTGGCTGAGCTCCAGCTTTATATGGCTAGGAGTCCGAGAAGAGGGGGTCCGGGCAAGCTCAGGAGCGCGCAGATCCCGAGGGAGCGGCTCCGGCGAGGATGCCGGATGCAAGGAGGATGATTCGGACCCGGGGTTTGGTATAATGGCGGTCGGGTCAGCCGGATAAAAATAGGAGAAGACGGGTCGGGCAGGACGGACCCGACTCTGGTGGTCCTGGGGGGGAGTTGACCGGGGGTCAATGATCCCCTGTGGACCAATCAGAGCCCGCCAAGCTTTGAGTTTTTATTTAATTATTTTGGGCCAGAAAATGACCGAATTTTCAAAAACTTAAAACATGAAATATTTTTATTTTATTTTTTTCCTATTTTTTTGTGATTTTTAAATAATTTTTGGAAATAAAAATAAGGTATTTACATTATATAGCTATATATAGGTATATATACAATATGTAGGCTTTTGATTTTTGATTTTTAATTATTATTTGTGTACAATTTTTATTCCTATTTTATATTTTATTTATTTATAGTATAAAATAAGGAATAAAAGGATGTTTTATTTGATTTTTATTATTTATTTACATAGGTAAAATAAATAGTTATGTACATCTATATACATGGTATATGTACAATGTATTTTTGTATTTTTGATTTTTCTATTTTTATTTTGATTTTTGTTTTGATTCTTTTTATTTTATTTATTTACAATATATAATATAGACTATTTACAAAAAGTTTAGAAAATAACTTTATTTATTTACAAGGTTAAATAAATATATATAGGTATGGTTTATGTACATGGTGAAAGGGTATTTTTAATCTTTTTGATTTTTAATTTTTTTATTTTGTTTTTATATTTTTATAAATATATACAAATATTTACAAGCATATTTTTGGGTGAGGAAAATATAGTTTTATTTACTTACACAAATATTTACACCTGAGCCCCAATCTCCCTCTACTTTGGCTTTTATGCGGTCAGGCCCATGCTGAGCCCTCCCTTGGGTTAGGTTGCTCAATATTTATTCTAAATATTTCCCTATTTTTCTTTTTAATCTTTATTCTTTTATTTTTGCACAAAAACATGCTAATTATAGATTTTTACACAATGCATGCTTTTGGTAATTATTCCTATTTACACATATCTACATGCATTTGCAAAGGTTTTTGTAGCTAAAATATAAGAATAAAGAGTGATGAATGGGTATTCATCACCCCCCTATACTTAACTTTGCTAGTCCCTTAGCAAACACTTATTTGAAAAAGAAGTGAAAAAGGAAGAAAGAAAAAGAAAAAGAGGATGTACGTGGATCAAGGTTGATTATTAAACTTGCCTTCATTAAATTGGGGTATGGAGCTCGATCAGATCTTTGGATTATTAATGTGTCGGAACCTTATTTAGACTTAAGCTTAAAACCTAACAGCCTCTAAGTTCCACTAATCTATAACCAAGACTCCTCAATGCTCCAGATCAGAACAAGTCATCAATCACAAACCCTGAAGACCATGAATCTTTTCTTGTCCTGTGAATGTGAAGTCTAAGCTCTCCACCTCAGAAATGGCAACTTGACAACCCTCCCCAACAAGGTAACTCTATGACCTTAATCTGGCCACTCTTTCCTCGAGGAGCGGGGTATTCCCTTCTAAGTTCAAGTACAACCGGCTCAAGAAGAGGGGGAAGAAGAGAATGGGTCAAGGCCAGTGTAGCCAAGTACCCTTAGGAGCTTGACCAGTGTAGCCAAGTCTCCCTGCTGCAAGCTACAACAGGTGGATCATGAAACCAAGCTTTGCTTATTGCACTCTATATACATACTCCGGTGGGATTATCATTTTCTCTCAGACCCACCACTTTTTTGGAGTTCTTTTCTTTTTGCACATTTTTTTTCAAGTGCATATGTACAACATATACATGTGCAGCATATATACAAGGAGTTTTTCCTTTTGAGCCAGTAGACTATCCCTCTTTTGAAGCTTTATTGCAACCCACAACTCCCGTCGTTAGACCTCATGGCAACCAGACCAAGTTGAGACGCACTTCCTTCACTATAAGAAGAAGAGAGGTTCCGCCTAGAAGTACTACCCTCATATGCTACCCCCAGTCAAGGAAGACTGCCTCCTCACCACCTCATCCGTAGAGAGCTCGGTGCATAGTGTTGGTGTCCAAGTAAAGCCACAATCTATATGAGTCATGTGTTGTTGTTAAGTGCTCTACTTAGGCTCATTGAGATGACATGTGACTATAGCCTAGTGGACTCAAAGAATTAAGTCACCATGGACCTGAAAAGCCTTAAACCTAAGTCCTATAAGGTTCCTCTTAGAAATTAGGTGGATTAAGATCTTAATCAAGCTCCATTTCTCAATTTGATTCTTGGCTAGTTTAAATGTCAACTATCATCCAGAAAAACTATATACATATGTACAAAAAGATGCTTATTTACACAAATTTTACAATCATGCAAAATTTTTGAAAAATGTTTTGAAATCATGAATGGATGGTGCATGAAGTGCAAGTTTTGCAAAAAGATATTTACACACATTTACACAAGATTTTTGCAAACTTTTGATTTTCAAAACATTTTGGAAAAATTTTGTACTATATACATAATTTTGATACAAAAATATTTACACAAGCTTTACACAAACGATTTTTGAAATCATTTTTACAAAAATAGTTTGTACACTAGCTATGTATGTGCAAATAAAAGAAGATTATGTACATGAAAATTTTTTTAATTTTTGTGATTTTTAGCCATTTTATTTATTAACACACTCACACAAAGTACGAGTTATGGATAAAGTATATATGAAATATATACACACGCCCCTATACTTAGCTCGAACGATGTCCTCAGAGTCAAGAACGATGAAGAAGACATAACTCGTTCTAGGTATAGGAAAGTGAAAAGAAAGGCTATATACAAAGAGGAAGAATAAAATAGAAAAGTGCAGAGGGTCTCGGGTCTTCCCCCTATACTTAGGATTAAATAATCCTAAGTATAGCAGGCTGTACACGAAGGGAAAACTGAGTGGAGAATGTACAGGGTCTACCCCCCCTATACTTAGGGTGAAATATCCCTAAGTATAGGTAGCAAAAACAGGGGTAGACAGAAACAAAAGAAATACCCGAAAAGTCTCACATCCCCCCTATACTTAGGGTAAAGTGCACCCTAAGTATAGCATAATCACAAGATGAAGGAAGGGATGTGGGACTAAAGAATGTAGTGATATGGACATCTAGATCTATACAAGGCGGACGATCAGTGAAACTCAGGCGTGAGATGCATTAGATGTGAGTCAAAGACCACATCTCACGCAAAATGAATAGGGGCAAGATCAACGACCCGCGGCTCATGATCTAGAAATGGTTTGAGCCGCTGGCCGTTCACTCGAAAGGTACTCTCAGAAGACAACTCGGATATATCTATGCTACCGTTGTCGTGTACCTTTCTAACCAGATAAGGTCCCTTCCATTTGCTCTGTAGCTTCCCTGGAAATAATCGTAGCCTCGCATCAAACAGCCATACTCTCTGTCCAATCTCAAAATGCTTGTGGCTGATATGAGAATCATGCCACTCCTTCACTTTCTCCTTATAATGTAGGCTGCTTGAGAAAGCTGCATCTCTAAGCTCCTCCAGGGCAGCTAGCTCTGCCCTTCTCTGGTCTCCCATACCATCTGGATCCATGATAATATCTGTAACTGCCCAAAGTGACTTGTGCCTCAGCTCAACAGGTAAATGGCATGGCTTTCCATACACGAGGCGAAAGGGAGATGTGCCCAAAGGTGTCTTGAAAGACGTCCTATATGCCCACAAGACCGAGTACAAAAGCTGTGACCAATCCTTTCGGTCACGGCGGACGACTTTCTGCAGAATAGTCTTGATCTCCCTATGCGACACTTCGGCTAGACCATTCGTCTGTGGATGGTAAGGTGTAGCAACACGATGATCTATGCCGAACTCGCTAGCAAGTGCCTTCACCTGGTCGTTGATGAAGTGAGATCCCCCATCAGAAATCAGAACTCGTGGAACCCCGAACCGCGTGATGATGTGCTTCCTCAAAAATCTGCAAACGGTCCTCGCATCAGCGGCTCGGGAGGGGATAGCCTCCACCCAACGACTAACATAATCAACGGCCAACAGAATGTACTCAAATCCCTGACTCTTAGGGAATGGACCCATGAAATCGATGCCCCATGCGTCAAAAACCTCACAGAAGTGAATGGGCTGCATCGGCATCATATCACGCTGTCCACAATTGCCCATCCTCTGACAGTCAGTACACCTCTTCACGAACTCATCAGAGTCCTTGAAGAGGGTAGGCCACCACAAGCCGGATTGGAGCACTTTCTGTGCCGTCCTCCTCCCCGAATGATGTCCTCCTGCCTCAAGCTTGTGGCAGTAAGTGAGGACGCTATGGTGTTCCTCCTGAGGAATACACCGACGCCAGACGCTATCCCCTCCTTCGTGGTAAAGGATGGGATCCTCCCAATGGTAAGACTTGGCCTTCGCAAGGAAGGTCTCAAGCCTCTGCTTGGGCCAATCTTGTGGGACTTTCCCAACAACGAGAAAGTTCACAATATCGGCATACCATGGGAGTGAGGCGATAGCAAGGATCGCCTCATCTGGGAAGGTATCTCTAATAGGGTCAATCTGCTCAGAATCCTCAGGCTGCTCTAGTCGGGAGAGATGATCCGCCACCACATTCTTGACTCCAGGCCTATCCTTAATCTCAATGTCGAACTCCTGGAGTAGAAGGATCCATCTAGTCAGTCTAGCCTTGGCATCCTTCTTTCCCATGAGGTACCTGATGGCGGTGTGATCTGTAAACAAAGTCACTCTAGATCCAATGATATACGATCTGAACTTATCTAGGGCAAACACTACGGCTAGCATCTCCTTCTCTGTGACCGTGTAATTCCGCTGGGCGGAATCCAATGTGCGGCTAGCGTAGTGTATGGCAAATGGAACTCCATCCCTCTTCTGTCCCAGCACTGCCCCTCCGGCAAAATCGGAGGCGTCCGTCATGATCTCGAATGGGAGAGACCAATCAGGTGGCTGGAGGACAGGAGCCTCAATGACACACTCCTGGAGAGTCACGAACGACGAAAGACACTTGTCATCGACAAGGAACTCGGTGTCTTTCGTCAAGAGGTCAGTCAACGGTCGGGCAATCCTGCTGAAATCCTGAATAAATCTCCTATAAAATCCAACATGCCCCAGGAATGACCGTAGCTGCCTCAGATTGGACGGCGGTGCGAGTTTCCTAATGACATCAACCTTGGCCGGATCAAACTCCATGCCCCTGTTGGAGATGATGTGGCCAAGCACCGTCCCTTGAGTCACCATAAAGTGACTCTTCTCCCAAGATAAAACCAAATGATACTCAATACATCGCTGGAGTACCCGGTCTAGGCAGTCAAGACAGGAGTCGAATCCGTCACCGTAGACCGAGAAGTCGTCCATGAAGACCTCTAAACACTCCCCTACCATGTCCAAAAGATCGACAGCATGCACCTCTGAAAAGTCGCAGGGGCATTGCATAGCCCAAATGGCATGCGTCGAAAAGCATATGTGCCGAAGGGACAGGTAAAGGTGGTCTTCTCCTGATCCTCAGGAGCGATGGCCACTTGGTTGTAGCCCGAGTACCCATCCAGGAAGCAATAATGGCTCTTCCCTGCCAGTCTCTCAATGATCTGGTCAATAAAAGGCAGGGGAAAATGGTCCTTCTTGGTGGCCTGGTTGAGTCTCCTGTAGTCAACGCAGACCCTCCAAGAGGTGGGTACTCGTGTAGCGATCTCCTCTCCCGACTCACTGATCACAGTCGTGATGCCCGTCTTCTTGGGCACCACATGCAAGGGGCTAACCCACTTGGAGTCAGAAATGGGATAAATAAAACCTGCACCCCACCATTTTGATATTTCCTTCATCACAACCTCTCTCAGGTTGGGGTTCAGTCGACGCTGGAACTCACGCGACGGCTTCGCCCCTTCCTCAAGATAGATATGGTGGGAGCACACTGATGGACTAATCCCGTGGAGATCTGCTATGCTCCATCTGATCGCCTTGCGGTTCTTCTCAAGAACCCCCATCAAACGGTATTCCTGCTCTCCAGTCAACTCGGCGGAGATGATGACTGGGTACATCTCTGGCGCGCCTGCAAGGAATCGATACTTCAGCGAAGTAGGGAGCGGCTTCAGCTCTGGAATGCTGGGTGCTGGCAAATCTGGCTGCGGAAGAAACTGAGTGAAAGCTGCTAAGTCTGCCAAATCTGCCTGGGAAAGTGAAAGCGTACTCTCGCAAACTAGATCGGGAGAAGGCTGCTCAACTGAACTGTCTCTGGTCTGCTCTGCATCTGTCTCCTCCTCATCTGTAGGCTCAGGTGGAATCAGGTCTGGCATCTGATCATCACAATCGGCCCAATCAGACTCTGAATCCGAGGGATCTGTATCAACCACGGTGGCATCAGTACCACCGGAAAACAAGGTGGCCTCAGCACCACCATCACTAAACATCGTGCTGCGATCAAGGACCGGCTCTGCTGCCTCTATGGTATCCTGAACCAGGGCTGTGCTCTCCAGACTCTCCTCTGCTATCATCTCAGCATCAGTTGTATCTGAATATGAGAGGATGGTCTGTGCTGCAGGATCTGCCCAAGCTGCCTCATCGTCTGTGATCACAAAATCACAGTCCTGGTGGATGTCTGGCTCTGCGTCTGTCAGCTGCTCTGAATCTGTACTCACATCTGAGCGGGCACTCTCTCTAGCTCTATAGTCCTTGACCGTCTCTATTTGTATACTCTCGCCCTCGACGCGAAAGTACACCTTCCCGCTATCATGATCAGTCACCGCCTTGGCTGTGGCCAAGAACGGGCGACCAAGGATGATGGGGGTATCGGTCACTGAGTCAGGGATCTCCATGTCCAACACTACGAAGTCCACGGGGAATTTCAGGCCCTGAATCGTGACGATAACGTCTCGTAATAATCCCTTCGGCCTCTTGACAGATCGATCAGCAAACTGAAGGACTGTCCTGCTCTGTCGAAGAGTGCCCAACTCGAAGCGGTCGAGAAGGGCTGTCGGAAGAAGGTTAATCGACGATCCGCTATCCAGAAGAGTACGGTCGAACCTCTGCTCACTGATCTGGCATCTGACATACGGGGCCCCTGAATCTGGCCTCTTGGCTGGCAGTCGGTTCTGGATCGCAAAACACGTGGCTTTCGTCAGCACATGTATCTCTGAAGTGTGGTTTCTCCTCCTCCTCCTGACTGTAGTCCTCTCTCTCAAAGATCACTAGAGAAGGGGGATGTGCTGCAAAGCCTCCTGGAGGGTCAGCTGGATGTGGAATCGATCGATCATGCTCTGGCTGAACTCCTCAAGCTCTCTTTTTTTTGGATTTTCTTTTTTCTTCCCCTTCCCCATCTGAAGGGCTCTAGGGAAGGGGATCACAGGGTCCTTCGCAGATGAAGGATTAGGAAAAGGCCTAGACGGTTCGACGACCGGATCCGCACATACATCATGCACCACAGTGGGACCAGAAGAAACTAAACCTTTTCCTTTGTTCAAACCAAAGTTCTGAGATACATCAAGGCGGGGAAAGACAACATCTCTCTCAATACAAACATCGGTGGCTCTGCTGCTGCTGCTGGTAGACGTCTCGCGGCCTCAGTACCGCGGGATGGCTCGGCTATCCTGGTGGCGTCAGTACCACCTCCTCAATCTGGTGAAGCGGCGGCCTCAGTACCGCCGGTGGGATCAGCATCCTTGGTGGCCTCAGTGCCACCGTCATCATCTGGAGCGGCCTCAGTACCGCTCTCCTCCTCCTCATGTGGCGCCTCTGAAGTATCCTCGTGGTGAAGCTCAGATGAGGCGCCGCCGCCTGCTGGGGTCCTACCACTCCTAAGTGTGACAAAATCAGCATCAAATAGATCCGAAGATGTATCAACAAATGGGTCACTAGGAGTGGCAAACTCAGTGTGTACTACCTGCTCAGATTTCCTCTTGAGGTTATTCAGATTCGGCTCAATCTGGGCTGGAATGGCGGCCTTCCCTCTCAGCAAGTCCCGCATCTCCTGGCGGAACTCGTCCATCTCCCGTCTGAATGTGGCCTGCTGGTCCGTGAGGAGGCGGGCGATGTCATCCAAAGCGGGGCTCTCGTGGGAACCCGACGGGTAGCCTCTCTGGGGGTGAGGCTGCTGGAACTGCTGCTGGTGGTAAGAGGGGTATGAGGAAGGGTGCTGCTGCTGAACTGGGTGAGCCTACTGCTCACGTCTCCACGACTGTCCCTGCTGCTGATAGGGACGAGGACCGAAGGATGATGGTCGGTGCTGCTGGTATGCTGGGGGCTGCTGCTGCGGCTGCTGGTGATCTCTCTGCTGGGAGTACTGCCCTCCCTGTCCTGACGGCTGCTGCTGGGGCTGGGCACCACCACTCCCCCACCTGAATCCGAGATGGTCTCGTCGGATCCCAGGCTGGGGGCGGTCATACCAAATCTCGTTGACATCCATCAACGGCTCGGCATCGTAGGGGGCTGGCGGGAGTACTGCCAGAGGCTGATCCGGCTGGTATACCACCATCTGCATGTCTGGAGATGGTGGGGACTGGTAGGTGGGTTGCGGCTGCTGGTACGGCTCCGCCTGTACAAGATGAACCTGTCTAGGCTGCACAGGGGTGCTGGAGCGTTGGGACGAGCTGTTGCTGCTGCCGGAGTCGCCTCGCGACTGAAGACGGGGCTGAGAAGCCGTCTGTGCCTCGTGGAGACACATGAGCTGTGTCTTCATGTCGCTCAGAACCTATGCCATCTGTTCCATCTGAGTGATGCTATGGCACTGCTTCTTCTCAATCAGCTCCATGCGGTCCAACTTCTCGCTGATGATACCCATGTCCGCAGCTGTCGACTCTGCCTGGGCTGCTGCGGCTGCGGACGAACTGGATGGACCTGCATCGACCCGTGCTATCCGCTGGTACTGCACGGGTCCTGGCTGTTGTGGCTGGGTCTTCTGAGTATACAACCTGGTCTGGGACATCACCATGTAGTTTTCGGCCATCTCCTCGTAGATGGCCCAGACCTGGTCGTGGTCCTTGGCAAAGTAGGACCCGCCGCAAGAAGCGTTCACCAGACCCTGAAGCTCTGGCGTCAACCCGCTGAAAAAGCTCTGAACTAGGTTCGGCTTGGAGATGTCGTGGTGCGGGCATCGGTCTAGGAGCTCTCGAAACCTCTCCCATGCCTCGTGAAACTGCTCGTTGGGGAACATGGAGAAGTTGCTGATCAGGGCCCTCGCTGCATTCGTCCGCCCGAGTGGATAGTACTTGTTCAAGTACTCGGTGCGGAGCTGCTCCAGGTGTATACAAACCTCCCAAGATGCTTCAGCCAGGTGGCTGCTCTATCTGCCAGTGAAAATGGGAAGGCTATCATCTGGATCGTGTCCTGGTCGACATGGCGATCGTGGACAGTGCTGCAGATCATAAGAAACTCCTGGAGGTGGAGGTGGGGCTCCTCAGTGGCAAGTCCGTGGAAGCGGGGTAGCAACTGCAAGGTGTTCGGGGGGAACTTGAAGTCCCCCACGATCGCCGGCACTACTACCCAATGATGCATGAGTCTCGATCCGGGGTTGTGCAACTCCCGCATCGGTCGTGGTGGTCCTCCTGCCGCAGCGCCTCCCGCTGCGGCGGCGGCGGCTGTTGCGGCTCGTGCCTCTGCATCAGGTATCTCCTCAGGCTCGCTCTGCTGGTCTCGCTCTGCTCTGAGCCTCTCCAACTCTCGCCTCATCTCTATCACAAATGCTCCCTGATCGCGTAACTGCTGCTGGACTGTCACAAGTGATGCGATCAGGGTGGAGTTAATTGCTCCCTGGTCTAGTACAAAATACTCGGGATGACGGGAGTGATCATCAGAACTGCCGGCTCCGGCCATGACGTCTGCAAAATCAAACGAGCCCAACTCAGGTGTTGTTAAATCAATCAGTCTCTCCTCGGGCTCATGTCTCTCAGGTAGAACAGAACGGGGGTCGAGGGGGAACAGGGTGGAGTCGTACTCGGGCTCGGAGAGCGGGTCTGAGCTCTCGCGAGCCAACCTAGATGATGAGGTAGACGTGCCCGAAAGCGGTGCAGCCAGAGGCTGCCTAAGAGACCGTCTACCCACCATCTTGATCTGGCGAGTAGTGCGGATGAGATCTGGAGCAACTATGATCACAAACAAACCCCCGGTTCACCAACGCAACGCGAGCTGAAGACCGTGAAAGTTCGGTCAAATTATCTTGTCAATTTTATTAGGTGAACACACAAATATCAGAGCGCTTACGTGACCTGTTAGGATATCCGATGCTAACCCAACCGATTGGCCCGCACGGATGAGTCGGTAATCAGTCGGGACTAGCACGGGGGGCTCTACCTAGGGTGCGGGTCACTCTCTCGCGCATCCAAACCATACAATGAGGGGGTTGCTCTCCCCAAGACAAAAAATTTTTAGGGTGAGCGGTTTTTACGATCAATAGAATTATCCAGTCCCAATTTTATGGTTTCTCTTTTTAGTCTTTTTCAAATAAAAACAAACGTCCTAACGAATTTTTCGGTTCTCCTGGTTATTAAGTCCAAAACAGGGGGGAGAAGACGAAAAAGCCGATGCGCGATAAATCAATGATGCATGCTGAGTAAGAAATGCGTACCTGTCTCCCGCACTCTACATGCAATATGATCTGCGCATAAAAGTAAAGACCAAAAGAAAACTACCTATATGATGCAACGGGAAAGCCGAGTCCTAAACGAGCAATTTCTAGCGAAGAACCGTCTAACCGGTCACCGACCTCCAAGCCAAAGAGTCCGGTCTTGGCCCGTCCCTCCTCTGTCCGACAAATCGGGGGTAGGAGTAAGCGCTTTACAGGACGGGCTGCGGCACGTAGGCTACGAAGGCAAATGAGTCGGTTATTTTTATTAGTGATTTTTAAGTAGGTCCAATTAACTATCTATGGGAACAGATAAGCAGTTAGGTGTGTGGATCCTACTTAGTTACGGCACATTCACTAGAAATTCCTAAGTCTAGGGGCTCGAGCAAAAACCGCGTAAACACCGGAAAAGGCAGAAAGAAAAAGAAAAGAAAGCCGCGTAAAAAACCGCGAAAAACCGCTAAGATCCTAAGGGTCCCCCGAGCACACCGGTGCTCGGCGAAACAGACCCGCTAAGCAATCCACAAGTGTCCAAGTCCAAGTCCCTGTATTATTACAATAATAATGAAATAAAATAAAAGACCTCGCCCACTCAACTCTCTCTCTCACTTCTCCTGCGGCTCCCCGAAGAAAGGAGCCGCCTCCGAATCCCGCGGTTGCGTCAGCCTCTCGAGAGTAGCCGCCTCGGTCCTCGGGCCCTCGTAAGAGACAACAAAGTGGTCAGAACCAATAATCAAATAATAATAAAAGAAAAATAAAAGGAAATGAAAAATAAGGGTATATATGCAAAAATGCAAAATAAAATAAACACACAAAATAAAATAAAATCAAAAATAAAAGAAAAAAGAAAATAAAACAAAATAAAGTGAAAATAAAATATAGACAAAAAGCCGCGAAAAGCCGCGAGCTCTGGAAGAGCCGCGAAAAGCCGCAGAAATAAAAACGAAAAGAAAATCAACTACTAAGCCGTGCGCCCCGGCAACGGCGCCATTCTGATAACACAAAACTCCGAGCAACTAAGGGAAAGGTACTGAATCGAAGGTCGTTGCGACCTCATTCACTCGGATGTGTATATCACGAAAAATCGAACCACTCGATACAAATAAATTCAATCAGAACAAAGAAGCGGTCCTGCTATGTGTTTAACCTGGTATAGCACCCAGGGTCGAACTCAAGGAGCACGGATTGGCCGAAGGCCTACGAAGTAGTAAAAATAAATAAAATAAAAGACAAAATCTTTTTAGTGGTTTTTAATTATTTTTATATTTTTTTTGGATTTTTAATATATAAAGAAAATAAGAAAAGTAAAGGAGAACACAATTCAACAAATTATTTCAAGCAACAAAAATCAACCAAAAATTAAAACAAAAATATTTTTATGTGTTTTATATTTTTTTAGTGTTTTTGGTAAATTTTTGATAATTTTCTGATGTGTATTTTATTTTCTAAAAATCAAACAGTAGCAAAAAGAAAAGGTACTGTCCAGCCGAGCCAAGAAACCCTAGATAAAATATCTAAGGGCCTCAAAAAGTCCTGGAGGTAATTTTCCTGTAAAATAGAGGAAACAATGAAAATTTAGGTACCAAGTTTATTGTTTTTGGGTTTTTAATTTATTTACTAGAATTTTTATGGGCTTTTTGGTGTTTTTAGGTTTTAAGGTTTTTAAGCAATAAAAAATAGCCAAAATTGGCTAGAAAATCAAGGAATACCAACTAAACAGTAGCTAATTTTTATAGAATTTTTAAAGAAGTTTTTATATTTTTTGCGATTTTTCAATCTAGACAGTAACAAAAATTAAGGTTTTTGAATTTTTAAAAATATCAAACAAAACCAAAAATGTCCTCAAAAATCCTTGAAAATCCTACACCATGGCAGGAGCCATGTGTCAAATTCTCATTGAATTTGGAGGTGATTTGATATTTTATTCAAAATAGCAAAGGGTACTGTGCACAGGGACTGAAATGCAAATACCCAAAGTTCTGGGGGTCCTGGTGCAATTAACCAGCATACCACGCGCCAAGCGCGAGCCTGGGGCACTCAGGGACCTATATGTAACAAAAATAAGTCCCGAGGACCTATTGGTAACACGTACCAAAAGTCCAGGGGGCTCGGTTGCAAATAACCCAAAATAAAACGCACATACGAGAATATATCATTCACAGGGGTATATATGCAATTAACTAAAAAGTTTCATTCATTCATAAACATCCAGAACTACAAGGGCATCTACTGCAAATACACCAACAAAACACGTGACGAAGCACGTGGCTCACAACAGGCAGGGGTATATATGCGATTACACTAAAGCGTAGGGTCCTCTATGCAAATAAACCCAAAACTAAACAACGTATTTAAATATTTAACAGGACTAATGCGAAATAAAACAAAGATAAGGGCCTAAGGGTAAATTACCCTTTATTAACCGAGCGGGCTGGATGGCTGCCACATGGAGATCGGATGGTCCAAATGGGGGCGGCTCTCAACGCAGGTGCTGCTCTGGTCGATCCAACGGTCCAGGCCAGGACACGTGTGGATCTAACGGTCCGGATCAGGTGCCTCAGATCTGACGTCCACGGGCGCTCCAGGAATGGACGGTCAGGATGACGCCTGGAGCAAGGGGGCTGATTCGACGACGCTGGAGGGTGCTGGAAGAACTGGTCCCCGGCGAACTTCGCCGGGCTCGTGCGGGTGCTGGCCTCCTCCTTGGAGCGCTCTGGTGATCGGAGAAGCAAGCTGGTGCGCTCCTGCGTCTGCTGCGGTGCTCCGATGATCGACCCAAGCCCGGAGGAGCTCAGGCACGGTCGGCGGAGCTGGGTGTCCCGGCCTGAGTGACCAAGCCCTCAGATGGGATCGGTAAGACCTGCAAAAGGGCTCAGAAGACTCGCGGGTCGAGGGCAAACTGCCTCGACCCAGTTAGGCGGAGCGAAGGTGGACGATGCGTCGGGGTGATGGGCTCCGGCGAAGGTGGAAAACGGTGGAGCCCGGTTCCCAGCTCCTGTGCGAGCTGGGTTGTGTGAGTGGGTGGAGAACGCGCGGCGGAGGAAGGCGGAGATGTAGGTCGGGTCCGATGGTTGAACGGTGGTCGGAACCGGGGTGAATCAAAGAAAGATGACGACGGCGAAGATTGGGGGTAAACGGAAATTAGATGAAATAGCTAAGCTAAGGGACTACCTGGGTGAAGGAATAGACTGTGGCGGAGCTGGGGAAGCTCCCAATCGTCACCTCAAGGGATGTATCTACCCGAGGCTCGAAGCTCGCTCAGGTGGCGGAGCTACGGCGGTGACTTCGCCGGATCAATGGGTTCCTCCTCCTCGCCTCGCTGCAACAGGCGGAGACGCTCGCTGTCACTCGTGCAGTCACACTGGAGCTCACAGGGAAGAAGGGGAATGGCCAAAGATAGCGTGGGAAGGTGGCTGAGCTCCAGCTTTATATGGCTAGGGGTCTGAGAAGAGGGGGTCCGGGCAAGCTCAGGAGCGTGCAGATCCCGAGGGAGCGGCTCCGGCGAGGATGCCGGATGCAAGGAGGATGATTCGGACCCGGGGTTTGGTATAATGGCGGTCGGGTCAGCCGGATAAAAATAGGAGAAGACGGGTCGGGCAGGACGGACCCGGCTCTGGTGGTCCTGGGGGGGAGTTGACCGGGGGTCAACGATCCCCCGTGGACCAATCAGAGCCCGCCTAGCTTTGAGTTTTTATTTAATTATTTTGGGCCAGAAAATGACCGAATTTTCAAAAACTTAAAACATGAAATATTTTTATTTTATTTTTTTCTATTTTTTTGTGATTTTTAATTAATTTTTGGAAATAAAAATAAGGTATTTACATTATATAGCTATATATAGGTATATATACAATATGTAGGCTTTTGATTTTTGATTTTTAATTATTATTTTTGTACAATTTTTATTCCTATTTTATATTTTATTTATTTATAGTATAAAATAAGGAATAAAAGGATGTTTTTATTTGATTTTTATTATTTATTTACATAGGTAAAATAAATAGTTATGTACATCTATATACATGGTATATGTACAATGTATTTTTGTATTTTTGATTTTTCTATTTTTATTTTGATTTTTGTTTTGATTCTTTTTATTTAATTTATTTACAATATATAACATAGACTATTTACAAAAAGTTTAGAAAATAACTTTATTTATTTACAAGGTTAAATAAATATATATAGGTATGGTTTATGTACATGGTGAAAGGGTATTTTTAATCTTTTTGATTTTTAATTTTTTTATTTTGTTTTTATATTTTTATAAATATATACAAATATTTACAAGCATATTTTTGGGTGAGGAAAATATAGTTTTATTTACTTACACAAATATTTACACCTGAGCCCCTATCTCCCTCTACTTTGGCTTTTATGCGGTCAGGCCCATACTGAGCCCTCCCTTGGGTTAGGTTGCTCAATATTTATTCTAAATATTTCCCTCTTTTTCTTTTTAATCTTTATTCTTTTATTTTTGCACAAAAACATGCTAATTGTAGATTTTTACACAATGCATGCTTTTGGTAATTATTCTTATTTACACATATCTACATGCATTTGCAAAGGCTTTTGTAGCTAAAATATAAGAATAAAGAGTGATGAATGGGTATGCATCAGTGGCCTCAGTACCACCAGGGGCTGGATCTGCTGGACGTCTCGCGGCCTCAGTACCGCGCTCTGGCTCGGCATCTCGGGTGGCGTCAGTACCACCTCCTCGAACTGGCAAAATGGCGGCCTCAGCACCGCCTGTGGAATCAGCATCCTTGGTGGCATCAGTACCACCATCATCATCTCGAACGGCCTCAGTACCGCTCTCCTCCTCCTCATCTGGCGCTCTAGGTGTATCCTCCGTACATCGCTCAGACGAGGCGCCGCCGTCGGCTGGTGTCCTACCGCTCCTAAGTGTGACAAAATGAGCATCAAAAAGTTCTGAAGACATATCATCAAATGGATCACTAGGAGTGGCATGCTCAGTGTAAGCTACCTGCTCAGACTTCCGCTTCAGGCTGTTGGGATTCGGCTCGATCTGGGCAGGAATAGCGGCCTTCCCTCTCACAATGTCCCGCATCTCCTGGCGGAACTTGTCCATCTCCCGTCTGAAAGTAGCCTGCTGGTCCGTGAGGAGGCGGGCTATGTCGTCCAAGGCGGGGCTCTCGTATGGAGGACCATGGGAGCCCGACGGGTCGCCTCTCTGGTAATGAGGCTGTTGGAACTGGTGCTGCTGCTGCTGAGAGGGGTAAGTGGGAGGATGCTGCTGCTGGTGTGGCTGGTGAGGCTGCTCTCGCCTCCAAGACTATCCCTGCTGATAGGGACGAGGAACGTAGGATGACTGCTGCTGCTGTGAAGGGTAGACTGGGGGCTGCTGCTGCAACTGGTGCTCTCTCTGCTGGATGTACCGGCCTCCCTGACCAGATGGTTGCTGCTGGGGCTGAGCACCTCCGTTCCCCCACCTGAATCCGGGATAGTCTCGTCGGATCCTAGGCTGAGGATGGTCATACCAAATCCCGTTGACATCCATCAACGGCTCTGCATCGTACTGGGCTGGCAGGAGTACTGCCAGAGGCTGATCTGGCTGGTATACCACCATCTGCAAGTATGGAATTGGTGGTGACTGGTAGGAGGGCTGCTGCTGCTGGTACGGCTCCTCCTATACAAGATGAACCTATCTAGGCTGCTGGTGTGAGCTGGAGCACTGGGACGAGCTGCTACTGCCGCCGGTATCGCCTCGCGACTGAAGACGGGGCTGTGGAGCCGTCTGTGCCTCCTGGAGACACATGAGCTGGGTCTTCATGTCGCTCAGAGTCTGTGCCATCTGCTCCATCTGAGTGATGCCCTGGAACTGCTTCTTCTCAATCAGCTCCATCCGATCCAACTTCTCGCTAATGATACCCATATCCGCAGCGGATGACTCTGCATGTGCTGCTGCTACTGCGGATGAAATGGATGGACCGGCGTCGACCCGTGCTATCCTCTGGTACTGCACGGGTCCTGGCTGCTGCTGGGGTCTGCCCTAAGTGTACAACCTGGTCTGGGACATCACCATGTAGTTCTCAGCCATCTCCTCGTAGATGGCCCAGACCTGGTCGTGATCCTTGGCGAAGTAAGACCTGCCACAAGAAGCATTCACCAAGCCCTGGAGCTCTGGTGTCAGCCCGCTGAAGAAGCTCTGCACAAGGTTGGACTTCGAAATATCATGGTGCGGGCATCGATCAGTCAGCTCACGGAACCTCTCCCATGCCTCATGGAATTGCTCGTTGGGGAGCATGGAGAAGTTGCTGATGAGGGCTCTTGCTGCATTGGTCCGCCCGAGTGGATAGTACTTGTGTAAGTACTCGGTGCGGAGCTGCTCCCAGGTGTAAACAAACTTCCCAAATGCTTCAGCCAGGTGACTGCTCTGTCTGCCAAGGAAAAGGGGAAGGCGATCATCCGAATCTTATCCCGGTCCACCTGACGATCGTGGAAAGTACTACAGATCATGAGGAACTCCTGGAGGTGGAGATGGGCTCCTTAGTAGCGAGTCCGTGGAAGCGGGGGAGTAACTGCAAGGTATTCGGGGGAACTTGAAGTCCCCCACGATGGCTGGAAGTACTACCCAGTGGTGCATCAGCGTTGATCCGGGGTTGTACAACTCCCGCATCGGTCTCGGTGGCTCTCCTCCGCCTGCCACGGCGGCTGCCACTGCGGCTGCGGCTGCATCATCTGGTATCCTCGGCCGTCTCTCCTCTGCTCTCGCTCTGCTCTATCTGCTCTCATCTGCTCCATCTCTCTCTCCTCCTCATATCAAACCTGAATGCCCCCTGATCCCTCAACTGCTGTTGAACGGTCTCTAGGGAGGCGATCAGGGTGGAGTTGATCGCGCCCTGGTCCAGCACAAAGTGCTCAGGCTGTGGACCTCGGGAGCGATCCTCGGAACTACCGGCCATGGAGTCTGCAAAATCAAATGAGCCAAACTCAGGTGCTGACAAATCTGCTAATCTCTCCTCTGGCTCATGTCTCTCAGAACCGAAAGAAAGGAGGTCGAGGGGGAACAGGGCGGAGTCATACTCGGGCTCGGAGAGCTGGTCTCGGCTCTCGCGGGCCAACCTAGATGAACGGGTAGACGTGCCCGAAAGTGGTGCAGCCAGAGGCTGCCTAAGAGATCGTCTACCCATCATCGTGATCTGACGAGTAAGGCAGATGGGATCTGGAGAAAGTACGATCAGCAACCAAACCCTCTGTTCACCAACGCAACGCGAGCTGAAGACCGTAAAGGCTCGGTCAAATTATCTTGTCTTTTTTTATTATGGTGAACAAACAATCTATCAGAGCGATTACGTGACCTGTTGGGATACCCGATGCTACCCCAACCGATTGGCCCGCACGCAAGAGTCGGTAGTCAGTCGGGAATAACACCGGAGGGCTCTACCTAGTGAACGGGTCACTCTCTCGCACAAGCAAACCAAACAATGAGGGGGTTGCTCTCCCCAAGACAAATTTTTAGGTCAAGTATCTTTTAGGGTCAATAGCTTAAGCAGTCCCAATTTTATGGTTTTTCTTTTTTATATTTTTCAATAAAAACAATAGGCCTAATGAATTTTTCGGTTCTCTTGGTTATTAAGTCAAAATCAGGGGGAGAAGACGAAAAAGCTGATGCGCGGTGAAATCAATCATGCATGCAAAGATAGAATTGCGTACCTTCCTCCAGCACTATACATGTAAGTGATCCGCGCAGAAATGTAAAGACAGAAAGTAAACTACCTATATGGTGCAGCGATGAAAACCGAGTCCTAAACAGGCAATTCTACTCGCAGAACCGTCTAACTGGTCACCGATCCTTCAAGCCAAAGGTCTGGTCTCGGTCTACCCCTCCTCCTCCCGACACATCGGGTTCAGGAGCAGCACTTGGCAGGGCAGGCTACGACACGTAGGCTACGAAGGGGATGAGTCAGTTATTTTTATTAGTGAATTATTAGTAGGTCCAATTAATCGCACTATAGGAACAAGCAGATAATTAGGTGTTGGGATCCTACTAATTACGGCACAAGCAAGCAGAAAATCCTAAGTCTAGGGGCTCGAGAAAAACCGATGAAAACCGTAAAAGGCAGCAAGAAACCAAAACTACGAAAAGCCGTGAAAACCTAAGGGTCCCCCGAGCACACCGGTGCTCGGTGAAACAGACCCGCTAATCAAGTCAAGTCCACAGTCTGAGTTTGTCCTTGTATTATTACAATAATCAAATAAAATAAAAATAAAAGAAACTATGCGAATCCTCGCCCGCTCGTCTACTCTCTCACGCTCTCCTGCTGCTCCGTGCAGAAGGGAGCCGCCTCCAAGTCCTGCGGTTGCGCCGGCTTCTCGAAACATGCCGCCTCGGTCCTCGGGCCCTCGCAAGAAAGAAGACAAGTGTCAAGCCAACAATAATATAATCAAATATAGATAAGAAATAAAAGACAAGGGTATATGTGCAAAATTGACAAATAAAATAAACAAACAAAAATCAAACAAAGACAAAAATAAAAGAAAATAAAATAAAACAAAATAAAGCAAAAATAAAAGAAAAAACAAAAGCCGCGAAAAGCCGCGGACTCTGAAAGAGCCGCGGAAAAGAAAATGAAAATAAGAAGAAACTACTAAGCCGTGCTCCCCGGCAACGGCGCCATTCTGATAGCTGATCTGAACACTCGGGTAAAAGGTCTTCAAAGGTCGTTGCGACCCAAGCAATCAGACTCAGTGAATCCAGAAAAAGAGACCACCAAACAAGATGAAATCAACTCGAAAATCCAATAGCGGTCTTGCTATATTATTAACCTTATAGCGACCAGGGTCGAACACAAGGAGCACGTAATGGCCTCGCGGCCTACGAAGTAGTAAAAAAAGAAATAAAAGGAAAGAGAAGGGTATTTTTGGTGGATTTTAGTCTTTTTATATTTTTTGGATTTTTAATTAATTAAGAAAATAGAAAAGACAAGGAAACAAGGCAATTCAACAATTTATTTAATGCATTAAAAATCAACCAAAAATTCAAATAAAAATGTTTTTGTGTATTTTATAATTTTTACTATTTTTAGTGAATTTTTGGGTTTTTCTGATGTTTATTTAATTTTCTAAAAATCAAACAAGGCTAGAAATGGAGGTACTGTCCAGCCGAGCTTAAGGGACTTAGATAAAATATCTAAAAATCCCCAATAAGCCTGGAGGTAATTTTCCTGTAAAGAGAAAAAGACAAGGAAAATTAAGCACCTTAATTATTATTTTTGGATTTTTAGTTTATTTATTAGAATGTTTATGAGTTTTTAGGTGTTTTTCGATTTTTAAGAGTTTTATATAATGAAAAATAGCCAAAATTTGCCAGAAAATCAAACAAGCCAAACAAACAGTAGCTAATTTTTTTGTACTTTTTAGATAAGTTTTAAATTTTTTTATGAATTTTAATTTAGTCAGTAACGAAAATGGATGTTTTTTATTTTTTAAAAATAGCAAATAAAGGCAAAAATGTCTCCAAAAAATTCTAGAAAATTTTACAATGTATTAAACCCAAAACTCCCGGCGGATGGCTAATGGCCCAAGGAAACGAAAGAATCAGTTACATTTTTCATATGTTCTCCTCTTATAGATAGGACTAACAAAAAATAGAGTTCTTTTTGTATTACTTCGACCTCTTTTTTTATTGACTTCTTATTTGTTTTATTATTTTTAAAGTTTTGACCAATCAATATCATGGCAGGAGCCATGTGTCCAAATTTTCATCGAATTTGGAGTAGGTTTGATATTTTATTCAAAAATAAAACTTAGGTACTGTGCATAGGGACCTGAGTGCAAATACCCAAAGCCCTGGGGGGTCCGATGCAAAATTCCCAAGGAATCACGTGCGTAGCACGTGCTTGGGGCACTCAGGGACCTAAATGTAAACAAAACAAAGTTCTGGGCTATTTGGTAACTGGTACCAAAAGTCCGAGGACTTGTTTGTAATTTGCCCACAAATATCACGCACATACGTATAAAAACAACTCACAGGGGCATATCTGCAATTATCCAAAAGTATTCATTCATTCCATAACATGGCAGAACTACAGGGCTAAATATGCAAAATATCCCAAAAGGCACGTGTCGATGCACGTGCTACACTACAAACAGGGGCATATGTGCGAATAAAGTAAAACTCAGGGTCCAAAGTGCAATTGTACCGGAAATAAAAACAACTAAACTATGTATTTATAAGACTAAATAATAAAAACTAAAAGCAGAGGGGCCTAAGGACAATTACCCCTTATTAAAATCTCGAGGGCTGGATGCGCGACGCGTGGCAGATCGGACGGGTTGGATGGCGTGCCACACACTAAAGGAGCCCTCGGCGCGATCCGATGGCTGGAATGCTCCCAGGTGGATAATCAAACGGCTGAGCTGCGACGTGGAGCTGCGAAGGGGTCTTGGCTCGGATCGGACGGAGGAGGTGAAGCCACGTGCTAGATCAGACGGCTGCAGCGCGTCGTGGCTTAACCTCGCTGGATCAACGGTTGCGATCGAGCCTCAGAAGATCTGGCGGTCAGTGTTGCTCCGTGGATAAACGGACGAGATCTAATCTGGAGCGTCGAGGCCGATATGACGGTGGACGAAGGTCCTGGAAGAACTGTCAGCCGGCGAACTTCGCCGGCCCAATGCGCGCGCTCCTGACCTCCTCGCGGGGCTCTGATGATCGGAGAAGAGTCGTCGTGGGCCTCCGCGTCAAATGGGACTCTCCGATGGAGCAACGGAGCTCTAAGGAGCCCGGTCAGCTCTGGCGGAGAAGCGCCTCCTAGTTCGAGTCAGAGGACCTCAGATGGCCCTCGTAGTACCTGCAAAAGAACTCGAGAAGACTCGTGGGTCGAGGGCAAAGTGCCTCGACCCCGTTAGGCGTGGTGAAAGTGGTCGGGGAGTCGGTGTGGGCGAGCTCCGGTGAAGGGGTAGACGGAGGAGCTCGAACCCCAGCTCCTGTGCGAGCTGGGTTGAGTGGAGAGGCGTAGAACGTGCGCGGGAGGAAGGCGGAGGCGATGGTGGATTCCGATGATCGAACGGGAGGGTGAGGCGGTCGGAATCAGCGAAAATCGACGGTGGCGCGAATTGGGGCTAATTGGAAATTAAAGAACTAGAGACAAAATCTAAGCTACCTGGGTGGATGGGTCGACTGGGAAGGAGCTTGTTCAGCTCTGGGTCCTTGCCTCGAGGACCGTCGTCGTCCGAGGCTCTGGCTCCTGCTCTGGGCGGAGCACGCGGAGCAAACCGCCGGATCAGTGGTTCGAGCACCCTCCGCCTCGCTGCTACACCTCCGGGGCAAGCTGTCACTCTCGCGCGGAAGGTGGAGGTCACTGGAAGGAGGAATGACAAGCCAAAGATGAGGAATGAAGTGGCGGATCTCGGAATTTATTTGGGTGCAGGTCCGGCAAGATCTGATCGGGTTGGGCAATGGGGAGCGCGGATCCCGAGGCGGGCACTCCGGCGAGGGTGTCGAATGTGTTGCGCGTGGAGCGGACCCGGGGTTTAGGTGTGAGGGGATCGGGTATGGATGGGAAAAATCCGAGAAACTGGGTCGGGCACCCAGGACCCGTGTGAAGTGGTCCACAGGGGGGAGTTGACCGGGCGGTCAACAACCCCCATGGACCAATGAGAGACAGCCATGTGAAAATGATTTGTAAAATCATTTAAAAATAGAAAATGTCTGAATTATTAAAAACTTAAAACATGAAATATTTTTGTTTTAATATTTTCTATTTTTTGTGATTGTTAATTAGTTTTTCAAAAATAAAATAAGGTATTTACATTATATAGCTATATATAGGTATATTTACAATATATGGATTTTTCTTTTTGATTTTTAATTTGTTATTTTTATACACTTTTATTCCCATTTTATATTTTATTTATTTATATCATTAAATAAGGAATAAAAAGATGTTTTTATTTTATTTTTATTATTTATATACATAGGTGAAATAAATAGATATGTACATATATATACATGGTATTTTTACAATGTATTTTTAGGTTTTTAATTTTGTTTTTTTTATTTTTGTTTTTGTTTTAGTTCTTTTTATTTTATTTATTTACATCATAAAATATAGAGTATTTACAAATTTTATGGAATTTCATTTTATTTATTTATAGGGTGAAATAAATACAAGTGAGTGGGTTATATACATGATGAATATGCACAATTGGATCTTTTTGTTTTCTTTTTAATTTTGGTATTTTTGTTTTGATTTTTATATTTATAAATATATACAAATATTTACAAGCCCTTTTTAGTCTATTTTTAAGAGGGAAATATTTTTATTTTATTTACATATATATTTACACACATGAGCCCCTATCTCCCTCTACTTTGGCTTTTATGCGGTCAGGCCCATGCTGAGCCCTCCCTTGGGTTAGGTTGCTCAATATTTATTCTAAATATTTCCCTCTTTTTCTTTTTGATCTTTATTCTTTTATTTTTGCACAAAAACATGCTAATTATTACTATTTACACCATGCATGCTTTTGGTAATTATTTATATTTACAAATATATACATGCATTTGCAAAGGTTTTTGTAGCTAAAATATAAGAATAAAGAGTGATGAATGAGTATTCATCAACTGCTAAGAAACCCTTGACCAAAAAAATTTGGTAATTGGATTCCTTGATTGGGGAGAGTAACACCCTCACCTGTATTCAGGTTGCATGGGAAGGTCTCCTTCCAAGTGAGGTGAGCGCTTCGTAAGGATTAGAGCCCAAAACCCAACTTGTGGCTGCCTTGTGTATCGCCTGGATTTCCGAAGTATTGGCGCTATTATCGTACGTAGGTGAGTAGGGCTTGGTCACCATTGGTGACTCACTATTGTGTGAGCGCCAACCTTGTCCGAAGTACCGAGCGTAGGCCACACCTTCACGGGTGTGTCTATCTCACCGTCTGCGTCCGAGTAGGATCTTGCACGCTCACGGGTGATTCCATTGCGAGCGAGATCCGAAGTATCGGTTTCGCCTATCGGCTTCCTCCCTCTATTTCTTTGGCTGAGTAGGGATCCAGGAAGGGTTACAAGGACCTTAAAAAGCGCAAGTTACAGGTTACACAGGAGGAGGACAAGTACGGGAACACTTTTCCGACAGTACTCTCTCTCCTTTAGGCATAGCGCTCTAAGGACTCGTGAAAAGATTAATTCCTGAATCAAAATAAAATTGACAAGATAAAAGCCGAACCTTCACGGCTTCATGTGTTGAGTTGGTGAACTCACCCCTGTTTTTGTGTTTGATTGCTAGATTTATTTAGGTCAAGATCAAAAACACAGCACAATTGTGCGCAATTTTGCTTCTCTTTCATTCCTCTTCTTCTGCATTCCCTCTGCTCTTCCCAATAATCAAGATGATGGGGCAGAGATCTCTTAGGCTGACTTTGTCGGCACCGCTATCCAGCACTCCTCCTTATTCATCTAGGACTACCTCGGAGAGTCCGCTCTCCGAGCATGAGTTAACATCCACCCTGTTCCCCCTCGACCACCCTTCCCATTCTCCTTCTCTCAGTCCAATAGTTTCAGAATTCAGTGCACCACAGAGTTCAGATCATTCGACAGCACCTGAAATGGCCTCTTTTGCTTTTTCAGAGAATCCCGAGATGGTAGACAGAGGCGAGCACCCAGATGACCATGATCACCCCCCTTTCATATTTGATCAAGCGGCCATCAACAATTCTTTGATAGCATCCCTGGAGACAATGCAGAGGCAGATCCGTGATCAGGGAACATTTATGGGTGATCTGATGCGAGAAATAGCACAGATGAGAGAAAACCGACCTGGGGGTGGTGGCGGTAGAGGAGGAGGACCTGATGCAGGAGGAGGTGATCCCGACGCTGAGAGACCGCCGCAGACCATCATGCGAGAATTGCATAACCCAGCAGCGTCCCTTACACATCGGTGGATCAGACTCCTGCGATCCATGGAGATTTCGAGCTTCGGCCCCATACCATTCAGCTTCTACCCAAATTCCATGGGATGCCGACCGAAGAGCCACACCTCCACCTCCAAGAATTTGAGATGATATGCAGCACCATCCATGACAGGTTGATGACTGAGGACACGATCAAGATGATCGCCTTTCCATTCTCTTTGGTTGACAGAGCCGCATACTGGCTCAAACACCTTGGGCGATTCATCGACACTAAAGCAGATCTCCGGACCGCGTATCTAAAGAAGTACTACCCTCTCGGCCGGACCAATGCAGCTAGAGCAATGATCAGCAATTTTGTCATGATCCCTAATGAACAGTTTCATGAAGCTTGGGATCGCTTTTAAGAGCTCATCGACCGGTGTCCACACCATGACATATCGAAGCCCAATCTAGTGCAGAGTTTCTTTTGTGGGCTGACACCGGAGCTGCAGGAGCTTGTCAACGCCTCATGCGGTGGGTCGTACTTTTCCAATGGTGAAGACAACGTCTGGGCCATTTACGAGGGCATGGCAGAGAACTCAACCCTGATGGCCCAAGCCCGAGTCTACACGCAGCAGAAGCCCCCGCAAGGAGCGGGATCATTCTACAGGATCGCCCGCATCGATGCCGGTCCCAACACAGTGTCGGCAGCCGCAGCCCAAGCTGAGTCAGCCGCAGCTGACATGGGCATAATCAATGAGAAGATGGACCGTCTCGAGATCCTCGAGAAGAAGCAGATGCAAGGCATGGCCCAGATGGACCAGATCGCCAAAACCATGAGTGACCTGAAGACGCAGATCTGTTGCCTCTAGGAGGCACAAACTCATTCCCAGCAGCCTCCCAGGTCAAGGGCTGACCCCAGCAGTAGCAGTTCCAACCAAGCCTCTACCTCGTACCGCCAGGTCAACCATATACAGGCAGAGCCGGCACCACTGCTACAGTACTATCCAGCGCAGCCACCATCTCCAGACACTCAGATGGTCATGTATCAGCCGGAGCAGCCACTGGCAGTTCTTCCTCCACCCTCCTTTGAGTAGGAACCATTGATGGAAGTCAATGGGATTTGGTACGACCGGTACCCTCAGCCTGGGATCCGTCGTGATCATCCAGGCTTCCGTTGGGGCAACGGTGGCTCCTCATCCCAGCAGTAGAATCCCACTCAAGGACAGCAGAGCAGCCAGCAGCAACAGCAACACCAGCAGCCCCAGTATGCCCAGCCACAATAGTATCAGAGTGGTCCTCATCCCGCCTATTAGGGACAGCAGTGGAGGCAGCGACAGCAGCCTCAGCAATCTTACCCCCATTACCCCAGTACCAACCACAGCAGCAGCAGCTGCCTCATTTCCAGCAGGGACACCCATCCGGTTCTCAGGGTCCTGCCTTTGAGAACCCAGCTCTCGATGATCTTGCCCGCTTGCTCTCCGAACAACGAGCATCTTTCAGGTAAGAAATGGATGAATTCCGACAGGAGATGAGGGAAATAATCAAAGGCAAGGCCGCCATACCCGCTCAGATTGAACCTAACCCGAACAATCTGAAAAAAAAAGTCTGAGCAGGTAGAGTTTACCGAGGATACCTCTCCTAGTGACTATTTGAGTGATATGTCTTATTCTTTCTATGATGTTGATTTTGTGACTACTAGGAGCGGTAGGATGCCCGCAGGCAGCGCCTCTTCTGAGCGACAACCAGATGCAGAACCAGGAGCGCCAGAGGAGCAGAGTAGCGGTGATGATGCCGCTAATGATTATTTTGAAGACGGTGGTGATGAGGCCACCAATGATGGAGTCCAAGACGACGGTGCTGAGGCTGTCATGAGACCAGATGCAGACGGTGGTGCTGATGCCACCATTTTTGATGTAGAGCCAGAGCGCGATGCTGATGCCGCGAACACAGGTGCCAGTGGTGGTGCTGAAGCCACCACATCTACTTTTGTTGAGCCTCCCTCTGTGATGTTACCACCTTTTGTATCTATGGGCTGTGGTAACAAAAAGAAAAACAAAAATATGAATAAAGGAAAGGTTTCTGTTCACATTGCGGATCCATAAGTGTTGAATGATGAATATTGTATGGATTCTCCTCCTTCACAGGCACAGGTACCTATTCCTAGCCCTCCATCCGTGGAGACCCCTACCATCCCCTTCCCTGAGGCACTCCGCCAAGCGAAGGGGAACAAAAGAGAAAATCCCAAAAAAGAGCAACAGGTAGAGTTCAACAACCAGATGATTGACAGGTTCCATATTCAGCTGACTCTACAGGAAGCACTTGAGCGCATCCCCCTCTTCAAAAAGAACTTGAAGGAGAAAACTACCATCTGCAGGAAGAGGAGTAACCACAGAGATCAAATCCATGTGCTCACTCATTCCACTTGCTGTACCATTCAGAACAAGCTGCCAGCCAAGCGACCAGATGCAGGAGCTCCCTATGTCAGATGCGAGATTCAGGAGCAGCAGTTTGATCGTACTCTATTAGACAGCGGCTCTTCAATCAACCTTCTTCCGGCAGCCTTACTCGACCGATTCGAGTTTGGTCCTCTTCTTAGGAGCAGGACAGTCCTTCAGTTTGCTGATAGGTCGACTAAGAGGCCGAAGGGGTTGTTGAAAGACGTGGCTGTTACCATTCACGGCCTGAAATTCCCCGTGGACTTCGTTGTGTTGGACATGGAGATCCCTGAGTCGGTTTTGATGCCTCCATCATTCTCGGACGTCCATTCTTGGCTACAACCAAGGCGGTGACCGATCATGATAGCGGGAAGGTATGTTTTCGCGTAGAGGGCGAAACCATACAAATAGAGACGATCAAGGAAACCAGAGCCAGAGAGTTAGAATGCTCGGAGCAGTCAAGCGAAGCTGCGCAGATGACAGAGGAAGAGCTAGACATCCACCAGGAGTGCGATTTTGTGATGACAGATGATGAATCCAATTGGATAGATCCTGTAGCACCGACCCTCGCCTTGCCTACAGATTCACTATATCTCAAGCTCATGGCAGTCGAGAGCCGGGAGAGCACATCCCTGGATGAGGATACAACTTAGGCTGATAGTGTTGTGACGAGTGGTGCCGATGATTTTCATTTTTGCTCATCTTCTTCTGATCCCTCAGATTCAGACATTGATTGGGATGATTTTGATGACTATTTGCCATGTCTGATTCCTTCTGAGCCAACAGCCATGACAGAGTGCGAGCCAGTGCAGTTTATTGATGATTCAGCAGGACGCCCCTCGTTAGAAATTCATGCAGAGCGAGAGTTCTCCCATGCAGAACTGATCGCCTTTACACAGACATATCAGAAGCCAGATCTGCCACCTCCCAGTTGTCCAGAATTGAAACCTCTGCCGCAATCGTTGAAGTATAGATTCCTTGCTGGTGAGGCTGATATGCACCCAGTCATTATCTCAGCAGGTTTGACTGGAGAACAAGAATCTCGTCTGATGGAGGTTCTTGAAAGAAACCACAAGGCAATCGGTTGGAGTATAGCTGATCTCCAAGGGATTAGTCCGGCTCTGTGCTCTCACCACATCTATCTTGAGGATGACGCTAGGCTGTCGTGTGAGTTCCAATGACGGCTGAACCCTAATCTTCGAGACGTAGTCATGAAAGAAATTTCAAAGTGGTGGAGCGCCGATTTTATCTACCCCATCTCCGACTCCAAATGGGTTAGTCCACTACATGTGGTACCCAAGAAGATGGGTATCACTACAGTTGTCAATGAGTCTGGAGAGGAGATCGCTACCAGAGTGCCCACTTCTTGGATGGTCTGTGTGGACTACAGACGATTGAATGAGTCCACCAAGAAGGATCACTTCCCGCTACCCTTCATTGATCAGATTATCGAACGGCTAGCTGGGAAGAGTCATTATTGTTTTCTTGACGGGTATTCTGGATATAATCAAGTGGCCATTGCGCCCGAAGACCAGGAGAAAATGACATTCACCAGTCCGTATGGGACCTATGCTTTCAGACGGATGCCCTTTGGTCTATGTAACGCTCCGGTGACATTCCAGAGGTGCATGTTGTCCATCTTCTCGGACATGGTGGGTGACTTTTAGAGGTCTTCATGGATGACTTCTCGGTCTATGGCGATGGGTTTAATGCTTGTCTTGACTGCCTAGACCGTGTGCTTCAGCGCTGCATAGAGGTCAACCTTGTTTTATCTTGGGAGAAGAGTCACTTTATGGTGACTCAAGGGACGGTCCTCGGTCATATCGTCTCCAACAGGGGCATGGATGCCGATCCGGCCAAGGTGGATATCATCAGAAAACTCAATCCACCGTCCAACTTGCGTCAGTTGAGGTCTTTTTTGGGGCATGTCGGTTTCTACCTACGGTTCATTCAGGACTTCAGTCGGATTGCCCGACCGCTTACTGACTTGCTGACAAAAGACACCGAGTTTATTGTCAATGATAAGTGTCTTGCATCTTTTGAGACTCTCAAAAATATGGTTGTTTCAGCTCCTGTCCTTCAGCCACCCGATTGGTCTCTCCCATTCGAGATCATGACGGATGCTTCAGATTCTGCCGTTGGGGTTGTGCTTGGACAGAGGAGGGATGGATTACCTTTTGCCATTCACTACGCCAGCCGGACTTTGGATGCCGCCCAGCGGAATTATACTGTGACTGAGAAAGAGATGCTGGTCGTAGTTTTTGCTCTGGATAAGTATCGATCTTATATTCTCGGATCTAGAGTGACTATTTACACTGATCACACCGCCATCCGGTACTTAATGGCTAAGAAGGACGCCAAAGCATGCCTTACCAGATGGATCCTTCTACTTCAGGAGTTTGATTTTGAGATTAAGGATAAACCTGGAGTTAAAAATGTGGTGGCGGATCATCTCTCCAGATTGGAGAATCTTGAGGAATCTGAGCCCAGCGCACCTATCACAGAGACGTTTCCAGATGAGGCGATCTTGGCTATCACCTCGCTCCCGTGGTACGCTGACATTGTGAACTATCTTGTCGCCAAGACGGTCCTACAAGGTTGGCCCAGGCAGAAACTTGAGACCTTCCTGGCGAAGGCCAAGTTTTACCATTGGGAGGATCCCGTCCTTTATCATGAAGGAGAGGACAATATCTGGAGGAGGTGCATTCCTCAAGAAGAGCATCACAGTGTCCTCATATACTGCCACAAGCTTGAGGCAGGAGGACATCATTCTGGAAAAAGAACAGCACAGAAGGTGCTCCAATCCGGCCTATGGTGGCCTACTCTCTTCAAGGATTCTGATGAGTTCGTGAAGAGATGTACTGACTATCAGAAAATGGGAACCTGCGGACAGAGAGATATGATGCCCATGCAACCCATTCACTTTTGTGAGGTTTTTGATGCATGGGGGATTGATTTCATGGGCCCATTTCCTAAGAGTCAGGGATTCGAGCACATTTTTCTCGTTGTGGATTATGTCAGCCGATGGGTTGAGGTCATCCCTGCCCGAGCCGCAGATGCTAAAATCGTGTGTAAATTCTTGAGGAAAAATATCATTTCACGGTTCGGGGTACCTAGAGTCTTGATTTCAGACGGGGGGTCTCACTTCATCAATGACAAAGTTAGGGCCCTTGCAGACGAGTTCGGCATTGACCATCGGGTTGCCACACCGTATCACTCTCAGACTAATGGTCTTGCCGAAGTATCGAACCGAGAGATAAAAACAATCTTGTAGAAAGTTGTCCGCCCAGACCGAAAGGATTGGTCACAGCTTTTGGACTCGGTCTTGTGGGCTTATCGGACTTCTTTCAAGAATCCATTGGGGACATCTCCCTTTCATCTCGTCTATGGCAAGCCGTGCCATTTGCCAGTGGAAATCAAGCACAAATCTTTTTGGGCAGTCACTAAGTTACTGTTAGATCCCGAGAGCATAGGAGAACAGAGAAAAGCAGAATTGGCAGCCCTGGAGGAACTAAGAGATACAACCTTTTCCAACAGCCTACAATACAAAGAGAAAGTGAAAACATGGCACGATTCCCATATCAGCCATAAACAGTTTGAGCCAGATCAGAGAGTATGGTTGTTTGATTCCAGGCTGAAAATATTTCCAGGGAAATTACAGAGCAAGTGGAAAGGTCCCTATGTGATCAGGAAGGTACATGATAATGGCAGCATCGACATATCCGAACCGTCATCTTCCTCTACCTTCCGCGTCAACGGTCAACGCCTGAAGCTATATCTAGATCATGATCCGCCGACCATTGACGTTGCCCCCATTCTTCTGGTATGAGATGTGTTCTTTGACTCATATCATTTGCATCTCATACATGGTGATCACTTCCATCTTCCGCTGTACAGATCCATCTGTTCATATCACTCTCTTATCTGTTGATTTATTTTCTTCTTTTCTTCTTTTCTTCTTTTCTTCTTTTCTTCTTTTCCTTTGCTATCTTCTCTTTGTATCAAAAAGGTGCCGCCCTGGTAGACAGTTTTCCATACTTAGGGCGTACTTTGTCCTAAGTATAGGGGGTGTGCACCCCGAGTTTCTCTGTTTTTCGATCCTCTCCACTGCCTCCTCTTCTTGCCTATACTTAGGGATATTTTACCCTAAGTATAGGGGGGAGACAATCTGAGTATGATCTGTTCATTCCCACCCTTGACCCTCCATGCATTGTGTACAGTCTGCTATACTTAGGATTATTTGATCCTAAGTATGGGGGGACGGTCAACTTCTTATTGGTTCATTCATTTAATCTCTAGACTTGTCTATACTTAGTACGAGTTATGTCTCCTCTTTTCTCTCCGATCTATGAGGACATAGCTCAAGCTAAGTATAGGGGGGTCGCATATATTACGTATATACTTTATCCATAACTCGTACTTTCATATTTTTCTGATAATATGGCTAAACATCCTTTAAAATTCATTAAAAATCCTTAATAAAAAGGTGTTCTGTTCCTCAAATTCTTTTTGTATATACTGATTAATAAATTAGGTGAAAATGTTTTTTTGCAAAATGTTTGACAAATAGTTTGAAAATCTTTGTGAATGTCTATTGAAAACTATTTTGAAAATGTTTTGTTACATGTTTTCAACATGTGTAAAATTGTGTGGTTTGTAAAATTTCTTTTCTTTGTGTGAAATAAAAAGTTTGAAAAATGATTTGCAAATGGTTTGAAAAATGATTGCAAAATTTTTGAAATCTATATATACTGTTTTGAAAGCCTTTGCAAAATGATTTTCAAATGTGTATACATGTTTGCAAAAATGTTTGTAAAAACTATTTTGGGCTATAGTTTTCAAAATTGTGTGAAAAGCTTGTTTCGAATAAGTTTGAGGAATACATACATCTCACCAAAATCCACTATATATATATATGTATAAAACTGACCACTTACCCTTGTAAATTCTTAAAATCCACTTCTTGTAGATATAAGAAGCACTCCCGTGTAAATATTTTAACCCAGCTTTCAGCCAAAATCTTTTTGTGTTCAAAAATCCCAAAAACATTTGCAAAATTAAAATCCAAAAACATCTGAAAAATCTTTCTGAAAAATACAAAAAAAATTGCATCTGCATTTGCATCATCATCATCTTTTCAAAAATCCATAAAAAGTTCAAAATCTTGAAAATTGCATCACAAAAATATTTTCTGCATTGCATTGCATGGCATGAGCATTTTTTCGGATTGAGTTTGATAGTTGAACGAGTCTAAGTAAAATCCGAAGATTGGAGCTTGATTGGACCTTAAAATCTACCTAATGACAGGAACCTTATAGGAACTGGGTTTAAGGTATTTCAGGTCTAGTTGACTTAATTCTTTGAGGATCACGGGACTAGATTCAATGGATTCTTGACTGCCTAAGTAGAGTATTTCGGAGCACACGCATGACTCTTGTTGATAATGACCTAACTTGGACACCTGCACCTTTCACATGGCTCAACTCAGTTGGAGTGGTGAGGGGATTGGATTTGCCGGTATGAGACGCACACAAGTGGAAACACTTGTCCTCCTCTAGGGAGGAAAGTGCACCCCAACCCATCCAATGATTAGGAAGTCTAAAGACAGGAGACTGTGGGTTGCGATAAAGCTTCAAAAGAGGGATAGTCTACTGGCTCAAGAGGAAAAACTCCTTATGTAAATGCTGTTGTATATAGTATTTCAAAAAAAAAGTTCAGGCAAGTACAAAAATAAAAAGCCTGCAAAGTATATACAAATGTTGTAAAGTCAATAAGCAAGCTTGAGTTCCAAAGTCAAATATGTGAACCTGCAGCAGGATGACTTGACGACACTGGTCTTGCATCCCAGGATAGGTAGCTACACTGGCTACCGTCCATTCTTCTCTTCACCCCCTCCTCTTGAGTTGGTTGCCACTTGAACTTAGAAGGGAATACACCGCTCCTCGAGGATGGAGTTATTGGATTGGGGAATCATTGGGTTGTTGTACTGGAGAAGTCAGTCTCTTTGTCATTCTATTTGGGAAGAGCCACCACCACTTACACTGTACGAGTCAGACTCATAGTCGTAAGGGTTTGCGTATGAATTGAGATATTTCTGACCTGGCTATTGAGAAGACTTGGACAGAGTTTTAGGATTCTCAAGGGCTGTTGGATTTCAAATACGGTTCTCATTAAGGTTCCACCCGCACTAAAATTACAAAGGTCTGACTTAAGCTCCAAACTTTGATTTTGTGAAGACAAGTTTGATAATTAAACAAAATCCAATTTCTTCTTTTTCTTTTCTTTCTTTTTCTTTTTGCACTTATTGCATAAGTGTTTATTAGGGACTAGCAAAGGTAAAGTATAGGGGGATGATGAATCCACATTTCATCATCTTTATTCTATCATTTTGGCATCAAAAACCCTAGCAAATGCCTGTAAATAGCATTAAATAGAGCAATTTAGCATTCATGCATGTGCATCTAAATAGTGTATAAAATACTGTAATTAAAGCCAAAATTATAGAATAAATAAAAGAAAAGAAAAATAATAAAATATTATAAATATTTTATGACCCAAAACCCCGAGACCTAGGCATCTTGATGAATAGATCGACAAGGAATAAAGTAGGGGGAGATAAGGTCAAAATACAGTATAAATACCTATCCCTTTATTCATTCTTTATTCATTTTGGGACCTATTTTTGGTTCCACTTTTTATACATCAAATAAAGAAACTTTGTACATGAAAATTGTAAATAATTTAATAAAGAAAAATATAAAATTGATTTCACTAAAAAATAATGTACAGATAAAAAGATATGGTCTGAATAAAGTTCCAGAATCCCAACTTCCCAGACCCGTATCTCATAAATGAAAACTCCAAATGCATCAAACTCACCTTTCATTGTATATAGAATAAATTAAGCTATTTAATGGCGGTGGTTTCGCATTTGGCGGAGTTACGGTTTGAAAGTTGAGTTTTGGACCCACCTTGTATAGTTGTACTGATTAAAATATTCAATTTATTATTTATTCATTATTTTTATATTTTTGTATTTTTTATAATTTGTAAATATTACTTATAATTATTATGTTTATTAAAATCAGAATAAATATGCAAAGAGAATTCAAAATAAAAACATTTATATATACAACACCTAGGTATTAGACCTATGTACATACCTATACATTACTCACTTGTATTTTATTAATTATACAAAACATATCAGAAAAATAAAACAAAAATATATTTGTGTATATAAAAGTATTTTAAAATTTTAGAAAATAATAATAAAATAAAAAATTAAAATACACAAAATAAAAATAAACTATTAACTTATATAGGTAATATACCTATAAAGGGTATAAGTGTAAACTTGTAAAAATACATCTCATCAAAATAATTAAAAATAAGAATAAAATAATTTATAAATTTATAAACACTTTTTATTTAATAACCTAAATAAAATACTAACATTTACTATTTTAAATTGATTTTTGAAAGCATTTTTTTAGGTTTTTCCTGGTTGGTCCACGTGGACCAACCAGGGGTCTCGGATAGTTGACCCAGGTCAACAATCTGACCTGCACCTGCAGCCCGTGTCAGAAGCTAGTTTTGACCCGTTTCCACCCTTTCTTCGAGGCCAAGGCTTTCACTTTTTCATGATGATTTCTTCTGCAAATTTGTTGCTCGATTATCCAGGATACTCGCCCTATGTTTAGTTTGGCTTTTGGATCGCTGCACCGCCTTACGCGCCTCGTTCTTTGGACCCCCTCGTCAACCTTTCAAAACCAACCCCTATGCTTCCATTTTGATTTGGAACCGCAAATCATCTAGAACCCTCCCTCCTTTGGCTCGCGTTGAAGACCTGTTGGTGACAGCAACGGGTTGCCACCGTCCAAGCGGAGGAGAAGCAACAGTTCTAGGCGCGTTCCGCACCACCGGCGAACCTCGTCGTGGAGGTATTCCCACCTCGGGTCTTGCCCCCTTGAGGTATCTATTCACTTCTGTTTCTTCGCTCGTTTCATTCCCTAGAATTAGAGTGCCGTTAAACCATTCAAATCGCCATCATTGGCCTATCGATTCGCTCAATCGATTGATCAGTGGAGCCATCTCCGGCCACCTTCACGTTCTCACGTTCTGCCTCGCTAGGGTCTCTTCCCTCTCACTGCGAGGTCGGGGCATTTTTCCCTCGACCTCTTCATCTTTTCTTTGCAGGTCCTGGAGGCGCGAAGAACCCCATCTGGGTTCAATTTTGTCAACAGCAAACCACCTGGAGCCACCTCCCTCCGCCGACCAAGCAGCGATGCTCCGGCCACTCCTTGGCCGTTTTGGGGGCGTCGTACAATCGAGGGGGCTCCCAGGAGGTCCGGGGTGCCATTGGAAGGGAAGAATATGCTCTGGACGTCGAGATTTTGAAGCTCAAAAGTCCCCCAGAGACTATTCTTCGTGCGTTCATCCTCCACGCTCCAAAGCCGTCGGATCTATCGCGTTCTTCGTGGGCTATAGCGTCTGTTGGATCTCATCTAGCCATCACCGTCCGATCTTGCTAACAGGTCTAATCTGGGCCGCTCAAGGCGAAGGGGTATCGGGCTCTGCGAGGCCGCCACGTGGCGTAAGTGACCGCTTCACCGTCGTTGGATGCGCCCCCGTGTGTGGGTATTTTGCTACTTCTTCCCACGCATTTTTGTATTTAACGTCTAGTGTATAAACTTTCGATTGCTGAGTTATATTTTTGTAATAATTGCTGGAAAGCCCTTAGAACTTTTTGGATTTGCATAACAGTCCTTCCCAGGTGCACGCGCTTTCGCACGTGCTCCCTGAGAATTTTGCAGGATCAACCTTGCAATCTCCACTTTTAATATTTAATCTTTGAACTTCTCATTTCAGTAGAAAACTTTTTGGGAAAATTACTGTTGTGTCCTTAAATATTTTGATATTTGCGTCTGAGCCCCTCCCAGGCGCGCGTGTTACTCACGTGCGCTTGGGGACTTTTGCAATCAAGACCTTGTGGCTTTTGGTTTTGTTATTTGGCCCATACACTATTTGTTTAAGTTCAAACTTTTGTGAAAAATTGCAGGCGTGCCCCCATAGTTTTTGATATTTGCAGAAACGCCCCTACCAGGCCTTAATATTTTTGCATGCTTGTCGTATTTAATTAAGGCTCCTTTTTAATTCCAAAAATTAAACTTAAGCTCTTGTGTGCTTGTATGTTAACGCCATATTTTTAGATTTTATTTTTGTCGCATTTTTATATTAATTAAAAATCAAAAACATGCTCTTTGCCTACTGTCTAGCTTAGAAAATACCAAAAAAAAATTAAAATATCTCGAAAAATTCCAAAAAAATCCTTACTGTCTATTTTAACCTATTTCAGTGTCAGTCCAAAAATCACTAAAAATCTAAAAAGAAAAGCCTTAAAAATTCAAAAATACATAAAAACTTTAAAAAAATATAAAAATCCTAGAAAACTCTAAAAATTATAAACTCGATTCATGTTTCCTCTATATTTTATTACCTTCATTTGAAAAATAGTGTGGAAAATTTTTGTGGCTATCTGATATTTTTAATTCCCATTTTACCCCTAGCCAGTAGCCTTTTCACTGTTTTGGTTTATTTCAGTTTTTAAAAATACCAAAAATAGTTTGAAAAATACCCAAAAATCACAAAAATAGTAGAAAATCATAAAAATACCAAAAACATTTTATTTATGAATTTTTGGCTATTTTTGCATATTTTTCTTAATATTCTATCTTCTCTTTTATTACATTGTCTTTATATTCCAATATTGAAAAAGAAAAAAAAGTATAAAATATAAAATATAAAAAACAGAAAATTAAAAACCAAAATACAAAATTGAAAATTAAAAAAATTAAAAAATTAAAAACCCACAAAAATTCTTTGCTTTGCATAGTGTAGACACACTTCACACTCACACACACATTTACTTGTGCACCTACCTTGTTTGCTCCCTGTGTTCGAACTCTCTGCATACTTGTCCTATACATCTTTTGTGCAGAGTTAAAAATAAATTTTAACTCCACATTTATTTCTAATTGTTGATCTATAGAGTGGGTTAATTGTTGATTAAATACAGTATTCTTTTGAGAGTCGCCACAATGACGACTGTCTCCGCCTTGTGTGAGACACCTATTTAGACTCTCTTGAAATCTGTGTTTATCAGCAGCCTCGACCATTCGTCCACCTCCTCCAGGATGAGGCCCCTCTCGTCGTCCAAGCCATCCAGTCTGACCACCCCTTGCTGAGCTGCATGCCGACGCTCTCTTCTTTGCATCTTCAATTCCCGACCATAAATAATGAGGAACTCCTTTAACATAACCAATTTCTTGGCTAGGCAAACCACCGTCGAACCATCCACCTGTAACCTTCTCCACTGCGCTTCCACCTCCTCCCTGAAACCAGGCTCCAACACCCAAGACCTTTCAAATCTAAACAAGGATCTAGATCGATTGCCCTCCTCAGATGACCAAATCAGCGGCGTGTGATCGGAGTGAGCCCGTGGCAATGCCCAAGCCCGGGATAACGGAAAAAATTCCAGCCCCTCTTGTGAGAGGAGGAATCTGTTAAGCCTCGATCTCGTCCTCGAATTCCGCCACGTGTATGCACAGCTAGCAGCATCCACCACTTCCAGCCCAAGGGTATGAAGCTGATTCCGAAAGTCCTCCGAACCCCCGTCTGTCCCTCCTCCCAATCTGGGCATGTCTTTCGGGAATAAAGTCAGATTTAGATCACCACCAATAAGCCAAATGCCAACATCTCTTTCCGCAGTAACCCTCGTAAGATCCTCAGCCAACGAAAACGGACCTGGAGATGTAGGTATGTATATGTTGGTCACAGTAAGGATAACCCCATCTGATCTCCTTTTTAGAGTCACTGAAAGCGAAAACGTAGATCTCCATTCATCCATCTTCTCGAAATCATCACACTTCCAGCCAGATAGGAGGCCGCCTGTCGCGTCCTGAGATTCCACCTCCACAAAGTCATAAATGGAGCCTCCGCCCATCTCCCGTCAACCATCCCCCCTAGGAGTCGAACACTTAGTTTCTTAAAACAACACAATATCAGCATGAGCCTCCAACATCAATTTCTTCACCCCCAGCCGTTTCTCAGTGTAGCCCAACCCTCTTACATTCCAGGATAAAATCTTCATATATAAACATCATTCGACCTCCCACGGGGTGGCACGACACCCACGCTTTCTGCAAACTTCCTGTCAAGCAAACTGAAGTAACTAGGTCTCCCGACTGGCGACCACAAAACAGGCTCACTGTCTTTGGGGACAGCCTCGTCTCCATGATTTGAAAGTAAAACCGCCCGCACCATACGACGATCTGCCTTCTTAGCACCACCTAGTAGCTTCTTGTCGCCCCCCCAAGTACGATGCTGTCTTCTCCCATCTCCGTCCTTTCCCTCCTTGCCCAGCTGCTCCTCTTCCTGCAAAACCATCAAACCATAACCGTTGCTCCCACCATCTCCACCAGCAACCTTGACATCCCCTCCCCCTTCTGCCGACCTCGAAGATTCTCCCGGGCAAAAACTGCCCCCCTGCGCCCCAGACCTCAAAATAGCATCCTCCCCATACACCAACTCAGCCCCGGGCACATCCAACACTGATCTTCGAGAGCATGGGATCTCCTTAGGAACATCTCCACATGCCCGGACTGAGACCACCCCCTATCCGCGCCCCCACCACCTAGCTCAGACCAGCAATGTCTCCTGCCCCCTGAGAGTTCCCCTCCTGCAAACCTCCGAAGGTCCACCACCAAGTTAATGCCTTGGTCTGCAACCAGTAAATCAGCAAGCTCCTGATGCGAATCCATCTTCAAAAAAGGTGCCCCAAGCCCCTCTTCACGAAACCACGAGAGCACGGGCCCGACTGGATCTGAGGCTGAGCTACCATTCTCGTTTGGTCTGGCACCTGGAATGAACATAGGGTAGAGGACGGACCTGATTGGTTGTTCCCCGCAACATCCCTCCCGCCTTCAGCAGAAAGAACCCGTGGACCCCACCCCAATACCGCACATTCCACTCCTGGCTGGCGGCCCTTCCCACCACAATTGCATTCCGCAATCTCCGTTGGCCCCACAGCAAATGGCCCCCTATTAATCTCCACGGGTTCCACCTCAATTATACCCCCATTAATCTCGAAGGATTCCACTGGAAATGAAACCCCATTAAACCCCGCGTGCCCCACCACAATTGCATCCCCATTAATCTCCCTGGCTCCCACCGAAATTGCACCCATCAATATCTGCGGGACCCACCGAAATTAAACCCCACGAGCCACCGTAATTTTATGTTTTTAATTTGTTTTTATCTTTTTATGGATTTTAGAAGATCCATAAACATCTTAAAAAAACCTTCTAAAATCCATAAAAACATAAAAACAAATTAAAAACATAAAAATAACAAAATAAAAATTTAATAAAAATTAAAATATTTTCTAATAGTAATAAATGCAAAAATACTAAAAAATACAAAAGCAATATATAATTTATTAAAAATCAAATAAAAATCTAGAAAAAAATATTAAAAATAAAATAAAAATTAGGAAACTGTTTACCTTAGTTAGTCTATAGTTTAACCCTAGTTTTCACAGTTTACCTCTCTGTGTTCGACACTCACGTACTTGACACTATACATCTTGTTTAGGAGTATAAATAAAAGAATATTAATTCAAAATTAATCTATTTCTGGTAAAACTCACCTAGTCGATACAACGACCATACATTTTCTATGCTCCTTTTGCGGGAATAAAGAATTGATTAGGTGAACGTTTTTTCAGAGATCTAAGGCGATATGGTAGGACAGGCTTGTATGAGATTGGTATTTGGTGTTCTTGCGATGTTGACATCCATTCTTTGGCCCCTCAATCAATCCGGAGAAAAGGACACAGAGGTCCGAGTATGTATATACGTATATATCCATCTATTAATATTTGTGTCTGCATGATAACAATGCCCCACGCCTATGGCCACAACACATCTAGTGCCGTCGCTACCACTGCCACTTCGAGCTCTTATTAGGGCTCACTTTCCACGTCTAGAGAGAGAGATCGAGACATCATTTGTATATTAATGTTGACATGAAAGGGCAAAGGTGAGAGTGTGTGGGTGAGAGAGAGAGAGAGAGAGAGAGGAGGGGCACTGGATCGGGGAACGTTAAAAGCTGCGTTGAGCAGCTGTGCTATCCTGTACGGAGCAGATTTAGAGTTGGACCTGAAAAGATGAAGGTCGCGAGAGATTAAAAATACAATATTTAATATAAAGGGAGTGAGGGTGGGAGAAGAGGAGACGAGTTGTCATGTGTGTTTATACAAAAGGGGTGCGGTGGTACGTGAGCTTTTCCATGCAGGTTTAGACATTCCTCCATTTTCATGCATATGTCTCGTATCACCACATATGTTGGGATGTGTCTTCACCCTCTCATCTCCTGTTCTTGTTGTTGTGTGCATATACTGTGACTGCTGCTGCTTGTCTCCTCATTATTCAAACTCCACCAATAATTACTCGTGGTCGGACTAGTTTTCAAATGTTGCCATTCTCTGGAGAAGGATTACGTGTACTGATAGTTTGTATAATTAGCAGTTAACAAGGAGGGTTTAGCGGTTTACTCGACTAGTTGCTCATAGATCTGCGCTGACTGAACCGTGGTTAGTCGTATTGGCTCGAGCCATCTCGTTAGCTGGCCAAGTACGTAGAACAAATCGATCGATCACCCATGGATTGGATATAAGTTCTTTTTGCAAAATTCAACCAACTGAGTGTATGTTCCTCCTCAAGAATACATATGAATATTTACTGTTGAAGAATTTTTTTTAAAAAAAAGGGAAAACACGTGTAGGTGTCCGTCCAAATATATTAATATAAAAAATTCGGCATATCCAAGACTCGAGGAGAGTCCGAGCAAGGTGGATTATATTCTCAACATAGAACCTTACTACATGGAAAATTACACCGTTTCTAGAAAGCCAAAGAACCTATAAACCCACAGCCGGTACCAATCTGTCGATATTTAGACAAAAACGAGAGTTGAGGACAGATTCACAGAATGACGATAAGTTACTACGATCTCCCTAAGCCACATCCAACATTTGCAGAGTTCTTTCGTCTTCTCACAACACAGAAATAGGTGCTCAACAGATTCCAACGTCGAACTACAAAGGACACAAGAGCTATCCTCAGAGTTTAAGATACGAGCTCGTCTCTAACTCGTAAGTAGTCTTCCATGTCTCAGAAGCCACATGAATACTGTAACACGTGTTGGCACCCTCAGCTCCCAAATCATACTGCAACCCTTAACAAGGTCCTCCTGTAGTGGTTGTGCACCTTTGATCAACACATTGTAGGCTTTACTGACATGGAAGTCCCCTTCCCTCCAAAACCAGTAGACATTTCACTGTTGAAGAGGCATGAAACATTGGGACTTTTACACTTGTATCCTGAAATAATAAAAATGATCAAATGCATATCACAATTAAAAGTGGAATGAAAAATCATTAAAAATGATATAATAATAAACATGTCATTCATTGGGAATTTCAACGTGTATAAAGTGAATTATTAACAACGTCACTACAATAAAATAAGGCCACAATGTTGCTTTTTTGAAATCCTTCGTTAAATCATCCATTGTTAAATATAGAATGAAGATATTATTCATTACGAAGTGATTTTTAATATTTGTAATTAGCAACGTCGTATTTGTTGATGTATCATTAGTGATGATCCCTATAGAAATAATTATCCATTGTTATTTTTTCACAAACTTTTAACTAATTAAGTTAAATTTTGAACATAAAAAATTTAAAAGACGGATAATGAAAATTTTGAAAAATAGCGATAGATAAACGTCGTTTTTTTAGATGAAAGAGGATAATGATATAGCAATAATATAAGAAAATGATAATATGAAAGAGGGTAATGACCTGTGTAATGATATAAATGGGGTGGACACCTACGAGTGTTTCCCCCTTTTTGGTCTCAAAAAAAACAATGGATACGACAATTGTCGCTAATGCCAAGTACAAAAATCATATAAGAAAACGATAATATGAAGATTGCATATTTAACAACGAACACTTTAGTGACTGCTTTTCAAATAGGATATTTACGCCCATAACCTTGAGTAATTTCGTAATTACTCCAGAAACCTTCTATAATCAGGAATTACACCCATGACCTTGAATAATACTTAACTCTCACACTCATAACCCCATGTTAATTTCCACCCAATTTTCCGTTAAGAATAACGGTATATGTAAAGTATTTACACTTTATACCCTTTCAATTTTCGTTATTTACGAGTGGCCCCTCCCCATCCCTAGCCAGGCACCCCCTCCTCCCGTCGACTTCCTCCTACCGAAAGCCCGACCCCCACCAGGAAACCTGTTGGAAATGCGAGCCCACGGCGAGCCATTATGCAATAAATGTTGTTGCAATTCACTCCTTGATCTGAAATGAAGAATACATAATTTGCATAATAGGTCCCTTAGTGCAATTAGGGTTATGTACCATGGCCATCTTAATAATCATACAGTTGTTGATTCAATTATTGAATCATAGAGGCTGGTGCTTAGATGAATATCTAATGAGTTAGATTGAGGACTCATCAAGCACCGTCAAATGATTATTAAGAGATGATCTCCAGCCTGAGTAGGAGATGGCAATCCTATCTCATTTAGGTTGATATCTGACCGACCTCTTGATGCAGGTCCTCTGCATAGGAATAGAGATTCGGAGGTGTCGGATGAGTTAGGTCAAAGAGTTGACTTAACGAGATCGAGATAACCAAAGTCCTATATCATATGCTGTCATGATATAGGCACACATCCTCTGACCGGAGACAGATGTGTTACTATATGTCTGAGTATGTACATTTGGCAGACCAATAGGTTGATGACCTAATCAAGGTCTATACACCGGCGCGCTGGTGTGCATATAAGGGCATATGAGTAATACGATCTCTCAAAGGGATCATACAGGTTCACTACTGAACCGGAAGACATGAGCTCACTCATGAGATATTGGGAAGAATCAAATTCCGTGCGCACGGTCGTCTCGCTTTGGAAGCTTGACTGAATTTGTAGGTTTGATATATACTTTTGGAAAGTATATGATCAAGACCTAGGTATGATATATGCTTTTGGAAAGTATATGATCGATACCGACTCCCAATGATCGAATGAGAAACTTACTGATAAAACCCTGAAGTAGACAGTATAAAGTTGATCTAATACTTCGGGTTTAATCTGAGTCTTCCAGTATGCAGGATGTACAGGCGTTAGGAATACCTGAGGGTGATGTGATCATAAACGGTTGTATAACCATGACGCTTCCATTCCTAGGGAGTGATGAAACGGGTCTGGATTTTAGTGACTCCTCTCAGTAGAGAAGTAATCTGATCTTAGTCCAAATGTTGGACATTGATCTGAATGTGATTCAGATTCAATGAGAAGATTAGATTTGCGGTCTTGATTTAATCAAGCATCTATGGGAGGCCCGAGATCTGGATTTGAGATGTGATCTCAATATCCATGTCACTATACGTGGAACAATACAATCGCCCTGTCCTTATCTCCAAGTATTCGCGGAGAAAGCGCATTATCCTTGAAAGAGTTCATGGATAATTCTATTGTTGATATATGTATCCGAGCATTGAGAAAATGGATAATTAAATGTGATTTAATTATCATGAATAATATGAATTTGATTCATATTATAAGGAGAGTTATCTTAGATAATTAAATATGATTTAATTATTAAAGATGTGAATAATGTGAATGTGATTCATATTATTTGAACACATGAGATAAAGAGATCCGAGATGATTAAATATGATTTAATTATCAAAGGATAAGAATAATGTGGATAGTAATATCCAATTATTCATAATATATTATAAATGTGATTTATAATGTATTAGAGAGAGTTAAATATAATTTATATTTGTAGATTAATTATTAATGTGTATTGGATACACATTGTCTAATTAATTGAAAATGTAAATTACATTTTGTTTTGGGTTGTGAATATGATTCACAATATTCCAATGTCAAGATTGCAATATTCCCAAAATTAATTGAGAATTATTTTGGTGAATTAAAATACCAACAAATTGTTGTTGAAAAATAAGTAGAGAGAAATTCAAGGAGATGTGCAATCTCATGGATTGCCATGAGATTGCCCTCCCTTTTGGAAAGAGGGGGGCGGCACCAATTTCCTTGTGAAATTGGTGGCCGTCCCCCCCTTCCAAAGAGGAAGGTTGATCTCTCTCTATTCCTCTCTCCTTATTTGATTGATTTAATATGGTATTAATATTTATTTGATGTATCAAATATATTTTTATCAAATTAAATCACAAGTTGTTGGTTTTTACCAACAACAATCTTGACCATTAGATTGACATAAATCAATCTCATCCATTGATTTTATATGTCACATGGATTGAGATCCATGGATCCCAAAACCCTATAAATAGAGAGGCATACCCATGCTCTCTCTTTACACACAATGCTTGAGAAGCATCTCTCTCTCTCTCTCTCTTTCTCTCTAGAGGTCAGCCCTCTCTCTCCCTCTCATGGCCGTCCACCATGGATGCCATGGAGAGGTTCTCCATCGCCGCGGCATCGTCGTTATGCTGCCCGTTCTTCTGCTCGTGGATCTCCGTCTCCTTCGGTGCGCCTCGCTTGTGAAGAAGACGTCGGATCTCGTGTGTCTAGATCAGGAGATCTGCCGCTTGGATCATCAACATGGATTGCGAGAAGCACGCGGTTCATCCCCGCGCTCGCAAGCGTCTCCTCCGTCGGATCGGACTTGAGACAGGAGGTCTCTTCGTTTAGAGACTCGATCGCAACCACGCTTCAAGAGGTAATCCTATTACTTGTTTGTGGTTTAGACGAAACGATTCGAGAAGTGTTCTTGGATCATGTGGTTTCGTCGTATAAAAATTTTTTAAATTCCGCTGCATCGAGCAACTAGTCCGACTAGTCGCTCCTCGTCGTATTCGATACGACGCTCACGCTTCCGTGATGCGCTTGAGGATCTAACCATATCCTTCAAGTGGTATCAGAGTCTTAGGTCGACGGTTTCGAATAGTGATTCGTTAACCAAGGACGACTTGGGTTCGCTAAGGTCGCGAAAGTTTTCATCGCATTTGATTTCGCAGATCTGTTTAGTAAATAAATTTGGAACTGTTTAAATTGTTTAAACACGAATTTTATACTTGGATTATGTTCCCCATTAAATAAGAAAACAATAGGATCTGAGTTTGCGTAAATCGGATTTCGTATGCTCGAGATATGGTCGTTTTAATGAACATGTATGCACTGTTGCGGGAACTGTGAATCTGAACGTGATTAAAATATTAATTACTGTTTAGACTTGCCTCGAAATACGTGAAACATCACTTAGGTTCTGTCCTAAATCAAATTAGCAAACTTTATAAATTGACTTTGCTTAATTTGGATTTAATATGATTGAGATATGCCAATTTCAGTAAGTAGGGGTCACTGCTGAAATTGCTTTCCTAATCAAGAACCATGTGATTGTCAATTAATGAAATTAATTGTTAATTTCGAGAAATAATTATGAAAAATATTTGTGAAATATTAGAGAATGATTATTTCCTTAATTGACTTGGCCCCAACCAATTAGTTGATTAGATTTGATCTAAACCATAATTGGAATTACAATCATCAAACTTCTTGCTTGAATAGGACTTGGGAATTTGCCTAGCAAATTTCCTAGAAATCAAAATTGTTTTGATTACTATATGGTATAATTTTGGTTGAAGAACCGATGATCATCTTAAGTACAAAATAATCAATTTGGCATTATCCTTTCCCGAGACGGATATGGTGTCTAGTCGGGGATCGCTGGGTCAGCGGGTTGCAACGTATGTGGTCCGCCCCACTCCCGTCGGTACTGGCCATGACAGCGGGTAGGGCCGGGATAATGTCCGAGGGATTATGATGTATTTTTCTAATTATTAAAATACGAATTAATACGTACTTTGAGAATAATACCATATATATATTCAAGCATAAAATTAAGTTTGATTGATTAAATTGGATTGATAATTAATTTAATATGATTAAGTTAATTATATCCAATTAAGAATACTCTAATATGATTAGAGTTGATAATTCCCTTGGAAGAATTAATTATATGAATGTGATTCATAGAAATTAATTTAATTTGAATAAGATATGGAGGATCACATAAGTGACATCCATGGTCTCCCATCAAGGCGAAGAGTTTCGTCGCCAGATATTATATGTAGGAGACGCATGTCCGAAGTGACAGCTCCTGCATATGATCCATTTGGATCGGGCTCATCGCTTCTCAAAAGAGTAAGGACATATGCGTAGTGACCCCAATATCGGGTCCTCATATTATTGGGGCGATATTGGATTGCGCATAGCGAGTTGTATTCCTGTTGACAGTTGGTTCAATTAATGACGGGTCAACATCACCTTAGGGGTGGTGGGCCCGGGTATTAAAGACCGAATTGGGAGATGCAAGTTGGACTTGCAAGGCGGAATGTGTTCCCGCTTCTTTTTATCCGAGTTGTAGGTTCTCATATTATTGGGATGCAACAAAGATAAGGAAGGAGATCCCAGATCTTGCTTGAGATATAATGGTAAGTATATCTCTTACATTGAAAGTGATTAAGGGAATGAACTTTCATTGTTGACATGGCAATACAACTTTGATATAAAATTCCTAATTCAAAGTAAAACATGTATATATATAAATATATACCCCTATGCAAATTACTTATTTCAGATAATCCTTCATTAAACCCACTCAATGTTATATACTCATTAATAACCAGTAGAATATCATGGATTAGACCCTTAATCCAGATATTGTACTTGCGATTGGACACATAATGTATGTGGTTGCAATGTGCAAGTTTCCTCATAATAATGAGAAGTGATAATTAAATAAGACAATAGGACTAAAACCCTAGGGTTTGTATATCTCTATAAGTCTTGATCTTATCGAATGTACTTTTGAAGTGACATGTCGATGATGATCGTAATTATCAAATTAATCCTTATAAAATCAATAAAGATATTCTGGCATACATATGTGCTCTCGACATTTAATCATGAATGACGTGGTTCTCTACATCATGCAGAATGGTAGCTCTATAAGAGATGATGTATTCAAAGTATTTGAATACCTACCTGAACCTATGTTTTAAGAATTTAGATGGATGTAGATGATGAGTGTCATCATTCTACTATCTATACTCTAGTCATTCATGAAGCTTCATAATATTCATATTGTATGAATTGGGTGAAGCTTGTATAAATGTTGAAATACTCTTATATTGAAATTTTTGATTTTAACATAAGAGATCATTATTTTTAAGCAATGGTTGTTTATAGATAAAGGGAGCGCAGTGGAAGCATGGGTTGGACTCAAGCAAGAAGTATAATCAAATAGTTGACTGTACTTCTGTGACTTCCATATGACATCCAAAGAGTTGGATGAATGCCAATGCTGCAATAAGTTGATGTGTTGATAGTATGACTATCAAGTCTATCTAGAATCCTCAGAAAAGGACTCGGATGGAGCATCAGTATAATCTACATATAATCATTGAAATTGACTTACTTATTTGATAAGGTAAAGTCTAATAATTGTATCTCAATCTTCTAATAACACTTGCAATTGGTTGCATATGTATTAGAATATTAGAAATTTGATCTTAAGGTTTATTGATCATCCATGTGAAAGTGATGCAAGTGTTGCAACAGTTTCCATGAGATCAATAGACTTCATATTTTCAGTGGGAGCCCTTAGTCTTAGAGAATGTCTCTATGACCTAGATATTAGAATACACTCATTGTTTATTTCTAATTGTTGGATATAAACAAGAATTCTGTAATAAATCTATCATAAAGAGTTATGATGGAAATATTTCAGATAGTAATTTAAAATCTAGTGGACTCTATTAAATTAGAAAATTATTGAATGGTTCATTAAGATTTCTAATACTGAAAATTAAACCTTTAAAAGATCAATAGGAGGATAAAGATCATTTGACAATGATCTGGCATCAAATTTTTGGACATATGTCTGTTGATGAAATCAATGGACTAGGTAAGACATGAAACTTTAGATTGTCTAAAGATTCAAATCTCACATACTTGTGAATATTGTATTCAAAGTAAAATGTCTAATACATCCTTCCTTGGGAAAGGTGTAAGATGCCTAGGTATTAAGGATCTCATACATATTGATGTATGCAGATCATCTATATCATAGTAAACATTATGGATATGTGATATCTGTTAATGATTATGTATGATATAAGATCTCTTCTCTTCACCTAAGAAACCTTTGAAATGTTCAAAGATTTCGCAATTTTGGTTTAGAACCAAAGGTTGAAGGAAGATGAAATGAATTTGATCTAATCAAGGTAGCCCGTACCTATTAGATGAATTCAAGAAATACCTTATGGAGATATGAATATCATTCCTATCTCAATCCTCCTAATGAACCTTAACTCAAAGGAGTTGTAGGGAGATACAATTGATCATGTGTGACATGATTTAATCAATGATTAATCCTAGCATAATTATATCTTAAGTTTCCAAGATATATATGTAGTAGAGACTGCATTATATACTTAATAAGGTTCCATGCAAGTAAGCTGGAATCTAGCACTAGAGAGTGCTACTTCATTAGAAAAATAAAGGATGGTATTGGATACCTACTTTATGACCTTGAGATTCTTAAAAAATCTCATCTTTGAGAATATGATTCTTATAGGATGACTCTCTTGAGAATCAAGATGAAAATGAAGTAAAGAAACTCATTTAATCTTGAAAAGATAATGAGGCTCCTGAAATCGGAAACTAAAATAGATAATTAAAGATGAAACATTAATACCTCTTCAAATAAGTTTGAGGATGGATTCCATGTGTCAGTTAAATCTGACGATGATGATGATCGGATTTCATGTGATGAAGCTCCTGAGGATCATGACATGGAAAGATGGATGTTAGCAATAAAAGTCTAATGTAGACTTCATATACAAGTGTTGTATATGGACCCTCGAGGATCCACCTATATGGGTCAGACCCATTAAGGTATAAATGGATCTTCAAGAGAAAGAGGGAACCTGATGAGAAGGTATAGACCTTCAAAGCACGGTTCGTAGCCATGAGCTACACACTGAAGAGAAGGCATCGCTTGCGATAAGACTTGCTCTCTAGTGACCTTGCTTTAACCCATCAGAATATTGCTAACTATAGCTACACAACTTTTCTATGACATCTTCATGGTGTGATTCAAGATTGCATTCCTCTATGAATGCCTCTCTGAGGATATTCATATGAAGTAGCCCCAGGGCTTCATGGTTGAGGAAAGCAAGGTGTGCTAGCTGAAGAACTCCATCTTTGGACTCAAATAAGTTTCTTGTAGTTGGAACATAAGATTTAATGAAATTATAAATGTTATGATTTCAGATAAAATCTTGATGAACCATGTGAAGCTTAGTGGGAGTGCCATTGTGTTCATCGTGCTTAATGTAGATATTATTCTAATCATATGAGAATAAATGATAAGTGTTTTATAATTTGGTTGTTCCATACCTTGAGATACGATTTCAAGGATACCTCTTAGATCTTAATTCTGAAGTCGTTCAGAAGCAAAGAGAAGAGGGTATTGGGACTGTCGCATTAGTAGTACACCTTGGACTTATTCCATTTTCTGGACAATTCCAAGAAAAGCTTCCTTCCCTTAAGATGTGGTAGTGACCTGTCTAGAGGGATAGCACCTCAAAGAGTTGAGGAAGTGAATGCTAGAACTGCTTGCACTTGTGCATCAGTTATGAGAAGCTGAATGTATTCTAGATGTGTACAAGAACCAGATGTCTACCATGCAGTGGGAGTAGTAAACTGTTACTAATCCTGCTATGGAGATAAAACACTTGATTGCAGTAATAATAATATCTTCAAAGATGATAAAACTTGGAGATAGTGATCTCAAAGTCTTATCTTCAAAAGTTTAAGATCTTGTAGATAGTGATCTATAAGAGTCTTGACTGCAGTTACCTTAGGAGATAGAGATCTCCAGGAATGAAGGTATTCTAATAAGGATTATGGGAAAACTGGTTATGATAATTAATAAGATGTAGTGTCAAGGACACTATAACTAACAAAATTGAGTATCGGTTGCATGAGATGCAACATTCGCATTGGATGCGAGCACTGTTACTAGGAGATATGCAATTGCCGTAAAAGGACTTGATGTAGTCTCTTGGGAACGGAGTGACTGATCAGCTTACCTAGCTATTTTCTAAATAGCCTATGATTGTCACATGAGTGTGGGTTTAAATGATTAGCCCATTAATGGCTCTTTGGGCTAGTGGGTGATTGTTGGAAATGCGAGCCCACGGTGAGCCATTATGCAATAAATGTTGTTGCAATTCACTCCTTGATCTGAAATGAAGAATACATAATTTGCATAATAGGTCCCTTAGTGCAATTAGGGTTATGTACCATGGCCATCTTAATAATCATACAGCTGTTGATTCAATTATTGAATCATAGAGGATGGTGCTTAGATGAATATCTAATGAGTTAGATTGAGGACTCATCAAGCACCGTCAAATGATTATTAAGAGATGATCTCCAGCCTGAGTAGGAGATGGCAATCCTATCTCATTTAGGCTGATATCTGACCGACCTCTTGATGCAGGTCCTCTGCATAGGAATAGAGATTCGGAGGTGTCGGATGAGTTAGGTCAAAGAGTTGACTTAATGAGATCGAGATAACCAAAGTCCTATATCATATGCTGTCATGATATAGGCACACATCCTCTGACCGGAGACAGATGTGTTACTATATGTCTGAGTATGTACATTTGGCAGACCAATAGGTTGATGACCTAATCAAGTTCTATACACCGGCGCGCTGGTGTGCATATAAGGGCATATGAGTAATACGATCTCTCAAAGGGATCATACAGGTTCACTATTGAACCGGAAGACATGAGCTCACTCATGAGATATTGGGAAGAATCAAATTCCGTGCGCACGGTCGTCTCGCTTTGGAAGCTTGACTGAATTTGTAGGTTTGATATATACTTTTGGAAAGTATATGATCAAGACCTAGGTATGATATATGCTTTTGGAAAGTATATGATCGATACCGACTCCCAATGATCAAATGAGAAACTTAGTGATAAAACCCTGAAGTAGACAGTATAAAGTTGATCTAATACTTCGGGTTTAATCTGATTCTTCCAGTATGCAGGATGTACAGGTGTTAGGAATACCTGAGGGTGATGTGATCATAAACGGTTGTATAACCATGATGCTTCCATTCCTAGGGAGTGATGAAATGGGTCTGGATTTTAGTGACTCCTCTCAGTAGAAAAGTAATCTGATCTTAGTCCAAATGTTGGACATTGATCTGAATGTGATTCAGATTCAATGAGAAGATTAGATTTGCGGTCTTGATTTAATCAAGCATCTATGGGAGGCCCGAGATCTGGATTTGAGATGTGATCTCAATATCCATGTCACTATACGTGAAACAATACAATCGCCCTGTCCTTATCTCCAAGTATTCGCGGAGAAAGCGCATTATCCTTGAAAGAGTTCATGGATAATTCTATTGTTGATATATGTATCCGAGCATTGAGAAAATGGATAATTAAATGTGATTTAATTATCATGAATAATATGAATTTGATTCATATTATAAGGAGAGTTATCTTAGATAATTAAATATGATTTGATTATTAAAGATGTGAATAATGTGAATGTGATTCATATTATTTGAACACATGAGATAAAGAGATCCGAGATGATTAAATATGATTTAATTATCAAAGGATAAGAATAATGTGGATAGTAATATCCAATTATTCATAATATATTATAAATGTGATTTATAATGTATTAGAGAGAGTTAAATATAATTTATATTGGTAGATTAATTATTAATGTGTATTGGATACACATTGTCTAATTAATTGAAAATGTAAATTACATTTTGTTTTGGGTTGTGAATATGATTCACAATATTCCAATGTCAAGATTGCAATATTCCCAAAATTAATTGAGAATTATTTTGGTGAATTAAAATACCAACAAATTGTTGTTGAAAAATAAGTAGAGAGAAATTCAAGGAGATGTGCAATCTCATGGATTGCCATGAGATTGCCCTCCCTTTTTGAAAGAGGGGGCGGCACCAATTTCCTTGTGAAATTGGTGGCCGTCCCCCCCTTCCAAAGAGGAAGGTTGATCTCTCTCTATTCCTCTCTCCTTATTTGATTGATTTAATATGGTATTAATATTTATTTGATTTATCAAATATATTTTTATCAAATTAAATCACAAGTTGTTGGTTTTTACCAACAACAATCTTGACCATTGGATTGACATAAATCAATCTCATCCATTGATTTTATATGTCACATGGATTGAGATCCATGGATCCTAAAACCCTATAAGTAGAGAGGCATACCCATGCTCTCTCTTTACACACAATGCTTGAGAAGCATCTCTCTCTCTCTTTCTCTCTAGAGGTCAGCCCTCTCTCTCCCTCTCATGGTCGTCCACCATGGATGCCATGGAGAGGTTCTCCATCGCCGCGGCATCGTCATTATGCTGCCCGTTCTTCTGCTCGTGGATCTCCGTCTCCTTCGGTGCGCCTCGCTCGTGAAGAAGACGTCGGATCTCATGTGTCGAGATCAGGAGATCTGCCGCTTGGATCATCAACATGGATTGCGAGAAGCACGCGGTTCATCCCCGCGCTCGCAAGCGTCTCCTCCGTCGGATCGGACTTGAGACAGGAGGTCTCTTCGTTTAGAGACTCGATCGCAACCACGCTTCAAGAGGTAATCCTATTACTTGTTTGTGGTTTAGACGAAACGATTCGAGAAGTGTTCTTGGATCATGTGGTTTCGTCGTATAAAAATTTTTTAAATTCCGCTGCATCGAGCAACTAGTCCAACTAGTCGCTCCTCGTCGTATTCGATACGACGCTCACGCTTCCGTGATGTGCTTGAGGATCTAAGCATATCCTTCAAAACCTCCTCCTCCGACCTCCTCCAGCCAAGCCCAATCCCCACCATGTAACCCCCTCCCCCCCCTCTACCGACTTCTACCCTGTCCACCGTCGAATCCCTCCACTCCGATAGAATCTTAATCCCCATCCCTGTTTGCCAAGAGCTCCCCCCCCCCCCCCCGCACCCCTGCCTTCAACCACAATCGAAGCCCCATCCACGTAGAAGCCCGTCCACCGTCAAAGCCCCATCTGCAAGACCTCCCCCCCCAGATCGCCCATTGTTCGAAGCCCTCCCCCACATGGAAGCTTGCCCATGGTTGAATCCCTCCCCTGTAGTGGAAGCTTGACCCCCTGCCCCCGCCTGCAAGTCCCTCTCGAAGCCCCCTGATAACCCTAAAATCCCCAAGACCCGGATGAAGGTAATAAGACAAGGGTCGTTGCGACCCGGATCTCAGAGGATGGGTATATCAAGAAAAATTAACCACTCAAAACATATAAAATCAATCAAGCACAAAAGAGAGCGGTCCTGCTATGAGATTAACCTGGTATAGCACCCAGGGTCGAACACAAGGAGCACGGGTTGGCCAGAGGCCTACGAAGTAGTAAAAATAAAATAAAATACAAGGATTTTTTAGTGGTTTTTAATAAATTTTATATTTTTTTTTGGATTTTTAAAAAGTGAAGAAAATAAAAGAAAGCAAATAAAAGCACACTTTAGCTAATTATTAAAAGCACCAAAAATCAAGCAAAAATTCAAGAAAAATTGTTTTTATGTTTTTTAGGTTTTTTAGTGTTTTTGGTGAATTTTTGGGATTTTTATAAGGTGTACTTTATTTTCTAAAAATCAAACAGTACTAAACAGACAAGGTACTGTCCAGCCAGGCCCAAAACCCAAAGATAAAATATTTAAGGATCTCAGAGGGACCTGGAGGTAATTTTCCTGTATACTAGATAAAATAAGGATAATTTGAGCACCAAAATTATTGTTTTTGGGTTTTCAATTTATTTATTATGATTTTTATGAGTTTTTAGGTATTTTTGAATTTTTAGGGTTTTTAAGCAATGAAAAATAGCCAAAATTGGCTAGAAAATCAATAAACACACAAAGAACAGTAACTAATTTTTTTAGAATTTTTGGGGGTGTTTTTATATTTTTTTGGGATTTTTAATTCTAGACAGTAGCTAAAATAGATGTTTTTGAATTTTTAAAAATAACAAATAAAATCAAAAAATGTCCTCAAAAATTCTCAAAAATACTACAACATGGCATGAGCCATGTGTCAAATTTTCATCGAATTTGGAGGTGATTTGATATTTTATTCAAAAATCAAAAGGGGGCACTGTGCACAGGGACTTAAGTGCAAATACCCGAAGCTCTGGGGGTCCAGGTGCAATTTTCCCAGCAAGTCACGCGCGTGGCGCGTGCCTGGGGCACTCAGGGACTTTCTGGTAATAAAAACAAGTCCTAGGACCTTTTGGTAACTCGTACCAAAAAGTCCAGGGGCTGTTATGCAATTAACCCACTAAAAGGCGCACATGCGGAATAGAAACACTCACAGGGGCATATGTGCAAATACCAGAAAGTTTCTATTCATTCATAAAGCAACCAGAACTACAGGACTAATATTGCAAATAAACCAAAACTACACGTGACGAAGCACGTGGCTCATACATACAGGGGGATAAATGCAAATATTAACAAGCACGAGGTCCAATGTGCAATTTACCCTACGTAAAGAAAATGCATAAAATATTTACAGGACTGACACGTAAAATAGAAATGAAGAGGGGGCCTAAGGTAAATTACCCCTTTATTACGTCGACGGCTGGATGGTGGACGCGTGGCGGATCTGACGGCTCTGGTCTCCGGCGCCTCTCTCCTCTTTCGCACGTGGGCCGATCGACGGCGCAGAGGAGGGCACGTGGACGATCGAACGGTGCTCAAGTGCTGGTGCCTCTCTCCTCTGTGCTAACGGTCCGGATCGACCCTCGAGATGATCAACGGTGGCTGCTCCTTGATGAATGAACGGCGACGATTGAAACTGGAGCTCTGAGGGCTATCGGACGGTGATGGAGGACCCTCGAAGAATAGGTGGCCGGCGAGGTTCGCCGGCCTCGTGCGCGTGCTGTGGGCCTCCTCAGCTGCCTCTGAAGATCGGAGAAGACTCGCACTGACGTTCCGCAGCTGGTGGTAGCCTCCGATGGCCCAACCGAGCCCTGGAGAGGCTCCGGCGAGGTCGACGGAGGGCGAGCTCCTAGACTGATGTTGGGAAGCCTCAGATGGCCTCCTCGTGACCTGCAAAGTAACCCAGAAGCTTCGCGGGTCGAGGGCAAAGTGCCTCGACCCGATGAAGCGGCGTGAAGGTGAACTGTGGGTCGGGGCGAGCGAGCTCCGGCGAGCGGAGGATGGAGGAGCTCGAACCCCAGCTCCTGTGCGAGCTGGGTTGAACGAAGGGGCGAAGAATGTGCGCGGAGGGATGGCGATGGTGAGCGTAGGTTCCGATGATCGAAAAGATGTGCGATATAGCCGGAATCGACGGAACTCGGCGGTACTTATGATTTGGGGGTAACTCAAAATTAAGCTAAACAGGAAGGCTAGAAGGTTACCTGGGTGGAGTGGAAGGCTGTGCTGAAGCTTAGGCAGCTCCTGGTCGTTGCCTCGAAGGTCGCCAAGGCCTGAGGCTCGAGCTCCTGCACTGGGCGGAGCACGGCGGCGCAAAGTCGCCGGATCAGTGGTCCGGCCACCCCCTCCTCACTGCTACAAGGGCAATCGCGAGCTGTCACCTCAGGGATCGCTATGGAGGTCACGGGACGAAGGGTGGATAGCCAAAGATGCGTGAAAATGGGGGCGGAGCTCAGGCTATATACAGCTAGGGGTCCGGAAAGATGGTGATCGGGCGAGCTCAGGAGCGCGCGGATCCCGAGGGAGCGGCTCCGGCGAGGATGCCGGATGCGAGTGGAGTGATCCGGACCCGGGATTTGGGGGGTTGGCGATCGGGTCATCTGTGGAAAAATGGGAGAAAACGGGTCGGGCACAGAGGACCCGGCTCTGGTGGTCCTGGGGGGGGAGTTGACCGGGGGTCAACAATCCCCCGTGGACCAATCAGAGCCCGCCAAGCTTTGAATTTTTATTTGATTTTTTTGGGCCATAAAATGGCCGAATTTCGAAAAACTTAAAACATGAAAAATATTTATTTTATTTTTCTCTATTTTTTGGTGATTTTTAATTAATTATTGGGAATAAAAATAAGGTATTTACATATTAGGGCTATATATAGGTATATGTACAATATAGGGTTTTTAATTTTGATTTTTAATTAGTTATTTTTGTACATTTTTATTCCTATTTTATATTTTATTTATTTATAGAATAAAATGAGGAATAAAAAGATATTTTTATTTTATTTTTATTATTTATATACATAGGTGAAATAAATAGATATATACATTTATATACATGGCATATATACAATATATTTTTGTAATTTTAATTTTGTTATTTTTATTTGATTTTTGTTTTGATTCTTTTTATTTATGTTATTTACAATATATAACATAGAATATTTACAAAAAGTTTCGAAAATAATTTTATTTATTTATAAGGTTAAATAAATAAAGAAGGTGGTCTATGTACATGGTGAAGGGATATTTTTGGTCTTTTTGATTTTTAAATTTTTATTTTGTTTTCAATAGTTTCTAAATGTATACAAAATATGTACAATCATATTTTTGGGTGAGGAAAATATAATTTTATTTATTTACAAATATATATACACATGAGCCCCTATCTCCCTCTACTTGGCTTTTATGCGGTCAAGCCCATGCTGAGCCCTCCCTTGGGTTAGGTTGCTCAATATTTATTCTAAATATTTCCCTCTTTTTCTTTTTCATCTTTATTCTTTTATTTTTGCACAAAAACATGCTAATTATAAGTATTTACAAGATGCATGCTTTTGCTAACTTTTCCTATTTACACATATCTACATGCATTTGCACAAGTTTTTGTAGCTAAAATATAAGAATAAAGAGTGATGAATGGGTATTCATCACCCCCCTATACTATACTTTGCTAGTCCCTTAGCAAACACTTATTTCAAAAAGAAGTGAAAAAGAAAGAAAGAAAAAGAAAAAGAGAATGTACATGGATCAAGGTTGATTATTAAACTTGCCTTCATTAAATTGAGGTATGGAGCTCAATCAGATCTTTGGATTATTAATGTGTCGGAACCTTATTTAGACTTAAGCTTAAAACCTAACAGCCTCTAAGTTCCACCAATCTATAACCAAGACTCCTCAATGCTCCAGATCAGAACAAGTCATCAATCACAAACCCTGAAGACCATGAATCTTTTCTTGTCCTGTGAAAGTGAGGTCTAAGCTCTCCACCTCAGAAATGGCAACTTGACAACCCTCCCCAACAAGGTAACTCTATGACCTCAATCTGGCCACTCTTTCCTCGAGGAGCGGGGTATTCCCTTCTAAGTTCAAGTACAACCGGCTCAAGAAGAGGGGGAAGAAGAGAATGGGTCAAGGCCAGTGTAGCCAAGTACCCTTGGGAGCTTGACCAGTGTAGCCAAGTCTCCCTGCTGCAAGCTACAACAGGTGGATCATGAAACCAAGCTTTGCTTATTGCACTTATATACATACTCCGGTGGGATTATCATTTTCTCTCAGACCCACCACTTTTTTGGAGTTCTTTTCTTTTTGCACATTTTTTTTTCGAGTGCATCTATACAACATATACATGTGCAGCATATATACAAGGAGTTTTTCCTCTTGAGCCAGTAGACTATCCCTCTTTTGAAGCTTTATTGCAACCCACAACTCCCGTCGTTAGACCTCATGGCAACCAGACCAAGTTGAGACGCACTTCCTTCACTATAAGAAGAAGAGAGGTTCCGCCTAGAAGTACTACCCTCCTATTCTACCCCAAGTCAAGGAAGACTGCCTCCTCACCACCTCATCCGTAGAGAGCTCGGTGCATAGTGCGGTTGTCCAAGTAAAGCCATAATCTATATGAGTCATGTGTTGTTTGTTAAGTGCTCTACTTAGGCTCATTGAGATGACATGTGATCATAGCCTAGTGGACTCAAAGAATTAAGTCACCATGGACCTGAAAAGCCTTAAACCTAAGCCCTATAAGGTTCCTCTTAGAATTAGGTGGATTAAGATCTTAATCAAGCTCCATTTCTCAATTTGATTCCCGGCTAGTTTAAATGTCAACTATCATCCAGAAAAACTATATACATATGTACAAGCAGATGCATATTTACACAATATTTTACAATCATGCAAAATTTTTGAAAAATGTTTTGAAATCATGAATGATGATGCATGAAGTGCAAGTTTTGCAAAAAGATATTTACACACATTTACACACGATTTTTGCAAACTTTTGATTTTCAAAACATTTTGGAAAAATTTTGTACTATATACATAATTTTGATACAAAAATATTTACACAAGCTTTACACACAAAAGATTTTTGAAATCATTTTTACAAAAATAATTTGTACACTAGCTATGTATGTGCAAATAAAAGAAGATTATGTACATGAAAAATTTTTAAATTTTTGTGGTTTTTAGCCATTTTTATTTATTAACACACTCACACAAAGTACGAGTTATGGCTAAAGTATATATGAAATATATACACACCCCCCTATACTTAGCTCGAACGATGTCCTCAGAGTCAAGAGCGATGAAGAAGACATAACTCGTGCTATGTATAGGGAAGTGAAAAGGAAGGCTATACAAAAGAGAATGAAAAGTGAAGAGGATCTCGGGTCTTCCCCCTATACTTAGGATCAAGTAATCCTAAGTATAGCAGGCTGTACACGAAGGGAAAACCGAGTGGAGAATGTACAGGGTCTATCCCCCCTATACTTAGGGTGAAATGCCCCTAAGTATAGGCAGCAAAACAGGGGTAGACAGAAATAAAAGAAATACCCGAAGGGTCTCACATCCCCCCTATACTTAGGGTAAAGTGCACCCTAAGTATAGCATAATCACCATATGAAGAAAGGGATGTGGGACTAAAGAATGTGATGATATGGATATCTGGATCTATATACAGCGGAGGATCCGTGAAACTCAGGCGTGAGATGCATTAGATGTGAGTCAAAGACCACATCTCACGCAAAATGAATAGGGGCAATATCAACGACCCGCGGCTCATGATCTAGAAATGGCTTGAGCTGCTGGCCGTTCACTCGAAAGGTACTCTCAGAGGACAACTCAGATATGTCGATGCTACCGTTGTCGTGTACCTTCCGAACCAGATAAGGTCCTTTCCATTTGCTTTGTAGCTTCCCTGGAAATAATCTAAGCCTCGCATCAAACAGCCATACTCTCTGTCCAATCTCAAAATGTTTGTGGCTGATATGAGAATCATGCCACTCCTTGACTTTCTCCTTATAATGTAGGCTGCTTGAGAAAGCTGCATCTCTAAGCTCCTCCAGGGCAGCTAGCTATGCCCTCCTCTGGTCTCCTATACCATCTGGATCCATAAGTATGTCTGTAACTGCCCAAAGTGACTTGTGCCTCAGCTCAACAGGTAAATGGCATGGCTTGCCATATACGAGGCGAAAGGGAGATGTACCCAAAGGTGTCTTGAAAGACGTCCTATATGCCCACAAGACCGAGTCCAAAAGCTGTGACCAATCCTTTCGGTCAGGGCGGACGACTTTCTGCAGAATAGTCTGGATCTCCCTGTTCGACACTTCGGCTAGACCATTCGTCTGTGGATGGTACGGTGTATCAACACGATGATCTATGCCGAACTCGCTAGCAAGTGCCTTCACCTGGTCGTTGATGAAGTGAGATCCCCCATCAGAAATCAGAACTCGTGGAACCCCGAACCGCGTGATGATATGCTTCCTCAAAAATCTGCAAACTGTCCTCGCATCAGCGGCTCGGGCGGGGATAGCCTCCACCCAACGACTCACATAGTCAACGGCCAACAGAATGTACTCAAATCCCTGACTCTTAGGGAATGGACCCATGAAATCGATGCCCCATGCGTCAAAAACCTCACAGAAGTGAATGGGCTGCATCGGCATCATATCACGCTGTCCACAAGTGCCCATCCTCTGACAGTCAGTACACCTCTTCACGAACTCATCTGAGTCCTTGAAGAGTGTAGGCCACCACAAGCCGGATTGGAGCACTTTCTGTGTTGTTCTCCTCCCAGAATGATGTCCTCCTGCCTCAAGCTTGTGGCAGTAAGTGAGGACGCTATGGTGTTCCTCCTGAGGAATACACCGACGCCAGACGCTATCCCCTCCTTCGTAGTAAAGGATGGGATCCTCCCAGTGGTAGGACTTGGCCTTCGCAAGGAAGGTCTCAAGCCTCTGCCGGGGCCAATCTTGTGGGACTTTCCCAGCAACGAGAAAGTTCACAATATCGGCGTACCATGGGAGTGAGGCGATAGCAAGGATCGCCTCATCTGGGAAGGTATCTCTGATGGGATCAATCTGCTCAGACTCCTCAGGCTACTCTAATCGGGAGAGATGATCCGCCACCACATTCTTGACTCCAGGCTTATCCTTAATCTCAATGTCGAACTCCTGGAGTAGAAGGATCCATTTAGTCAGTCTGGCCTTGGCATCCTTCTTTGCCATGAGGTACCTGATGGCGGTGTGATCTGTAAACAAAGTCACTCTAGATCCGATGATATATGATCTGAACTTATCCAGGGCAAACACTACAGCTAGCATCTCCTTCTCTGTGACCGTGTAATTCCGCTGGGCGGAATCCAAAGTGCGGCTAGCATAGTGTATAGCAAATGGCACTCCATCCCTCCTCTGTCCCAGCACTGCCCCTACGGCAAAATCGGAGGCGTCCGTCATGATCTCGAATGGGAGAGACCAATCAGGCGGCTGGAGTACAGGAGCCTCAATAACACACTGCTGGAGAGTAGCGAACGACGAAAGACACTTGTCATCGACAAGGAACTCGGTGTCTTTCGTCAGGAGGTCGGTCAACGGTCGGGCAATCCTGCTGAAATCCTGAATGAATCTCCTATAAAATCCAACGTGCCCCAGAAATGATCGTAGCTGCCTCAAATTGGACGGCGGTGTGAGTTTCCTAATGACATCAACCTTGGCCGGATCAACCTCCATGCCCTTGTTGGAGATGATGTGGCCAAGCACCGTCCCTTGAGTCACCATGAAGTGACTCTTCTCCCAAGATAGCACCAAGTGATACTCAATACATCGCTGGAGTACTCGATCTAGGCAGTCAAGACAAGAATCAAATCCGTCGCCGTAGATCGAGAAATCGTCCATGAAGACCTCTAAGCACTCCCCTACCATGTCCGAGAAGATCGACAGCATGCACCTCTGAAAAGTCGCAGGGGCATTGCATAGCCCAAATGGCATGCGTCGAAAAGCATATGTGCCGAAGGGACAAGTAAAGGTGGTCTTCTCCTGATCCTCAGGAGCGATGGCCACTTGGTTGTAGCCTGAGTACCCATCCAGGAAGCAATAATGGCTCTTCCCTGCCAGTCTCTCAATGATCTGGTCAATAAAAGGCAGGGGGAAATGGTCCTTCTTGGAGGCTTGGTTGAGTCTCCTGTAGTCAACACAAACCCTCCAAGAGGTGGGTACTCGTGTAGCGATCTCCTCTCCCGACTCACTGATCACAGTCATGATGCCCGTCTTCTTGGGCACCACATGCAAGGGGCTGACCCACTTGGAGTCGGAAATGGGATAAATAAAACCTGCACCCCACCATTTTGATATTTCCTTCATCACAACCTCTCTCAGGTTGGGGTTCAGATGCCGCTGGAACTCACGCGACGGCTTCGCCCCTTCCTCGAGATAGATATGGTGGGAGCACACTGATGGACTAATCCCATGGAGATCCGCTACGCTCCATCCGATCGCCTTGCGGTTCTTTTCAAGAACCCCCATCAAACGGGATTCCTGCTCTCCAGTCAACTCGGCGGAGATGATGACTGGGTACATCTCTGGATCGCCCGCAAGGAATCGATACTTCAGCGAAGTAGGGAGCGGCTTCAGCTCTGGAATACTGGGTGTCGGCAAATCTGGCTGCGGAAGAAACTGAGTGAAAGCTGCAAGGTCGGCCAAATCTGCCTGGGAAAGTGAAAGCATACTCTCGCAAACTGGATCGGGAGAAGGCGGCTCAACTGCACTGTGTCTGGTCTGCTCTGCCTCTACCTCCTCCTCATCTATAGGCTCAGATGGACTCAGGTCTGGCATCTGATCATAGCAATCGGTCCAATCAGACTCTGAATCCGAGGGATCTGTATCAGAAACGGTGGCATCAGTACCACCGGAGAACAAGGTGGCCTCAGCACCACCATCACTAATCATCGTGCTGCGATCGAGGACCGGCTCTGCTGCCTCAATGGTATCCTGTACCAGGTCTGTGCTCTCCAGACTCTCCTCTGCTATCATCTCTGCATCAGCTGTGTCTGAAAGTGAGAGGGTGGTCTGTGTCCCAAAGTCTGCCCAAGCTGCCTCATCATCTGTGATCACAAAATCGCAGTCCTGGTGGATGTCTGGCTCTACGTCTGTCAGCTGCTCTGAGTCTGTACTCGCATCTAAGCCGGATCTGAATCTGGCTCTGTAGTCCTCGACCGTCTCTATTTGTATACTCTCGCCCTGGACGCGAAAGTACACCTTCCCGCTATCATGATCAGTCACCGCCTTGGCTGTGGCCAAGAACGGACGACCAAGGATGATGGGGGTATCGACCACTGACTCAGGGATCTCCATGTCCAACACTACGAAGTCCACGGGGAATTGCAGACCCTGAATAGTGACGATAACGTCTCGTAACAACCCCTTCGGCCTCTTGACAGATCGATCAGCAAACTGAAGGACTGTCCTGCTCTGTCGAAGAGTGCCCAACTCGAAGCAGTCGAGAAGGGCTGCCGGAAGAAGGTTGATCGACGATCCGCTATCTAGAAGAGTACGGTCGAACCTCTGCTCACTGATCTGGCATCTGACATACGGGGCCCCTGCATCTGGCCTCTTGGCTTGCAGTCGGTTCTGGATCGCAAAGCACGTGGCTTTGGTCAGCACATGTATCTCTGAAGTGTGGTTCCTCCTCCTCCTCCTAACTGTAGTCCTTTCTCTCAAAGATCGCTGGAGAAGGGGGATGTGCTGCAAAGCCTCCTGGAGGGTCAGCTGAATGTGGAATCGGTCAATCATGCTCTGGCTGAACTCCTCAAGCTCTCTCTTTTTGGGATTTTCTGTTTTCTTTCCCTTCCCCATCTGAAGGGCTCTAGGGAAGGGGATCACTGGGTCCTTCTCAGATGAAGGACTAGGAAAAGGTCTATGCGGTTCAAGGACCGGATCCACACATACATCATGCACCACAGTGGGACCAGAAGAAAGTAAACCTTTTCCTTTATTCATAGCAGAGTTCCGAGATACATGAACACGAGGAAAAACATCATCTCTCTCTCTACAAACACCGGTGGCCTCGGTACCACCACGGGCTGGCTCTGCTGCTGCTGCTGGTAGACGTCGTGCGGCCTCAGTACCGCTGGCTGGCTCGGCTGAATGGGTGGCATCAGTACCACCTCCTAGATCTGGTGAAGCGGCGGCCTCAGTACCGCCGGTGGGATCAGCATCCTTGGTGGCCTCAGTACCACCGTCATCATCTGGAGCGGCCTCAGTACCGCTCTCCTCCTCCTCCTCTTATGGCGCCTCGGGATGGTGATCAGATGAGGCGCCGCCGCCTGCTGGGGTCCTACCGCTCCTAAGTGTGACAAAATCAGCATCAAATAGATCCGAAGAAGTATCATCAAATGGGTCACTAGGAGTGGCTAACTCGGTATGTACTACCTGCTCAGATTTCCTCTTGAGGCTGTTCGGATTGGGCTCTATCTGGGCCGGTATGGCGGCCTTCCCTCTCACCAGGTCCCGCATCTCCTGGCGGAACTCGTCCATCTCCCGTCTGAATGTGGCCTGCTGGTCCGTGAGGAGGCGGGCGATGTCATCCAAGGCGGGGCTCTCGTGGGAGCCCGACGGGTGGCCTCTCTGTAGGTGAGGCTGCTGGAACTGCTGTGGTGGGTAAGAGGGGTAGGATGGAGGGTGTTGCTGGTATCCCTGGTGAGCCTGCTGCTCACGTCTCCAAGACTGTCCCTGCTGCTGATAGGGACGCGGACCGTAGGATGACTGCTGCTGATACGCTGGGGGTTGCTGCTGCGGCTGGTGCTGGTCTCTCTGATGGGAGTACTGCCCTCCCTGTCCTGACGGCTGCTGCTGGGGCTGGGCACCACCACTCCCCCACCTGAATCCGGGATGGTCTCGTCGGATCCCAGGCTGGGGACGGTCGTACCGAATCCCGTTGACATCCATCAACGGCTCGTCATCGAAGGGGGCTGGCGGGAGTATTGCCAGAGGCTGGTCCGGCTGGTAGACCACCATCTGCATCTCTGGAGATGGTGGAGACTGGTAGGTGGGCTGCGGCTGCTGGTACGGCTCCGCCTGTACAAGGTGAACCTGTCTAGGCTGCACGGGGGTGCTGGAGCGCTGGGACGAGCTGCTGCTGCCGGTGTCGCCTCGCGACTGAAGACGGGGCTGAGAAGCCGTCTGTGCCTCCTGTAGACACATGAGCTGTGTCTTCATGTCGCTCAAGACCTGTGCCATCTGCTCCATCTACGTGATACTCTGGCACTGCTTCTTCTCGATCAGCTCCATGCGGTCCAACTTCTCGCTAATGATACCCATGTCTGCAGCTGACGACTCTGCCTGTGCTGCTGCGGCTGCAGACGAACTGGATGGACCTGCATCCACCCGTGCTATCCTCTGGTACTGCACGGGTCCTGGCTGATGTGGCTGGGTCTTCTGAGTATAGAGCCGGGTCTGGGACATCACCATGTAGGTCTCTGCCATCTCCTCAAAAATGGCCCAGACCTGGTCGTGGTCCTTGGCGAAGTAGGACCCGCCGCAAGAAGCATTCACCAGGCCCTGTAGCTCTGGTGACAACCCGCTGAAGAAGCTCTGAACTAGGTTCGGCTTCGTGATGTCGTGGTGCGGGCATCTGTCCAGGAGCTCTCTGAACCTCTCCCAAGCCTCGTGAAACTGCTCGTTGGGGAACATGGAGAAGTTGCTGATCAGGGCCCTCGCTGCATTCGTCCGCCCGAGTGGATAGTACTTGTTCAAGTACTCGGTGCGGAGCTGCTCCCAGGTGTAGACAAATCTCCCCAAATGTTTCAGCCAGGTGGCTGCTCTGTCTGCCAGTGAAAAGGGGAAGGCGATCATCCTGATCGTGTCCTGGTCCACATGTCTGTCGTGGACAGTGCTGTATATCATCAAAAACTCCTGGAGGTGGAGGTGGGGCTCCTCTGTAGCAAGTCCATGGAACCGAGGAAGCATCTACAAGGTGTTCGGGGGGAACTTGAAGTCCCCCACGATAGCTGGAACCACTACCCATTGGTGCATCAGTGTAGATCCGGGGTTGTGCAACTCCCGCATCGGTCTTGGTGGTCCTGCTCCTCCCACGGCTACTGCCGCTGCGGCGGCGGCCGCGGCTGCTGCTGCTGCTGCTGCGGCTCGTGCCTGTGCATCATCGGGCTCCTCGGGCTCGCTCTGTTGGTCTCTCTCTGCTCTGAGCCTCTCCAACTCTCTCCTCATCTCAATCATAATTGCCCCCTGATCGCGGAGCTGCTGCTGGACTGTATCGAGTGATGCGATCAGGGTGGAGTTGATCGCTCCCTGGTCTAGTACAATATGCTCTGGTCGGCGGGAGTGATCGTCTGAACTGCCTGCTCCGGCCATATCGACGTCTGCAAAATCAAACGAGCCCAACTCAGGTGTTGTCAAGTGTATCAATCTCTCCTCGGGCTCGTGTCTCTCAGGAAGGTCGGAAAGGGGGTCGAGAGGGAACAGGGTGGAGTCATACTCGGGCTCGGAGAGCGGGTCTGAGCTCTCGCGAGCCAACCTAGATGATGAGGTAGACACGCCCGAAAGCGGTGCAACCAGAGGCTGCCTAAGAGATCGTCTACCCATCATCTTGATCTGGTGAGTAGGGCGGATGAGATCTGGAAAAATTATGATCTAAAAACAAACCCCCGGTTCACCAACGCAACGCGAGCTGAAGACCGTGAAAGTTCGGTCAAATTATCTTGTCAATTTTATTTTGGTGAACACTCAAGATATCAGAGCGCTTACGTGACCTGTTGGGATATCCGCTGCTAACCCAACCGACTGGCCCGCACGGAAGAGTCGGTAATCAGTCGGGTTTAGCAACGGGGGGCTCTACCTAGTGTGCGGGTCACTCTCTCGCGCATACAAACCAAGCAATGATAGGGTTGCTCTCCCCAAGACAAAATTTTTAGGGTGAGCGAGTTTTAAGGTCAATAATCTTAGCAGTCCCAATTTTATGATTTCACTTTTTTAATATTTTTTTTCAAAGCAAACAAATCGCCTAACGAATTTTTCGATTCTCCTGATTATTAAGTCAAAAACAGGGGGGAGAAGTCGAAAAAGCCGATGCACGAGAAATCAATGATGCATGCAAAGTCAGAAATGCGTACCTGCCTCCAGCTCTCTACATGCAATATGATCCGCGCATAAAATAAAAGGCAGAAATAAGACTAAGCTAAATGATGCAGCGGGAAGCCGAGTCCTAGACGAGCAACTTCTAGCGAAGAACCGTCTAACCGGTCACCGACCTCCAAGCCAAAGGGTCCGGTCTTGGCCCGTCCCTCCCCTGCCCGACAAATCGGGGGTAGGAGTAAGCGCTTTACAGGACGGGCTACGGCACGTAGGCTACGGAGGCTAGCGAGTCGGTTATTTTTATTATTTATTTTAAGTAGGTCCAATTACGGTCTATAGGAACAGATATGTCATTAAGGTGTGTGGATCCTACTTAATTACGTCACAATCACCAGAAAGTCCTAAATCTAGGGGCTCGAGCAAAAACCGCGAAAAACCGGAAAAAAAACAGTAAGAAAGAAAAAGAAAGCCGTGTAAAAACCGCGAAAAACCGCGAGGTCCTAATGGGTCCCCCGAGCACACCGGTGCTCGGCGAAACAGACCCGCTACGGTCACAAGTCCAAAAGTGTCCAAGTCTTGTCCCTGTATTATTACAATAATAATAATGAATGAAAAATCAATCCTAATACCTCACCTACTCAACTCTCTCCTCTCGCTCTCTCCTGCGGCTTCGTAGAGGAAGGAGCCGCCTCCAAGTTCCTCGGCTGCACCGGCTCCTCGAAAGTCGCCTCCGCGGTCCTCGGGCCCTCGCAAGAAGAAAAGAAGAGTGGTCAGACCAGAAAGAATAATCAAATAATAAAAGAAAATAAAAGTGAGGGTATATGTGCAAAAATGGAAATAAAATAATCACACAAAATAAAACAAAAATAAAAATAAAATAAGATCAGAATAAAACAAAATAAAACAAAAAGAAAATAGATACAAAAACCGCAAAAAGCCGCGGACTCCGAAGAGCCGCGAAAAACCGCGAAAACAAAAATGAAAATAAAGACAAAAATACTACTAAGCCGTGCTCCCCGGCAACGGCGCCATTCTGATAACCCTAAAATCCCCAAGACCCGGATGAAGGTAATAAGACAAGGGTCGTTGCGACCCGGATCTCAGAGGATGGGTATATCAAGAAAAATTAACCACTCAAAACATATAAAATCAATCAAGCACAAAAGAGAGCGGTCCTGCTATGAGATTAACCTGGTATAGCACCCAGGGTCGAACACAAGGAGCACGGGTTGGCCAGAGGCCTACGAAGTAGTAAAAATAAAATAAAATACAAGGATTTTTTAGTGGTTTTTAGTAAATTTTATATTTTTTTTTGGATTTTTAAAAAGTGAAGAAAATAAAAGAAAGCAAATAAAAGCACACTTTAGCTAATTATTAAAAGCACCAAAAATCAAGCAAAAATTCAAGAAAAATTGTTTTTATGTTTTTTTAGGTTTTTTAGTGTTTTTAGTGAATTTTGGGATTTTTATAAGGTGTACTTTATTTTCTAAAAATCAAACAGTACTAAACAGACAAGGTACTGTCCAGCCAGGCCCAAAACACAAAGATAAAATATTTAAGGATCTCAGAGGGACCTGGAGGTAATTTTCCTGTATACTAGATAAAATAAGGAAAATTTGAGCACCAAAATTATTGTTTTTGGGTTTTCAATTTATTTATTATGATTTTTATGAGTTTTTAGGTATTTTTGAATTTTTAGGGTTTTTAAGCAATGAAAAATAACCAAAATTGGCTAGAAAATCAAGAAACACATAAAGAACAGTAAGTAATTTTTTTAGAATTTTTGGGGGTGTTTTTATATTTTTTTGGGATTTTTAATTCTAGACAGTAGCTAAAATAGATGTTTTTGAATTTTTAAAAATAACAAATAAAATCAAAAATGTCCTCAAAAATTCTCAAAAATCCTACAACATGGCAGGAGCCATATGTCAAATTTTCATCGAATTTGGAGGTGATTTGATATTTTATTCAAAAATCAAAAGGGGGCACTGTGCACAGGGACTTAAGTGCAAATACCCGAAGCTCTGGGGGTCCAGGTGCAATTTTCCCAGCAAGTCACGCGCGTGGCGCGTGCCTGGGGCACTCAGGGACCTTCTGGTAATAAAAACAAGTCCTAGGACCTTTTGGTAACTCGTACCAAAAAGTCCAGGGGCTGTTATGCAATTAACCCACTAAAAGGCGCACATGCGGAATAGAAACACTCACAGGGGCATATGTGCAAATACCAGAAAGTTTCTATTCATTCATAAAGCAACCAGAACTACAGGACTAATATTGCAAATAAACCAAAACTACACGTGACGAAGCACGTGGCTCATACATACAGGGGCATAAATGCAAATATTAACAAGCACGAGGTCCAATGTGCAATTTACCCTACGTAAAGAAAATGCATAAAATATTTACAGGACTGACACGTAAAACAGAAACGAAGAGGGGGCCTAAGGTAAATTACCCCTTTATTACGTCGACGGCTGGATGGTGGACGCGTGGCGGATCTGACGGCTCTGGTCTCCGGCGCCTCTCTCCTCTTTCGCACGTGGGCCGATCGACGGCGCAGAGGAGGGCACGTGGACGATCGAACGGTGCTCAAGTGCTGGTGCCTCTCTCCTCTGTGCTAACGGTCCGGATCGACCCTCGAGATGATCAACGGTGGCTGCTCCTTGATGAATGAACGGCGACGATTGAAACTGGAGCTCTGAGGGCTATCGGACGGTGATGGAGGACCCTCGAAGAATAGGTGGTCGGCGAGGTTCGCCGGCCTCGTGCGCGTGTTGTGGGCATCCTCAGCTGCCTCTGAAGATCGGAGAAGACTCGCACTGACGTTCCGCAGCTGGTGGTAGCCTCCGATGGCCCAGCCGAGCCCTGGAGAGGCTCCGGCGAGGTCGACGGAGGGCGAGCTCCTGGACTGATGTTGGGAAGCCTCAGATGGCCTCCTCGTGACCTGCAAAGTAACCCAGAAGCTTCGCGGGTCGAGGGCAAAGTGCCTCGACCCGATGAAGCGGCGTGAAGGTGAACTGTGGGTCGGGGCGAGCGAGCTCCGGCGAGAGGAGGATGGAGGAGCTCGAACCCCAGCTCCTGTGCGAGCTGGGTTGAACGAAGGGGCGAAGAATGTGCGCGGAGGGATGGCGATGGTGAGCGTAGGTTCCGATGATCGAAAAGATGTGCGATATAGCCGGAATCGACGGAACTCGGCGGTACTTATGATTTGGGGGTAACTCAAAATTAAGCTAAACAGGAAGGCTAGAAGGTTACCTGGGTGGAGTGGAAGGCTGTGCTGAAGCTTAGGCAGCTCCTGGTCGTTGCCTCGAAGGTCGCCAAGGCCTGAGGCTCGAGCTCCTGCACTGGGCGGAGCACGGCGGCGCAAAGTCGCCGGATCAGTGGTCCGGCCACCCCCTCCTCACTGCTACAAGGGCAATCGCGAGTTGTCACCTCAGGGATCGCTATGGAGGTCACGGGACGAAGGGTGGATAGCCAAAGATGCGTGAAAATGGGGGCGGAGCTCAGGCTATATACAGCTAGGGGTCCGGAAAGATGGTGATCGGGCGAGCTCAGGAGCGCGCGGATCCCGAGGGAGCGGCTCCGGCGAGGATGCCGGATGCGAGTGGAGTGATCCGGACCCGGGATTTGGGGGGTTGGCGATCGGGTCATCTGTGGAAAAATGGGAGAAAACGGGTCGGGCACAGAGGACCCGGCTCTGGTGGTCCTGGGGGGGGAGTTGACCGGGGGTCAACAATCCCCCGTGGACCAATCAGAGCCCGCCAAGCTTTGAATTTTTATTTGATTTTTTTGGGCCATAAAATGGCCGAATTTCGAAAAACTTAAAACATGAAAAATATTTATTTTATTTTTCTCTATTTTTTGGTGATTTTTAATTAATTATTGGGAATAAAAATAAGGTATTTACATATTAGGGCTATATATAGGTATATGTACAATATAGGGTTTTTAATTTTGATTTTTAATTAGTTATTTTTGTACATTTTTATTCCTATTTTATATTTTATTTATTTATAGAATAAAATGAGGAATAAAAAGATATTTTTATTTTATTTTTATTATTTATATACATAGGTGAAATAAATAGATATATACATTTATATACATGGCATATATACAATATATTTTTGTAATTTTAATTTTTTTATTTTTATTTGATTTTTGTTTTGATTCTTTTTATTTATGTTATTTACAATATATAACATAGAATATTTACAAAAAGTTTCGAAAATAATTTTATTTATTTATAAGGTTAAATAAATAAAGAAGGTGGTCTATGTACATGGTGAAGGGATATTTTTGGTCTTTTTGATTTTTAAATTTTTATTTTGTTTTCAATAGTTTCTAAATGTATACAAAATATGTACAATCATATTTTTGGGTGAGGAAAATATAATTTTATTTATTTACAAATATATATACACATGAGCCCCTATCTCCCTCTACTTGGCTTTTATGCGGTCAGGCCCATGCTGAGCCCTCCCTTGGGTTAGGTTGCTCAATATTTATTCTAAATATTTCCCTCTTTTTCTTTTTCATCTTTATTCTTTTATTTTTGCACAAAAACATGCTAATTATAAGTATTTACAAGATGCATGCTTTTGCTAACTTTTCCTATTTACACATATCTACATGCATTTGCACAGGTTTTTGTAGCTAAAATATAAGAATAAAGAGTGATGAATGGGTATTCATCACCCCCGCGCCCCTTCCCATGCCTCTCCTGCAAGCCCCTCTCGAAACCTCCACCACCTCGGTGCGGCTACCTGCAAGTCTCCCTCTGCCTGGAAGAAAAATTCATTTTCTTTTTTCTTTTTTAGTTTAAATTAATTCTGGCCATTAGATTGTGGATTGGTTAGATTAACTCACTCACATGGTTGAGTTAATGAACTAAACTAATAGAAGATTTTGAGTGTAAAATGGAGTATTATTCAGGGGTTTGGGTGTAATTCGGGATTATAGAGGGTTTCTGGGGTAATTACGAAATTACTCAAGGTTATAGGTGTAAATATCCCTTTCAAAAATAATATTTATAGACTCATTTTGTTTAAATGAACAATTACTAGTCATTGTTCTGATTTTTTTGCTAACGTTGTTCAGAAGACGTTGAGGATATTGACCATCTTTTCCTTGGATGTCCAATATCAAAAGAGGTTTGGAGGGAGGTAGCCCTCACTGAGGTAGAACTCTCAATCTTTCTGCCATTCGGTTGAAACGTCGGGAAATGGTCAGACATCTGAAAAGGTTTGGTCAGTCGCAACCCTTTGGGCGATTTGGCTCATGAGAAATGGGGTTTATTTTAGGAGAGAGCGATTTTATGTGGAAAATGTAGTACAACATGCCAAAATCCTTCAGGATTCTTGGTCTTTGTAACTATGACAATTAACCAGCGAATATAAAGTTTTTTGGATGCTTCCCTCTACGATGGTGCACCTTTTTCCCTTAAAAAATATAAAGTGAATTAATAACAACGTCACTACAATAAAATAATGCTACAATGTTGCTTTTTTTAAAATCCTTTACTAAATTGTCCATTGTTATATATAGAATGAAGATATTATTCATTAAGAAGTGATTTTTTATATTTGTAACTAGCAACAAATGTCGTATTTGTTTTTTTTGAAGGCAGAAAAGGTGGAGACACTCATAGGCGTTCACCCCACATATATATATATATATATATATTAATTAAAAAGAAGCAAAAACAAAAAGCAAGAAAAAAATAAAGGAAGCACTCTAGATATCCCAAGAGCACAACAACCCCGACGCACGAACACAGACGTTTTCTTTGTAGAACCTCTGGCTAGAAAATAGCAGGTCATTCCTAGCCAGCCAGATAGATCAAACCAACGCACGAGGCTGCAAAAGTTCCAAACTTGGTCGTTGCCTGGCCGCAACCATCTCCCTACAAAAGACCTCAACATTCGTCCTACCAACCCATCCCGGTCCTGGGTCTGCCCAAACAGGAAGCACAGAAGGGAATGAAAAAAAGAGATGGTATGGAGTCTCGATCTCCTCCTTGCACAGTAGGCACCTATTGAAAACCACGCCCAGAAGTCTTGCACAACGGTCTCGCATCATGAGTCTCTTCCTTCTGAACAACTAGAAAAAGAAAGCAACTTTCACCGGAAGACCCATCCCCCAGAAGAAAGCACAATCCCTCACCATCTCCGCAGATAAAGAGGGCGGTGGCCGGCAGATCACTGAGTAAGCCTTTCGCACAGAGAAGGGCCCGACATGCCAAACCCAGTGGTCACGTCCCGAAGAGGGCCCCGGGGCCTCCATAAGATCTCCTCAAGGTGCCGGTCAGAGAGGTTCGAACGGAAAGTCAACAATCAGTTACCATCAACCAAGTAGTGAGCAACCCGAACACCCTGGTCCGCAACCAGCGCAAATAGCTGAGGGAAGCAAAGTGAAAGCGCTCCCCCGCCTGTCCAGTCATTCCTCCATAAGGAGAAGTGAAGTCCATCCCTGAGAACAGGCCTGAACAACGTCGGGAAGTTGGCAGTGAGCGACAAAATGGCCCTCCAAAAGGGGGACGGCCTCCTCCCTCGCGAGCCCACCGCCGCACCCCCCACCGGCGGCATCCCACCAGCCCCGTAAATCTGTCGCAAGAGCGTGCAACAGAGGTCCTCCCCACCTCACCAGATTCTAGACACCCACTTTAGCAATAGCGCTTCATTCAACTCGCCCAGCCGATGGATCCTGAGCCCCCCGTCACACTTCCGCAACGTGATCTCCTCCCAGCTAACAAGGTGTATCACCAAACCTTGCCCATCCTTACCCCACAAGAACCTCCTCATCAGCCCCTCCATCCTCCTCCTGATGCCCGCAGGCATGAGCCTGGTGGAGGAGAAGTATACCAGCATGGTGGACAGCACCGCCCTCAAGAGCACTAGGCGACCACCATTGGAAAGCACGGCCACCTTTCACCCCAGGAGCCGCCCCTCCACTCTCTCCACGAGTGGAAGCCAGTCTGCCGTCTTATATCTCCCGAGACTCAGCAGCAGGCCCAGGTATTGGATGGGGAGAGCAGAGGTCTCGGTGGCCAGCACCGAACCACAGGAAGCGACCAAATCCTCGGACATACTGAAAGGGACCACCACGGACTTGTTGTTGTGTTGTCGTAGCCGGACATCTCACTGAAAAGCTCCAGCATCACCGCCATGCCCTTAGCCTCCTCGGCGCCCCCTCTATGAAGAAAATGGTATCGTCGGCATACTGAAGAAGCGGGATCCTCAAGTCTCACCTCGTGTAGCCGCTCGTTAACCCCTCCTGCTGCACTTTGTCCACCATACAAGCAAGGGCGTCCGCCGTGAAGATGAAGAGTACAGGGGCGAGAGGGCAGCCATGTCTCACCCCCTTTGTGGTTGGAAAAAGACACCCTTCGGGCGCCCGATTGAGTAGGACTGAGAGGGAAGCCGTGGTTACGCAGCGTTTCATCCAGGTAATCCAAAGCTCAGGGAAGCCCCTTCTGTGCAATGCCTCCCAAAGAAAATGCCAGTCAAGCGTGTCAAAAGCCTTCGATAAATCGACCTTCCAAAGCATTGCCTGCCGATCGTTCCTCCTCCAATCCGCAATAATCTCAAAGGCCACAATCAGGATATCCGCGATCTGCCTCCCAGGAACGAAGGCGGTCTGAGTCGGAGCGATGAAGTGCTCCAGCACCCTACTCAGTCTAGTAGCAAACACCTTGGCAACAATAAGATACAATGCATTGGAGATCGCGATCACCTGAAAGTCCTCAATTCTTCCAGCCCCCACCTTCTTCGGAATGAGTACCACCAACGCCCTGTTCAGCCGCTCGAACCCAAAAATGCCCTGACAGCATTCCGTCACCACCTCCAGCACCTAGGCTCCAACCAAGTCTTAGAACTCCTTGTAGAAGAAGACAGGGAAGCCATCCGGACCCAGAGCGCCATCACCGTTGAGATTTCAGACAACCGTCTTCACTTCCTCCAAAGTGATGGGAAGGGTCAGACTTGCAGCATGTGTGTTAATATGCCTTGAATCCTAACCATCTGATCCAGGTTGAAGAACTGCATATGCATCCCCCTGCCGTACCATACCCCCGGCGAAAATTTTATGGAGCGGTTCTATTTGTATTCGGGTATTTGGATACTTCTATTTTTAGGGATCTGTCTGTATGGGAGTGTTGTATATAAAATCCTTAGGGTTAGGGTTTTAAAGTATCCTTTGTATTCCTTTTTTTCTCCACATAGTGAAACCGATCGCCGCCGCCCAAGGACGTAGCCCAGTTACGGGTGAACCTTGTAAATCCGTGTGTTTGCGTTCTTGCTTGTTTGATCATGTTTGTGCGTGTTCGCTTCCGTGATTCGCAACAATGGGTGCCCGAAAGGCGCACCGCCCCCAGCTCGTCCAATGCCAGCGCCTGTCACCCCCTAGCGGAGAGCCTGTAGAAGTGATCTGCAATGGCCTTCCCAAGCTCTCTATTCCCATCCACCGTCTCCCCGTCAATGAGCAACGATTTGATGAAGTTCTCCATCCGCATACCGTTGGCCACCCTGTAGAAGAAGGTCGTGTTTGCGTCTCCCACTTTAAGCCACATGTGCCTCGACTGTTGTCTCCATTCGATGGCCCTCTTCCTATCCTCATCAAGGATCCGCCTCTGCGCCTCAGCCCGTAGCCCCAGCTCCTCCTCTATCAAGGGGCGCTCATCCTCCAACCTGTCGTAGAAGGTGACCACCCCCTCCGCCTCCGCCCTAGCCGCGCGACGCGACTACCTGGGCTCCTTCTTGAAAGAGCACAACCTGGACCACAGAGAGTCCATCTTCTGTATGAGCCTGACCGTAGCAGATCCAACCCCTGCCACCAAGGCCCAGTGCGACGACACCAAATCACGGAACCCGTCCTCGAGCAGCCATGCCTTCTCAAAATGGAAGTAACCACGAGTGGGTGCAGGATCCCCAGAGTCCCAAAGGATAGGCGTGTGGTCAGACCAGGAACGTGGCCTTGCCGTGACGAACGAGAGCGGGAAGACCTCCAGAAGCTCGTACGATGCCAGGAACCAATCGATGTGCGACATAGAGTTAGCGCCACGCCAGGTGTATTTGGTGCCCGTCGCATCCAAGACCTCCAGCTCCAACGAATCCACCACCTCTACGAAGCTCTCAGAAATGGGTTCTTGCCCGCCCCACATCCTCGGCCTATCAGTTGAGAGAAAAGTGACGTTTAAGCCCCCCCACCAGCCAGGAGATCCTAGGGAAAGCGTACTGAACCTCCCTCAGATCCGTCTAGAGCCGCTCCCTCTCCGAGTTCTAGCACAAACCGTAGACACAGGAGAGCACCAGCAACGTCCCCGAATGAAGGCACTCCAGCAGAACCGAAAGGATATGCGTCCCCTTCAGTTCCCCCCGATGAGAAAGGCATAGCCCTTCCAAGAAACAAGAATCCCACCCGCAGAGCCAACGACCCCGAGCGAGTCGAAGTCAGAGATTGACCCCGCACCGGATGAGCGCCAAACCAACTGAGTGAGCGAGCCCAGCTTAGTCTCCTGCAAGAGCACCACATCACAACCCTACTCCACAAACCTCGATCCCAAGACCCTATTTTTCTCCGGGACGCCCAGACCCCTGACGTTCCAAGATAGAATCTTCATCTACAACCTGCTCTGAACCCAGCCTCCAGACCAATCACACCCGTCGCCTTCGTCACCTTTAGCTTCAGCTCCGGGATCGGTAGTTGCCCTCCCTCTGCCGCTGCCCCGGCTCGAGATCGAGATCGCCGACGGTATCGCTTCCCAGCCCTCCGGTCACTCCTGCCATCAGCAGAAGTGGAAGCTACCATCACCTCCTGCGCTGATCCCGCCACGGCCCTGGGCTGCCCAACTGTATTTATCGTCGAATCCGAGAGGAAAGAAACTCCTCCCGCTGGACCCCGCAAAGAAACATCTAGCGCACTCACGCCAGAAGTCTCCGCTCCTGGGTATTGACGAAAATCCACCCATAGATCGAAGGCGCTCTCCGGTCTTCGTGTTGAAAGGAGCACTGGTGCAGTCCCACCCGTGGGCTCGCAAGGTTGTGCTTCCAGAGAAGGACTGCTACGCAACATGGCGCTTACTCCAACAAATAAAGCACCCACATCGTGCATCTCACGTAGGCTAAGAGGGCCCCACCTCGGAAGATCATCCGCCAATGTCCCCCATGCCTCTTGGGGCGCGCGGGAATTCTGCCCGCAACTAATGATGCTCGCCCCCTCGGGAATTGGCCAATCGATCTCCACGACCGTTCCATGTGAAGGGACGTAAAGACGCGCTCCACCTCCATGCGAAGGGGCAAGCGCTGATGCGCTGCATGGTGCCTGCCCGCCATCCGCGACTGTTCCACTCCCGGTCCCACGCGGAGAGGCGGGAGCCACGTCGACGCTTGGTTCCTGACCGTCCACCTCCAATGCCTCTAGGGGATCCATACGAGAGATCTCTTCGCCTTCCAGCGCCATAGCCGAAACGCCGCCTCCGAAAGCCATCGGGGAGGACTAGGCGTCACCAGGCCCCTCTGTCCACCCCGACGGCGGTGGAGGTCGCTCGAGAATCTTGCTATATCATTAGTGACGATCCATATAGACACCTTTATCCGTTGGTTTTTTTTCACAAACTTTTAACTAATCAAGTTAAATTTTGAACAGAAAAAAATTAAAAAACTAGATAATGAAATTTTTGAAAAATAACGACAGATAAACGTCGTTATATGTACCGGTGTAATGATATAACAATGGATACAACAATTAATTGTCGCTAATGCCAAGTACAAAAATTCATATAAGAATAAGATAATATGATGATTGTATATTTAACAACGGACACTTTAGTGACTGCTTTTAAAAAATAATGGCTATAGCCTCGTTTTGTTCCAATGAACAATTACTATTCATTGTTAAATACTTAACATCGTATTATACAATCATCCCCACGTTATTCATCGTTATAAACCCATCTTAGTATAGTGAACAGAACCATTGCTAAAATCCTTCTATCATCGTAAGTGCGTGTATATAAAAACTATAATTTATTACGAGATTTATATTTTATATTAAAAAGGAAGTAAGAGGCATTATGACCTCCATTATGGAAGAAAGTGGAATTCATTCATGTATAAGAAGTATGTGATAGCAAGAATAAGTATGTTTAAGTTAATTGAAATTATGAACAAAATCGTTATATAGTTTTCTAATAAATAATATATCAATTAGAAAACTCTATATGTTTTTAAATTTGATCCATTTTTCATCAGAACATAGGAGAGTAAGGGATAGTATATTGCATGTGACACAACAGCTATTCTGAGAACATCTCACATTCGTAATGATTATTCTAGCAACCAATTAAATATATTCTATTTATCTTATTGTCTAGTGAATAACCTAATTAAGTTACTAACCATTACAAAAAACTTAATTAAGAATGTTCCTGAATCATGGCTAAATTTAATCTGCCAAAATCATATATAAATCATGGATAAATTTTTTTTGGATTTAGCTTAGTCAGAACAAAATAAACTTCTGGTAGCTATGGAATGTCTAGCTTTTGATAAACGAATTTCTGTCATTATTCTTGCAGAGGAAAATCTGCTGCATGTAACATGTAACGTCTAATGAATCTTCATCTGAAAATATTTCCTATTCTGTGGCAGATCAAAAATAAATTGGAAAAGAAATAATCTGTAGTTAAAATTTTACCACAATTCGTCACTACTATGATAATTTGTTGTAGTGAGTTCCAATTATCCATGTTTATTTCCCTTCTTGCAAAATATTGGAAGAAGGGAAGAAACTCAAGCTAAAATAATCCAATCATAGAAATGGTTCAGCTTCGCTAGATTGACAACCCATTCATTATATGATGCATTGGCTATATTGAAATTTATATTATTATTGAATATTATTTATAAATCATTATCTTGATGTGAAAGATATTTCGACCTTGATGATAACAAAAAGGCCCATTCTTACCCAAGAATTCGTCAAGATCCAAGAAACATTCAAGGCCTGATTTAAGAAAGCCTGTAAGTTCTTCCAGATATGATATTAATTTTGTCGCAATGAATTTTGTATATGTGAAAAGATAATACCAGTAGTGGCAAATGTTTCCCTTTGATAGGGGGGTTACATATAAATTTATAACTCACAATTACTTTATTATTTGCAGCATTAATATCTGATATTTTCAGTAATTAATTCAGACAGCTTAGGAATTAATTAACACAAGCAGGTCTCAGTTACTCTGAGAATTAGGGGGTGTTTGGATAGTGGGTTTAGGTGGGTTAAACTGGTTGCAGGTAACCCATTTTTGGGTTTTGGTATTTGGATAGAGGGTTAAACTGGGGGTGGGTTAGAAGTGAGTTTGGGATGATGTGATTGTATTGGAGTTTGAAAAAGTGAGAAGTTATTGTCATGTGATTGTATTGGAGTTTGAAAAAGTGAGTAAAAGTGGAGTAGTTTATAATTTTTTATGATATGATGGTATAGTATATTATTTTTTGATGGATTTGATGATGGAGAATTGATTTATTTATTTTTTTTAAAAAGATAAAAAGTGGAGCTCACGTGGAGGGAGAAAATATGGGGCCCGATACAAGAACGCACCCTTAAAGGTGCACCGAAATATCAAACAAAGTATGGCCACATGAATGGCATGAAGAGACTTAACATAAACATTCTACATTGACGAATAAACTCATGAAGGAACGAGATTAATTATCCGGTATTCCGTGATTTTTCTCAAGAAGATGTTGGAAATTAAAGGAAAATCGTACAAAATATACTGAAAAGATCTTTTCCTGTGAAGAACTTTATAGCACTTAAAATACTGTTCTAGCACAATGTCATTTTCTTGCAGATTAGTAACCTAAAAAACTATTATAAAAGATTTCACTAATTCCTTTCCCACTATCAAGATAAAGAGTAAAGCATTCCAACTATAAAAATTAATATAATGATATATATGAATTTCAGTAGTTATTCTAATATTTATGATATTGAAGATTAACCTATAACACACTATATATGAGGTTAAAAAATGAACAACAGTGTCCTGTTGGAGCTTCTTCCGTTGAGGTATACTAATATGCTAGAAACATTAATGGAAAATTGGTGGAAAAGCAAAAATAAGGAGGAAATTACATAGAAAGAGACACATTACGAGAGAAGGGGAGGGGAGTGTCCAGATCCCACTGTCGGCTGTTAGTGCATGCAGTGAGGAGTTTATGCACATAAAAACAAACCTTTTCCACAGACACAAGCATGTCAAGGTCACCCTAGTATCAGCCTAGCATTCAGAGTTCTCAGAAGCTAAACTGAAAGCCTTAAGTGCTGCCAAAACTCCTCTCTCTCCTCTCTCTTTTTCTCCCTCATCAGCATTTATCCATTTTTGACATATGATTAAGGAGTTGCAATCTTTCATCGCCTTAACCATCCTCCTTTTGGAATGCACACACATATTAACCCAGAGTTGTTTTCAGAAAATATACTCATAAAGCATAGGCCTTCATCATCTTCCCCTAAAGCTAGTACTATAAAAGTAAAACCCTAACCCTCTCATTCCATGCAAATTGACTGAAATTCTTCTACATATTTTTTCTGATCTGCATTATATGTATATATGCCGTTCGAAAATTTCCTGTATACAATTAAGTACAGTAGATATTTTTTCTGTTTTTTTGGGAAAACTGGGTTATTTCATTCGAACTTGCACTTGAGGTAAATATGTATGCAGCTTTCGATGCAACAGCAACAACTCAAAGCCCCACAAGCATGCATGTAGAGCCATCAAAAGAATACAACTGACAGAGAGATCTGGTCAGAGATGGATATAGAGAGAGAGAGAAGGAAGGAGAGGGAGGGAAGCTTCAACTTAATCAGAAGGGCAAATTTATCTCAATAATGATAACCAACATGGCTGCGATCAAGATAGATGCACCCCCGCAATCTGGTGGGGAGAGAAGGGAGAAACTTCTCCTCTCTTACTTACACATATCCCATAAGAAAACATAAGCATTACAAACTTAGAGCCCCAAGAGAGAAAAAAACAAACTAAAAGGTTGGTCAGTAGAGAATCTCTCCCCCCTCCCCTCCTCCCTTTTTGCAGAGATCTATAGAGAGAGAGCGCAAAGGACTATAAATTCCAAACAAAGATTTCAGATATCCTTCTGATCTCCACTCCACTTCCACATCAAAGTCCATCATGTGAGTGGTGCCCATATGATCTGTGGGTGCAAGTCCAGCCCCTTCTTTCTGTCGACGTTGGGTTGCTCACAGGTAGTTCGCTTCCAAAGCAAGTGGCGTAATTGGGGCTCTGTGGTCGGCCAATGTAGTAGTCATTCACAGGAGGAGGCCGTGGCAGTGGCGGTGGAGGGTATGGTGGTTGGTAGCTGTGGGGAGAAGTAGAAGAAGAGGGTGGAGTGGAGTAGAGATTATAAGGGTGGTGGAGTTGATGGTGTGGTGGTGGCTGCGGTTGTGATGGAAGCTGCCTTGGATACACTGGTCTGAATTGGAATGCTTGGGCACTTGCACCCCCGAAGCTCAGATTCAGATCCCTCATCCTGCAGAAAAATCACATAATTACACATATATTCATGTGAAAAATAATTAACAGTAATCGTTTACCCCATGTGAGTTCCCGTGCCGACAATCGTGTCGTTGCTGAACACAAGCTGCCGCGCGCGGTTGAGGGTCTCCGTCTCCCTCTCTGATGGATGAAGAAGCCGCGATTCAATCCAGGAATTCTCAGAATTGGAGAGAAAAGCCTATGCAGGTAATATGGATATATGTATTGGATAATTATTACCTTGGCGGTGGCGGTTCATGTGACCACCTAGGGCTTGTGACTTGCAGAACTTGAGGGAACAGAACCTGCACTCATACACCTTCCCACTCTCGTCTTTTCCTTCCTTTTTCTTCTTCTTCAGTCCTACATGTTAAAATCCATGAAGGAAAGGGGTCACACACCAATCGTTGGTTCTTGCACATCTTACTATACACCCCTTCTTCAATTTCTAGGGTTGAGTATATATCATTACCTTTGATGGTGTTCTCGGTGGAGCCAGCAGTGGTGGTGGAGCTCTCCTCCACGGCTTGCTTCCCATAGTCCTCCGGCAAATTGTTGAGGTCCAGGGGGTTGCCCTCAGGTCTCCTGCAAGAATTGAACAAGGTGGTGGGCATCAACCAAACAAGTAAACTTCATATAATATATAGTATGGTAGTGTGTATATAAGGGGTGTTTACATGGTTGTCCTGAAACCAGAACTGCAGGGTGGGTGGGGGTGGAGGGTGGAGGTGGGGACGGTGGAAGGGAAGTGGGTTTGTTTTTTGGCCCTCCTCCCTTTCTCTTGGTCTCAGTGAAGGGGCGGTTAATAATGGGGGAACTGCTTGTCCTCTGTGGGGGACAAGGCTGGTGGGTCTGTGGTTACTTAAGGGGGAGGGGAGGGGTGGGGTTGGAAGGAGGAGGAGGAGGAGGGGGGAGGAAGAATAGACGTGGCTTTGGGATGCTCTTGTTCTCTTACAAACCCTACTACTACTCTACAACTCTCTCTCTCCCCACCTCTTTCTCTCTCTTACCCCCGTCCATCCATCCATTATGAATACTACAAAAGAAAGGGAGCACAAAGTTTATTACTGACCAGAAGTGGCAGGGTGGGGTAAATAGATATTTGCATGTACATCCTTCTTTCTCAGTTCAATTAGTACTTGGTACTTGTGGGATGAAAATAAATGCAAGTATATCCATATGTATTCACTCATATCCGATATTTAAGAAAATAGTGATCATATCCTTACATAATCATCATGAAACATGAATATTGAAAATTTGAGTCTGACGAAAATAAATACAACGTGGATGTTATATTCTCCAATTTGACAGATATGAATTTCAAAATTTTCTGCACTCGCTCCAAACTTCGCCAGAGATACGGGATTCCCCGCACTCGCACCACGGACAAGTGACGGGTAGAGAGGATTCCATCCGTAGCACATGCAACTCTCCATCGAATGAGTGATTTTCCAAGCTTTGACAATGCCAGCAATGCCTCCGCCTCTTCACCATTGAGGCCTCGCGCCAGCACCCGCCACGGCGTGACCAAGACGACATCACCCCGGAAATGCTCCCCCACTGCCATCCCCACATCCGATGTCCCCCTGGATAGAACCTCCCTGCCGCCTCCTTCCCCCACCAACAGGTTCGACGACACCCTCGAAACCGGAGAACCTCGGTTACCCATCTTGCAGGCGTTGTTCCGGTGACCAAAGCCACGGCATCCGAAACAACGAATCGAATCCCGACACTGACGAGCCCAATGGCCAAGGGCTCCGCAACGGAAGCAACCTTTCCCAAAAGGTCGAGGCCTAGTCGTGGCATAGGCCACTCCGCTCCCGGCTGCCAACCTCTTACGTCGACGACGATGAACCTCCATCCAACCCTGCTCACTATCGGCTCCCGGCCGACCCTGATCTCTCATCCCCCCGTCCCCAACCTTGATATCTGTTGTTATATTCCATAAAAAGACATGTTAGTTCCTCTCATTCATCTCTCGTCAAAGGGTGAATGGCCGAGGTTGAAGATGTCGTAAGCGATGGAATCGAGAGGGGTGAATGGCCGGAGCTTATTATCCGGGTTCGGGAGCTTCATCCGCGACAGCTTGGTTGGTGGGTTGTGCAACTGGAGGGACGTGCCCTTCATGTCGAACTAGCGACGGTCGGAGTTCAGACGACCGACATGGAGCTTCGTAGGAGGCGAGAGGGCGGTAAACCTTCAGGTTGCGGAGTGGAGCTCAGGGCGGAGGACGCCGGGCCGGTAGTTACGTTCGCAACGTTCGCGGCGCCACCTTTCTCGGAAGACAAAACGCTTCCTTCTCTGCATGGTCTGCGGTTCGGTGCATTCAAGGCGGGGGAGCCAATTACGGAGAATTTGAATGGCCCCTCAACATTTAAATCTCTCAAGCCAAATGCCCAACGTGTGGTTTTTTCAAATCAAACCGCTCGTGTGGGAATTAGACCCCACAATTCGCTGAGGGACGAAGGTGCCTTAATGGCTGCCGTTTCAAACCTCTCATGCGTTGATTCTCCTTTTCTGGCTCGGCGGGTTGGAGACTTAAAGGCCCCCCATCCCATTTCTGCATGCCACTCAGATCGGGTCATTGAGTCGGGAATGGCTGTTCCACCAAATCGATCAGAATTACAAAACATCACGCTGGGGCTGTCCCAGCGGAAAGACGCTGACGATATGGTTCCAGATTTGACGGATGGTGTGGACCCGGATCTGGAGTGCAGGGGGTCTGGTTTGCTCCCAGGTCTTTCTTACTGTTGCATGAATGAATTGGTTGTAGATCCTTCGAGGGATGTCTCACAAGCTAAGAACCCCGAGGACGTGGAGGCTTCTGGGCAGATCCGAATCTGCGCTGAAGAGGTCCTGAGGCGGGAGAGCACAACACTCGAGCAGAAGGAGGAGCTCCAGCATCAAGCCTCTGATCGAGAGGTCGTGTCTCGAGCATCATCGCCCGCAGTGTCGATTCGTGCTCCTAGTGAAGGGGGTGGTCTCAACCAAGTTTGTGTTGACGGGAGCAAGCTGCAGTTGAACTCAGGGCTGTCGTTGGAGGTGCACTTGCTGACGCAGAAGGAGGAGGAGTTACGGCACTCCTAGTGAAGGGGTTGCTGTGAGGAAGAAAAGGGGGAAGAGCCTGGTGGAGCCCCTCGGAGGAGCTGAGGTGGGAGTCTGTAAGACAACAACGGGTGCCAATGAATCATCATCTCCTATCGGGCGCCCAAGCTATTTCAGCTTGCTGGACAGAAAATTTGCAGAGAGCTTGGGGGTAGTGGCCCCTCTGAAGAAGAAAGCATTGTCCTTATGAAGGTGATGTCCTGGAATGTAAGGGGTCTAGGCCGCCCCGAGAAACGGCTTTGTGTGAGAAACCTTATTTTGGATGCACGTGCAGATATTGTGATGCTTCAGGAGACGAAGGTCTCAAGGGGAGGAGAAGTGTTGTGGCGTGAACTAGGGGGAGGGGATGCACTTGAGTTTGTCGAGGTCGAGGCAAATGGTGCAGCGGGAGGCCTCCTCACGGGGTGGAAGAAGGAGGTGGTCGAGAAGGTGGGAGAGCAGCGTTCGCTCTTCTCGATTTCGGTTCGTCTTAGGCGCCGTCACGATGGGGTCATCTTTACGGTGACAAATGTGTATGGTCCTACTGGGAGTGATCGTCGCTCTCTGGCGGCGGACCTGGACCAGGTCGGCTCCGTGTTGGAGGATGGTGTTTGGCTCATTGGAGGAATCTAAATTTAACTCTTCTCCCGGAGGATCGGCCTAGACGCAGGGGTGGCCATGATCCGGGCTCTGAGGCATTTGTGGATCTTCTTCACACGCGGGGTCTTTCGATCATGGATGCTGCGGGATGTGCTTACACTTGACGTAATGCAAGCTCGAGATCTCTCCTAGACAGATTCCTTATTTCAGCTGATGGGTTGGAGCTTTTCCCTCTCTCTCGGGCTTGGGCTTTACCACGGGCTCACTCCGATCATACACCGATTTTGTGGTCGTCAGAGGAGCATACGAGGACAACATTCTTCTTCAGATTCGAGCGTTCTTGGCTTCTGGAGGATGGCTTCAAGGAGGAGGTTACATCGCGTTGGATCAGTTGGAGACCAGACGGAACGGCAGTGGCTCGCTTTGCAAAGAAGTTGGCTCTGCTGAAAAAGTTTCTGTTAATGTACAGAAAGGAGGTGAGAGCTAGACGAAAGGCCCAAAGGGGAGCTGCTCAGGAGGGGGTTATGCGCTTGGATGGACTGGATGACCAGAGAGGGCTAGATCAGGAAGAGTTAGAAGAAAGGGAGAGGTTGCTAGAAAAGCTGCTAATGGAAGATAAAAAAGAGGAGGTGCAGTGGAGGCAGAGATCAAGGCAAAAGTGGTTACGGGAAGGAGATGCAAACACAAGATTTTTCCATTCCGTGGCGTCAGGTAGAAGAAGAAAGAACTACATCCATGAGTTGGATGTTGGAGGGGTGAGAATGGTGGGGGACACGCAGTTGGGTCGTGCGCTCAGGGGTCATTTTGTGGAGGCCTCGAGGAGGAGGCGGGGGGAGGGATGGGGTTGGCTTGGGAGAGGAACGAAGGCTTTTTCTGAGGACCAAGCAACGAGTCTCGAAGCACCTTTCGAGGAAGAAGAGGTTAAAAAGGCGGTGTGGGGACTGAATGCTGATGGTGCCCCTGGTCCTGATGGGTTCCCTGTTTTCTTCTACAGGGAGTTTTGGTCATTGCTGAAGGATGAGGTTCTGGACGTAATCAATGAATTTAGGGAGGGAAATAGAGGCTTCGAGAAGGTTAACAGGGCATTGCTTTTCCTCCTTCCAAAGAAGAACCAACCGTTGAGAGTGGAGGACTACAGGCCGATTGCGTTGTCCAACGCTATTTACCTGATTGTTGCTAAGGTTCTCGCAAATAGACTAAAGAGGGTCCTCGATGCGGTGATTCTTCCAGAACAGTCTGCTTTCATACCTGGACGACAGATGGCTGATGGTTTGATCATGGCATCCGAGATTTGTCTTCAGTGGAGACGGGCCAAGAAGAAAGGTCTGATTTGGAAGATTGACTATGAGAAAGCCTATGATAGCGTGGACTGGAGCTTTCTATGGGTATCTCTTAGGCGGCGTGGTTTTTCAGATCGGTGGATTGCTTGGATGAAGAGATGTGTCACAACATCTTCTTACTCGGTCTTGGTGAATGGGAAACCCGAAGGAGGTTTTTTCCAGCCTCAGAGGGGAGTTCGGCAGGGTTGTCCCTTGGCGCCAATGTTGTTTGTCCTTGTAGCAGATGCTCTGGCGGTTCTTCTCACGCGTGCGGTCGAGGATGGGTGGTGCGAGGGGTTCCGATGTGGAGCCATCTCTGTGCCACTTTTACAATATGCGGATGATACAGTGCTCTTTTTGGGAGGTACAGAGGACATGACTCGAAGGGCGGTGCAGATAGTGGAGATCTTTAGTTGTATTTCAGGCCTTCGGATTAATAGGCACAAGTCGGTTGTGATTCCTTTTGGATGGGAGGGTGACGAAGCTGGTAGATTGGCGGAGCTGATGGATTGTCCATTAGGCAAGTTGCCGATTTCTTACTTGGGCCTTCCCCTAATGGGGGGCAAGCTCAAGAAGTCAGATTGGGACATGATTCTCCAGAGAATGGAGCAAAGATTGGCGGGGTGGAAGGCAGTTACCTTGTCTAGAGGGGGAAAGCTGATCCTTTTGAAGCATGTGTTGTCAGCAATTCCGATCTTCTTTTTCTCCACTAGATTAATGCCAGTCGGGGTCCGTAAGAAGATCGAATCTATGATGAAGAGATTTTTCTGGTCTGATGGAAAGCAACAAAGATCAGGTATGCACTTAGTCAGTTGGGAAGAGGTTACACGACCGCGCAGTGAAGGAGGATTAGGGATTCGAGATGTCGCAAGCATGAACAAAGCTCTGTTAGCAAAGTGGGTCATTCAGATCTGGGGAGAGTCGGACAAGCTGGTGGCCAGATTTTTGCGCGAGATATACAAAGTGCGAGGCTCCCTCGAGGCAGAGAAAGTACGGTTCGAGTCCCCTCTATGGAGTGGTATGCGTGAAGTCCTTCCCTTGTTGGCCCCGAAATTGAAACCAAAGGTTGGAGATGGGGAGTGCTTCAGGTTCTGGCAGGATGATTGGACGGGTGAGGGGCCACTAAGTAATAGATTTCCAAGGCTTTTTGCTTTAGCAGCGACGAAAGAGTGCTCTCTAATGCAAGTTGGGACATCAGGGTCTTGGGATCCACAGTTCATGTCCGCTCTCTCGAGCCGGCGGTTAGAGGAGCTATCAAGGATGCAGTTGGAATTGCTGAGCCTGATTGCATCACTTCTGGTAGGGACCATTTTGTATGGGTGGATGGTAGGTTCTCAACGAAGAAGGCATACAAAGAATTCAAGGGGACCACCGAGGCCCTAGATGCAGACTTTTGCTTGGATATGAAGATTATTTGGGCTAGCAAGATCCCATGCAGGGTTAAGGTCTTCCTTTGGTGTCTGAGAAGGGGAAGACTGTGTGATAAAGCAAGGAGAGGAAGACTTTTGGCATTCCGGACACGAGGTGTGACAGATGTGGAGAGCAGGTTGAAGATGCAGATCATTTGTTTTTCAGGTGCCCGGCATCTGACCACGTATGGAAGGAGGTTGGATCACCATGGGCGTCGTCAGGAGGTACTATGGATTTCTGGAGATTAGTGAGGTCCGTGGGAGGGAACTCAACAGATGATTGTGCTTTCCCTTTTGCAGTGTTATGGGCCATTTGGGTTGGGAGGAACGATCTTATTTTTAAAAATCAAAGATTCTACCCTGAGAATGTACTCGCCCACTGTAACTCTCTATATCGATTCTGGGTCGCCGGATAATGTACACTTTATTATGTTTTAATATATTTTTATTGAGGTGAATCCCATCTCGGGAGGTCACCCTCGTCTTCTATTCAAAAAAAAATGAATTTCAAAATAATTGTTGAAAAATAAATGTACGTATATATAATTTTAATTCATGTATTGCGTATAAGTATGTGCATGTATGTCGATTCTAGGATGCTTCTCTTGTTAAACCAATGATGGTTCTTTTAACTTAAACTTTGTTGCAAATAAATATCAAAGTTTATAATATCAAGCGATCAGTCTCTATTAAGAACTCTCCATCTGAAGTTTACCACCTAGTGTATCTTTTTTAATATCAAGCAATCAGACTCTACTTGATTATCGATACGTTCATGAGTGCTTCTTTTTATACGCATGGACACATACACTCACTATATAGGAAAATGGTGGAAGATTTTACTCATCGTTCTCTTGTAGGATGGCCATGATTTGTAACCTAGTACGACAGTAAGTTATGCAAAGTTGAGTAATAGCTTCTGGAATAACTTGACCAATCCCTTGTGGCATCTAGGAATATAATCAGTGGTTATGATTTGATGCTAACATTTGTTGGGAAAAGCGTCCCAACAAAGTTAATTCCTACAACCTTTCCTTAGATCCTTTCTTTCTTTTGTCAAACTAAGATTCACAATTTAACTTGCTTCGCCGAAAATAAGGTTGTACTTGCCTAAAAAGTTGGAGAATAGATTTACCAGATACTGAAACTTACCCAAGTAAATACTCTTTACATATATGTATTAGAGAGATACGTGGGACTAAGTTGCATGTTAAATTGAATAAAACTTCATGATGCATCGTACTCCTTGTGGATCTCTCTATTGCCATATGATCTTTTTCCCATTATCTAAATAAAATCTTTCTGTTGTGTGTGTTTGCTTTTACATTGTTTTATTTGTGGCGTGGCAATACCCAGCATATACACATTCCAAAACCAAAAAAAGGTTGTGAATAATACCCAACATATTATTGCTTGGATTAAGAGGTGTGTCACGACTTCTTCCTTCTCGATTTTGGTGAATGGGAAGCCCGAGGGTGGATTCTTTCAGCCACAGAGGGGGGTGAGGCAAGGGTGCCCGCTAGCGGCAATGCTTTTTGTTTTGGTGGCAGATGCTTTGGCGGTCATGTTCAGGAGAGCTGTTGAAGGTGGTTGGTGCGAAGGTTTCAGGGCAGGTTCTGTTTCGGTGCCTTTACTGCAATATGCCGACGACACGGTCTTATTCTTAGGGGGCTCAGAGGAGATGGACAGAAGGTCCAGGCAACTGGTAGATATCTTCAGTATTATCTCTGGTCTGAACATAAATAGAAACAAATCGGTTATCATTCAGTTTGGGATGGACGAGGGGGTGGGCAGCAGTGGAGCGGCACAACTGGCTTGCCCCTTGGGGAATTTACCCATTACTTACCTGGGTCTCCCTTTAGTGGCAGGCTGATTAAAAAAGGCGGATTTGGATGCGATTCTCAGAAAGATTGACCAGAGATTGGCGGGATGGAAGATGGTTGCACTTTCAAAAGGCGGGAAGTTGACCCTTTTGAAGCATGTTTTGTCAGCGATACCAATTTTTTTCTTCTCAACTCGACTAATGCCGGCAGGGGTTGGAAAAAAGATAGAGCAGATGATGAGAAGATTTTTCTGGTCGGATGAGAGGCAACAAAGATCGGGTATTCACCTTGTGCGGTGGGAGGAGATAACGCAGAGGAAAGGCAAGGGAGGGCTAGGTGTTAGAGATATCTGCAGCATGAATAAAGCTCTCCTGGCCAAATGGGTAGTGCAGATCTGGGGCAGCAATGAGAGTTTGGCCATCAAATTACTTCGCAGCATTTTATGGAGTCGGGGGCTCGTTTGAGTATAGAAGACTACATTTTGAATCCTCGCTTTGGGGCGGGGTGCGGGACATCCTTCCAACGTTGCGGCAGAGGTTGGTGCCTAAGGTGGGATCTGGGGAGGATTTTCAATTATGGCAGGATGATTGGACTGGTGAGGAAATCCTTAGCACTAGGTTCCCTAGACTTTTCTCTCTGGCAACAGACAAAGGTTGTTCGGTGGCGGATTCTTGCGACTCTGGTTCCTGGAACCCTCGGTTTATTTCTGATGTCCCAGAGCGGAGATTGGAGGATTTGTCCAGACTGCGGATGGAGTTGCCATCCCGTGCTTGTATCACGCAGGGGAGGGATCATTTTCGTTGTGAGGGGCATATTCTCAGTGAAGAAGGCCTACGAGATGTTCAGAGGGAGACTGAATGACTTGGATCCAGATTTGATTCAAGATTTGAAGATTTAATGGGTAAGCAAAGTCCCAAGTACAGTGAAGGTCTTCCTCTGGTGCCTCAGGAAGGGTAGGATTTGTGACAAGGCGAGGAGAGGCAGACTGTTTAGGATTGCTGACACAAGCTGTGATGGTGTGGTGAGCTTATTGAGGACGCTGAACATATATTGTTTTCGTGCCCCTTTTCAATGCAGGTGTGGAAGGAAGTGGGGGCACCATGGACCTCTCTCAGTGGTGAATCTGAGTTCTGGACGATGGTAAGGTCGGTTGGGAGCAACTCGACGGATGACTGTGCTTTTCCATTTGCGGTGTTATGGGCCATTTGGGGGGGAAGAAATGATTTTGTCTTTAACAACAAGAGATTTTATTCTGAAAATGTAATAGCCTCGTGCCTCTCACTTTATCGTCTCTAGTCTACAAGATAATGTACTTCTTTTGATTTGTTTTTAATATAATCACTCTTGCGGTGGGTCCCACCTTGGGACTCCACCCTCTTTCTCCCCCCCCCCCCCAAAAAAAGATACCTGGACTTGGAATCCAGATCATCTAGGATGAGAGGAACACTGGTTAATTGCTCGACCATTCATCATGTATTTTCTGCATGTTTTAGGATACAATTGATGGATAAGAATACATATGCATTTACCTTTTTCCTGCTGATTTTTAAAAAGCAGACCGATTAACCCGTGTTAGGAGGAGTCATAAAATCGAACATAGAGGCTCAAAGACATTAAAATCTCCATATTTGTAGTGGGGAATACAAATTATGAGCTAAGAGATCCAAACCACTAAAAAGTGAAGAAAGAATACACAAATCCTATGAAGAGTTGCGGTGACAGACCAACCACTCTCAGAAATATCATAACATGATTCACCTCAAACCCTAAAATGCTTGTGCGTGCACGCGCTGTGTGTCTATATATATGAGAAAAGGGAGTCTGCTTCATGAAGTAGGTAACCTTACTTACTTTATATCTATTTTTGGTAATTTTTTTAATTATTTTGGATAATACCACCATGGATTTTCATAACTATATCCCTTTAATATGTTAGTCAAATTTCATTAGAAACAGAGACTCCTATGCCCTCCATCTAGAACATGCAATTTTAACGGTCTTAGATTTGTTGTAATCGACCTATTCTGGATGGAGGGTATAGGAGTCTCTAAATGTGGGTGATAGAGAGATATAATTATGAAAATCTATGGTGGTATTTTCCAAAAAAAATGTCAAAAATGGACATGAAGTAGGTAAGGTTACCTACTTCATGAAGTAGGCTCCATTTCCTCTAAACACAAACACATACATATAGATGGCTGATCCTGTGAGAGCCAAAATTATCAGAGCATGAGAGCAGTGAAACTGAACCACTAGATTTTATCATCTCTCTGCTGATAGATTGGAGAAGGAGAGATATGAGCAGAATCTAGTGGTCCAGATTCACTGCTCTCATGCTCTCACAGTTTTTGACTCTCACAGGATCATCTCTCTCTCTACACACACACTCTCTCTCTCTCTCTCTCTCACATGGGTTAAATGATTATGCTCCGTGGGAGCATATAAGAGTATGCTCCCACCTTTTTTCCATTATTTTTTTATTTTTTTGAAATGAAACTTAGGAAGATTTACTTAGAATAATAAGTGAAATATATTTTTCAGATTTCATCTAAAACATACATTCATAAAACTTCCATCTGGAGGGGGTCAATTTCAACAACTCTGAGACCGTTAAAATTTGACAGTTTTGATGGACGGGATAGAAGTATCGATATAAGTCGAATTTTAAATAATATCATGGTGATATATTATGATCTAAATTCCATTAGGTTTCATTTCAGAATATAAAGAAACATGGAGAAAAATGAGGGAGCGTGTAAGTTACATGTTCCAAGAGAGCATATTCTTCTCTCTCTCTCTCTATATATATATATAGAGAGATTGGTTATGAATAAGTGTATTTTTATCGTATCTTGAAAATCCGTAGGCAAAGTATCCTTTTAAATCGGGATCTCTATTAAAATTACAGCATTCAAGACATATTTAAAAGATAAGTTTCTCACACTAATAACCATATTGGTCGAGAATAAAAAGTATCAACAACTAAGGGCTTTCCGTGCAAGGATGAGAATTGTAAAAGGACATCCCAGCAAATAGCCATTAGTAATCATGTGAGTTGCTGTGTACAAGCACAGACGATGTGTGGACATTACATGGAACTGCACCTTTACTCGTAGTAGAGTTTTGGAACAAGAGCATCCCAAAACAAACAAACAAAGAAGTGAAAGTGAGAAGGAGATACACTAGATAGTAAATATTGATGAATTACCATCATGGTAAAGAAATTGACGTATTATTTATTTTAGGAGGAAGCATATAATACGTACATATGACAGTGATAGGCAGGATGCAATCGAACAGGACAAGAAACAAACCCTAGATAAATAATATGAAAATTTTGTGCCCATGTTTTGGCATGGATGGAGTGCCCATGCTGGAGCAGATGAATTTCTAATCAGGTTTATTGTTCTCTTCTGTGGTCATATTTAATTAATATATATTTTGAATCTAATGCACCGCCTGAGCAAAAAGAAGGCATGAATAACAAACAAAAGAGAGGGATTCAAATAAGTTAAGTACGATGACATATAGTTAAGAACAGTTGGATATATACATATAGTTAACAACAAAAATGAGGTCGACATTTTTTACCACAGGATGGCATATAAAAATCCCTAGTTCACTTGGTAAATAAGTTGGATTTATGGAGCAATACCTGTTGGTCAACTACTAATATATTAGCATTTAAAACAGTTTACAGATTAATAAAGATATGTACAAAAATAATAGGAGATAAACCCTTGCAAGCGTCTGGAGTTTGATCGATATATCTAGTAAAGCTGACTCGTTCTTCTGTTCTAAATCTGTAATAAAGTTCTTCGATCTCAATCCAAAATTGTACGTTTGTTTGAGAAAGTCCTGACAATCTGATACGTCAAATATATCCTCACGGTCATCTTTTTTTTTCATTTTTTAATACAATTAAATAGGCTTAATTTCTTCCTTATATATGCGGTTATTACTGGTAAAGGTTTAGACACTAGTGTGCTCAAAAAACATAAAAAATAGGCTGATGCACAATCCATAAAAATAGTAACTAATTTAAACCTCTCGAGCTCCGATCTTTAGGACTACAGTTTATCCCATAATTCATGATTTTGAGCACACTAGTGTCTGACCTTTTTCTAAAGGTTGACTTGGTATTATTTCACAACAATAAAATTTGGTTACAGTGATATTTTTTTTAATTCATCACTATATCAGCTATTGATAATTGTATAATGACGGTAATATTTGTTGCAAAATTATTTTTTATACTTAAAAATTAATGACAAATATCATATTCAGCGTATCATTAGTAATTGTCCATTTAGCGTCATTTTTCCGTTGCTATTTTTCAAAATTTTAGAGAATCATCACTAAATTTTGAACTAAAAAATTAGCAACAATTCATTGAAATTTTGAAAAATAACAACGGATAAGTGTCTCTATATTGATGATGAATCTCCATTGCATCATCTTTATTCTTTCATTTTGACCTTAAAATCCTAGCTAAATGCTTGTATATAATATTTATTTGTACAAATAACACTCAATAATTGACTACAAATACTGTACAAATATTGGTGTTTAATTACAAAATAAAATAATAAAAAAAAGGAAAAAATGGAGTATGAAAAACACTTAATGACCCTACCCTCGAGCCCCCATTATCATGATGACTCGGTTGACAAGGAATCAAGTAGGGAGAGAAAGGATGGCTAATTGTACAGAAAACATTTGAAAACCATGAACTCTATATATTAATAAATAGCCTTTTAGGACCTATTTTATTTTTCTATTTTTACATCTCAAATAATAAAATCGTCAACATGAAAGTTGTACATAAAAATACAAAGAACAATACAAAATTTATTCTACTCAGAACAAAAATCACCAAAAAAACTTTCCAGACCTCCAACTCCTCCATACAATCTCAAAATCTTCCAAACTCACCTTTTTTGTTCATAAAATTTACATGTCTATTTAACGAATGTGGTTTCATTTAATTTGGAATTGAGATTCAAAAGTTGGCTTTTGGATCCCAATTGTATTGTATACTTGTATATAATATTCATTATATTTATTCTTCATATTTTCACTTTTCCTATATTCTTAAATACTTATAAATAGTATTTGAAACATACTTAATTAATAAACATAAAATTAAAACAAAAAAATGTGTTAAAATAAATAAAGTATTATACTATATAGGTAATCTATACCTATATAATACATACACATATTTATCTAGGTATATAAATAAAAACAAAAAATACAATAAAATATGTAAATATGTAATCAAATAATTTATAAATGTATAAATTATGTGTATATAATAAAATATGGAATACAAAATAAAAATAAAAATATCCCAACTATATGCATGTATAATTGTGAATTACATGTTGAAAACACGACCAATCTAGTCATCTAAAAATAGATAATTGTCGCTATAATGATCAATCGCGACTCACAGAAAATTTATTTATTTTATTTATACTCCTAAACTTGATGTGTATAGCGTTAAGCGCATGAGTGCCAAATTCAGCGAGGCAAACTATTAAAAAACTAAGGTAAAATAGTAGAAAACTAAGGTATAAAGGTTTCCTAATTTATTTACTTTTAGTAATTTTCTGTATTTTCATTTGATTTTATGAATTTTATATCATTTTTATGGTTTTAATATACCTATGTAAAAATATAAGTATGGATTTTATATTTTTATATTTGGTTTTAATTTTGAAGTTTTTAAAGTATTTTGTAAATTTTAAATAATTTTTAGAAATTATTTTGTAATTTTTTTAAATGTGAAAACTAATTTTTTATTGAAAGTAGAAGTTTATTTTTGATTTTACAAATAGAACATAATGAAAAATATTTTTATATTATTTTCATTTGAAAATATAGGAAAATGCCATCAAAACGATATATTGTACATATTTATTTGATTTTTATTGAATTAGTTATGACATTTTAAATTTTATGTATTTTGTATTTTTATTGATTTTAACATTCACTTTTTATTTTGTATTTATTTTAATTTAATATGTCAAATATAGTAAACTATGATATAGGTAATTCTTATAGAATTTTTAAAGTGTTTTATATTATTTATAATTTTTCAAAGTTTGTTATATTTATTTTTTAAAAATGAGTTATTATAAATAAAAAGGATTTTTATTTTTTTTCAAATTATGAATTAATATTGTATAGAGTAAAATATATGGTATTAATACGTATTTTTATTCAGTATGTATTATATACGGTATAAGGGGTATTTTTGTGATTTTATGGAAATATAGGGGGTGCGTGTATAAATATGCAAAAGCTAGGGGGATTTCATGTAATTATTGTAGAGAGCACATGCACCTCAGGCGAGGATGCCTGATGAATCCACGATTCATCACCTTTATTCTTTTATTTTAGCTTTAATTCCTTAGTCAAATACCTGTAAATACCCATCTCAAACTCCTGCAGGTGAAGATGCGACTCCTCGGTAGCTAGCCCATCAAACTTGGGCAAAAGATGAATGATCTGGGGGAATCTTGAAGTCACCCAGAATAGCTGGAAGCTGGATCCAATAGTGTGTGAGGGTTGTACCAGGGTTGTGCAACTCCCTCATCGGCCTGCCTGGTCTGGGTGGATCCTGCGTGTCATCTGGCTGACTTCCTGCTTCTCCTCTGTTGGCTCGCAACTGCTGTAACTCCTGACAGACCTCTGCCATGAATGCTCCCTAATCCCAAATCTGTCGCTGCATCGTCTCTAGGGAGGCTACCCATCCGGTTCTCATGAACCGGCCTATAAGAACCCATTCCTTGATGATCTAACCCGCCTACTCTCATAGCAGCAGAACCGTCTTCGTCAGATTTATCACTATAGCAAGATTTCTCACACGTAGATCTGGTAGTGATGAGTCCATTATTCATCGTCTTTATTCTTTAATTTTGGCTAAATTATTGGTAAAATACATGTAAATAATCACTTATTCCAACTTATCATTCTAACCATAAATATTAATATTATATATTTAATACTTATTTTATCCAAAATAAAAGAATAAAAATAAAAAGAAAAATAAAAGAAAAGAATGCTGTAAATATGAAATATATACATACTGATCCTAACCCCGAGACCAGGTCAATATTGACCGGGTCGACAAAATAAATAAATAGGGGGAGATAAGGATCATAATTTATAAAAATATCAAGAAAATCAAGAGCAAAAAAATAAATTACCAAATTTACACAATGTAAATATTTCACCTATTTTATCCATCACTTATATCATGTCGAATCAAAACACTTCTTTTATAAATATTTGTTCAAAAAAATATCTATTATTTTATAAATATATCAGGAAAAATTTTTTCGTTAAAAATAATTAATCGCAATGAACTATAAAAGCCGCAGAAGCCAACTTCCAAGGTTCATAACTATTTATAGAAAACTTCAAACGGACCAAACTTACTTTTAAAATCCGTTTTGTACTTAGTACTATTTATTAAAAATATCAAAAAAATATTCGAATAAAACAGGTGAATTTTGGCGTTTTGGACCCGTTGTCTATATGTACTATATGTAGAATCTTCTCGAATTTTTAATTAAATAACTATGAACCTGATTAACTTAATTTCTTTTCCTAAAATATTCTAAAAATGTATAGAATAATATAAAAATAAAACCAAGTTAAAATACCGATAAAATCTGAAGCCTCGAAGCCGCTACCTAAATTTTCCAGACCTCATAACTCGGCCGTATTAAACCGAATTGGGCAAACTAGATTTTAAAATTCATATTATTAAATTATCTACAAAATTACACTAGCTTCGCTAAAATCGGAGTTAATGCGAAAAACACAGTTTTCAGGTCTGTATTGATATATTGTACAATGTACTGTAATATATTATTATTTTATATAAGTTAATTTATATTTATATACTTTGTTTGTATTTAAATTAAATATTTTTTTAAAATATTTATTTATATATCTTTTAATTAATTAATTATTAATTAATTTATTTAATTACGTAATTATATAATTAATTATATATATTTACTTAATTACTTAATTAATTATTTGATTATATATTAATTAATATATTTAATTTAATTTTAAAATTTAATTATTAATTATTTACATTAGTTATTTATAAATTAATTCAATTAATTACTTCAATTTATTTCCTTTTCTTTCTCTCTCTCCTTTTTCTTTCTTTCTCTCTCTACCTTTGGCAATCCATCCCCGACTCTTCTTCTTCTTCCTTCCCTCCATCAACATCCTCCGCCAACAACCAACCTCCTCAACGGCTGGCCGTTGGCCGGCCGTTGCCCAACCACCGCACGGTCCCGTCACCACCGCGGTACCCAGATCCCGCTACTCTATGAAACCCCGTCAACCCCCTTTGCCGTTTGACATCCGCCATTTTCTCCTTCTCCCAAGTTCCGAGCGTACAAGGATCTATGATAGAGACTCTTCTCCGTCGTTGAGCACGGTGGTTGAGGTCGAGTTTTGGGCGAGATCAGCGCCGGCGGCACAACTTTTCTTCATCGTGCCTACCCTCCAAGGCCGCCGCTTGTTGAGGCCACAACCTCGGAGCATCCGCTCTGATTCCCCTGGCGAGTTCATCTCCATCAACCACTGTACCCTACTCTATCCATCTTCCATGTAAGATATGATCCGCTATCTTCTCATTTCCCTTTTTGATTTCTCTTCCGTATCTCCTTTTTCCGATTCTCTTCTCTATTTTATCTATCTTTTATCATTTAAATTTAATTTGATCACTACATTCCTAGTCTAACGCCTCATCTTATTAATCTCTACACAGTCTTATCTTCTCACGCATCCTCCCAAATTTTGTCATCGGCAGTCGGAAATTTGTGACCAAGGCTCTATCCTCGAGTCGATTCATCATTTGCAGATCTAAGGATCGTATCTGGAAGCAGTAGCTGATCCTTTGAACCTGATCTGGGAACAAAATCTTCACCGAGGATGAGTCACATCTGCATCGAATAGCAAGTTTGCACCAAATCTAGAGCATCGTCTTCGAAATTAGCTCCAACTGAAAATACTTATCATTTTCGACTGATCAAAATTGCACCATCAAGCAATACCTGCACTCCAATCCTTCGAACGAACCACTAGATTTCTGTAGAACAGAAGCTCCATCGCCATGAGTGAGAATCGTCTTAGAGTAAATCGCCACCTTTGAGAGATTGAGCACTCGCAAATCGACACCCGAATCTCGACAATCGATTGAGAGCCTTTGCCGAATCACAACTACATGAAGAACACCTCCTGTAGCAGTTTCTATTGAGCGAGTACGATCCTTCGCCGCGTGATTGTTGATTTGGGGAATAACAATACCCTGCCAGATTCGAAGAGATCCGCATGATCAAATTTTGATCGAACGGTTTCTATATCGCTACGCGTAAGCAGCAGAGCACCATGCCACTTAAACAACCGCCCAAGGACGCGAGTGAAGCGCGTGAGACCCGAAGATAGTTTTGGGTGAATTACAGAACTCGTCCCTAACTTTTTATGATTACAAGCAAGTTCAGTTACTTCTGAACGTCAAGTGCCACAACATGTGACTGGACAAATTGCAGGACATCCCTAAGAGTATCTGAATTACAAACATGCCCTTTTACGGCTGAGCAAAGCACACACAATTATGGGGTTTTTACGTAGAGGTTCCCTGAACTTCTTCTATTTACACGTACGCTGAGATTTATAGGGTATTACATATAGACCCAATCCATTGAACATAATACTATATAGTATTCTAATACATATTAACTAAAAATATAAAATCTAAAAATACAATAAAAATACATAATAATAATAATAATCAGTATTACACTTTATACAATATAAAATCATATTTTGAAAATAAAGTAATTTTTAGCATTAAATAAATCATTAAAATACTAAAAAATATAACAAACTTTAAAATAAAAAAAATACAAAAACACCTCTACAAATCCCATAAAAATTACCTATAACATATTTTACCTTATTTTACATAATAAACCAAAAAATAAAAATTAAATAATAAAACCAATAGAAAATATAAAATATACAAAAACTTGTAGAAATTATAACTAATTAAATAAAAATCCCCTTAACATGCACAACATATCATTATGAAGATAATTTCATAGACTTTCTAATAAAAGTAAAATAAAAATATTTCGCAATTATTTTCTAGCTTAAAAAGTAGAAATATATCACACTTTTCAATATACACTTAATTTTTCACTTTAAGAATAAACCAAACCCCAAAAAATCCTAAAACCCTTAAAATTCATAAATACATAAAAATGAATTAAAACATAAAAATAATAAAATAAAAATCAAATAAAAATTACAGATCATTTATAAAATAATAAAAAAAATTATCAAAATTGATAAAAAAATTTAAAATTCATTAAAAATCAAATAAAAATCCAAAAAAATCTTTAAAAATAAAATAAAATTAAAAAATCATTTAAATTAGGTATTCTATAGCCTAACCCTAGTTTCCAACAGTTTGCCTCCCTGAGTTCGACACTCCTGTGCTTAACCGCTATATACTTAAGTTTTGGAGCATAAATATAAAAAAGAAGATTAACCAAAAAATATTCTTTTCTGGTAAAACTCACCCGATTGATTTAGTGACACTATTCAGCAATACTTCGTGGGGAGGAAGAAATGAGGCGGCAGCCCCTAGCGACCCTCTTTGGTTTTGGAAGAGAACGAATGGAGCATAGGGAACCAAAGAGGGTATTTTAAAGTAAAATATTTTTGGGCTAATTACATATTAGCCCCCCAAAGTTCAGATATTTGCTAAGAAACCTCCACCGGAACGATTGTATTGGGTAAATTACAACATCCTCCCTCCTGTTTATTATTGTTATATTTTCTGCAAAAACTTCTAATATTTGCAACTTAGTCCTTCATCTCAAGACACCAAATTGCTTGCTTTTTGATTGAAATTAATCTTTCTGTGGCTCTATAAATTCTGTAAAAATTGTGTTATATTCTTGTCACTTGTCTCTCCATTGTATATAAATTTCATCGCATTTATTTTTATTTGATATTTTAAAAAAATTCAAAAACAATATTCTTTTCTATACCTGGCAGTTGAAAAATCATAAAAAATCAAATATTGTTAGCAAATTTCCAAAAAATTAGACTAGGTGTATTTCATTATCTTTTTTTTTCTTTCCAATTTACACTCATTAATTATTTATAAAATGCAAAAAATTGCAAAATACTAAAAATTTTCGAAAAATTGTAGAAAAATAAAAAAATGTGATTTCGATTCTTATGTGTAGATATTTATCTATATTTTAATATAAAAATAATGTCCAGGAGTTTTGGGTACTTAAAATATTTTTAAGTTGCAAATTACTCCAGTTTGTGCAATGTTTACTTTTTTTTGCCATTGTTCGATTTTTAGAAAAAATATAAAAACATTTGAAAAACTTGAAAAAATTACCAAAAATATTTGAAAAATTATAAAAAACCAAAAATATTTTCTTTGTATTTTTTTAGTATTTTTGACTATTTTAAAAAAATACAAAAAGAGTGGTGTGTGTATTTTTATTCTTTTGTACATATTGTTCCTCATTTGAAAATAAAAAAATGAAAAATAAAAAACCACTAAAAATTCATTTTATTTTAATTTGAAATTTGACTTCTTAGTTTTTCAATTGTACTCCTTGTGTTCGACCCTAGTCGCTATACCAAGTAAATTAAATAGCGAAGACCGCTTACATTTCATTGATTGCTTCTTTTCTTAAGTGGTTATATATATATATATATATATATATATATTTCTCATTGACCGAATCGATTGACTAGGGACAATGGCATTGCATATTTATATTCTACTCCTTAGCCGATCTCGATTCTTGATCATCAGTTCCTATTAGGGACCTATCGTTATATCGATAAGTTCCAAGGGCGTCCTTGTAAAGTTTCCGGAGGTCACATGGTGCTACATGTGTTTCGGACCTATTAGAACTTTTGTAGAGTTCAGAGGGCTAGATTGCAATTTCACCAAAAGAATCCCCATGCATGTGCTTCGCACGTGCACCGCTCAACAATTGAGCTGTGGGCGACGATGCTTCTAATATGTCGACGTATGGTAGAGCGCAAGCTGTTCGATCGAGTTTGATCAAACGACCGAAATGAAAAGCCCCAAAAAAATGAGGTTCGGTTCCATGCGTTTCGAGCAACCACCATCGAGCCTGCAGAGGATGTATACGGTTCAAGCTACCGAAGTTGGCTGTGTCAATGGAGCTTCATCTTCGGCCGATGATAGAGGTTCGAGGATGCGACGGTGGTGCTTCGTGGTGAGTACAACTCCATTCAGATCTCGTTCGGGTCGTTGCAGACGCTGATCTTTGACGGAGGTGGTTCTTCTGGGGGCGACGTCTGATCAGGTAAGGCGATGCACGGGTGTTCAAATCCCATGCTTCAGGCTTTTCAATCTACCACAGTAGCAACTCGATTAGATCAGCGTTGGTCCACGGCTTCAGAACCAAATCACTCTCTTGATGTTGTGGATCGAGTCTCATTTTACCTACAAATAGTAGAATGGCTCGAGGATGAAATCCTCGACCAAAATCTCAAATAGAATAGTGGATAGGTGAGGATCGGTTGCTAAAATCGAATGATTGTGGAGGGATCGAGAAGTGAAAAGGGAAGGAGGATGGATTTTTGAAGAGGAATTGAAGGAGAAGGAGAAATGGAGGGTTGAGAAGAGAAAGGAAGGAAGACGAGGAGAAGGGAAGGGATTCTAACCTGGAAATGGAATGGAGTTTGCCTGGGGACAGAGCTCGAGGTAGAGCTCTGCTGGATCATGGCCTCTATGCACAGCGTACGCAGTGGCTGAAGCGACATACGAGGCTGCGAGTCACACTGGATCATGTCAGAACTATATCTCCTCCACAGCATCACTCGACGGTGAAGGAACTCGGAGCCCTGCCATTGCTCCTTATATGACGTTGGAGCTACAGAATAAGAGGAGGAAGAATGGCGGATGCCGGCTTCGCTGGAAGGTCTAAACCTATAAATAGGTGAGAAGACTTAGGGACCAAGCTAGCGACCGGGATCACTGGAGGGGGATTTTGGTCACCGGAGTCAGTTAGGCTATGATGAATCCTCATTCATCACTCTTTATTCTTTTATTTTAGCTAAAAACCTGTGCAAAACACCATGTATATGTTTATAAATAGATTAATTTACCAAAAGCATGCATTGTGTAAATATTAATAATTAGCATGTTTTTGTGAAAAAATAAAAGAAAAAAATAAAGAAAAAGAGGGAAATATTTAGAATAAATATTGAGTGACCTGAACCCAAGGGAAGGCTCCACAAGGGCCTGACAACAAAATAAAATAAGTAGAGAGAGATAGGGTGACTCATAATTATGCAAAAACCCCTCTATGTGTAAATATTTTAAAAATAAAAATATTTGATCCCCATATTTTGTATATATTTGTAAAAATAAAAATAAAATAAAAATGGGAAAAATAAAATAAAAATAAAAATAAAAATAAATAAAATTCTCCCTCATTAGTGTATGGATAGCATGTATATAAAATAAAAGACCTATTTATTTCCCCCTTGTAAATAAGTAATAAAAATCCAATTAAAATCTTTTTATATTCCATATTTTATGAAGTAAATAAATAAAATATAAAATTGGAATAAATGTACATAAATAAAATAATAAAAATAAAATTCAAAAATATATAGGTATACATACCTGTATATAATAATAATACATTGTATATACATATTTTATTTTTCAAAAAATAAATAAAAATCACAAAAAAATACTTTGAAAATAAATAAACAATTTTCATTTTATAAATATATTGAAATAAATTCATTTTCTATTTTATTTTGAATTTTCAAATCTTTTTCCAATGCTATTTTCTCATTGGTCAAGGGGGATTGTTGACCCCCGGTCAACTCTCCCCCCAGGACCACTTCCAGGCGGATCTGCACGCTTGACCCGATTTCTCCCATTTATTGCGCCCTGATCTGCTAACCATTTCCCTAAACCCCGGGCCCCGATTAACCTTGATTCATCCCTGATCCATGCCCGTGGATCTTCCTAGGGATCTGTGCACCAAAATTCCATGCCTGACTCCATCTTTGCCAGATCCCTACCACTATTTAGTCTCATCTTCTTCCGCCATTTTCCGCACCTTTGGCTCCCTTCTTCGACTCCCAGGACCTCCACCGTGTTCCTTGAGTGACAACAAGTGATCTTGAGTGTTGCAGTGAGGATTTGGAGGTGCGTAGTGATAAATACCCATTCATCACTCCTTATTCTTTTATTTTAGCTACAAAACCAATGCAAAACACCATGTATATTCCTGTAAATATCATAAATTACCATCATGCATGCATTGTGTAAATTACAATAATTAGCATGTTTTTGTGCATAAATAAAAGAATAAAGAAATAAAAGAAAAAGAGGGAAATATTTAGAATAAATATTGAGCGACCTAATCCCAAGGGAGGGCTCAGTATGGGCCTGACCGCAAAAGGAACCAAGTAGAGGGAGATAGGGCCATCCATATGTGTATATATACATATGTATATAAATAAAATTATTTTCCTCAAAATAAAACTAAAATGTGTTTTTGTTAATTTATACATGTTTATAAAAATAAAATAAAAATCAAATAAACATCAGAATAATAAAGATAAAAATAAAAATAATAAAAATCAATTTCCACATTGTATATATACCATGTACATATGTATATACACCTATTTATTTAACTTAAAAATAAATCATAAAAATAAAATAAAAATACCTTTTTATTCCAAATTTTTTGTTATAAATAAATAAAATATAAAATTAGAATAATTGTATAAAAATAAATAATTAAAAATAAAAATAAAAAATACATATATGTATATCCCTATATATAATAATAATATAATGTAAATACCTTATTTATTTTCAAAAAAAAACTAAAAATCACTAAAAATTAATTTGAAAATAAATAAACATTTCTCATGTTTTAACTTTTTCGAAATAAAGTCATTTATTAATTTTAAATGAATTTACAAGTGTTTATTGAATGACCGCTTCTGATTGGTCCACGGGGGATGTTGACCCCCGGTCAACTCGCCCCCTGGACCATTCAACCTGAATCTTTGCGCCCCGACCCCATTTCTCATAATTTTTGCACCTTGATCCGACCTTCATTGATCGAAATCCCTGGCTCCATTTACAGATCATTCATCCGAGACCCTCGCCCGGGGTTGAATCTAGGGATCCGAGCTTCACAGAGCCATGCCCGACCTCATCTTCTCGGACCCCCAGCAGTATGTAGTCTCCCCTCCGCCGCACATTACCTGCCATCTTTGGCTTTCCCCCTCGACGCCAGTGAGCTCCGCTCCTCCAACAGAGTGACATCAGTGTGTGGGAGTGTTGCAGCGAGGCCCGGGCAGCCGGGAACCACTGATCCAGCGACGATCATCGCCGTGCGCCGCCGCGAGGTGCGCTTAGCCTCTGGATCCGTCGATCCATCGAGTCCATGACCCCCGGAGCTCCAGCAGCTCTAGCTCAGATGACTTCGACCGCCAGGTAGCGGAGTTAGTTAAAGCTTCACCGTAGATTTCGATTCTTAGGTTTCCGACCACCGCCCTTCGCCGACCATTTCCCAACATTCCGTTCAACCATTTGCCATGCTGACGCGACCATCACCTTCACCAGACTCCTCTCCACCTTCTCCATCCCTCCACTCAACCTGATTCACCCAGGAACATGATTCTGACCCTCCTTCGTCGTCGCCTCGACGGAGGGTTACGCCCCGCTTCATCCCTCGCCCCTTTTCGCACGCTAACGGGTCGGGGCACTTTGCCCTCGACCCAGGAGTTGTTCTGTGCACTTTGCAGGTCGAAAGGGACCCATATGAGGGTCCGAGCACTTAGCCACAACAGCTCCAGCTCTCCGGCGTTGCCGAGCCACTCCGCTGAGCCTTGGCCTCATCGGAGGGCCCTACCACCTGCGGACCAGCCCAGGCTATCTATTCCCCACCTCAGCAGCTCCAGAGGACGCCTCCACCGCACACATTAGGCTGGCGAACTTCACCGGTGAGCTGTACTTGGAGGTCGTGCAGCCGCAGTTCGATCGAGCCTCCCGCTCTAGATCTGATCAGAACCGTCCATTCACGAGGAGCCTCCACCGTTTGATCCATCTGGGAGTTGATCCGGATCGTACATCCAGCGAAGGGAGCACCATCAGATCCTACACGTGGCGAACCCTCGAGCGTTGATCTCGCGAAGAGACGCCAGCTGCTCCAGCACCATCTGATCCTCCAAGTGGCGTCATCTTCAGCCGTCCATTTTTAATAAAGGGTAAATTATACTTAGGCCATTCCTCTTTTTGATATTTCTAGTCAGTCCTGTAAATATTTTATTATGTTATCTTTATTTTGGGATATTTGCACATCAGACCTCTATGTTTCTTGTATTTGCATTTCAGTCCCTGTATGTGTGAGCCACGTACATCGACACGTGAGGGTTGGTTTATTTGCACAATTGGTCCTATATTTTCTGGGTGTTACGGTTTACGTTTATTTAAATAGGATTTGCATATATGCCTCTCCGTGCCTGATCCACGTGCGTGGCACGTGAATTCGTGAACTTTTTACACAAGGGCCTCTGGACTTTCTGGTTTTGTTACTGTTTAGCCCCTGGAAATACTTTTTGTTGCATTTAGGTCCCTATGAAGCGGTGTGCCTTGTTTTTATTAAATAAAATACCAATTAAATCCAAATTGGGTTAAATTTGGACATGTGGCTCCTGCCACTTTGTAAAAATTTCCCTAAATTTTTGGTACATTTTAAGGCTTTTTGATATTTTTAAAAATTCAAAAACATTGATTTTTGTGACTGTCTGATTTAGAAAATCAAAGAAAAATATAAAAATTTAATTAAAATATCGAAAAAATTAGGATTAGTTAGTTTTAGTGTGTTTTATTTTCTATCCAATTTTTGTTCTTTTTGGATATATAAAAAACCTTAACAATTAAAAAACCCTAAAAATCTTATAAAAATTCTAAAAAATTCTAGAAAAATAAAAAAAATAAAAACTATTTTTTTGGATCTTAGTTTATGTTTATACTTTGCATAAACATTACCTCCAGATTTATAGATCCATTTTATATTTTTAATGGATCTTTCAAGTCTGGTTGTACAGTAGTACACTGTTTTTGTCTTTCTTGATTTTTAGAAAATCGTATAAAAATTAGAATAATCTGAAAATGTCACCAAAAAACACTAAAAAAACTTAAAAACATTTTTGTTTGAATTTTTGGAGCATTTTGGTTGATTAAATAAATTGTTGTGTGTGCTTGTTTCTCCCTTTTTCTTATTTTTCCCTTTCATTAAAAATACAAAAAAAAATTAAAAATAACTAAAATCCACCAAAAATTATTTTCTCTTTATTTTTGATTTTGACTACTTCGTAGGCCATGAGGCCAATTTGTGCTCCCTGAGACCGACCCTGGGTGCTATACCAGGTTAATAATTTAGCGAGGACCGCTTTCCCTATTTTGATTGATTTTATCTCTTTGATTGGTGGTTTCCTTCATTTTTCTTGATTGAGCTGAGTCCCGAGAGGTTGAGGTCGCAACGACCATTGACACCTTCTTGCCTTAGTCGCTCGGGTCGCTCATCAGAATGGCGCCGTTGTCGGGGAGCACGGCTTAGTAGTCGTTTTTTTATTTTTATTTTCTTTTATTTTTCGCGGTTTTCCACGGCTTTTTTTTCGTCCGTGGCTTTTCACAGCCTTTTGTTTCTCTTTTGTTTTTATTTTCTTTTATTTTTGTTTTATTTTTATCTGTTTTGAGTGTTTATTTTTATTTTTATTTTTGTATATAGCATGTTTTATTTTATCTGTTATGTTTTATTTTTATAATAATCTGGTCTGATCACTTCTCTTTGTTTTCTTGCGAGGGCCCAAGGACCGAGGCAGCTCTTCTCGAAGAGCCGATGCAACCGCGGGAATCGGAGGCAGCTCTCTTCTGCACAGAGCCGCAGGAGGACGCAAGGAGCCGAGCAGGAGTGCGGGAGCCGCGGAACAGCCGCGGAGATAGTGTAGTTTAGATTAGTTTATTTTTGGCAGAACTTTTATTTGTAATAATACATGTACCCTGACTCTCAGACTTGTGGACTTTACGGGGTCTGTTTTACCGAGCACCGGTGTGCTCGGGGGACCCCACCGCTATTTTGTTTTCTCTCCTTTTCGTTTTCTTTGATTTCACGTGGATTTCTATGCTTGAGCCCCTAGACTTAGGTTTTTATTTCGTTGAGCCAGGTAGCCTTAGGTCCACATCCCTAATAAGATTATTTGTTCCTATAGATTACATCTGGACTTACGCAAATAAACCCGTGCTTCACGATAATAGAAATTTCTGCTTAGGACGGTTCTCGTATTGCGTCCATATAGGTAGTTTAAATTTATGCGCGGATCATAATTGCATGTAGACTGATGGAGTCAGGTACGCCTTCTATCTCGTGCATGCATCATTGATTTTTCGTGCATAAGCTTTTTCGAATTCCTCCCCCTGTTTTATGGACTTAGGAATAAAAGGAAATCGGAAAATTTGTTAGACGCTTTCTTGAAAAATACATAAAAAGAAAAACAATAAAATCGAGACTGCTAATTACACTTGACCTAAAAGACATCTCATTGAAAAATCTGTCTTGGGGAGAGTAACCCCCTCCTTGTTTGGTTTGGATGAGCGAGAGAGTAACCCACATCCTAGGCTAGAGCCATATCCGGTTTCTTGACTGACTACCGGCCTTTTATTCGGGATAGTCGGTTGAGAATATTGGATTCCTATCAGCTCATGTAATCGCTCTGAAAGACTGACTTGATCACCTAAATAAAATTGACAAGATAATTGACCGATCCCTTACGGTCTTCAGCTCGGTGTGCGTAGGTGAATCCGGGGGTTTGCTTTCTCATCTTGTGTGTTTCCAGATCCCTTCTGCCTTCTCCCCTTCTATTTTCTCCATCTATTCATCTGTCTCCCACCCACCCTCCCTTCAGTTTCCCATTCTCTTCTTTACCCCTGGATGATGGATCCCCCTCACTTCTGGCCAACTCTTACAGCTTCTTCTCCATCTACTGACCATCTGTCCAGTCCATCTTCGAGGGAGGTCGGATCCCCGACCAACCTCCCGCTCCCTCCCTCCCATCCCGTTCACTACTCTGGGCATGCTGCGCTAGACGTCCGCGGATATCAGATGGAGCAGATGTGAGACCCGGACGATGACATTGCTGAGTTGAGAGTGCACTCCATTTGTGATCAGTTTGAGTAGATGTGAGTATCAGATGTCTCCTATTCAAGTACGGTGGATGAGCAGATACGACAGTGAGCTCAGTCAGCTTCTACAGTAGGACCATTCGTCCTGGATTTGGAGCTAATTCGGAGACTGCCGACATTTTCAAGGGAGGTGCACGAGGAGCCCTATCTTCACATGTCCAAGTTCGAGGAGTTTTGCAGGACACAGATGTATACATATATTACTGCAGAGGAGATGATGCTGAAGACCTTCCGGTTCACACTTCAGGACAGAGCCATGATATGGCACAGATGATTGGGGAGGAGATTCACTACGTGGGGAGAGCTACGCCGAGAGTTTCTACAGAGATACTTTCCCCAACGTAGAGCAGAGATGATGCGGTCTTTGATCATCGACTTTTCAGTTGACCCCCAGGAGCCCCTGCATGAGGCATGGCCGAGGTTTCTTGACCTCTTGAAGAGATTTCCCGACCACAGACTTCCACTGACAGACCTTATTGAGATCTCCATGCGGGGGATGACCGCAGAACAGATAGCACTGGTGATTACCGCATGTGGTGGTTCACACCGTAGTTCCGACATTGAGTTGCTGGATACCATTGATGAACCGGAAAATCAGCCCTTTAAGAGTGCTAAATTAGCACTTCAACATGTCGTAGCAGTCGGGCCGATTTTGGTCATCAAAAAGACCATCTCATTGATATATGTCAAATAAGAATGCGATGGTCATGAAATTATTTTACTTGGTAAGATACCAAGGTCGAACTCAGGGACACGAGCCTCTCTCGTATTAATCGGATTTCTATTTATTTAACTAAGTGTTGAGTTAAAGGTATATAGGTCAAATTATTAAAGGACACACAAGGCAATAACAATGCATTAAAATCAAACATGCATTTTTTTATCCATTTTATAATTCCAGTAAATGGATGCAATGCGATGCAATGGAAGTATGCCCTAGGTTAAAAGGATGAGCCAACTAAACCAAAAGTTAATTTCAGATTTAAATGAAGCACCAACTCATTTGACATAATTTGCAAAGTTAGTCAGAAAGGCATAAAAGACACTCGAGTTGTTTAAAGAAATACATTGAGATCACAGTGTCAAAACAAGAGAACAAAGATGCCATTAAAAAGTACGTTAAACAAGCATTACAATGACACTGAAATCATCTCAATCGGAGTTACGAGGCTCTAAATATGCATGAAAGAAACCAGGTGCATAAACGAAAGAAAACATGAAAAGATAATTACAACCAGGTCCCTGGGAGGGACTAAAAAGAAATAAAAATAAAGACGAGTCCTTCCCTGTAAATAAACCATACGCGCGGGGACCTATATGCAATTATTGAAAACTACAGGGGCATGTATGCAAATATCCCCAGGCGCGTAGGTGCTGCACGTGCGTCAGGACCTGGATGCAAAATGGAGAATATGACAGGGCGTCTCTGCAAATAGCCCAGAGTACACGTGCCAGGCACGTGCTACCCAGGCTCGGTGGTTGGCTCGGACTTGGCAGAGGTTCGGTTAAGCTTCGGTTAGGCTCGGCTGAGGCTCGGACTCGCTGCAGGCTCGGGGAAGGTTCGGACGTCCCAAGCCTGAAGGCTCGGAGGCTGAGGCTCGGTGAAGGCTCTGGCTTTGCCACGTGGCTGAATGTCGGCCCTTGGATCGTGATGATCCAAGGGTTACTGGTGAAAGCGCCCCTGGGCGACGTGGCTGCTTCTAAGCCATCAGATCTTCGAGGATCCGATGGCTCCTAGACCGACGACCAAGAGCTACGTGGCTGCACAAAGGCCGTTGGATCGAGACGATCCAACGGTTGCTGGAGAAGATGTGCGTGGTCGAATCTGTGCCGTCAGATGAAGGTCATCCGACGACATCTGTTCCTTCGTCATCCTCCGCAGCTGGCGGTGCTTCTGGAGCTCCGGCGAAGGAGCTCCAGCTCCGCCGCTCTTCCTTGGCCATGATGGAGCTTGCCCGATGCTCCTGAAGGTCTGTCGATGAAGATGGAAGCTCGGGCAAGGTGTCAAGTATCTCAGCTCGGCCCATCGGAATGCTGATGATGAGAACGACGGTGCCGAAGTTGGGTCCGATGATCCTACAGCCATTGAAGGCTTTGGCTATCCTGCAGTGTTAGTCTAATGGCAGAAGCGTAGGGATGTGAAGGTGAATGGAGTGGGAGCTATTAGGGCAGAGAACGCGGGAGCTCAGTGCTCCTCCACCGTGGGTGGCGGAGGAGATGGGTCGAGGGTGGTCTGAGGTATGGAGGAAGGGAGAAAATGATCGGAGGAGTGTGCGAGAAAGGGGGAGGTGCGACGGAGCTAAATGAGTGAACAACGGAGGGCGAAATTGATTCACGAAGTCTAATTAAATAAGTAAAAGATGAAGAAAATGCAAAGGAACGGAGAAGGAGACTTACCGGCGATTGGGGCGGAGCGGAGCTTGGGGGCGGACTCCGATGTGGAGCCCTGGTCGTCGCTGAACTCCGGCAGCAACTCGAAGCAGCTCGGGCGGTCGCGATGCGCCGCAGCTCCGCCTTGAAGGTCGGAGGGTCTCACCGGGGAAGACAGTCATCTTCGCTCGATCTCTCCGCCTCCCCCTGTCACAAGGAGGCGGAGGAGGGCTGGGCCACTCCCCTCGTAAAGGTGGACCAGTGTTGACAGAGGGGGATGTCGGGTATTTGAAGGTGGTTGATGACAGAGCTGATGAGTGGTGTCGTGGTTTGCGAGGGGAATGTGGGACGAATGGGAAGTCATCATGGATCGTGGAGGCTTGCGCGTGGTAGAGGGAAGAGTGGGGAAGGTCGGAGGGCAGTTGGCGATGGGAGAAATCAACTGAGGTGGCAGAGAAAAAGGAGAGGGTGAAGGGGTGACGCGAGGTGGAGAACGTGGGGAAGAGGAAGTCGCGAGGTTGGCGACGATCGATAGCCGTTGGATCTCCAGATCCAACGGCTGTCGTTGAGGCACGAAAGAGTGGCGCGGATGGAATCTGGGCGAAGCGATCAGAGAGCTGCGCTTACGCCACGTGTCGAGCTACGACCGCGGCGCTAACAGACGGTTTGGATGGGAAGTGAGGGCCGATCGAGCGGATGAGGAGCGTCAGAGGAATGAGTGACCGAGATAGGTGATCTGGGGCGCAATCAAGCGGTCTATGATGCGCCACGTGGCGTGCTCAGGTTAAGGCGTGAACTAGCGGTGTGGATTGAAGGCGGAGGAAGATCAAACGGCTGAGGCTTAGAGCGGGTCGTGCCGAGAACTGGGCCGTTGGATCAGGAGCAAATCCAACGGCTCAGAGTGAGGGCGGATAAGACAAGGAGAAGCAGCCACGTGGCTCACCCAGGACGGGCCACGTGGCCCAATCAGATTATTTCGAGGGAATTTTTGATTTTTGAGGGACATAAAGGCCGAATTTGAGAAAAATCAAAACATGAAAGTTGTAGATCTCGATGAGATCTACAAGTTTCATGTTGACCAACTTTAGATGAAGTCAAACAAAGGCCCGAAATATTTTTAAGGGTATTTTTAAGTCTAAAAATACCACGAATTTTGATTTTGCCATTTTTTGTGGTTTTTAATTTATTTAGGACTCTGTTAATTACAAGACTTTAACTGGGTTTTATTGACACTCAGCTTAAGCAAGGGGGTTAATAATGAGAAATAAAGATGATGAAATTGAGTTTCATCACCCCCCTATACTTAAACTATGCTCGTCCTCGAGCATCAAAAAGAATGACCAAGTTAGATTAACCCCCTTGTGCATGTGAATACATGATCCAATCTGATCAAGTTGACTCGACTTTAGAGATCCAAAATTCTAGAGTTCAACCCAGCCTTAATCAAGAGGCATCCACTTCCTCTACTTCTCCAGACTCTCTCTGATGTACATATAAGCTAAAGGATATGAAGTTTAGTGCTGACTGCAATTTCGAGAGTAGAGTCAAATCTTCACCCAAAGTCTTAGTCCGAGAAAATCTCCTTAGGAACCAATCCTCAACACTAGGGAATAAATCAAATCTTGCATTCAGTCCACCGTCTCTTTAGTTGTCAGATTTAGAAAATGTAGATGGCAGGCCAGAAATGGAGGGCATGGGATTGTGTCAATTCTTCTCTCCCTCTCATTGGAATAAGGATTCTCTCTAGTGCCTTTTTACGCAACACATTTTTTTGGTGTTGATCAGTGCGTCCGTCAAGAGAAGTTGGAGCCGTCTGCACTTGTTTTCCTGGGAGTACACCGGGGTGTGTCTCTTTTGAGTACCTATCGTACCTTCGACACCCAGACTTGTAGCATTTACGATGCAGAGCCCTTTTTTGGTGCAAGCCCGACTCCTGGTCCTAATAGCGGTGGTCCAAGTGGACACTTTGAAAAGTTTGGGAGCGCTCGCCTTTGGTGAAAGCTCTTTGATATTTGACTTTGTGGAATGAGAGCTTTTCTTTGAATTTCATTGACTTGTATAATTTGTGGCTAGCTCCACTGCTTTTACCAAGAGTTGGCGCACACTGATCAACAATTTTTTATTTATTCACACCCTGGCACTTAGGTCAATATCAAGAGATTAGTATAAGAACCAAGTTCTCATACTGGCTAATAATGCTGACACTCAGATTTCCTGAAGTCTCTAAAGATTTTATCCCATCCTCGAGCATCATTAGATCAAATCCAAACTTGACTTCCTCATCCCAATTCCTCAAGTGAAAAATCAACTCATCTCATCAAAAACCGCAGTCGTGTATGTGATGTGCTGATCATATTCTTTTGTCTGAGACTAAGCATGGAATATAGCATGCAAATCTAGAAACCTAGGTGAATGTGGACGATTAAGTCTATGACCCTGATGGCTAAGGCTGGTTAACCTAAAAATCTCAAAGACCTCAAAAAAGCTAAGTCTCCTTGATCATTTCAGATCCTGGGTGAAAGTGTAAGTATAGAGGACTAATCCAACTTCTTCATTCAAAAACAAGATTTTTTTTGAACTTCAAGAGATATTAGAACTGCCTAAACTCAATTGAGCATCTGCAATTCAGCCAGTATGGATGTAAGTACAGGCCGAAGCCCGTTGCTTGAGGACGGGGCCTTACGCGATGTCCTCTAAACCATCCAATCTGCTAAGGGTGAACCCTCACTGAATGCAGCTTACTTAATTGGGTTTAGTAGTTACTAACGGCTCCTAAAGGGTTTTGCGGTTTTTCTCATTTTTATGGATTTTAATAAAGGTTAAAACACAAGTTAAACTCAACTTTCCTTGAAAAGAGATGGCGATTTTTCAAAACCATGTCACACAAATAAAAAGTTTTTCAAAACATTTTCAAAAGAATTTTTCAAATAGGGAAAAATCATTTTCGAAAATATTTTTATAAAAGATAGCATAACATAATATCGAAAAGCCGCGAAATCACTTGAGTTCTCTTAGTCCAACGAATTTTACCTTAGCCAAAAAGTTTTAAATTTTTCAAATTTTTCAGATTATAGCTAAAGTAAATATACGGTATATGCGGTATACCCCCCTATACTTAAACTTTGCTATGTCCTCATAGCACTAGATGTTACAAGTACATAGGTACATTTAAGTATATAGGAATATACAGAAGCTAAGAGGGGCTCCCCCTATACTTAGGTTAGAAATAACCTAAGTATAAAGGCAAGGAAAGAAGATGAGTAGAGAAAAATCATAGGTCTCGGGTCCCCCCTATACTTAGGCTGAGATTAGCCTAAGTATAAAGGTGGGAATTGATGTTGGGAGGGATCCAAGGTGAACGAAGAAGAGGAATGGATCTACAAATGAGTGGATGAATCTTCGGAGATGAAATGGAATGACTAAGGCTCGGGGAAGTGTGTCGCAACAAACATGGCTCAATCAAACAAGCAATACTCTCAATTTCACCAACTCACACATGAAATCAACTAAGGTTGGTTTATTATCTTGTCTGTTTTATTGGTGATAAAACATTAGAATTTTTATGCGAAGAAAAGATGTGAAGTGAAAATCATTGCGTAAGCGAGGGTATTGCTCTCCCAAAACCGAAGTTTTACTCCATTTTAGGTTGACTTGCAATTAACAGTCCCAATTTTATTTTAGGTTATCACTGATTATGGTTAGCACAAAATCAAGAAATCATCGTCTACCGTTCATTCCATTTTCCATTAATCCTAGGTGATCAAGCTAGGAAATGAAGGCTGAGAAAAACATGCATTAGATAAAAACCACGATCTAGGCTAAGCGAGAAATCATGCAGTGATTTGACAATAAATCCGTGAAAAACTGAGGATGTTTTGAAAACCAAATTCAACATGTATGCAAGTCGAAAAAGCCACACCTAATCATGCATCTATTAGCGGTGATTGATTTTCATTAATTTTAGCTAAGTGATGCGAGATTATGTGCGTCTATAATTTAGTGTGTCCTACCTACGAGCAAGCACGTAAAAGATAAAAAATGAAAGACCGCTCAAAGAGCCGCGTGCCTGGTCCTAAGTCGACACTCAAGTGGGGACGATCCCCACACAACCACGATCGTTCGATTACAATCGCGATTCTTCAATCGAAGACCGCTGCAAAAGACGAATTATTACAAGCAAAAATAAAATGCGACACATTTTTTTTTCTTTTCTTTCTTATAGGCTCCAAGCATGCTCCTGCGGCTCCTCGCAGCAGGGAGCATCCTGCTCCTCGCCTCCTTGATCCATCAAGGGCCCTGCCACAAAAACAATGGTTAGATATCAAATAAGAAAGAAAAATTTTATAATGCAAAATATGTGATCATTTGACCTATAAAAAGGAACACTAAATTAAACAAACAAAAATCCAAAAAATATAAGAAATGAGCCGTGTCCCCAGCAACGACGCCATTTGATGAACCGGAAAATCGGCCCTTTAAGAGTGCTAAATTAGCACTTCAACATGTCGTAGCAGTCGGGCCTATTTTGGTAATCAAAAAGACCATCTCATTGATATATGTCAAATAAGAATGCGATGGTCATGAAATTATTTTACTTGGTAAGATACCAAGGTCGAACTCAAGGACACGAGCCTCTCTCGTATTAATCGGATTTCTATTTATTTAACTAAATGTTGAGTTAAAGGTATATAGGTCAAATTATGAAAGGACACACAAGGCAATAACAATGCATTAAAATCAAACATTTTTTTATCCATTTTATAATGCAAGTAAATGGATGCAATGCGATGCAATGGAAGTATGCCCTAGGTTAAAAGGATGAGCCAAGTAAACCACAAGTTAATTTCAGATTTAAATGAAGCACCAACTCATTTGACGTAATTTACAAAGTTAGTCAGAAAGGCATAAAAGACACTCGAGTTGTTTAAAGAAATATGTTGAGATCACAGTGTCAAAATAAGAGAACAAAGATGCCATTAAAAAGTACGTTAAACAAGCATTAAAATGAAACTGAAATCATCTCAATCGGAGTTACGAGGCTCTAAATATGCATGAAAGAAACCAGGGGCATAAACGAAAGAAAACATGAATAGATAATTACAACCAGGTACCTGTGAGGGACTAAAAGGCAATAAAAATAAAGACGAGTCCTTCCCTGTAAATAAACCATACGCGTGGGGACCTATCTGCAATTATTGAAAACTGTAGGGGCATGTATGCAAATATCCGGCGCAGGTGCTGCACGTGCGTCAGGACCTGCATGCAAAACGGAGAAGATGGCAGGGCGTCTCTGCAAATAGCCCAGAGTACACGTGCCAGGCACGTGCTACCCAGGCTCGGTGGTTGGCTCGGACTCGGTAGAGGTTCGGTTTAGCTTCGGTTAGGCTCGGCTGAGGCTCGGACTCGTTGCAGGCTCGGGGAAGGTTCGGACATCCCAAGCCTGGAGGTTCGGAGGCTGAGGCTCGGTGAAGGCTCTGGCTTCGCCACGTGGCTGAATGTCGGCCCTTGGATCGTGATGATCCAAGGGTTACTGGTGAAAGCGCCCCTGGGCGACGTGGCTGCTTCTAAGCCATCAGATCTTCGAGGATCCGATGGCTCCTGGACCGACGACCAAGAGCTACGTGGCTGCACAAAGGCCGTTGGATCGAGACGATCCAACGATTGCTGGAGAAGACGTGCGTGGTCGAATCTACGCCGTCAGATGAAGGTCATCCGACGGCATCTATTCCTTCGTCATCCTCCGCAGTTGGCGGCGCTTCTGGAGCTACGGCGAAGGAGCTTCAGCTCCGCCGCTCTTCCTTGGCCATGATGGAGCTCGCCCGATGCTCTTGAAGGTCTGTCGATGAAGATGGAAGCTCGGGCAAGGTGTCAAGTATCTCAGCTCGACCCATCAGAATGCTGATGATGAGAACGATGGTGCCGAAGTCGGGTCCGATGATCCTCCGGCCATTGAAGGCTTTGGCTATCCTGCAGTGTTAGTCTAATGGCAGAAGCGTAGGGATGTGAAGGTGAATGGAGTGGGAGCTATTAGGGCAGAGAACGCAGGAGCTCAGTGCTCCTCCGCCGTGGGTGGCGGAGGAGATGGGTCGAGGGTGGTCTAAGGTATGGAGGAAGGGAGAATATGATCGGAGGAGTGTGCGAGAAAGGGGGAGGTGCGGCGGAGCTAAATGAATGAACAACGGAGGGTGAAGTTGATTCACGAAGTCTAATTAAATAAGTAAAAGACGAAGAAAATGCAAAGGAACGGAGAAGGAGACTTACCGGCGATTGGGGCGGAGCGGAGCTTGGGGGCGGACTCCGATGTGGAGCCCTGGTCGTCGCTGAACTCCGGCAACAACTCGGAGCAGCTCGGGCGGTCGCGATGCGCCACAGCTCCGCCGTGAAGGTCGGAGGGTCTCACCGGGTAAGACAGTCGTCTTCGCTTGATCTCTCCGCCTCCCCCTGTCACAGGGAGGCGGAGGAGGGTTGGGCCACTCCCCTCGTAAAGGTGGACCAGTGTTGACGGAGGGGGATGTCGGGTATTTGAAGGTGGTTGATGACGGAGCTGATGAGTGGCGTCGTGGTTTGCGAGGGGAATGTGGGACGACTGGGAAGTCATCGTGGATCGTGGAGGCTTGCGCGTGGTAGAGGGAAGAGTGGGGAAGGTCGGAGGGCAGTTGGCGATGGGAGAAATCAACTGAGGTGGCGGAGAAAAAGGAAAGGGAGAACGGGTGACGCGAGGTGGAGAACGTGGGGAAGAGGAAGTCGCGAGGTTGACGACGACCGACAGCCGTTGGATCTGGAGATCCAACGGCTATCGTTGAGGCGTGAAAGAATGGCACCGATGGAATCTGGGCGAAGCAATCGGAGAGCTGCGCTTACGCCACGTGTCGAGCTACGACCGCGGCGCTAATGGACGGTTTGGATGGGAAGTGAGGGACGATCGAGCGGATGAGGAGCGTTAGAGGAATGAGCGATCGAGATGGGAGATCTGGGGCGCAATCAAGTGGTCTATGGTGCGCTACGTGGCGTGCTCAGGTTAAGGCGCGAACTAGCGGTGTGGATTGAAGGTGGAGGAAGATCAAACGGTTGAGGCTTAGAGCGGGTCGTGGCGAGAACTAGGCCGTTGGATCAGGAGCAAATCCAATGGCTCGGAGTGAGGGCGGATAAGACAAGGAGAAGCGGCCACGTGGCTCATCCAGGACGGGCCACGTGGCCCAATCAGGTTATTTAGAGGGAATTTTTGATTTTTGAGGGATATAAAGGCCGAATTTGAGAAAACTCAAAACATGAAAGTTGTAGATCTCGATGAGATCTACAAGTTTCATGTTGACCAAAACTTGAGATGAAGTCAAACAAAGACCCGAAATATTTTTAAGGGTATTTTTAAGTCTAAAAATACCACGAATTTTGATTTTGCCATTTTTTTTGTGGTTTTTAATTTATTTAGGACTCTGTTAATTACAAGACTTTAACTGGGTTTTATTGACACTCAACTTAAGCAAGGGGGTTAATAATGAGAAATAAAGATGATGAAATTGAGTTTCATCAATCATCTCGTGGTTACTCTCACAGAGACCTTCTTCACGAGATGCCGTAGTCGGGACATCACATGACGATGTTGCAGTACCAGTGGGGTGTGTCGCATGACATAAGGATACAGTTTCTACACACCAGCCCGAGGACTTGGATTCTGCAGCAGCACAGAGTACAGAGGAAATGACTGCGACAGTAGAGGTTCTGACCCAGAGTCTACTCGAGTTCCCGTTGATTTTCCAGCTGGAGTTCGAGTTAGCTCCAGAGTTCTCAGTCGACGATTCTTGGATATCAGATCTTCTGATACATCAGGAGACGGAGGAACCCCCACTTTTATAGCCATTGATTCAGCCACAGTAGTGTCCAGTTCCGGAGGAGTCATTTTCTTTTCTGCAGAGGCACTTCTCGGAGTCCGACATATACCATGACTCAGCCCAGCAACCACAGCTCGATATGGGACATCGCTTTGAGAGATCAGACACAGATAGTCCCGTATTCGAGCCTTTTGTCCTCCACGTTGTTGAGACAGACACACTTGCTGAGGACCTGATGACAGCCAGCATTGCAGCAGAGCGAGGATCAGCCGCAGACACATTGCCAGCCTCCGCGGTGTTGACCAGTACCTTCTCCTGCTTCTAGATTGCCAAGAGCCAGACTTCGGATGATGATGAAGCCTGGTGCACATAGTGGATGCTTGACAGTAGCGCAGATGCCCTTCTAGATCCTGATCCTCTATTTCTCACTGATGATCTTGCATTTCTTCTCGAGGGTTATCTGCGGGAGGATGCCACACACAATGTGTACTCGGTTTCACCTTCTGAGAATGTATCCGATCTGGCAGATCAAGAAACTGAGTCTTCTGATCCTTATGATTCTGAGTCATCTCACCTCGACGACCCTCGCGAGGATGAACCTATCCTGGAGATATTCGATGATCAGCCCGATTTGTCTCTATTTTATGCATCGGATATCAGTCTTCTTAGAGAGTCTCCTGATCTTGACTGTCCACACCTTTTTGAGACACTGATCGATGTGGAGGATTCCATAACTGATCCATCCTTCTCCATGTTTGATTTCTTTGGCTCTACACTTCCACTCCACTCTGATCCAGAGCCGACGATTTCTTTTGTACTACCGGATCCTGATCACATACTTCCATATCCCTGGCCGGTAGTAGACACCCACCTGATTGCATACCTGGGTGTCCTTCTTTACACTGTTGATTTCGTCACGGTTCTCATACCAAGTTTGCAACGACAGTACGACATTCGCCTTACAGATGATGTCCTGAATCTTGACACAACATTATCCTAGCCTTTGCGCCCAGCTAAGGGCGTAAAACCTAGCACTTGTTGAGAGGCACTTCAAAATTGTACACTTTTGTATATAAGTGTTTCGTCTTAGTTTGATCTTTCTTTCTTCCGTTTTTGTTTTCACCCCAGGTCTCGCATAGGTGCTATACTTAGGATATACCTCATCCTAAGTATAGGGGGGTGGAAACATCGAGTTATTCTTCCGTTCTATTTCATCACTTCTGTCGTTGCCTATACTTTCTTCACCTTAATTATAGGGGGAGTGATGTCCTCATCTTGTTTATATTTCTTGATTTTCTTCGTGTTTTTCTACCTATGTTTTGCTAACCATACTTAGGGGTATTTTACCCTAAGTATGGGGGGGTAGACCCTGTACATTCTCACTCGGCTTTCCCTTTGTGTACATCCTGCTATACTCAGGATTATTTGATCCTAAGTATAGGGGGAAATGCCGAGATCCTTTTGCATTTCTATTATTTCATTCGTCTTTGTATATAGCCTTCCTTTTCACTTCCCTATACTAAGCATGAGTTATGTCTTCTTCATCGCTCTTGACTCTAAGGAAATCGTTCGAGCTAAGTATAGGGGGGTGTGTATATATTCCATATATACTTTAGCCATAACTCGTACTTTGTGTGAGTGTGTTAATAAATAAAAATGGCTAAAACGCAAAAATACATAAAAATAAAAAAAATTTTCCATGTAAATAAAATTCTTTTATTGCACATACATAGCTAGTGTACAAATTATTTTTGTAAAAATGTTTGTAAAAACTTTTTGTGTAAATATTGTGTAAATATTTTCATATCAAAATTATGTATATAGTACATAAATTTTCCAAAATGTTTTGAAAATCAAAAGTTTGCAAAAACCTTGTGTAATTTTGTGTAAATATTTTGCAAAACTTGCATTCTTGCATGCGTCCATGGTTTCAAAACATTTTTCAAAAATTTTGCACATGTGTAAATAGTTTGTAAATTGCATCTTGGTAAATACTTGTATAGTTTTTCTTGGATTCTAGTTGACATTTAAACCAGCCTGGAATTAAATTGGAAAATGGAGCTTGGTTAAGATCTTAATCCACCTAATTATACGAGGAACTTAGGGCTTAGGGTTGAGACTTTTCAGGTCCATGGTGACTTAATTCTTTGAGTCCACTAAGCTATGATCATATGTCATCTCAATGAGCCTAAGTAGAGCACTTAACAACATACACATGACTCATATAGACAATGGCTTGACTTGGACCCACACTTTACACCGAGCTCTCTACGGATGAGGTGGTGAGGAAGCAGTCTTCCTTGACTTGGGGTAGCATATGAGGGTAGTACTTCTAGGCGGAACCTCTCTTCTTCTTATAGTGAAGGAAATGCGTCTCAACTTGGTCTGGTTGCCATGAGGTCTAAAGATAGGGGTTGTGGGTTGCAATAATGCTTCAAAAGAGGGATAGTCTACTGGCTCAAGAGGAAAAACTCCTTATGTATATATGATGCACTTTGTAGATATGTTGTACAGATGGACATCGAAAAAAAATGCAAAAAGAAAATAACTCCAAAAAAGTGGTGGGTCTGATAGAAAATGATAATCCCACCAGAGTGTATATAGTGCAATAAGAAAAGCTTGAGACTCATGTTCCATCTTATGTAGCTTGCAGCAGGGAGACTTAGCTACACTGGTAGAGCTCCCAAGGATACATGGTTACACTGGCCATGGTCCATTCTCTTCTTCCCCCTCTTCTTGAGCCGGTTGAACTTGAACTTAGAAGGGAATACCCTGCTCCTCGAGGAAAGAGTGGCCAGACTAGGATCATAGAGTTACCTTGTTGGGGAGGGTTGTCATTTTGCTACTTCTGAGGTGGAGAGCTATACCTCACTTACACTGTACAAGGAAAGATTCATGGTCTTCAGGGTTTGTGTATGTAGACTTGTTCTGATCTGGATTATTGAGGAGTCTTGACTATAGATTAGTGGATCTAAGAGACTGTTAAGTTTTAAACCTGAGTCCAAATAAGGTTCCGACACATTAATAATCAAAAGATCTGATCGAGCTCCATATTTCAATTTAATTAAGGTAAGTTTAATAATCATCATTGATCCATGCATTTTTCTCCTCTTTTTCTTTTTCCTTTCTTTTTCACTTCTTTTTCAAATAAGTGTTTGCTAAGGGACTAGCAAAGTTAAGTATAGGGGGTGATGAATACCCATTCATCACTCTTTATTCTTTTATTTTAGCAATAAAACCTATGCAAAACACCATGTATATTCCTGTAAATAGCATAAATTACCATCATGCATGCATTGTGTAAACTACAATAATTAGCATGTTTTGTGCATAAATAAAAGAATAAAGAAATAAAAGAAAAAGAGGAAAATATTTAGAATAAATATTGAGCGACCTAATCCCAAGGGAGGGCTCAATATGGGCCTGACCGCAAAAGGAACCAAGTAGAGGGAGATAGGGTCATCCATATATGTATATATACCTATGTATATAAATAAAATTATTTTCCTTAAAATAAAAATAAAAGTTGTTTTTGTTAATTTATACATGTTTATAAAAATAAAAAAATCAAATAAAAATCAGAAAAATAAAGATAAAGATAATAAAAATCAATTTCCACATTGTATATATACCATGTACAAAAGTATATACACCTATTTATTTAACTTATAAAAATAAATCATAAAAATAAATTAAAAATACCTTTTTATCCCAAATTTTATGTTATAAATAAATAAAATATAAAATTGGAATAATGGTATAGAAATAAATAATTAAAAATAAAAATAAAAAATACATATATATACCTATATATAATAATATAATGTAAATACCTTATTTATTTTTCAAAAAATAAATAAAAATCACTAAAAATTAATTTGAAAATAAATAAACATTTCTCATATTTTAACTTTTTCGAAATAAGCTCATTTATTAATTTTACTTGAATTTACAAATGTTTATTGAATGGCCGCTTCTGATTGGTCCACGGGGGATGTTGACCCCCGGTCAATCCCCCCTGGACCATTCAACCCGGATCTTTGCGCCCCGACCCGATTTCTCATAATTTTTGTGCCTTGATCCGACCATCATTGATCGTAACCCCGTGCTCCATTTACAGATCATTCATCCGAGACCCTCGCCTGGGGTTGAATCTAGGGATCCGAGCTTCATAGAGCCATGCCCGACCTCATCTTCTCGGACCCCCAGCAGTATATAGTCTCCCCTCCACCGCACATTACCTGCCATCTTTGGCTTCCCCCTCGACGCCAGTGAGCTCCGCTCCTCCACCAGAATGACAACAGTGTGTGGGAGTGTTGCAGTGAGGCCCGGGCAGCCGGGAACCACTGATCCAGCGACAATCATCGTCGTTCGCCGCCGCGAGGTGCACTCAGCCTCTGGAGCCGTCGATCCATCGAGGCCATGACCCCCGGAGCTCCAGCAGCTCCAGCCCAGACGACTTCGACCGCCAGGTAGCATAGTTAGTTAAAGCTTTGCCGTAGATTTCGATTCTTAGGTTTCTGACCACCGCCCTTCGCCGACTATTTCCCGACGTTCCGTTCAACCATTTGCCATGCCGACCCGACCATCACCTTCACCAGACTCCTCTCTACCTTCTCCATCCCTCCACTCAACCTGATTCACCTAGGAACAGGATTCCGACCCTCCTTCGCCGTCGCCTCATTGAAGGGTTACGCCCCGCTTCATCCCTCGCCCCTTTTCGCGCGCTAACAGGTCGAGGCACTTTGCCCTCGACCTAGGAGTTGTTCTGTGCACTTTGCAGGTCGAAAGGGACCCATATGAGGGTCGGAGCACTTAGCCACAACAACTCCAGCTCTCCGGCGTTGCCGAGCCACTCCGGTGAGCCTTGGCCTCATCGGAGGGCCGTACCAGCTGCGGACCAGCCCAGGCTATCTATTCCCCACCTCAGCAGCTCCGGAGGATGCCTCCACCACACACATTAGTCCGGCGAACTTCGCCGGTGAGCTGTACTTGGAGGTCGTCCAGCCGCCGTTCGATCGAGCCTCCCGCTCCAGATCTGATCAGAGCCGTCCATTCACGAGGAGCCTCCACCGTTTGATCCATCTAGGAGTCGATCCGGATCGTACATCCAGCGAAGGGTTTTCCACGATCTAGCACCGTCAGATCCTACACAAGGCGAACCCTCGAGCGTCGATCTCGCGAAGAGATGCCAGCTGCTCCAGCACCATCCAATCCTCCAAGTGGCGTCGTCTTCAGCCGTCCGTTTTTAATAAAGGGTAAATTATACTTAGGCTTTTCCTCTTTTTGATATTTCTAGTCAGTCCTGTAAATATTTTATTTCGTTGTCTTTATTTTGGGATATTTGCACATCGGACCTCTATGTTTCTTGTATTCGCATTTCAGTCCCTGTATGTGTGAGCCATGTGCATCGACATGTGAGGGTTGATTTATTTGCACAATTGGTCCTATATTTTTTGGGTGTTATGGTTTACGTTTATTAAAATAGGATTTGCATATATGCCCCTCCGTACCTGATCCACGTGCGTGGCGCGTGACTTCGTGGACTTTTTGCACAAGGGCCCCTGGACTTTCTGGTTCGGTTACTGTTTAGCCCATGGAAATACTTTTTGTTGCATTTACGTCCTTGTGAAGGCGGTGTGCCTTGTTTTAATTAAATAAAATATCAAATTAAATCCAAATTGGGTGAAATTTGGACACGTGGCTCCTGCCACTGTGTAAAAATTTCCCTAAATTTTTGGTACATTTTTTTAGGCTTTTTGATATTTTAAAAATTCAAAAACATTGATATTTGTGGCTGTCTGATTTAGAAAATCAAAGAAAAATATAAAAATTTGTTTAAAAATTCTAAAAAAATTAGGATTTGTTAGTTTTAGTGTGTTTTGTTTTCCATCCAATTTTTGTGCTTTTTGGATATATAAAAACCTTAAAAATTAAAAAACCCTAAAAATCTTGTAAAAATTCTAAAAAATTCTACAAAAATCAAAAAAATATAAACTCTTTTTCTGGATCTTAGTTTTTGTTTATATTTTGCGTAAACATTTCCTCCAGCTTTTATAGATCCATTTTATATTTTTAGTGAATCTTTCAAGTCTGGCTGTACAGTAGCACACTGTTTTTATCTTTCTTGATTTTTAGAAAATCGTATAAAAATTAGAAAAATCTGAAAAATTCAACAAAAACACTAAAAAACCTAAAAAACTTAAAAACACATTTGTTTGAATTTTTGGAGCATTTTTGATTGATTAAATAAATTGTTGTGTGTGCTTATTTCTCCCTTTTTCTTATTTTTCCCTTTCATTAAAAATACAAAAAAATTTTAAAATAACTAAAATCCACCAAAAATTATTTTCTCTTCATTTTTGATTTCAACTACTTCGTAGGCCACGAGGCCAATTTGTGCTCCCTGAGACCGACCCTGGGTGCTATACCAGGTTAATAATTTAGCGAGGATCGCTTTCCCCGTTTTGATTGATTTTATCTCTTTGATTGGTGGTTTCCTTCATTTTTCTTAATTGAGCTGAGTCCCGAGAGGTTGAGGTCGCAACGACCATTGACACCTTCTTGCCTTAGTCGCTTGGGTCGTTCATCACGTAGCCTAAGTCCGACGACCCTCGTCGTCGAGCTCCGCCGCCGTCGTAGCCCGAGCCTCTGGAGGCGACACTCCATCGAGACGAAGACCACCGGAGAACCAACGTCTCCTCCACAGTCGACTCCGACCATCAGGTACCACTTTTAGGTTCCATTTCATCAGTTAGCTTCGATCTTTTCCACCTAGCTCCACCAGCTCCGCCCCAGTGGCCGGAGCCCCGCTGCTTCACCCCATCCGTATCGATCGACTCCTAGACCCATCACCACCTTCTTTCCATGATCTGATCACCTCGAGCTGGGCTATCTGAGCCGAGATTGAGTTGGGTTCCATCTTCCATCTCCGCCGGAACCCCCCATCGCCCATCCACGCCGCTTCTGTTTATCTTTCAGCCAGTAACCCATACCGGAGTGTCCCTCCGAGCATGAGCTTCATTTTGCAGGTCAATAAGCACAGGAACCCCCCTTGGCCGCGTCTTCCACCCTTCGTTGCAATAGCTTAGGCCCCCTCCTCCCTCGCTGGAGGATCTGGCTGTTGGGAGCTTCATCGGAGTCCACCAGTCGACGCGGATTGCCCTCACGAGGAGAACCCCCATCTCCGATCTTCCATCGGCCATTTGGATCGCCTCTAGATGGTTGGAGAAGCTCACCCAGGAGGAGTTCTTCTAGCTGATCTCTCTGCCGTCAGATCGTCCTTCACCATCAGTTCGCATCTTAGCCGCACGTAGCCTGCCACAGTCAGACCGTCAGATCCATGATCTGATGGCCACGCACGCCCCAAGTTCTCCCCTGTGTCAGGACCGTTAGATTCTCCACGAGGCGTCATCAGGACCGTGCACCCTCCAGCCATTCTCTGCTCGACACCTGGCCCTTACACACCCCTTACGCGCCTCAGCTGGGTAATTTGCGCCCGAACCCCATGAAGTTTGCTTAAGTTTTCATTTAGTCTGTTAAATAAATTTGCACACTTGGTTAAATTGCATATCTGGATCTATAATTTATTGTATTTGCTTTTTAGCCCCTGTTTGTGTGGATCACGTGCTTCAATACACGCTTTGTTGGAACATTTGCAGTATTAATCCTATAGTTCTTGGATGTTACAGTTTATATTTTTATAAATAGGATTTACACTTTAGTCCTTCTGAATGCGAACCACGTGCTAGGCACGTGACCTTGTGGGTTTTTTGCATTATGCGGGCTGGGGTTTTGTGATTGTTCTGGAATGAAATTTATTTTTTGAATATTACTCTTATACCCCTATGCGTACAGTATTGGACATGTGCGGATTTTATGCGATTTTTGCACTGATGCCCTTATAATATTCACACATGTTATTTATTTAGCCCTGAAACTTTATTTTTATTGCGTATAGGTCCCTGTCTGCTGTAGCCTTTGTTATGGTTGAATAAAATATCAAATTAAATCCAGATCAAGTGAAATTTGGATACGTGGCTCCTTCCACTATGTAAAAATTTCATTAAATTTTTGGGACATTTTTGTTGCTTTTTTTATTTTTTAAAAAAATAAAAAACCCTCATTTTTGTTACTATTTGAGATAGAAAATCAATTAAAAATATAAAACTTTTCTAAAAATTCTAAAAACATTAGGTAGTGTTTGTTTTGTGGTATTTGAGCTTCTATCCAATTTTCACATTATTTGGATTTATAAAACCCATAAAAATTAAAAAAAGCCTACAAACCTTATAAAATTTATTAAAAATTATATAAAAATAAAAAATGCAATTCACGTTTCTTTAGTTTTGTTTTCGTTTTTACTTTTCATAAAAATTACCTTCAGTTTTGATAGGCTAATTAGCTATTTTTAATTAGCCTTTCAAATCTGACTGCACACTTCTTCTCTATTTTTGTTTTTTTTCGATTTTTTTTTATAAAATCAACTAAAAATCATAAAATTCTGAAAAAATGACCATAAACACTTTAAAATATAAAACAAAACGCAAAAACAATTTTATTTTATTTTTTGGCTTTCTTTGATGTGTTTAATAAATTGAGCTTTGTGTGCTTTTTCCTTAATTTTTGCATTTCCTTTATAATTAAAAATATAAAAAATTTAAAAATATTTAAAAATTCACCAAAAACACTTCTTTTTATTTTCTTTTATTTTTGACTACTTCGTAGGCCGATCCGGCCAAACCGTGCTCCTTGTGTTCGACCCTGGTAACTATACCAGGTTAAATAAATAGCGAGGACCGCTTTTGATTTTATTGCTTTCTTATTTTGGTGGTTCGATTTTCTTGTTGAGTCCGACTCGAGGTGTTGAGGTCGCAACGACCATTGATATCTATCTCCCTTAGTCTCTCGATTTTTCGGCTCATCAGAATGACGCCGTTGTCGGGGAGCACGGCTTAGTATTCGTTTTGTTTTCATTTTTGTTCGGTTATCAGTTCTGCGACTTTTCCCGCGGCTTTCTGTTTTCGTCCGCGGCTTTTCGCGGCTTTTTAGTTTTCTTTTGTTTTCTTTTTATTTTTTTTCTTTTATTTTATTTTGTTTTTGATTGTTTTTATTTTGTGTGTTTATTTTATTTCCGTTTTTGCACATATTTTATCTTATTTTGCCTTGCTTGGTTTATAATTACTGTTTCTGACACTTCTGTTTGACTTCTTACGAGGGCTCGAGGACCGAGGCGGCTTTCTTCAGATAGCCAAAGCAACCGCAGAAGCCGGAGGTGGTTCCATTCTGTACGGAGCCGCAAGAGAGAGCGAGAGGTTGAGCGGGAGAGGAGAGATTTTAGTTTTATTTTATTTTATTTGAATATTGTAATAATACATGGACAGCCAGACTCTAAGCCAGACTTGTGGATTACGGGGTCTGTTTCGCCGAGCACCGGTGTGCTCGAGGGACTTCACCGTGATTTACGCCGGTTTTGTTTTATTTTTCACTTTTTCACTACTTATCTGATTTATGCGGTTTTGGCCTTAGCTTAGGATTTTCTGCTGATTGTGCCGTAACTGATTAGGATCCAAACACCTAATTATTTGCCTGCTCCTATTAGATCGTAATTTGGACCTAATTAAAAATTGACAATGAAAGGCTAACCTGGTCACTTGAGGGGTCACGTGTCGCTAGAGGTCGTATACAACGCTGGTGATGAATCTAATTTTCATCATCTTTATTCTATCATTTTGGCCTTAAAAACCCCAGTAAATGCGTGTAAATAGGCTTAATTCATGCATTTTAGCATTCATGCATTTCTGTGTAAATACTGTATAAAATGCGGTTTTTAATGCTAAAATTATAGAATAAAGAAAAGAAAAGAAAAAGAATAAAATATTGTAAATATTTTATGACCCGAAACCCCGAGACCTAGGCATCTCGATGACTAGGTCGACAAGGAATAAAGTAGGGGGAGATAAGGGCCAAAAATACCAATAAAATTCCTTTTATTTTATTCATTCTTTATTCATTTTGGGATCTATTTTTGGTTCCACTTTTTATACATCAAATAAAGAAACTTTATACATGAAAGTTGTAGATAATTTTATAAATAAAAATACAAAATTGATTTCATTCAAAAATAATGCACAGATAAAAAGTTATGGTCTGAATACAATTCCAGAATCCCAACTTCCCAGACTCGTATCTCACAAATGAAAACTCCAAATGCATCAAACTCACCTTTAATTGTATATAGAATAAAATAAGCTATTTAATGGCGGTGGTTTCGCATTTGGCGGAGCTACGGTTTGAAAGTTGAATTTTGGACCCTCGTTGTACAACTGTACAGATTAAAATATTCAATTTGTTACTATTTTTACAATTTTATATTTTTATAATGTTGTAAATATTACTTATAATAATTATGTGTATTAAAATCAGAATAAAAATGCAAAGAAAACTCAAAATAAAAATACTCATAAATACAATACATTGGTATACTTCCTATACTTATACCTATATAAACTATACTTATATTTTATTAAATACATAAAATACATCAGAAAAATAAAATAAAAAGATATTTAAGTGTATAAAAGCATTTGATAATTTCATAAAATAATAGACAAAAATAAATAAAATTAAAAATACCAAATAAAAATAAAATAATCAAATATATAGGTAATATACCTATAAAGGGTATAAATGTAAACTTGTAAAAATACACTTCATATAAATAAATAAAAATCATTATAAAATACGTTATAAAAAAAATAAACATTTTTTATTTTATAACAAAAATTTATTTAATTCATTTCCTATTTTTAAACGAATTTAGAAACCTTTTTTTTCCAAGGTTTTTTTCTAGTTGGTCCACGTGGACCAACCAGATCTCTCCCTTGGTTGTCCTCAGTCAACTCTCTGACCGAGGTCTGAAGCCTGTCAGAAATGGGTTTTGTCCCATCTTCTTGGCTTTTTCCCGGCCTCGTCTTTCACCATTTGAGGTTGAAGTCTTCACGACTTTTGATCACCAATGAACCATGATTCACGCCCATGTATTTTTTCGACCTGCTGGTCGTTGATTCGCGAGATACGTCTTGATCTTCGAGCCCTCTCGGCCAAGTTTCAAAACCAGCCCGCCACCTTCCTCTCACACTTGAACCCTCCTTTGACCTAGCTTGGCCTCTCCTCTCGCGCTCAGGACCGGGGATCGTGACAGGGCACCCTCCAGCCGACCTGGAAGCACCTTGCTTGGCTGCGGAGCGGCTCCATTTCACCTCCGGCGTGTCCGCCGTCGAGGTACCCATCTCGGGGAATATTAGCCCCTTGAGGTTCGTTCTTATCTTGTTTCCCTTGTGCATTTTTATTCCCTGTAGCTTCAACATATATTTCCCACCTTCCACTTTGCCTGAGACCCAACCAATCACCACTCGCACCTCCCTCGCCGGAGCACACCTCCGGCCGCATCCCTTTTCGCCGTTCTTCGCCGCCTTCGCCCACTACAGGGTTGGGGCATTTTGCCCTCAACCCCTTGACTTTTCCCGTGCAGGTCCCGAAGCCAACACAACACCTGGGAGGAGTTTTGGGAGCTCGCCGAGGTGCCTGGAGGTGCTTTGCTCCTCCTTCCCCTCCGCCGTGCTCCGGTGCGTCCCACGCCATTTTGAGCCTTCCAACATCAAGAGGAGACCATCAGGAACGAGGGCGGCATTTTTGGAGCTTCACGACGCGACAGAGGAGGGAGATCGGGGTCGGGGGAGGTCGCACTCACCGACCTTCTTCCCGTTCCTCCTGATAGCCTCTTCTCCGTCGGATTAAAGGTCAGCCCAGTTCTAATCGGAACCGTTGGATCCAATCACGCCCTGTCCGTTCGATCATCATTGGACCTTGTAATCTCGGCCATCGGCTGCGAATGGGCATCGCGGGCCCGGCGTTTGACACGTGTTTTAGTGGGAGAAGATCCACCGTCCGTAGCCGCCCATTGTCTGGGTATTTTGCGACTCACACCCAACCCTTTTTGGATTTATTTTAGACTCTTTAAACTTTCGTCTACTGTTCAAGGATTTTGTAATATTTGCGAACTTGCCCCGCACATCTATATTATTGCAGGTTAGCCCCTGCCAGGTCGCGTGCTTCGCACGTGGCCCTGGTGTTTTTGCAGGCGACCTCCCCGTGTTTTTGAGTACTTGTTTGTTTAGTGCTAAAATGTTATTTGCAGTTCATTAGTTTGTGGTGAAATTACGATCAAACCCCTGTACTTTTTGGATATTACAAAAACGCCCCTACAAACATGCCTTTTCTTTTTTATTCTAGTAATTTTTGCATGCGTCTATAAAACCCCAAAAAAATCCCCAAAAATCACAGCAGCATCTTGTTGCATAATAGTTTAACGACCTATTTTTATTTTTCATATTATTGCATTTTTAATATTTATTAAAAATAAAAAATGTCCATTTTATGCACTGTCTAGCTTAGAAAATACTAAAAAAATATAAAAACTCATCAGAAAAATACAAAAAAATATATTTGGTTTCTTTTAGTGTGTTCTAACTTCAATCTAAAGATCACTAAAAATTATAAAAGAAAACTTCAAAAAATCACAAAACTCCAAAAACCTCAATAAAAATATTAAAAATTCTTCAAAAACCCTAAAAATACAAACTTTGTCTAAGAATTTTCTTTGTTTCATTATCTTTAAGTGAAAATTAATTTGGAGAATTTTTGTTACTATTTCCTAATTTATTTCTCCATTTTAGTTTCAGCCTTGTATGCTATTCACTGTTTTCTTGTATTTTCGACTTTAAAAATACCAAAAACATTCTTAAAATTTTCCAAAAATCACAAAAACAGTAAAAAAGCATAAATAGACCAAAAAGACTTTATTTGCTAATTTTTGAACATTTTTATCTATTTTTATAAATATCTCTTTCTCCCTTTTATCACATAGTATATATATTCCAATATAAAAAAAAGAAAAAAATATAAAATATAAAAATAAAATATAAAATCAGTAAAATAAAAATTAAAATACAAAAATATAAAATTAAAAATTAAATAAAAAATATAAAAACTAAAACCCACAAAAAAATAGCATAGTAGACTCTAGTTCACATACACACATTTTAAGCATTTTTGCCCCGTTCTACCTGTATGCTCCCTGTGTTCGACCTCTACACATACTTGCACTATACACATCTTGTTGTAGAGTTATAATAAATTTTGAATCCACACACTTTCACTGCTTTACTTGATTGTCGTGGGTTAATTGTTGTTTGAATCGGGATTTTCGAGCGGTCATCGCATCGACTGCGGTTTCGCCTTGTGAAAACGTACGACCCTCTTATTTCTCGCTTCAACAAATGGCACCATTGCCGGGAAGCAACAACTCGTAGATCAGTTTTTGCTTTGTGCTTGTGATTGGTTGTCTACTCTGCGGTTTTTCTTTTCGCTATTTTATTTTCATTTTTATTGACATACATTGTTGAATTGTCTAATCATTCTTCCTTGTTGACTTTGTGCGAGGAACCACAGATCGAGGGAGACGCTCTACCTTGGGCGTCGATGCACCCACGTGAAGGTGGCTGGAGACTTCTGACCTAGCATCAAAGAAGGCAGGGAGGACTTGAGAAGACAGTCGTATTTTTGAGCACTTTTTGTGTTGTATTTATTTTGTAATTTGTGAGAGAGAGAGACCTATTATTGTAATAATATAGGTACCCTCGGACATTTGGACTCTCGAGCCTAACTTCCAGGTGTTTGTACACCTGGGGGCTCGTCGCGGTTTTTGTCGGCTTTTCTCGCATTCTTTTGTTTTGTTTTTCGATTTTATTTATTTTGTGTGATTGGGCCCCTAGTTTTAGGATTGCTTGCGATAGACTAAGGCCAGACACTTAATATTTTGCATGCACCTATAGTCTCGTTTGGACTTAGTCAAATTTTAAATAGTTAATCATCACCTTCAATCCATCGCGCCGCGAGCTCTCCCCACAAAGCGCTTTCTCCTAAACTCAAGTGTGTTGAGCAGAGGAGGGGTGAGCCTAGACCGGACTCTAGGGTTGAGGATTGGTGGTCAGCTTGTGGTTCTTCCCGCTAATAGCAATTTCTGAACTTAGGGCGATTTCATCGGCTTACATTTGCATATAGGTAGGTTTCAATTCTGCTGAGCATCCTTGCATGTAGAGTGCTGGAGACAAGGTAAGCATTTACGCTTTAGCATCTATCATCGTTTTTGCCGCTTGCATTGCTTTTCCGACTCTCCCTCTGATTTTGATCACCTAGGTGCTAAGTAAAATTGACTCCTCGTTAGGCGCGTGCATTACTCACTAAAAAATCCAAAAAAAGTGATAATCCATAAAATTGGGACTGCTAATTTTACTTGACCCTAAAACCGATCAAAAGGAAAATCTTGTATTGGGGCGAGTAATCCCCTCATTGTCTTCGTTTTACATTGCTCGCGCACACGCTAAGGATTAGTGCCCAAATCCCATCTCAGCCCCCTAAGTGTTTGCACAATTTTGGACTTCTCACCTAACTCTAAAACCGGCAAGATAAAAAGACCGCTCTTTGCGGTCTCTACCGAGTTGAGTAGGTGAATTGAGGGTTTGTCTTATTTTGATTTTTGTCTGTGATTATTGTGTGTGCCCTAGATCATCTCTGCGCACTTGCGCCTTCTTCTTCACTCTCTTGACTTGACCATCGTGCTCTCCCGATCATTTCCTTTTTGTTTTCGAGATGGATCCTTGGAGTGCATTTTATCCGGACTTTGCGGACCCCTCGCTCTCTCCAGCCGATCCACCTCCCTTTTATCAGGAGGACCCACCTCCTATTTTTTCTGATTTTTGTACATACCCGCCTCAGCCACAGTATCACGACTCGGACTTCTACCCACATCCACCCCCACCTGTGTATTATCCATCTCCACCTTCACATCCACCTGAGACCGAGCTGTTGGAGTCACCTTTCATGGAGTCCACCCTTGAGCACTTGACCCAGATGATGGATCATATGAGACAGAGGATTGACCACCTCACTGGTACCAATAAGAGTGACCATGATATTCCATCATTTGATGACATGGGTTCATTCGAGGACGACCATGAGAGCTTGCAATCGCCCAAAAAACAAAAAATGAGAAAAATTTAAAAACACAAAAAGATATTGGGAGACTTTTGATCGAGTCAGACTATGAGGAGAGCGCCCACTTGCCAAATCCTTTGTCCATACATTCATTCACACCCCGTCCCACCTTTGACCCCGAGGATGCCGCTGTACAGACTGCTCTTGGCATACCTCGTGTATATGCTGATTCTGACTTCCTCCCTTATATGGAGGAAGTCCAAAAATTCAAAAAAATATTGACTGAACCCGAAGTGGTGGCCACTATTCATGAGATTATCCGTGCCCCACTTCAGCAGGCCATGACTGATTTATCTGCTCCTCTTCCCAAGACGAGAAAGCGGAGGAGCAGATCTGAGCGTCATATCTTGACCATGGCCACTGCCCACGCCATCACACACCGTCCCATTCCTAGGAAGAGGAACACGACCACACCTTTCATTAGCTGCACCATCTCTGACCACACATGTGACCACACTCTCCTAGACGACGGTGCTTCAATTAGCATCATACCCTTCTCGTTGGTACAATCTCTTCACTTAGGGCCTCTCAAGAATAGCAGGATGATCGTACAGTTTGCTGATGGATCAATAAAGAGGCCGAAGGGTATCCTTGAAAACGCCGTCATTTCGATTCAGGGCACGAGCTACCATGTAGATTTTGTCATATTGCCCATGGAGACCTCCACATGGGAGCACTCTCCAATCATCCTGGGACGACCATTCCTCGCCTCTGCGAGGGTCGTTATTGATTACGGATCAGGAGAGATTCTCTTCCGTCCTGCTGACGAGAGCGAAGCATTGATCACCGCACCTACTGCCGACCAGAGACCTGCACCTGATATGACTTCACCTATCTTGACTGACCCCGAGGACTATGATCTATATGAGGATATCAGAGAGACCTTCTTCATGACCGATGATGAGACCCGAGAATTCCTCTCCAAGGAGGAAAGCTCGGAAAGCATAGACCTTGGTGTTGCTGCTTCCTGTGATTGGCGATGTGTTGATGACATCCGCGGGATTTACACGATTGACACCATTGAGCGGAGGGCAGATTTAGAGACTATACAGGACGGACATGCTCTGACTACTTCCACTGATGAGTCCTCTCCTGTCCATGTAGATAATGATGAGACTAAGGTCGAATTTGATTTAGTTGCTTTTCTTCAGAATTTGGGCCTTTTGATGAGAAAGATGATCCGGTTGAAATTATAGAGGACGAACAGAGTTCGACTACTTCCACCGATGAGTTCGTTCCTTTTGGTTTTGACCTAGATGAAACCTCGCAGGACGACACTGAGTACACTACTTTCGATGATGATGAGTTCGTCCCATTTCACTTTGATATCAGCGAGACTCCCAAGGCCGGACCTAGCCGTACTTCTTCCACTACCCCGTCTGTGCCTCCACACCCTAGGGCCCCTGAGGACCATCACCCCGTCGACCCTGATCGGCTTCCGTCCACTATGGACCCCGATGTCGACCTGCATCACACCAGATCCATTCCTCAGCGGTCCCGCAATAAGGTTCGCTTTCGACCTTCTTGATCATGTGTACATCCACCTCTGCTGTATATCCTCTTCTGTTCATCTTCGTCCTTCTCCCATTTTGCTCGTCCACCCATTCTCGTGTTTGCCTTACTTAGGACGTACTTTGTCCTAAGTATAGGGGGTGGATGAGCCGAGTGTTCTTTCATCGTTCTGTGTCATCACTCCTGTCGTTGCCTATACTTATGGCTTCTTTTACCCTAAGTATAGGGGGAGTGACGTGTACATTCTCACGATCTCTTATTCCATCTTCAGATCTCTTTCCTTTTCTTTTCTTCTTTTCTTCTTTTCCTTTTCTATTTTCTTTATCTATCAAAAAGGTGCCACCCTTGTAGATAGTTTTCCATACTTAGGACATACTTTGTCCTAAGTATAGGGGGGTAGCAACCCCGAGTTTTGCTCTATTCTTTTTGATCCTCTCCATTGTCTCCTCTTCGTGTCTATACTTAGGGATATCTTACCCTAAGTATAGGGGGAGACAATCCGAGTACGATCTGTTCATTCCCACCCTTGACCCTCCCTGCTTTGTATACAGTCTGCTATACTTAGGATTAGTTGATCCTAAGTATAGGGGGGACGGTCAGCTTCTCATTCTTTTGATTCGTTTATTCATTCATTCTTTCTTTAGACTTTTCTATACTCAACACGAGTTATTTCTTCTCTTTTCTCTCCGATCTATGAGGACATAGCTCAAGCTAAGTATAGGGGGTCATATATACTACGTATATACTTTAGCCATAACTCGTACTTACATATTTTCCTAATAATATGGCTAATAATTCTTTAAAATTCTTTAAAAAACCTTAATAAAAAGGTGTTTTGTTCCTCAAATTCTTTTTGTAAGTACTGATTAATAAATCAGGTGAAAATGTTTTTTTCAAAATGTTTGAAAAATAGTTTGAAAATCTTTGTGAACATTTATTGAAAACTATTTTGAAAATATTTTGTTACATGTTTTCAAGCTGTGTAAAAATGTGTGTTTTGTAAAATTTATTTTCTTTGTGTGAAATAGAATGTTTGAAAAATGATTTGCAAATGGTTTGAAAAATGGTTGCAAAAATATTTGAAAAATCTATATATACTGTTTTGAAAGCCTTTGCAAAATGATTTTCAAATGTGTGTACATGTTTGTAAAATGTTTGTAAAAATTATTTTGGACTATAGTTTTCAAAAATTGTGTGAAAAAGCTTGTGTCAAATAAGTTTGAGGAATACTTACATCTCACCAAAATCCACTATATATACATATAAAATTGATCACTTACCCTTGTAAATTCTTAAAATCCACTTCTTGTAGATATAAGAAGCACTCCCGTGTACATATTTTTAACCTAGTTTTCAGCCAAAATCTTTTTGTTTTCAAAAATCCCAAAAACATTTGCAAAATTAAAATCCCAAAAACATTTGAAAAATTTCTTTGAAAAATACAAAAAAAATGCATGCATCATCTTTTCAAAAATCCATAAAAAGTTCAAAATTCTTGAAAATTGCATCACAAAAATATTTTCTGCATAGCATTGCATAGCATTCGCATTTTTCGGATTGAGTTTGATAATTAAACAAGTCTAAGTAAAATCCGAAGATTGGAGCTTGATTGGACCTTAAAATCTGCCTAATAACAGGAACCTTATACAAACTGGGTTTGAGGTACTTCAAGTCTAGTCGACTTAATTCTTTGAGGATCATGAGACTTGGTTCAATGGATTCTTGAGTGCCTAAGTAGAGTATTTCAGAGCACACACACGACTCTTGTTGATAATGACCTAACTTGGACACCTGCACCTTTCACATGGCTCAACTTAGTTGGAATGGTGAGGGGATTGGATTTTCTGGTATGAGACACACACAAGTGGAAACATTTGTCCTCTTCTAGGGAGGGAAGTGCACCCCAACCCGTCCAGTGATAAGGAATCTAAAGACAGGAGGCTGTGGGTTACGATAAAGCTTCAAAAGAGGGATAGTCTACTGGTTCAAGAAGAAAAACTCCTTATGTAAATGCTGCTGTGAATAGTATTTCAAAAAAAAAAGAAGAAAAAAAAAGAGAGAGACAGGCTTGTACAAAAATAAAAAGCCTGTAAAGTATGTACAAAGTCAATAAGCAAGCTTGAGTTCCAAAGTCATATCATGTGAGCCTGCAGCTGGATGACTTGGCTACACTTGTCTTGCATCCGAGGACAGGTAGCTACACTGGCTACCGTCCATTCTTCTCTTCACCCCCTCCTCTTGAGCTGGTTGCCACTTGAACTTAGAAGGGAATACCCCGCTCCTCGAGGATGGAGTTACTGGATTGGGGAATCATTGGGTTGTCGTACTGGAGAAGTCAGTCTCTTTGTCATTCTAGTTGGGGAGAGCCACCATCACTTACACTGTACGAGTCAGATTCATAGTCGTAAGAGTTTGCGTATGAGTTGAAGTATTTCTGACCTGGCTATTGAGGAGACTTGGACAGAGTTTTGGGGTTCTCAAGGACTGTTGGATTTCAAATTCGGTTCTCACTAAGGTTCCGCCCGCACTAAAATTCCAAAGATCCGACTTAAGCAACAAACTTTGATTTTGTGAAGACGAGTTTGATAATTAAACTAAATCCAAGTTCTTCTTTTTCTTTTCTTTGTTTTTCTTTTCTGCACTTATTGCATAAGTGTTTGCTAGGGACTAGCAAAGGCAAGTATAGGGGGATGATGAATCTACGTTTCATCATCTTTATTCTATCATTTTGGCCTTAAAAACCCTAGTAAATGCGTGTAAATATGCTTAATTCATGCATTTTAGCATTCATGTATTTCTGTGTAAATACTGTATAAAATGTGGTTTTTAATGCTAAAATTATAGAATAAAGAAAAGAAAAGAAAAAGAATAAAATATTGTAAATATTTTATGACCCAAAACCCTGAGACCTAGGCATCTCGATGACTAGGTCGACAAGGAATAAAGTAGGGGGAGATAAGGGCCAAAAATACCAATAAAATTCCTTTTATTTTATTCATTCTTTATTCATTTTGGGACCTATTTTTGGTTCCACTTTTTATACATCAAATAAAGAAACTTTGTACATGAAAGTTGTAGATAATCATCACCTTCAATCCATCGCGCCGCGAGCTCTCCCCACAAAGCGCTTTCTCCTAAACTCAAGTGTGTTGAGCAGAGGAGGGGTGAGCCTAGACCGGACTCTAGGGTTGAGGATTGGTGGTCAGCTTGTGGTTCTTCCCGCTAATAGCAATTTCTGAACTTAGGGCGATTTCATCGGCTTACATTTGCATATAGGTAGGTTTCAATTCTGCTGAGCATCCTTGCATGTAGAGTGCTGGAGACAAGGTAAGCATTTACGCTTTAGCATCTATCATCGTTTTTGCCGCTTGCATTGCTTTTCCGACTCTCCCTCTGATTTTGATCACCTAGGTGCTAAGTAAAATTGACTCCTCGTTAGGCGCGTGCATTACTCACTAAAAAATCCAAAAAAAGTGATAATCCATAAAATTGGGACTGCTAATTTTACTTGACCCTAAAACCGATCAAAAGGAAAATCTTGTATTGGGGCGAGTAATCCCCTCATTGTCTTCGTTTTACATTGCTCGCGCACACGCTAAGGATTAGTGCCCAAATCCCATCTCAGCCCCCTAAGTGTTTGCACAATTTTGGACTTCTCACCTAACTCTAAAACCGGCAAGATAAAAAGACCGCTCTTTGCGGTCTCTACCGAGTTGAGTAGGTGAATTGAGGGTTTGTCTTATTTTGATTTTTGTCTGTGATTATTGTGTGTGCCCTAGATCATCTCTGCGCACTTGCGCCTTCTTCTTCACTCTCTTGACTTGACCATCGTGCTCTCCCGATCATTTCCTTTTTGTTTTCGAGATGGATCCTTGGAGTGCATTTTATCCGGACTTTGCGGACCCCTCGCTCTCTCCAGCCGATCCACCTCCCTTTTATCAGGAGGACCCACCTCCTATTTTTTCTGATTTTTGTACATACCCGCCTCAGCCACAGTATCACGACTCGGACTTCTACCCACATCCACCCCCACCTGTGTATTATCCATCTCCACCTTCACATCCACCTGAGACCGAGCTGTTGGAGTCACCTTTCATGGAGTCCACCCTTGAGCACTTGACCCAGATGATGGATCATATGAGACAGAGGATTGACCACCTCACTGGTACCAATAAGAGTGACCATGATATTCCATCATTTGATGACATGGGTTCATTCGAGGACGACCATGAGAGCTTGCAATCGCCCAAAAAACAAAAAATGAGAAAAATTTAAAAACACAAAAAGATATTGGGAGACTTTTGATCGAGTCAGACTATGAGGAGAGCGCCCACTTGCCAAATCCTTTGTCCATACATTCATTCACACCCCGTCCCACCTTTGACCCCGAGGATGCCGCTGTACAGACTGCTCTTGGCATACCTCGTGTATATGCTGATTCTGACTTCCTCCCTTATATGGAGGAAGTCCAAAAATTCAAAAAAATATTGACTGAACCCGAAGTGGTGGCCACTATTCATGAGATTATCCGTGCCCCACTTCAGCAGGCCATGACTGATTTATCTGCTCCTCTTCCCAAGACGAGAAAGCGGAGGAGCAGATCTGAGCGTCATATCTTGACCATGGCCACTGCCCACGCCATCACACACCGTCCCATTCCTAGGAAGAGGAACACGACCACACCTTTCATTAGCTGCACCATCTCTGACCACACATGTGACCACACTCTCCTAGACGACGGTGCTTCAATTAGCATCATACCCTTCTCGTTGGTACAATCTCTTCACTTAGGGCCTCTCAAGAATAGCAGGATGATCGTACAGTTTGCTGATGGATCAATAAAGAGGCCGAAGGGTATCCTTGAAAACGCCGTCATTTCGATTCAGGGCACGAGCTACCATGTAGATTTTGTCATATTGCCCATGGAGACCTCCACATGGGAGCACTCTCCAATCATCCTGGGACGACCATTCCTCGCCTCTGCGAGGGTCGTTATTGATTACGGATCAGGAGAGATTCTCTTCCGTCCTGCTGACGAGAGCGAAGCATTGATCACCGCACCTACTGCCGACCAGAGACCTGCACCTGATATGACTTCACCTATCTTGACTGACCCCGAGGACTATGATCTATATGAGGATATCAGAGAGACCTTCTTCATGACCGATGATGAGACCCGAGAATTCCTCTCCAAGGAGGAAAGCTCGGAAAGCATAGACCTTGGTGTTGCTGCTTCCTGTGATTGGCGATGTGTTGATGACATCCGCGGGATTTACACGATTGACACCATTGAGCGGAGGGCAGATTTAGAGACTATACAGGACGGACATGCTCTGACTACTTCCACTGATGAGTCCTCTCCTGTCCATGTAGATAATGATGAGACTAAGGTCGAATTTGATTTAGTTGCTTTTCTTCAGAATTTGGGCCTTTTGATGAGAAAGATGATCCGGTTGAAATTATAGAGGACGAACAGAGTTCGACTACTTCCACCGATGAGTTCGTTCCTTTTGGTTTTGACCTAGATGAAACCTCGCAGGACGACACTGAGTACACTACTTTCGATGATGATGAGTTCGTCCCATTTCACTTTGATATCAGCGAGACTCCCAAGGCCGGACCTAGCCGTACTTCTTCCACTACCCCGTCTGTGCCTCCACACCCTAGGGCCCCTGAGGACCATCACCCCGTCGACCCTGATCGGCTTCCGTCCACTATGGACCCCGATGTCGACCTGCATCACACCAGATCCATTCCTCAGCGGTCCCGCAATAAGGTTCGCTTTCGACCTTCTTGATCATGTGTACATCCACCTCTGCTGTATATCCTCTTCTGTTCATCTTCGTCCTTCTCCCATTTTGCTCGTCCACCCATTCTCGTGTTTGCCTTACTTAGGACGTACTTTGTCCTAAGTATAGGGGGTGGATGAGCCGAGTGTTCTTTCATCGTTCTGTGTCATCACTCCTGTCGTTGCCTATACTTATGGCTTCTTTTACCCTAAGTATAGGGGGAGTGACGTGTACATTCTCACGATCTCTTATTCCATCTTCAGATCTCTTTCCTTTTCTTTTCTTCTTTTCTTCTTTTCCTTTTCTATTTTCTTTATCTATCAAAAAGGTGCCACCCTTGTAGATAGTTTTCCATACTTAGGACATACTTTGTCCTAAGTATAGGGGGGTAGCAACCCCGAGTTTTGCTCTATTCTTTTTGATCCTCTCCATTGTCTCCTCTTCGTGTCTATACTTAGGGATATCTTACCCTAAGTATAGGGGGAGACAATCCGAGTACGATCTGTTCATTCCCACCCTTGACCCTCCCTGCTTTGTATACAGTCTGCTATACTTAGGATTAGTTGATCCTAAGTATAGGGGGGACGGTCAGCTTCTCATTCTTTTGATTCGTTTATTCATTCATTCTTTCTTTAGACTTTTCTATACTCAACACGAGTTATTTCTTCTCTTTTCTCTCCGATCTATGAGGACATAGCTCAAGCTAAGTATAGGGGGTCATATATACTACGTATATACTTTAGCCATAACTCGTACTTACATATTTTCCTAATAATATGGCTAATAATTCTTTAAAATTCTTTAAAAAACCTTAATAAAAAGGTGTTTTGTTCCTCAAATTCTTTTTGTAAGTACTGATTAATAAATCAGGTGAAAATGTTTTTTTCAAAATGTTTGAAAAATAGTTTGAAAATCTTTGTGAACATTTATTGAAAACTATTTTGAAAATATTTTGTTACATGTTTTCAAGCTGTGTAAAAATGTGTGTTTTGTAAAATTTATTTTCTTTGTGTGAAATAGAATGTTTGAAAAATGATTTGCAAATGGTTTGAAAAATGGTTGCAAAAATATTTGAAAAATCTATATATACTGTTTTGAAAGCCTTTGCAAAATGATTTTCAAATGTGTGTACATGTTTGTAAAATGTTTGTAAAAATTATTTTGGACTATAGTTTTCAAAAATTGTGTGAAAAAGCTTGTGTCAAATAAGTTTGAGGAATACTTACATCTCACCAAAATCCACTATATATACATATAAAATTGATCACTTACCCTTGTAAATTCTTAAAATCCACTTCTTGTAGATATAAGAAGCACTCCCGTGTACATATTTTTAACCTAGTTTTCAGCCAAAATCTTTTTGTTTTCAAAAATCCCAAAAACATTTGCAAAATTAAAATCCCAAAAACATTTGAAAAATTTCTTTGAAAAATACAAAAAAAATGCATGCATCATCTTTTCAAAAATCCATAAAAAGTTCAAAATTCTTGAAAATTGCATCACAAAAATATTTTCTGCATAGCATTGCATAGCATTCGCATTTTTCGGATTGAGTTTGATAATTAAACAAGTCTAAGTAAAATCCGAAGATTGGAGCTTGATTGGACCTTAAAATCTGCCTAATAACAGGAACCTTATACAAACTGGGTTTGAGGTACTTCAAGTCTAGTCGACTTAATTCTTTGAGGATCATGAGACTTGGTTCAATGGATTCTTGAGTGCCTAAGTAGAGTATTTCAGAGCACACACACGACTCTTGTTGATAATGACCTAACTTGGACACCTGCACCTTTCACATGGCTCAACTTAGTTGGAATGGTGAGGGGATTGGATTTTCTGGTATGAGACACACACAAGTGGAAACATTTGTCCTCTTCTAGGGAGGGAAGTGCACCCCAACCCGTCCAGTGATAAGGAATCTAAAGACAGGAGGCTGTGGGTTACGATAAAGCTTCAAAAGAGGGATAGTCTACTGGTTCAAGAAGAAAAACTCCTTATGTAAATGCTGCTGTGAATAGTATTTCAAAAAAAAAAGAAGAAAAAAAAAGAGAGAGACAGGCTTGTACAAAAATAAAAAGCCTGTAAAGTATGTACAAAGTCAATAAGCAAGCTTGAGTTCCAAAGTCATATCATGTGAGCCTGCAGCTGGATGACTTGGCTACACTTGTCTTGCATCCGAGGACAGGTAGCTACACTGGCTACCGTCCATTCTTCTCTTCACCCCCTCCTCTTGAGCTGGTTGCCACTTGAACTTAGAAGGGAATACCCCGCTCCTCGAGGATGGAGTTACTGGATTGGGGAATCATTGGGTTGTCGTACTGGAGAAGTCAGTCTCTTTGTCATTCTAGTTGGGGAGAGCCACCATCACTTACACTGTACGAGTCAGATTCATAGTCGTAAGAGTTTGCGTATGAGTTGAAGTATTTCTGACCTGGCTATTGAGGAGACTTGGACAGAGTTTTGGGGTTCTCAAGGACTGTTGGATTTCAAATTCGGTTCTCACTAAGGTTCCGCCCGCACTAAAATTCCAAAGATCCGACTTAAGCAACAAACTTTGATTTTGTGAAGACGAGTTTGATAATTAAACTAAATCCAAGTTCTTCTTTTTCTTTTCTTTGTTTTTCTTTTCTGCACTTATTGCATAAGTGTTTGCTAGGGACTAGCAAAGGCAAGTATAGGGGGATGATGAATCTACGTTTCATCATCTTTATTCTATCATTTTGGCCTTAAAAACCCTAGTAAATGCGTGTAAATATGCTTAATTCATGCATTTTAGCATTCATGTATTTCTGTGTAAATACTGTATAAAATGTGGTTTTTAATGCTAAAATTATAGAATAAAGAAAAGAAAAGAAAAAGAATAAAATATTGTAAATATTTTATGACCCAAAACCCTGAGACCTAGGCATCTCGATGACTAGGTCGACAAGGAATAAAGTAGGGGGAGATAAGGGCCAAAAATACCAATAAAATTCCTTTTATTTTATTCATTCTTTATTCATTTTGGGACCTATTTTTGGTTCCACTTTTTATACATCAAATAAAGAAACTTTGTACATGAAAGTTGTAGATAATTTTATAAATAAAAATACAAATATGATATCATTCAAAAATAATGCATAGATAAAAAGTTATGGTCTGAATAAAATTCTAGAATGCCAACTTCCCAGACCCGTATCTCACAAATGAAAACTCCAAATGCATCAAACTCGCCTTTAATTGTATATAGAATAAAATAAGCTATTTAATGGCGGTGGTTTCGCATTTGGCGGAGCTACGGTTTGAAAGTTGAGTTTTGGACCCTCGTTGTACAACTGTACAGATTAAAATATTCAATTTATTATTAATTTTACAATTTTATATTTTTATAATGTTGTAAATATTACCTATAATAATTATGTGTATTAAAATCAGAATAAAAATGCAAAGAAAACTCAAAATAAAAATACTCATAAATACAATACATTGGTATACTTCCTATACTTATACCTATATAAACTATACTTATATTTTATTAAATACATAAAATACATCAGAAAAATAAAATAAAAAGATATTTAAGTGTATAAAAGCATTTGATAATTTCATAAAATAATAGACAAAAATAAATAAAATCAAAAATACAAAAAAAAATAAAATAATCAAATATATAGGTAATATACCTATAAAGGGTATAAATGTAAACTTGTAAAAATACACTTCATAAAAATAAATAAAAATCATTATAAAATACGTTATAAAAAAATAAACATTTTTTTATTTTATAACAAAAATTTAATTAATTCATTTCCTATTTTTAAACGAATTTAGAAACCTTTTTTTTCCAAGGTTTTTTTCTGGTTGGTCCACGTGGACCAACCGGATCTCTCCCTTGGTTGACGTCGGTCAACTCTCTGACCGAGGTCTGAAGCCTGTCAGAAATGGGGTTTGTCCCATCTTCTTGGCTTTTTCCCGGCCTCGTCTTTCACCATTTGAGGTCGAAATCTTCACGACTTTTGATCACCTATGAACCATGATTCACGCCCATGTGTTTTTTTGACCTGCGGGTCGTTGATTCGCGAGATACGTCTTGATCTTCGAGCCCTCTCGGCCAAGTTTCAAAACCAGTCCGCCACCTTCCTCTCACACTTGAACCCTCCTTTGACCTAGCTTGACCTCTCCTCTCGCGCTCAGGACCGGGGATCGTGAGAGGGCACCCTCCAGCCGACCTGGAAGCACCATGCTTGGCCGAGGAGCGGCTCCATTTCACCTCCGGCGTGGCCGCCGTCGAGGTACCCATCTCGGGGTTTATTAGCCCCTTGAGGTTCATTCTTATCTTGTTTCCCTTGCGCATTTTTATTCCCTGTAGCTTCAGCATATATTTCCCACCTTCCACTTCGCCTGAGACCCAACCAATCACCACTCGCACCTCCCTCGCCGGAGCACACCTCCGGCCGCATCCCTTTTTGCCGTTCTTCGCTGCCTTCGCCCACTGCGGGGTTGGGGTATTTTGCCCCCAACCCCTTGACTTTTCCCGTGCAGGTCCCGAAGCCAACGCATCACCTGGGAGGAGTTTTGGGAGCTCGCCGAGGTGCCTGGAGGCGCTTTGCTCCTCCTTCCCCTCCGACGTGCTCCGGTGCGTCCTGCGCCATTTTGAGCCTTCCAGCATCAAGAGGAGACCATCAGGAACGAGGGCGGCATTTTTGGAGCTTCACGACGCGACGAAGGAGGGAGATCGGGGTCGGGGGAGGTCGCACTCGCCGACCTTCTTCCCGTTCCTCCTGATAGCCTCTTCTCCGTCGGATTAAAGGTCAGCCCAGTTCTAATCGGAACCATTGGATTCAATCACGCCCTGGCCGTTCGATCGTCATTGGACCTTGTAATCTCGACCATCGGCTGCGAAGGGGCATCGCGGGCCCGGCGTTTGACACGTGTTTTAGTGGGAGAAGATCCGCCGTCCGTAGCCGCCCATTGTCTGGGTATTTTGCGACTCACACCCAGCCCTTTTTGGATTTATTTCAGACTCTTTAAACTTTCGTCTGCTGTTCAAGGATTTTGTAATATTTGCGAACTTGCCCCGCACGTCTATATTATTGCAGGTTAGCCCCCGCCAGGTCGCGTGCTTCGCGCGTGGCCCTAGCGTTTTTGCAGGCGACCTCCCCGTATTTTTGAGTACTTATTTGTTTAGTGCTAAAACGTTATTTGCAGTTCATTAGTTTGTGGATAAATTACAATCAACCCCCTTGTACTTTTTGGATATTACAAAAACGCCCCTACAAACATGCCTTTTCTTTTTTCTTCTAGTAATTTTTGCATGCGTCTATAAAACCCCAAAAAAATCCCCAAAAATCACAGTAGCGTCCAGTTGCATAATAGTTTAACGACCTATTTTTATTTTTTATATTATTGCATAAAACATCCATTTTGTGCACTGTCAAGCTTAGAAAATACCAAAAAAATATAAAAACTCATCAGAAAAATCCAAAAAAATATATTTGGTTTCTTTTAATGTGTTCTAACTTCAATCCAAAATTCACTAAAAATTATAAAAGAAAACTTCAAAAAATCACAAAACTCCAAAAACCTCTATAAAAATATTAAAAATTCTTCAAAAACCCTAATAATACAAACTTTGTCTCTGAATTTTCTTTGTTTCATTATCTTTGAGTGAAAATTAATTTGGAGAATTTTTGTTACTGTTTCCTAATTTATTTCTCCATTTTAGTTTCAGCCTTGTATGCTATTCACTGTTTTATTGTATTTTCGACTTTAAAAATACCAAAAACATTCTTAAAATTTTCCAAAAATCATAAAAATAGTAAAAAAGCATAAAAAGACCAAAAAGACTTTATTTGCTAATTTTTGAACATTTTTATCTATTTTTATAAATATCTCTTACTCCCTTTTATCAGATAGTATATATATTCCAATATAAAAAAAAAGAAAAGGAAAAAATATAAAATATAAAAAGAAAATATAAAATCAGTAAAAAAAAATCAAAATACAAAAATATAAAATTAAAAATTAAATAAAAAATATAAAATTAAAACCCACAAAAAAATATAGCATAGTAGACTCTTGATCACATACACACATTTTGAGCATTTTTGCCCCGTTCTATCTGTCTGCTCCCTGTGTTCGACCTCTACACATACTTGCACTATACACATCTTGTTTTAGAGTTATAATAAATTTTGACTCCACACACTTTCACTGCTTTACTTGATTGTCGTGGGTTAATTGTTGTTTGAATCGGGATTTTCGAGCGGTCACCGCATCGACTGCGGTTTCGCCTTGTGAAACCGTACGACCCTCCCATTTCACGCTTCAACAGCTGGCAGGAGCCGTTGTGGCAGGCAACGATCAGCATTCGAGACCGGACTCCGACCCCTCTTGTTGACCCGTTAGTCATCGATTCTTCACGTGTAGAAATTGCTTCATCTAAGGCCGATTTTCTCATGCATCATATAGGTAGTTTATTTTCTGTCTTTATTTTATGCGCGGATCATCCTGCATTAAGAGTGCTGGAGTCAGGTATGTATTTCTTACTCTGCATGTATCATTGATTTTATCACGCATCGGCTTTTTCGTCTTCTCCCCCTGTTTTCTGAACTTAAAATAATCAGGAGAAGCCGAAAAATTCGTTAGGCATTTGTCTGCTTGAAAAACATCTAAAAAAGAAAAACCATAAAATTTGGGACTGCTAAAGCAAATTGGACCTAAAAAACACTTCACCAAAAAAATTGTATTGGGACAGCAACCCCCTCCTTGTATGGTTTGATTGGGCGAGAGAGTGACCTGTACACTAGGTAGAGCCATATCCGACCCCCTTTAAAGGGCACCCCTTTGCTCTTCTCTACACATAAGAGAACACACATCTCTCTCTCTCTCTTTTTCTCTACACGTCCACTCTCTCTCCCTCTCATATGGTCGTCCACCATGGATGCCCTAGAGGGAGTCTCCATCGCCGCAGCGTCGTCGTTATGGTGCCTGATTGTCTGCTTGTGGATCTCCATCTCCTTTGGTGCACCTCGCTCGTGGAGAAGACGTCAGATCTCATGTGTCGAGATCAGTAGATCCGCTGCTTGGATCATCAACATGGATTGCGAGAAACACGCGGTTCATCCCCGCGCTTGCAAGCATCTCCTCCGTCGGATCAGACTTGAGACAGGAGGTCTCTTCGTTTAGAGACTCGATCACAACCACGCTTCAAGAGGTAATCCTATTACTTGTTTGTGGTTTTGACGAAACGATCCGAGAAGTGTTCTTGGATCATGTGGTTTTGTTGCATAAAATTTTTTAAATTCCGCTGCATAGAACAACTAGTGCGACTAGTCGTTCCTCGTCATATTCAATACGACGCTCACACTTCCGTGATGCGCTTGATGATCTAACCATATCCTTCATTATCTTTATCTTAGATACCTTTTCAGTCCACTCCTCAATCTGCTTGGGAAATTTGGAAATCCTCCAGTCCAGTTCATCAATCTTGTTGTCGTTCCTCTCGACTACAGTGAGGTTGTCCGCAAGGAACCTCATGCTAGGGATCACATCCTCAGAGATATCAACAACAATTGACTTCCCCCCTCCAGATGAGAGTGAACTGGGGGATTGTATGTATGCCCTGCTAGCAGTCTGTGAGCGGTTGGTCTCAACCATCTGATCGAATACCTTCCAGACGGAATCCGATCTGCATGAAGTGTAACTGCCTCCATAGGCAGCGCTCACGAAACCTTGCATATCAGGGTTGAGATCGGTAAAGAATGACTAGACCAAGATGTTGTCTTTTAGACCATGACAAGGATATTTCTACTGGATGTCCTTATACCTCTCCCCGACATCCAAAAGGCTTCATGGGGATAGCTGGGAAAAGCTAGTGATGCATGTCCTCATCATATTAGTCTTACTTAGGGCGTAGAACTTCTTTAGAAATAGGTCCTTGAACTGGGCATAGGTGTTGACCATAACTCCTAAATTCTTCATCCAGTATTCAGCCTGGCTACCCAAGGCAAATGGAAGGGCTGTGAGCTTGATATAATCCTGGAAAACATTAGGATGTCTAAAATTAGCGCAGACGAGCTCGAGGTCCCTTAGAAATGCATAGGGTTCCTCAGAAGCATTCCCATCAAAGTATGCCAGCAGGTTTAGGAACTACGGTTTCAACTCAAAATCGACTTCTAGTTCAGTCGGACTCAGATAATTCCAGATTCTATACTGTCTGGGGTTGTATGCCGCATCCATAAGTGGTTCCATCCCAACATTCAGTTGTCCTAACTATGCTCGGAGTAAAGCATGTTGCTGCTCAAATGCAACATGTCTGGCTCGTATCATCCTCATAGGGTCCTCAGGGTATTCTTCTTCTTCTTCTTTCTTTTCGGAGGCATTGTGCTTGAATCTTCTTGAGGTTCTGATTCAACAACGTGGTCTTGATTAGAATATGATTCAAGAATGAAAATATTCTCACCGAGGCGAAGGTCTTCCTCGGTGAGGTGGGAGGAGAGAAAGGGAATGGTTTGAGAGTGACCATCCTGAGAGTGAGAGATCCTGCACTCAACAGGGTCATGAGTCCAGGTTGGCCCAAGTTGCGCTTGGACCTTTGGAGACATACTTCTTGAAGGGTTCAATGAGAGATTCACGAAGCCCAATTAAATATCCCCCAGTCAGTCATCTTTGATGAAAAAAAGAAGATGAGAGCAACGTATTTAATGAGGTGCTAGTTCTACGGTGCACACAAATGTGCGGAGTAAACTCACACAATACAAAACCCTCAAGTTTGCCAATTCAAGATGTGATGACCGTAAAGGTTCGACTGAATTATCTTGTCAATTTTAGTTAGCGGTAAGACAATCTTTGAAAGAGTTAACGAGTTCTTAGGTTCCTATACTTCCCTACAGACTGGACCGGTTCTTACGACTAGTTGGACCTACTTTCAGCCAGTATATGAGTAAGTGCAGACCGTATAAATACAGCTACCCGTTCCTTGAGGACAAAGCCTTATAAGGCATCCTCTAAACCTCACACTCTGCTAAGGAAATCCTAACCGTTTACCTACTACCCATAGATACTCACTGAAAAGTAGCTAATTGCCCAAGAAGAAAGAACCAGAAGTCTTGTCGAACACAAGGAGCACGATTTATAAACTTACCAGTCAAATTTCGAAGACTAAATTTTTAGTGGTTTTCTATTTTTCATTTCTTTTTATTTTTAAATGAGGAACAAATCACAAGGGAATAAAATATACACAACACCAAAATCTTTTTGTATTTTCAAAATAGCCAAAACAATCAAGAAAATTACAAAAAATGTATTTTCGGGTTTTATAGGTTTGAAAATATTTTTGAATTTTTTTTCAAATTTTTAATGTTTTTGTAATTTTATAAAAATCAAACAGCGACAATAAAAGAAAATAGTACACAACCAAGAGTACTTTGCACCTTAAAATTTATTTAAGTGCCCAAAACTCCTGGAATTATTTTTACGCTAAAGTAAAAACAAAAATCCGCAAAAAGAGACTGAAATCGGAATTTTTGGATTTTTTTAGAATTTTCTGCAATTTTTTAAGTTTTTTAGTTTTTCATAAATTTTTTTGTTTTTATAAATAAATATTGCACAAAATTGGATAGAAATTAAAGGGGCATAAATACACCTATAGTAATTTTTATACAAATTTTGGAATTTTTATGATTTTTCTAAGTTCGGACAGATAAAAAGACATTGTTTTTGATTTTCTAAAAATATCAAATGATGATGAAATGCGATGAAAATTTTATACAATGATCAAGGACATAGAAGGAGCCTACATAATTTTTTCTAGAATTATTTGAGCAATAAAAATATTTACTCTAATGACAAAAAGATGCAAAGATAAGTGTGGAGTAATATGGACTGAAACATAGTTACTTAGAGTTTTTGCAGCATAAAATAACAAGAAATTAAGTTATAGGGGAGAATTACAAATTACCCAATGATAGGGCATGTTTTGCACGTGACTATTTCTGGCAGGGGTGTTTGCGCTATTTTAAGAACATCCAAGGGCTTTTATGTAATTTATATAATATATTATTTTTTTATTCTCCCCTTAGGGTTACTGTGCTTCTTATGTTTCTTTTCTTTCTTCCCAAATCACAGGAGGCAACGAGGACTGATGAGGACTCGCGGCGACAGTCGGCAGTGAGGCTGGTGGCTGGCGGCGTGGTGGCGCCTCGCATGAGGCAGCGCCTGCGAGTGGCGAAGGCGCTTTTGGAGATAGGTGGTGGTAGAGCCGGGCCTGTGAAGGCGCCGTGCGCTGGATGGGTGGAGTGTGGCTTGGGCAACGATGGGGGACCTTTGGGCGGTGCGGCGGGGTACGCGGGCGTGGTCGTGGGCTGGAGTGCGCGGGTGCTGGAGGAGGCGATGGGCTGGGGCCGTGGCGGTGGCGCAGAGGAGCTTGGGTCATGGACGCGACGGGCAACGGCGGCGGGGCGCGTGGGCTGCTCCCATGCTGTGGGGCGAAGGGGAGTCGTACGCGCCCGGGCGATCCTGCGACGGTGGCTGGCAGGGGGGTCGCGGGCACGTCGGAGAAGGTTCCAGGCGGCGGGGTCGCCGTTGAGCAGAGCTGCTGATAAATTTCTATTTTTTTCTTATATTTTTTCTTTTGTAACAGTAAGACAGAAAATAAAAGAAAAATTTTCTTTTATTTTTTGGTAGAAACTTTAATCAGACATAAAAATTTTTTTTTATATTTTTTATTTGTTTTCTTATTTTTACTGCAAAACGAATGTTAGGAATAACAACAAATATATGTAATTTTTTATTTATTTTATTTATAAATAAAAGAGGATATGTGGATGGTTGCGGATCTTTGCGAAGCAGGGGATAGATACAGATTTCCGACCACTGTGCGTGATCAGAGGTGATAGGTCGTGTGAGGTAGAATGTGAAATGTGTGGATTGAGAATTTAGATGATAATCGGATTCGGACGTCAAAAATGTGTGGTGGATATTTTTTTGGGATTTTAGGATCTAAAGATTAATCATAACATCTACGAAAAAAATTTAATCTAAGATTTATCTAAGAAAAACGATGAGAAAGAAAATGGATCTCACCTCGGGATTGGATATGCCGTGATGGCCTTGACGAGGGCCGAACCACTGTCACCGAACGGCTCAGAGGCTAGGCATCCTTCTTTGACAAGATTTCTCTCGGAGATCAGGCTCCTCTCCACCAATGATTGATTAAATTGTGAAAAGTGGAGGAGGAGCCCAATAAATAGAGAAGGAAAAATCAAAAAAGAAAATATCTACAAAAAAGGAATGTGTTTATTCATTAATTAATTAATTAAATAAATAAAATTAATTAATCAATTAAAAATGAAATTTGGATTTAAATAAAATAATTAATTTACAAAATTTAATTAGCCACCTTAATGGTGGCTATTTAAGGCATAAAATCAAATCTTTATATACAAGGTAAGTTTTCAAATCAAATAATGAACATATTAAATAATTAAATAGTTAAATACAAATTTCGTAATTAAATTAAAATAATTAACTAATATTAGATATTTAATTTTTTGGGTGATTTATATTTAAGGAAATTAGTTGTATACAAATATTATGTAAATATAATACAATATGCACATGTACAAATAAGAAAATAATATATATATATATTTTTAAATTTTATTATTATTATTATTATTTTTATTTGTAATAATGAAGATAATATTTACAACTATGTACATTATGTATAAAAAATAAATATGAATGAATATATACAATAAGTATGTGGTAAAACTGCACAAACCACCCTAGAAAATCGACTTTTCAACCATAACTCCAAAAATTATGAAATCACAACCATTTGAAAGATAATTTAATTTAAAGTATAATGGAAGTGAGTTTGATTTAATATGAGTCCATATGAGCGGGAATTGATCGTTCAATTGCCCTTTACGTCTTTTTCTGAGTGTGATTATTTGTATTATGTACATTATTTTGCTTGGCAATTATTTTTACTATTTACAAAATTTATTTATTTACAACTTTTGTTCAGAAAAATATTTCATTTGAATCAATTTATGTACAAATAAAATAGTACAAGTTTTATACAAATATATAGGGAAAAATTTACAAATTATTTATGAATTTTTGAATTAAAGACCCTATCTCCCCCTACTTTATTCCTGGTCGATCAAGTCAAGTCTTGACCTTCTCTCGGGGTTCGTGTTAGTATGCATTTATTTTATAAACAAATCCTTTGTTTTTATTTTCTTTTTCTATTCTTCTTTATTCTTTTATTTGAGTATAAAAAGAATAAAAAATGCATATTTAACAAATGTATGTAAAATTGTAATTTCATGAAATTAGTTGGTATTTACATGAGTTTGACAAAGGAAATGAAGCTAAAATAAGAGAATAAAGACGATGAATCGTGGATTCATCAAACACGCATGCGTCATGCGTGACTTTACTAGCATGGACTTGTACGCAATTTCAAGGAACATCGAGGGGTAGGCGTAATTTTTCTCCTTCACGTGTTTAACGTAAGTGTTCTCCAGGTAGGGACTTCTATATAAATGCGGAAAAGGCAGGGAAAGACTTGCAAAATCCCTGCCCCATGTGCTCCTCACGTAGGGAGAGATAAGGTAAAGGTAGGCGTTGGGCATGAGAGGGGGTCTGGAGACCCTCTCCTCCTTCTTCCCCCCCGATGCGATGGAAGGCGGTGAAGGATTGGTCACAGGCGTCCGTGAGGAGCTAGAGGTGATGGCGGCCATGGCGAAGATGAAGCGGCTACTACAAGGTCGGAGGCTCATACGAGGCAAAGTTGGAGATGTTGGTGGGTTCTGCGCGCACGACGATGAACGCGGGGATGGTGCGCTGCACGTCTTGTGCAGGAGTGGTAAGGCAAATCGAGTCGTGGATGCGGGTCAAAGCAGGCACGTAGTGGGCTCGGTCGACATGTGAGGGCCGACAGCGGATTGGTGAGGCAGTATGGGTGAGTTTGATGATGAAAGATGATCGCAAAGCAAGGATAAGAAGCAGATCGAAAAGAAAACGAAGAGAAGAGGAGCACGCGTAGCAACGAAGGAGGAAGAAGAATGAAAGAGAAGAAATATGGAGATACTACCTGATGGGTTCGCCTGGGGTTGTGGAGTGCTGTGTCACAACTCCGAAGTTATCGCATATATCCAACGGTAGAGACCAGAGAAGCTCTGTTGCAGTTGTATGGAGCGACTGTTTCTACATAGGAGGAGCCCACGGATATTGCCAGTGAGATCATCGCTCTGAGTCTGAGGCCACTATCACCGGTGGTTCCCCTAGCCGAGCTCTATCGCAGATGGCAGATAGCCTGAGTCTGGAGGAGGAGGAGGAGGAGCTCTTTTAAGGACAGTTGAGAGCGAGTGAGAAGGGCAGAGTTCGTGGGGACGAGTGGGATATATCAAAGTAGTGGGCACGAGCAGTTACAACTCGAGGGAATAGAAAGAGATGGCGAGAGGAGAGGTCACGGGCGGCCACACTAGGTGAATGAAGGTTAAGGGTCGAGGGAAGCGGAGGAGGTGGTGGTCCACCACCTAAGGCGGGGAAGGTAGACGGCGAGAGGAGGGCGAGGGTGGGGTGGCGCAATCGCCCACGCAAGGTGCGGGGATAGTTGCTGTGAAGGGGGAACGGGCTGACTGGCGAGGAAAGAGAGGGTGGCAGCATAGGCGCGTGCAAGGGACGGAGGGTCCGGTCGTGTGAGAGGAAGGGGAGGGTGGCCATCACGTGTGTCACACGTGATGGCGCTTGGAAAGAGGAGGCGCCACGTGGCGCGCAGATAGGCAGCCATGTGGCGGGTATTTTTTTAGTTTTTTACATAATAAATAATAATAGATAAATGAAAATATTATAAAATATAGGTAATAAAGATAAGATAATAATAATTAATTAAAATAATTAAAATAAATAACTAAAATATATTATAATAATAAATAAATAAAGTAATGATTATAAAATAAATACTTAAATCCATTTAATTAAAATAAATAATTAAAATAGTTAAAATAATAAAATAAATATAGGAAATAAAATAATAAATAAAAATGGGGTGACAAGTGGCGGCTCCAATAGATGCCACATGTCGCTCCCAAAAAAATCACAACTTAAATCAAAGAAAAATAAAAAAGAAATAACAAAAAGTGGTTAAATTGAAAAGTAATCAACATAAAAGTTTCTCATCTTGACGAATCTTTAATTTTTGTGATGAACTGAAAATCAAAATCAATCAACTGTACCAAAAGCATTTTTTGGGTTGCATCTCATAGGTATAAAATACAACATTTCGTGTTTTGTATTTTTTTGTTATTTCTTTTAAATAAGATAAAAAATAAAATAAACATAGAACAAATATTTACAACTTATTTATTTATTTTGTATTTTTAATAATTTAGAAAATAAACTGAATAAAATAAAGGATATTTTGGTCAATGTGTACAATATGCAATAGGGGCCCAAAACCCAAGTTTCATATACGAACTCTGATTTTTATGAAATTGGTCTTGTCTTGAAGGTCTTTGAATATATATTACTTTAAAAGTGAGTAGACCTAAATCAGACTCTGTATGAGAAAGATATTCACATTTTAAGGTTCATAGTCTTAAACTTGGATTTGGGTTTTATTGGACAATTTTACAAGTTATTATTTTTTTGATATTCTTCCTTTATTATTGTTAGTAATATATACACTATAGAGTTGATTTTATTAGATTTGGAATTAGTGTAAAATAAATACAAATAGGAGAAATATGATAATATAATTATGATTAAGTACTAGTGAATTTGGCTTCTTATTTAATGCATATATGATTGCTAGAATGCGAACATTAATTCAAAATGCATGAATGTGAATAATGCACAACAAATGAAAATATGCAGCTAATTGTTGGGGAACGAAGCTTTATCTTCAACTTTTAGAGTGATGAATCACATATTCATCAATTGCGCATCAACTTTTCATCTTCCTCCCTCTGTTTTTTCGATTTAGGAATAAAAAGGATATCAGAAAATTCTTTAGAAGTGTCATTGAAAAATACCCAAAAAAGCGAACCAAAAATTAAAAATTAGGACTGCTAATTCAACTTGGTCCTTAAAATCAAACGTAACTGATTCACTTCTTTATTATGGAGAGAGCAACCCCTTCATTGTATTCAAGTACTCTCCAGTTCGATAAGGTGCACACACTTAAGGATTAGAGATCAAAGCTCTGGACTTGGGCCCTAAGAGCTTGGACTGAATTTGGGTCCTGTTATTGCTGCAAGCACTTGCCTCTGACTTTAGTAGAAGTAGTCGTATTTAAGTTGGTGTGTTCTGCTATCTTAGAAACAAACTACCCCAGGAGACCACACTTGTAAGTTGGTAATATATTTGTTTGATCACCTAACTCTATAATTGGCAAGATTAACTACTGATCCGTCACGGTCTTCATTGTGTTGAGTAGGTGAATTAGGGGTTTGCTTTGTGCTTGTGTGTGTTTGGTGTTGAGTTGTGATCTTCTTCGTCTTTAGCAGTCACACTCTATTTTCTTTTCTTTATCCCTCCCTCCTACCCTTATTCGTCTTCTTCTCTCATCGTTCCTATTACTTAAGTCGTGTTGATGGATCGGTGTTTGCTTTAGCCGGATCTTGTGGCTCCCTTTTTTCATCACCATCACTGTTGTCCACCATGTCTTGAGGTTAGAACTACAACCAACCTGACGAGCGACCGATCAACTCGGGTTAAGTATCAAGAAATATCCAAGGTCGTTGCGACCCCAATCAATCAGACGGCTCAATCAAGAAGAAATAAACCACTCAGAAGAAATAAAATAGTGATGAAATGTAAGTGGTTCGCTATTTTATTTACCTGGTATAACCACCAAGGTCGAACACAAGGAGCACAAAAATATTATGAAGTAGTCAAATTTCTTAAAAGAAAGCAATTTTTAGTGGTTTTTAATTTTACAAATTTATATATTTTAATAAGAAGACAAAATAAACAAAAACAAGAAAAAGGAACACAACAATCTTTTTGTATTTTTCTTGAACGTTAAAAATACTTAGAAAATTAAGACAAAAATATTTTTTGGTTTTTGAGGTTTTAAAATGGTTTTTATAATTTTCCGTGGTTTTACAATTGTTTTTATAATTTTATAAAAAATCAAAAAGTTCTCAAAAATGAAAAAAGTGCAAAGCCAAGACTAAATTGCAAGTTGAAATTATTTGAAATGCCCTAAAATCCTGGATAGCAATTTTATGATAAAATATGAATTAAAATCTACAAACAATATCTGAAAATAGAATTTTGGGATTTTTTATGTTTTTATATGATTTTTATAAGTTTTTAGGTGTTTTGTGATTTTAAAGGCTATTATAAGAGTTTTTTCAAATAAAAGTAATGCGTAAAAAAACGTACAAAAAGGCAACTACAATAATTTTTATAGAATTCAAAAGTATTTTTCAAATTTTTATGATTTTTCTAATTTAGACATGGAATTTTTTTGTTGGTTTTTGAATTTTAAAAATATAAATGCAATGTAATTAATCTAATAAAATTGTAGAAAATATTACACACCGCACGAGTTAATAATAATTTTTAGGGGATTTTTCGAATTAATTTTCTATTTATTAAGTCGAAAATACCATATGTAATTAGGTACAGTTAACATGGACCTCATTGCAAATATTTTAAGTTTCAGGGCTAAACAATAACATATGATAAAAACCCAAGGGCCCAATATACAAATAGTCCTGCTAAAACGTGCAACATACTTGATCCAGTTCACATGGGCATAATTGCAAACTAGAAAACATAGTATTCAAAGCATAACACCATAAATGTTCAGGATAGAAAATGCAAATAACCCAAAGAACACGTGGAACTGCACGTGCGACAAATTGAGAGGAACTGCAATGCAAATATCAAAAACAAGAGGTCTAAACTGCAAAATATACGTGACTACAACTTTTATTTACCAGGCTAAAGCTAAATACATAAACAAGCAGGGGCTAAAAGGAAATATACCCTTGCAGGCGTGTGCAAGGCATGTGGGATGCGTGGAAGGCTCTCGTACAGGCGACAACTGACGGCTCTGATCTGCTCCGATAATGATCTAATGGTGCAGATGTATGGAGTAGGTGTACAGGTCTGATCGTGTCTCATGAGATCAAATAGCACAGGGAATGTCGGCCCTGATGGCAGTTAATTGTGAATCTGACACCTCTTACAAAAGGGGTGGTGGTGGATGGCTGACATGCGATCTGGAACCGGGGCACCCAATCAGGCGACAACTGAAGGTCTGGAAGAACTCGGCTCCGGCGAACTTAAATTGACAAAGGAGGAAGACCCACCGGCCTACCGATGTCGCTGAGAGGTCCAGAACAATTATGAAGCTCCTCCGCATCTTGTGGTGGGTTCTGATGGGTTGTCCGTTGGCTGGATGAGTGTGGTGGCGTTGACCGAGTTGGATCTGCTCCGTCGGAGCAATAGAAGTACTAGAAGGGGTCTTCCACGCGCGCTAGCACCTGAAAAAGGAGAGGCGACTCGGGGGCGTAGCTTCGGTCACATTTATTACATAGGGAGATAAGAGAAGCGACAAGGGGGCGATAGGTTGATCTTCGAAGTACGAGGAGGAAGGAGATTGGGCCTAATCTTGCTCTGGTGAGAAAGACTAAGGATGATTAGGTTGCAAGGGAAGATGGGTGTCGATTAGGCGTGACGATCAGAGCGGATGGGTGGGTGAAAGGTGGCTCCGATCAGCTGGTCGGATCAAGGGAACCGACAGCGGCGTGAAATGGAGAAGTCAAATCAAACAGGGAAATGAGAGGGTTGCAAGCTATAGCTGAAGGTCCGTATCAACTCCTGAGCTTCAGGCGAAGGCGAGCGTCAAGATGATGGCCTCAACCGAGCTATGACTGGCCAAGGAGGCTGAACGCGGTGGAGGTCCGGCCACGTAGCTTAAGCTGTGTCAATGCAGCACCAATCCGATCTCCGATGTTCGCTCCAAGCAGTTGTCACTCATCTTGAGGTATCTAGGGGTCTAAAGGGTGATGAGGAATGAGCTAAGATACTGGCATAGCGGAAGAGAGACTTTATAGGGTTCTTTAGGGGTCTGAAAAGATCAGCAAGAGGCGCACAACCCTAAGGGGATCTAGGTGATCCTAGGGATCCACAAGAATCTCAGATGTACGAGGATTTATGGGTCCAAATACCAAGGCAAGAGGAGGCCGGTGTCGGGTGAGAAAAAGTGGATAAGGGGCTTCGGCAAGAGGGGTTCGACCCGACGCGAGCTGGAAGGGGACATTGACCGGGGTAAACGTTCCAGACTGGACAAATAGAAATTCAGTATTTAAAAATAAAGAGAAATTCAATAAAAAATAGCAAATGAATTTGAAATAAAAAAAGTAAAATAAAAAATGTTTCTTATTTTCCAAAGTATTTTTTTGTGATTTTTAACGATTTTTATGAAAAATAAATTAATGTATATACATTATATAGTAGTATAATTAGGTATATTATACCTATGTATTATATACAAATATTTTTATTTTAATATTTTTATAAAAATACCGTTATTTTATATTTTATTTGTTTATAACATAATTTTGAGAGCATAAAATAATTTTTATTTTATTTTATTTATAAATTATTAGGGCTATATAATAAATAATGGTTGTGATATGTACGTGTATCTTTTATACAAAGGTTTGATGATTATATTTGTATTTTTCTTTTATTTTTCTGATTTTCATATTATTTTTATAATTTTATTAATACTATATACAAGAGTGGAAAAGAATAGAATAATTTTTTTATCAAAAATAAATAAATAATATGTAGAAGTGTATGTGATATATACAATACATAGTAGACCCTATCTCTCTCTACTTATTTTATTTTCTGATCAGGTCAAGTCTTGACCTTCTCTTGGGGTTTGGGTCACTCTGTATTTATTATAAATACATTATTCTTTTTTGACTTTATTATTTTATTTTTTCCAAAAATGCATGCTAAATATGAAATATTAACAAGAGCATGCACCAAGATAAATTATTATATTTATAGAAATTTACAAGGTATTTTGCCAAGAAGAAGAGCTAAAATAAAAGAATAAAGAGTGAGAATCATGGATTCATCACCCCCTATACTTTACCTTTGCTAGTCCCTTAGCAAACACTTATTTGGAAAAGAAGTGAAAATAAAAAAGAAGTAAAAAAGAAAAAGAACCAAAGTTGATTGTTAAACTTATCTTCATTAAAGTGGAGTATGGAGCTTGGTCAAACCTTTGGATTATTAGTTTGTTGGAAAATTATTGGGAAATAGGTTTAACACTCAACAACCTATAAGTTCCACTATTCTACGGTCAATATCCCTTAATAAACCATGTTAGAACAAGTCTACATACACAAACTCTAATGACTATGCATCTTTCCTTGTACTGTGTAAGTGATCTATAGCGCCCCACCTTAGAAATGACAAAGCAAAAACCTTCCTCAACAAGATAACTCTAATTCCCTAGTCTAGCAACTCTTTCCTCAAGGAGCGGGGTATTCCCTTCTATGTTCAAGTTTAACCAACTCAAGAAGAGGGGAAAGAAGAGAATGGACCGTGACTGGTGTAGCCACGTATCCCTTGGAGAAAAGCCAATGTAGCTAAGTCTTCAGTTGCAAGCTTCCATGAGATGAGAAGGTGGAATACATAAGCTTTGCTTATTCACTATATATACTCTGGCATGCATTTTATTTCCAATCAAGCATGTCCCCTTTTTTGGAATTTTTCATATTTTTGTAATTTTTTTATGTGCATATATACAACATATTTACATCGTGCATCATGTACATAAGGAGTTTTTCTTATTGAGCCAGTAGACTATCCCTCTTTTGAAGCATTATTGCAACCCACAGACTCTTGTATATAGACCTCAATGCTACTAGACTAGGTTGAGATGCACATCCCTCCCTAGAGGAAGACGAGAGGTTCCTTAGAAGTACTACCATCGTATGCCACTCCAAGTCAAGGAATTCTGCCTAATCACCACCTCATATGTGTTGAGCTACGTGTAAGGTGCGTGTCCAAGTAAAGCCATTGTCTCTAAGAGTCATGCATGCATTTTTAAATGTTCTACTTAGGCTCATCAAGATGACATGTGAACATAGCCTAGTGGACTCAAAGAATTAAGTCACTATAGACCTGAAATTCTTAACCCCATATCCTATAAGGTTCCTCTGAATTTAGGTGGATTAAGGTCTTAACCAAGCTCTATTTTCAAATTTAATTCCATACTAGTTTAAATGTCAACTATGATTCAGAAGAATATACAAGTAGATATGTACACAACTCTTTTTGTGCAATTTTTCAAAATATGCAAATTTCTATGAAAATTTTTGAATCCAAGGAAGAAGAAGTTTTGCAAAATATTTACAAGCATTTACAAACAAATTTTTTGCAAACTTTTATTTTTCAAACATTTTTCAACATTTTTTTACAATATACATAATTTTGATAAAAAGTATTTACAAAAGTTTTACAATCAAAATATTTTTACAAACATTTGTACAAAAATAGTTTTTTTACAAAAATCTATTTACAAACATTTCTGTACAAGAAAGATTTTTATGACAACAAAAAATTTTAAAGTTTTTATGATTTTTAGTTTGTGGTTTTTAGCCATGTTATCTATTAACACACTCACACAAAGTACGAGTTATGGCTAAAGTATATATACAATATATACGACACACCCTATACTTAGCTCGAATGATGTCCTCAAAGTGATCAAAGAGTGATGAAAGGAAGACATAACTCGTGAAGAGTATTTGGGAAGTGAAAAAGAATGTTATACTATAATGACGAATAAAAGAATGTAATGAATAGAGGTCGGTGATCCCCCTATACTTAGGATCAAGTAATCCTAAGTATAGAAATCTGTACACAAGGGGAAAACCGAGGGTTAGGATGTATAGGGTCTACCTCCACTATACTTAGGGTAAAATATCCCTAAGTATAGGCAGCAAAACAGAGGTAAAAAGAATTAAAAGATCAATCACAAGTCTGATACCCCCCTATACTTAAAATAAAGCACACCTTAAGTATAACTTAATCATGAGATGATAATGAGGTATTATACCAAAAAGAATGTACGATATGGACAACTGGATCTATTCAGCTTCGGAGGAGAAGTGATAATCAAGCATGAGATGCAAATGATGTGAGTCAAAGACCACATCTCATGAAAAATAAATAGGGGCAATGTCGACGATTAGCGGATCATGATAAATATATGGTTTCATGCGCTGATCGTTAACGCGAAAGGTGGATTTTGATGACACTTCAGATATATCAATACTTCCGTTGTCGTGCACCTATCAGACCACGTATGGTCCCTTCCTTTTGCTTTGCAACTTCCCTAGAAACAATCTCAACCCAACATCGTATAACCATACTCTCTGGTTCGGTTCAAACTATTTATGGCTGATATGAGAATCATGCCATATCTTCACTCTCTCCTTGTATTGTAGGCTACTCAAAAAGGTTGTATCTCTCAACTCCTCTAGGGCTGCCAACTACACTTTCCTTTGATCTCCTATACTCTTGGGATCCAATAATAACTCAGTGACTGCCCATAGCGATTTGCGCTTGATCACCACAGGTAAATGGCATGGCTTGCCATAAATGAGATGAAATGGAGATGTACCTAAAGGTGTCTTGAAGGAAGTCTGGTAGGCCCACAAGATCGAGTCCAAAAGTTGTGATCAATCCTTTCGGTCTAGGCGGATGACCTTCTGCAATATATTCTTGATCTCCCTATTTGATACTTCAGCAAGACCATTGGTCTGAGGGTGATATGGTGTGGTAACTCGATGGTCGATGTTGAACTCGTTAGCAAGGGCCTTTACCTTGTCATTGATAAAATGAGTCCCCCTGTCAGATATCAAAACTCTAGGTACCCTGAACCGTGAAATGATATTCTTCCTCAAAAATCTGCAAACAGTCTTAGCATCTACAGTTCAGCTGGGAATGACCTCAACCCCACGACTCACATAATCCACATCAAGCAGAATGTACTCAAACCCCTGAGTCTTAGGGAATGGACCCATGAAATCGATGCCCTATGTGTCAAAAACCTCACAGAACTGAATGGGTTGCATTGGCATCATATCACGCTGTCCATAGGTACCCATCCTCTGACAATTAGTGCACCACTTCATGAATTCATCAGAATCCTTGAAGAGGGTAGGCCATCATAGGCAGGATTGAAGCACTTTCTGTGTTGTCCTCCTCCCAGAGTGATGTCCTCCTGCCTCAAGCTTATGGTAGTATGTAAGGATGTTGTGGTGCTCATCCTGAGGAATGCACCGACGCCAGACGTTATCCCCTCCTTCTTGATAAAGGATGGGATACTCCCAATGGTACGACTTGGCTTTCGTGAGAAAGTCTCAAGTCGCTGCCTGGGCCAACCTTGTGGAACATTCTTGTCTACAAGATAGTTCACAATGTCAGCATACCATGGGAGCGAGGCAATAGCAAGGATTGCCTCATCTGGGACAGTCTTTGTAATAGGTGCAATCTGATCTGAATCCTCGAGGTTCTCTAAATGGGAGAGGTGATCCGCCACCGCATTCTTGACTCCAGGCTTATTCTTAATCTCAATATCAGACTCCTGGAGTAGAAGGATCCATGTAGTCAATCTGGCTTTGGGATCCTTCTTTTCCATGAGGTATCGATTGGCAGTGTGATATGTGAATATAGTCACTCTCAATCCAAGAATATATGACTTGATCTTGTCCAAATCAAAGACTATAGCAAGCATCTCCTTTTCCGTAATGGTATAGTTCCGCTGAGAGGCATCCAACGCCCAGCTAGCGTAGTGAATGGCATACGATAACCCATCCCTCCTCTATCGTAGCACAATCCCTACGGAAAAATCAGAAGCGTCCATCATGATCTCGAACCAATCGGAAGGCTGAAGGACAAGAGCCTCGATAACTAATCCTTTGAGAGTCTCAACTATGCTAGACACTTATCATCTACAATGAACTCGGTGTCTTCCGTCAATAGATCAGTAAGCGGTTGGGAAATACAACTGAAATCCTGAATGATTTGTCGGTAGAAACTAACAATCCCCAGAAAAGAATGCAACTACCGCAAGTTGGATGACAGATTGAGTTTCCTGATGATATCCACCTTGGTCGGATCAACCTCCATGCCCTTATTGGAGATGATATGACCAAGCACCGTCCCCTGGGTCACCATGAATTGCTCTTATCCTAAGATAATACAAGATGGACCTCAATACAACACTGAAGTACTCGATCTAGGCAATCAAGACAAGCATCAAACCTATCATCGTAGAATGAAAAGTCATCCATGAAGACCTACAAACAATCACCCACCCTGTCCGAGAAGATGGAAAACATGCACCTTTGGTATGCAGCCAGGGCATTACATAAACCAAACGGCATCCGTATGAAAGCATATATCCTAAACGGAGAGGTGAATGTCGTTTTCTCATGGTCTTCGGGTGCTATGGCCACCTAATTATAGCTGGTGTACCCATCAAGAAAGTAGTAATGACTCTTCCCAACTAGCCTCACAATAATCTGATCAATAAATGGCAGTGGGAAATGATCCTTCGTGGTGGCCCGCTTCAATCGACTGTAGTTCACACAGACCCTCCAAGAAGTGGGTACTCGGGTAGCTATTTTCTCCCCAGACTTGCTCATAATTGTAGTGACGCCCATCTTCTTGGGCACCACATGTAATGGACTAACCCAACTGGAGTCGGAGATTGGGTAGATAAAATTGACGCTCCACCATTTTGATATCTCGTTCATGACAACATCTCAAAGATTCGAGTTCTACCATCGCTGGAACTCATGCGAGGGCTTAGCGTCCTTTTCGAGATAAATATGGTGGGAGCACAAGACCGAACTTATCTCTTGGAGATCATCTATGCTCCATCCAATCACCTTGCATTTTCTTTCAAGAACCTCCATCAAATGAGATTCTTGATCTCTAGTCAAATCTGTTGAGATAATGACTGGGAACATCTCTGGATCATCCGCAAAGAATTGGTACTTCATCGACTGTGGTAAAGGCTTCACTTCTGGACAAATGGGAGCTGGCAAATCTGGTTTCAGAAATGTCTTAGGGAAGGCTGCCAGATCTGCATATGAGAACTCTCTCTATGTGAAAATTTGGCGAAGACGACCATGATGGTCTCTGTAATTTGTGCTGGCTCTATCCGTCCTAGTTGTCAGCTCTGTGGGAATCAGATATGGCAAATAATCATTAAAGTCATCCCAATCAATGCCTGACTCTGAGGGATCTAAATCAGAAGAACATGAAATGTATTCTGCTTCAATATCCTAACCGTAAACATTAGCCTCAAATGTGTCTGGTGATAAGAGTGTGCTCTCCAAACTATTGTCTGCCAACATCTGAAAATCTGTAGTATCCGATGGTGTGACAAGGGCTTGTGATACTAGGTCAGACCAAACTGCCTCATTATCTGTAATCGTAAAGTCACACTCCTGGTGGATGTCTCGCTCAGCATCTGTCATCTACTCTATGTCGCTCGACTGTTCGGAGCAGGCCAAATCTCTCGCTCTGATCTCCTCGATCATCTCTATTTGTATACTTTCTCCCTCGACGCAAAAAGTATACCTTCCCACTATCATTGTCGGACAATGCCTTAGACGTGGCCATGAATGGACATCCTAGTAGGATGGGGGTATCTGTCACAGACTCAAGGATCTCCATGTCCAATACAACAAAGTCCACGGGGAATTTCAGACCTTGAATTATGACGACCACGCCCTTCAATAAACCCTTCGACCTCTTGACAGACCTATCAACAAACTGAAGGATTGTCTTGCTCTGTTGAAGAGGGTTGGACTTGAATTGGTCGAGTAAGGCTTCCAGGAAAAGGTTAATAGAAGAGCCGCTGTCTAATAGGGTATGATCGAACCGCTGCTCATAGATATGGCATCTGACATATGGAGCTCCTGCATCAGGCCTCTTGGCTGGCAATCGGTTCTGAATGGCGAAACATGTGGCACAAGTAAGCACATGGATCTATGCGTTGTGGTTCCTTCTCTTCATCCGGATGGCAGTCTTATCTCTCAAATTCTTCTAAAAGAGAGGGATGTGCTCTAGTTCCTCTTATAGAGTCAATTGTATCTGGAATTGATCTATCATCTACTAGCTGAACTCTAGCTGGTGTGTCTTTTTTGTATTTTTTGATTTATTCCCCTTCGCTAAGCTGAGTGCTTGAGGGAAGGGTATGACTGACCCCTCTCCAGAGAGATAAGGGTCAGGAATAGGCTTCTGTGCAGGCAAAGGGATAAAATCCATACCAATATCATCATGAAATACATATGGACTCGAAGGAGATACAAAAACCTTTCCTCTATTCAATTTTTTGTTCTTTTCAAATTTTCCATTTTTCAGTATTTTCTTGAACTATCCTCAGATACATGATAAGGTAACACATTTGAAGCAAAACTGGTGGCCTCACTACCACCTGCAGCATCTGATATAGTGACATCAGCACTGCACTCTAGCCTGGTCTCTCTCAACAAGGTGGCATCAGTATCACCGTCTGCATCTGGAATTATGGCAGCCTCAGTACTGCCAGCTGGATCATAATCCTTGGCGGCTTCAACGCCACTGCCATCATCATCATGTGCAGCATCAGCACTATTATCCTCCTTATTTGGCTCTCCATAATCTCCATGAAGTCATCGCTCAAACAAGGCTCCATTGGCTGGCATCCTACTACTCCTAAGTGTCACGAAATCAGCATAAAACACATAGGAAAATATAACATCCAAAGTATCACTAGGATTGGTAGTCTCTATAAATTGTACCTGCTCAGATTTCCTCTTTAGGTTATTCAGGTTGGCTTCAATCTTAGCTGGTATGGAGGCCTTAGCCTTGATGATATCCCTCATCTCCTACCGGAACTCATCCATCTCTCACTGGAAGGATGCCTAGTGGTCAGAAAGAATGCGGTTGTGGTCATCAAGGGCTGGGTTCTCATATACAAGTCCATGAGAACCGAACGGGTTGCCTCACTTGAAATGAGCCTGAGTATGTTGGTAATGAGGGGGAGGCTGGGAGTACTACTTGTTAGGCTGTTGTGGCTACCTCCACTGCTATCCTTGGTGGTAGGGATAAGGACCCTGTTGGTGCTACTGCTGTTACTGTTGGGAGTGATGGGGCTGCTATTGCGGCTGGCTGCTTTGTCCGCCCTGAGCTGAAGAGTGCTGCTGGGATGAGGTGCCTCCGGTGGACCATCAGAATCCCGGGTTATCACGACTAATTCCAGGTTTCTATTGGTATCGGTTGTACAAAATCCCGTTGACTTCCATCAATGGCTCCTGCTCGAAAGGTGGAGGGGGAAGAACTGCCAAGGGCTGATCTGGCTAGTAGACCACCATCTGAGTGTCCTGAGACTATGGTGGCTGGGGGTAGTGCTGCAGCTGCTGGAATAGCTTTGCCTGGATGTGGTGAACCTGGTGGTATGTGGCAGAAGGCTGGGTGGAGCTGCTGCTGCTGGAATCAACCCGTGACCTGAGACGGGGATGCGGAGCCGTCTGTGCCTCCTGAAGACACATTATCCGAGTCTTCAGGACACTGAGTATTTGTGCAAACTGGTCGATCTGTGTAAGGCCCTAGTACTGCTTCTTCTCAATAATCTTGATATGGTCCATCTTCTCGCTGATAATCCCCATGTCAACGGTTGAGGACTTGGCCTGCACTACTACTGATGAAGTAGAAGGACCGACATTGTCTCGTGCAATCCTCTGATATGAGATCTCTTGAAGAAGGAGCTTCCCTTGAGTGTAGACCCTAGTCTGGGACATCATTGTGTAATTCTGAGCCACCTCCTTGTAGATGGCCCAGACTTGGTCCTCATCCTTGGGAAAATAGGACCCTCCACACGAGGCATTCACTAGCCCCTGCAGCTCCGGTGTCAGTCCATAAAAGAAACTCTGGAGTAGGTTGGGCTTAAATATATTGTGATGTGGACACCGGTCGATGAGCTCTCTGAATCGATTCCAAGCCTCGTGAAACTTCTTGTTTGGGATCATGGTGAAGTTGTTGATCATGGCTCGTGCTGCATTGGTCCGGTCGAGTGGGTAGTACTTGTTCAAGTACTCGATCCGGAGAAGCTCCCAGGTGGTGATATACCTCCCCAAATGCTTCAGCCAATAGGCTGCTCTGTCAACTAAGGAGAAGAGGAAGGCTATCATCTTGATCGTGTTCTCATCCACGAATCTATCATGGACAATACTATAGATCATCTCGAACTCCTAGAGATGGAGGTGCGTCTCCTCGGTAGCTAGCCCATGGAACTTGGACAGTAGCTGGATATTCTGGGGGTGAAGCTCGAAATCACCTAGGATCTCCGAAAGCTAAATTTAATGGTGGGTGAGAGTTGCACCAGGATTGTGCAACTATCTCATCGTTCGTGGTTATTTGGTTGGCTCCTACGACTCCTCTGGTCGTCCGTCTCCTCCTCTAGCTGCCGGTATCTCTCCACCGGCTGGTCTATGCAGCTCTCCTCTACCGGCTCACATCTCTGTCAGCTCTCGTCGCACCTCTACCGTGAATGCTCCTTGGTCTCTAATCTTCTGCTGCATCATCTCCAAGGAGGCTAGGAATGGTTGTTGATGGCAGCCTGGTCAAGTACATATGCGGATCCCTGCAGCTTCTCATTGGTGTGTCCCTCACTACTGGCCATCTCTTGGGTCTCTATAAAGGCAAAAGACCCCAACTCAGGTGCCGTCAAGTGAACATACAAATGTGATGGCCTCTTCTCAGGCACCTTAGGACTGGAAGAAGGGTGGTCGAGGGGGAACAGGGTGATAGCAAACTCAGGTTCAAAGAGTGGGTTTGTGCTCTCTGAAGCTGCCCTATATGAATGGAAAGGAGTGCTCGAAAGTGATGTTGTCAAAGGTAACCTAAGGGACCTCCTTCCCATCATCGTGATGTGAAGATTTATGAAGATGAGATCTGGATGAAAACAAGATGAGAAGACAAATCCCTTTTTCATCTACTCAACACTTGAGCTAATGACTTTGAAAGATGAGAGCGATTAAGCGAGCTCTTGGGAATCCAATGCTCCCAAGAGACTAGCCCGAATCTCGCAACTAATTTTCCCAGCCAGTATAGGTGCGGACCGTTTACCGGCTACCCAATCTGCCAAATCTGCTAAGGAAGTCCCGAATCGATTTCCGTCTACCCGGTGAAATCCTCATTGGAGAACAATTAGGTACGAGACTAGTAGTCTGAAGGGAGTTTGGATGTGGCTCTAGCCTAGTGTGCGGGTCACTCTCTCACTACAGATAAATCATTCAATGAGGGTGTGACTCTCCCCAAAACATGATTTTTGAGTGAAGTGTATTTTAGGGTCAAGTTTGCATTAGCGATCCTAATTTTATTTTGTTTTCACTTTTTAGGTATTTTATGAAATAGAAATAACGCCTAACAAATTTTTTGATTTCCTTGGTTATTTTGAGTCCAATAAAATAGGGGGAGGAAGTTGAAAAAGTCAATGTGTGATTCAAACACTATGATGCATGCAGAGATAGAAATGAGTACATGTCTCCAGCACTCTACATGCAGAGTGATCCACACATAAAAATAAAGATAGAAATAAAACTATTTAAATGATGCAACGAGGAAATCAGCCTTAGACGAGCAATTTCTATTAATCGTGAAGCATAATAGCTAACTATCGGGAATAAAGTTCGAAGTCCGGTCTCTGATGCCAATCGATGTCCACCACAATGGGTCCTACTAGCATTGTATATGACCTCTCTCGGCACGTGGACTCTAATCCCAATATGTCAACTTTTTTTGATTTATTTTTAGCTAGGTCCCATTACGATCTATTGGAACAAATATGCAATTAGGTGTGGGTCCTTAGCTAATTACATTGTAATCAACAAAAATCCTAAATCTAGGGGTTAAATCCTCGGGAATCAAATGAAAAAAAGGAGGTAAAAACAAAACACGAAAACCGCGGTGAGGTCTCCGAGTACACCGGTACTCGGTGAAACAGACCCCGAAATGTCTAAGTGTCCACAAGAGAGTCTAGAGTCTAATTATTACAATAAAAATATGGTTCAGCAAAAATAAACTAGTCTATGAAATATAACTACTTTCTCAGCTCCTTTGGTCCTCCACATGTACGGTCTCCTCTAACAGAAAGCCGAGGCGTCCTCGGGCGGTTCCTCGCACAAAAAGTGAAAAAAAAGTCTGTCAGAAAACAATTATATCAAATAGAAACAAAATTGGACAAAAATGAAAAAAAAGACTACTAAGTCTGCTCCCAGGCAACGACGTCATTCTGACGAGGGGCCGATCAATTATGGTTAAGTAACAAGAAATATCCAAGGTCATTGCGACACCAATCAATCGGACGATCAATAAAGAAGAAATAAACCACTCAGAAGAAATCAAATAGTCATGAAATGTAAGCGGTTGACTATTTTATTTATCTGGTATAGCCACCAGGGTCGAACACAATCGAAAATATTACGAAGTAGTCAAATTTATCAAAATAAAGCAATTTTGAGTGGTTTTTAATTTTGCAAAATTTTAATTTTTAGAAAGAAAACAAAATCAACAAAAACAAGAAAAAGGAACACAACATCGTTTTTGTATTTTTCTTTAAGGTTAAAAGTACTCAAAAAATTAAAATAAAAATATTTTTTGGTTTTTGAAGCCTTAAATGTTTTTGGTAATTTTCTGGAGTTTTGCAAATGTTTTTATAATTTTATGAAAATAAAAAATGCTCAAAAATGCAAATAGTGAACAACCATGACTAAATTGCAAGTTAAAATTATTTAATGCTTTAAAATCCTGGACAATAATTTTATGATTAAATATGAATTAAAATCTACAAACCAGAACTGAAAATGGAATTTTTGGATTTTTTTTTGATTTTACACGATTTTTATAATTTTTTAGGTGTTTTGTGATTTTTAGGGTTTTTCGAAGGGGGTTTCAAACAAATTAAAGTAAATAAAACACAAAAAAGGCAACTATAGTAATTTTTATAGAATTTTTAAAGTATTTTTCTATTTTTTTTGATTTTATAATTTAGACAGGGAATTTTGTGATTGTGTTTGAATCTTTAAAATATCAAAGACAAATCAATTAATCCAATAAAATCATAGAAAATATTACACACCAACAAGAGTTAATGGTAACTTTTAGGGGATTTTTCAAATTAATTTGCTATTTATTAAGTCCAATATACCATATATAATTAGGTACTGTTAATAAGGACCTCATTGCGAATATTTTAAGTTCCAGATCTAAACAATAACATCTGATAAAAACCCAGGGGCCCAGTATGCAAATAGTCCAGCTAAAACGTGCACCATATGTGATCCAGATTCATAGGGGCATAATTGCAAACTTGAAAACATAGTATTCAAAGTGTAACATCATAAATTTTCAGAATCGAAAATGTAAATAACCCAAAGAACTTGTGGGACTACATTCTACAGACTAAGAGGGATTAAAATGCAAATATAAAAAACAAGAGGTCCAAACTGCAAAATGTAGGTGACTACAACTTTTATTTACTAGGATAAAACTAAATACATAAACACGCAAGGGATAGAAGGAAATATACCCTTGCAAGCATGTGCGAGGCACGTGGGACATGTGATAGGCTCTCTTAGAGGCAACAGCTGACGGCTCTGATCTGCTCCGCTAAAGATCGGATAGTGAATGTCGACCCTGATTGCCGTTAATCGTGGATCTAATGCCTCTGACAAAAGGGGATGGGTAGACAGCTGAGATGCGATTTGGAACTAGGGGAGCCAATCAGATGGCGGCTGAAGTTGTTAGAAGAACTCGGCTCGGGTGAACTTCAATCGATTGAGGAGGAAGATCCACTGGCCTACCGATGTCGCCGAGAGGTCCAGAACAACCGTGAAGCTCCTCTGCATCTAGTGGTGGGTTCTGATGGGGCGTCAGACGACTAGATGAGCGTGGTGGCGCCAACCGAGCTGGAACTGCTCCGCTAGAGCAGTGGAAGTACCATAAGGGGTCTTTCATGCGCGCTATCACCTGAAAAGGAGAGGCAACTCAGGGGCATATCTCCGATCGGGTTTATTGCATAGGGAGATAGGAGAAGCGACATGGGGCGATAGGCTGATCTACGGTGTATGGGGAGGAAGGATATAGGGCCTAATCCTTCTCCGATGAGCAAGATTTAGGATGATTAGGTTGCTTAGCAAGATAGGTGTCGATTAGGTGTGATGACCAGAGCGGATGGGTGGTTGAAACGAGGCTCCGACTAGCTGGTCGGAGCAAGGGAACCAGCAGCGGTGCGAAATTAAGAATTCAAACCAAATAGGGAAATGAGGGGGTGGCAAGCTATACCTGAAGGTCCGGATCGACTCCTGAGCTTCAGGAGAAGGCAAGCGTCGAGATGATGGCCTCAACTGGGATATAACTAGCTAAGGAGGCTGAACGCAGTGGAGGTCCGGCCACGTAGCTTGAGCTACGTCGATGCAGCACTAATCTGAGCTCCGAAGATCGCTCCAAGCAGCTATCACTCAATTATAGGTAGCTAGGGGTCGAAAGGGTGGCGAGAAACGAGCTAAGATACTGGTGGAGCAGAATTTACACTTTATATGGTTCTCCAGGGGTATGGAAAGAACGACGAGAGGCAAACAACCCTAAGGGGATCCAGGTGATCCTAGGGATCCACGAGAATATCTGATGTACGATGATTCTCAGGTCCGAATACCATGGCAAGAGTAAGCCGGAGTCAGATGAAAAAAAGTGGAGAAGAGGCTCCGGCGAGAGGGGTTCGACCCGACCCGGATCGATGTCAATGTTCTAGCCTGGACCAATAGAAATTCAGTATTTACAAAACAAAGATAAATTCAATAAAAAATACAAATGAATTTAAAATAAAAAATGTATAAAATAAATTTTTTTATTATTTTCCAAAGTACTTTTCTGTGATTTTTATGAAAAATAAATTAATGTATATACAATATATAGTAGTATATATAAGTATATTATACCTATTTATTATATACAAATATTTTTATTTTATTATTTTTACAAAAATACCCTTATTTTATATTTTATTTATTTACAACATAATTTTAAGAGTATAAAATAATTTTTATATTATTTTTAAAAATTATTAATGGAATATAATAAATAATGGTTGTGATATGTCCATGTGTCTTTTAATAAAAGGTTTGATGATTTTATTTGTATTTTTCTTTTATTTTTCTGATTTTCATTTTATTTTTAATATTATTTACACTATATACAATAGTGTAAAAGAATAGAATAATTTTTTATCAAAAATAAATAAATAAATAAATAGTATGTACAAGTGTATGTAATATATACAATACATAGTAGACCCTATCTCTATCTACTTATTTTATTTTGCGATCAGGTCGAGTCTTGACCTTCTCCTGGGGTTCGGGTCCCTTTGTATTTATTCTAAATATATCAGTCCTTTTTTTCCTTTATTCTTTTATTTTTGTCAAAAAAATGCTAAATATGCAATATTAACAAGAGCATGCAACAAACTAAATTATTATATTTACATGTATTTACAGGGTATTTTGCCATGAAGAAGAGCTAAAATAAAAGAAGAGTGAGAAATATGGATTCATCACAACCTCTCGTCTCTTTGCCATTCTTCACCTTCTCTTTATCTTTATTCATCCCCACCCTCTTTGTTCCCTCTTGTTCCACTTTTCATTACTATTGGGCATGCTGAGCTAGAAGTTGAGGCTCGTGGAGATTACACTGAGCAGATGCAAAAATATAGACGATTTTTTCTATTGGGATGTTAGTGCCTTCATTGATAGATATTGTTGAGCAGTCAGATTCAGGATTGCAGTAAGTTTCTACATTGAGTCCCTTCACCATAGGTTTAGAGCTCATTTAGATGCTGCCTAAGTTTTCTGGGATGTGCACGAGGAGCCATATTTTCACATCTACGAGTTTGAAGAGTTTTGGATCACGAGTATATTCAAATATCACTTTTGAGGAGTTGAAGCTAAAGACCTTCCCTTTCTCACTTAAGACTAGAGCTTTGAGATGTCATAAAGAGTTTGGGAGGAAGTTCGCTACATAGGAAGACTTGGGCATTGTTTTTGCAGGGATTTTACCCCCATCATAGAGCAGATTTGATGCGGTCTATTATCAGATATTTTTCTCTAGACCCCTATGAGCCATTACATGATTCATGGCTAAGGTTTCTTGACCTCTTGAGGAGATTTTCGGATCATGGAATCTCGAAGAATGACATTGTACATATCTTCTATATGGGGATGACCGTCGAGCAGCAGATATTGGTCTATAACTCATGTAGACTTATACACATTCCGATGGGCCAAGAGAACTAAATCAAGTTGTTGAGACCAGTTCCTTCTGTAAGGACGTACATGTTTCTGGAGAATCTTCTTGATTTCCCTATTTGAACATTTTGCCAAGCCATTCGATTGTGGGTGGTACGGAGAGTCTACTCGATGTTCAATGCAGTATTCTCGAGTCACCTTCTTCACCTCTCTATTTATGAAATGGTTAGCCCCTTATAATAGAGAATTTTGGGAATCCTAAACTATGCATTGATGTTGTCTTTCAAAAACCGGCAGACGGTGCCATTGTTAATGGCTCGGTTAGGGATAGCCTCCACCAACGACTCACATAGTCTACAACAAAGCAGAATATATTCATACCACTAACTGCTTGGAAATGGGTCCATGAAGTCAATGCCCAATGCATCGAACACATCTGAAATCGGAATATATTTCAGGAGCATTGTGTCTCTCATTCCAATTGTTCCACCCATTTTTCGACAATTGGTGCATTTCTTCACAAAGTCTTCTGCATCTTTGAATAAGGTTGGCCACCAAAGGACACACTATAATACTTTTGTTGTTGTGCATCTTCTAGAGTGATGTCCTCCTCATTCTCAGGTGTGGCAATGCTCGAGGACACTATGAACTTCCTTCTGAGGAATGCACCACCTCCAGATGTAATCTGCCCCATCACAAAAGAAATATGGATCCTCCCAATGATAAAATGAATATCTGACAAGAATTTTTCGACGTTATGCTTCGACCAATCTTGTGGAGTTCTCTTGGATACAAGATAATTCACAGTATCGGTGAACTAGTGGAGCGAGTTGAATGACAGAAGTGCCTCATCATGAAAGATTTCAGTGATTGAAATTAAGCCCTGCTCAAAAGTGTCTAGCTCTAGCAATCTTGACAAATGGTCTACTTATGAATCCATGGTTTATCATCTCAATATATTGAACTTAGCAAAATCCCTGAGTAAAATATCAAATAAATGTCCATGAAATCAATAAATTAATAAAATGACTATTGAAAATAAAATACACTAATTATTAAATATTATATTGTACAAAATAAATTAGTAATAAAAAGCCGTAAAATAAAGGAGCTTTTCACCTACAAATATCTCAAACTTCATGTATTTTTAATAATTTCATTTCAACTCCTTCTCGGTTAATTCCATCTCTATCGTATTTTATAAAAATGTCTATAAAAATACAAAAATATAAATTAAATTTCATCGTAAATAGATACTCCTAGATCCTAAAGAGAATATGTCATAAAGTCCAACTTCCCATCCAAATTCTCGCACCTTAAGAACTCCAAATTTACCTAACTCACTTTTAAATTTCATGTTAGAAAATTATCTATCCAAAAGTGGTTTCATTAAAATCAGAGCTCGTTAGCAAAAGCTGAGTTTTGGGACTTAGTTGTATATTTTGTATAATGCAATAAATCTGAATTTGATATTTTTTGTACAAATCTAACCCTTTTTTATTCATTTCTTTTTCTATTAATTTTCTTACTGTGTATTTAATAAATGACATAATTAAAAAAAATCTTAAAAAATGTTTTGTCATTGAAAATAAGGCGAAGTGACTTTGTATATAATGTACATATTTTTCTTTCATCATTTTTAATTTCCTTTTCTTAATTACTATAAAATCTAAAAAAAATATGTTTTTGCTTTATTTTATTTCTAGTATTTTATTTTTTATTTTTAAAAATATCTTTTATTAAAAATAAAAAAAATTAAATTTAGAAAAGTCAAAAAATGTGTACATATTGTTTCTTTGTAGTATTTTATTTTATTAATGTTTATGTAAAATTTCCATTTCTTTTCTTTTTTTATTTCTCTCTTTTTAGTAACCTACATTATTTTATTTTCTTTTCTTTTATTTTTTTCATACTCTACAATAACTTCCATTCAACTCCATTTTCTTTTCTAACCTCCCATTCAACTCCTTAATCTCCACCTTTATTTTTATCCAACTTCCCATTCTTATTCTTTTTATTCTTCTCGTATTCTTAATTTTCCCTTTATCCGCCAATTCCATAAACAAGAGAGGAGAGAATTCCAGCCCTGCCGAAGCACCGCGGAGAGAGCTCCACCTTCAACGTTGAGCGATGACGAGTCTCTGACTTCTTCGGCCATTGGCGAGATCCGTGGAGCTTCTCTATGCGTGGTAGTTTCCTCCAGGTCTTTGCGTAGCCTCACATGCTCCGTTACATGCTCGAGGCCATGATAGGAGTTCAGCGTAGCAGCTCTGCCTTCTGGCGGAAATTCAAGTAAGTTTCCCATCCTCATTTCCCTTCTAATTTTATATTATATAACATCATTTTTTCTATCTTAGTCATATAAATTTTTTAATACCACATACAAATCACCATCACCCACTCCATCATCATCATCATTCACCACATCACCTTCCCTTATTATCATCTTCATTTTTATGCCCTGTTTAGAAAAAATAAATAAAATAAATAAAAGCAGTAGTTTTAAAAAAATAAAAAATACAAAAATCCAGCACCATCTACTGACCCTTCTTATTCCTCACATAGGTGGTGTCACCTCCACCTCTTGGTTGCATCGTCGTACGTGACCACGACGCCACTACGCCACCCCCTTCCCACGCCCTTTCGCCGATTGGTGCCTCCTCCAGCGGCCACCACACTGTCCCACCTTACTCCACCATGCAGAGTAGCCCCCCCCTCGCCGAACAACTGTGCCACCATTCAAACTCTCTCCATCATGCTGCCATAGTTACTCCGCCTCCAGTCTCTTCCCGCTGCTCCCTCCGCAGCGCACCCCAGTCATCGCCGATGATCACTCCAAGCAGTCACGCGCTGCTACCCTATCGTGCCCTAACCGCCTACAAAGAAGAAGATCATCTTCTTCTTATTTCCTTTTTTTATATTGTAAAAATTGCATTTTTATTTTGTCATATTTCTTTATTTGCAAAAATGCCCTTGTGCATAGTTTATGTTGCAAGTTTTATTTTCTATATTGCAATCAGGGCACTATGTTTGCATGGTAATTTAGACATCCATTTTGAATTATTTATTTATTTAAAAATATCATATTATTGAGCAACTAATTCTCTACCATTTGGTTATTTTTGTGGATTTTTGTGAGTTTTGGGTAATTAATTAAAATTGTATTAGCAAAAAATTACATATTTTACCCACTGTGAGATCTTGAAATCATATTTAATTCATATATGCTTTAAAAATTCCTCAAAAATCAGAAATGATGCCTTGAAATGTGTTTTAATTAATGTCCAAATTTTGTTTAAATAGGAGTCGTCATGTGCCTTCAATAAATTAGTGATTAATTTTAGTAATTGATTTTTAATTAGATCCATACATAATATTTTGCAAAATTCCAACTCTTCTGGATTATATATATAAATACCTTCTTGAGATAATTCGCTTTCTGGATAAATTGACATTGTGGATTTATTAGGAATTAAATACTCACAATCACTCTCCTTTCATTAAAAAATTCATAAGGCATTTTTTATTGTTGCATTTTAACCCTTAAAATTCCAAAAAAATGTGTTTTTTATTTATCACTGGATTATGTTTATAGAAAAATACAATTTGTCTAAATTGGATTAATCTCACATTGAAATTAATTTGGCTAAGTTGTGTGTTTTCTTGTTAACTTAATTCAACTACATTTTGCATTTGCATTCATTTTGTATTATAGAAAAATACAAAAAAATCCCATTGGAAACACAGATCTAAGTGATCTGAATTGACCCAAAGTTGTTCCCTTTATTCCCTGTTTTCGACCACAGACTTGCTCAGAATATAAATTAAAAGCCGAGACACTCCTCGCGGAGATCTTTTCTCGGTTCTGATTAATTGGCTGAGTGCCGTGCAACAATGAGTACAGCTTAATATACCCACTTAAGCAATTCGTAAGATGGCATAATTGCTGGGGAGGCAACGCCTTAGGGTTTAATTTAGAAAAATAGATTTATGCTTTCCATCACTCGGGTAGTCTGACCCCCGAGCCACCTTGTAATTAATCCATTTTTTCTTTTTATTTCTCTCAATTATTTTTCTACTCATTTTTGTATATATTTTGTCATTTATCTCTTTAATATAAATTTCTTTTTCCTTGAGAGGGCTCGGTGAATTTGGAGTTCATCGGAGGTCGACGGACGTGACGCGCACCCACTACTAAAGACCAAGGAAGTTTTAATTTATTTTGAGAGCCTTTTCACTTTTGTAAATTTTTGTAATTATTTTGTTGAAATAATTTAGATAATTTGCTCATTTATAATGGATCTTGTTTGAAAGCCGTGCGTGTATCAGGACTGGACCTTTGACCCATTCGTGGTCGTGTGGTTGATTGACATAGAATCGGACTTGCACTCGCGGCTCTTAGAGCATTTTTACTAAAATATTTTTATTGCTTGTGCTCGTAATCTTTAGGACCTCACATCACATTTAACGAGACACACTTAGACCGCAGAGATATTAGTCAAATTAAATTGTTCGTCACTCGCTAATAGAACTGCCTGTTTAGGAACAATTTTCTCATTTCCATCTTATATAGTATAAAATTTCAATTGTACCCTCACATAGGTGTCGGTATCACTGCAAGTCTTCTAAACTGGTAATGCATCATTGATTTCACTATTTGTATCGATTTTTCTCGACTCCCTTCCCCTTGGTTTTGAAACTTAGGTTAAAAGAAATTGGGATTGATCGTTACACATGCTATGTTTGGTGGATTAATCAAGTAATAATCGAACTTAAAATCAGGACTGCTAATCAGAACAAATTGACTAAAATTAACACTTGTTTTTGGGAGAGCAAAACTCTCATTATACGCTTGTGCTATTGTGATTGTTGAGAGGTGAGGACACATCCTTAGGATAGTGCCCAAAACCTACTTTTAAGCCTCGCATAATTGCATGTATACCTTGATCTATCACCTAATCAAAACTGAAAAGAAAAACAGCCAGACTCTTGTGACCGCCACATTGTTGAGTAGGTAAACCCAGGGTTTGTTCTTGAGTTTGTCTATTTTATGTGTTATTCGGTGCACTTGCATGCTTTCTTCCTCGATCTGCTTCATTGTCCCATCTCTCTTCAAAGATGTCGGGATATTGGTCCTCATATCCAGGTCACTCATCTTTGACCATATTCCGATCATCTCCAACCTCTTATTCCTTCTCATACCCACACCCCGATCATGAAGTCACAACTCCTCCTGACTTCCCCACTTCTTTGTACTTCTCACCTACCCCCACATTCTTACACCCCTGACCCACATCCACCCTGGATTGACTCACCATATTCTTATCCACTTGCTGGAATTAAGGAACAAATCGAAGAGCAAGCCACTGCTGAGATGAATGATTGACAGAATCAGTTAACCCTGAGTTGGGACCGGACAACAATTGACCTATACATATCCCGACTTGACCTTAGAGTACAACTTGGTTGACCAAACAGACCGAATGGAGAGGCCTGTACTACATGATCTTCCTGACTTGATCAACCTCAATAATCAAGCCCACCATTGACAACCCTTCATGCCACCCATTCGGAGAGACGACATATATAGGGGATTGGATTCATGCGACCAATTTATAGCCCCCCTGTATACTGAATCCACCTTATGAGGCTCCGACCAACATCTTCCATATAGATGGGTCATACTCAATCCAGCATTACACGCTTGAGTCAAGGTGTGTTGAGTATAAGATCATGAGTTCTCAATAGTATCCTTCAACTGAGCAGACTTCTCTCATGATGTGTCCTAAGAACTTATTGGATGATGACATTTCTAGACCAATCAAGAGTCCATGTATGAAAGCGGATCATGGATTCACGGATTGAATTTTAAAAACCAAGAAGACATCGGATTGACCACACGTCATGTACAGTTGGAGTCCATTCTATCTCCCTCTTCTACTAACCACATTCCCTCAAAACCAGAGTCCATACATTTTCCTATTCCTCCCTCACCTATCAAAAAGACCCAAAAAATTGAAAAACCCAAAAACACCATAAAAATTGAAAATGGAAAGAACCAACAAAAAATGGACCCTGTAGTTAGGGAAGCGATTGATAGAGGGTTGATTTTTGAGCTTCCCTTAATAATGGACATTGAACACTTTCCCAACCTCAAAAGATTTGTGAGAAGTAAATTGATGCCTAAAAGGTCGGGCAATAAGAGGACAAGTACAGAGAGACACATAGTGTCTATGGCCACCTCTTTGGTGAAGGGAAGAAAAACCAAGAGCCACAGAGTGAAGCAGTAGCCTAGGTTTGACTGTGAAATCAAAGACACTACCTTCACCCATGCAGGAATCGATGTTAACTCACCGATAAATATCCTCCCGACCTTCATGTTTGCCAAGCTCAAACTCAGACCAAGCAAGAAGACAAGAGAGATTGTTCAGCTGGATGATCGGTCTATAAAATGGGTGAGAGGAACCATTTCAGCCATCATTACTTTCCAAGGTGTTCTACTCCAGATAGACTTCATGATCATTGACATAAAGCACCGAGGAAAGTTCAACCAGTATCTGATCATTCTCGGGAAGCCGTTCTTGGCCTTGTCTAGGGAAACTATAGATTGCAAGACTAAGGAGATTGATTTCACTACATTAGGAGCACTCTGACCTCACCCAATCTTTGAGGACACATGATATTCAAAGGTAACCCGTAAAGTCACAGACATCAGTGACCTCTAAGAGACAATTGAGTCATGTCTCTCTACTACACTTGAGATACCAATCGTCTAGACGACCATTAGTTCAAAGACTCCCTACACATCCACATCACCCACTATTTGCATGACCACCTCTGTGACAACTTCTAAAGAGGACTCATAACCAGAAGCTGCCTCTGAGTTGGACATGATCATTTCTGATTTCCTTTACTATTTAGATGATCCGATGCATGAGCGAACCAATGCCAAGCCAATTGAGAACACTATGCCATACCAGAGACGTGTACTAACCCTGCAGGAGTATTACAATGCATATGGTGACTCATCAGATGATGAACCCCTGGTCAACACCTCACACAAACTACATCTAGGACCTACACCAAAAGAGACAACCGGGACCCAATTGACCAATCTCGATAAATCAGTTGCTACATACTCTATTTGGTCATCTAGTAAGAAGAAGAAGAGTATTGATTCCTCGAGGTGTTACCCTGAACTCCTCAAGACGTATCACTCTCCTCTTCCTCTTGATGCTTCAGGTTCTATAAAACTGGCTAAGAAAGTTGATGTTTACATACAAGAGAAGGAACTTTCTAGGGAGTCCTCATCAGGTCTGGATGAGGTGATCTATATGAGTGAGATCAGTTCGGCTATTCTTAATCTATATTTGAGCAAGCGCCGTGTGACGACCCTTGTTGGACATTCCCTACTCCTCACTATTATTCCCCTGAGGACGACTCTGATGGATACATATATGTATACTACCCACCTCCTCGCTCCCGCAAGAAGGTCTGTCACAAACCTTCTTGATCCTTGTATATTCTCACTCCTCCTTGTATAGATTTTTCTTTCTTTTATTTCCCTCCCTTCCTCGTGATTCGCATCACTTGCCCTAGTTCTGTATCGTTTTTATTTTGAGGCTATACTTAGGATGACTAGAACCTAAGTATAGGGTGGTGAGTGACCCGAGTTGCTTTGTCTCTTCTTTTTATTTTCTTTTTGTATATTCATTTCCACTCTCATCGGTCCCCCAATCTTGTGTTCTCTCCAATACATAGGCTAACTAGAGCATAAATATGGGGGGTCGATGCCCGTTGTGTATTCTTCAATGCTCTTATTTTCTTTTTCTCTTCTATTCTTTTCACCCACTTATGATTAGTATGAGGTATAGATTTTTGTCACATAATTCCATGAGGACATATCACATGTTAAGTATAGGGGGGTTTGTATATATTACATATATACTTTACCTATATCTCGTACTTTGACTTGTTTGTAATTAAAATAGGCAGTTGTGGGCAAATTGTTGTAAGTAAGAGGTATAACAAAAACAAACTTTTTCATAAAACAACACTTTTTCAAAAGAAAAAAAAAACTAAAAACTCTAATTCTTTTTTCAAAAATTTTCTCTCCTTGCTATTTTTTTTAAAAAAAACTCTTTCTGAAAAAAACAAAAATATTTTCAAAAAAATCTCTTTAAAAAAACTTTTTTAAGAAATCTTCATCTTTCTTTTCAAAAAAAATTAAAAAATATTTTTCAAAAAAAAGTGCATCCTTTCTTATTTACCTTTCTTTAAAAAACTTTTGAAAAAAATAGCAAAAACCTTTTTCAAAAGAAAATCTTCTTTCTTATTTCCCTTTTTTCATAACCTTTTCAAAAAACCAAAAAAAATATTTTCAAAAAATTGTTTTTACCCCATTTATTTGTCAAAAAAAACTAACTAATGAGTTGGTTTAGTCCTTGACCCTTACACATTCACTCAAGACTAGTGAAGTTCAAGAACACTTGGTTTATGAGGTCTTGAGATTTTGAGTTAATAAGCCTTAGTCTTTAGGGTCTTTGACTTAATTATTCACATTTTCCTAGTTTGAAAGATTTATGTGCTATATTGCTGATGAGCGGCCCGAGCGGCTAAGGGTAAAAATGGTATCAATGATCATTGCGACCTCAACCATTCAGATCAGACTCAACAAGAAAATTAAGACCACCAAAGAATAGAAATCAATCAAGCAAAGACAACGGTCTCGCTAATTTATTTTACCTAGTATAGCTACCAGGGTCGAACACAACGAGCACGTAATGCTAACGCTACGAAGTAGTCGGGAATCCAAGAAAAAACAAAGGAAATGGTGGTTTTTAATTTTTCATTTTTTATGATTTTAAAATATGAGAAAAAGAATAAAAAAACCAAAAATCAACACTTAACCAATTATTTAAAGACTAAAACATTCTCAAAAATTCAAAATAAAAATATTTTTATGTTTTTAAAATATTCAAATGTTTTTGTGGATTTTATGGAATTTTTCTGATTTTTAATGAATTTTCTAAAAATGAAACGAAATCAAAAACAACAAATAATGTACAACTGAGATCTAAGGCAAGTTAAAATTACTTAAAATGCCTGTAAAATCTCAACAATATTTTTATGAGAAAAAAATAAAACCTAACTACATCAACTTAATACACATTTTTTTGGAATTTTTATGAATTTTTAATGATTTTTAGAAGATTTTCTCTCTTTAAATTTTTATCATTTTTATAAATGGGAATAAAACAAAAATTGGAATGAAATGAAAACAACACAAAACAAAAAACAAGATTTTTTCTGAATTTTACAAGGGTTTTTAATATTTTTAGTTTATTTTTAAAAATAAACAGGCGATATTTTTAAGGTTTTTCAATTTTTAAAAATGCTAAACGAAAACAAAATAAAACAAAAAATTCACACAAATTCCTACACCAAAATGCAATGAAAACATGTTTCTAGACCAAACAATATCACACATAAAAACTACAGGGTCATATCTGCAATTTTCACATCAAAATTCTTACATGTCTCGAATCAGTACGAACAGGGGTATAATTGCAAATAATGAAACTATAACTTCGAATCATAACAGAGAATAAGTTCAGGATAATTAATGCAAATAACCCATAAGTACACGTGACGAAGCACGTGAGGCCACACATGAAGGACTAAAATTCTTATCAGAATAACTACAAGGGAAAGGATGCAAAATGTCCCACTGTATACTTTTATTTTACAGACTAAATGATAAATGAAAATAAATACAAGGTGGGCTGAGCAATTTACCCATGCAGCACGTGCGCTGCACGTGGAGTGGACATGTGGCATGCTCTGAGTGGGCGAGGGCACGCGGCTCTAGCGCTGGTAGCTGTCAGATCCATCGATCGTCTGAAGTTGCGAACGTGGGCAGTACGGGGGCCATCATATCTGACATCTAACGGCATGATAGCTGCTAAAGATGGATGGCGAGGATGGCATCTGGGCGAAGGAGTCGATCCAACGGCGGAGAGAGGCACTGGAGGAACTTCACCTGGGCGTGGTTCACCAGAGCACCAAGGGAGATCGACAACTCCGATGAATAATCATATGGCGGTAAATGAATCGTGGAGCCCGTCTGCATCGGGGGTACAGATCGGATGGGCTCGCTGACGTTCAGATCTCCGGGACGGTGGCTGGGACCTGGGCGGGCTCCAGCGAAGCGGGTCGAAGGTGAACTGGTGTGTCTCCACGTACGCAAAGCCCTACAAGGCAAAGCTCAGACTCGGAGCAAGGCTTCGGTCAGGGTTATTGAATCAAAAATGAAGGGAAGTGACGATGAATGAGAAGGGGCTCTCCGGCAAAGTGAGGGATGAGACCTAGGGCCTAATCTTGTCTATCCGAGCCTAGATTCAGATGATCAGATGGCGATGGAGGATGGAGGGTAAGCTGGGTCGTTGATCGAAGCGGGTAGATGGGTGTGATGAGGCTCCAACAGGTTGGTCGGAGCTTGCAGAGCGGCGGAGGTGCACAAATGAAAGATTCGAAGGATATTGGAACTAGGATCAATATAAAATCTACCAGAGGGTCCTAGCGTGATCCTGCACTCCAGGGTGTGTAGTCGGTAGTGGTCGTTTCCCCAACCTCACTGCGACTGGCGGAGGAGGCTCGTCGCGGTGGCGCTCTGGCCACGAGACTTGAGCGTCGGCTGCAGCGCTCCTCTCCGATAACCAAGGATATCCTCCGATTGTTGTCACCAAGGCAAAGGATTCTAGGGAAGCAAAGAGGGGTGCAACGCGAGCTTGCGTGCTGGGCATGCGAGTGAAGGATATATAGTGCGTCCCAGGAAGCTTGGAAGAATCAGGGCAAGCACGTGAATCGAGGACGATCTGCATCTCCCTCGGGATTCGCGAGGATTACCGATCCACTGGGGAGATGCAGGTAGAAAAATCGGAGCTAAAGGATGTAGGATGCGCTCAGGAGAATTGACAGAAATCGGGGCATGAGCCAGATCCGCGCGCGAGATGGTCCGGGAGGGGTAGTTGACCAGGGTCAATATCCCTCCTAGACTAATCGGAAAATAGCTGGTCAAAAAGAATTGTAAAATAAATTAAAAATAGAAATTGATTTTAAATTAGAAAGTGTTCAAGATAAAAAAATATTTATTATTTTCTACACTATTTTTTTGTGATGTTTATTTATTTTTATGAAAAATAAATTATGGTATATATAATATACTATATTATATACAGTATAAAATACCTAAGTATTTTGTACAATTATTTTTATTTTCTTATTTTTGCATAAATACCCAAATTTTTTAATTTATTTATTTTAAACATAATATTTGGGATATAAAATAATTTTTGTTTTATTTTTATTATTTATTTATAAGTGTAAAATAAACTAAGAGTAATACATATATACATGTATTATATACAAGGAGAAAGAGATTTTTATTGTATTTTATTTTATTTTTGTACTTTTTGTTTTGATTTTAGGAATATATACAAGGGGATACAAATACCTTTTTATTTTTATTTTTGTAAAAATAAATTATATACATAAGTGATAAATATGTATAAGGTAGAGTGGCCCTATCTCTCTCTACTTATTTTATTTGTTCACAAATACATGCTAATTATTAAATATTAATAAATGCATGCTTGTTACTAATTTATTGTATTTACAACTATATACATAATGCTTTGCTAAGATATTTAGCTAAAATAAAAAAATAAAGAGTGATGAATGAGGATTCATTACCCCCCTATACTTTACTTTTGCTAGTCCCTTAGCAAACACTTATTTGAAAAAGAAGTGAAAAGAGAAAGAAAACGAAGAAGAAGGTGACTCAAGGTTGATTATTAAACTCGTCTTTCTTAAATTGAATTATGGAGCTCGGTCAAACCTTTGGATTATTAGTTTGTCGGAACCTTATTTGGACTTAGGTTTAAAATTCAACAACCTCTATGTTCCACCAATCTATGGTCAAGACTCCTCAGCAATCCAGATCAGAACAAGTCTACATACACAAACTCTAATGACCATGAGTCTTTCCTTGTACTGTGTAAGTGATATGTAGCTCCCCACATCAGAAATGACAAAGTGACAACTCCCCTCAACAAGGTAACTCTAATGCCCTAGTCTGGCAACTCTTTCCTTGAGGAGCGGGGTATTCCCTTCTAAGTTCAAGTGCAACCGGCTCAAGAAGAGGAGGACGAAGAGAATGGACCATGGCCAGTGTAGCCATGTATCCTAGGGAGCCCAACCAGTGTAGCTGAGTCTCCCTGCTGTAAGCTTCATGAGATGGGCATGGGTAACATAAGCTTTGCTTTATTTGGCTATATACACTCCGGTGGGTATTTCATTTTCTCTCAGACCCACCACTTTTTTTGAGTTTTTCTTTTCTTTTGCACTTTTTTTTATGTGCATATGTACAACATATCTACAAGGTGCAACATATATACATAAGGAGTTTTTCCTCTTGAGCCAGCAGGCTATCCCACTTTTGAAGCATTGTTGCAACCCACAACTCCTGTCTTTAGACCTCAATGCTACCAGACCAAGTTGAGACACACTTCCTTCACTAAAAGAAGACGAGAGGTTCTGCCTAGAAAAACTACCCTCGTATGCTACCCCAAGTCAAAGAAGACAACCTCCTCACCACCTCATCCGTAGAGAGCTAGGTGTAAAGTACTGGTGCAAGTAAAGCCATTGTCTGTGACAGTCATGTGTGCGTTGTTAAGTGTTCTACTTAGGCTCATCAAGATGACATATGATCATAGCCTAGTGGACTTAAAGAATTAAGTCACCATGGACCTGAAAAGTTTTAACCCTAAGCCCTATAAGGTTCCTCTTACAATTAGGTGGATTAAGGTCTTAACCTCTCTCCATTTTTCAATTTAGTTCCAGGCTAGTTTAAATGTCAACTCTGATTCAGAAAAACTGTACAAATATACAAAAATGTTTTTGTGCAAGTTTTGAAAATGTGCAAAATTTTTGAAAAATGTTTGAATGAATGGATGCATGGATGAATGCAGAAGATTTGCAAAGTATTTACACTCATTTACACATGGGTTTTTGCAAACTTTTTATTTTTTAAACATTTTACAAAAAGTTTGTACTATATTCATAATTTTGATATCAAATTATTTACAATCTCTTTACACACAAAACATTTTCACAAACATTTGTACAAAAATAATTTTGTAAATAGCTATGTATGTGCAATAAAGAATTTTATGACAAGAAACATTTTAAATTTTTATGGATTTTTAAGGATTTTAGCCATTTTATTTATTAACACACTCACACAAAGTACGAGTTATGTCTAAAGTATATATGAAATATATTCGACACCCCCTATACTTAGCTCGGACGATGTCCTCAGAGTGGATCAAGAGCGATGAAGAAGACATAACTCGTGCTTAGTATAGGGAAGTGAAAAGGAAAACTATACTACAACGACAAATTCAAGAATAGAATGAAAAAGAATCTCGGTGTTTTCCCCTATACTTAGGATCAAGTAATCCTAAGTATAACAGACTTTACACAAAGAGAAATCCGAACGAGAGATTGTACAAGGTCTACCTCCCCTATACTTAGGGTAAAATATCCCTAAGTATAAGCAGCAAGATAGAGGTAGAAAGAATCAAAAGAAAATTAAAAGTCTGACACCCCTTATACTTAGGGTAAAGTACACCCTAAGTATAGAATAATCAAATATGCAAATGGGGTGTTGGATTGAAGAATGGTGTGATATGGACATCTCGATCTATACAAGGCAGAAGACAGTGATAATCAGGCGCAAGATGCAATAGATGTGAGTCAAAGACCACATCTCACGTAAAATGAATAGGGGCGACGTCAACGACCAGGGGCTTATGATCTAGATATGGTTTGAGCCACTACCCATTAACACAAAAGGTAGAGTCAGATGACATCTCAGATATGTCAATGCTTCCATTGTCATGTACCTTTCGGACCAGGTATGGTCCCTTCCACTTGCTCTGCAACTTCCCTGGAAATAATCTAATTCTAGCATCGAACAACCATACTCTCTGTCTGGGCTCGAACTGCTTGCGGCTGATATGAGAATCATGCCACTCCTTCACTCTCTCCTTGTACTGTAGGCTGCTCGAAAAGGCTGCATCTCTAAGCTCCTCCAGGGCTGCCAATTCTGCCCTCCTCTAGTCTCCTACACTCACTGGATCCAAAAGTATGTCTGTGACAACCCAAAGTGACTTATACCTAAGCCCAACAGGTAAATGGCAGGGCTTGCTATAAATGAGATGAAAGGGAGATGTACCCAAAGGAGTCTTGAAGGGCGTTCGATATGCCCACAAGACCGAGTCCAAAAGCTGTGACCAATCCTTTCGGTCAGGGTAGGACCATTGGTCTGAGAATGATATGGAGTTGCTACTCGATGGTCAATGCTGAACTCGCTAGCAAGGGCCTTTACCTTGTCGTTAACGAAATGAGACACCCCATCAGATATCAACACTCTAGACACCCCGAACCGTGAAATGATATTCTTCCTCAAAAATCTGCATACAGTCCTAGCATCTGCAGTTCAGGTGGGGATGGCCTCAACCCAACGGCTCACATAATCAACGGCCAACAGAATGTACTCGAATCCATGACTCATAGGGAATGGACCCATGAAATCGATGCCCCATGCGTCAAAAACCTCACAGAAATGGCTGGTCTGCATTAGCATCATATCACGCTGTCCACAAGTGCCCATCCTCTGACAGTCAGTACACCTATTCACGAATTCATCAGAATCCTTGAAGAGGGTAGGCCACCATAGGCCAAATTGGATCACTTTCTATGTCTTTCTCCTTCCAGAGTGATGTCCTCCTGCCTCAAGTTTGTGGCAGTAAGTGAGGACACTATGGTGCTCCTCCTGAGGAATGCACCGACGCCAGACGCTATCCCCTCTTTCAAGATAAAGGACGGGATCCTCCCAATGGTAGAACTTGGCCTTCGCGAGAAAGGTCTCAAGTCGCTGCCTGGGCCAACCTTGTGGAACTTACTTGGCAACAAGATAGTTCACAATGTCAGTCTACCACGGGAGCGAGGCAATAGCAACGATCACCTCATCTAGGAAGGTCTCAGAGATAGGATCAATGTTCTCAGAATCCTCAAGATGCTCTAATCGGGATAGATGATCCGCCACCATATTCTTGACTCCAGGCTTATCCTTAATCTCAATATCAAACTCCTGGAGTAGAAGGATCCATCTAGTCAATCTTGCTTTGGCATCCTTCTTTGCCATGAGGTACCTGATGGCGGTATGGTCTGTAAAGATAGTCACCTTAGATCCAATGATGTATGATTTAAACTTATCTAGGGCAAAGACTATGGCTAGCATCTCCTTCTCAGTGACGGTGTAGTTTCGCTGGGTGGCATCCAATGTACGGCTAGCATAGTGAATGGAAAATGGTACTCCATCCCTCCTCTGTCCCAGCACGGCCCCTACGGCAAAATCGGAGGCATCCGTCATGATATCGAATGGGAGAGACCAATCAGGCGGCTGGAGGACAGGAGCCTCAACAACTAGACTCTTGAGAGTCTCAAAGGATGCAAGACACTTATCATCCACAATGAACTCAGTGTCTTTGGTTAGCAAATCAGTAAACGGTCGGGTAATCCTGCTGAAATCATGAATGAAGTATCGGTAGAAACCGACATGCCCCAGAAAAGACCGTAATTGTCGCAAGTTGGACGATGTACTGAGTTTTCTAATGATATCTACCTTGGCTGGATCAAACTCCATGCCTCTGTTGGAGATGATTTGACCAAGCACCATCCCTTGAGTCACCATTAAGTGACTCTTCTCCCAAGATAACACTAGATGGACCTCGATGCAACAATGAAGGATGCAGTCTAGGCAGTCAAGACAAGCATCAAACCCGTCGCCATAGACCAAGAAGTCATCCATGAAGACCTCCAAGCACTCACCCACCATGTCCAAAAAGATGGATAACATGTACCTTTGGAATGTCGCCGGGGCGTTACATAGACCAAAGGGCATCCGTCTGAAAGCATATGTCCCAAAGGGACATGTGAATGTGGCCTTGTCCTGGTCTTCGGGCGTAATGGCCACTTGATTATATCTTGAGTACCTGTAAAGAAAGCAGTAGTGACTCTTCCTAGCTAGCCTCTCTATAATCTGATCAATAAAAGGCATCGGGAAATGATCCTACTTGGTGGCCTGATTCAATCATCTGTAGTCCACACAGACCCTCCAAGAAGTGGGTACCCGGGTAGCGATCTCCTCTCCAGACTCACTCATAACTTTAGTGATGCGCATCTTCTTGGGCACCACATGCAATGGACTAACCCAGTTGGAGTCGGAGATGGGGTAGATAAAATCAAAGCTCCACCATTTCGAGATTTCCTTCATGACAACCTCTCGAAGATTCGGGTTCAGCCGTCGCTGGAACTCATGTGACGGCTTGGCATCCTCTTTGAGATTGATATGGTGGGAGCACAGGGGAAGAATTATCCCCTGGAGATCGGCTACGCTCCATCATATCGCTTTGCAGTTCTTTTCAAGAACCTCCATCAAACGAGATTCTTGCTCTCCAGTCAAATCCGCTGAGATAATGACTGGGTGCATCTCATGCTCGCCCGTAAGGAACCTATACTTTAGCAACTGCGGTAAGGGCTTCAGCTCTGGACAACTGGGAGATGGCGGATCTGGTCTCTGAAAGGTCTGAGTGAATGCAACCAAATCTACATGGGAGAACTCTCGTAGAACCTGAAAATCTGATGAAGACTGCTCTGTTGATGTGTCTGTGCTCTGAATGGGATCAGTCTCCACCCTAGCTGCTGGCTCTGTAGAAATCAGATATGAAATCATATCATCAAACTCTGCCCAATCAATATCTGACTCTGAGGGATCTGAATCTGAATCAAAAGAAATATCTGCCGACTCACTATCTGGAACGCGATCTGCTGTCTGAGTTGTATCATGTGCCAAGAATGCGCTTTCCCAGCTCTCCTCTACTGGAATCTATGCATCAGCGGAATCTGAAGGTGAGAGGATGGCTCGTAAAATTGGGTCTGACCAAGCTGCTTCATCATCTGTGATCACAAAGTCGCACTCCTAGTAGACGTCTTGCTTTGCCTCTGTCATCTGCTCTGAATCTGTGAGCGGCTCTGAGCAAGTTGAATCTCGCGCTCTAGTCTCATCGATCATCTCTATTTGTATACTCTAGCCCTCGATGTGAAAGTACACCTTCCCTCTATCATGATCGGACACTGCCTTGGCTGTGGCCAAGAACATGCATCCTAAAATGATGGGGGTATCGGTCACAAACTCAGGGATCTCCATGTCCAACACCATGAAGTCCTCAGGGAATTTCAGGCCCTGAATTGTGATGCCTACGTCCTTCAGCAACCTCTTCGACCTCTTGACAGATCGATTAGCAAACTGAAGGACCGTCCTGCTCTATCGAAGAGAGCCAAACTCGAATCTATCAAGTAAGGCTGCCGAAAGTAGGTTGATCGAGGAACCGTTGTCTAGTAGAGTCCGATAGAACCTCTCCTCATGTATGTGGCTCTGACATAGGGAGCTCCTGCATCGGGCCTCTTGGCTGGAAGACGGTTCTGGATGGCGAAGCAGGTGGCCGGAGTGAGCATATGGATCTTTGAGTGGTGGTTCCTCTTCTTCCTGCAAATAGTGGTCTTCTCTCTAAGGTTCCTCTGGAAGAGAGGGATGTGCTCCAAGGCCTCCTGTAGAGTCAGTTGTATCTGAAATCTGTCCATCATCTGATGGCAGAACTCTAACTACTGGGATTTTTTTGGATTTTATTTTTTGATCCCCTTAGCCAAGTGAAGTGCTTGGGGAAAGGGGACGATTGGACCCTCCTCAGATGGAGGGCTATGATCAAGTCCCTGCTGTTGTGGACGATGGGCCCGCATATGAGAACCGGATGGGTGGCCTCTCTGAAAGTGAGGCTGCTGCTGATGATGATAGGGATACTGGGAATGATACTGCTGAGGCTGTTGCTGATGCCTCCACGACTGTCCCTGCTGATAGGGACGAGTACCATGCTGCTGGTAAGGTGGCTGCGGATGTGACTGTGATTGTGGGAACTGGGGCTGCTGGTGTTGCTGGCTGATCTGGCCACCTTGAACTGGAGGCTGCTACTAGGAAGAGGTACCTCCGGTCAACCGACGGAATCCGGGATGGTCTCGTCGGATACCAGGCTGAGGTCAGTCATACCAAATCTCGTTGGTGTCCATCAATGGCTCATGCTCGTAAGTCGGTGGGGGGAGAACTGCCAGGGGCTGATCCGACTGGTAAACCACCATCTTCTGTCCTGAGATGGTGGTGGATGGACATACTACTGATGGAACAGCTCCGCCTGAATCTGATGCACCTATCGGTAATGGGCGGAGGTCTGGGTCAAGCTGCAGCTGCTGCGATCTCCCCATGACTTGAGACGGGACTGAGAAGCCGTTTGTGCCTCCTGGAGACACATGATCTGGGTCTTCAGGTCACTCACCGTTTGTGCCATCTGATCTATCTGAGTCATGCCCTGGCACTGCTTCTTCTTAATCAGCCCGATGTGGTCCAACTTCTCGCTGATAATCCCCATATCAGCGACCGTCGACTCTACCTGTGCTGTGGCTGATGATGATGTAGATAGACTGGCATCGACCCGTGCTATCCTCTAATAGGAGACGACTTGTGGTGTGGGCTTCCCCTGTGCATACGGTCAGGTCTGGGACATCATCGTGTAGTTCTCTGATATTTCCTCGTAAATGGCCCAGACTTGATCCTTATCCTTGGTGAAATAGGAACCCCCACATTATGCATTGACTAGCCCCTGCAACTCTGGTGTAAGCCCGCAGAAGAAGCTCTGGACAAGGTAGTGCTTGGATATATCATGATGGGGACACCGGTCTGTGAGCTCCCTGAACCTGTCCCATTCCTCATGAAATTGTTCGTTGGGGAGCATGGAAAAGTTGCTGATAAGGGCCATGGCTGCATTCGTCCGGCTGAGTGGATAGTACTTGTTCAAGTACTCATTCCAGAGCTGTTCCCATGATGTGACAAATCTCCCTAGGTGCTTTAGCTAGTTGGCTGCTCTGTCTACGAGGGAGAATGGAAATGCCATCATCCTTATGGTGTCCTCGTCCATGAGTCAATCGTGGATAGTACTGCAGATCACCTCGAACTCCTGGAGATGGAGGTGTGGCTCCTCTGTGGCAAACTTGTGGAATTGGAGTAGAAGCTGGATGGTCTGAGGTGGAAGCTTGAAATCTCCCAAAATGGCCAGCAATTGGATCCATCTATGGATGAGAGTTGCACCAGGGTTGTGCAACTCCCTCATCTGTCGTGCAGGTGCTGCTGGCTGTGCTGACTCCTCAGGCTCTTCTCTCTCAGGGTTGTTTCCTCCTCCTCTACTAGGTCTGCGTTGCTCTCTATCGGCTCTCATCTGCTCCATCTCTCAGCACATGTCCACCATGAAAGCCCCCTGGTCTTTGATCTGACTCTACATGATTTCTAGAGAGGCTAACAGGGTGTTGTTGATGGCACCCTGATCAAGTACGTAGGTATGGTTCCTGCTGGGTCCATCGGTGCGCTCCTCATTACTGGCCGTGGTCTCTGCAAAGGCAAAAGACCCAAACTCAGGTATCGATAAATCATCAACTGTCTGCTACTGTCTCTGCTCGGGCACCTCAGGACTGGTAGAAGGGTGGTTGAGGGTGAATAGGGCGGAGTCAAACTCAGTTTCGGAGAGCGGGTCTCAGCTCTCGTGAACCAACCTAGACGAGCGGGCCGGAGTGCTCGAAAGTGGTGGAGCCAGAGGCTGCCTAAGAGACCTCCGGCCCATCATCTTGATGTGTTGAGTGATGGCGGATGAGATCTGGAAAAGCACACAAGACCGGTCAAGCAAAACCCCCAATTCACCTACTCACGCAGAGTTGATGACCGTAAAGGTTAGGTCTTTTATCTTGTCGATTTTATTAGGTGATCAAACAGTCTTTCAGAGCGATTAAGCGAGCTGTTGGGAATCCAACGCTCCCAGGAGACTGTATCGATCCCATGGCTATATCTTTCCCAGCTAGTACAAGTCACGGACCATTTACCAGCTACCCGACCGACTCTCTCTGTTAAGGATATCGCGGCCCACTTTACCGGAGACCGGAGAGATCCTCATTGGAGAACGACTAACCCGATACCAATAGTCTGAAGAGAGGTTGGATGTGGCTCTAGCCTAGTGTGCAGGTCACTCTCTCTCTCATCCTAACCATACAATGAGGGAATTACTCTCCCAAGACAAATTTTTAGGCGAGGTGTCTTTTATGGTCAAGTGTGCTTAAACAGTCCCAATTTAATAGTTTTTCTGTTTTAGGTATTTTACAAAGCAAACAACGCCTAATGAATTTTTCAGTTCTCCTGGTTATTTTAAGTCCAAAAACAGAGGGAGTAGGCGAAAAAGTCGATGTGCGATCAAACACGATGATGCATGCAGAGTAAGAAATGTGTACCTGACTCCAGCTCTCTACATGCAGAGTGATCTGTGCATAAAATAGAAGACTGAAAGTAAACTACCTATATGATGTAAGAAGAAATCAGCCTGAGACAAATAATTTCTACTCACGAAGAACTGTAGCTAACGGGTCAACAATAGGGTCGGGGTCCAGTCTCTGATGCCGATTGGTGTCCTCCACAATGGATCTTGCCAGCACTATATACGGCCTCTAGTGGCACGTGACCCCTCAGGTGACCGAGTTAACTTTTTATTTGTGAATTAATTAATAAGGTCTCATTGACAATCTATATGAACAAATATGCAATTAGGTTGTGCCTTAAGTAATTACGTCACAACCAGAGCAAAAATCCTAAGTCTAATGGCCAAAACCTTCGAGAATAAAAAAGAAAATAAAATGCGGTCCAAAAACCAAAATCGGCGAAAATCTGCGGTGAGGTCCCCCGAGCACACTGGTGCTCGATGAAACAGACCCCGAAGCAATCACCAAGTCTGACTCCATAGTCTAACCTGTATTATTACAATAATAATAGTATGTAGAAAATAAGCCTTAGTCTAAGCTACACTACAACTCTCCAAAATATGCTCCTCGTCTCCTATGCTCTCCTGCAGCTCGATGTAGAAACAAGCCGTCTCCAAGTCACGCGGGTGCCTCGGCTCTCCGAAGATCACCGCCCTTGCTCGTCAGGCCCTCGCAAGAAAGGAAGATCAGAAATTATGTCAGTCCACAGTTATTATTAAAATAAAAATGGAAAATAAAATAAAAATAAAAGGAAAAGGAAAATAAATGCAAAATAAAAACAAAAAAATAAAAAAGGAAAAAAACAAAAACAAAAATAAAAAGAAATCAAAGGAAAGAAAAGAAAAAGAATAAAAAGAAAAAGAAAGCTGAAAAAGGGAAAACCGACTACTAAGCTGTGCTCCCCGGTAACGGCGCCATTCTGATGAGCGACCCGAGCGGCTAAGGGTAAAAATGGTATCAATGGTCGTTGCGACCTCAACCACTTGGATCAGACTCAACAAGAAAATCAAGACTGCCAAAAAAGTACAAATCAATCAATCAAGCAAAGATAGCGGTCTCGCTAATTTAGTTTACCTGGTATAGCTACCAGGGTTGAATACAAGGAGCACATGATGCTAACGCTACAAAGTAGTCAAGAATCTAAGAAAAAACAAAGGAAATGGTGGTTTTTAATTTTTCAAAATTTTTTTATGATTTTAAAATATGAGAAAAAGAATAAAAGAAACCAAAAATCAACACTTAACCAATTATTTAAAGACTAAAAAATACTCAAAAATTCAAAATAAAAATATTTTTTTGTTTTTAAATACTCAAATGTTTTTGTGGATTTTATGGAATTTTTCTAATTTTTAATGAATTTTCTAAAAATGAAACAAAATAAAAACAACAAACAGTGTACAGCTGAAATCTAAAGGCAAGTTAAAATAACTTAAAATGCGTGTAAAATCTCAACAATATTTTTATGATAAAAAATAAAATAAAACCTAACTACAGCAACTTAAAACACAATTTTTCGAAATTTTATGAATTTTTAATGATTTTTAGTAGATTTGTTCTCTTTTTTAATTTTTATGGTTTTATAAATGGGAATAAAACAAAAATTGGACTAAAATGAAAACAACACAAAACAAACAAACACGGATTTTTTCAGAGTTTTTCAAGGACTTTTAATATTTTTAGTTGATTTTTAAAACAAACAGGAGCTATTTTTAAGGTTTTTGAATTTTAAAATGCTAAACAAAAACAAAATAAAACCAAAAATTCATAGAAATTCCTACATCTTGGCATGAGCCATGTGTTAAAATTTCATGATTTGGACAATATTTGCAATTTATTAAATCAAAACTTAAACACATAGTATACATGGACCAAAATGAAATAAAAACATGTTTCTGGCCAAACAATAACACGCATAAAAACTATTGGGTCCTATCTACAATTTTCACATCAAAATTCGCACATGTCTCAAATCAGTACGCATAGGGGTATAATTGCAAATAACGAAACTATAAATTCAAATCATAACGAGAATAAGTTCAGGACAATTAATGCAAATAACCCATAAGTACATGTGACTTAGAATGTGAGGCCATACAGGAAGGACTAAAATGCGAATGAGAAAAACTACAAGGGCAAGGATGTAAAATGTCCCACTGTATACTTTTATTTTTGTAGACTAAATGATAAATGAAAATAAATGCAAGGTGGGTTGAGCAATTTACCCATGCAGCACGTGTGCTGCGTGTGTAGTGGACAAGTGTCGTGCTTTAAGTGGGTGAGGGCGTGTGGCTCTAGCATTGGCAGCTGTCAGATCCAACGGTCGTCAGAAGGTGCGGACATGGGCGGTACGGGGGCTGTTAGATCTGACATCTAACGGCCTGACAGCTGTTGAAGATGGACGGCGAGGATGGCATCTGGGCGAAGGAGTCGATCCAACGATAGAGAGTGGCACTGTAAGAACTCCGCCTGGGCGAGGTTCACTGGAGCACCAAGGGAGATCGGCGACTCTGATGAATGATCGGAAGGCCGCAAATGAATCGTCGAGCCCCTCCGCATTGGGGGTACGGGTCAGATGGGCTCGCTAATGGTCAGATATCCGGGACGTTGGCTGGGACCTGGGCGAGCTCTAGCGAAGCGTGTCAAAGGTGAACTGGTGTTTCTCCACGTGCGCAAAGCCCGGCAAGGCAAATCTCAAACTCGAAGCAAGGCTCCAGTCAGGATTATTGAATCAAAAATGAAGGGAAACAACAGTGAATGAGAAGGGGATCTCCGGCGAAGTGAGGGATGAGAACCAGGGCCTAATCTTGGCTATCCGAACCAAGATTCAGATGATCAGATGGCGAGGGAGGATGGAGAAGCGGGTAGATGGGTGTAATGAGGCTCCGACTGGCTGGTTGGAGCTGGAAGAGCAACGGAGGTGCGCAAATGAAAGATTCGAAAGATAACGGAACCAGGATCGAAATAAAAGCTACCAGATTGCCCAAGCGTGATCCTGTACTCCAGGGGGTGTGGTGGTTGGTGGTCGTTGCCTCAACCTCGCTGCGGCTGGCGGAGGAGACTCGTCGCAGCGGTGCTCCAGCCACGAGACTTGAGTGTCTGCTGCAGCGCTCCTCTCCGATGACCAAGGGTATCCTCCGATTGATGTCACCAAGGCAAAAGATTCTAGGGTAGTAGAGAGAGGTACGTCGTGAGCTTGCGTACTGGGCAGGCGAGTGAAGGCTATATAGTGCGTCCCATGAAGCTTGGAAGAATCGGTGCAAGCGTGCGAACCAAGGATGATCCGCATCTCCCTAGGGATCCGCAAGGATCACCGATCCACTAGGGAGATGCGGGTGGAAAAATCGGAGCTAAACGATGTAGGATCCGCTCAGGAGAATTGAGAGAAATCGGGGCATGAGACGCATCCGCACGCGAGAAGGTCTGGGAGGGGTAGTTGATCGAGGTCAACAGCCCTCCTGGACCAATCAGAAAATAGTTGGTCAAAAAGAATTGTAAAATAAATTAAAAAATAGAAAATGATTTTAATTTAAAAAGTGTTCAAGAAAAAATTTTATAATTTTCTAAACTATTTTTTGTGATTTTTATTTATTTTTATGAAAAATAAATTATGATATATACAATATACTATATTATATACAGGTATAAAATGCTTATGTATTTTGTACTACTATTTTTATTTTCTTTTTTTGCAAAAATACCCCAATTTGATATTTTATTTATTTTCAACATAATATTTGGGATATAAAATAATTTTTGTTTTATTTTTATTATTTATTTACAAGTGTAAAATAAATAAAGAGTAATACATATATACATGTATTATATACAAGGTGAGAGAGATTTTTATTGTATTTTATTTTATTTTTCTGCATTTTGTTTTGATTTTAGGAATATATACAAGGGGATAAAAATACCTTTTTATTTTTATTTTTGTAAAAATAAATTATGTACATAAGTGATAAATATGTATAAGGTAGAGTGACCCTATCTCTCTCTACTTATTTTATTTGGCGATCAGGTCCATTCTGGACCCTCTCTTGGGTTTAGGTCACTCAATATTTTTTCTAAATATTTCATTCTTTATTCTTTTATTTTTGCACAAATACATGCTAATTATTAAATACTAACAAATGCATGCTTGTTACTAATTTATTGTATTTTCAACTATATACATGATGCTTTCCCAAGATATTTAGCTAAAATAAAAGAATAAAGAGTGATGAATGAGGATTCATCAATTGCACACTTAGTCTCTATCTTAAGAATATGATCAACACCTCGTATACATGACTGCAGTTATGTTGAGATGAGTTGAAATTTCACTTGAAGAACTGGGATGAGTGATTTGAGTTTGGACCTGATTCTATGATGCTCTAGGATGAGATAAAATCAATGAATGCTTCATGAAACATGAGTGTCAACACCTTTAGCCAGTTTAAGAACATGGTTCTTGTACTATGTCTTGAAATTTACCTATGTGCCAGAGTGTGATGAAATCTAAAATTTTTTTTATCAGTGTGTGTCAACTTGGTAAAAGAAGTGGAGCTAGCCAAAATTCAAAAGAAAGGAAGAAAGAAAGAAAGAAAAAGCTCTACACTACAAAATCAAATACAAAAAGCTTCCACGAAAAGCGAGCGCTCCCTACCATTTCAAAGTGTCAATTTAGACCACTGCTATTGATAAGTGTCTAAAGATCGAGTTTCGTGGCTTCTTCTTTTTATTAAAGAAAGTTGTCGGTTGTAGCAGAAGCCGCGAAACGAGGGAATTTTTTTTTCGATCTTTAAACCTATCAAACAAATACGGTTTTCTATCGGAAAACCGTTCACTAATATTTAACCAGGAAAGTGTTCCTGGGTCAAACGCAAGGAGGCAGAATATATTCCCTAGATTTCTCTTCTCGAAATTTTATTTTAACTCTTCTCTAAGTCAAAATGCTTCTCTTTTTAATTTTTATTTTTATTATTTTTATTTGATTTTATTCTTTTCAAATTTTTATTTAATTTTCAAAAAGGATATTTTTCAAAAGATTTATTTATTATATAGTAGGTGAATAGAATATAGGTGATATTATATAGTAAGGGTGAACGAGGTTCGAGCCGCGTACTCGAACTACACAAGAAAACAAAACAAAACGAAGCGGTTTTCGAGAAAATCAAATTACGTCAAAAACTCGTCAAAAAGCCGCGAAAACTTTATACTAAGTTGCTGGGGTAGTTGTGTAACTACCCTCAAAAAATCGTCGAAATCCGAGGTCACAAGAACAAGAAACAACCCCTACAGCCTAGGGGCATAAGCGTAAGAAAACTATTTAAAAATGTTTGCAATCGGGTCCTTGAGGACTGTTCTGAAAGAAAAGTACAAGAAACGTTACATTTAGGTCCTGCAGTGGGATCTAAATGCAATTAAAGAAAACTCTGGAGGCGGATTGCAATTCTGGAAACTTGGCTGGGCATATGATGAAATTTCTCCACCTGTTCGCTATTGACGCCTGAGATTAGAAGTTGAAGCGCGGATCAGACGTTCTACACGCTGCCACGTGTCAGCAGCCTGTGCTTCTGGTGTTCTTGAACAGTTGGAACAAATGGCGGACGATCGTTCTTCTCCGAATTACTCCGGCCTTCCTCCGACGACTTGGGCTCTCCGGCGGGGCCAGAGCGGTGGCTCCTCCACCCCTCGAGCTCGCCCGCGGTAGGGTTGGTGGTGGCGATGCTCCGAGCGGCGGTTACAGGTCGAGGAAGATGGTGGTTTCGACCACCTGGGGCTAATGCAGCTCTGAGAGTCCAACTTCAAAGTGAATTTTAATGATGATCAATGCTCCCAAACGTTTGACAAATAGCTCGCGATTGAAGATTAACCTGCAAATAACAAGAATATATGCTCGATTCATATAGAATCGGCCAACAATTGTAAGATTTCGAGCTCTAAAAATGGTGAAAAATCTTAAGTTTCCAGTCAATCCTCCAGATGCGTGAAGATGGCGATGAGTTGAAATCGATTTGGAGACGATTGCGAGATGAATTGAAAAAGATTTTGATATGGCGTTAAAGCTAAGTGATTAACCTATCTAAAAGCATGATTAGCCACGCTAATCGTGGCTCACAGATCGAGAAACAAATTCGCAAAAATGAAGGAAAATGACCTGGGAACTGGAGGTGTATGACCTCCTGATGATAGCTCGACGAGCGGTCTTCTCGGAGCTTCACGCGGCACAAGGATGCGATTCAAGGCGTTGCTGCACCTTGGGACTCTTCCTCCGACGTCCTTCTTCCTCGCGACCTCCTCCTTGGCGCTGTCACCGCCGTCGATTGGCCGGAACGAGGCTTGGAAGTAGGGGTTTCGGTTACTGGAACTTGGGTTCCTGGGTAGTTGGAGTGAGTTCTGTTCGGCTATGGCGACTTGGAGCCCTTATATAGGAGAGTAGCTTGGGCTCCAAGGTTGGATGAAGGGTTGGCGATGGAGGTGGTTGTTAGGAGAAGGGGACGAAGGGTCTAGATTGGCTAGAAGGTTCGAGATGCGAGCGGGAAAAATAGGGAGAGGTGGCCAGTTGGAACAGATTCTGTTCAACCTGCTTCTTGAGGAAGATGATCCAGGTGCTGACAAGTGTCAGCACCTGGTTGGCCAGACAAGTAATAATTATTGTAAATTCAATATTAAATAGCAAATAAAGTTATTTTAATTAGGTATAAATACAAGAAATGTAAATACATTAATAATCTAATTTATGGAATAACTACTTTTTATAAATAATAAATATTATTTAAAATATAAATATTATATTAATAAATATGTATTTATAAATAGGTTTTGAATTTTTTATTTAATAAATAATTAAGTAAAAATTAATTTTATATTTTCTTAATTATTAGGGTATTAAATAAGACTTGTACAAATTTTTATGGATTTTTATGAATTAATTTAAATTTTTTTAATAAATAGAGTAAGTATCTATATAGGTCAATTATACCTATATTTTGAGATGTTTGATTTTATAAAAATAATAAATAGTCTCCAAAAATTATGAAATAATTTATGGTGAAAGTACAAGATCATGAAATAATTTAGAAATTATAAAATTAAGAAAATAATAAATAGTGTGTGTTACATAAAATAAATAGCCCAGAAACCCCTTTGTCTTTTGGTCCAAAAACCGACTTTTTGCAAACGGACTCCGAATTCAATGAAACCACCTTTATTAATTAGAGAATATTATTTTATGAACTTTAAAGGTGAGTAGAGTGAAATTGGAGTTCATATGAGGAAGTTATGATGTTCGGAAGTTGAGATTTTAACAATTTGTAAGCTGGATTTCTTGGCATATTTATAGGGTAATATTTTTAACTTATTTTTATATTTTTATTTATATTTTTATGAATAATTAGGTGAAAGATTTGGTGAAAAATATGTTAAGATGAAATAATTAAAATTCTTTGAAGTTTTGTATTTATTTTATAAATAGTGAAAGGTGTGTATACATGTGATAGATTATTTTTATTTGGTTTTCTTTCCTTATCTCCCCCTACTTATTGGTTTGTCGACCAATCCAGACTGACTTGGTCTCGGGGGCTAGGCTATAAATATATCTTACAGCTATATTTATATTTTAAGTCATATTGCATATATATACATATATTTCATATGCCTTTGTCTTTCTTTTCTGATTCTTTATTTACATGAGTTTAATGGTTAAAAGTGAATATTTACACATGAATGGAGTTTTGTTAAAGTATGAGAATTAGTGAGTATTTACATGTATTTGTTAAGGGTTTTAAGACAAAATGCGACAGAAAAGTTAATGAATCATGGATTCATCAACCCCCTATACTTAAACTTTGATAGTCCCTTAGCAAACACTTATTTTGAAAAAGTAAGTGAAAAAGAAAGAAAGTTAGAATGAATTTATTTTCCTAAACCAATTCATGAGAACAGACAAAGGACAGAGCTCGATCGGGCCTGAAACAAGCATTTTGTCGGAACCTTAACTAGGATTAGGATTTCATCCTCAACAGTCTTCAAGTTCCATAATCCTTACTCAAGATCACTTCATCGGCTAGTTCAGACTCACTTATTCATATCGCAAACTCTATCATCCTTGAAGTCAACTTGTACAGTGTGTGAATTGATTTAGCTCTTCCTGCTTAGAGAACCAAAGAAACCGTCAATCCCGGCTATGCACTCCTATGGCTTCCTCATCCCGCTACTCTTTCCTCGGGGAGGGAGGTATTCCCTTCTGAGTTCAGTTCTGCTATGTCCACAATCGAATATAGGGAGAAGTTAGAAGAATGAGAAAAGAAGTGGAGTGCGACCAGTGTAGACGCATCTACTTGTGAAAACCAACTGGTGTAGCTGAGTCTCCACTAAGATGTGCAAGCATATTTGGTGGAAGCTTTGACCAGTTTGGTCTTTATTTGGTGGCTTCTGCTTTGCTTTGACCTTGTAATGTGCTTGCACTGCATTCATCTTTTGTGCCTCGACGGTTATAGAATCTTTTTAATCCGTCCATTTTTTTGAGGTCTTAGAAAAATTGTGTCAGCAGATCCTTCCCTCATCCGAAGCAACTATCGCAACCCCAATCTCTCTCGTCTTTAGACGTCAATGCCGCAAAGATAAGGATAGGGATGCACTACCAAGGTGTACTGCCCTTCGGAACTCTATGCTAGTCGAGCTAAGTGCAGAGTGCATGTGTTCAGAGTTGGTTCACTGGTGAAGAGTTGTACGGATGACTCCAAATAGTCTACTTAAGCTCTGATGACTTGATTTCCCGAATATGGTCTTACGAAACCCAAAGATTTTAAGTCACCAGACCTGAAGAGTCTAAATTCCAGTTCCTAATCAGGCTCCTTACAATGAGAGTTAAAAGCCGTAATCAAGCTCCATCCTTCAGACTAGACTCAGTCTTTAGTTTCGGAAATCAAACTTATTCTGAAAAATGCGAATGCAAATGCAACCATGTTTTTGTGAAGTCTATTTTCTGGATTTTACTCGTTTTTATGGATTTTATGGATTTTGTAATTTTTTTACAAATTTTAGGACTTTGTATTTTTTATGGATTTTTTATAAACAGGATTTTATTTACAAATTTTACATGATATATTTTATTCAAGTTAAGTGTCTAATGTATTTTACAAATTTTATTTACAAAGTATTTTACAAGGGTTGAATGGCTTTTATACAAATTTTAATAAATAGGATTTTAAATAAGTATTATACATATTTTAAGTATAAAATTTACATACAAGTTTTAATCACAAGTTTTAATTACAAATTTTAAGCATGTTTTACTTATTTACCAGGATTTTATAAATAAGAGAGTGAATTTTAAATTAACCCGTTCCCACTTTTTTATGGATTTTATAAATATAGAAAATACATAAAAGTACGAGTTATGGCCGAAAGTATATATACAATATATACGCACCCCCCTATACTTAGCTTGAGCTATGTCCTCATAGCGTCAAAAGAGAAAAAGGAGGACATAACTCGTGCTAAGTAAAAGTGGGTGAAAAAGGGATATCGATCACAAGTCAGTCAACCCCCCCTATACTTACGATCAGGTCATCGTAAGTATTACGAGAGAGTAAAAACGGGATGACTGAATGAAAAGGATAAATAACGAAGAATTCAAAAGGAAAGAATATGAAATCATCGAAATCACTCGGTCCCCCCTATACTTAGGATAAGGCATCCTAAGTATAGAAAAGAATGTAGCCAAAAATTGGGGATCAGTGATTCGTAAAAAAGAATGGCTATACAAAAGAATTAGTACAAAAATAAAACGTAAATCAACGGGCAATCGGTCCCCCCTATACTTAGGATCTGGTATCCTAAGCATAGAAGACGAGCAAAAATGGGGACGATTGTGGTCTATGAAGAATATACAAGTGTTGTGAATCTCCAGAATGGCTCAAAAGGATTTGTACAGGAAGGAGTAAAAGAATGATCATGATTCCTGTACAAAATAGATCACTTCAGTACGGGCCAGATGATCAGTAGTCTCTACGAAGTGCTTCAGCATCTGCCCGTTGACCACGAACGGCTCTGCACCAGGTGACACATCTGATATCGCAATACTGCCATTGTCGTGCACCATTCTGACTATGTACGGTCCTTCCCACTTGCTTTTCAATTTGCCGGGAAAAATTCTCAACCTTGCATTGAACAACCAGACTTTCTGCCCAGGAACAAAGCTCTTGTGCTGAATATGTCTGTCATGCCATTTCTTCACTTTTCCTTATAGATGAGTGTGTTCTCGTATGCTTGATTGCGGATTTCTACCAGCTCATTCAGATCTATCTTTCTCTTGGCTCCTTCTTTCTGCATATCCATCAATATTTCTCGGATTGCCCACTCAGATTTGTGCATTATCTCTACGGGCAAGTGGCACGGCTTTCCATAAACTAGCCTGAATGGTGAAATACCTAAGGGAGTCTTATATGCAGTACGATATGCCCAAAGAACTTGGTCTAGAAGAAGTGACCAGTTCTTCCTATCCGGTCGTACTAACTTCTGGAGAATTGATTTCACCTCCCTATTTGAGACTTCGGCCATGCCATTCGTCTGTGGGTGATAAGGAGAAGCTACTCTGTGATCGATGCTGTACTGTTTCACTAGCTTCTTCACCTCCTTATTAATGAAATGGCTACCCCCATCAGAGATAAGAATACGAGGGATCCCAAACCGCGAAATGATGTGTTCCCTTAGGAACTTGCAAACGGTCTTATTGTCCGCGGTTCGTGCGGGTATAGCCTCCACCCATCTGCTAACATAATCTACAGCGAGAAGGATGTACTCAAAGCCACTGCTAGAAGGGAACGGTCCCATAAAATCTATGCCCCATGCGTCAAAGATCTTGCAGATAATGACGGGTCGCATCGGCATTGCATCTTTGGCACTTACTGTCCCTACAGCTCTCTGACAATCTGGACAACTCTTTATGAATGTGCAAGCATCTCTGGTAAGAGTCGGCCACCATAATCTGCTCTGTAGTACCTTCTGCGTTGTCCTCTTCCCTAAATGATGTCCTCCTGATTCTAGAGAATGACATAAGGTGAGGACACTATTATATTCATCCTGAGGAATACATCGTCTGTAAACGCAATCCGGTCCTTCGCGAAAAAGAATCGGATCCTCCCAATGGTAGTATCTTGACTCAGAGACGAGTTTCTCAACTCTGTTCTTCGGCCAACCCTGAGGACTTTTCTGTGTGACCAGAAAGTTCACTATGTCTGCATACCACGAAAGTTCTGTAACCGTAAAGATGCTCTCGTCTGGAAATCTCTCTGCGATCTCTGGTATGTACTCATCTGAAGGCTGATCTGTCTGCAATCGGGAGAGGTGATCAACTACCACGTTCTTTACTCCAGGTTTATCCTTGATATCCAAATCGAATTCCTGAAGTAATATAATCCATCTAAGAAGGCGTGCCTTGGCATCCTTCTTTTCCATTAAAAATCTGATAGCTGAGTGATCGGTGTAAACTGTGATTTTGGAGCCAAGCAGATACGATCGAAACTTGTCTAGTGCAAACACTACTGCCAACATCTCTTTTCTGTCACTGTGTAGTTTCTCTGAGCATCATCTAAGGTCTTGCTGGCATAGTGTATAGTTATGGGAAGTCCATTCCTCCTCTGCCCTAATACAGCCCCGACCGCAAAATCTGATGCATCCGTCATGATCTCGAAGGGTAGAGACCAATCAGGTGGCTGTAGGACAAGAGCACTGATTATCTTTTCCTTTAATGTGAGGAAGGCATGAAGACATTTGTCATTTAAAACGAACTCGATGTCTTTGCCTAGCAATTCAGTTAACGGTCGGGCAATCTTGGAGAAGTCTTGAATAAACCGTCGATAAAAGCCGACGTGCCCCAGAAATGACCGTAACTGTTTGATGTTGGATGGTGGCTCGAGTTTCTTGATGACGTCCACCATGGCAGGGTCAACCTCCATGCCTCGCTGGGAGATGACGTGCCCCAACACGATCCCGTGAGTAACCATAAAATGGCTCTTTTCCCATGACAGAACGAGATCTACCTCACAACACTTTTTCAACACCTGGTCTAGGTGCGCTAAACAATCGTTAAATGACTCACCATAGACCGAAAAGTCATCCATAAAAACCTCTAGAAAATCACCGACCAGGTCCGCAAAAATAGCAAGCATGCACCTCTGGAAGGTCGCGGGAGCGTTGCACAATCCAAAGGGCATCCGTCTAAAGGCATACGTGCCAAACGGACAAGTGAAGGTGGTTTTCTCCTGGTCTTCCGGAGCAATTGATACCTGGTTGTATCCGGAGTAACCGTCAAGGAAACAGAAGTACCCCTTCCCTGCCAACCGTTCGATGACCTGGTCTATGAAAGGCAAAGGGAAGTGGTCCTTCTTCGTCGTGGTATTAAGCTTTCTGTAATCAACACATACTCGCCACGACGTGGTTACTCTCTTTGGAATCTCCTCTCCAGTCTCGTTTTTCACCATCTGAATTCCCGACTTCTTCGGGACAACATGTAATGGGCTAACCCATTCGGAGTTGGAGATAGGATAAATGAACACTGCATCACACCATTTCGTGATCTCTTTCTTGACAACTTCTCATAAAACCGGATTCAGCCTACGCTGAAACTCTCTGGAGGGTTTGCTGTCATGATCGAGATAGATATGATGTGAACACAAAGCAGGATTAATCCCGCGGAGATCGGATACAGTCCACCCAATAGCCTTGCGGTTTCTTTCTAGAATCTCCATCAGACGAGATTCTTGATCATCGGTCAAAGTTGAACTGATAATGACCGGAAACTGTTGATGTGGACCCGCAAGGAAAGAATATTTCATGTTTGGTGGCAAAGTCTTGAGTTCTGGCAAGGTAGTATCTGGATCTGCTGAAACATCATCTATATCTGTATGGGGATCTGTGTCGGTAGGTGATGTGTCTGCATTCTGATTATTCACCATCTCTATGTGCTCTAGAGTCGGACTACAAAAGATGTTCAAGACATCATCCGACTCCTCAGAATGAATAAGTTAGCAAGATAAAATTCTGATTCATCTGAGATGGAGGAATTGTGTATAGTTTCTGAATCTGAAAGATCTGCATTAATTTCATCAAAAGTCTGATCCCTTTGCTCATCATCATCCAAACTGAAATATAAAGTCCCATCGGAAGAACTACCTCCTAAAGTCGCGGACCCGTCCTCTGTCAAACACTCTTGGGTCTCTACCTGATATCTTTCGAGGTCGTCAAGACGGACCTCATCCATGTAATCGCAGGAGGCTAAAGAACTCAGAAAATTTGAAGATGCATCACTGAAGGTGTTTGATTCTCTCGCCATCTCTATATGTACCTTTTCGCCCTCGGCGCGAAAAGATACCTTCCCTGTATCATAATCGAAGAGAGCCTTTGCGGTCTCTAGAAAAGTTCTCCCGAGAATGATCGGGGTAAGGTGTAACTGTGTAGGGCAATTCATATCTAAGACCGTAAAGTCTACTGGAAATTGCAGTCCCTGCACGGTTACGATAACGTTCCTAAGTACACCCTTAGGTCTCTTTACGGATCTATCAGCAAACTGAAGGATCACGCGTGATTTGTAAAGAGGACCTAACTCGAGCTTCTTGAGTAAGGAAGCGGGTATTAGATTGATCGAGGAACCGTTATCTAATAGAGTGCGATCGAATTCGGCTTTTGCGATCTCGCATCTGACATAATGTGCACCTGAATCTTTCTTCTTCTTTGGAAGCTTATTCTGTATCGCACAGGATGTTGCCTTAGTCAATACATGCTTTTCTGTTCGGGATCTCTTTTTCCTACGTGTGGTGCATCTGTTTTTCAATTGATTCTTAAGCGTAGGAAATTGATCTAAGGCATCATGGAGAGGGATCTTCAGAAAGATGTGATCTTTGAGTAACTTTTCGATTTGTGGAGATTCGGGATTATTTTTGGTCTTTTTATTTCCTTTTCCAAACAAAGCATCGGGAAAAGGAATGAAGTCAGGAGTTAGAAAATCAGAACTTTTATTCAACTGAGTGGAATCAGCTTGTACATTGAGAGTCTCAGAATTATTTACAAAACTCTCTAAAACAGGGGAAGAAATGTTTTTGTCCGGGGTCTCTGCCTGATCTGGCGTGATATCATCATCTGAGTCGACAGTATCCATATCTGAATTGTTGGCATTGCTCCCGTCTCTTGATTCTGCATCCTCATCCTCTTGCGGATTCTCCTCCTTGGCATTAGGATCATGCTCGTGCTCCTCTGGTACCCTCTCCTCCTCTCCAGTAGGTGTTTGCGGTGATCTACCGCTCCTAAGACGAATGAAGTTAGACAAAAATTCAGGAAACAAGATCTTACCTGTAGTATCTACCTGATCTGGATGCCTCCTCTTGTTGTTCGGATTCATCTGAGGCTGGGCTGGAAGAGTGGTCTTCGACACGGTTAACTCGTCCAAACGACGGTTAACCTGCTCCATCTCTGTCTTGTGCGCGATCTGGAGCGTACTGAGCATATCCATGATCTGGTTGAGCTCCTGGGCCTGTGAAGACATCTCTGGTTCGGTGTGGTGGCCCTGGCTTGTTCCTCTCTCCTGCCTTGGCGTGAAGTGCTGAGAGGTAGAAGGCTGGGAGTAGCGCTGCGGTGTAGAAGAAGATTGCTGCGGCTGCTGAAAAGAATAGTTTGGTGAAAACTGGGCAGGGTGCTGATAAGAAAGCTGCGGTCTCTGATGGTAGACGTTCGGATGAGACTGCTGCGGCGTGAAGCTCTGACGGTGCTGGAATTGCGGACGTCCATGCTGCGGATGACCGTACAACTGCTGCTGTTGATGATTCGGTATACTCGACTGCTGTATCGGAGTATACCAAATTCCATTGATCTCGAAAGTGGCTTGCAACTCCACCTCCATCTCTGCGACACTGATGATCTGGCCGGCATTGGCATGAGACTGATCCTCATGCCAATCAATCTGCGGAACCTCGGGCTCGCTCTGAACGTAGTGTATCTGACGGGTGGGTGGAGCGGGTGCGATCCTTCGTGCTGGCTGTGAAGAAGTCTGGCTCTGCTGGTACTGGAGCTGAAGATCAGAGACCTTTCGAAAGATCACTCAGCTGCTGAGGTAGAGATGAGAGTTTCTCCAACTCTCGCAGCGGCTGTAGGTCTTGGACCTGCTTGTGAATCACGTCCACCAACGTCAACTTCTCGCTAATAAAGCCCATGTTGGTGTTGGATTCAGAATCTGATATATTCGCCACCTTGTGATGCTCTCGGTGATGTGGTGGCTGCGGGGCTTTCTGAAATGCCCGAGTAGAGTCTACAACTCTCGAGTTCTCGGCCATCCCTTCGAAGATGGCCCAGACTGACTCGACGTCCTTGTTCAAGTAACTGCCGCCACATGCGGCACTCACGAGCCCCTGAACTTCCGGCTGGAGTCCTCCGAAATAATTTTGCACTAGCACCTTCATTGGTATCTCATGATGCGGGCATCTCTCCGTCAGGTCCTTGAATCGATCCCATGCCTCATGGAATGATTCGTTCGGCAATTGCGTAAAGTTGGAGATCTGACTCCTCATCATGTTCGTCCTTCCTAGAGGAAAATATTTGCGCAGGAAGGTGGACTTCAGGTCGTCCCACGTGGAGATTTCTCTTCTTAGATGGCTCAACCAATAAAGGGCCTTATCGGCTAAGGCAAAAGGGAAGGCTTTGAGGCGCACGGCTTCCTGTGTTACTCCTGGATAGCAAGCCGTTCCGCAGATCATCTCAAACTGCTGCAAAAACATGAACGGCTCCTCTGCGGCATTCCCATAGTACTTGGGAAGCAAAGAAATGAAGGACGGTCGGAGTTCGTATGGCCCTTGATTCGGTGGTAGCCGAATCCAGTGATGGAGCGTTCGAGCGCCCGGGTCATACTCGTCCCGTAAAGTAGCGGGAACCGCAGGCGGTAAATGGTTCCCGGCCCCTGCTCTCAGTGCAGCTAACTCAGCCTGCAGTTCGGTCTGAACTCTATACTGTTCTCGAATCTGTAGATTCATCTATTGTAATGTATCGAGAATACCTGTCGTGACATCTCCGTTCAGCTCTGCTCTTCCCTCCTGATGATCCTCAGCTGGTGGCCTCTCGTCTGCTGCTGATGCTTTCCCACGAGCCATCTGATCGTCTGTAAAATAGAAACTCTCGTAAGAACTCATCGAGAAATACTTAGGAGATCTAGATTCTGTATTGAGGCCAAGGTCTACCTAAATGATCTGGCCAGGAGGCGAGGGAGTCTGGGTCTGACTCGCCTCGAGATCGGATGGGATCAGCTCGGGAAGAGGGTCATCCCAATCCTGTGAAGACATACGCTCGACGGTGGACGGTCGAAAGCTCACAGAGTCTGAGCTGAAAAACCGTCGAGACGTCATCTTCGATGTCAAGAGAAGATTGGGAGAGCACGTGTACGATTCAACTGAAGAAAGAATGCAAAAGCCGCGGAAACTCACGCCCCGCAAACAAACACGAAGCAAACCCCGTTTTCACCAACTCAACCCTGATGAAGACCGTAAGAGTTCGGTGTTTTTATCTTTTCGGTTTTATGGTTGTGTTTAGCAATCGTTGCGGTTACGCGGGCTGAGCAAGCCAATAGGTGCCCGATAGTTTCTCCAAGACACTGGCCCGAATCCTTACGCGAGACCACTCACACTTAGCCAGTATGGGAGTAAGTACGGACCGTTTCCGGCTACCCGTGTTACTTGAGGACGGAGCCTTGCGCAGTGTCCTCTAAACCTCCCACTCTGCTAAGTAAACCCGGACCGTTTCCGGCTACCCGAGCTTACCCACTGAGGAATAGTGATCAGGTGTATGGACCCAGTAGTATCCCGCAAGAAATACGGGGTTTTGTCTCTATCCTTAAGTGTCGGCTCTCGAGCTCGCGCACTCTGAGAATTGTGCGGGGGTTACTCTCCCCAAATCAATTGAATCGATTTACGGTTTTTGATCAGATATTTTTAGCAGTCCCAATTTTAGTTTTGCGATTTTTATGGTATTTTCAAACAACGTCTATTTTTTTGTCTTTTTGTTTAAAAAACCTAAAGCAAGCACCTAGGTTGCAAGTCCTAAAACTAGCTACGTGGCACAAGCAGATAGAGTAAAAACCTAAACAATCATCTAGAAAACCGCGGAAAACCGATAAACGATGAAAAAGCTGCGGTGGGTGCCCTGATCCACCGTATACACGGTATCCGATGAATCAAGCCCCTAAAAAATGAATGTTTTATTAAGTACAACTCTCTCCTTTTCTCTCTCTTTTACAAATAAAAGGATACTAAGTCTTTGCTCCTCTGCAGTCGACTCGTGAAGAAGAAGCCGACCTCTGCCCTTTCAACTGGCTCGGCTTCTGAAGAAGCCGGTTGATCCTGCAGGCCCTGCAAAGATGATTAGCACAAAAGAATTGATCGAGAAAGCTGAGAAAGCCGTAAAGAAACTAAAAAGAAACTCAGAAAATAAAGCACGAAAAAGCCGTACGAAAAACCGTACGAAAAACAAAACAAAGAGAAGAGAAAGAATAAAATCACGAAAAATGAAAAATCCAAGGAATCTAACGCCTCCCCGGCAACGGCGCCATTTTGATAAGTGTCTAAAGATCGAGTTTCGTGGCTTCTTCTTTTTATTAAAGAAAGTTGTCGGTTGTAGCAGAAGCCGCGAAACGAGGGAATTTTTTTTTCGATCTAAACCTATCAAACAAATACGGTTTTCTATCGGAAAACCGTTCACTAATATTTAACCAAGCAAGTGTTCCTGGGTCGAACTCAAGGAGGCAGAATATATTCCCTAGATTTCTCTTCTCGAAATTTTATTTTAACTCTTCTCTAAGTCAAAATGCTTCTCTTTTTTATTTTTATTTTTATTATTTTTATTTGATTTTATTCTTTTCAAATTTTTATATAATTTTCAAAAAGGATATTTTTCAAAAGATTTATTTATTATATAGTAGGTGAATAGAATATAGGTGATATTATATAGTAAGGGTGAACGAGGTTCGAGCCGCGTACTCGAACTACACAAGAAAACAAAACAAAACGAAGCGGTTTTCGAGAAAATCGAATCACGTCAAAAACTCGTCAAAAAGCCACGAAAACTTTATACTAAGTAGCTGGGGTAGTTGTGTAACTACCCTCAAAGAATCGTCGAAATCCGAGGTCAGAAGAACAAGAAACAACCCCTACAGCCCAGGGGCATAAGCGTAAGAAAACTATTTAAAAATGTTTGCAATCAGGTCCTTGAGTACTGTTCTGAAAGAAAAGTACAAGAAACGTTACATTTAGGTCCCTGCGGAGGGATCTAAATGCAATTAAAGAAAACTCTGGAGGCGGGTTGCAATTCTGGAAACTTGGCTGGGCTTATGATGAAATTTCTCCACCGGTTCGCTATTGACGCCGAAGATTAGAAGTTGAAGCGCGGATCAGACGTTCCACACGCTACCACGTGTCAGCAGCCTGTGCTTCTGGTGTTCTTGAACAGTTGGAACAACTGGCGGACGATCGTTCTTCTCCGAATTACTCCGGCCTTCCTCCGACGACTTGGGCTCTCCGGCGGGGCCAGAGGGGTGGCTCCTCCACCCCTCGAGCTCGCCCGCGGTAGAGTTGGTGGTGGCGATGCTCCGAGCGGCAGTTACAGGTCGAGGAAGATGGTGGTTTCGACCACCTGGGGCTGATGCAACTCTGAGAGTCCAACTTCGAAGTGAATTTTAATGATGATCAAAGCTCCCAGGCGTTTGATAAATAGCTCGCGATTGAAGATTAACCTGCAAATAAAAAGAATCTATGCTCGATTTATATAGAATCGGCCAACAATTGTAAGATTTCGAGCTCTAAAAATGGTGAAAAATCTTAAGTTTCCAGTCAATCCTCCAGATGCGTGAAGATGGCGATGAGTTGAAATCGATTTGGAGACGATTGCGAGACGAATTGAAAAAGATTTCGATATGGCGTTAAAGCTAAGTGATTAACCTATCTAAAAGCGTGATTAGACACGCTAATCATGGCTCGCGGATCGAGAAACAAATTCGCGAAAATGAAGGAAAATGACCAGGGAACTGGAGGTGTATGACCTCCTGATGATAGCTCGACGAGCGGTCTTCTTGGAGCTTCACGCGGCACGAGGCTGCGATTCAAGGCGTTGCTGCACCTTGGGACTCTTCCTCCGACGTCCTTCTTCCTCGCGACCTCCTCCTTGGCGCTGTCACCGCCGTCGATTGGCCGGAACGAGGCTTGGAAGTAGGGGTTTCGGTTACTGGAACTTGGGTTCCTGGGTAGTTGGAGTGAGATCTGTTCGGCTATGGTGACTTGGAGCCCTTATATAGGAGAGTAGCTTGGGCTCCAAGGTTGGATGAAGGGTTGGCGATGGAGGTGGTTGTTAGGAGAAGGGGACGGAGGGTCTAGATTGGCTAGAAGGTTCGAGATGCGAGCGAGAAAAATAGGGAGAGGTGGCCAGTTGGAACAGATTCTGTTCAACCTGCTTCTTGAGGAAGATGATCCACAGACAAGTAATAATTATTGTAAATTCAATATTAAATAGCAAATAAAGTTATTTTAATTAGGTATAAATACAAGAAATGTAAATACATTAATAATCTAATTTATGGAATAATTACTTTTTATAAATAATAAATATTATTTAAAATATAAATATTATATTAATAAATATGTATTTATAAATAGGTTTTGATTTTTTTATTTAATAAATAATTAAGTAAAAATTAATTTTATATTTTCTTAATTATTAGGGTATTAAATAAGACTTGTACGAATTTTTATGGATTTTTATGAATTAATTTACATTTTTTTAATAAGTAGAGTAAGTATCTATATAGGTCAATTATACTTATATTTTGAGATGTTTGATTTTATAAAAATAATAAATAGTCTCCAAAAATTATGAAATAATTTATGGTGAAAGTACAAGATCATGAAATAATTTAGAAATTATAAAATTAAGAAAATAATAAATAGTGTGTGTTACATAAAATAAATAGCCCAGAAACCCCTTTGTCTTTTGGTCCAAAAACCGACTTTTTGCAAACGGACTCCGAATTCAATGAAACCACCTTTATTAATTAGAGAATATTATTTTATGAACTTTAAAGGTGAGTAGAGTAAAATTGGAGTTCGTATGAGGAAGTTATGATGTTCGGAAGTTGAGATTTTAACAATTTGTAAGCTGGATTTCTTGGCATATTTATATGGTAATATTTTTAACTTATTTTTATATTTTTATTTATATTTTTATGAATAATTAGGAGAAAGATTTGGTGAAAAATATGTTAAGATGAAATAATTAAAATTCTTTGAAGTTTTGTATTTATTTTATTAATAGTGAAAGGTGTGTATACATGTGATAGATTATTTTTATTTGGTTTTCTTTCCTTATCTCCCCCTACTTATTGGTTTGTCGACCAATCCAGGCTGACTTGGTCTCGGGGGCTAGGCTATAAATATATCTTACAACTATATTTATATTTTAAGTCATATTGCATATATATACATATATTTCATATGCCTTTGTCTTTCTTTTCTGATTCTTTATTTATTTACATGAGTTTAATGGTTAAAAGTGAATATTTACACATGAATGGAGATTTGTTAAAGTATGAGAATTAGTGAGTATTTACATGTATTTGTTAAGGGTTTTAAGACAAAATGCGACAGAAAAGTTAATGAATCATGGATTCATCAGCTATTTGGACACAGGAGTCAGGCTAGCACCCAAAAAAGGGCTCTACATCTTACATGCTACAAGTTTAGGTGTAGAATGTATGATAAGTACTCAAAAAAGGCATACTCTGGTGTATTCCCAGGAAAAAAGTGCAGACAAATCTGAATTCTCTTGACGGACACACTGATATACATGTGTTGAATTAATAAGGCACTCGAGAGGATCCTTGTTCCAGTGAGAGTGATAGAAGAAATGACACAATCCTATGCCCTCCATCATATAGCCTTCCATATACACTTTTAAGACTAACAACTAAAGAGTCGGTGGATTGGATGTAAGAAATGATTTATTCCCTAGTGTTGAGGATCAGGTTCTTAGGAGAGTTTCTTGGACTGGAACTTTGGGTGATGTTGCGACTCTACTCTTGTAACTGCAGTCCACACTTAAAGTCATATTCCTATTATATATGTATATAAAGAGAGTCTGATGATTAGGGACATTGGATACCTTTTGACTAGAGCATGGTTCAACTTAGAATTATAGGATCTCTACAGTTGAGAGTTCTTCAACGGATCAAGTCTTGTATTCACATGCACAGTCAGGTGTTAATCCAACTTATTCATTCTTTATTTGCTCAAGGGCTAGCAATGTTTAAGTATACAGGGTAATGAATCCACGATTCATCATCTCAATATAATGATCTTAGCAAATTCCCTGAGCAAAATCTCAAATAAATGTCAATAAAATCAACAAAGTAATGAAATAACTCTTGTAAATAAAATACACTAATTATTATATATTATATTTTATAAAATAAATTATTAATAAAAAGCAGTAAAATAAAAGAGTTTTTTACCTGGAAATAGCCCAAACTTCATCAAATTCTCACTCCGTATGAACTCCAAATTCACCAAAATCACTTTTAATCTTCAAGTTAGAAAATTATCTATCCAATGAAAGTGGTTCATTAAAATCGGAGCTCGTTTGCAAAATTTGAGTTTTAGGACTTAGTTGTATATTGTGCACAATGCAATAAATCTGACTTTGATATTTTTTGTACAAATCTAACCCTTTTTTATTCTTTTCTTTTTCTATTAATTCCTTTATTATATATTTTAATAAATGATATAATTAAACAAATCTCAAAAAAATATTTTTTATTGAAAATAAGGCAAAGTGACTTTGTTTACAATGTACATATTTTTCTTTTCTCGTTTTTTTTAATTTACTTTTCTTAATTACTAAAAAATTAAAAATATATATTTTATTTTATTTCTAGTATTTTATTTTATTTTTATTTTTTTAAATATCGTTTATTAAAAATACAAAAAAATTAAAATTAGAAAAGTCAAAAAAACGTGTATATATTGTTTGTTTGTTGCATTTTATTTTGTTGATGCTTATGTAATTTTTCCATTTCTATTCTTTTTTTATTTTCTCTCTTTTTAGTAGACTACTTTATTTTATTTTATTTTATATATTTTTCACTCTCTACAATAATTCTCATTCAAGTACATTTTCTTTTCTAACCTCCCATTCAACTATGTAATCTCCACCTTAATTTTCTTCAACTTCCCATTCTTCTTCTTTTTATTCATCTGATCTTCTTCATTTTCCCTTTGTCCACCAATTCCTTAAACAATAGAGGAGAGAATTCCAGACTCATCGAAGCTCTAAGGTCACATCTCCACCTTCGACGATTAGCGACGACGAGTTTCCGGCCTTCTTCGACCATCGGCGAGATCCGCAGAGCTCTGCTTCGTGTCATAGTTTCCTCCAGGTCGCTGCGCATCCTTTCATGCTCTGCTACGTGCTCAAGGCCATGACAGGAGTTCTGTAAAGCTGCTCTGCCTTCCGGCAAAAATTCAGGTAATTTTCCCATCATCATTTCTCTTGCTAGTTTATATTATCTAACATCATTTTTTTGTCTTGGTCATATTCTTTTTTTAATGCCACATCCATATCACCATCACCCCAATCCATCATCATTATCATTCACTACATCACCTTCCCTTATTCTCATCATCATTTTTATGCCATGTTTAAAAAAGTAAAAAAAAATAAATCAAAGTAGTTGTTTAAAAAAACAAAAAGATATATAAATCTAGCACCGCCTGCCGCCCCTTCTTCTTCCTCACGCAAATGATGCCACTGCCACCTCCAGGCTGCACCGTCATGTACGGTCATGATGCCACTACGCCACCCGATTCCTGTGCTTTTTCGCTAGTCGCAACTGCCTCCAACGGCCACCACGTCACCCCACCTTCCTCCTCCGTGCAGAGCAGACCGCCCCTTGCCACTCAATTGACGTGCCACTGTCTGAACTCTCTCCATCGCAGTGCTACAGTTCCTCCGCCTCCAGCCTTCGCCTGTTGCTCCCTCCGCGTGCACACCCCAGCCATCGTCGATGACCGCTCCAAGCGGTCGCGCGCCACCGTCCTATCGTGCCCTAACTGCCTATGAAGAAGAAGGTCCTCTTCTTCTTATTTCATTTTTATATTGTAAAAATTGTATTTTTATTTTGTCAGCCTTTTCTATTTGTAAGAATGCCCTTGTGCATAGTTTATATTGCAAGTTTTATTTTATATATTGCAATCAATACCCTATTTTTGCATGTTAATTTAGACATCCATTTTGTATTGTTTATTTAATTAAAAAAATAACATATTGTTGACAACTAATTCTCTATCATTTGGCTATTTATATGGATTTTTGTGAGTTTTGGGTAATTAATTAAAATTTTATTAACAAACAATTGCTTATTTACCCACCGTGAGGTCTTAAATCCATATTTAGTTCCTAGATGCTTTAAAAATTCCACAAAAATAAGAAATTATGCTTTGAAATGTGATTTAAATACTATCCAAATATCATCTAAATTGGAGTTGTCAAGTACAATAAATAAATTGGTGATTGATTTTGCCAATTTATTTTTAATTAGATCCACACACATTATTTTTGTGAAATTGCAACTCTCCTGGATTGCATATATAAAAACCTTTTCAGATAATTTGCTTTCTAGATAAGTTGACATTGTATATTTATTAAGAATTAAAAACTCACAGTCACTCTGTTTTAAATAAAAAATTCATAAAAAATTCAATATTATTGAAAAATTCCCAAAAAATATTGTGGCATCATCTCATCATGTTTTAACTTTCAACAAAATTTTCATAATTTTCTGCATTCTGTTTGAATGAAAAAATGCGTGAGAGCCCATAAATAGTGTGCATTTGCATTGTTGCATTTTAGCCCTTAAAATCCAAAAAATGTGTTTTGCATTCATCACTGGATTAGATTTCTAGAAAAATAATAATTAGGCTGAATTGGATCAATTTCACATTAAAATCAATTTGGCTAAGTTGTGTGTTTTCTTGTTAACTTAATTCAACCGCATTTTGCATTCACATTCGTTTTACATTAAAAAACTAAAAAAACCTGCATTGGAAACCTAGAGCTAAGTGATCTGAATTAACCCAAAGTTGTTTTTTTGTCGCCCAGTGTTTGACCCGGGACTTGCTCGGGATATAAATTAAAGCCGAGACACTGCTCGCGGAGATCTTTTCTCGGTTCTGATTAATTGGGTAAGTGTCGTGCTATAATGAGTACCGATTAATATACCCACTGAGGCCTATCTGTCATCTGCCACCACATTTTTAACTACAGGATTATCACGGATTTCTAGATTGAATTCATTGAGCAGAAGGATCCATTTCATCAGCCTTCGTTTGGCATCCTTCTTGGCTTGCAAGTAACTGATGGAGGACTCTGGAATCTATAACAAAATCTGCCTCCATTCCTAGATGCTCAGTCAGCAGTCGAGCAATTTTACTGAAATCCTTTAAAAATAGTCTATAAAAACCAACATACCTCAAGAATGACTGGACTTGCTTCAAATAATCAGTGTCTCAAGTTTAGAAATGACTTCTACCTTCAAAGGATCAACCTTCATGCCACGCTTCTTGATGACATAACCTAGCACAATTCCCTCGGTTACCTTAAAATGGATCTTCTCCCATGAAAGCACCAAGTTGACTTCATAGCATCTCTTCAGGACTCGGTCTAAATATGATAAACATTGATCGAAGCTTATTGATATAGACTGAGAAATCTTCCATAAATACCTCAAGGAAACTACCAACAATCTCTGTGAATACTGCCAACATGCACCTCTGAAAGGTCGCAGGAGTATTGTATAAGCTGAATGGCATCCTGCGGAAGGCATACATCCTAAATGGACAGGTGAAGGTGGTTTTCTATTGATCTTCTGGGGTGATTTCAAATGGATTGTACCTTGAGTATCCATACAAGAAGTAGAAGTGCTCCTTCGCGACCAATCTCCCAGTGATCTGGTCGATGAAGGAAAAGCAAGAAATGGTCCTTGTTGGTCACTAAGTTCAATCGTATGTAATCAACATACGTGCCATGATGTAGGAACTCTGGTCGTGATCTCTTCTCCTTTTTCATTCTTCATGATGGTGATCCCTGAGTTTTTCGGCATCACATGCAAGGGGCTCCCCACTTCGAGTCGGAGATGGGATAAATGAAGCACGCATCACACCATTTCTTGATCTCATTCATAACAACCTCCTTGAGGTTTGGATTTAGTCTTCCCTGGAATTCACATGATAGCTTGCTATCTTCGTAGTAAATGTGATGGGAGCACAAGGAAGGATTAATCCCTCAAATATTAGAAATTTTCAAGACAAGAGCCTTGCGATTTATTTTTAGAACCTCAATCAAATGTGATTCTTATTCCCGAGTCAACTAGGAATTAATGATTACAGGAAACATGTTTGTCTTGCCATATGGAAGCCATACTTCATGTTTGTTGGAAGTTGCTTGAGCTCTGGTGGCGTATGTATCTTTCAGTTGTAACTTCAAGAATTATGCATGGCATTGCTGGTGTCAGATCCAACGCCTATATATTTTCCACCATTGACTTTGTAAGCTCTGAATCTATTGATGCACAAAAAATTACAATGATGGAATATAGTGCTAAGAATTCTACAAGGATATCTTCTTCTTCTGCCACAGACATGTGGCCTTCAATCAGCTTATCTAGCAGATCAGCAAAGATCTCGTCTTCTAAGACAGGTAAAGTCGATTGTGCTATCCACTCCTTCCTCTGTAGAGAGGAATTCGTGGATTTTGATGTCATTTATGAATAGGTTGGTGTCTCTAATTTATGTAAGAAAATCACAGTATCTTCTATCCGTTTTATAGGTGCACTCACATTTGATACATATTCGTTGATTTAGGCACTCAGATCATATGCATTAGTTCATTATTATTGTTTGAGGGAAGGTGGTTTGTCCACCGCCTTAATACATCATTATGACTGAAGTTTGGATGAATGATGGTCCAAGGATTATCGGGGTGTTTAAGAGAGGAGTTGAGATGTCCATATCAAATAAGATGAAATCCATTGGGAATTGCTTTCCTTGAACAATGACAATGGCATTTTTCACTGAAGTGTCCGCAAATTGCAGAATCATTCTAGTAGACTTAAGCAGTCCTAATACAAATTCTTTTAGTAGTGATGTGGGCATCAAATTAATTGATGATCCACTATCAAGAAGAGTTCGGTCGAACTCTTGATCAAATATCGTGCATGGTTGGGGATCCCATGTCTTTCTTCTTGCTTGGGAGATTGGTGATTGCATTGACAGTCGTCATCGTCAGGTTGTGCTTCACATTTTGCTATCTGGCTCGACGCGACTGTCTCTTGGAAGTACATGCCTCCTTCAATCCCTTCTTAATATTTGGCATGCAATTGATGGCATGTAGCAAAGGCATCTCCAGAGAAAGATTCTGAATTATTTCCATGACATCAGGATATGACAAAGCTATTTTTAAATTATTTTTACTTTTTATTTTTCTAAAGTTTCTGGAAAAGGAATATTTATAGACTCAAAATCAACAGGAATATTGTTCTTATTTAAAAAAAAATCTATGCTCAGATCTTGCTGTAATGCTGGATGACAAAATGGCATGTCTTCATCCGTCGGACGTGGTGGGTAGATGACTCTGTATGAGCTACATGTGAGGTCCTCCCCGCTATTGGTTGGTTGGTGCTTCGATCGATGTTATCGTCTTTTGGTGTTTTTGAGCTTTTTCATTTTTTTTATTTTTGTTGGTGTTTCTCCTTCTTCTTCTTCCTCACCCGGCCTAGTTGTTGGTCTGCCTGATGAAGAAGAGGATGATGACTCATCTGTGGAAGCTTTATTTTTGCCATTCATTGTTGAAGATGGCTGCAACGTCCTACCTCTATTGAGAGTAACAATATTAGATAAACAAGCATCATGCACATCTGACTCTGCTAGTTTGGCAAAAACATTACAAACTACATGCTCTTGCTTTCAGAAATGGTTAGGGTTGGCTTCCACCTGTGCCGCTATGGGTGTCTTGGCAATGGTGTGGTCATCAATCTTCTGACTCATTTCTGTGAGGCTCTTGACAAGCTGAGCCAAGTAGTCGAGGGTGGGGTTCACAGGAGGGGCATCTGATTGTTCAGTGTGCTGACCACATTGAAACTAAGAGTGGTGTTGAGATTGTTGGTATGTGTTCTATGATGGATATTGAGAAAGATATTGATATTATTAGTGATGAGGAGGAGGGTACTGATATGGTACAACTGTATACTCTTGGTTCTGCTAATATGACCGGTATTGCGGTTGCTGATAATGATTTTGTCTCTAGCCCTGCTGATATGGCTCAGACTATTGGTGGCGAGGTTGATGGTGACCCTGGACAAACCTCCCTCCTTGTTGTTGATGGATTGGATGAGAATTGGAAGGCCGACCCTGCTGAAGTCCGCCTGGACAGGCCAGTCGTGCATCGTTGGACCAAACTCCATTCACCTCTTGGATGAGAGGTGGTGGAGGGGAGTATAGATCATGAAGAATCTAGGGCTCTAGCTGGTATACAAACCACTATTGTTGTGGTTGCTATGGCTATGAAGGCTCTGGGGCTTGCACGTAGTAGACGTGCTGAACTGCTGGCTGAGGAGAACTCTGCTAAGGATGTTGTGGCAGTACTTGCTCCATCATCTCAACTGGAGTTGTGGTCGATGAAGTCACGGAATTGCAGGCGCTGATTATGCTCACCACCAGCTCTAGTTGTTTGGTAATATGATCTACTTTTTCTAAATTCTGAGTCCTCTACTTGATCACAACAAGTTCTTCAAGTTCATGTGATCGTTTTTCAACTACCTTGGACATGTGGATCCCTATAATGCTAAAGTTTGAGCTCTCATCCATGTTCTGTTCATGGGATTCTGCCATATGTATTGCCTTCTGTTAGATGAGTGGTTGTCGCTTATATGCTCTGGAGACGACAAAGCGACTTCTCCTTCATCCATTTCTTCGAATATCTTCCACACGACGTCATCATATTTATGGAAGTGAGAGCCGCCTCATGCGACATACACGAGCTTCTGGCTCTCAACAATGAGTCTAGAAAAGAAATGTTTGACCAAACTGGTCCGTGGAATATCATTATGTGGATATTTCTCTCGTAGCTCGATGAACCTCTCTCAAGCCTCATGAAAGGATTCGTGGGTGTCTTAGGAGAAGTTAGCAATGCAGAAATGCATCTGGTTGAGTCGCCCAGAGGGTAGAACTTGTGCAGAAAGTAGACTTCAACTCTTCCCAAGTCGTGATGACTTTCCCCAAATGATTAATCAAATGGAGTGCTTTGTCTTGAAGGCTGAATGGAAATGTCTTCATCTTCATCACTCCTAATGGGATGTTAGGATACTGTGTCATTCCACATATGTGTCCAAATTGTTGAAGGAGGATGTATTGTTCTTCATTTAAATTCCTACGGAATTTAGGAAAAAGCGCCAAGAGTTGAGGCTTCAACTCAAAATGAGCATGAATGGCAGGTATATGTATCCATTCGGTGACTTGTACAACGTCAGGGTTATAAGTCTCTTTGAAGGTTGGCTTGGCCTGCCCTCCTCTTGGCCCTGTACCTCCACCTCCGAGGGGTCCACCTCCTATCTCTTCTTCTTCTCTTCCACCTCCTCGATTTTTTCTTTCCCTTCTCATGTCATTTAGCATATCCAGAAAAGTGACCTGGGCCAACACCTGGATGGTTAGTTGTTGTTGAATCACATGTATTGAGGCGATGAGCTATGCATTCACCACATTCTGATCTGGCTGGGTGCCTGACTGCTGATGTGGTGGGTATTAAGGTCCTTTCCCCTTTCCTGTAGGAGCCACTTATTTCTATGGACTGGACTCCGATTAGACACAATCTGTGGCTCCAGATCGAGCTCTAGATTTGCACAAGGAATGATGCCTCGATCAATATGTATAGAAGCACTAGTTAAAACAAATCGGTATGTGTTAAGGTCAACACAGATCTTCATTAAGGATGGAGAGGTATATGGAGTGAAATAATTTTCCATCCAAAATGAGAAGATTTCAGGATAAGAGTGATCTCGATTTATTGAGTAAGAAGGGGAGTTTGGAGTGGGTTCATGGAGTCTGAACCATATTCTGGGGAATCACCCAGAATTATTGGAGAAGATGAGCGCATGAAACTGATGTGGATGTCAACGGAGTCCCAACCAAGCCAACAATGAGTCGTTGTCTCGAAGATAAAAGGGGAGATCGAGAATGGAGGAATGATACATAGGTCAACGAGAAATAAAAGGAGTGCAAAATAGTAGAATGACTCAAAAGCGAGAAGAGGTCAAATGAGAATAAAACAAGAGAAAATGTAGGCAAAACGTGCACAAGTATGCAGGGCTTTGATTTTGGACCTTAATTCTAATCGAACAAACACCAAGAAAGTTATGAATTCACCAACACAACCCAAGTGAAGTCGTGAGAGTTCGGCTAATTTTATCTTTTCAATTTTTTGGTTGTATTGCAGGAAAATCTTATAAGAAGTCGCTAAGGACGCTAACCCTATAAGAGTGTGTCCGAATCTAATAAAATCAACTCCATATTGTATGTACTACCAACACTAATAAAGGAAAATTATAAAAAAATTACTAACTTGAATGATTGACAAATAAACCAAAAACCAAATTCTCAAACAGATGAATGAAAACATGCACATGTCTCTCATACAGTGTCAGATTTAGGTCTACTCACTTTTAAGTAATATAAATTCGAATATCTTCAAAATGAGACCAATTTAATAAAAAATCGGAGTTCATATGTGAAAGTTAGGTTTTGGGCCCCTATTGTATATTGCATATATCGACCAAACTGCCTTTTATTTTATCTTTTTATTTTTTTATTTATTAAAAATAAAAAAAATTAAGTTGTAAATATTCCTTTCATATTTTCTTTATTTTTATTTTTATTTTTATTTTTTCTTATTAAAAATGATAAAAAATTATGCATATAATAAAAATGTGGTATTTTATACGTATAAGGTACCCCCAAAAATACACTATGTACATATGGCTTCTTTTGATTTTCGATCCTTTACAAAAGTTGTAGGTCTCCTCGAGACAAGAAACATTCATGTTGATCACTTTTTGATTTGACCACTTTGTTATTTATTTTTATTTTTTATTTCTATTTATTTTTTGAATTTTTTAGGAGCAACACGCGGTAGCACTTGGAGCCACCACGTGTCACCTCATTTTCTATTATTTTCATATTATATATATTAATCAGTTATTTTTTATTTTTATTTTTATATTTTTCTTCTAATTTTCTTTTCTTTTCTCTTCATTATTTTTAGTAGCCTACTTATGTTACTTTATTTATTTATTTTTCTTCTCATCTTACTTCTTCTCTACTGCAACTTCCCACTCAAGCCACCAACTCCTCATTCTCCCCTCATCTTCCACCACTTTCTCAATCTCTTTTCTAACTTCCCCTTCCCCTTTTTATTCTCTTCTCCCTTTCATTTTTCATCGTCCGTCTTTTCGAGAGAAGAGAGGTCGAGCCCCTTTAACCTCCAGGTGACAGCTGAAGGCGACGAGTTGAGCGATGACAACCTCAAAGGCGAGATCCGCGACACCACCTTGTCATGTCGCGAGCTTCCAATCAAGCTCGCTCAGCTTTGCGGCACATCCACCACGCTGCTCGAGGCCACGATCTGAGTTGTAGCATAGCTCCTCCAAAATCTGGCGAATCACATGTAAATCTTCTATCCTTGTCTTCTCATTTTATTTTATCTAACAAATTTTTTATTGTTTCATCACAAAATAATTTTAATAAATACCGTATTATAGTCATTTTTTATTCATAGATAAACTTCCTCATTGCATTTTCATCACAATCACAATATTACCAGCACTATAATCATCCTCCCATTTCTCCACCTACTCCTACGTATTTTTTATTAATCCCTCATTTTGTTTACCAAAAAACTTCAAAAAAGATATATATAATCAAAATAAAAAATGCAACAGGTGCACTCCAGATCTCAACACCCCTACTCCGCCCTTGAGTCCGTCGTGCGACCCTCATCCCAGCCATTGCACACCTCCCATGTGACCGTGCGCTACCTACAATCGGTGCTGCCATCCTAAACCCCACGCACCTCTGCCAACCGCATAGCTGCGCGCCCCGCCAGCCAACCCACATGTGTCGTCCTGCCCCAACCACAACCACCTGTTACCTGATGAATCCACATTTCATCATCTTTATTCTATCATTTTGGCCTCAAAAACCCTGGCAAATGCATGTAAATACCCTTAAATCCAGCATCTTAGCATTCATGCATGTGCATGTAAATAGTGTATAAAATACTTCTTTTAATGCCAAAATTATAGAATAAATAAAATAAAAGAAAAAGAATAAAATATTGTAAATATTTTATGACCTGAAACCCTGAGACCTAGGCATCTCGATGAATAGGTCGACAAGGAATAAAGTAGGGGGAGATAAGGGCCAAAATACAATAAGAATACCCTTTATTTTATCCATTCTTTATTCATTTTGGGACCTATTTTTAGTTCCACTTTTTATACCTCAAATAAAGAAACTTTGTACATGAAAGTTGTAGATAATTAAATAAATAAAAATACAAAATTGATTTCACTAAAAAATAATGTACATATAAAAAGTTATGGTCTGAATAAAAATCCAGAATCCCAACATCCCAGACCTGTATATCCCTAATAAAAACTCGAAATGCGTCCAAAATCACCTTTAATTGTATATAATTCAAAATAATCTATTTATTGGCGGTGGTTTTGCATTTGGCAGAGCTATGGTTTGAAAGTAGAGTTTTGGACCCTTGTAGTATACTTGTAAAGATTAAAATATTCATTTTATTTACTATTATTTATTTTTTTAATTTTATATTTTTTTAAATTTGTAAATATTACTTATAATAAATATGTGGATTAAAATTAGAATAAAAACCTAAATAAAAGATAAGAATAAAATACTTGTATATAACTTACATAGGTATAATACATGTACAAATATCTATATTATTAACACTTTTATTTTATTAAGTGTATAAAACACTTAGAAAAATAAAATAAAAATATATTTAAGTGTATAAAAGTATTTTATAAATTTATAAAATAATAAACAAAAATAAATAAATTAAACATACAAAAAAATAAGTCATTAAAATATATATATAAGCCTAAAATGGTAACTTTTATTTTTATACCTCATAAAAATAATTAAAAATCGTATTAAAATACTTATAAAATAATAAATATTTTTTATTTAATAATCAAAAATTAATAAAATCATTTTCTAATTTTTATCGAATTCACAAAACATTTCTCAGCGGTTTTCCTGGTTGGTCCACATAGACCAACCAAGCGCCAGTCAGCGTTGACCCTCCCGGTCAACTGGCAGTCCTTCCCCTGTCCCTTTGTCAGAGCATCGTTTTTGGTCCCTCTTCTCGATTTTTTTGAGGCTGACCCTTGCACCATTTTGCGTAATTACCTTCTTTATTTTTCTTCCTCGGACTATGGTGATTCACGCCCCTAGCTCTCCTTGGGCATTGGGTCGCTGTGTCGCACCATGTGCCTCGTTCTTCCTCTTCCATCCGTCAACCCTTCATATTGAGCCCCGATTTTCAAACTCGAATTTGAACCCCTCTTCCATAGGTTTAGCTCCCCCTCTCGTGCCCAATTGCTTCAGGAAGGTGACAGCTTCCCTTGGAGCACTTCAGGGCGGTCGAGCGACGCCCGAGGCGGCTCCACCACCTCTGCCTTTCGCCGGCGTTGAGGTACCCCCTCCCTCTAGTTTCAACCATCGAGGCAGACCTCTCTCCCTTTTAATTTCCTTGCAATTTCTTCGCCATATCTTTAGGAGTAAAACCCCCAAAGAAATTTCACATTTCATCTGTTATATCGCCCAAATCATCCTCTTGCCGGAGTGCACCTCCGGCCACTAGTCGTTCCGCCAACTCCACGAACCTATTCCACCCTTGCGGGGTCGAGGCACTTTGCCCTTGACCCCTTCACGCTTTTTGCAGGGCCAGAAGCATTTGCAAACCACCAGGAGCTCGTTTTGAGCCTCGCCAGAAGTCCAGGAGCAATCCAGCTCTGCCGCCTTCCCCAGCGAGCTCTGACCCTCGCCGAAGTCTTTTGGAGCCACCAGGAGCAAGAGGAGACCCCCTGGAGCATCACCGGCCATTTTTGAAGCTCGAAGGACGCCAGAGCGCCGAGATTTGGAGCGGGGAAGCTCGCCTCGCTGGCGTTGCTTCCCTGTTCTTCGTCGAGGGCTCTCCGTCGTTGGATCAGGCCGCACCTCCAGTTCGCACAGCCACTATCGGATCATCAACGCTCTCCACCATTGGATCTCAATCTGAGATTTGAACTCGGACATCGGCTGCGAAGCGTCATCGGTCGTTCAGATCACGCCACGTGTCAAGTGGCCTCGTCCTCACCATTGGATCGCCAGGCATTGGGTATTTTGCACCTACACCCTCGCCTATTTTGTCTTTTAGTTCTAGTCCAAGAACTTTCAGTTGTAGTGTAAACATTTTTGTAATATTTGCAAACATGCCCCCACACTTTATTTATTTGCACTTAGGTCCGATCCACGTCACCTCACGTACCCGTACGCGTAAGGGGGCTGGGTATTTTGCATAGGACCCCTTGCGGGTTTATTTATTTCATCTTAATCCATGAACTATTCTGTCATGTGTAATATTTTTGGGTAATTTGCATGTAATCCCCTAGGATTTTTGTGTATTGTGTTTAGGTCCTTTCTAGGCGCGTGCTAGTCACGTGTAAGGTTGGGTAATTTGCAAGCGTGCCCTAGAGGCTTCTATTATTTGTATATACCCTTGGAACTTCGTTTATTAGTTGTAAAATTTTGTGAAAAATTGCAAGTAGCCCCTTGGATGTTTGCCTATTTTTATTTGTGCCCTTGCTAGTGTTGAGTTTTTTCTTAGATATTTGTATTTATTTCACGCATCATTTTAACTCGAAAAATTACCAAATAAATACCCTAGGCTCCTGTTGCATTGTAGATTCACGACATAATTTTATTTTGCATATTTGTTGAATTTTAATATTCATTAAAAATCAAAAACATGCATTTTCGGCACTATTTGCATTAGAAAATACCTAAAAATTATAAAAACTCCTTTAAAAAATTCCAAAAAAAATCCCCTTTTGTGTATTTCAGTGTTATTTAGCTTCAGATCAGAAATCATTAAAAATTTCAAAACAAAAATCTTAAAAATTAGAAAACCCCTAAACACTTCAAAAAATCTCAAAAATTCTATAAAAATCCTAAAAATACAATTTCAGTTGCTGTAGTTTCCTTATTTTATTGCCTCTATTTTAAAATTAATTTGAGGAATTTTGAATACTGTCAGATATTTTTAACCCTCTCTTTAATTTCGGCCAGCAATTTTGTTCACTGTTTTCTAGTATTTTGACTTTTAAAAATACCAAACAATTCATAAAAATCTACAAAAATCACAAAAACATTATAAAATTATAAAAAGACCAAAACATTTTATTTTCTGATTTTTAAGCACTTTTCTTATTTTTATAAATACACTGTCTTTCTTTTCTCTTACTTTATTTATATTCTATTTTAGATAAAAAATATAAAATATAAAAAGAAAATACAAAATGAGTAAAGTAAAAGTCAAAATATAAAAATATAAAATAAAAATAAATTATAAAAAATTAATTAAAAATTTAAAACCCTAAAAAATTTGCATATTGGTAGACACTTGATCACATCACATTTTGCACATTTTGCTTGACCTGTTTTGCTTGCTCCATGTGTTCGACCTCTACACACTTTCACACTATACACATCTTATTGTAGAGTTATAATAGTTTTTAACTCCGCACCGCCTTTCATTGTTTGATTTCTGTTGTGGGTTAATTGTATTCCGGATTTCTGAGTGGTCGGTTCTGTGAATGATTTCCCGCCTTGTGTGGAACATAAGATAACCGAAATTTGCATGCACCTATAGTCTCGATCTTTGGCCTTAGTCAAATTTTGAAAAAAGTTCTTCACGCTAATATTCTATCCTCATCCTAGGGCGATTTCATTGGCTTGAATACCACATATAGATTAGGTTTACAAATTCTTGTTTTGCATCCCGCATGGAGAGAGCTGGGAGGCACTGTAAGTCTTCTATATTAGCATTCATCATTTAGGCACAAAGGTGAGATTTCCATCTTGGTGCTGCCTTTGCGTTGCTTTTCCGACTCTTCTACCTCTGTTTTTGGATCAAATATGAATCAAGGAAAAATACAAAAACGTTAGGCGCTTGTCTTGAACTGACTCAAAGCAAGTGATAACACAAAAAAATAAAAAAGGGATTGCTAAAGAAAACTTGACCTAAATAAAATTGGTTAATTGGACACATTGTTTGGGGTGAGCAAAGCCCTCATTTGTATTCAGGTTGCATGGGAAGGTCTCCTTCCAAGTGAGTAGAGCGGCTTCGTAAGGATTAGAGTCCAAAACCTAGTCTGTTGATGCCTTGTGTATCGCCTGGATTTCCGAAGTATTGGCGCTTCTATCGTACGTAGACGAGTAGGGCTTGGTCGACATTGATGATTCTCTATTGTGTAGAGCATTGACCTTTTCCGAAGTATCGAGCATAGGACACGCCTTCATGGGGGTGTTTGTCTCATCGTCTTGCGTCCGAGTAGGATCTTGCATGCTCACAGGTGATTCCGTTGCGAGCGAGACCTGAAGTATCGGTTTCACCTATCAGCTTCCTCTCTCTATTTCTTTGGCTGAGTAGGGATCCAGGAAGGGTTACAAGGACCTCAAAAAGTGCAGACTACTGTTACATAGGAGGAGGACAAGTACGAGATTCTTTTCTGGCAGTACTCTCTCTCCTATAGGCGTAGCGCTCTAAGGACTCGTTCAAAGATAATTGCCTAAACTCAATCTAAAAACTACAAAGATAATATCCGACCCTTCACAGCTTCACGCGTTGAGTTGGTGAACCCCTTGTCTTGTGTTTGATTATCTAGTTGCATTAAGGTCAAGATCAAAAACACTGCACAATTGTGCGTAATTTCCCCCCCTTCTTCTTCATTTCTCAACCTTGCTCTTCTCAATAATCACGATGATGGGAAGGAGGTCTCTTAGGACGTCTCTGGCGGCACCACTATCCAACACTCCTCCTTATTCATCTAGGATGACCTCGGGGAGTCCAAACCCACTCTCGGAGCCTGAGTTCACTTCCACCCTGTTCCCCCTCGACCACCCTTCTCCTTCCATTTGTCCAAGAATGTCAGAATTTAGTGCAGCACTGAGCTCAGATCATCTGTCGGCATCTGAGATGGGTTCTTTTGCCTTTGCAGAGACCCAAGACATGGAAGGCAGAGAGGAACACCCAGATGAGCAGAGACCACCACCATTCCTATATGATCAAGCTGCCATCAACAACTCATTGTTAGCATCCATGAAGACTATGTAGAGACAAATCAGAGACCAGGGAATTTTCATGGGTGACCTCATGAGGGAGATAGCACAGATGCGAGAAGGAAGAGACGACAGACAGATATGGGGGCGGTGGCGGTGATATACCAGACGCAGCAGGCGAAGGAGGAGAACCTAACCAGGAGAGGCCGCCGCCGATGACCATGAGGCAGTTGCATAACCCCGTCGTGACCCTCACTCACCGATGGATCCGGCTCCCTCCCATTGTTAGGAACTTTGAGCTTCGCCCGCAGACCATACAGTTACTGCCCAAGTTTCACGTGCAAGCAACTGAGGAGCCTCATCTCCATCTGCAGGAGTTTGAGATGGTTTGTAGCACTGTCCACGACAGATTAGTGGACGAGGACACGATCAAGATGATTGCCTTCCCATTCTCATTAGCTGACAGAGCAGCCTACTGGCCGAAGCACCTTGGGAGGTACGTCACTTCTTGGGCACAGCTCCGGCGCGAGTACTTGAACAAGTACTATCCACTCGGCCGGACCAACGCAACGTGAGCTATGATCATCAACTTCACCATGGTCACGAATGAACAATTCCATGAGGCTTGGGACCGATTCAGAGAGCTCATTGACCGATGTCCACATCACGATATATCCAAGCCCAATCTGGTTCAGAGTTTCTTCTGTAGGCTGACACTAGAGTTGCAGGGGCTTATCAATGCCTCTTGTGGTGGATCGTATTTCTCCATGGGAAAAGATGCAGTTTGGGAGATCTATGAGGGTATGGCAGAGAATTCCACAGTCATGGCCCAAGCCCGCGTCTACACACAACCTAAGCTTCCACCACAGGCAGTAGGATATCAGAGGATTGCACGCATCGATGCCAGTACACACACTCCGTCAGCAGCCGCAGCTCAGGCTGAATCCACCGCTGCTGACATGGGGATCATTTCTGAGAAGCTGGACAACATCGAGATCCTCGAGAAGAAGTATGGTCAGGGGTTGACCCAGATGGACCAGTTGACGAAGACAATGAGTGACCTGAAGACACAGATCTTGTGTATTCAGGAAGCACAGACATCTGCGCAGCCCCCTAGATCACGGGATGATCCTAGCATTAGCAGCACAACCCATCCCTCTGCCTCGTACCGCCAGGTTCACCACATCCAGGCAGAGCCGGTCCAGCAGCTACAGTACTACCCGTCACAGCCACCATCTCAAGACACTCAGATGGTGGTCTATCAGCCGGATCAGCCACTGGCAGTTCTTCCACCCCCGTTGAGCAGGAACCATTGATGGAAGTCAATGGGATTTGGTATGATCGGTACCCACAGCAGCCCGGGATTCGTCGCGATCACCCCTGATTCCGTTGGACCACTGGTGGCACCTCATCCCAGCAGCAGTCTCCAGCTCAGGGCCATCCTAACAGCCAGCAGCAACAACAGCCCCAGTATGCCCACCAGCAGTACCAGCAGGGTCCTCGTCCCATCTATCAGGGACAGCAGGGGAGGCAGCGTCAGCAGCCTCTCCAGACATACTCCCATCCTCCCCACTACCACCACCAGCAGCAGCCTCATTTCTAGCAGGGGAACACTTCCGGTTCTCAGGCACCCGCCTTTGAGAACCCAGCTCTAGATGACCTCTCCCGCTTGATTTCTGACCAGTAGGCATCCTTCCGTAGAGAAATTGATGAGTTTTGATAGGAGATGAGGGATATCATCAAGGGCAAGGCTGCCATACCTGCACAGATCGAGCCTAATCCTAACAACCTGAAGAGGAAGTTTGAGCAGGTACAGTTCACAGATGATACTTCTCCTAGTGATTATTTGAGTGACATGTCTTCTTTGTATGATGCTGATTTTATGACTACTAGGAGCGGTAGAATGCCAGCCGAAGGCACCTCATTTGAGAGACAACCACATGAAGAACCACGAGCGCCAGATGAGCAGAGTAGTGGTGCTGATGCCGCTAATGATGATGTTGATGACGGTGGTGCCGATGCCACCAATGATGGAGATCCAGATGACGGTACTAAGGCCTAAGGCCGTCAAGACACCAGATGCAGACGGTGGTGCTGAAGCCACCAGTTTTGATGCAGAGCCAGAGCGCGGTGCTGATGCCACGAAGACAGATGCTGTTGGTGGTACTGAGGACACCACTTCTACTTTTGTTGAGCTCCCACATGTTGTGTTGCTGCCTTTTGTATCTCAGGACTGTGGTAACAAAAAAGAACAAAAAAATGAATAAAGGAAAGGCTTTTGCATACACTTAAGATCCAAATGTGTTGCATGATGATCATTGTATGGATTCTATTCCTTCACATGCACAGGAACCTATTCTTAGTCCTCCATCTGAGGAGGTCCCTACCGTCCCCTTCCCTCAAGCACTCCGCTTGGCAAAGGGGAATAAAAGAGAAAACCCCAAAAAGACTCAACATGTAGAGTTCAGCAACCAGATGATTGATAGATTCCAGATTCAGCTGACTCTACAGGAAGAACTTGAGCACATCCCCCTCTTCCAAAAGAGCTTAAGAGAGAAGACTACAGTCCACAGGAAGAGGAGGAACCACAGAGATCAGATCCACGTGCTCACGCAGTCTACTTGTTGCACCATTCAGAACAAATTGCCAGCCAAGAGACCTGATACAGGAGCTCCCTATGTCAGATGCGAGATAAATCAGCAGCGTTTTGACCGTACTCTATTAGACAACGGCTCTTCTATCAACCACCTTCCAGCAGCCTTACTCGACCGATTCGAGTTTGGTCCTCTTCTTTAGAGCAGGACAGTCCTTCAGTTTGTTGATAGGTCGACTAAGAGGCCGAAGGAGTTGTTGAGAGACGTGGTCGTTACCATTCAGGGCCTGAAATTCCTCGTGGACTTTGTGGTATTGGACATGGAGATCCCTGAATCGGTAACCTATACCCCCATCATACTTGGACACCCATTCTTGGCTACAGCCAAGGCAGTGACCGATCATGACAGTGGGAAGGTGTGCTTTCGCTAGAGGGCGAGTGCATACAAATAGAGATGATCGAGGAGACAGAGCGAGAGAATATGCATGCTCAGAGCAGTCCAGTGATGCCGTGCAGATGATAGAGGACGAACTAGACATCCACCAGGAGTGTGATTTTGTGATGACAGTTGATGAATCCATTTGGACAGATCCCGTAGCACAGAGCCTCGCCTTGCCTACAGATTCACCATATTTACAGCTTATGGCAGTTGAGAGCCTGGAGAGCACACCCCTGGACGAGGATACCTTTGAGGCTGACAGTTGTGGGATGAGTGGTGATGCTGATTTTCATCCTTGTTCATCTAGTTCAAATCCCTCGAATTCAGACATTGATTGGAATGATTTTGATGACTATTTGCCGTGTCTGATTCCTTCTGAGCCGACAGCCAGGACAGAGTACGCGCCAGTACAGTTCATAGATGATTCAGTAGGGTTCCATTCGTCAGATTCTCATTCACAACGAGAGTTCTCACATGCAGACCTAGTAGCTTTCACACAGACTTATCAGAAGCCATATCTGCCACCTCCCAGTTGTCCAGAATTGAAACCCTTGCCGCAATCGCTAAAGTATAGATTCCTTGCGGGTGAGCCAGATATGCACCCAATCATTATCTCAGCAGGTTTGACTGGAGAACAAGAATCTCGTCTGATGGAGGTTCTTGAAAGAAACCGCATGGCAATTGGATGGAGTATAGCTGATATCCAGGGGATTAGTCCGGCTCTGTGCTCCCACCGCATCTATCTTGAGGAGGACGCTAGGCCTTCGCGTGAGTTCCAGCGACGGCTGAACCCGAATCTTCGAGATGTGGTCATGAATGAAATATCAAAGTGGTAGAGCACCGAGTTTATCTACCCCATCTCCGACTCCAAGTGGGTTAGTCTATTACATGTGGTAACCAAGAAGACAGGTATCACTACAGTTGTGAGTGAGTCTGGAGAGGAGATAGCTACCAGGGAACCCACTTCTTAGAGGGTCTGTGTGGACTACAAACGATTGAATCAGGCCACCAAGAAGGATCATTTCCCACTGCCATTCATTGATCAGATTACCGAGAGGCTAGCTGGGAAGAGTCACTATTGTTTTCTTGACGGGTACTCCGGTTACAATCAAGTGGCCATTGCGCTTGAAGACTAGGAGAAAACGATATTCACCTGTCCGTTTAGGACATGCATTCAGACGAATGCCCTTTGGGTTGGGTAATGCCCCTGGTGACATTCCAAAGGTGCATGTTGTCCATTTTCTCGGACATGGTGGGTGACTGTTTAGAGGTCTTCATGGATGACTTCTCGGTCTATGGCGATGGGTTTGATGCTTGTCTTGACTGCCTAGACCGTGTGCTTCAGCATTGCATAGAGGTCAACCTCGTATTGTCTTGGGAGAAGAGTCACTTTATGGTGACCCAAGGGATGGTCCTTGGTCATATCATCTCCAACAGGGGCATAGAGGTCGATCCGGCCAAGATGGATATCATTAGAAAACTCAATCCATCGTCCAATCTACGTCAATTGCGGTCTTTTCTGGGGCATGTCGGTTTCTACCGACGGTTCATTCAGGACTTCAGTAGTATTGCCCGACCGCTCACTGATTTGCTGACGAAAGACACCGAGTTCATTGTATATGATAAGTATCTCGCGTCCTTTGAGACTCCCAAGAATATGGTTGTCACGGCTCCTGTCCTTCATCCACCCAATTGGTCTCTCCCATTTGAGATCATGGCAGACGCTTCTGATTTTGCCGTAGGGGCTATGCTTGGACAGAGGAAGGATGGATTGTCGTATGCCATTCACTACGCCAGCTGGACTTTGGATGCCGCTAAGTGGAATTATACTGTGACAAAGAAAGAGATGTTTGCCGTAGTCTTTGCTTTGGATAAGTATCGATGGTATATTCTCGGATCTAGAGTGACTATCTTTACAGATCACACCGCCATCCGGTACCTAATGGCCAAGAAGGACGCCAAAGCTCGCCTTACCAGATGGATCCTTCTTCTCCAAGAGTTTGATATTGAGATTAAGGATAATCCTGGATTTAAGAATGTGGCGGTGGATCACCTCTCCCGCTTAGAGAACCTTGAGGAATCTGAGCCCAGCGCACCTATTATTGAGACATTTCCAGATGAGGCGATCTTGGCTATCACCTCGCTCCCTTGGTACGCCGACATTGTGAACTATCTTTTTTCCAAGACGGTTCCATAGGGTTGGACCAGGAAGAAACTTGAGACCTTTCTGGCGAAGGCTAAGTTTTACCATTGGGAGGATCCCGTCCTTTATCATGAAGGAGGGGATAGCATCTGGAGGAGGTGCATTGCTCAAGATGAACAGCATAGCGTCCTCACCTACTGCCACAAGCTTGAGGCAGGAGGACATCATTCTGGGAGACGGACAGCACAGAAGGTGCTCCAATCCAGCCTTTGTGGCCTACTATCTTCAAGGATTCAGATGAGTTCATGAAGATATGTACTGACTGTCAGAAGATGGGTACTTGCAAATAGAGAGACATGATGCCCATGCAGCCCATTCACTTTTATGAGATTTTTGACGCATGGGGTATAGATTTCATGGGCCCATTTCCTAAGAGTTAGTGATTTGAGTACATTTTGCTCGTTGTAGATTATGTAAGCCGTTGGGATGAAGCCATCCTCACCCGAGCCGCAGATGCTAAGACCGTGTGTCGCTTTTTGAGGAAGAATATCATTTCACGATTCGGGGTACCTAGAGTTCTGATTTCATATGGGGGGTCTCACTTTATCAATGACAAGGTTAGGGCCCTTGCAGACGAGTTCAGCATTGACCATCGTGTTGCCACGTCGTATCGCCCTCAGACAAATGGTCTTGCTGAAGTATCGAACATGGAGATCAAGACTATCTTACAAAAGGTTGTCCGCCCAGACCGAAAGGATTGGTCACAACTTTTGGACTCGGTCTTGTGGGCCTATCAGACTTCCTTCAAGACTCCATTAGGGACATCTCCCTTTCATCTCGTCTATGGCAAGCCGTGCCATCTACCAGTGGAGATCAAGCACAAGTCACTTTGGGCTGTCACTGAGTTATTATTGGATCCCTAGAGTATAGGAGAACAGAGGAAAGCAGAGTTGGCAGCCCTGGAGGAGTTGAGAGATACAACCTTTTCTAGCAGCCTACAGTACAAGGAAAAAGTGAAGACATGGCACGATTCTCATATCAGCCTTAGAGCCCGATCAGTGTGTATGGTTGTTTGATTCTGGGCTGAAATTATTTCCAGGGAAATTACAGAGTAAGTGGAAAGGTCCGTATATGGTCAGGAAGGTACATGACAATGGTAGTATTGATATATCCGAGCCGTCATCTTCCTCTACCTTTCGTGTTAACGATCAGTGCCTGAAGCTATATCTAGATCATGATCCGCCGACTGTTGGCGTTGTCCCCATTCTTCTGGTATGAGATGTGCTCTTTGACTCATATCATTTGCATCTCATACATGGTGATCAATTCCATCTTCCGCTGTATAGATCCATCTGTCTATATCATTCTTTCATTCTTCCGTTATGTCTGCTACCCCGTCTTCATCTTCTGATTTTGTTATACTTAGAATGCACCTTGTCCTAAGTATAGGGGGGTGTGTACCCCAGATTTTCATTCTTTTCGATCCTCTCCATTGTCTCTTCTTCTTGTCCATACTTAAGGATATCTTGCCCTAAGTATAGGGGGGAGACAATCTGAGTATGATCTGTTCATTCCCACCCTTGACCCTCCCTGCTTTGTATACAATCTGCTATACTTAGTATTATTTGATCCAAAGTATAGGGGGTACGATCAACTTCTCATTGATTTATTTTTTTATTCTTTAGACTTTTCTATACTTAGTACGCATTATGTCTTCTCTTTTCTCTCCGATCTATGAGGACATAGCTCAAGCTAAGTATAGGGGGGTCGTATATACTACATATATACTTTATCCATAACTCGTACTTTCGTATTTTCTTAATAATATGGCTAATAAGTTTTTAAAATTCATTAAAATCCTTAATAAAAAGATGTTTCATTCCTCAAATTCTTTCTATATGTACTGATTAATAAATCAAGTGAAAATATTTTTTGCAAAATGTTTGAAAAATAGTTTGAAAATCTTTGTGAAAAATCTTTTGAAAACTATTTTGAAAATGTTTTGTTACATGTTTTCAACCATTGTAAAATACTTTGTTTTGAAAACTTATTTTCTTTGTGTGAAATAAAAATGTTTGAAAAATGATTTGCAAATGGTTTGAAAAATAGTTGCAAAAATGTTTTGAAAAATCTATCTATATTGTTTGCAAAACCTTTGCAAGATGATTTTCAAATGTGTGTACATGTTTGTAAAATTATTTGTAAAAATTACTTTGGACTATAGTTTTCAAAATTGTTTGAAAAACTGTGTCAAATAAGTTTGAGGAATATATACATCACAACTAAAATCCACAACATATACTTATAAAATTGACCACTTACCCTATAAAGTCTTAAAATCCACTTCTTGTAAATATAAGATGCATTCCTGTGTAAATATTTGTACCTAGCTTTTAGCCAAAAATCTTTTTACTTTCGAAAATCCCAAAAATATTTGCAAAATTAAAATACCAAAACATTTGAAAAATCTCTTTGGAAAATACAAAAATGTATATGCATCATCATATTTTCAAAAATCCATAAAAAGTTCAAAATCCTGAAAAATGCATCACAAAAATATTTTCTGCATTCTACATAGCATTGACATAGTATGAGCATTTTTTGGATTGAGTTTGATTTTTGAACAAGTCTAAGTAAAATCCGGAGATTGGAGCTTGATTGGACCTTAAAAATCTACCTAATAACAGGAACCTTATAGGAACTGGGTTTGAGGTACTTCAGGTCTAGTTGACTTAATTCTTTGAGGATTATGAGACTTGGTTCAATGGATTCTTGACTGCCTAAGTAGATATTTCAGAGCACACGCACGACTCTTGTTGATAATGACCTAACTTGGACACATGCACCTTTCACATGGCTCAACTCAGCTGGAGTGGTGAGGGGATTGGATTTGCCGGTATGAGATGCACACAAGTGGAAACACTTGTCCTCCTCTAGGGAGGGAAGTGCACCCCAACCCGTCCAGTGATGAGGAAGTCTAAAGACAGGAGAGTGTGGGATGCAATAAAGCTTCAAAAGAGGGATAGTCTACTGGCTCAAGAGGAAAAACTCCTTATGTAAATGCTGTTGTATATAGTATTAAAAAAAGAAGAATGAACATGCCAGTACAAAAATAAAATGCCTGCAAAATATGTATATATTTTGTAAAGCCAATAAGCAAGCTTGAGTTCCAAAGTAAAATATGTGAGCCTGCAGCTGGATGACTTGACTACACTGGTCTTGCATCCTAGGATAGGTAGCTACTGGCTACCGTCCATTCTTCTCTTCACCCCCTCCTCTTGAGCAGGTTGCCACTTGAACGAAGAAGGGAATACCCCGCTCCTCGAGGAAGGAGTTATTGGATTGGGGAATCATTGGGTTGTCATGCTGGAGAAGTCAGTCTCTTTGTCATTCTAGTTGGGGAGAGCCACTATTACTTGCACTATACGAGTCGGATTCATAGTCATAAGGGTTTGCATATGAGTTGAGATATTTCTGACCTGGCTATTGAGGATACTTGAACAGAGTTTTGGGATTCTCAAGGACTGTTGGATTTTAAATTCGGTTCTCATTAAGGTTCTGCCCACAATAAAAATTCAAAGTTCCAACTTAAGCTCCAAACTTTGATTTTGTGAAGACAAGTTTGATAATTAAACTAAATCCAAGTTCTTCTTTTTCTTTTCTTTGTTTTTCTTTTCTGCACTTATTGCATAAGTGTTTGCTAGGGACTAGCAAAGGAAAAGTATAGGGGGATGATGAATCCACATTTCATCATCTTTAATCTATCATTTTGGCCTTAAAAACCCTGACAAATGCGTGTAAATATCCTTAAATCCAGCATCTTAGCATTGATGCATGTGCATGTAAATAGTGTATAAAATACTTCTTTTAATGCCAGAACTATATAATAAATAAAAGAAAAGAAAAAGAATAAAATATTATAAATATTTTATGACCCGAAACCCCGAGACCTAAGCATCTCGATGAATAGGTCGACAAGGAATAAAGTAGGGGGAGATAAGGGCCAAAATACAATAAGAATACCCTTTATTTTATCCATTTTTTATTCATTTTGGGACCTATTTTTGGTTCCACTTTTTATACTTCAAATAAAGAAACTTTGCACATGAAAGTTGTAGATAAGTAAATAAATAAAAATACAAAATTGATTTCACTCAAAAATAATATACAGATAAAAAGTTATGGTCTGAATAAAAATCGAGAATCCCAATTTCCCAGACCTGTATCTCCCTAATAAAAACTTGAAATGCATAAAAATCACCTTTATTTGTATATAATTAAAAATAATCTATTTAATGGTGGTGGTTTCGCATTTGGCGGAGCTACGGTTTGAAAGTTGAGTTTTGGACCCTTGTAGTATACTTGTACATATTAAAATATTCATTTTATTTATTATTCAATATTTATTTAAATTTATATTTTTATAATTTTGTAAATATTACTTATAATTAATATGTGTATTAAAATCAGAATAAAAAGCTAAATAAAAGACAAAAATAAAATACTTGTATATAACTTACATAGGTATAATACATGTACATATGCCTATATTATTAACACTTTTATTTTATTAAGTGTATAAAACACTTCAGAAAAATAAAATGAAAATATATTTAAGTGTATAAAAGTATTTTATAAATTTATAAAATAATCAACAAAAATAATTAAATTAAACATACAAAATAAATTAAATCATTAAAATATATAGATATATACCTATATAAGCCTAAAATGGTAACTTATATTTTTATACCTCATAAAAATAATTAAAAATCATATTAAAATACCTTATAAAATAATAAGTATTTTTTATTTAATAATCAATCATTAATAAAATCATTTTCTAATTTTTATCGAATTTACAAAACATTTCTCAGGGATTTTTCCTGGTTGGTCCATGTGGACCAACCAGGCGCCAGTCAGCGTTGACCCTCCCGGTCAACTGGTTGTCTTTCCCCTGTCCCTTTGTCAGAGCATTGTTTTTTGTCCCTCTTCTTGATTTTTTCGAGGCTGACCCTTGCACCATTTTGCGTAATCACCTTCTTGACTTTTCTTCCTCGGACTATGGTGATTCACGCCCCTAGCTCTCCTTGGGCATTGGGTCGCTGTGTCGCACCATGTGCCTCGTTCTTCTTCTTCCATCCATCAACCCATCATATTGAGCCCTGATTTTCAAACTCGAATTTGAACCCCTCTTCCATAGGTTTAGCTCCCCCTCTTGTGCCCAATTGCTTTAGGAAGGTGACAACTTCCCTTGGAGCACTTCAGTCGGTCGAGCGACGCCCGAGGCGGCTCCACCACCTCCGCCTTTTGCCGGCATTGAGGTACCCCCTCCCTCTAGTTTCAACCATCGAGGCAGCCCTCTCTCCCTTTTAATTTCCTTGCAATTTCTTCGCCATATCTTTAGGAGTAAAACCCCCAAAGAAATTTCACATTTCATCTGTTAAATCGCCCAAATCATCCTCTCGCCGGAGTGCACCTCTGGCCACCGATCGTTCCGCCAACTCCACGAACATATTCTACCTTGCAGGGTCGAGGCACTTTGCCCTCGAACCCTTCACGCTTTTTGCAGGGCCAGAAGCATTTGAAGACCACCTGGAGCTCGTTTTGAGCCTCGCCAGAAGTCCAGGAGCACTCCAGCTCCGCAGCCTTCCCCAGCGAGCTCCGGCCCTCACTGGAGTCTTTTGGAGCAACCACGAGCAAGAGGAGACCCCCTGGTGCATCGCCGGCCATTTTTGAAGCTCGAAGGATGCCAGAGTGCCGAGATCTGGAGCGGGGAAGCTCGCCTCGCCGGCGTTGCTTCCCTGTTCTTCGTCGAGGGCTCTCCGTCGTTGGATCAGGACGCACCTCCAGTTCGTACAACCACCATCGGATCATCAGCGCTCTCCACCGTTGGATCTCAATCTGAGATCTAATCTTGGACGTCGGCTGCGAAGCATCATCGGTTGTTCAGATCACGTCATGTGTCAAGCGGCCTCGTCCTCGTCGTTGGATTGCCAGGCGTTGGGTATTTTGCACCTACACCATCGCCTATTTTGTCTTTTAGTTCTAGTCCATGAACTTTCAGTTGTAGTGTAAACATTTTTGTAATATTTGCAAACATGCCCCCACACTTTATTTATTTGCACTTAGGTCTGATCCACGTCACCTCACGTGCCCGTGCGCGTGAGGGGGCTGGGTATTTTGCACAAGACCCCTTGTGGGTTTATTTATTTCATCTTAATCCACGAAGTATTCTGTCATGTGTAATATTCTTGGGTAATTTGCATGTAAGCCCCTGGGATTTTTATGTATTGCGTTTAGGTCCTTTCCAAGCGTGTGCCAGTCATATGTAGGGTTGGGTAATTTGCAGGCGTTCCCTAGCGGCTTCTATTATTTGTATATACCCCTCGAACTTCGTTTATTAGTTGTAAAATTTTGTGAAAAATTGCAAGTAGCCCCTTGGATGTTTGCCTGTTTATATTTGTGCCCTTGCTAGTGTTGAGCTTTTGGTTAGATATTTGTATTTTTTCACGCATCATTTTAACTCGAAAAATTACCAAAAACATACCCTAGGCTCCTGTTGCATTGTAAATTCACAGCATATTTTTGTTTTGCATATTTGTTGCATTTTAATATTTATTAAAAATAAAAAACTTGCATTTTCGGTACTGTTTGTATTAGAAAGTACCTAAAAATTATAAAAACTCCTTTCAAAATTCCAAAAAAAATCCCCTTTTCTATATTCCAGTGTTATTTAGCTTCAGACCAAAAATCATTAGAAAATTCAAAACAAGAACCTTAAAAATTAGAAAACCCTAAAAACTTCATAAAAATCACAAAAATTCTATAAAAAATCCTAAAAAAATAATTTCAGTTGTTGTAGTTTCCTTATTTTTATTGCCTCTATTTTAAAATAATTTGAGGAATTTTGAACACTATTAGATATTTTTAACCCTCACTTTAAATTCGGCCAACAATTTTGTTCACTGTTTTCTAGTATTTTGACTTTTAAAAATACCAAAAAAATTCAGAAAAATCTATAAAATCACAAAAACATTTTAAATTTATAAAAAGACAAAAAAAATTTTATTTTCTGATTTTTGAGCACTTTTTCTTATTTTTATAAATACTCCATCTTTCTTTTCTCTTACTTTATTTATATTTTATTTTAGATAAAAAATATAAAATATAAAAAGAAAATACAAAATCAGTAAATTAAAAGACAAAATATAAAAATATAAAATAAAAAAATTAGTTAAAAATTAAAAACCCACAAAAATTTGCATATTGGTAGACACTTGATCACATCACATTTTGCACATTTTGCTTGACCTGTCTTGCTTGCTCCCTGTGTTCGACCTCTACACACTTGCACACTATACACATCTTGTTGTAGAGTTATAATAAATTTTAACTCCGCACTGCCTTTCATTGTTTGATTTCTGTTGTGGGTTAATTGTTGATTGTAGTCTGGATTTTTGAGTGGTCGGTTCAGCTACTGAGTTCCCGCCTTGTGTGGAACTTAAGATCACCAAAATTTGGATACATCACTATCTCCCCATGTACGGTTCCATGCTGTCTCTTCGCAGCCACTTGCGCCCCCTATGCATGCAATCGAGCCAGTCGCGCCACCCTCGACCTACAGTCACACACTCCTCACTAGATGCTACAACTAACCGCCCATCCGCCAATCATTGCACCCATCAGGAGCAGTAGAGCCCACCACTGTGTGCGCCCAGCTCGTTGCCGCTCCCCGCACACGGCCTCCCTGCCCCCCTACACGCACGCCCATGCCCCAGCCATACCACCAGCTCCGCTTGGCCGCGAGGCCCCTGCTACCTTTGTTGTAGCCTCGCACGGATCTCCACCATGCCTCCAAGCCCTTGCCCCCGAGCCCTCGTACCCTATTGGGTTCTAGTTCTACAAAGGCTATCTTATATTATTTTTTATTTTTTGTGAAAATTGTAGTGTATTCTCTTTATACTTCTTTAATTGCCAGGATATCCCTGTGCACATTTAAGTTGATTCAATTTCATTTTGTGTATTGCAAATACACCCCTCTATTCATAATTTAATTTGGACCTCCAGATTGCATCATTTATTTTAATCAAAAATAACATGTTGAAGATCATTTAATTCTCTATCACATGTCTATTTATTTGGATTTTTCCGAGGATTGGATAATATACTAAAAATTAGAGTTTGAAATTAAGTGATATTTTGCTCATTTATGCTCTCAAATTCGTATATACTTATTCCTTGCTCTAAAAAAAACCCAAACTTCCCAGACCCATATCTCCTCAATAAAAACTCAAAATGCATCAAAGTTACCTTTAATTGTATACAACTTCTAATAAGCTATTTAATGAATGTGGTTTCATTTAATTTGGAGTAAAGGTCTGAAAGTTAAGTTTTCGACCCCTATTGTACCATATACCAGAATAAAATATTCATTTTATTTATTCTTTATTATTTTTACAATTTTATATTTTTATAATTTTGTATTATTATTTATAATATATGTACATATTTATAATAGAATAAATCCATAATTAAAATGTAAAAATAAAATAGCCTATATAAATACAAAGATGAATATACAATACTTGCACCTATGTACTTCATACCTATATTTATTTAAGTGTATAAACAACATCATAAAAATAAAATAACAATATATTTGTATTTTAAAAAATAAGTTTGAAATATTTATACATACAATATGAAAAAAAATAAAAAATAAAAATAAAATGAGCAAAACATAAGTCAATATAGATATAAATACACTTATATAAAGTAACTTGTAATAAATTGACTCATAAAAATAAATAAAAATCATATTAAAATAGTACATAAAATAATAAACAATTTTATTTTATACCCAAAAATTTATTAAAATCTTTTAATTTTTTAATTAATTATTTTCGAATAAGCCCAGCTCTTTTGTCGCGACATAGGCTGACGTGGCCCAATCGCGTGGCTTGGACTGTTGACTCCTGGTAACCTGCTCATCTTTCGTTTTGACTTCTATCAGAACCTAGAGTGACCCATCTTCTCCACCTCCGCTTGAGCGCTTAGTTCTTCCTTTTGCCTCGATTCCTTCATGGATTCGGTTCGCATCACGTACGTGATCCACACATACTCATTAGATTTGCTCGATTCGCAATGAGTCTTTCAATAATCTCATTCGAAAATCATCAAAATCTATGTGCATAAATAAATACCCAACTCAAGTCCTTGATTCTTCTAATCGCTCTTGGAGCTCCTGATCGTGTCCATGTGTGCAGGTGTGAAGGTCCGATGACAACGAGTCCTTCCCCTGAGCTTGGAGGCGGCAGAGCAAGGACTTGAGTCGATCCACGACGAGCTCCGGCCGCCCTACTCCTGACCCACCATAGCAGGTATAAGAGTTGCACCCTTTTTATTCTTAGATAGACTTATTTCCTGTCTCTTCATTTCTCAAATTAGATCAGGTTTTCATGTAGTAGAGTAGATGTAGTTACAAATCGTTCATTTATCAGAGCCGCTAGGGATCCAATCATTTCGCTTGTTCTCGACTTCCCACTTCATTGATCAATGTGTTCTCCATCGAAACCATCCATCTGGACCACCAGATTGTGTATCAATTAGCTAATCAAGGTTCCTCCCCGCCTATCGTTGGGACCTCTCCCACAATCTCCATATCAATGCATTCCGTCTTCAAAATGGGCCGAGGTCCATCGCCTCGAGCCAAGGAACTTCTTCATGTAGGTCTCGCACCAGAAGGGCCCTTCGCAGGCCATGAATTGAACCTGTAGAGGGTCTCCAGGAGCTCTATCTATACAACATGCCAGGACCCATCGATGGGTCCTGGACCTTCTCGAGCCCATCAATCACTGCGAACGGCCTTCCCGGAGGTGTAGAGTTAAAGACCATCGAAGAATATCACCGGATGGAGGAGATGTCGTCGATCGAAGTAAAGAAAGTACATTGTTCTTTATTGTTCTTCGAAGAGAGCAATAACTCTTAGAGCAACGATGCACTACCAGATCTAATCCTAGCCGCTCGATCCAAGGTGAAGCAGTGCGTGAGCTGGACCATCCGATGCACTTAAGTTAATCAATCCACGCTGTTCTTCGATACATATCATGGTTAAATTCCGTTGAAACCCCTCCTGATTTTATTTTTTTAGTTTAATAAATGTCGTTTGGAATGTAAAATATTTAAGAATTTTGCGATAAGGTCCATGTTTTTTCTTGTTAATTGCATAAAGATCCGTTCTAACTTAGCTCACGTTGGTACCCCACGTGAGTTTGGGTAATTTTGCATGCATACACTGCCGCTTTTAAGTATTTTTTTCCAATCCAAGAATTTGTCTATACATGCTTATATTTGGAGGGAAATTTGTACAGAGCACCAAATATTTTATATATTTGCATATATGCCCTTCCTAGGTGTGTATACTTCAATATTGTACGTGAAAATTGTATATAAACCCTTGGATTTTGTTTGTAGCATTCTGAAATAAATAGAAAGTTTATATTAATTACATTTTGATCCTTTCTAGTAATGAAAATGCATTTTCTTGGGATTTTTGTTAAAAATGCCTCCTGTTTACACTTAATTTTACTAAAATTATTATAGATGCCTCGAGTGATGTACTTCATTGATATGATTTTTAATTTAGATTTTTAGGCATTTAATGATTTATTAAAATTCAAATAATGACCCTACTTTTCATGTTTAGCCTTAAAAATTCCAAAAAAATATTTAAACCCTTCTAAAAAATCCAAAAAATTATATTATCTTTATTATGCTAAAATTTCACTCCATACTAAAAATAACATAAAAATCTCAAAAGAAAACTTTAAAAATTGAAAACCCCTAAAAACTTATAAAAATTGGCAAAATTAGTTTAAAAACCCAAAAATATTGATTTCTGATCTAATATTTTCTTTATTACATATAATATGTATTAAATATGATTTTGGATATTTTGGGACTTATTTGATATTTATAAATCCAAAACTCATTCGATTATATTTGTTATTCCGTACTTTGTATTTTTCTCTTATTTAAAAACACATAAAAATATGCAAAAATATCAGAAAAGTAACGAAAAACATTAGCAAAATATAAAAACATGAAAAAATATTTCCCCATATTTTTTAGTTATTTATACCTATATATACATTATACATTATATGTAGTTATATACATGTATATATACTATATACACTATACTATTATATATTATATATATATGAATTATTTATTTTATTTTCAAAAAGTAAAAAAGAAACTAATTTTTTAAAACTAAAACCCTAAAAATTTTAAACGACTTAAAAAGGGGAAAATATACTTATTTGTATTTGATTATCTTTATGTATAAGACTATACATCTATTTATATAATACAATATATATTTGTATTATCACTATTTATATTTATTGATATTATATATATTATATTGAATTAATTAAAAATTAATTCAAAAATATGAAAAAAATTAAAACACACAAAAATATAGAAACAAAAAGCATGGGTACATAAAATTTTATTAGCAATAATCATAGGCTACCTAGCATGCTCTTAGTGGTTCGACCTCTACACACTTACTTGCTATACACTTTTGGATTATAGAGTATAATAAATTGTGCTTCACACTATTATTCATAGTTTATCACATGTTGTGGGTACTTGTTGATTGAATCACTTTTATACTTTGTCTCTTCGACGACTGTCGGTTTGCCTTGTGAACTGATAAGATCGGTATGGAAGTTGGCCTCATAAAATGGCGTCGTTGTCAGGTAGCTACTGAAGCCACACCTCGAGCATGACACTTTCTTGGCCGTTATCGATTCTGCCCAAGTGATATGCAATGAAGAAGAATCAACAACCTCAGCAACATCAAAATATTGAGATAATGTTACTAAAAAACTCTTCGTTTTGTTTCTTATTTTCTTCTTTTCTGTTGTATTTTCTATTTTTTGCTTTGTTTTCCTCATTCATTACCTCTATACTTAGGATATGCTCCATTCTATGTATAGGGGAGATGAATGCCGAAACATGTTCATTCCTCGTCTCACCTCCTGTCTCCTCTCTTCTTGATATTGCTGTTTATACTTAGGGATATCTTACCCTAAATGTAGTGGGAGATATGATGAATTGTTGAGTTGTTCAGTCCCACCCTCTACCATCCCTGCCTTGTGTACAATTTGCTATACATAGGATTATTTGATCCTAAGTATAAGGGGAGAAGGTCGAGTTCTTATTGTTTCATTCATTATTCTGTAGTCGTTGCAGTATAGGCTTTTCTGTACTTTGTACGGGTTATGTCTTCTCTTTTTCTCTTGATCTATGAATACATAGCTCAAACTAAGTATAGGGGGTCGTATATACATTGTATATACTTTAGCCATAACTCGTACTTTCGTATTTTCAATAAATGAGGCTAAAATACTATATATACATATAGAATTCCTTAAATCAAGTAATAAAAATATGTATATTATTCATTGAATTCTTTTTGTATATACTAATTGCTAAAATGAAAAAGATGGTTTGCAAAATGTTTGAAAAATAGTTTGAAAACCTATTTAAAAAATCTTGAAAACTATTTGAAAAATTTATTATAAAATGTTTTCAACCTTTCTAAAAATGTTTGGTTTGAAGAAATTTCTTTTCTTTGTGTGAAATAAAAATGTTTTGAAAACCTATTTGCAAATGGTTTTAAAAATGGTTGCAAAAATATTTTGAAAAATCTATATATAGTCTTTGAACAACCATTGCAAAATGATCTTCAAATGTTTGTAAATATTTGTAAAAATTCTTTGTAAACATTATTTTGGACTACAGTTTTCAAAATTATTTGTGAAATTATTTTTAAATAAGTTTGAGGAATATATACATCATCTTAATAAATGAACACTTTTCACAAAGTGTGTGTATATATATGTATATATAAAAATAATAACATGTCTCTTGTAAATTCGTTAAACCTCAATTATTGTAAATAATAGATGCATGCCCATGTAAATATCTACATATGCTTCCTTCTTTGTCCAAAAATCTGTTTGTTTTGAAAAATCCTTAAAACATTTGCAAAATCTTTTCAAAAACTGCATAAAAATTTGTAAAATCTTCTTCAAAAAACCATAAAACTTCAAAATTAGAATATTGCATCAGAAAAATATCTTTTCTTGCATTGTACATAACATTCCTATTTTTCGGAATAACCTACACAATTGAACAAGTCCAAATACAACCTGAAGATTAGAGTTTGGAATAGACCTTAATACACTTAATTTCAGAGGAACCCAGTGAGGGCTGGAAGTGGAGATGTTTCAGGTCACCTTGACTTAATTCTTTAGGTTCCATAAGACTATATTTATGAGTCAATTCAATGTGCTTAACTAGGACCTTTCATACCATCTGTAAGACTCTTGAGACTTTGACTTGACTAGAATCCTTACACTTAGCACTTAGCTCAACCTAAATGGACTGTTGAAAAATATTGGAGTCTAAGTCGAGACAATGCAAGGTCACTTCGTCAAGGGTGGCTCAAGAACCATTCTTGGGGATTACCGACACTGATACTCTAACCCCTTTTTTGGTAACAATGATATCTAAAGACCGGAGTTGGATTGAGATAATGCTTCGGATGAGGGATGGTCTACCAACACAACTTTTTCTAAGACCCTAAAAGATGGGTGGAACAAAAATATGCTATATCCACCTGGGCATAAACAAAAATGCAGAAGCTATACAAAGGCAAAGAAAATATCCAAAGAAGCCTCTACCAAAAAGTCCACAAAAAATCGAGCTTTAGTTAAATCCTACTTCTTGGTGAAGAATCGATTACACTAACCGACTTCACAAGGGAATGAAGACTAGACTGGTCCATTCCCACTTCTTTTCCTATTCTTCCAACTTCTTACTCATTCGGTTGCAAATACCAGGAACACCTGACCTTAGAAGGGAATATCTGTCTCCATTAGGATGAGTTACTAGAAGAGCAGTTGCCTTATGGTTCAATGGTTTTGTCTGGGAAGAGTTGAACAAATTCACATACATGGTACTATTATTTTAAGGTAGAAAGAGCATGCGACTGAGAGGATGGTTCTTACTTGGTTGTGAATTTGATTGGATGATAGAAGTTTAGAATCTAAGGGCTGTTAAATCACACTTCCCGACTTCAATGTGGTTCTGAACACACCATTAATCCAAAGGCATTCTTTAAGCTCCACATTGTGACTTTATTAAAGACTAGTTTAAAAGTCCACAATTATTCAATTTATTTCTTTTTCTTTTCTTCATTTTTTTGCGCTAATTGCATAATGGTTTGCTACAGACTAACAAAGGAAAGTATAGGGGGTGATGAATCCCCAGTTTATCAAATGTATTCTTTCATTTTGACCTTTAAACCTTAGTTAAATGCATATAAATATCATTATTTTGTACAAATTAGCATTCATTATTTACTGTATAATTTTTATGTAAATTACATTGTTTGAAGTCAAAATAAAAGAATAAAGAAAGAAAAGAAAAAGAAAGAGAATGCCAAAGATATTTTATGTTCGTAAACCTCGAGACCACGTCGAGAATTGATTTGGTAAACAAGGAATAAAGTAGGAGGAGATAAGGGCCAATAATACAATAAAATTTTCATTTATTTATTCACCAATAAACCATTTTTGGGACCCATTTTATTTTTCTATTATTTATACCTCACATATAGAAACTTTGTATAAGAAAGTTGCAAATAAAAATACAAATAAAAAATACAAAAATGAGTTTACATAAAAATAATATAAAATGTACATTTTATACTATGAATAAAAAGCCTAACCCAAACATCCCAAACCCATATCTCCTCAATAAAAAATCAAAATACATGAAAATCATCTTTAATTGTACATAACTTTTAATAAGATATTTAATGAAGGTGTTTCATTTAATTTGGAGTTAATGTGTGAAAGTAAGCTTTTGGACCCCTATTGGACCATATACCTGAATAATTTTTCATTTTATTTATTTATTATTTTTTTACAATTTTATATTTTTGTAAATTTTAAAATATTGTTTATAATATATGTACATATTTAGAATGGAATAAAACCTTAAAGAAAACGTAGAAAATAAAATAGTCTATATACATGCATAGATGAATATACAATACTAGCACCTACATATTTAATACTTCTATTTATTTAAGTGTATAAATAACATTAGAAAAATACAATAAAATATAATTTTGTACCTAAAAATAATTTGCAAATATATAAAATATGAAATAAAATAAAAAAATCAAAATCATAAAATAAAAACAAAATGAGCAAAACATAGGTCAATATAGCTATAAATACACTTACAAAAATTAACTTATAATAAATTGACTCATAAAAATAAATAAATCATATTAAAAAAATACATAAAATAATAAACATTTTTTATTTTATACTAAAAAACTAATAAAATCATTTACATTTTTTAATTAACTATTTTTGAATAAACCTAGCTCTTTTGTCGTGACTTGGGCTGACATGGCCCAATTACGTGGCTTGGACTGTTGACTCCAGGTCAACTGCTTGTCTTTCATTTTGCCTTTAGTCAGCACCTCGAGCGACCCTTCTTCTCTGCCTTCGCCCGAGCGCTTTGTTCTTCCTTTCGCCTCGAGTCCTTCATGGATTCGATTCCCATCATGTACGTGATCCACACACACTCATTAAATTCACTCGATTCACATCGAGCCATTCAATAATCTCACTTGAAAATCGTCAAAACCTTCGTGCATAAATAAGGACCCAACTCGAGTCCTTGATTATTTTGAACCCTCTTGGAGCTCCTGATCGTGTCTCTGTGTGCGAGTGTGAAGGTCTGGTGATAGCGAGTCCTTCCCCTGAGCTCGGAGGCGGCAGAGCGAGGACTTGAGTCTGTCCACAGCGAGCTCTGATCGCCCTGCTCCTTTCCCACCATAATAGGTATGAGATCTGCACCTTTTTTATTCTTAGGTTGATTTATTTCCCATCTTTTCCTTTCCGCGATTAGATTGGATTTTCGTGCAGTGGAGTAGCTATAGCTCCAAATACTTCGTTCACTGGAGTCGGTAGGGATTCAGCCATTTCACCTGTTCTCAACTATTTCTGATGTTGCCTTCCATCTCACTTTATTCCTCGACGTGTTCTCCATCGAATCCATCCATCTGGACCACCCGATTATGTCTTGATCGGCGAATCGAGGTTCCTCCGCTGCATATCATCAGAACCTCTCCGCCCATCTCCATATCATTGTATTTCATCTTCAAAATGGGCCTAGGTTCATCGTCTCAAGCAAAGGAACTTCTTCGTGCTGGTCCTGCTCTAGAAGGACCCTTCCTAGACCAAGAATCGACGGAGGGTCTCCAGGAGCTCCATCTTCCACGACATGCCAGGACCCCAGGAGCTCCATCTTCCACGACATGCCAGGATCCCATCGATGTGTCCTGGACCTTCTCGAGCTCATCAATAATTGTGGACGACCTTCCCAGAGGTGTAGAGCCAATGACCATCAAACAAGACCACCGGATGGAGGAGAGATCATCATCGAATGCAAGGAAGTATGTTGTTCTTCCCTGTTCTTCAAAGAGAGCATCAACCCTTGGATCAACGATGCGATCCAAGATCTAATCCTAGCCGCTAAATCCAAGGCGAAGTGGTGCACGATCTTGACTATCCAATGCACTTAAGTTAATCAATCCACATCATTCTTCGTTGTGCATAAGGGGTAAATTCCATTGAATCCTGTGCTTTTTTAATTTTATTTTATTATTATAAATGTCATTTGTAGTATAAATTATTTACGAATTTTTCGATAAGATTCATGTTTTTTCTTATTAATTGCATAAAAGATCCGTGCCAGCTTAGCTAACATGGGTACGTCACATCAGTTTGGGTAATTTTGCATGTATACCCTACCACTTTTATGTATTTATTTGCAGTCTAAGAATTTGTATATACATGCTTATATTTTGAGAGAAATTTATACAAAGGACCAAATGTTTTGTATATTTACATATATGTCCTTCCCAGGTACGTACTTCTAAGGAGGGTATACTTTAATATTTTGTGTGAAAATTGTATGCAAGACCCTAGATTTTGTATGTAGTGTTATGAAATGAATAGAAAGTTTATTTTAATTACTTTTTGGCCCTTGCCAATGATGAACATGCATTTTCTCAGGAATTGTTTAAAATATATCGTAGTCGCATTTAATTTTGCTAAAATTTTTGTAGATGCCTCGAATGATGTACTTCATTGCTCTGATTTTTAGTTTAGATTTCTAGGCATTTAATAAATTACTAAAATTATAAAAATGACCCTAATTTCCCTATTTAGACTTAAAAATACCCAAAAAATTTTGAACCCTTCTAAAAAATCCAAAAATTATATTATCTTCATTATGCTATAATTTCATTCCAGACCAAAAATCACATAAAATATCAAAAAGAAACTTTAAAAATTGGATAAACCCCTAAAAGCTTATAAATATTAGAAAAAATAGTATAAAGACCAAAAAATATTGATTTATGTTCTATTATTTTCTTTATTACATATAGAATGAAATAAAAATTATTTTCGATATTTTGGAACTTATTGGAGATTTTTAAATCCAAAATCATTTATCTATATTATTTATTCCTATTTTGCATTTTTCTTATTTAAAACCCTTAAAAATATGTAAAAATATCAAAAACATCACAAAAAATTAGCAATATATATAAACACAAAAATATTCTTCGTATATTTTTAAGCTATTTATAACTATATATGCACTATCCACTATATGTAGTCATATACTTGTACCTATACTATATACCCTATACTATTATATATTAATTATTTTATTTTGAAAAATTAAAAAAGAAACTAAAAATTTGCATAACTAAAACCTCAAAAATTTTAAAACCTGTAAAAAAAGAAAAAATATTCTTATTTGTATTTGATTGTATTTATGTATACAACTATCATCTATTTATATAATACTATATATATTTATATTATTATTATTTATATTTATATTTATATATATTTTATATTTTATATTTAGTTAATTAAAAATAATTCAAAAAAATGAAAAATTTATAAAAACCACACAAAAATAGAAGCAAAAAACATGTGTACATAAAATTTGATTAGCAATAATCATAGGCTGCCTAGCTTGCTCTCAGTGGTTCGACGTCTACACACTTACTTGCTATACACTTTAGGATTGTAGAGTATAATAAATTGTGCTTCACACTATTATTCATTGTTTATTATATGTTGTGGGTACTTGTTGATTGAACCACTTTCACAGTTGGTCGCATCTACGACTGTCGGTTCGCCTTGTGAACCAACAAGATCGGTGTGGAAGTTGGCCTCATTGGCTACCTATCCTAGGTTGCTTGACCAGTATAACAAAGTCAACCGGCTGCATGGTTACATGAATATTTGACTTTGAAGCTCAACCTTTCTCTTTGAGTATACAAATATATACATACTCTAACGGAAACTAATTTTTCTTTATTTTTTCTTGTCTTTTCTTTTTGTACTTTTTGATTTTTCTATTTTTTAATATTATATACAACAGCATATACATATGTACTTTTTCCTCTTGGGCCAGTAGCCTATCCATCTTTTGAAGTATTATTGCAACCAACAAGTTATATCATTAGACCTTATGTTACTAGATCGGGTTGGGGTATAATGATAATAAATGTGTAACTTTTGATGTTTCCAATGGCTTGTGTCTAATGAAGGCAAATACAACCCTCTACCACTTCAACTGAGTTGAGAAAAAGTGCAAGGAGCATGTGTGCAAGCTAGGTCATTATAAATAAGAGTCATGCATGTGTTATGAAATATTCTACTTACGCAGTCAAGATGACACTGAAGTAAGTCTTGTGGTTTCAAAGAATTAAGTCTAGTCGACCGGAAGTACTGCAATTCCAGTTCCTATAAGATTTATGTGTTTAAGTGGATTAAGGTCCAACCAAGCTTCAATCTTCGATTTTATTTAGACTTGTTCCATTATCAACATCAATCCAAAAAATTCAAATGCTATGTACAATGCAGAAAATATTTCTGTGATGCAAATTTTTTATTTTGAACTTTTTATTGATTTTTGAAAAGGTTTCGCAATTTTTTATGCAAGTTTTGAAAACATTTTGCATTTTTTTGGAGTTTTAATTTTGCAAGTTTTTTGGGATTTTTTAATAAAAAGTGTTTTGGCAAATAATTATATGCAATTATTTACACAAGAGTGCATCTAGTAATATAAAAGAATTTAGGTTAAGGATTTACACATGGTATATATAAGTTTTAATGAATTTTATTCGCCTGGACTATGTATAGGTCTCTCAAAACAATTTGAAAAGATTTTTACAAACATTTTGAACATTTTATTTTAAAACTAATTTGACAAATAATTTTTACAAACATTTACAAAATTTGAAAATCATTTTACAAAGATTTTGCAAGTAGTATGTATAAATTCTTCAAACTAATTTTACAACCATTTTCCAAACCATTTGCAAATAGTTTTTCAAAGTATTTTATTCACAAAAGGAAAAAAATTTACAAATAAAAATATTTTTACAAAGGTCGAAAATATTTTACAAAATATTTTCTAAATAGTTTTTAAAATATTTTTTCAAATTGATTTTCCAATCATTTTCAAACATTTTGCAAAACATTTTTAGCCTTATTTATTTGTCAGTATATACAAAGAATTGAATGTGTTTTAATTTTTATTAATTAGCTATATTATTAAAAATACGAATATACGAGTTAAGGGTAAAGTATATACAACATACACAACCCCTTTATATTCATCTTGAGTTATGTCCTCATAGATGAGAAAGAAAAAGAGAAGACACAATTGGTATTGAGTATAGAAAAGCCTATACTACATTGACAGAATAAAGAATGAAGGAATAAATGAATGAGAAGTCGACTGCCTGGTAAACGTGAAATTCGAGTGGTCTAAAATGAGCCTCACAAGGCATAGACTCAGTCACTATGACAACCTCTCAACAATCGTGTCTAATCAACAATTAACCCACATAATGTATAGAAAACCAATGCAAGCAGTGTAAATCAAAATTTCTTATAACCTATAATAGATTGTATAGCGGACAAGTGTGGTTGAGGTCGAACACATGAAACAACTAAGGATAGACAATCAAAATTGGCAAAGAAAGACAATAATTGATTTTGGGATTTTTAGGGTATTTTGAATTTTTGTAGGTTTTTAATTTTATAATTTTTATGGATATTGATTTATAGATTTTTATATGTTTGTATTTCTAATTTTAGTTTTTTATGAATCTTATAATTTTTATATTTTTTTCTTTTTAATTTATAATTATATCAAATTATGTATAACTATGTATATAGTACAAGATAGTATAATTATAAATATAATTAAAAGTAACTAAAAATTACATAGAAAAATGTTTTTGTGTTTTCTATAATTTTTTTACTATTTTGTGATTTTTTTAGATATTTTTGCAATTTTTCCTATATTTTTAAGCCAAAAATATCCCAAAACTAGCATTAAATAAATAACCAGAGTTGATATGAAGATTGAAAATAGCAAAAAGTGTCGAAACTTCTCCAAATTAATAATATTATATAACATATAAAAATAAAGAAAATTTAGAGACATAAATAAATATTTTTGGTATTTTTGGTTCTTTTTATATTTTTATAAAGGATTTTTGAGCCTCTTCATTTTTAGTCATTTTATTTTTCTATTTTTAGGGATTTTGGTTTGGAGTTGTAAATTAGTATAATAAACCAAGTTTATATTTTTGGAATTTTTTAAAAAGGATTTATATTTTAGGGAATTTTTACTACATATATGAAAAAATGTGCTATTTTGATTTTTAGAAAATAGATAAAATTCCTAAAATACTAAAATAATTATGTGGCGTGAAAGTAGAATCTAGAAGGCATGTAACCATATTTTTGCATATTTTTCTGAGAATGGATGATATTTATAAAATTAAGTAACAACTACAAAAATTGTGAACTAGTAGGGGTATAACTGCAATAAAAAAATGGCAAGGTTGTTTCTACAAAATACCCAAAAAGTTACAACGAATATTCAAACTTTAAGGACTAAACGTAAAATACAAAATCCATAGAGGGTTACATGCAAAATCGCCACCTCATACGGGACAACACTTGAGGTGACGTGACACGGACCCAAATGCAATATGAAATAAATACATGTGTATGCTTTAAATTTATGTTTCAAACTACTTTAAAAACTTATAGGAATAAAATATAAATTGACAAAAATATGGGATAAAAGATGCAAAATACCCCCAATAGCGCTTGATCGAACGCTCACTGGTGCTTCACTTGACCACGTGGATACCACACAACTGTAGATGATGCTTCAGCACAGATGGTTGGGATTAGATCCCAACATATGATCTAATGACTGAGATAAAACACAACAAATAATGGTTGCTTCTTTTAGAACGGGGTGATGATCGGACGACTGGAGGAACACATCAAGAACTCAACCGGGTCATGCTTCGATCTAATCTCCTTCGCTCCTCCTTCCACCTAGGAAGCTTGGGGTAGGTGCAAAATGGAGTCGTAGCTCCTCCGATTCAGACAGTGGTCTCTGATGAGCAGTTGGGGCTCCGACGTGAACTAGCAAGGTTGAGGAAGAATATGAGTTCCAGGTGCCGTGCGTTAGATGAAAATTGACCCAAGATGGGTCCTTTGGCTCTTCAGAACATGTAGGAATATTTAGTGCACAAAAACGAAGGTCTGGGAACCTTGCAAGGTCAGAAAGGATGGGAATGGACTTGGGCCGGAACCCTACAGTGAACGATTTAGGAAGGAGGGTTGTCTCCTCGATTTCAACGAGACTAGGATGTGTGGAGGTACATGGGCGAAAAGAAGGTGAAGGAGGAGATGATGAAGAAGATAGCAGAGGTAGAGGTCGGTCATAGTAGTCGGAAATGAGTGGCAGAGCTGAAGCTTTAACAATATGGAATTTTTGATTTTATGGAAAATAAAATGAAATTAAATGAAATAAGATTGTCCCTACGCTACTGCTATGCTATGGACTAGAAAGAATAAGGAAATAAGAGCTAGCTGGACCTAGACCAACCTGGAGTAGAGCTTCGAGAAGAGAAGGAGGCTGAGCTAGACCAGCTTCGATTCGATGCCGCACAAGCTCGCTAAAGCCTCCTAGGTATGCCTGTTATAATTAGGAATCACTAGATGCATGAGATATAGGGTTTTGGTGGTGGAAGAAGGATAACAAAATGAAGGAAGCTCGGAGGCAATGTTTTATACATGTGTGGTTGACATGAGACTTGCGCATGATTCAGAAGATCTTGGATTAATACGGAGGGTCAGCATGTAAGTTCAATCTTCAAGGAGTAAAATTCAATAAGACATCGAGCTAAATGGATGCAAGAATCAAGCGTGAAAAATTCAAGGAAGATAGGTCAAAAGATTTGACAACTACAGAACCAAGGAGGGTGATGAATTGACTGGAGTAAACTCTGACTCGACTTTGATTGGGCCACGTCAGCTAGAAAATGACAGAATAGAGAAAAAAAGAAGAAATAATTCAAAAATAAATATCGAAAGATTTTATTATTTTTTTTCTAAAAACATGAAAAATGCTTATTATTTTATGTAGATTTTTAATCTGATTTTTATTTTTTTATGATTAATTTATCACAAGTTACTTTTTACAAGTATAATTATAGGTATATTAACTATGTTATGTATATTTTAATTTTATTTTGTATTTTTGATTTTATTATTTTATTATCTTAATTTATATATCCATAACATATTTAAATATACATAAATATATTTTTATTAATTTTTTCTGATTTTCTATATACACAAATAAATATAGGTATGAATTATACATGTATAAGTATAATATGTTCATCTATGTACTTTATAGACTATTTTATTTTATTGTTTCTGTATGATTTTATTGTATTCTAAATATGTACATATACTATAAATAATATTTACAAAATTATAAAAAATAAAATATAAAATTAGAAAGAATAAATAAAATGAATATCTTATTCATGTATAAAGTATAATAGGGGTCCAAAACCCAACTTCTACATCTCACCTCTAAATTAAGTGAAACCACATTCATTAAATAGCTTATAAAAAAGTTATATACAATTAAAGGCGATTTTCGTGCATTTTGAGTTCATATGGAGAAGATACGAGTCTGGGAATTTTGGGTTTTGGCTTTTTATTTTGAGTATAAAAAGTACACTATATATTATTTGTGTGTGAAATCAGTTTTATATTTTTTATATATTTTTATCTGCAACTTCAATGTATAATGAAGTTTCTTTATTTGAGGTATAGATAATAAAGAATAAAAATGGATCCAAAAGTGGATTATTTAAGGATAAAAATATGGGGTTTTATTGTGTTTTTGACCCTTGTATCCCCCTACTTTATTTCTTGTCGACCCAGTCATCAAGATGCCTAAATCTCGTAGTTTGGGGTCCTAACATACCTTTGGCATTATATTTTTTTTCTTTTTTATATTTTTTTCTTTTATTTTGGATTTTAATAATATATTTTATATAGTATTTTTACAATAAATAATGATTGTTTATTTATATAAAATAATGCCATATACATGCATTCAGATAGGTTTTAAAGGCCAAAATGAAAGAATAAGGGTGATGAAATGGAGAATCATCACCCCCTATACTTGGCTTTGCTAGTCCCTAGAAAACACTTATGCAATAAGTGAAACAAATAAAAATAAAGAAAAGAAAAAGAAAGAAATTAGATTGATTTTAATCAAACTATCCTCACAAAATCAAAGTTTGTAGCTTAAGTTGGATATTAGGATTTTAAGTGTGGTTGGAACCTTATTAGGAAACAGATTTGATACACAACAGCCTCAGAAAATCATAAAACTATGCTTAAGACTCCTCAATAGCCAGGTCAGAATACGTCAAATCATATGAAACCCTTATGACTATGAATTTATTTTGGACGGTATGTGTGATATCTAGCTCTCCTTAGCTGAAGCGGTAAGATTCAGTCTTCTCCAACATGGTGACCTGAATTCCCTAATCCAACAACTCTTTCCTCAGGAAGCAAGGTATTCCCTTCTAAGTTCAAGTACAATCGGCTCAAGAAGAGGAGGTAGAGATAAGAATGGATGGTAGCCAGTGTAACTACCTATCCTAGGATGCTTGTCTAATGTAGACATGTCATCCGACTGCTGGCTCACATGAACATGACTCTGAAGCTCAAGCTTGCTTATGGACTATACAAATATATACATACTCCGACAAATATTTTATTTTCATCCAGCCTTGTCCAGTTTTTTGGAGTTTTTGATTTGTCTTTATTTTTTTGACTATATATACAACATTTGAAGGATATGCAAAAATCAGTAAGCACATCACAGAAGCGTGGAGATCGCATCATATGCGATCGGGAGTGACTAGTCATACTAGTAGCTCTGGCAGTAGAATTAAAAAACTTTAAACGATGAAACCTCATGATCTAAGAACACTTCTTGGATCCCTTCATCTAAATCACAAACAAGGATTAGGTTTACCTCTTGAAGTATGGTTGAGATCGAGTCTCTAAATGAAGAGACCTCTTGTCCCAAGTCCGATCTAATGAAGGAGATTCTTGCGAGCGCATTGATGAAATGCGTGCTCCTCTCAATCCATGTTGATGCTCTAAGAGATGAATCTCTTGATCTCGTCTCATGAGATTAGACGTCTTCTTCATGAGCCAAACACACCGAAGAAGATGGAGATCCACGAGTAGTCAATTCAGCAGCACAATGGCGTCGCAATGACAATGATCCTCTCTACGGTGTAGGAAGACAACCACTCTAGGAGGGAGAGAGGGGGCATGTTTAAAGAGAGAGATGGAGAAAGTTTAATTCCTCTTGGAATTATCTGTATAACATTTAAAAGGCAAGGCCAACCCTTCCTTTTATACTAGTTGGATGTATATAGATCTCAATCCATGAGCTCTCTTAATCTAATAGTTTAGATTATGAAGTTATTAATCAATGGAATGATTAGTTTCTTTCCAAAAAAGTAATAAGTAATTAATTAAAATAATTAGTCATATCATTTATCAAGATAACAACCAACTCATTTTAATTTTAATAAAAATACATAAATAATATGGAGGACAACAACCCTTCCTAAAACAGGGTGGTCATCACCCTCCTTGAACAAGTCAAGGTGAACGACCACCTTTTAGGTGGGATTATTTCTTCCATAATATATATGCATTATATATTAATATGCAACAACCATTATTGCATTTGTCTTCACAAAAATAATTCCAAATTAAATTTGTGAAAACTTCAATCATGCCATTGACAAATATGAATCATATTCATATATCCAACATAATATGTAAATAAATTCACAATTAATTATTTATTGTGAATACAATTCACAACAACATATAATTTGTATTTGTTTTTACAATTAAATCTCTCCAGCATATTACAACTCATATTTATAATATCCATGATTATTTTGGATAGTTATATCCACATTAATCTTATATTTGATAATTAAATCACATTTAATTATCCATGATGACTCATCTCATGTGCCCAAATAACATGAATCACATTCACATTATTTACATCTTTGATAAATAAATTAAATGTAATTATTATAGATAACTCTCCCTATATGGCCAAGTAATATGAATCAAATTCATATAATCATGATAATTAAATCACATTTAACTATCAATTTTCCTGAATGCTCAGACACATTAATTCAACAATGAAATTATAATTGAACTCTTTCAAGAATAATGTGCTTTCTCTGCGGATACTTGGAGATAAGGACATGGCTATTGTACGTTCCATGTATAGTGACTTGGACATTGAGATCACATCCCAAATCCAGATCTCCGGAACCTCCTGTAGATGTTTGATTAAATAAAAGCCAATTATCTAATCTTCTCATTTTAACTGCATCACATTTAGATCGCTATCCAACATTTGGATTAAGATCATATCACTTCTTTATGAGAGGAGTCACTAAAATCCAGACTTGTTTCATCACTCCCTCGAAATGGAAGCATCATGGTTATACAATCGTTTATGATCACATCAACCTCGGGTATTCCTACTACCAATACATCCTATATAGTTGAAGACCTAGAATATACTCGAAGTTTAGATCTTGTTTAGACTGTCTCCTTCAGGGTTTTATCATTATTTTCTCATTTAATCATTGGGAGTCGGTATCGAACATATACTTTCCAAAAAGCATATATCAAACCTACAAATTCAGTCAAGCTTCCAAAGTGAGACGATCGAGCGCAAAATTTCATTCCAAATATCTCATAAGTGAGCTCATGCATTTCAATTAAGTAGATGAATCTATATGATCCCATTGAGAAATCATATTACTCATATGCCCTTGTATGCATACAAGCGAACCAATGTATAGAACTTGATTAGGCCATCAACCTATTAGTCTGCCAAATGTACATACTCAAGCATATAGTAATACATCTGTCTTCAGTCAGAGGATGCATGCCTATATCATGATAGCATACGACATAGGACTTTGGTTATCACGATCTTATTAAGTCAACTCATTGACCTAACTTATCTAGCACCTCCGAATCTCTATTCATATGTAGAGGACCTACATCAAGAGGTCAGTCAGATATCAACCAAAAGAGAAAGGATTTCCATCTCCAACTAAAGCTGGAGATCATCTCTTAATAATCATTTGACGGTGCTTGATGATTCCTTAATCTAACTCTTTAGATATTCATCCAAGCACCAACCTCTATGATTCAACAGTTGAATCAACAACAATGTGATCATCAAGATGACCATGGTACAAAACCCTAATTGTACTAAGGGACCTTTTATGCAAGTTAATTATTCTTCATTTCAGATCAGGGAATGATACTTACAATAACATTTATTGCATAATGGCTCGCCCTGGTACCGCTTTTCCAGGAACCTACCATTAGCCCAAAGAGCCATTAATGGGCTAATCTTAAAACCCATACTCATGTAATGATCATAATCCATTTCGAACAATAGCTTGTTAAGATGACTAGTCACTATGTTTCCAAGAGACTATGCCAAGTCCTTTTAATGCACTTGTATATCACCTAGTAATAGTGCTCGCATATAATGCAAATGCTGCATCTTATGCAATCAATACTCAATCTTGAACGAGTTATAGTGCTTAAGACACTACAACTCAATTATTATAACTAGTATGTAATTTCTATTATCCTTATAAGAATTCCCTGATTCCTGCAGATCTCTATCTCCTAAGACTAAGATCCAATCTTATGCCTTATAAGGCATATGCAGTTAAGACTTTTTAGATCACTATTTGTAAAGTCCTAAGTTCTTGAAGATAAGACTTTGAGATCACTATCTCAAAAATCTTGTCATATTTGAATATATTATTATTACTACAATTAAGTGTTTTATCTCCATAGGAGGATTAGTAACATCTTACCACTCCCACTGCATTGCAGATATCTTGCTTTTGTTATCATTTAGCATACACACAGCTTCTCATAACTGATGCACAGGGGCAAGCAGTTTTAGCATTCACTCCCTCAACTCTTTGAGTTGTTATCCCTTTAGATAGGTCAGTACCATATCTTAAGGGATGGAAGCCTTGCTTGGGATTTTCCCAAATGGAACATGTCCAAGGTGTACCACAAATGTGATGGTCCCAATACCTTCTTCTCTTTGCTTTTTAACATCTTCAGAGCTAAGATCTAAGAGGTAACCTTGAGATCGTATCTCAGGTATGGAACAAGCAGATTTTAAAACACTTATTATTATCCTTATATCTTTTCAAATGATCAGGATATCATCTACATTTAACACAATGAACACAATGGCACTCCCACTAAGCTTCACATGGTTTATCAAGATTCTATCTGAAATCATAACATTTATAATTTGATCAAATTTGATGTTCCAACTACAAGAAGCTTATTTGAGTCCATATATGGAGTTCCTTTAGCTTGCACATCTTGCCTTCCTCAACTATGAAGCCCTAGGTCTACTTCATATTAATATCCTTGACGAGGAATTAATAGAATAATGTAATCTTGACTTCCATCTGAAGATGTCATAGTCAAATTGTGTAGCTATAATTAGCAATAATCTAATGAGTTGAAGCATGGTCAATAGAAAGTACGTCTCATTGCAAGATATGCCTTCTTTCTGTGTGTATCTTGAGGATACGTGTCGTTCTTTGAAGGTCCCTACCTTCTCATCAGGTTCCCTCTTTATCTTGAAGATCCATTTACACCTAACGAGTCTCATCCTTATAGATGGATCTTTGAGGGTCCATATACAACACTTGTATATGAAGTCTACTTTATACTTTATTGCTAACATCCATCTCTCCATGTCATGATCCTTGGAAGCTTCAACACATGAAGTCAGATCATTGTCAGACTTAACTAACACATGGAATCTATACCCTTTAGGTGGTCTTACCACCCTCAAACTAATTTGAAGAGGTATGAGTTTCATCTTTAATTGTCCTTTTAGTTTTTGATTTCAGGAGCCTCATTATTTTGTAAAGATTAAATGAGTTCCTTCACTTTATTTTCATCTTGATTCTCAAGAAAGTCACCCTCTAAGAATCGTATCGTTATAGAAATCGTATAAGAATCTCAAGGTCATAAAATATATATCCAATACCATCCTTTATTTTCCTAATAGTACTCTTTGGTGCTAGATTCCAGCATTCTTGCATGGAATCTTATTAAGGATATCTATTGTACTCTTTACTACATATATTCTTGGAAACTAAGAAGTAATTATCCTAATATTCATCATTAACGAAATCATGTCACACATGATCCAATTGTATCTCCCTACAACTCTACTGGGTTTAGGTCTATTAGGAGGAGTGAGATAGGTATAGTATTCTTGTCTCTATAAGGTATTCCTTGAATCTATCTGTTGATGCGATTTAACGTGGTTTAAAAAGTTGGTTTTACCACGTGGTCGTTGTTCCACGAAAAATCACAATCAAACAAATAATATTACAACTACAAGCATGATGAAAATATAAGAGATGTATAATGCAAGTAGTGGTTCGTATCCGCAGGGACTAATCAAACTCATAATTTTTGTTCTTCTTTCAAAATTGATGCAAATTTTAATCTATTGCGACGAGAAAAAAATATGAGAGAATGTGATCTACGGTGAAAATACCTTTTAGAACTTAAATTAAATGAAGGAGGGCATGAATGCAACTAAATAAGAAAATGAAGGGATGAATTGCAAATTAAGATGGAAGAAAAATTACTAAAAGTTATATCAAATAAGGACGGAGAATTGCATTACATGTTATAAAGAAAAACTAGAGTCAACAAAAGATATTCCCAAATAAACATTCTATCACCTTAACTTAAACAACAACTAATGCAACAAAAATGCAAGGAAAATATAAAGATTGAGAATTATTTCTTCTAAAATCAACTTAAACAAACTTAACCATCATGATGAAATTACAAGAAGTAAATAAGATAAGAAAGAGAGTCTTCTCTACCGGAATCCGACGCCACGACGAAGGAGGGCTGGATGCGGGGGTGGTGGTGACCGTTGGATGAGTGGCTGAAGTGCAAAGGAGGAGAGTGCACGCAAGGACGGTGGTTGCAGGCTGGAGTTGCGCACAGCAGGTGCAACTGTGCAGATGGGAGAGCCGCTGGATGAAGATGATGGCTGCTAGCTGGGTGGCCCGGTGAAGCGCGACTATACCCGCGGATGTGCGCACGGAGAAGAATGCTGCTGTAGCTAGGCATTCCTTGGTGAATGGTCGGAAGTGCGCGGCTGTAAGAGTACTACGAGGAGGAAAAGAATGGCGCGGGGGCAGTGCGCTATTGTTGTGCTTGCATGAGAAAACGAGAAAGAGGGAGTGCGTGAGGGAGAGGTGCGTGAATGGGGAGAAGGGAATCGAGAGGGGCCGTTATTTGCATGGGGGATGGTCTCTTTTTATATTAGCCATATGCATCTCTTCAAAAAGTCACATGCATATACAAACAAAACCAATAAATGCATTCATGCATGGGGAGTTGCATGAGTAAGAGAGAGAGAGGGTAAGAGACGGCTACCTTTCACTTGCATGGGGAAAGGGATTTTTATAAAAGCCATATGCCTCTTCAAAAGGAAGAGTCACATGCAAGTAAAGACAAAACCAATTAATTCCATTCATGCATGGGAAGAGAGAGAGAGTTTTAAGGTGGCCGACTCTGACATGGGAAATGGGAGAGAGAAAGAGAGAATGAATAAAGGTGGTACACATGCATGTATGACATTTAATGAGTGGGAATTTTTCACTCTCACCCTTCCCCATTTCTATCCAACAAATTGTGAGAGCTATTTTGTAGAGCCAAGTTAATATGTTGGATGTTGATTAAATTAGTGCTCTATGAGTGTACTCAATTTCTCTCTGATAAATCTGATTAATGATGATAATCAATGAGAATATTTTATCAGATGTTTTCTTGATTTTATGATGATTTTATCTGCTATGTGTATAGGATGTAAATTATGTGAATTTTGAGTTCATACATCAAAGATTAATATTGTTCTTCACATAATTTAAGCATGTTACACCAATATATATTGTAATCATCACACCCCCATACTTAAATCTTGCTAGTCCCGAGAAAGAATAAGATAAGTAATAATGAAGGATAGGGTAAATAGCCAAGATATGTTGGGTGAGGGTTTACAGCAGATGTACCCACACTCGAGTTTTCAGATCCTAACTACACAAATACATAAACTTCAGTAGAGTTGATCCATGGATTAATGATTTGCTTGAATAGTCGACTTGACTTGAGCTTTGTATTTTCAACAGCCTCTCAGTTACAACAAAATCAGGCATGGTTTTAGAAGGTCGATTAGGTCAGCTCATCCCTTAGAAACAAGTATTCTCTTTTGACCTTGAATGGATGTAAACAGTGTTAGTGAAAGTTTAGCTTTCGTGAGTCAAGAGAACGAGCTAACAACACAATCTATTGAGGTACCGAATGATTCCCTACACATATAGTCTCAGTCCTCACCCGAATTCAGGCATATTCTCTTTTCACCCAAGTATGTCAGCATAGAAAAAATAGGTCATAGTTTATTGGAGAATGGGACTTAATTTTTGGGGTTTTCCGTAGACCGCTTTGGTCCGTTGCTCTCATTCTTTTCCTTTTGCAGAGTATAACCCTGGGCCTCTTTGGACCTCTTTTAAGAATTTAGGTAGCATCATTGGGCTACTACCATGACTTTTTGGTGGAGGAGGGTTATTTGGTGGTCTTCTTTTATGGCTTTTGCTTTGCGTATCTTTGCATGATTGGTGGTTTTTGGCATTTGTGTGATATACCTTTTTGTGGTGTTTTTGTCTTGGGTTTTGGCATCAAACGGTAGTATCGGCTTAATATTGACTTTGGAAGCATGATACTATTTTAATTGTTGACATACTTAGACTAGAGAAATCATGTTGCCCTTGAGTCAAGTTCCTTCATTACCTATAGATAAGGTTCAGGCATTGGCAGAACTAAGAGGACAACTCCTCACCTCAACTAGATTTTAATTGTATCTCGTAAAATAAACTCAATCAAGCTAAGTACAATGTGCAGTTTCTTAATATCCACTGAAGAGTTTAAGAGTGCTACTAGTTTCTTAGGTGATCAAGTTAGATACAGAAGTTCATTCACCAGTAGAGTTAGTGGAACTGAGAGAATAAAGTCCATATGGACCTGAAGAAAGCTTAAAAAACTTATGCTTAGTGAAATTCTGATGAAGTTAAGTGGATTAGGGTCAACTCAACCTCAGTATATCATTTATGCAGTGAAGATCTGATTTCTCAAAATAGGATAAAACTAGGAAGGATACATTTTTTTGGTGGTTTTCTTGCTTTTTGAAAATATTTTTAAGGGAATTTTTGTAAAAGAGAATTTTTTTTAAAAGAGTATGCAATTTTGAAAAACTGTGCAGACACACCCCCATACTTATCAGAAACCATGTCCCCATGGTGAAAACAAGGTGTAATAGGAAGACCAAAAGAAGGAGTGAGTGAAAAGTATTTTTGTGTTTGTGTGTGTGTGTGTGTTTCTTTTGAATGTAATGTGGAGGGGTACCCCCATACTTATCTAATGCAATGCAGTGAAAATAAATATGTGAGCAGTAAGATGAAAAGATACCTGTGAGGAGAGGCTCACGAGAGTGCATGATTTAACGCCTCAGCTTGGCGATGTGGTGGTTCATTTTTTCTGCAGAAGGTACGTTGTGCAGACAAGCATAGGACCAGATGGTTCAACACCGTGTTTTAGTCTTTGACCATTGACTCTGAAAGTGGCTTTAGTGTTTGGGTCAGTAATTTCTATCGAACCATTATCGAATACTTGAGTTACAATGTATGGTCCTTTCCATTTCCATTTCAGTTTTCCCGGAAATAACTTCAATTTTGCATCAAATAGCCATACTTTTTGATTTTCTTTGAATGTTTTCCTCGAAATGTTGGCATCGTGCCACAACTTAATTTTCTCTTTGTATAGCAGGTTGTTATCATAGGCTTGTGATCTCAATTCTTCCAGTTCAGATAAGTCCAATAGTCTTCTCTTCCCAGCCTAATCATAATCCAGATGGCATTTCTTAATTGCCCTGAGTGATTTGTGGTGGACCTCTACGGGTAGATGGCACAGCTTTCCATAGACTAACCCATATGGTCTCATACCTAAGAGTGTGCGGAAAGCATTGGATTGTGGGTGATAGGCAGTTTTTGGAGGATGGTCTTAATTTCTCGATTTGATAGCTCAACCAAACCATTGGATTGTGGGTGATAGGCAGTTGAGACACGATGTTCGACTCCATTTTTCTTAAGTAAATTCTTAACTGAAGCATTCAGAAAGTGGGTGCCTCCATCACTAATGACCACCTTAGGCAATCCAAATCAAGAGAATAGGTCGTTTAAGAACTTGACAATGGTTGTGTTATCAACAACGCGAGTGGGAATGGCTTCTACCCAACGAGAGACGTAATCAACAATGAGAAGAATGTATTGGTAACTGTGTGATGTGGTGAAAGGCCCAATAAAATCTATACCCCAAGTGTCAAAAATTTCAACCACATATACTAGTTGGAGGGGCATCATGTTACGACAGGTCATTGTTCCATTGGTTTGACATGCAGGTTAGGCTTGAGCAAAGTGATGAGCATCTTTAAGTATTGAGGGCCAGTAGAATCTACATTGTAAGACCTTAGCGGCTATGCGCTTCTCTGAGTGGTGTCCTCCACACCCAGAAGTATAGCAGTGAGTTAGGACATCATTGACTTCAGATTCAGGGATACATCGTCTCCATATCAAATCAATACCCTCTTTGAAGAGCAAAGGGTCTTCCCAGTGACAATATCGGGCTTGGGCCTTGGTTTTATCTCTCTTATGTTTCGGTCAGTCATCAGGAAATGTGGAAGTGACAAGGTAATTGACGATGTCCGCATACCAAGGGAGTTGAGAGACAGATATTATATTCTCATCAGGAAAACTTTTAGAAATTGGGACCACGTTATCGGTTGGTGAAGATGATGAGGGGAGCCTCGATAGGTGATCATCTACAACATTCTTTGCTCCTGCTTTGTCTCAGATTTATAGATCAAATTCTTGTAGAAACATCACCACCTAATCAGTCTGGGCTTGGCATCTTTCTTTGTGAAGAGGTATTTGAGAGCAGAGTGGTCTGTGTAGATTATGATATGAGACCCTAAGATGTAAGATCGAAATTTCTCTAGTGAAAATACCACAGCCAGCAATTCTTTCTCAGTCACAGTGTAGTTCCTTTGAGCATCGTCCAGGGTCTTGCTGGCATAGTGGATGGCATAAGGTTTTTCATCTTTCCTTTGACCCAATAGTGCCCCAACAACATAATCAAAAGCATCACACATGATTTCAAATTCACTGTTCCAATCAGGGGGCTGTAGTATGGGTGTTTCAGTGAAGATTTTCCTTAGTGTATTGAAGGACTCGTATGCTTCCTCGGTGAATGTGAAATCTTGGTCCTTTTCAAGTAGTTTGGTGAGAGGGCGGGAAATTTTTAAGAAATCCTTGATAAATTGACGGTAAAAACTTACGTGACCTAGGAAGGACCGAATACCCTTTATATTCACAGATGGACCTAAGTGGGTGATGGTCTCAATTTTCGTTGGATCCACTTCCATCCCTTTCTTCGATACGATATGTCCCAACACAATTCCTTGTTTCATCATGAAATGTGATTTCTCCCAAGATAAGATTAGATTTACCTCAATACATTTTTGTAAGACTTTGTCCAAAAATCCAAGTGTCTCCTCAAAAGAGTTTCCGAAAATTGAAAAATCATCCATAAATACCTCCATAAAATCACCGACCATGTCAGCAAAGATACCCATCATACATCTTTGAAAAGTAGCAGGGGCATTGCATAATCCGAAAGGCATGCGTCGAAATGCATAAGTCCCAAAAGGAGAAGTGAATGTGGGTTTGTCTTGATCTTCCGGTGCTATGGCAACTTGGTTGTAGCCATACATACCCATCCAAAAAACAAATCATTCTTTTCCAGCTAGTTTCTCAATGACTCAATGATTTGGTCTATGAATGGTAGTGGAAAGTGATCTTTTCGTGTAGCCTTATTGAGTTTTCTGTAATCGACACAGACTCTCCAAGATGTTGCCACTCGAGTAGGGATATCCTCTCCTTTCTCATTTTTCACAATTGTTAATCCAGCTTTCTTGGGGATGACCTGGATAGGACTAATCCAAGGACTATTGGCTATCGGATAAATGATGTCGGCACTCGACCACTTGTATATTTCATTCTTCACAACCTCTCGTAGATTAGGATTCAACCATCTTTGCATTTCTCGAGAGGGTTTACTGTCATTTTCCAAATATATGTGGTGTGTGCAGAATGTCGGGCTTATTCCTTTCAAGTCAGTTATTTTCCAACCAATAGCCTGAGAATTCTTTTTCAATAATTTCATGAGTTGACTTTCTTGAGTGTGATCTAGGTTTGCATTAATGATGACCGTCAGAGTGTGTGCATCATCGAGGAAAGCATACTTCAGAACTTGTGGTAAGGGCTTCAGTTCGACAACAGGTGTTGGTGGGTTTAGAGAAGCAGTTTCTTATGATGTATTTATTGATGAAATAGTCTCAAATGGTGGCTCCATCATGGGCATGATCATGACTGTAAGTTCAGTGTCCAGTGTGTCCCAGGCTTCATCTAACTCAAAAATTTCCTGACCAATGAGAGGGCATGGTGGAGCTTCGAGTGCAGAGTTTAGGTTATATGTGGTAATTTGATGGGACATGTCCTTGTAAGTGGATCGAAAGGTATTCAGACTAACCTCGAGAGGGTCTTTGGAAAGATGGACAGGGGCAAAATCATCTTGTATATCAAGCACATCACAATTCTCTATCCAACCACAATCTTCAGTCTCAGTGTCAATCGAAGTGGGGATGATAAGATCCACAGGAATGACCTTACCATTAACTTTAAACTCCACTCTCCCATCCTCATAATCAAGGTGTGCCTTGGCAGTGGCCAAGAATGGTCCTCCAAGAATTATGGGAGTTTCACTTAGAGTATTAGCTGGGTCCATATCCATAACAACAAAATCTATTGGGAATTGATGTCCCTGAACCGTGACTATTACATCCTCAAGTAATCCTTTTGATCTTTTCACAGAACGATCAACCATCTGTAAAATCATTGAGACAGGTTTTACTTTTCCTAAGTCAAACTGCTCCAGAATAGCAGTAGGGAGGAGGTTAATCGAGGCACCATTATCCAACAATGTACATTCTAATGTTAGCTTCCCGATAGTGAACTTCACCAATGGTGCACCTGGATCTTTCTTCTTTATAGGTAGGAGGTGTGAAATGACATTTGATGTTGCTTGAGGAAGAACATGTTTTTCGATGTCTTCATGACTCTTTGTATTCTTTCCTTTTGATTTCCGCTTTGGTGTGCATTTCTCTTTTAGAAAGTGAGATAAAGATGGAACTTGTTCAAGCGCTTTCAGAAGTGGGATCTCAATGACAATGTCTGAGAAGAGTTTCTCTAACTCGGGTTTGAGTATGGGTGATTTGGAATTTTTCCTGCGAAAAGCTTCAGGAAAGGGGATGACTATAGGGGAGGGAGGAGGTGTGGTGGCCTCAGTCTGTCCTTCTTCATTCTCAATTTCCTCTTCTTCCTTGATTTGAGCCTCATCAGTTGTATTAGTTTGCAGTATGGTAGAGGCATATATTTTTCCATTTGGGAGAATCACATCATTAACTGGCTAGTTGGGTTGATTTGGTGTTTTGAAAGTCGCTTGATTTTTAGGTTGATGCATGTTGGATCCTTGGGTGGTTGTAGAGAAACCTTGAGGATGAGTTCCTTGGCTGAAATTATTGGTCTTATGAGTTGGGGTAGAAAATCCTTGATTTTGAGCTTGGAATCCAGGGGTGACGTGAAAGATTTGGCTGGTGGTGAGGTGTGGAATGATCCGGAGGAGATAGCTCTATTGGTATTAGGATTGGGCAGGGGTTGAGGTGACAATGCTGGAATGTAAGATCATATCTCAGCAAATTATCGAGCATTCTCAGCGTTGGCCTGTGTTGTGCCTGGTTGGCCTGTTGTTGTGCTGCCACCAGTTGTTGTATAGCTTGAGTCAATGCGTCAAAGTTTACCGCAGTGGTGGAAGGTTGAGTTACGGGCGATGCTATCGGTTGTCTGGGTTGGGTGTGATTTTGGAAGTGGTAGTTGTTCTGTCCATTCCACCCTGAATTTGATTGTTCTCTCCATTCTGTATTGTGGTTGTTTGAATATGCTCCTCCTTGATTTCTCTGCAGCCAATTCACAGTTTCAGGAGTCATGTCTTGATTATGGGTGAATGTGGTGTGGTCAACTTCATGGATGGTGGAATTATTCATGGTCAAATTTCCTATGGCTTGAGTCATGAGTTCCATTTATTTTGAGAGGGTTTCCCATTTATCAAGATTCTCATTGCTAGATCTCTCATGATCGATGATGTTGACTGTCCTCGTGTTCCCACTGTATTGTTCAATTGAGGAACTATTCACCGAATTGTCAGCCATATTTTCAAACAAAGACCAAACGAAATGCTCATCACGGCTGATGTAGTTTCCATCGCAGGAGCCATCAATCACTCACTTAAATGATGCATATATGCCCTCATAAAATATCTGAACTAACTTCCATTTAGGGATGGCATGATGAGGGCATTTCCTTTGAAGTTCCTTAAACCGTTCCCAGGCTTCATGAATTGGCTCTCTGTTTTTCTGAGTGAAAGATAAAATGGCTTGTCTCAGGGCATTGGTTTTTCCTATGGGGAAATATTTCTTGATGAAGGCTTCCCTTAAGGCATCCCATGAAGTGAGAGGGGTTCTGTAATTCCGAAGCCATTGAAGTGCTTTCTTTTTGAGTGAGTAGGTGAAGGCTTTCATGTAGATGTATTCTTTGTCTACCCCAGGGACACTCATTGTATTACAAGCAGATCGAAAATCTTGGATGTGGAGGAAGGGATCTTCAGAGTCATTCCCATAGTACTTTGGGATTAAGGAGAGAGATGCTGGCTTTATTTTAAAGTCATCTACCTCAGGTGGAATATGGACCCAATGGATTAAGTCTTCTGTTGCCAGGTTATAGTGTGTACTAATGGGTGGTGGTCGGATGAGAGGTGCTATGGTATGGCAGATCGTCACATTTTCCTCTCTCAACAGTTGCAGTTGATGTAGGATGAGGTCCATAGGGTTTGGTCTTTCTTCTCCTATGTCTCCTAGGTCAGATGAATTCTCAGGTTCCTCACTTGAAGGAGATGAGTTGGGTTTTCTTTTATAGATCGGGTCGTACTCTAATGGTTGTTGTAATGGATTTTTCAGAGACCTACGACCTAGCATACACAGTACAAACACCAAGCAAGTTGTTGATTCACCAACTCACACAAAAATTATCACAAGAGCGGTTATCTTTTCAATTTTAGTTTAGTGATTCAACCAAAGTTTTTAGAGAAATTAGAGTCCTTAAACATGAGGTGGTGTGGAAGATTGTGAGAAATCGATGTCCTAATCCGGCTGGGGGATCCACGGTATGGTACTCAGATCGAGGATCTGCTTCTTTCCACAAGAACCTGTGCCCAAAGCGTCGAGGAGTTACGATTTCTCTCTACAATCCCACGTAGCACCAGGGATATTTGTCTCTATCCAAGGGTTCTATGTGCTCGTGATTTTTGTGTCATACATGTGCATCAAAACAAGCATACAGGAATTTTTCCTGCTTTCTGCTCGGGCCACTGCGGTGGCCTTTCAAGCTTAACTTTTTAGCGTGATAAAGCACATTTCAGTGATCTTTTTTTAGGTGAGCAGAGGGAGAAGACCATAGAGATGATGCAAAGAAGAAGTATTTTTTTATTTTTTTTCGATTTAAATTCGAGCACAAATAAATGTAAATATTTAAAAGCCTAAGATGCCTAAGAGAAAGAGGGGCTCACAGTGTCTGCACTTCTGACACTAATCCGTAATATTTTGTCCTGTTGATGGCGAGCTTTCCCGAGAAGAGAGGGGGGAAATTAAGATTACAAAAAAAAATTTCTACAAATTACAAGTTTTCTAAAATAAAATGCATGAAAAGACAAGTATTTGTTTTCTTTTTGAAGCCTAAGTACCTGTAAAACAAAAAAATGCACGGATTAGATAATTGAAAATAAGTAGAAATGAAGAAGAAAAAATTGCAAATGTTGCCTAGTCCCCGGCAACGGCGCCAAAATGTTGATGGGATTTTACGCGGTTTAAAAAGTTAGTTTTACCACGTTGTTGTTGTTCCACGAAAAACCACAATCAAACAAATAATATTACAACTACAAGCATGATGAAAATATAAGAGATGTATAACGCAAGTAGAGGTTCGTATCTGCATGGACTAAGCAAACTCGTAATTTTTGTTCTTCTTTCAAACTTGATGCAAATTTCAATCTATTGCGACGAGAGAAAAAATATGAGAGTGTGTGATCTACGGTGAAAATACTTTTTAGAACTTAAATTAAATGAAGGAGGGCATGAATGCAACTAAATAAGAAAATGAAGGGATGAATTGCAAATTAAGATGGAAGAAAAATTACTAAAAGTTATATCAAATAAGGATGGAGAATTGCATTACATGTTATAAAGAAAAACTAGAGTCAACAAAAGATATTCCCAAATAAACATTCTATCACCTTAACTTAAACAACAACTAATGCAACAAAAATGAAAGGAAAATATAAAGATTGAGAATTGTTTCTTCCAAAATCAACTTAAACAAACTTAACCATCAAGAAGAAATTACAAGAAGTAAATAAGATAAGAAAGAGAGTCTTCTCTATCGAAATACGGTATCACGACGAAGGAGGGCTGGACGTGGGGGGGGGGGTGACCGCTGGATGAGCGGCCGAAGTGCAAAGGAGGAGAGTGCACGCGAGAATGGTGGCTGCAGGCTGGAGTTGCGCATAGCAGGTGCAGCTGTGCGGATGGGAGAGCCACTGGATGAAGATGATGGCTGCTAGCTGGGCGGCTTGGTGATGCGCGGCTGTACCCGCGGATGTGCGCACGGAGGAGAGTGCTGCTGTAGCTGGGCGTTCCTTGGAGAATGGCCGGTAGTGCGCGGTTGTAGGAGTACTGCAAAGAGGAAAAGAGTGAAGCGGGGGCGGTGCGCTATTGTTGTGCCTGATGAATAACTATTCATCACTCTTTATTCTTTTATTTTAGCTACAAAACCCATGCAAAACACATGTATATTCTTGTAAATACCAATAATTGTCAAATAGCATGCATTTTGTAAATATGAATAAATAGCATGTTTTTGTTTATAAATAAAAGAATAAAGAAATAAAAGAAAAAGAGGGAGATATTTAGAATAAATATTGAGTGACCTAATCCCAAGGGAGGGCTCAGCATGGACCTGACCGCATAATAACCAAAGTAGAGAGAGATAAGGAAGCTCATGTGTGTACATACATACCTATATATAAATAAAAATATTTTCCTCTAAATAAAAAAATGGGTATGTATTTATTTGTATATATTTATAAATATAAAATTAATATTTAAATGAGAAAATAAAAAGAAATACAATTCATCCCTCATTGTCTATATTCACCATGTACATAGAATCACTTATATATTTATTTCTCCTTATAAATAAATAAATAAATAAATAAATAAATATCCCATAAAAATTGTACATACTCGATATTTCATAATGTGAATAAATAAACTAAAAACCATAAAAAAGAAAATAAAATAAAAAGAAATTAAAATAAAAATCAAAGCTTTCATTGTATATATACCATATAAGTATATAAATAAAACTATTTATTTAACCCTTGTAAATGATTAATAAAAATAAAATAAAAATATCAAATTATTCCAAATTTTATTCTATAAACAAATAAAATATAAAATTGGAATAAAATGTACAAAAATAAATAATTAAAAATCAAAAATTAAAAATGTATAGTGTATATACCTATATATAATAATCATATTTTGTAAATACCTATTTTTTATTTTAAAAAAATAAATAAAAATAACTAAAAAATAGTTTAAAAATAAATAAACATCTTTATGTTTTGAGTTTTTCGAAAATAAGCCAACTAGTATTTTTAAATGAATTATCAAATATTTGATAATTGGCAACCTCCCATTGGTCCACGGGGGATTGTTGACCCCCAGTCAACTCTCCCCCTGGACCACGTCTGTTCCGGATCTGCGCCTGACCCGCATTTTCTCCCATTTATCGCGCCTTGATCCGAACGCCAAATCATTAAACCCCGGGTCCAGATTAAAGATTCATCAACCGAGATCCACGCCCTGTGGTTTCTCCTCAAGGTCCGAGCTCTGATATCCATGCCTGACCCCATCTTCTCGGACCCCTAGGACTATTTAGCTCAAGCTCCAGCCACATTTCACGCCATCTTTGACGCTGCCCCTTATTCCCGTGACCTCCACCATGATCGTTAGAGTGACAGCTTCCGTTTGGCGGTGTCGAAGAGAGGAGAGGACCACCGACGTCACTGATCCGGCAGCTCTTCGCCGCCGTGCGCCGCCTAGAGCTGCGCCCGAGCCTCGGGTCATCGACGACCCTCGACGCTACAACCCGAGCTCCAGGAGCTCATCCCCAGTCGAACTCAACCATCCGCTAGGCCTACTTCTTTCTACATTTCTCGAATTTCCATTTTCGCCCAAATCCATCTTTCGCCATCGACCATCGATTAGTTCCATTCCGACCATCGTTCCGACCATCCGAATCAACCATCATTGCCATATCCCTCTCCACGTTCTACGCCCATTCATCCAACCCAGTTCGCCCCGGAATTGGGAGTCGATCTCCCTCGCCGTCGCATCGCCGGAGATCCTCCGCCCCGACGCACCAGCCACCCATTTCGCCTCTAACTAGGTCGAGGCAGTTTGCCCTCGACCCAGGAGTCATCCTGTGTTATTTTCAGGTCAGAGAGGTCTATCTGAGGACCTTAGCTTCCAGGCACAGGAGCTCCAGGCCACCGCCATCGCCGGACCACTCCGGTGGTCGCCGGCCTCATCGGAGAGGTGCATCAGCTGCAGGACGTCACGGTGGAGCCATTTCGCACCTTAGCAGCATCGGAGGAGGCATCCAGCGTGAGTTATGGGCCGGCAAAGTTCGCCGACCACCTGTTCTTGGAGGAACTTCCTCAGTCGTCTATTCAGCCTTGAGCTCCAGTTGTGATCCACGCCGTCCATTTGAGGAGCAGCAGACCACCGTTCGATCATCTGAGGCTAGATATGGACCGTCCTTCACGATGAAGGGTTAGCCACAGCGTACTGTAGACATCTGATCCTCCACGTGGCGAGCCCTCCACCGTTCGATCAGAGCCGGGGCCCTTCGTTGAGGCACCGCTACCCGCAGTCGTTGGATACCCCACGTGGCGCGTCCTCAACCCTCAGATAATAAGGGGTAAATATCACTTAGGCCCCCCCTCTATTTTGTCTTTATCATTTAGTCCTGTAAATATTTTATAGAGTTTATTTTATTTTGGAACATTTGCACTTAGGACCTTGCTGTTTAGTTTATTTGTATTTTTACCCCTGTGTTTGTGAGACACGTCATTCGTCACGTGGTTTGTTGGTAAATTTGCATGTTTTGAGCTGTAGTTCTGATGTGTTAATAAATGAGAAATATTTCTATTATTTGCACTTATACCCTTGTGAACGATGTTATTTGACATGTTTTGAATTTGATTGTGTATTTTGAAACTTATGCCCTGGGCTTTTAGCACATGTTGCTAACAAGCTCGAGGACTTAAGTTTCTTTACATTTGGGTCCTTCTGTGCCCAGCCCGTGTGCCGCACACGTGGGAACCTGGTAAAATTGCACGAGTACCCCCTGAGCTTCCGATTTTGTTACCTTTCCAGCCCTAGGACTTATTTTTATTGCAACTAGGTCCCTGTGCACTGTTTGTGTGTTTTTGATTTTAATAAAATAGCAAAATAAATCCAAATCGAGTGAAAATTGGAAACGTGGCTCCTGCCACTGTGTAAAGTTTTCACCAATTTTTGGGTACATTTTTTAGCCCTTTTAGTATTTTTAAAAATTCAAAAACCCTTATTTTTCTGCCAGTTCAGATTAAAAATTCATAAAAAAATATTAAAACCTTTTCAAAAATTACAAAAAATTAGGTTTTGTGTGTTTTTGTGTATTTGATTTTCTGGTTCCATTGTTATCGTATTTTCTTTATTATTAAAAATTCCAAAAAAAATATAAAAATATTAAAATCCACCAAAAAAATATTTGTTTTTATTTTCTTTATTTTTAGACACTTCGTAGGCTGCAAGGCCAACTCGTGCTCCTCGAGTTCGACCCTGGGTGCTATACCAGGTTAATATCATAGCGAGACCGCTATTTTGATTTTTATCAATTTTTATCTTCTCGATTGGTGGTATGATTTGTTTCTTGATTGAGCTCTGCGTCCCAAGTGACTGAGGTCACAACGACCTTAGTGACACCTGATTTACCTTAGTCATTCGGGCGGCTCATCAGAATGGTGTCGTTGCCGGGGAGCATGGCTTAGTAGTCAGTTTTATTTTCATTTTATTTTGTTTTCTTTTTTGCGGCTTTCCGCGTCTTTCCGCGGCTTTTTCTTCGTCCGCAGCTTTTCATGGATTTTTGTTTTTCTCCTATTTTCATTTTCTTGTATTCTTCTTTATTTTCTTTTATTTTATTTTTGGTTGTTTTTGCTTGTTTATTTTTATTTCTATTTTTGCATATATACCCTGTTTTCTTTTTCTTACTCTATTTGCTTTATTTTTATCTGGTCTGTGATACTCTTTTGTTTTCTTGCGAGGGCCCGAGGACCGAGGCAACAACTTTCGGGGATCCGACGCAACCGCGGCTATCGGAGGCGGCTCCATTCTACATGGAGCCGTAGGAGAGCGTGAGGAGGCAGGAGAGTGCGGGTGTAGATAGTTTAGAGTAGTTTTTATTTCTTGAACTATTATTGTAATAATACAGGGACAGGACACTCCGCAGGACACTTAGACTCTCGGGGTCTGTTTCGCCGAGCACCGGTGTGCTCGGGGGACCCCTCAGCTTTTTCGCGGTTTTTACGCGGTTTTCATTTATTTCCTGCCTATTTGGTTTCTCGCGGATTTTCAGCCCCTATCCTTAGGATTTTTGCTTGACTGTGACGTAAATAAGTATGTCCACACACATTAATAACCTTGCCTGTACCTAAAGATCGATTAATTGGACCAATAATAAAAATCTAATAAAAATAGTCGATCCACTACCTTCGAGCCTATGCGCCGCGAGCCCACCCTGCCAAGCGCTGCTCTTGAACTCGATTTGTCAAGAGGAGGAGGGGTGAGCCTAGACCGGACTCTTAGATTGAAGGTTGGTGGTCGACTAGACATTCTTTCGAGTAGAATTGCTTGCTTAGGGCTCGGATTTCCGCCTGCATCATTTAGGTAGATTTATTTCAGTCTTTAAAATTCTGCACGGATTATTTTGCATGTAGACTATTGGAGTCGGGTACGCATCTCTTACTCTGCATTCATAATTGATTTTCTCGCGCATCGGCTTTTTGGACTTCTCCCCCCATTTTTGGACTTAATAACCAGGAATACCGAAAAATTCGTTAGGCGATTTGTTTTTATTTGAAAAATTCCTAAAAAAGAGAAACCATAAAATTGGGACTGGTTAACTCTACTTGACCCTAAAAGACATTCATCATAAAAATCTGTCATGGAGAGAGCAACCCCCTCCTTGTCTAGTTTGCTTGCGCGAGAGAGTGACCCGCATACTAGGCTAGAGCCATATCCGAGCCCCGATCAGACTACCGGCCTTTTATACGGGACAGTCTGCTTGGCCGATTGGATTCCTAACAGGTCACGTTAATCGCTCTGCTATCCTGACCTGATCACCTAATAAAATTTACAAGATAATTGACCGAACCTTTACGGTCATCAGCTCGCGTTGCGTAGGTGAATCGGGGGTTTGCTTGTGATCATTGTTGTTACCAGATCTCATCCGTCCGACTCGCCAGATCAAGATGATGGGCAGAAGGTCTCTTAGGCAGCCTCTGGCTGCACTGCTTCCCAGCACTTCTGCCCGCTCATCTAGGTTGGTTCGCGAGAGCCGAGACCTGCTCTCCGAACCTGAGTTCGACTCCACCCTGTTCCCCCTCGACCCCCTTCTTTCAGTTCCGAGATACTAGTGCCAGAGGAGAGACCATCAGATGATGTATCGTCACCTGAGTTTGGGTCTTTTGCTTTTGCAGAGACCATGGCCGGCAGCAGTGATGATCACACCAGAGGTCCCCAGCATGAGCAGACATTCATTATTGACCAGGGTACGATCAACTCCACCCTGATCGCCTCTCTCGAGATAGTTCAGTAGCAGTTGAGGGATCAGGGAGCTTTCATGATAGAGATGAGGCGTGAGATGGAGCTGTTGAGAGCCGCCTGCGACCAGCGCGAGCCAGGAGACGGGCCGAGGAGACCCGATGATGCAGCAGTAGCCGCAACAGCTGCAGCTGCAGCTGTCGCAGCTGCGGTAGCACCCGACCAGTCGAGACCGATGCGGGAGTTACACAACCCCGGATCAATGTTGACTCATCGTTGGGTTGTTCTACTAGCCATCGTGAGGGACTTCAAGTTCCCCCCGAACACTTTGCAGCTCCTCCCCCAGTTCCATGGGCCCACCACAGAGGAGCCTCATCTCCACCTACAGGAGTTCTTGATGATCTGCAGCACCGTCCATGACAGACAGGTGGACGAGGACACCACCCGCATGATTGCCTTCCCCTTCTCCTTAGCAGACAGAGCAACCACCTGGATGAGGCACTTGGGGAAGTTTGTCTACACCTGGGAGCAGCTCCGCACCGAGTACTTGAATAAGTACTATCCACTCGGGCGGACGAACGCATCTAGAGCCCTGATCAACAACTTCTCCATTCTCCCCAACGAGCAGTTCCATGAGGCATGGGAGAGGTTCCGTGAGCTTACTGACAGATGCCCGCACCATGAGATTTCCAAGTCGAACCTTGTTCAGAGTTTTTTCTGCGGGCTGACACCAGAGCTTCAGGGCTTGGTGAATGCTTGTTGTGACGGGTCCTACTTCGCCAAGGATCATGATCAAGTCTGGGCCATCTACGAGGAGATGGCCGAGAACATTATAGTGATGTCCCAGACCCGACTCTACACACAGGGACGACCCCAGCCACAGACCGTGTGATACCAGAGGATAGCACGGGTTGACGCCGGTCAATCCAGTTCGTCAGTGGCAGCAGCACAGGCCGAGTCCACAGCCGCTGACATGGGCATCATCAGCGAGAAGCTAGACCGGATGGAGATCATTGAGAAGAAGTAGTGCCAGGGCATCACGCAGATGGAGCAGATGGTACAGACTCTGAGTGACCTGAAGACACAGCTCATATGTCTCCAGGAGGCACAGACGGCTTCCCAGCCCCGTCTTCAGGCACGAGGCGATCCGAGTAGCTCTGGTAGCTCATCCTAGCGCTCCAGCCACCAGCAGCCTAAACAGGTTCACCTTGTACAGGCGGAGCCGTACCAGCAGTCGTAGCCTTCTTACCACTCACCACCATCTCCGGACACGCAGATGGTGGTATACCAGCCGGATCAGCCTCTGGTAGAACTCCCGCCACCCCCTTACGAGTCAGAGCCGTTGATGGATGTCAACGGGACTTTGTATGACCGACCCCAGCCTGGTATCTGAGAGACCATCCGGATTCCGTTGGTCGGCCGGAGGTTCCAGCTCCCAGCAGCAGCCGTCAGGACAGGGTGGCCAGTACAACCATCAGAGAGATCACCAGCAGCAACAACCCCCAGTTTACCACCAGCAGCAGCAACAACAGTCACAGCAGTATGGTCCTCGTCCCTATCAGCAGGGACAGTCTTGGAGGCGTGATCAACCTCAGCCGCAGTATCATCCCCAGTCATACCCCTCTCACCCACAGTAGCACCAGCCACAGCAGACTCACTACAAACGAGGCCACCCGTCAGGTTCTCATGGGCCATCCTATGAGAACCCCGCCTTGGATGACATAGCCCGCCTCCTTACCGATCAGTAGGCTACCTTCAGACGGGAGATGGATGAGTTCTGCCAGGAGATGCGGGACATCGTGAGAGGGAAGGCCGCCATCCCTTCCTAGATAGAGCCCAATCCGAACAACCTCAAGAGGAAGTCTGAGCAGGTAGATTTCACAGAGTATGCTACTCCTAGTGATACATTTTGAGATATGTCTGCATATTTGTTTGATACTGAAATTGTCACACTTAGGAGCGGTAGGATGCCAGCAGGCGGTGCCTCATCTGAGCAACACCCCTAGGCCACTTCTAGAGCGCCCGACGAGGAGGAGAGCGGTGCTGATGCCGTTAGAGATGATGACGGTGGTATTGATGCCACCATGGATGCTGATCTCACCGGCGATACTGATGCCGTTGATTCACCAGATGGAGGAGGTGGTACAAAGGCCACCGATGTTGCCGAGCCAGAGCGCGGTGCTGATGCCGTACGTCTACCAGCCGAGGGTGGTGCTGATGCCACCATTTTTACTTCTGAGAGTCCTGTAGTTTTTCCTTATGTGCATGTATCTCAGAACACTTCTGGCAGTAAAGGAAAGGGTTTGTTTTCTTATGGTCCACCTATGGTGCTTGATGTATGTGTGGATCCTGCCGTCGAGCAGCCTAGATCCACTCCTAGTCCTTCATCTGAGAAGGACCCTGTGATCCCCTTCCCTAGAGCTCTTTACATGGGAAAGGGGAAGAAAATAGAAAATCCAAAAAAGAGGCAGCAGGAAGAGTTCAACCAGCAGATGATAGACCGTTTTCACATTCAGCTGACTCTTCAGGAGGCTTTGCAGCACATCCCTCTACTCCAGCGTTCACTTAGAGAAAGGACCGTAGTTAGGAGGAAGAGGCGGAACCACCAGTCCGAGATCCATGTGCTGACCAAAGGTCCTTGTTTCGCGATCCATAACCGTCTGCCAGCCAAGAGGCCAGATTCAGGGGCCCCATATGTCAGATGCCATATCAGAGAGCAGAGGTTCGACCGTACTCTATTAGACAGCGGTTCATCGATCAACCTACTTCCGGCCGCCCTTCTCGGCCGCTTCGATTTGGGCACTCTTCGACAGGGCAAGACAGTCCTTCAGTTTGCTGATCGATCTGTCAAAAGGCCGAAGGGGTTGCTGAGGGACGTTGTCTTCACGATTCAGGGTCTGCAATTCCTCGTGGACTTCGTAGTGTTGGACATGGAGATCCCTGAGTCAGTGACCGATACCCCCATCATTCTAGGTTGCCTGTTCTTGGCCACAGCCAAGGCAGTGACCGACCATGATAGCGGGAAGGTATACTTTCACGTCGAGGGTGAGAGTGTACAAATAGAGACGGTCGAGGACATCAGAGCTAGAGATACAGCATGCTCAGAGACTACTTCCGATGCAGAGCAGATGACAGATGCAGGGCCAGACATCCACTAGGACTACGACTTTGTGATCACAGATGACGAGGCAGTTTGGGCAGGTCCAGATGCACAGGCCATCCTCTCACCTTCAGAGTCCGCTGATATAGAGACGCCAGCAGAGGAGAGCTTGGAGAGCGCATTCCTGGTCCAGTATACCGTTCAGTCGGCAGAGCCGGTTCTCGATCGCGAGACAGATTTGTTTTGTGATGACGGTGGTACTGAGGCCACCATTGATGATACAGATCCCTCGGAGTCAGATTTTGACTGGGCAGAGTTTGAGGATTTTATACCAGATCTGACTTCTACTGAGCCTGTAAGTAGGGAGGAGGTAGATGCTGAGCAGAGCAGAGACAGTCCAGCAGGACAGCCTTCTCCAGATTCAGAGTGTGATCGAGAGTTTCAGTTCTCCCATGCGGACGTGGCAGCGTTCACTCAGAGTTTTCAGAGGCCAGATCCACCAGCACCCAGTTGTCTAGAGCTGAAGCCACTTCCTGCGTCGCTGAAGTATAGGTTCCTTGCGGGTGAGCATGAGATGTACCCAGTCATTATCTCCGCCGATTTGACTGGAGAGCAGGAATCCCGTCTGATGGGGGTTCTTGAAAAGAACCGCAAGGCGATAGGATGGAGCGTAGCCGATCTCCAGGGGATAAGTAGGGCCATGTGCTCCCACCATATCTATCTCGAGGATGAGGCGAAGCCGTCACGTGAGTTCCAACGGCGGCAGGACCCGAATCTGAGAGAGGTTGTCATGAAGGAGATTTCGAAATGGTGGAGCGCCGATTTTATCTACCCCATCTCTGACTCCAAGTGGGTCAGTCCGTTCCATGTGGTGCCCAAGAAGACGGGCATTACTACAGTTGTCAGCGAGTCTGGAGAGGAGATTGCTACCCGGGTACCCACTTCTTGGCAGGTCTGCGTGGATTACAGAGGACTCAACCAGGACACCAAGAAGGATCATTTCCCCCTGACCTTTATAGATCAGATCATTGAGAGACTGGCAGGGAAGAGCCATTACTGTTTTTTGGATTGGTACTCCGGCTATAACCAGGTGGCCATCGCTCCCGAGGACAAGGACAATACTACCTTCACCTGTCCCTTCGACACATACGCCTTCAGACGCATGCCATTTGGGCTATGCAACACCCCTGTGACTTTTTGGAGATGCATGTTGTCTATCTTATCGGACATGGTAGGGGAGTGCTTGGAGGTCTTCATGGATGATTTCTCAGTCTACGGTGACAGATTCAACTCCTGTCTTGACTGCCTAGACTGAGTCCTTCAGCGATGCATTGAGGTTTACCTTGTGCTATCTTGGGAGAAGAGTCACTTCATGGTGACTCAGGGGACGGTGCTTGGCCATATCATCTCCAACAGGGGCATGGAGGTTGATCCGACCAAGGTAGATGTCATTAGAAAACTCGCACCGCCATCCAATTTGCGGCAGTTACGATCTTTTTTGGGGCACGTCGGTTTCTACCGACGCTTCATTCATCATTTCAGTAGGATTGCCCGACCGTTGACTGATCTGCTAACGAAAGACACCGAGTTCCTTGTCGATGACAAGTGTCTTTCGTCGTTTGAGACTCTCAAGAGATGTGTTGTTGAGGCTCCTGTTCTCCAGCTGCATGATTGGTCTCTCCCATTCGAGATCATGAAGGATGCCTCCGATTTTGCCGTAGGGGCTGTGCTAGGACAGAGGAGGGATGGAGTCCCATTTGCCACTCACTACGCTAGCAGTACATTGGATGCCGCACAGTGGAACTACATGGTCACAGAGAAGGAGATGCTAGCCGCAGTCTTTACCCTGGATAAGTTCAGATCGTACATTATTGGATCTAGAGTGACCTTATACACTGATCATACCACCATCAGGTACCTCATGGCAAAGAAGGATGCCAAAGCCAGATTGACCAGATGGATCCTTCTACTCCAGGAGTTTGACATAGAGATTAAGGATAAGCCTGGAGTCAAGAATGTGGTGGCAGATCATCTCTCCCGATTAGAGCATTTGAGTATTCTGAGCAGACTGAGCCCATATGTGAGACCTTCCCAGATGAGGCGATCCTTGCTATCGCCTCTCTCCCATGGTATGCCGATATTGTGAACTTTCTTTTTGCTAAGAAAGTTCCACAGGATTGGCCAGGCAGAGACTTGAGACCTTCCTCGTGAATGCCAAGTCCTACCACTGGGAGGATCCCATACTTTACCATGAAGGAGGGGATAGTGTCTGGTGTAGGTGCATTCCTCAGGAGGAGCACCATAGCGTCCTCACTTAGTGCCACAAGCTTGAGGCAGGAGGACATCACTCTGGGAGGAGAACGGCACAGAAAGTGCTCCAATCCGGCCTATGGTGGCCTACCCTCTTCAAGGACTCTGATGAGTTCGTGAAGAGGTGTACTGACTGTTAGAGGATGGGCACTTGTGGACAGTGTGATATGATGCCGATGCAGCCCATTCACTTCTGTCAGGTTTTTGACACATGGGGCATCGATTTCATGGGTCCATTCCCTAAGAGTCAGGGATTCGAGTGCATTCTGTTGGCCGTGGATTATGTTAGTCCTTGGGTTGAGGCCATCCCCGCCCGAACCGCGGATGCTAGGACTGTTTGCAGATTTTTGAGGAGGCATATCATTACACGGTTCGGGGTACCTCGAGTGTTGATATCTGACGGGGGGTCGCATTTCGTCAACGACCAGGTGAAGGCACTTGATAGTGAGTTCGGCATAGACCATCGAGTTGCCACTCCATACCATCCTCAGACGAATGGTATAGCCGAAGTGTCGAACAGGTAGATCAAGACTATATTGCAGAAAGTCGTCCGCCCTGACCGAAAGGATTGGTCAAAGCTTTTGGACTCGGTCTTGTGGGCATATAGGACGCCTTTCAAGACACCTTTGGGCGCATCTCCCTTTTGCCTCGTTTATGGCAAGTCGTGCCATTTACCTGTTGAGTTGAGGCATAGGTCACTTTGGGCTGTCACTGATATACTTTTGGATCCAGATAGTGCAGGAGATCAAAGGAGGGTAGAGTTAGCATCCTTGGAGGAGCTTCGTGATACCGCCTTCCCAAACAGCCTACAGTACAAGGAGAGAGTGAAGGAGTGGCATGATTCTCATATCAGCCACAAGCATTTTGAGCCTGGACAGAGAGTATGGCTGTTTGATGCTAGGCTTTGCCTATTTCCAGGGAAGCTACAGAGCAAATGGAAGGGACCGTAACTAGTGAGAAAGGTACACGACAATGGGAGTATTGATATATCTGAGTTGTCTTCTAAAAGTACCTTTCAAGTGAACGGCCAGCGGCTCAAGCCATATCTTGATCATGAGCCACGAGTCGTTGATGTTGCCCCTATTCACTTTGCGTGAGATGTGGTCTCTTGACTCACATCTATTGCATCTCACGCCTGATTATCACTGTTCTCACACTTGTATAGATCCAGTTGTCCATATCATTCCATTCTTTAGTCCCACATCCCTTTCTTCATCTTTTGATTATGCTATACTAAGGGTGTACTTTACCCTAAGTATAAGGGGATGTAGGACTCTCGGGTATTATTTTGATTTATTTTACCCCTTTTCTTGTTGCCTATACTTAGGGATATTTTACCCTAAGTATAGGGGGGGTAGACCTTGTACAGTCTGCACTCGGTTTTCCCTTTGTGTATAGCCTGCTATACTTAGGATTATTTGATCCTAAGTATAGGGGGAAAAGCTAAGACCCTCTTGATTTCTATTCTTTCATTCGTCTTTGTAAATACCCTTCCTTTTCACTTCCCTATACTAAGCACGAGTTATGTCTTCTTCATCGCTCTTGACTTTGAGGACATCGTTCGAGCTAAGTATAGGGAGGGGTGTATATATTCCATATATACTTTAGCCAGAACTCGTACTTTGTGTGAGTGTGTTAATAAATAAAAAATGGCTAAACCCAAAAATCCATAAAAAGTAAAGAATTTTCCCTATAAATAAACATTCTTTTATTTGCACATACATAGCTATTGTACAAATTATTTTTGTAAAAATGTTTTCAAAAACCTTTTGTGTAAATAGTGTGTAAATATGTATATATAAAAATTATGTATATAGTACAATTTTTTCCCAAAATGTTTTGAAAATCAAAAGTTTGCAAAAACCTTGTGTAAATTTGTGCAAATATTTTGCAAAACTTGCATTCATGCATACATTCATGATTTCAAAACATTTTTCAAAAATTTTTGCATTTGTGTAAATATTATGTTAATAACATCCTTGTATATAGTTGTATAGTTTTTCTTGAATTATAGTTGACATTTAAACTAGACTGGAATTAAATTGGGAAATGGAGCTTGATTAAGATCTTAATCCACCTAATTCTAAGAGGAACCTTATAGGGATTAGGGTTTAGGCTTTTCAGGTCCATGGTGACTTAATTCTTTGAGTCCACTAGGCTATGATCACATGTCATCTCAATGAGCCTAAGTAGAGCACTTAACAACACACACATGACTCATATAGACAATGGCTTGACTTGGACCCGCACTTTACACCGAGCTCTCTATGGATGAGGTGGTGAGGAGGCAGTCTTCCTTGACTTGGGGTAGCATATGAGGGTAGTAATTCTAGGCAGAACCTCTCTTCTTCTTTTAGTGAATGAAGTGTGTCTCAACTTGGTCTGGTTGCCATGAGGTCTAACGACAGGAGTTGTGGGTTGCAATAATGCTTCAAAAGAGGGATAGTATACTGGCTCAAGAGGAAAAACTCCTATTATACATATGTTGCGCCTTGTAAATATGTTGTACAAATGCACTTGAAAAAAAATGCAAAAAGAAAATAACTCCAAAAAAGTGGTGGGTCTGATAGAAAATGATAATCCCACCGGAGTATGTATATAGTGAAAATAAGCAAAGCTTGAGACTTATGGTTCCATCTTATGTAGCTTGCAGCAGGGAGACTTGGCTACACTGGTTGAGCTCCCAAGGATACATGGCTACACTGGCCATGGTCCATTCTCTTCTTCCCCCTCTTCTTGAGCCAGTTGAACTTGAACTTAGAAGGGAATACCCCGCTCCTCGAGGAAAGAGTGGCCAGACTAGGGTAATAGAGTTACCTTGTTGGGGAGGGTTGTCAAGTTAATACTTCTGAGGTGGAGAGCTATACCTCACATACACTGTACAAGGAAAGATTTATAGTCTTCAGGGTTTGTGTATGTAGACTTGTTCTGATCTGGATTATTGAGGAGTCCTAATTATAGATTTGTGGATCTTAGAGGTTGTTTAGTTTTAAACTTAATTCCAAATGAGGTTCCGACACATTAATAATCCAAAGATCTGATCGAGCTCCATGTTTCAATTTAATTAAGGCAAGTTTAATACTCAGCATTAATCCATGCATTTTCTCCTCTTTTTCTTTTTCTTTTTCTTTTTCAATTCTTTTTCAAATAAGTGTTTGCTAAGGGACTAGCAAAGTTAAGTATAGGGGGGTGATGAATACCCATTCATCACTCTTTATTCTTTTATTTTAGCTACAAAACCCATGCAAAACACATATATATTCCTGTAAATACCAATAATTGTCAAATAGCATGCATTTTATAAATATGAATAAATAGCATGTTTTTGTGCATAAATAAAAGAATAAAGAAATAAAAGAAAAAGAGGGAGATATTTAGAATAAATATTGAGCGACCTAATGCCAAGGGAGGGCTCAGCATGGGCTTGACCACATAAAAACCAAAGTAGAGAGAGATAAGGAAGCTCATGTGTGTACATACATACATGTATATAAATAAATATATTTTCCTCTAAATAAAAATAAAAATGGGTTTCTATTTATTTGTATATATTTGTAAATATAAAATTAAAATAAAAATGAGAAAAATAAAAAGAAATAAAAGTCATCCCTCATTGTCTATATTCACCATGTACATAGAATCACTTATATATTTATTTCTCCCTATAAGTAAATAAATAAAAATCCCATAAAAATTGTACATACTCTATATTTCATATTGTGAATAAATAAAATAAAAACCATAAAAATAAAAAGAAATAAAAATGAAAATAAAAATCAAAGTCTTCATTGTATATATACTATATATGTATATAAATAAAACTATTTATTTCACCCATGTAAATAATTAATAAAAATAAAATAAAAATATCAAATTATTCCAAATTTTATTCTATAAATAAATAAAATATAAAACTGGAATAAAATGTACAAAAATAAATAATTAAAAATAAAAAATTAAAAATGCATAGTGTATATGCCTATATATAATAATCATATTTTGTAAATACCTATTTTTTTATTTCAAAAAAATAAATAAAAACTACTAAAAAATAGTTTAAAAATAAATAAACATTATTTATTTTTTTAGTTTTTCGAAAATAAGACAATTAGTATTTTTAAATGAATTATCAAATATTGGATAATTAGCGGCCTCCCATTGGTCCACGGGGAATTGTTGACACCCGGTCAACTCTCCCCCTGGACCACATCTGTTCCGGATCTGCGCCCGACCCGCCTTTTCTCCCTATTATCGCGTCTTGATCTGAATGCCAAATCATTAAACCCTGGGTCTTGATTAAAGATTCATCAACTGAGATCCACGCCCGGTGGTTTCTCCTCGGGGTCCGAGCTCCGATATCCATGCCTGACCCCATCTTCTCGAACCCCTAGGACTATTTAGCTTGAGCTCCAGCCGCATTTCATGCCATCTTTGACGCTGCCCCTTATTCCCGTGACCTCCACCCTGATCGTTAGAGTGACAGCTTCCGTTTGGCGGTGTCGAAGAGAGGAGAGGACCACCCGCGTCACTGATCCAGCAGCTCTTCGCCGTCGTGCGCCGCGCAGAGCTGCACCCGAGCCTCGGGCCATCGACGAACCTCGAGTCTACGACCCGAGCTCCAGGAGCTCATCCCCAATCGAACTCAACCATCCGGTAAGCCTACTTCTTTCTACATTTCTCGAATTTCCATTTTCGCCCAAATCCATCTTTCGCCATCGACCATCGATTAGTTCCATTCCGACCATCGTTCCGACCATCCGAATCGACCATCATTATTGCCATATCCCTCTCCACGTTCTACGCCCATTCATCCAACCTAGTTCACCCCGCAACTCGGAGTCGATCTCCCTCGCTGTCGCATCGCCGGAGATCCCCCGCCCCGACGCACCAACCACCCATTTCACCTCTAACCGGGTCGAGGCAGTTTTCCCTTGACCCAGGAGTCTTCCTGTGTTACTTTTCAGGTTAGAGAGGTCCATCTGAGGACCTTAGTTTCTAGGCACAGGAGCTCCAGGACACCGCCGTCGCCGGACCACTCCGGTGGTCGCCGACCTCATCGGAGAGGCGCATCAGCTGCGGGATGTCACGACAGAGCCATTCCACACCTTAGCAGCATCGGAGGAGGCATCCAGCGTGAGTTCTGGGCCGACGAAGTTCGCCGACCACCTGTTCTTGGAGGAACTTCCTCAACCGTCCATTCAGCCTTGAGCTCCAGTTGTGATCCACGCTGTCCATTTGACGAGCAGCAGACCACCGTTCGATCAACTGAGGCTAGATCTGGACCATCCTTCCCGATGAAGGGTTAGCCACAGCGTACCGTAGCCATCTGATCCTCCGTGGCGAGCCCTCCACCGTCCGATCAGAGCCGAGGCCCTTCGTTGAGGTGCCGCTACCCGCAGCCGTTGGATACCCCACGTGGCGCTTCCTCAACCCTCAGATAATAAGGGGTAAATATCACTTAGGCCCCCCTCTGTTTTGTCTTTATCATTTACTCCTGTAAATATTTTATAGAGTTCATTTTATTTTGGAACATTTGCACTTATGACCTTGTTGTTTAGTTTATTTGCATTTTTACCCCTGTGTATGTGAGACACATGCTTTGTCACGTGGTTTGTTGGTAAATTTCCATGTTTTGGGCTGTAGTTCTGATGTGTTAATAAATGAGAAATACTTTTTTGTTATTTGCACTTATACCCCTGTGAATGATGTTATTTGACATGTGTTGAATTTGATTGGGTATTTTGAAACTTATGCCCTGGGCTTTTAGCACCTGTTGCTAACAAGCCCGGGGACTTAAGTTTCCTTACATTTGGGTCCTTCTGTGCCCACCCCACGTGCCGCGTGCGTGGGAACCTAGTGAAATTGCACGAGGACCCCCTGAGCTTCCGATTTTGTTACCTTTCCAACCCTAGGACTTATTTTTATTGCAACTAGGTCCCTGTGCACTATTTGTTTGTTTTTTATTTTAATAAAATAGCAAAATTAATCCAAATCGAGTGAAAATTGGAAACGTGGCTCCTGCCACTGTGTAAAATTTTCACCAAGATTTGGGTACAGTTTTTAGCCTTTTTAGTATTAAAATTCAAAAACCGTTATTTTTCTGCCTGTTCAGATTAAAAATTCATAAAAAATATTAAAACCTTTTCAAAAATTACAAAAAATTAGGTTTAGTGTGTTTTTGTGTATTTGATTTTCTGGTCATTTTTTGTTATTTTTAGAGTTATAAAAACCAAAAAAAAAACTTGAAAAACTCATAAAATTTATAATAAATCATAGAAAATTCAAAAATTCAAAATTTCTTTTCCTGATTTTTCCTTTTTGTTTATATTTTACATGAAAAATACCTCCAGGCTATTTTAAGACAATTTTATATTTTATTTTGGTCCTTGAAACCTGGCTGGACAGTTTTCATTTGTTTTAGCCTTCTTTTATTTTTAGAAATTTCCCTTAAAATCAGAAAATTCTCAAAAATTCACCAAAAACAGTAATAAATATAAAAATTCTAAAAATATTTTTGTTTGAATTTTTGGACTATTTTAGAGTAATTAAATAATTGGTGAAATTTGCTTGTTTCCATTGTTTTCTTATTTTCTTTATTATTAAAAATTCCAAAAAAATATAAAAATATTAAAATCCACCAAAAAATATTTGTTTTTATTTTCTTTATTTTTAGACTACTTCGTAGGCTGCAAGGCCAACTTGTGCTCCTCGAGTTCGACCCTGGGTGCTATACCAGGTTAATATCATAGCGAGACCGCTATTTTGATTTTTTATCGATTTTTATCTTCTCGATTGGTGGTCTGATTTATTTCTTGATTGAGCTCTGAGTCCCAAGTGACTGAGGTCACAACGACCTTAGTAACACCTGATTTACCTTAGTCGTTCGGGCGGCTCATCAGTGCCTGCATGAGAAAACGAGAGAGAGGGAGTGCGTGAGCGAGAGGTGCGTGAATGGGGAGAAGGGAATAGAGAATGGCTGTCATTTGCATGGGGAATGGTCTCTTTTTATATTAGCCATATGCATCTCTTCAAAAAGTCACATGCATGTACAAACAAAACCAATAAATGCATTCATGCATGGGGAGTTGCATGAGTAAGAGAGAGAGAGAGAGGGTAAGGGACGACTACCTTTCATTTGCATATGGGAAGGGAATTTTATAAAAGCCATATGCCTCTTCAAAAGGAAGAGTCACATGCAAGTAAAGACAAAACCAATTAATTCCATTCATGCATGGGAAGAGAGAGAGTTTTAAGTTGGCCGACTCTTACATGGGAAATGGGAGATAGAAAGAGAGAATGAATAAAGGTGGTACACATGCATGCATGAGATTTAATGAGTGGAATTTTTCACTCTCACCCTTTCCCATTTCTTTCCAACAAATTGTAAGAACTATTTTGTAGAGCCAAGTTAATATGTTGGATGTTGATAAATTAGTGCTCTATGAGTGTACTCAATTTCTCTTTGATAAATCTGATTAATGATGATAATCAATGAGGATATTTTATCAGATGTTATCTTGATTTTATGATGATTTTATCTGCTATGTGTGTAGGATGCAAATTGTGTGAATTTGGAGTTTACACATCAAAGATTAATATTGTTTTTCACATAATTTAAGTAGGTTACACCAATATATATTGTAATCATCACTATATGATAAGTATATGCTACCTAGGTTAGATCAAATTCATTTCATATTTCTTGAAACTTTTGTTCTAAACCAAAAAGTGAAATCTTTGAACATTTCAAAGGTTTCTAAGGTGAAGGGAAGAAATCTCATATCACAAAAATCATCAATTGATATATGTTGGAGCAATCGACCGACTAGGGTTATGTCTCAAAAATAATCACGGGTCGTTGTGACCCTAATCAGCCAATCAGACTCAATGAGAAAATAAGAGAACCATACAAATAAATCAATCAAAGCACGAAATCCAATGTTAGCGGTCTCCGCTATTTATTTAACCTTCTATAGAGACCAGGGTCGAACACATGGGGCACATAAATGTATGAAGTAGTTGAAAATTCGATCATAAAATGCCTATTTTTGTAGTTTTTACTTTTGCAATTTTTTTTATATTTTCAAAATAAGAAAACAAGATAAAGCAATAAAGGGCAAACAAGTTTCAACAATTTTTATTAAGAGGAAAAATGCTCAAAAATAGGAAATAAAAATATTTTTATGTTTTTCAATATTCAAATGTTTTTGGTGATTTTAGGGAATTTTTCCAATTTTAATTGTTTTTATAAAAATGAAAGAAGAGAAAACATGGAAAATAATGTACAACTTAGACTAAACGACATAATTAAAATATTAGAAGTGCCCTAATGTCATGAGTATTATTATAATGTAAAAGTAAATAAAAATTCCTAACTAAAGAAACGGATATCCAATTTTTTTTGAATTTTTTAGAAATTTTAATGATTTTTATAAGTTTTTGAGTCTTTTTGCAATTTTTAGGGTTTTTTATAATGATTGTTAAAGAGAAAATTATATTGGAATGAAATCACACAAAATCGAGCATACATTATTTTTTTTATTTTTGAGACAATTTTTATATTTTTTGGTATTTTAGAAATAGACAGAATGGTTTTTAGGGGTTTTTGGATTTTTTAGAAAATATCAAATAAAACTAAAATAATTCACAAAAAATACCATAAATATTAATGTGTTAGCAGAGTTAACGGTATTTTTTATGGAAATTTTGGAGTTAACTAGTATTTTTTTGATCAAAAACAAAGCACACAACATACATGGACCTAGATGCAATTATTCAAAAGTTGTAGGCCAAATAATAATACGATTAAAAGCTAAGGGGCCTGATTTGCAAATTAGACAGACAAACACACACACTACACATGACACAAGCTCATCGGGGCATAAATGCAAATACTAAAAAGTTCCCATTCAAAACGTAACATCCATGAAGTACATGGAATATAATGCAAATAAACCACCGAGAATGTAGAATTACACGTCAATTTAGATACACAAGACTAAAATACAAATATTAAAAGTTTGAGATCCAAACCGTAAAATATCTTAACTACTAAATTATTTAATAGACTAGATAATAAAGAGTAAAAATGCAGGGTAAATAATGCAATATACCCCTAGACACATGGGGTGTGCATGATGGCTCTGACAGCTCTGATCATTCCCTATGAAAGGATCTGATTGACTGAGGAGTGTCAGGGACGTGCGGTAGATCTGACATGTCAGATCTGATCTAATAGGCTGCAGCAATGGTCGACTCAGATCAGAACTGGGGATCTTCTCCTGATCCAATGGTGACGGAAGATGGTGTACGGACTGGTGATGGCGAACTTCGATCAAGGATGGGTGCACATCCTTTTGGCTGATCAAGCCTCCAAATGGTCGCGCACCTCTAGAGGGGTGCTCTACGTCGGATGCCAGAGGTGGATCGACTTAAAGACGGTCGGATGGTCGGGACACAGGAGCTTTACCTGGAGCTTCTCCGCCGAGCAGATGGAGGTCCAGTATGGGCTCCCTTCCTGCTGGGGTACCTGCAATGCAAAGCTAGGACTCAGGGCTGTGCTTCGCTCCGGGTTATTGAAGCAAGAAGGGAAAGAAGCGACGGTGGATGGGATTTGACCTCCAACGAAGATGGTAGAGGGAGATCTTCGCCTTAATCTTGACTGGATGGTCGAGCCTAAGGATGATCAAGCTGCAGTGCAAGACGGTGGGCGAGACAGCAGGTCAATCTCAACGGTTGGGTGTGGATATCGAGGCTCCGATCAGCTTGTTGGAGCGAGTGAACGTGCGACGAAGGTGGAATGTGACATCGAAGCGAACATGGAAAGGGGGAGAGAAATGGGAAATACATGAGGTTCTGGATGAACACCAGAGCTTCAGGCGAAGATGGGAGTCGGGGTTGTGGCCTCAATCGAGCTGTGGAAGGCCTGGAGGCTAGAGCAGCGGCGCTCGCCAGTCACGTAGCTGAGCTGCATTATTACACGACCAAACTCCTATCCAAAGATGGCCTCCGGTAGCTGTCACTCAACCAAAGGTGTCTAGAGGTGGTAGAAGGGGCGAGGCACGAGCTACCGTGCTATGGAGGCGGAAGAGATACTAAATAGGATGCTCAAGGGTCTAGAAAGATCGACGAAAAGCATGAAACCCTAGAGTGATCCGGATCAGCCAAGGGACCTACGATGATGTCAGATGTACAAGGTTTATCGGGTCCAAAATCTCGAGGCAAAATGAGCTCGGAGTCGGGCTGGAGAAAGAGGAGAAGTAGGTCCAGCGAACACTATCCGGGTCTGACCTGGGATGGGGGAGACGTTGACCGGAGGTCAACATCCTGAATGGACCAATCAGAAAAATCGAATATAAAAAAACTTTACAAATTCAGTAAAAAACAATAAATGATTTTTAATTAAAAAGTTTTCAGAATAAAAAATGTTTATTATTTTCAAACTATTTTTCTGTGATTTTTAATTATTTTTATGAGAAATAAACTATTGTATATATAGTATATGGTGTTATATATAGGAATAATATACCTATGTATTTTGCATAATTATTTTTATTTTGATATTTTTACACAAATACCCCAATTTTGCATTTAATTATTTTCAACATGTTTTTAGGGGTACAACATAATTTATATTTTTATTTTTATGATCTATATACATGTATAGAATAAATAGGGAGTGAGACATCTATACATGTTTTTTGTACAAGTGAGAAAGGATTTTATTTTTATTTTTTTTGTTTTTTTATTTTATTTTTAATTTATTTTTAAAAATATATAAAAGGTGGTAATAATAGTATTTTAATTTTATTTTATCAAAATAATAATTATTTACATATCTAGGTAATATGTACAATGTAGAGTAGGCCCTATCTCTCTCTACTTATTTTATTAAGCGATCAGGTCAAAGCTTGACCTTCTATTGGGGTTCGTGTCACTCTGTATTTATTCTAAATACCTCCTTCCTTTTTCTTTCCCTTTATGCTTTTATTTTTGCGCAAATACATGCTAATTATACAATGTTAACACATGCATGTTGGATGCTAACTTATTATTTTACATGATGCTTTGCCAAGATAAATAGCTAACATAAAAGAATAAAGAGTGAGAATAAGGGATTCATCACCCCCTATACTTTACCTTTGCTAGTACCTTAGCAAACACTTATTTGAAAAATTGGTGAAAAAGAAAAGAAAAGAAAAAGAAGGAGAATCAAGGTTTATTATTAAACTTGTTATCATTAAATTGAAGTATGGAGCTCCGTTAGACCTTTGGATTATTAGTTTGTCATAACCTTATTTGGAGTTAGGTTTAAGACTTAACAACCTCTAAGTTCCATCAATCTATGGTCAAGACTCCTCCATTAACCAGACCAGAACAAGTTTACATACACAAACTCTAATGACCATGAATCTTTTCTTGTAAGGTGTAAGTGATATGTAGCTTCCCACCTCAGAAATGACAAGGCAACAACCTCCCTCAACAAGGTAACTCTAATCCGCTAGTCTAGAATCTCTTTCCCCGAGAAGTGGGGTATTCCCTTCTATGTTCAAGTTCAACCGGCTCAAGAAGAGGGGGAAAGAAGAGAATGGACCGTGACCAGTGTAGCCACATACCCTGGGAGCCCAACCAGTGTAGCTAAGTATCCCGCTACAAGCATCATGAGATGAGAATGTGTAACATAAGCTTTGCTTTATTTGGCTATATACACTCCGGCATGCATTTCATTTTCTATCAGGCCCGCCACTTTTTTTGGAGTTTTTCTTTATTTTGCACTTTTTTATGTGCATAAGTACAACATATCTACATGGTGCATCATACATACGTGAGGACTTTTTCTTCTTGAGACAGTAGACTATCCCTCTTTTGAAGCATTATTGCAACCCACAACTCATGTCTTTATACCTCAAAACCTCCAGACCAAGTTGAGGCACACTTCCCCACCTAAAGGAAGACGAGAGGTTCTGCCTAGAAGTACTACCCTCACATGCTACCCCAAGCCAAGGAAAACGACCTCCTCACCACCTCATCCATGTGGAGCTGAGTGTAAAGTGATGGTCCAAGTAAATCCATTGTCTATGAGAGGCATATGTGCATTGTTAAGTGTTCTACTTAGGCTCGTCAAGATGACATGTGAACATTGCTTAGTGGACTCAAAGAATTAAGTCACAAATGGACCTGAAAAGTCTTAATCCCAAATCCTATAAGGTTCCTCTTAGAATTAGCTGGATTAAGGTCTTAACCAAGCTCTATTTTCCAATTTAATTCCACACTAGTTTAAATGTCAACTATGATTCAAAAGACTATAAAAATACATACAAAAATATTTTTATGCAAAGTTTTTGAAAATATGATTTTTTTTGAAAATGTTTGAATGCATGCATGAATGCAGAAGTTTTGCAAACTATTTACAAACAGTTACACAGGTACATTTGCAAGCTTCTATTTTTCAAACATTTTACAAAAATTTTGTATCATATACGTAGTTTTGATACAAAAGTATTCACAAACTTTTTTACAAGCAAAACATTTTTACAAACATTTATACAAAAATAGTTTTTATAAATAGCTATGTATATGCAAGAAAGAATTTTATGTACAAGAAAAATTTTGATTTTTTTTATTTTTAATAAGTGATTTTAGCCATTTTATTTATTAACACACTCACTCAAAGTACTAGTTATGGCTAAAGTATATATGTAATATATACGACACCCCCTATACTTAGCTCGAACAATGTCCTCAGAGTGATCAATGAGCGATGAAGAAGAAATAACTCGTGCTTAGTACTGGGAAGTGAAAAGTAGGGTTATCTTATAATGACGAATAAAAGAATGGCATGAATAGAACTCGATGATTTCCCCCTATACTTAGGATCAAGTAATCCTAAGTATAACAGATTGTACTCAAAGGGAAAACCGTGTGAAAGAATGTATAGGGTCTACCTCCCCTATACTTAGGGTAAAATATCCCTAAATATAGGCAGCAAAACAGAGGTAAAAAGAATCAAAAGAATAATAAAAAATCTGACACTCCCCTTATACTTAGGGTAAAGTACACCCTAAGTATAGCATAATCAGAAGATACAGATGGGGTGTTAGACTAAAGAATGAGATGATATGGACATCTTGATCTATACAAGGAGGAAGACATTGATAATCAGGCACGAGATGCAACTGATGTGAGTCAAAGACCACATCTCATGCAAAATGAATCAGGGCAACGTCAACAATCAGCGAATCATGATGTAAATATGGCTTGAGGCGCTGACCATTGACTCGAAAGGTGGACTCAGATGACATCTCAGATATGTCGATACTACAATTGTCATGCAACTTTCAGACTAGGTATGGTCCCTTCCACTTATTCTGCAACTTACCTGAAAATAGTCTAAGCCTGGCATCAAACAACCATACTCTCTGATCTGGATCAAACTGCTTATGGCTGATATGAGTATCATGCCATATCTTTACTCACTCCTTGTACTGTAGGTTGTTTGTAAAGGTTGTATCTCTAAGCTCCTCGAGGGCTTCTAATTCTACCTTCCTTTGATCACCTACACTCCTTGTATCCAATAATATATCAATAACAACCCATAGTGACTTATTCTTAATCTTAGCAGGTAAATGGCAGGGCGTGCCATAAACGAGATTAAAGGGATATGTACCCAAAGGAGTCTTGAAGGAATTCCAATATAACCACAAGATTGAGTCCAAAAGTTGTGACCATTCCTTTCGGTCTGGGCGGACTACCTTCTGTAGCATTGTCTTGATCTCCCTGTTCGATACTTCAGCAAGACCATTGGTCTGAGGATGATATGGAGTGTCAACTCGATGTTCTATGCTGAACTCGTTAGCAAGGGCCTTTACCTTGTCGTTGATAAAGTGAGACCCCCCATCAGATATCAATACTCCAGGCACCTCGAACCATGAAATGATATTCTTTCTCAAATAATTTCGCAAACAGTCTTAGCATCTACGGTTTGGGCGGGAATGGCCTCTACCCAACGATTGACATAATCAACAGCCAACAGAATGTACTCAAATCCCTGACTCTTAGGGAATGAACCCATGAAATTCATGCCCCATGCATAAAAAACCTCGTAGAAGTGAATGGGCTCCATCGGCATCATATCACGCTGTCCAGAAGTGCCCATCCTCTGCCAGTCAGTACATCTCTTCACGAATTCATCAAAATCCTTGAAGAAGGTAGGCCACCATAGGATGGATTGGAGAACTTTCTGCGTTGTTCTCCTCCCAGATTGATGTCCTCCTTCCTCAAACTTGTGGCAATATGTGAGGATGCTGTGGTGCTCCTCCTGAGGAAATGCACCGACGCCAGACGTTATACCCTCCTTCATGATAAAGGATGGGATCCTCCTAATGGTAAGACTTGGCCTTTGCAAGGAATGTCTCAAGTCACTGTCTGGGCCAACCCTGTGGGACTTTTTTGGTGATAAGATAGTTCACAATGTCGACGTACCATGGGAGAGAGGCGATAGCAAGGATCGCCTCATCTGGGATGGTCTCTGTAATGGGATCAGTCTGCTCAGATTCCTCAAGATGTTCTAAACGGGAGAGATGATGCGCCTCCACATTCTTGACTACAGGTTTATACTTAATCTCGATATCAAACTCCTGGAGTAGAACGATCCATCTAGTCAATCGAGCTTTGCCATCCTTCTTAGCCATGAGGCACCTGATGGTGGTGTGATATGTACAGGTAGTCACTTTGGTTCCAAGAATATATGATTGGAATTTGTCCAAGGTAAAAACTATGGCTAGCATCTCTTTCTCCATAACTATATAGTTCCGCTGAGCAGCATGCAATGTACGGCTAGCGTAGTTAATGACAAATGATACTCCATCCCTCCTCTATCATAGCACATCCCCTACGGTAAAATTGGAATCATCTGTCATGATCTCGAATGGAGAGACCAATCATGCAGCTGAAGGACAGGAGCCTCAACAACTAAGCTCTTGAGAGTCTCAAATGATGCAAAACACTTATCATCTACAATGAACTCGTTGTTTTTCATCAGCAGATCAGTCAACGGTTGGGCAATCCTGTTGAAGTCATGAATAAAACGTCGGTAGAAACCAACATGCCTAGAAAAGACTGTAATTGCCATAAGTTGGATGGTGGATTGAGTTTCCTGATGATATCTACCTTGGCTGAATCAACCTCCATGCCCCTATTGGAGATTATATAACCATTAACCATCCCCTAAGTCATCATGAAGTGACTCTTCTCCCAAGACAAGACAAGATGAACCTCTATACAACGCTTAAGAACACGATCTAGGCAGTCAAGATAAGTGTCAAACCCATCTTCGTAGATTGAAAGGTCATCCATGAAGACCTCTAAACAGTCAACCACTATGTACGAGAAAATGGACAACATGCACCTTTGGAATGTCGTCGGGGCGTTACATAGACCAAAGGGTATCTGCTTAAAAGCATAAGTCCCAAACGGATAAGTGAATGCCGTCTTATCCTGGTCTTCAGACGCTATGGCCACCTGATTGTAACCAGAATACCCATCAAGAAAACAGTAGTGACTCTTCCCAGCTAGCCTCTCTATAATCTGATCAATAAAAGGCAGCGGGAGATGATCCTTCTTGGTGGCATGATTCAATCGTCTGTAGTCCATAGAGACCCTCCCAGAAGTGGGTACCGGGTAGCTATCTCCTCTCCAGACTCACTTACAACTGTAGTGATGCCCGTCTTCTTGGACACCACATGCAATGGACTAACTCACTTGGAGTCGAAGATGGGGTAGATAAAATCGGCGCTCCACCATTTCTATATTTCCTTCATGACCACTTCTCGAATATTTGGGTTCAACCGTCGCTGGAACTCAGGCGACGGCTTCACGTCCACCTCGAGAAAGATATGGTGGGAGCACAAAGCCAGACTTATCCCCTGGAGATCAGCTACATTCCATCCTATTGCCTTGCAGTTCTTTTCAAGAACCTCCATCAGTCGAGATTCTTGCTCTCCAGTCAAATCTGCCGAGATAATGACTGGGTACATCTCATGCTTACCTGCAAGGAACCTATAATTCAACGATTGCGGCAAAGGCTTCAGTTCATGACAACTAGGAGCTGGCAAATCTGGCCTCTAAAAGGTCTGAGTGAATGCAACAAGATCTGAATGAGAGAACTCTCATTGATCATGCAAAACTGGTGAAGACTGCCCGGCTAGTGTATCTGTATTCGATGCAGGCATGGTCTCCACCCTATCTGTTGGCTCTGTGGAAATCAGACAAGGTAATAAATCGCCAAATTCTGCCCAGTCTATGTCTAAATCCGAGAGATCTGAATCAGAATCACAAGATATATACTTTGCCTCACTATCCTCAAGACGATCGTCAACCTCGAAAGTGTCCTCTGCCTAGAGTGCACTCCCCGAACTCTCCTCTATTGGAAACTATCGATCCGCAGCATCTGAAAGTGAGAGAAGGGCTCGTAAAACGGGCTCAGACCAAGTGGCATCATCATCAGTGATCACAAAGTCGCACTCTTAATGGACATCTCACTCTGCCTCTGTTGTCTGCTTTGTATCACTGAACTGCTCTGAGCAAGTTGATTCTCGTGCTCAGGTCTAATCGATCATCTCTATTTGTATACTCTCGCCCTCGATGCAAAAGTACACCTTCCCGCTATCATGGTCGGACACCGCCTTGGATGTGGCCAAGAATGGACGTCCTAGAATGGTGGTGGTATCAGTCACAGATTCAGGGATCTCCATGTCCAACACAATGAAGTCTACGGGGAATTTCAGGCCCTGAATTGTGATGACCACGTCCCTCAACAACCCCTTCGACCTCATAATAGATCGATCAGATTTTAAAGGACGGTCCTGCTCTGTCGAAGAGGGCCAAACTCGAATCGGTCGAGTAAGGCTGCCAGAAGGAGATTGATGGAAGAGTTACTGTCTCATAGAGTACGGTCGAATCTCTGCTCAAGGATGTGGCATCTGACATAGGGAGCTCCTGCATCTGGCCTCTTAGATGGTAACCGATTCTGAATAGCGAAGAAGGTGGCATGTGTCAGCACATGGATTTCTGCCTGATGGTTCCTCGTATTCGTGCATATAGTGGTATTTTCTCTCAAGTTCTTCTGGAAGAGAGGGATGTGCTCAAGTGCCTCCTGTAGAGTCAGTTAGATATGGAATCTATCAATCATCTATTGGATGAACTCTAATTGCTAATCTTCTTTTGAATTTCCTTTTTTTATTCCCCTTCGCCGAGCGAAGTGCTTGAGGAAAGGGGATGGATGTACCCTCCTCAAATAGAGGGCTAGGAAGAGGTTCCTGTTGCGGGGAAGGCATAGAATCCATACAAGTATCATCAATCATCACATATGGACTCGAAGATGGAAACCTTTCCTTTATTACTTTTTTGTTCTTCTTCAAGTAGTTTTGAGATACAAAAACTGGAGGTGATACAACTAAAAGAGAAGTGGTGGCATCAGTACCACCCACGACATCGGGTTTTGCAGCGTCAGCTTCGCTCTGGCTCAACAACTAGGAATCTGGTGGCGTCAGTACCTATTGCATCTAAAGAAACGACGGCCTTACTACCGTCAGCTGGATCAACGTCCTTGGTGGCTTCAACACCACCGTCATCAACATCGTCATTAGTGGCGTCAACGCCGCTATCCTCCTCGTCTGGCACTCCTGAATCCTCATGGTGTCATCGCTCAGACGAGGCGCCATCGGTTGGAATCCTACCGCTCCTAAGTGACACAGAATCAGCAACAAATGTATACAAAGCAATGCCACCCAATAAATCACTAGGAGTGGTGGTCTCTGTGAACTGTACCTGCTCAGATTTCCTTTTGAGGTTGTAGGTTTGGCTCAATCTGAGTGGGTATGGCAGCCTTTCCCTTAATGATCTCCCTCGTTTCCTGGTGAAAATCGTCCATCCCCCGCCTAAAGGATGCTTGCTTGTCAGAGAAGAGGTGGGCTAGATCATCAAGGGCTGGGTTCTCATAGGCTGGACCATGAGAACCAGACGAGTTGCCTCACTGGAAATGAGGCTCCTGCTGTTAGAATTGGTGAGGGGGAGGCTGAGAATACTGCTGCTGAGGCTGTTGCTGGTGCTGCAACTACTGATGTCCTTGCTGGTTGGGACGAGGAAAGAACTGCTAGTGGTTGATCCTGCTTGTACACCACCATCAGGGTGTCATGAGATGGAGGTGGCTGAGAGTACTGGTGCTACAACTGCTAGATTAGCTCCGCATGGATGTGGTGAACCTGTCGATACTGGACGGAGTACTGGGATGTGCGTTGCTGCTAGGATCAACCCATGACCTGAGACGGGGCTGAGAAGCCGTCTGTGCCTCCTAGAGACACATGATCTGGGTCTTAAGGTCATTCAAGGTCTATGCCAACAGATCTATCTGAGTCATGCCCTAGAACTGCTTCTTTTTTATGATCTTGATGCGGTCCAGCTTCTCGCTGATAATGCTGATGTATGTGGCCGACGACTCTGCATGTGCTGCAGCTGTTGAAGAAGTGGATGGACCTGCATGAACTCATGCTATTCTTTGATAGGACACGGTATGGAATGAGGGCTTCCCTTGAGTGTAGAGCCAGGTCTGGGACATAATTGTATAATTCTCGGCCATTACCTCGTATATGGCCCAGATCTGATCCTCGTCCTTAGCAAAATATGAGCCCCCATGAAGAAGCATTCACTAGCCCCTGCAGCTCCAGTGTCCGCCCACAAAAGAAACTCTGTACTAGGTTGGGCTTGGATATGTCGTGATGTGGACACCGGTCGACGAACTCACGAAATTGATCCCACACCTCATGGAACTGCTCGTTGGGGATCAATAGACCAATAGTCAAACAAGAGTTCAGGTATGGCTCTAGCCTAGTGTGCGGTCACTCTCTCGCACAAGCAAACCAAACAATGAGGGTATGACTCTCCCAAGACAGATTTTTAAGTGAGGCGTCTTTTAGGATCAAGTTTGTTTAGCAGTCCCAATTTTATGATTTTATCTTTTTATGGTAATTTTCAATAATCAAACAAACACCTAACAAATTTTCCGATCTCCTGATTATTTTATGTCCAAAAATGGAGGGGATAAGTCGAAAAGGCCGATGCACGATCAAAACCTATGATGCATGCAAAGTCAGAAACGCGTACCTGTTGCCAACACTCTACATGCAGGGTGATCCATGCATTAATTTAAAGACAGAAATAAAACTAATCTAAATGATGCAAGAAGGAAACAGCCTTAGACGAGCAATTTCTAAGATCGCAAAGAACAATAGTTAACTGACTAGAGAGAGAGAGGTCGAGGTCCGGTCTATGATGCCGATCGGTGTCCGACACAACGTATCTTGCACGCACTGTATAAGGCCTCTAGTGGCATGTGAGCTCTCAATCAATCGAGTTAACTTTTTTATTAATAATTTGTATTAAGGTCTAATTACGTACTATAGGTGCAGGTAAGATATTAGGGATTGGGCCTTAATTATTTACGTCGCAATCAAAAGAAATTCCTAAATCTTTAGGCCAAATTCTTCGAGAATCAAAGGAAAGAAAATGCAACGAAAACAAAACCGGCGAAAAACTGTGGTGAGGTCCCTGGATCACACCAGTGCTCGGTGAAACAGACCCTGATATGCCAAGTATCCAAGAAAGTCTAAGTGTCCCTGTATTTTTACAACAATAATGAGTATGCTCAAAAGTAAACTAAGCTAATCTAAATGATATAATTATTCTCAGCTCCTCCTCTGTTCCTCCTTAGGTGCGGGTCTCCTCTAAAGTGTCCTCAGGCAATTCCTTGCACGAAAATTAAAATAGAGAAAGCATCAAAAAATAGTTATAACAACTAGAGATAAAAGTCAACAAAAGTCTGAAAAAGTAACTACTAAGCTGTGCTCCGCGGCAACAATGCCATTATGTTAGAGCGATCGACCAACTAGGGTTATATCTTAAAAATAATCACGAGTTGTTTTGACCTGAATAAACCAATCAGACTCAACGAGGAAATAAGAGAACCACACAAATAAATCAATCAAAGCACGAAATGCAATGTTAGCGATGTTTGCTATTTATTTAACCTGGTATAGCAACCAGGGTCAAACACAAGGAGCACAGAAATGTACAAAGTAGTTGAAAATCAGATCATAGAATGCCTATTTTTGTAGTTTTACTTTTGCATTTTTTTTATATTTTCAAAATAAGAAAATAAGACAAAGCAATAAGGGGCAAACAAGCTTCAACAATTTTTATTAAGAGTAAAAAATGCTCAAAAATAGGATACAAAAATATTTTTATATGTTTAAGATATTCAAATGTTTTTTGTGATTTTAGAAAATTTTTCCTATTTGTAATTGTTTTTATAAATATGAAATACGAGAAAATAATGAAAATAATGTACAACCTAAACTAAAAGGCATAATTAAAATATTAAAGTGGCCTAATGTCTTGGGTGTTATTTTTATGACAAAATAAATAAAAATACCAAACTACAGAAACTGGTATACATTTTTTTTGAATTTTTTTAGAATTTTTATTGATTTTTTTAAATTTTTGAGTCTTTTGCAATTTTTAGGGATTTTATTATGATTTTTAAAGAGAAAATGATATTGGAATGAAAGCACCAAAAAACAAGCTCGCACTAAATTTTTTATAATTTTTGAGACAATTTTTATTTTTTTTGTATTTAGAAATAGACAGAATGATTTTTAGGGGTTTTTTATTTTTAAAAAATATCAAATAAAACTAAATTAATTTAAAAAAATTGCCATAAATATTACGTTTTAGCAGGAGCTAATTTTAATTTTTATGGAAGTTTTTGAGTTAATTAGGTATTTATTTGATTAAACACAAAGAATTAACACATAAGGACCTACATGCTATTATTCAAAAGTTGTAGGACAAATAATAACACAAAAAAGCTAAGGGGCATGATTTGCAAATTAGCCAGACAAACACACGTTCTACACGTGACACAGGCTCAACGGGGCATAAATACAAATACTAAAATGTTCCCATTCAAAATGTACCATCCATGAAGTACATGGAATATAAAGCAAATAAATCACCAAATACGTGGAACTGCACGTGAGTTCAGATACACAGGACTAAAATGCAAATATTAAAAGTTCAAGGTCCAAACCGTAAAATATATTAACTATTAATTTATTTAATGGACTAGATAATAAAGAGTAAAAATGCATGGTTAATAATGTAATATAACCCTAGGCACGTGGGGTGCGTGTGATAGATCTGACGGCTCTGATCATTTCTTATGAAAGGATCTGATGGTCTGAGGAATGTCAGGGATGTGCGATAGATCTGACATGTCAGATCTGATCCAACAAGCTGAAAGGCTGTAGTATCGGTCGACTCGGATCAGAACTAGGGCTTTGCTCCTGATCAAACGGTGATGGAAGATGGTAAACGAACTGGTGAATGGCAAACTTCGATCAAGGATGGGTGCGCATCCTTTGGGCTGATCAAGCCTCCAAATGGTCGAGCACCTCCAGAGGGGTGCTCCGCATCAGATGCCGAAGATGGATCGCTTAAGGATGGTCGGATGGTTGGGACACCGGAGCTTCGCCTGGAGCTGCTCTGCCGAGCAGATGGATGTCCAGTAGGGGCTCCTGGGGTACCTGCAATGCAAAACTAGGACTCGGGGCAGTATTGAAGCGAGAAGGGAAAGAAGCGACGGTGGATGAGATTTAATCTCCGGCGAAGATGGTAGAGGGAGATCTTAGCCTTAATCTCGACTAGATGGTCGACCCTAAGGAAGAACAGGCCACGATGCAAGATGATGGGCGAGATGACGGGTCGATCTGAATGGCTGGGTGTGGATATCGAGGCTCCGACCAGCTGGTCGGAGCGAGTGAACGTGCAGCGGAGGTGGAATGAGAGATCGAAGCGAACTGGGAAAGGGGAGCGAAATGGGCAATACCTGAGGTTCTGGATGAACTCCTAAGCTTCAGATGAAGATGGGAGTTGGGGTTGTGGACTCAACCGAGCTGTGGAAGGTCGGGAGGCTAGATGCGGTGTCACTCGCCGACCATGTAGCTGAGTTGTGTGATTACGCGACCAAACTCTGATCCAAAGATGGCCTCCGGTAGCAGTCACTCAACCAAATGTGTCTAGGGTTGGAAGAAGGGGTGAGGCACGAGCTACCGTGCTGTGGAGGCGGAAGAGATACTATACAGGATGCTCAAGGGTCTAGAAAGATCGGCGTAAAGCACGAAACCCTAGAGTGATCTGGATAAGCCAAGGGACCTGCGAAGATGTCGGATGTACAAGGTTTATCGGGTCCAAATCTCGAGGCAAAATGGGATCGGAGTCGGGATGGAGAAAGAAGAGAAGTAGGTCCGACGGACACTATTCGGGTCTGACCCGGGAAGGGGGAGACGTTGACCGGAGGTCAACATCCTAAATGGACCAATCAGAAAAATCGATATACAAAACCTTTACAAATTCGATTAAAATAAATGATTTTTAATCAAAAAGTTTTCATAATAAAAAATGTTTATTATTTTTCAAACTATTTTCGTGTAATTTTTAATTATTTTAATGAAAAATAAATAATTGTATATATTGTATATGGTGTTATACATAGGTATAATATACATATGTATTTTGCATAATTATTTTTATTTTGTTATTTTTACATAAATACCCTAATTTTATATTTTAGTTATTTTCAACATGTTTTTAGCGGTACAACATAATTTTTATTTTATTTTTATGATCTATTTACATGTAAAGAATAAATAAGGAGTGAGACACATATACATGTATTTTGCACATGTGAGAAACGATTTTATTTTTATTTTTATTTTTATGATTTTTATTTTATTTTTGATTTAATTTTAGAAATATATACAAGGAGGTAAGAATAATATTTTAATTTTATTTTATCAAAATAAAAATTATTTATATATCTAGGTAATATATACAATATAGAGTAGGCCCTATCTCTCTCTACTTATTTTAATTAGCGATTAGTTTAAGGCTTGACCTTCTATTGTGGTTCGGGTCACTCTGTATTTATTCTAAATACCTCCTTTCTTTTTCTTTCCCTTTATTCTTTTATTTTTGTACAAATACATGCTAATTATACAATGTTAACACATGCATGTTGAATGCTAACTTATTGTATTTACACTTATTTACATGATGCTTTGCCAAGATAAATAGCTAAAATAAAAGAATAAAGAATGAGAATCATGGATTCATCAATATCACATATCATTAATGTTTATTATGATACAAATGATATCTTGAAAACCCTGGCATCTAACACCATTCCTCGAGAAGAGTGTATTTGACATTTTACATAGAATCACTATTCATAAGTGTGTAAGTTTTGAACCTTTAAACAATATAAAGTTCAATATCTTACTAGTCTAATGAACATATCAATACATATGTCCAAGACTTGATGCTAGATCATTGTCAAATGATCTTCATCCTCCTATTGATTTTTTATGGTTTGATTTTCAGTATTTAGAAATATTAATGAACCATGCATTAATTTTTTAATTTAATAGAGTCAACTACATGTTAGATTACGATCTAAAATATATCCATCATAACTCTTTATGATAGGCCTATTCCATAATACATGTTTATTTCCAACGCTTAGAACTAAACAATGAGTGCATTCTAATATCTAGGTCATAGAGACATTCTCTAAGACTAAGGGCTCCCCAACTGAAATTTTGAAGTCTATCAATACAATAGAGATAGCTACAACAATTTCATCAATATCCATATGGATGACTATTAAACCTTAAGATCAAATTTTCAAGTCTTCTAAAACATGTGCAACTAATCACACATATCATTAGAAGAATGAGATACAATTACTAGACTTTGATCTTATTTAATAAGTAATTCAATGATGTTATGTAGATGTAGATTATTCTGATGCACTATCCGAGTCATTCTCTAAGGATCTTAGATAGACTTGATAGTCATACTATCAACACATCAGCTTGTTGCAGTATTGGCATTCATAATATGAAAGTCATATAAGTATATTCAACTCTTCGACTTTCCTTCTTACTTGGGTCAGACCCATGCTTCCACTACCCTCCCTCATTTATAAACAACTATTGCTTAAGATAAAGGATCTCTTATGTTGAATTCAAAAGATTTCAATATAAGAGTGTTTCAACATTTATGCATGCTTCATTCAATTCATACAATATGAATATTATGAAGCTTCATGGAAGACTAGAGTATAGATAGTAGAATGATGACACTCATCCTATCTACATCCATCTAAACTCTAAAAGACGTTTGGTTCAGGCAGGTACTCAAACATTTTGAGTAATCATCTCTTATTGAGCCACCATTCTGCATAATGAAGTGAACAATGTCATTCATGATTACATGTTGAGAGCATATATGTATGCCAAAAACATCTTCTTAGATTTTGTTAGGATTATTTGACAATTACGATCATCATCGACATGATAGTTCCAAAGCACCCTCGATGAGAGATCAAGACTATAAAGACATACAAACCTTATGTTATTGTTTTATTATTTAGTTGTCATTCCTCATTATTATGAGTAAACTTGCACATTGCAACCACATACATTATGTGTCCAATTGCAAGTACAATATCTTGATCATGGATCCAATCCATGATATTTTACCAGTTGTTATTGAGTATAATATTGAGTTGGTTTAATGAAGGTTATTTGAAATAAGAAATTTGCATAAATAAATAAATATACATATATTACTTTGATTTAATAATTTTTTATATCAAAGTTATCTTGCCTTATCAACACTAAAAGTTCATTCCCTTAATCACTTTCAATGTAAGAGATATACTTACCATTATATCTCAAGCAAGATCTGAGATCTCCTTGTTATCTTTATTACATCCCAAACTCATTCCACCTTGCATGTTCAACTTGCATCTTCCAATTCAGTCTTTAACACTCAGCCCACCACCCCTAAGGCAATGTTGACCCATCATTAATTGAACCAACCCTTAACAAGATCAGAATTCGCTATGCGCAATCCAATATCTTCCCAATAATATGAGGAACCGATATTGGGGTAACTACGCATACGACCTTACTCTTTCGAGAAGCAAAGAGCCCGATCTAGATGCGCTTGTATGTAGGAGCTGTCACTTCGGGCAAGCATCTCCTACATACAATCCCTAGCGACAGAATCCTTCATCTTAATCCTTCATATCCCATTCAAATTTTAATTGATTTTTATGAATCATATTCACATATTTAATTCTTCCAACGGAATTACCACTCTATTCACAATAAAGTGTATTTAATTGGATATAATAAATTCAATCATATTAAATCAATTATAAATCCAATTTATCAACAAACAAATAATTTTGATTATTTTGAAGGATGGGATAATCTCAAATATATATTATTCAAATTTTAATAATTAGGAAAATATATCATGTTGTCTTCAAGCATTATCCTTTCCTTACCCATTGTTATGGCTAGTACCGACGAGAGTACGACATACTGCTAATATAGCAACCTGCTATCACAGTGATCCTAGACTAGACACCATATCCACCTTAGGCCAGGATAGTGCGATTTGATCATTTTGTATGTGAGTTGATAACCGTTCTTTCTATCAAAGTTATACTATATAATATTTAACATTTTTTTGATTAATATTATAAGGAAACTTGCTAAACAAATCCCCAATACTATTCAAGCAACTATGTTTGTTGGAATTGATGTAACTAATTGTTATCAAGATCAATTATCTTTTTTTTGTTAAGGATATGTCATTCAAGGAAATAATCATCATCACTAAATATTTCAGAAATATTAATGAATAATTATTTCAAGTAATTAACAATTAATTTCCATTTATTTAATGGAACGACAATCACAAGGTTCATTATCAAGTATGTAATTTTCAACAGTGACCCATACTTACTAAAATTAGAATAACTCGATTAAATAAATTTCAAATCATGCAAATTAAGTTTCTCTAATTTGTCAATTTAATTTATAATAGAACCCAAGTAATAAAATTCATTTCTATGGTTTTAAAACCGTGGTTATCTCTTAATTACGTTCTAAAAAAACTATTCCCACAACAGTTGATACATGTCTGCTAAAACAATCATAACTTGAGCAAACGGATTTCAAATCAAGCAAACTCGAGTAATTCGATTTTCTAAGTTAACCAAAAACATAATAAAATCATATTGCTTGAACAAAATGCGATAAAACATCACACAACTTAAAAATGCCCATGTCATCTTAGGTTTATGGATCATATCCTAAACCTCCAACCTCTGGCTCTGACACAACTTAAGTGCATCATGGAAGCGTGGAGATTGCATCAGATGCGATCGGGAGCGACTACTTGCACTAGTCGCTCGGGGAAAAGGACTTTATAAAAATTTGAATGATAAAACCACATGACCAAGAACACTTCTCGAATCTTTTCATCTAAACCACAAACAAGTATTAGATTTACCTCTTGAAGCATGGTTGCAATTAATTCTTTAAACGAAGAGACCTCTTGTCTCATGTCTGGTCCAACAAAGGAGAAGCTTGCGAGCGCGTTGATGAAACGTGTGCTCCTCGCAATCCATGTTGATGATCTGAGCATCGAATCTACTAATGTTATCTCACGAGATCCAACATATTCTTATGAGCCAAACACACTGAAGAAGATGGAGATCTATGAGTAGTCAATCTGGCAACACAATGACGAGGCCCCCGAGAGATGATCTTCCGCCATGTTTTTTCTTCCAGGCTTGTCTCAGATCCGACGTCAAACTCCAGGAGTATAAGGATCCATCTGATAAGGTGTGATTTTGCATCCTTCTTTTGTTGTAGGTATCATATGGTAGAATGATCTGTGTAAACTACAAATATGGATCCAAGGAGATGGGATCCGAACTTTTCCAGGGAAAAAATTATTGCTAGTAGCTCTTTCTCAGTAATAGTGTAATTATTTTGAGATTCATCTAGTGTTCTGCTAGCATAATGAATAGAAAATGATACATTGTCCTTCCTCTATCCAAACACAACACCGATGCATAATCTGACACATTAGTCATGATTTCAAATGGTAGTGTCATGTCTGGTGGATGTAGGATAGGGGCTTGAGTAATCAAATCTTTCAACTACGAAAAGGCTTGGAGAACATGATCATCGATGGTAAAGTCTGTCTCCTTGATTAACAATTCAGTCAGTGATCGGGCGAGCTTGCTGAAATCTTTGATGAATCGTTGATAGAAACCGACGTGCCATAAGAATGGTTGGACCTATTTGAGGTTGGTAGGTGGCTTGAGTTTTGAAATTACCTCAACCATAGTAGGGTCAACTTCCATGCCACGTTTTGATACAACATGACCCATCACGATCCTTTCTATTACCATAAAGTTGCTCTTCTCCCACGAGAGCATGAGATTGACTTTGCAGCAACTTTGCAATACTTGGTCTAGAAAGTCCAGGCATTGATAAAAGGAATCCCGATAGATCGAGAAATCATCCATGAATACCTCTAGAAAACTTCCCACCATGTCAGCAAATACAGATAGCATACATTGCTGAAATGTAGAAGAGGCATTGCACAATTCCAACGGCATCCGTCAGAAAGTGTAAATCTCAAATGGACAGGTGAACATCATCTTCTCTTGGACTTCAAGAGCAATGATGACTTGATTGCATCAAGAATAACCATACAAGAAGTAGAAGTATTCCTTTAAGGCCAATCTCTCGAGAATTTGGTCGATGAAGGGCAATAGAAAACGATCCTTCTTTGTGGTGAGGTTCATATGCCTATAATCCGTACAGACTCACCATGAGATCGACACTCTAGTTGGAATCTCCTCTCCTTTGCCATTAGTAACAATGGTGATCCCAAACTTCTTTGGCACAATGTGCAGGGGACTCTCCCATTTACTATCAAAGATGGGATATATGAATCCTGCTTCACACCATTTCTGAATTTCTTTCATAACGAACTCTTGGAGGTTTGGATTTAGCCTCCTCTGGAATTTGCAGGAGTTTTTGTTGTCGTCTTTGAGGTAGATGTGATGAGAGCACAATGATGGATTGAACCCATGGAGATCTGATATATTCAATCCTATCGCCTTACGATTTTGTTCAAGAACCTCCATTAGACGAGATTCTTGGCCATTGGTCAGATGAGCATTGATTATGACCAGATACATGTTAGATTCTCCCGTAAGGAAGGTGTACTTCATGTTGGAGGGTAGAGGTTTATGCTCTGGTAAAGTGGGAGCTACGTCAGTGGTGACTTCGACGATCACTGCATGTATTGGTTATTTCATCAGTTTACTGTCCACCTTTGTCTGTTCAGCTTTATAATCCATGGATTCACAAAATTTCTAGATGTCCTCATGATTCGAAAAATCCTCAACAATCTGCTCTTGGTCTTCGAGGCTTTGAGGGCCCTCACAGAATTTGTCAAGTGTATCAGCAAAGATATCATTATCATCGACAGAGGGGAATTCGACTACTTCTCCACTCCTTCCCTCGGAAAAAGGAATTTGTGAATCTTGATGTTGTCCATGAATGAAATTTATGCAATAAAATTGCAGTCTTTATGGCAGATATGTGTAAGCTCACTTGACACAGATGCAACCTCTACTGGTTTCAGCTCTGTAATGGTCTCTATATGAACTTTGGTAATGCTGGAGTTGAATGTAATCCCTCTAATGTTGTAGTTCACTACTGCCTTGGATGTTCGGAGGAACGCCCGAACCAAGGATGATGGGAGTGTGGAGTAGAGGTGTAGAGATGTCCATGTCTAGTACAACAAAATCAACAAGGAACTGGATTTCCCTGTACCGTGACGATTATGTCCTCCAACATGACCCTTGGCTGCTTGGTTGACTTATCTATGAACTACATAATCATCTTGGTATGTTTAAGTTGTCCTAGCCCAAATTTTGTGAGTAGTGAAGCTGGCATAAGGTTGACAGAAGACCCATTGTCGAGCAATGTCCGCTCAAACTCCTGACTAAACTTGCTACACCTGATGAGTGGTGCCCTCTCATCTTTCTTATTAACCGGGAGATTGCTAATAGCGTTGATGGTGGCCACGGTGAGGATGTGCTTCTCATTCTTTCCACTTTGGCTTCTTGGATTGTGGGATCGAGGCATGTGCCTTGTTGTACAAGCTTCCTTGAGCTCTTTCTTTATTGTTGGCATATACTCCATGACTTTCATCTGTGTCATATATAAGACAAAGTTTTGATTGATTTCCATAATTGAAGGATCATATAAAGCATTTTTCAAAATTTTGATTTTTTGAACTTTTTCATTGCTTCAGTAAAGGGAATATGTACAAAATCAGAATTTTTTTCATTTAAAATTTTGTCCATATCATTATGTACATGTAGATGGCAGAAAGAATCATAATCATCTAGAAGTGAGGGACCAAAAAGATGAAGGCTCGACTTCCTTGACTGGCTCTGGATCTAGTTTTCTTCATTTTTTTGTGAAATTTCTGTAGATTGTGCTCCTCTAAAAATGTGTTCTACTCCTACTACTAGCGTTTCTTATGGCTCGCCATCAGATGCATGACGCTTTCCCTTAGCGGTCGCTGGCGGCTGAAGTATTCTACAGCTCCTAAGAGTAAAACGTCATATATAAGCAAGTTATTTTCATCTAAATAAGGTAAAACACTGCAAACTACCTGCTCTTTTCATCGTAAATTATTTGGATTAACCTCAACCTAGGATGGGATGACGGTTTTGGCAGCCACCGGGTCGTCAATCTTTTGGCTCATTTAAACCGTATTTTTCATTAACTACTCTAGACAGGAAAGAGTCGGGTTTACCGGTGCAACCTCAGGAGAGTCGCTCTGATGGGGCCTCTGACTCTGGTATTGTAGGGGAGACTGATGTTGGTATCCCTGAGAAGAATAGTGAGGAGTGGGACATTAAGAGTACTGCAGATTCTGTTGAGAGGGGTTTGAATTTTGATCATGAGCATCCAACTACTGGTGGTGAGATTATGATTCCCGGTAGCTGGGCTACCATTGTCCCTGTATCCAATTGTTTCCATGTTGCAGAGGATGTTGGTATTGAGATTCTAGGGTTGGAAGTTCCTACCTCCATGTTGTTGCTGGTCGTATGATCGATTGGCTGAGTTCTGACCTTGGAATTGTCCTTCAGAATGGGTCAGTTGTTGTTCGTTGTCCCACACACCATTCACTTCCGGAATTTGTAGCGAGGGCAGAAAGAACTGCTCATGATACACGAGCTGGGGATCACGCTAGTACACCACCATCTGTGTTTGCTATTATTGTGGTTGTTGCTCAGGGGCCTGCACATAGTATACATGCTAAAGGGGCTGAGATGACAGAGGACTCGACTGAGGAGGTTATGTCAGTGTAGGCTCATTCTCCTCAGATGGAGTCTCGGTAGTAGCAGACACCGGGTTATAAGAGTTTATGGCTTTGACAAGCAACTCCAAGTGTGTGGTAATCTAGTCAAGCTTGTCCAGACCCTAGGTTATCTTCTCAATGACAATATGTTTCTCAAGGTCTTGCGACCTCTTCTCAATGATGTCCACCTTAGACAAGTGGCTCCCGATAATGCTAAGGTTGGAGCTCTTGTACTTGTCCTCGAAATGAGCTACCATGTTGTCAAGCTTGGACGGCTAGGGGCACCTTCATGTAGGCTCACGATGAGGATTGAGCGTCCTCTACTTCAACCATCTCCTCAAAGATTTCCCATGAGATGTCCTTGTCTTTGTTAAAATGAGAGCCCCCCCACAGGCGGCATCAATCAGTCTTTCACTCTCAATTGTTAGCTCACTGAAGAAGTGCTGAACTAAACTAGTCTTCATAATTTCGTGGTGGGGACACTTATCTTGTAGATCTATGAATCTTTCCCACACTTCATGGATCATCTGGTGGGACTACTAGATGAAACTGGAGATGCTGGCGTGCATCTGATTCAAGCGACCGAGAGGATATAAGTTGTAAAGAAATGTAGATTTCAGTTCCTCCCATGTCATCACTACCTTTTCCATATATTTAACCAAATAAAGGTCCTTGTTGTGGAGGCTGAAGGGGAAAGAAGTCATCTTAATCACCCCAAAGGAATATTGGGGTAACGGGTTGTTGCATAATGCCATCGAATTATTTTATGTTGATGTACAATTCTTCTATTGTATTCGCATGGAAGAATGGGAGCTGAGACAAGAACTGAAACTTCAGCTCAAAATGGGCATGGATGGATGTAATCTGAATTCTGCTTCAGTGTGGGCTTTGGAGGCGGTGGTTTTGCTTCTATTTCCTCATAACAGGTTCCACCTACTGAATAGTTATCTTCAACATCCTCCATGTTCCTCTCGTCTTCTCTGTAGAATTCATCCTCTCTCCTGGCATCTCTCTCATAAGTCCTCCTCCTCATATCATTAAGCATCTCCTGAAAGGCGACCTGGGCAAATCCTTGATTTGTCAACTATTGATGAATTGCTTGGATTGAAGCGAGGAGCTGGGTATTGACATCATTCTACGTGGTATGCTTCCCATCCCCCAGTTATTTCTGCTCTGCTGGTTGTGGCTACGGTCCCTTTCCTCTTCATGTAGGAGCCATTTCAGATTCTACTTGTGATTCTGGATCTGGATCAGGTTCTTGATCTGCATGATAGAATAAACCCTGATCGGTCTCCTTTGGAGCACCAAATGCTGAGATGAATCTGGGATTAGAGTCAATCCAGATGGTTATGAATGGAGCATAAGATATTGAATGAAATCGATCTCCATCCACATGGGGTTGATTCGGGGACACGAGTAATCTCAGTTTATTTGAAGAGGAAGTGCTAGTTCAAGCTAAAAGTCCCTCCCAAACAACGGATTTATTGAAGAAAGGAATGTGTTTAAAGAGAAGGGATCGGAGAGTCCAAAGAGAAGTTCGCAAGATCTGAAGCGATTTCCTAGAGATCGCCTTGCATTATTGGAATAATAGGTGACACAAAATCGATGTGGGTGTCGATAGAGTCTCGACGGAACCATCTGTAGGTCAACATACGAGAGGGTTAAAAGGAGATAGATGAGAGAGGAAGGATACAGATATGAACAAGGAATAAAAGGAGTGTAGAACAGTAGACGATTCAAAGTGGGTGGGGATTTCAGAGGAAATATGCAAAAGAGAAAATGTGACAAATTGGTGCAAAGGCGTGATGTTTTTTATCTTGAATTTAATAAAACTAATCAATAAAACACAATAAAATGGTTTCATCAACTCGACCTATGAAGCCGTGAAGGTTTGACAATTATCTTTGTTAGTTTTAGATTGTTTTTCAGAAAGTTATCTTTTAATGAATCCTTAAGCGTTAATCTTATAGCGAGAGTACTGCCAAAACAGTATCTCATAATTGTCCTCCTCTTTTTAACATGTATCCTATACTTTTTGAGGTCCTTGTGTCCAGATCTGGATTCCCTTCTCAGCCAAAGAAATAGAGTGAGGAAGTGGATAGTGGTGAAGCAAATACCTCGGGTCACGTCCGCAACGGAATCACTTGTGAGCGGTTAAGAGGCCACTCAAATGCGGGATGATGAGACATACAACTCCGTAAAGGTGTGGCCTATGACATAAGAGAGAATCACTGTCGACAACCAAATCCTACTCACCCACGAACGATAACAACACATGTACTTTAAAAATCCAAGCATACAACAAGGAAGTGTCCAGGATGGTTTTTTGGCACTAATCCTTATGATAGCGCTCTTTCACTGGGAAGGACACCACCCTCCCACATAAGTACCTAAAAACAATGAGGGCTTTGCTCACCTAATGCAATGAATCTAATTAATCAATTTTATTTAGATCAAGTATTTTTAGTAGTCCCTTTTTAAAAAATTTTGTGTTATCACATGCTTTGAGTATATTCAATACAAGCACCTAATGTTTTTGTTGGTTTTTATTTTTGCATAAGTTGTCGGAGGGAGATAGAGGAAATGCAATGCAAGTCAGAAAACAATTAGGAATGTTCAGATAGAATACTGACAGGGATTCAAGGCTCTCTCCATGCAGGATGCAAGGCATGATTTTTTAAACCTAGTCTATATGCAAATGCAACGATGAAATCACCATAATAACAGTAAGTTCTATTAGCTTGAAGAACCAAATGTTAAACCCTAGAGTTATCACCCAAAAGTTCGGTCTTCGAGACAACCTCGATGCCCACCATAAAGGGTCCTGCAAGCGTTGTATGGTGACTCTCTGGGCACTCAATGATCAATCCAAGATTCTACAATTAAATTTGAGCTAAGTCCAATCGCAAAGTAATCTATAGGAATGTGAATTTCCTTAGGGTTGTGGACCTAGCTACCGAGCAAACACACCTAGATCTAATGACTCAATCACATAAAACAAAGAAAAGAAAGATGGAAAGCTCAAAACATGGAAAACAAATAAAATAAAGGATGTAGAAATCTCAAAAAATCCGATGATCCCCCATGTGAACAAACACTGGGAAATTGGGCCTGAGTGTCCAATGTCCAAAGTATCAGTATTATTACAAATTAATTAATGCATAAATAAATTAGTCTCTCACAAAATAAAACAAAAACTATATGCTAAGTCTCTATCTCTTTCTCTCTCCTCTTGGTAAATAGGTAGAATGAACAAGTCTTATCGATCTGGGTGCCTCAACCACCTAAGAGGTCGTCGTCATCTCGAAGTCCCTTGCAGGAAAAATAGAAGAGATAAATGTTAGCACAATGAATAAAAATATCAAATGAAAGAGAAAATAAGTAAAGAAAAATAATGAAATAAAAAATGACTGAAAATTCTATCATGCACGTTGTTCTATGACAATGATGCCATTTGATAAACATGAAAATTGAGTGGTCTCAAATGAGACTTACAAGGCGAGGACTCAGTCATTGTGACGACCTAACGATCGTGTCTAATCCACAATTAACCCACACATTTTATAGAAAAACCAATGCAAGCAGTGCGAATCAAAATTTATTATACCCTACAAAAGATTATATAGCAGACAAGTATGGTAGGGGTCAAACACAAGAAACAATTGAGGATAGACAATCAAAATTTGTCAAGAAAGACAGTAATTGATTTTTGGGCTTTTTAGGTTATTTTGAACTTTTATGTATTTTTTATTTTTTATTTTATTTATTTATTTATTTTGATTTTTATAGATTTTTATTTTTATTTTGTATTTTTTTAATTTTATTTTTAATTTTCTGATTTTTATATTTTTCTTTTTATTTATAATTATATGAAATTATGTATAACTATATATAGTATAAAGAAATATAATTATAAATACAACTAAAAATAACTAAAAATTACAGAATAAAATGTTTTTGTGTTTTTTTAAATTTTTACTATTATTTTTTATTTTTGAGATATTTTCTATTTTTTATATTTTTTTTAAAATAAAAAATATCTTGAAATAAGGATTAAATAAATAGGCCTAGTTTATTTGAAAATTAAAAATAACAAAAAGTGTTCTCAAATTCTCTAAACAATTTTAATATATAAAATACAAAATAAAGAGATTTTATATATAGAAATAATTTTTTTGGCCATTTTTTATATTTTTATAAAGGAGTTTGGAGCAGTTTAATTTTTAGTCATTTTCCTAATATATTTTTAGGTATTTTTATCTGGAGTTGAAAACTAGTATAATAAATGATTTTTTTTTGAATTTTTGAAAAAGGTTTTATACTTACTGTAAATAAGGACAAAAATGTGCTATTTTTATTTTTAGAAAATATAAACATTGGCTAAAATATAAAAATAATTATTCTGCATGCAAGTACATCTTAGCATGCATCTAACCCTATTTTTGCACATTTTTCCAAGCTAGGATGATATTTATAAAAAAAACAAATAACAACTACGAAAATTGCTGAACTAGTAGGGGTATATTTGCAATTAAAAATAAAGGCAAGGTTATTTCTATAAAATACCAAAAAGAGTTACAACTAATATTCAAAGGACTAAGCATGAAATACAAAATCCGTAGGGGATTACATGCGAAATTTCCACCTCATGTGGGATAAAACGTGAGGTGACACAACATGAACCCAAATGCGATATGAAATAAATATAGGGGTGTGCTCACAATTTTTACCAAAGTTTTAAACTAATTCAAAAACTTACAAGACTAAAATGTAAATAGACAAAAACGAAGGATCAAAGATGTAAAATACCTACTGTAGTGCCTGATTGAATGATTGCTAGCGCTTCACTAGACCACGTGGTGGCTGCGCAACGATGAATGATGCTTCGACACGGATGGCTGGGATTAGATCCCAACAACTAATTTAATGGTTGAGATGAAACGCTTCCAACGGTGGTCACTTCTTCTGGAATGGGGTGATGATCAAATGACAGGAAGAATGACTGAAAGAACACGTTAAGAACATGGATGGGTCGAGCTTTGATCTGATCTCCTTCGCTCCTTTGTACACCTGGGAAGCTCAGTGCATGTGCAAAATGAAGCCTTAAATCCTCCACTTCAGATGGTGGTCTCCGATGAGCAGTTGGGGCTCCAACGTGCGATGGCATGGTCGAGGAAGAATGGGAGCTCCAATTGCCTTGCATTGGATCAAAATCGATCCAAGATGGGTCCTTTGGCTTTCAAAACCTTGCAGGAATCTTTGGCGCACAAAAACGAAGGTCCGAGCAATCTTGTGGGGTCATAATGGATGGAAATGGACTTGAGCGGAGCCATCCGACGAAAAACAAAGCAAGGAGGGTTGTCTCCCCGATCTGAGTGAGACTAGGATGTGCGAAGGTAAGTTGGGCAAAGAGAAGGTGAAGGAGTAGATGATGAAGTGGTAGCGGAGGCGGAGGTCGGTCTTAGGTCAGAAACGAGTAGAGGAGTTGGAGCTCTAGCGAGATGGAATTTTTTATTTTACGCAAAATAGAACGAAATTAAATGAAACAAAGATTGGCCCTATGCTACTGTTATGCTATGGACTGGAAAGAACAAGAAAATAAGAGTTAGCTGGACCTGGGCCAACCTAAAGTAGAGCTTCGGGCGAAGAAGGTGGTTGAGCTGGGCCGGCTTCGATTCGATGCCATACGAGCTCGTTATAGCCTCCTAAGTGCGCATGCTGTCCCCAAGAATCACTAAATGCTTGAGGTTTAGGGTTTCTATGGTAAAAGTAGGATCAAAAACCGAAGGAAGGTCGGAGGCAATGTTTTATATTGGTGTGGTTAACTCGAGACTCGTGCATGATTCAGAAGCTCTTAGATTAATACAAAGGGTCAGCGTGTAAGTTCATTCTTCGAGGAGTAGAAGTCAAGAGGTCATCGAGCTAAATGAATGAAAGAATCAAGCGTTAAAAATATGAGGAAGATAGGTCAAAAGATCTGATAGCTATCAAATCAAGGAGGGTGAGGAGTTGACTGGAGTCAACTCTGACTCGGCCTTGATTGAGCCACGTTGGCGAAAAAACAACAGCATAACAAATAAAAGTATAAATAATTCAAAAATACAAACCAAATGATTATATAATTTTTTTCTTAAAACATGAAAAGTTTTTATTATATTATGTAATATTTAATCTGATGTAATTTATTTTTATGACCTAATTTATTACAAGTTACTTTTTACAAGTATACTTTTAGGTGTATTTACCTATATTTTGTATATTTTATTTTAAATTTGTATTTATTATTTTATTATTTTATTTTCTTAATTTGCATATGTATAACATATTTAAAAATATACATTAATATATTTTTATTGTATTTTTCTCATATTATTTATACACTTAAATAAATATAGGCGTGAATTATATAGGTATAAGTATAGTATGTTCATATATATTTTTTATATACTATTTTATTTTATTATTTTCTTTATAATTTTATTGTAGTTTTAATATGTATATATACTATAAATAATATTTTCAAAATTATAAAAATATAAGGTTATAAAAAATATAAAGAATATATAAAATGAATATTTTATTCATGTATATAGTACAATAGGGTCCAAAACCTAAGTTTATCTTCTTAACTCTAAAAAGTGAAACAACCTTCATTAAATAGCTTATTAAAAGTGATATACAGTTAAAGGTGATTTTTTAGTGCATTTTGAGTTCATATGGAGAAGATATAGGTCCAGGAAGTTTGGGTTTTGGCTTTTTATTTTGAGTATAAAAAGTACACTATAAATTGTTTTGTATCAAATCAATTTTATAATTTTCTATATATTTTTATCTACTACTTTCTTGTACAAAGTTTCTTTATTGGAGGTATAAATAGTAAAGACTAAAAAGGGTTCCAAAAGTGGATTATTGGAGGATAAATATGAGGGTTTTTATTTTGTTTTTGACCATTATCTCCCCCTACTTTATTCCTTGTCAATTCATTCATTAAGATGCCTAGGTCTTTTGGTTTAGGGTTATAAAATACCTTTGGAATTTTATTTCTTTTTCTTTTCTTTATTCTTTTATTTTGGATTTAAATAATATATTTTATGCAATATTTATACAATAAATAATGATTGTTACTTTATACAAAATAATGCAATATACATGCATTTAGCTAGAGCTTAAAATTCAAAATAAAAGAATAAAGATGATCAAATGGAGATTCACCACCACCCTCCAATACTTAGGATTAGTTAAACCTAAGTATAGCCCACTATATTCTACATGTTGGGAGGGTCAAAGGTGGTAATAAACATATCACAACTCAGTCTATCTCCCCCTATACTTAGGGTAATATATCCCTAAGTAGAGATAGAAATATCGATAAGAGAGGAGACAATCGAGGGGATCAGGAAAAAGAAACTGATAAAGGGGAAAAAAATACTTTGTAAGGATCTACGCATCACTCCCCCAATACTTAGGGTAAAAGATCCCTATGTATGTGTAACAACAAGAGTGATGAAACAGAATGAAGACTAAACACTCAGCTCGTCCACCACCTATACTTAGGACAAATTACATTGTAAGTAAGGAAAATAGATGGAATGAGGTGGGAGAGTGAAAAGGTATATGGAAGGAAAGCAGATATACAAGGTAGAGGCTATACAGAGATCAAGAAGGTAGAATGCGTACCTTATTACATGCATGCTGAGGAATGTATCAAACAAGTTGCAGGTCAACATCGAGGTCATGAACATACACAAACTGATCAAGGTCAACCTGATGGTGATCCTCAACAATTCCAAAGATAAAATGCACCAATTGGTCAGTGGGAGTAGTGTGGTCAAGTTCAGCATGGGAAGTCTCACAAATCTCAAAATGAAAAGGCACGAACTCATCTATGGAAGTAGTCATTTCATGTCCGGCCTGTGAAGTCTCTCCTAAGTCCGCCCTCCGCACTAAGGTGTATGTGGTGTAAATGCAATGGAAGTCATCAATACATCCCCATGCACCAGAAGGGGGAACTACATGGTCTGTGATTTTCGAGTCTTCCTTACCAAAGAGGAATCCTTGGATCTCATAATTATCCCTTATAAAGCAAACTCTTTAATATCAGCATCAAGATCAGAGTCCCTAGGGTCGGCTAACATGGGTACTGATGAATATGCGATTCGTCATCTGTATTCATTTATTTTATCTTAAAATCTCTTATAAAACATGCATGTATATAATACTATCTCCATGCTCTTACTAACTTACATCTATGTGTAAATATTGTATATTTGTATATTAATTTAACCTAAAATAAATAAATAAAGAAAGAAAGGAAAAATAAAGAAAATAAAATAAAAAAGGAAAACTGTATATATGTAATAGATACAGGTGATGAATCCATGATTCATTAACTTTTCTATCGCATTTTGTCTTAAAACCCTTAACAAATACATGTAAATACTCACTAATTCTCATACTTTAACAAAACTCCAATCATGTGTAAATATTCACTTTTAACCACTAAATTCATGTAAATAAATAAAGAATCAGAAAAGAAAGGCAAAGGCATATGGAATATATGTATATATATGCAATATGTCTTAAACTATAAATATAACTGTAAGATATATTTATAGCCCAACCCCCGAGACCAAGTCAGCATGGATTGGTCGACAAACCAATAAGTAGGGGGAGATAAGGAAAGAAAACCAAAATAAAAATAATTTATCACATGTATATACACTCTTCACTATTTACAAAATAAATACAAAACTTCAAAGAATTTTAATTATTTCATCTTAACTTATTCTTCATCAAATCTTTCTCCTAATTATTCATAAAAATGTAAATAAAAATATAAAAAATAAGTTAAAAATATTATCCTATAAATATGCCAAGAAATCCAGCTTACAAATTGTCAAAATCTCAACTTCCGAACATCATAACTTCCTCATACGAACTCCAATTTCACTCTACTCACCTTTAAAGTTCATAAAATAATATTATCTAATTAATAAAGGTGGTTTCACTGAATTCAGAGTCCGTTGCAAAAAGTCGGTTTTGGGACCAAAAGACATAGGGGTTTCTGGGCTATTTATTTTATGTAACACACCTTATTTATTATTTTCTCAATTTTATAATTTTTAAATTATTTCATGATCTTGTAGTTTCACCATAAATTATTTCATAATTTTTGGAAACTATTTATTATTTTTATAAAATCAAATACCTCAAAATATAGGTATAATTGACCTATATAGCTACTTACTCTATTTATTAAAATATGTAAATTAATTCATTAAAATCCATAAAAATTCATACAAGCCTTATTTAATACCCTAATAATTAAGAAAATATAAAATTAATTTTTACTTAATTATTTATTAAATTAAAAATTCAAAACCTATTTATAAATACATATTTATGAATAAAATATTTATATTTTGAATAATATTTATTATTTATTAAAAGTAATTATGCCATAATTTAGAAAATAAATTTATTTAACTTTCTTGTATTTATACCTACTTGAAATAATGTAATTATATATTTTATATTTAATTTATAAGCTATTTATACTCCTGGACCAACCAGGTGCTGACACTTGTCAGCACATGGGCCTTCTTCCCCAAGAAGAAGGTCTGCCGACTTCTGTTCTGACCGGCCAACTTCATTGATTTTTCCCGCGCGATTTCTAACCACTCCGACCATCCTAAACCCTTAGATCTACCCTCCTAACTACCCTCTACCTCGCCACCCTTAGATTAGACTTGGAGCCCAAGCCGATCTCCCTATAAAAGCCTTCCAAGTCGCCATAGCTGAACAACTTTTCCAACCTTCAAAGCTCCGGCTCCAGGTTGTACCGACTACCTAACTTCCAAGCTTTGTTCCAACCAACTCGAGCGGTGACAGCGCCAAGGGAGGAGATCGCGAGGAAGAAGGATCGTCGGAGAAGAGTTCCAAGGCGGAGCAACGCCTTGCATCGCCGCCATCGCCGCGTGAAGCTCCGGCCAAGGTCGTCCGTCGAGCATCATTTTCTAGGTAATACACCTGGAACTCATAGACCTTATTCCTCCATTTTGCGATTTTATTTCTTGATCCCCGAGCCACGATTAGCGTGGCTAATCACTTCTTTAGATAGATTAATCATTCAGCTAATCCGCAAGTTCAAAATCCATCTCGATTCAACTTTCGATTCGATTCAAATCATTCATCCAACAATCGTCTTCTTCGCAGTTTGGTTGTTTTGGCTGGAATTATGTGATTTTCTTCAAATTTTGGGGCTCGAATTCTTATCTTTGTTGGCCGATTTCATAAAAATCGAGCATAGATCTTGATTCATTGCAGATCTAGGTAGCTCGCGAGGCATTTCTTCGTTAATATCAACATTCGATCATCAGCAAAATCAATCTCCAAAGACGCACTCCAGAACAGCTATCAGCTTAAGGTGGACGAGACCACCATCTTCATCGACACTCCGCCGCCGCTCGGAGCGCCGCCACCGCCATCCCTACCGCAGGCGAGCTCGAGGGGTGGAGGAGCCACCCCTCTGGCCCCGCCGGAGCGTCAGAGTCTTCGCAGACCGGCTGGGATAAATCGGGGAAGAAGGCCGTCCGCCAGGAGCTTCAACCGATTCAAGAACAGAGGGAGCACAGTCTTGCGCCACGTATCAGGGCCCGCAGCCGTCCGATCAGCGCGCGGACGTTCTAATCTCGGCCGTAGAAGCTGAACCGGTGGAGAAATTGCATCATGAGCCCAGCCTAATTTCCAGATTTGCAACCCGCCTCCATAGTTTACTTTAATTGCAATTAGGTCCCTCCGCAGGGACCTAAATGTAAGAGTTTGTTAGTTTTCTTGCAGAACAGTCCTCAAGGACCAATTTGAGAACATTTTAAATAGTTTTGTTTTACGTTTATGCCCATGGGCTATAGGGGCTGTATCTTGCTCTTGTGACATCGGATTTCGACGATTCTTTGAGGGTAGTTACACAACTACCCCAGCTATCTAGTATAAAGTTTTCGCGGCTTTTCGACGAGTTTTTGACGTGCTTTGATTTTCTCAAAAACCGCTTCGTTTTATTTTGGTTTCTTGTGTAGTTCGAGTACGCGGCTCGAACCTCGTTCATCTTTATTATATAATATCACCTATATTCTATCCACCTACTATAGAATATATAAATCTTTTGAAAAATATCCCTTTTTGAAAATTAAATAAAAATTTGAAAAGAATAAAATCAAATAAGAATAACAAAAATAAAAATCACTAAAAAAGCATTCTGACTTAGATAAGAATTTAAATAAAATTACGAGAAGAAAAATTTAGGGAATATATTCTGCCTCCTTGAGTTCGACCCAGGAACACTTGCCTGGTTAAATATTAGTGAACAGTTTTCCGACAGAAAACCGTATTTGTTTGATAGGTCTAAAAATCGAAAACCTTTTCTGTTTCGCGGCTTTCTGCTACAACCGACATCAATTCCTTTTCTTCTTTAAAAAAATGAAAGTCGCGAAACTCGATCTTTAGACGCTCATCAACAGGCTGACCCAAACCCCGAGAGAAGGTCAAGACTTGACATGATCGACCAAGAATAAAGTAAGGGGAGATAGGGTCTTTATTCAGAAAATCCAAAAAAATTGAGTGCTGTGTATATTTGTATACTTCACTATTTTATTTGTACATAAATTGACCTCAAACAAAATAATTCTCAAAATAGAAGTTGTAAATAAAAATGTTTCCTAATTAATAAAAATAATTGCACAATCAAATCATGTATAGAATAAACGCAACCACACTTGGAAAAAGCCATTAAGCACTAATTGAAAGACCAATTCCAGTCCCATATGAACTCAAATTGAACCAAACTCACTTCCATTGTATTCTAAATTAAATTATCTTTAAAGTAGTTGTATTTCATAATTTTTGGAGTTATGGGTGAAAAGTTAGTTTTCTGAGGTGGTTTGTGCAATTTTCCCATGTATTTGTACATATTGTATCTTGTAAATATTTGTAAATATTTTTACTAATTATTTAAAATAAAAATAAAAATAAGAAAATAATAAAAATTTTAAAACAAAAAAGAGCTAATTTCCTTATTTAACTATGTATATACTGTACCATATGTATATAGTATATGTATATAATTGTTATTCGGAATTAACCATCATAAAAAAATAACTTTTTTTATTCAAATAAATAAAGTGATGAAAATTTAAAAAAATATAGTTAATTTTTACTTTATCTCGTTTTAATTTTCATCTCTCTTATCTCTTCAACCAAAAATTTAAAATTTAAAATTTCATTTTGTATCTTTTCTATTTATATGGCTCCTTCTCCGTCATTCCAACTTGATCAATCTTTGGTGAGAGGAGCCCGATCTCCGAGAGTCTTCTTGTCGCAAAAGGGTGCCTAGCCTCCGAGCCGTCTGGTGACACCGCGTCGGCCTTCATCGAGGTGATCAAGGTCTTTTTTGCTCCTAAGGTGAGATCCATCATTTTCTTCTTATCTTTCATCTAGATTAATCTTAGTTTTATTTTACACTTCTTTATTTCGTTGTCAATTTTTTCTCTAGATCATAAAATCCATCATGATTTGATCCACCACTGACTCGATTTTTCATCTCATATCTCGATCTCTCCACGTTCGTTTCTACCTCGCACGATCTCTCACCTCCGACCACGTACGGTGGTCGGAGATCCGGTTCCATCTGCCATCTTCCACAGAACCGCATCCGTTCACATCTTTCGTTTGATTTTAGGATTGAGTCATCATGCTTGCATCCTAAGTTGTTGATAAATAAAACATTTAAATAAAAAAACAGACAAATATATTTGTTTTCTTTCTGTCTAACATTTGTTTTGCAGGATCATCTAAAAAAAGAAATTTAAAACAAAAATTTAAAAAAAATATTTTCTATTTTTAATTTCTCTATTTCTGATTTATAAAAAAAGTCAAAAAGATTTTTTTTAAATTACTTTTTACCTATAAAAAATAAAATATTAAAAAAAGGAAGGGACAGCCGTCCACCACAGACAGTCCAGGCCCGTCGCCTGCGCCCTCCAGTCCGCCTTGCACCGCTGTGAGCAGCACCGCCTCCTGCTGCCTCCATCACTCGAGTGCTGCCCTCCAGCCTAGAACCACCGCAGCCACGTGCGGCTACCGCCGCTTCAACACCCACCACTCTTCCATCTGGGCAGAGTCCCTACACCGCCAACCTCCTACCGCTGATAACTGCCGCTGAGCTCCATCTTCATAGCTGCTGCCATCGCACCCGCGATTCTCGCGGGAGATGCCCGACCACTGTATCGCCTCATGTAAATCGTCGTGCACATCCCCTTGCTCCCTCGAAGCACAACTCTCTCCTTCGCCCAGGCCACCGCCTACCTCCGCCATCGTCCGCGCGGCGGAGCACCGCCCGTCCTACACGCTCCATCCTCTTAGGAAAGGGGCATAAATGGCACATCTTCCTTCTTGAAGACATGAAGAGCCATAGAAAGCCTAAGGGGGTTTGAAATAAAAAATTGAAAAAATTGCATAAAGTCCCTCAGACGCTATCAAATTTGCAACGAAGCCCCTGCTCCAGCAAATCATGTGCAAGTCATGTGCAATCTGGGTAATTTACACTTTTAGTCCTCTTTATATTTCTGGTTATTGTTTTCTATAAAAATATTAAATATTTGCAGATCAGACCTCCACTTCCAGACCTTGACTTTGCTTGCTTTTCATATTTAAATAAATGTTTTTCTTAGTCAATAAATCTCTCAAAAAACATTTCTAGCATAAATTTTTCATGATATTTTGTTCTCATTTATTATTATTCAAAAAATAAAAAATAATGTCTTTTTCTATTTCTGAAATTCAAAAATTCATAAAAAATTGAATATTACTCCAAAAATTATAAAAAATTAGAATAATTATATTTCATTGTCTTTTAATTTCTGACCAAATTTCGTGGACTAAATATTTATAAAAACCAAAATAATTGAAAAACATCAAAAATCCTATAAAAATAATAAAAAATTCTACAAAAATGAAAAAAATCGTGATTTTAGTTCCTCTTTGTAGATATTTGCTTATATTTCATCATAAAAATAATTGCCAAGAGTTTGGGCACTTAAATATTTTTAAGTTGAAAATTACTTAAGGTTGTGGATTGTTTCTAACTTTTGCCACTGTTTGATTTTTAGAATAATATAAAAACATTCGGAAATTCTACAAAAATTCCCAAAAACATTTCAAAATCTTTAAAACACAAAAATTTGTTCTCTGGTTTTTCTAAGAAAAATACAAAAAAGTTTCATATGCATATTTCTTATTTTGTGCATATTATTCTTTATTTGAAAATTAAAAACAATTGCAAAATTAAAATCATTAAAAATTTGAAAATCAGAAAATAAAAAAATAAAAAGAGAAAATTCTACAAAAACCAGGGATAGTTTGCCTTTGAGATTACTACTTTTTCTATTAATTGATTTTTTGATTAATTGAATAACCCTCGGGAATTGTAGCCTCCCTAAGTTCGATCTTGTCCGCTATACAGGTAAATAAGTAGAAAAATATTTCTCTTGCTCCACATTATTTTCTGTAATTATTTTGCATAGAGAAATAAAAAAATTTTGTTTGTTCATTGATGCTTAATTGGGTTGCAATAACTTGTTCATAAATCAAATAATTAAAACCCTAGAAAAGCTCAATTAAAAAAATGGCACCGTTGTCGGGGAGGCACGACGAGGGTAGTTAGGTTTCTCCTGCTATTCTTGGTTGTACATATCTGTTTATATTTTACCACATTATTTCATTGTTCATATTCACTGCTTATATTTGATAATTGTGTTTCTTACACATTCTCTCTTTTCTTTTTCTTGCAAGGTTCCCACGGAGCGAAGGAGGCGATCCTAGGAGAGCCGAAGCACCCAAGTAAAGCGGAGGCGGCTTGATTCTTCACCGAGCCATGGGATAGCATGAGAGGAGGAGAAGAAGAATTGAAGGAGACCCAAAAAAAAGATTTTTTTTCTATTATTTTTTTCTTCTAGCATTTGAACTCTGTAAAAAGGACATTCATTTGTTGTAGGGTCTGTTTCGCCAAGTGTCTGTGCACTTGGGAGACCTCATTGGTTTTGTTTTCATCGACTTTATTTTTCTTTGTTTAACGTGATTTCGTAAGCTACCTATTGATTGCTTTAATTAATTTACTTGAGCCAAGTAATTAATTAGGTCCAAACACCCTAAACAAGAATTTCTATACCTATAGAGTAGAGCATAATTTGGACTTAGTCAAATTAACATCTTCTTGCCCGTTAATAGAAGCTATCATCTAGGACGGTTCACTTGCATCATATAAGTTTGTTTATTTTTCTGTATTTCAATTCTGTGCAGATCACTTCCATGTAGAGTGCTGGCGAAAAGGTACGCATCTCTAACCCCTGCATGCATCATTGTTTTTAATCATGCATTGGCATTTTCGATCTCCTTCCTTATTTTCACTCACATAGGTTAAAAAAGAAATTGGACACTCGCTAGGCGAGTCATTGAAATTATTTTAACCAAGTGACAACTGCCTAAAATACGAGACTGCTAACGAAAATTCGACCCTAAAATAAACACAAGGAAAAATCATTGTTTTGGGGAGAGTCACCCCCTCATTGTTTGGTTTGTATGTAGCGAGAGAGCGACCCCCACAGTAGGATAGAACCACACCCGAACTCTTTTCATACTACTATCTTAGGTTAGTCGCTCTCCTGTGAGGATCTCTCCGGTAGCCGGTAAAGCAGCACACAATGTCCTTAACAGATTGAATTGATCGGGTAGCCGGTAAACGATCCGTAATTCATACTGGGAGGGAAAGATCTAACTTTAGGATTAGGCCAGTCTCCTAAGAGCATTGGGTTCCTTATAGCTCGCTCTAACCGCTCTGATAGATTGTATTCTCACCAAACTCTCAAATTGACAAGATTATTGATCGAACCTTCACGATCTTCACATTGAGTTGAGTTGGTGAATTGGGGGTTTGTATTGTGTTTGATTGCTTGTGTGCATACTAGATCCTTCTACGCATTTGTGCCTTTTTCTCCACATCTTTTGACTTGATCTTCGTGCTCTCCCAATCCCTGTCTTTTGTTTCGGAGATGGCCGACTGGAGTTATTTTAATCCGATTTTTGTGGACTTCTCGCACTCTCCAGATGATCCACCTTCCTTTTTCTGGGAGGACTTTCCTCCTGATTTTTGTGCATATCTACCTAACCCATTATTTGAGGAGGCAGAGTCTGATTCTCACCCACCTCATTCAACCCACCTGATCCTGGGACTTTGGAGCCACCTTTCATGATTTCCACACTTGAGACACTGAACCAGATGATGGAGCATATGAATTCGAGGATTAGAAATCTATTTATCATAAATGAGAGCCAGAATGCTGCTCCACTATTTAAGGATATGGATTCACTTGAGGATAATCATGAAAGCTTACAATCGCCTAAAATTCAAAAAAATGAGAAAATTTTAAAACCCAATAAGATTCTTTGAGACGCATTTATGATTCATTTTGTGAGGAGAGGGAACACATGCCAAACCAATTTCCCACACAGTCATCCACCACATGTCCCGACCTTGACCCCGAGGATTCCATTATACAGACTGCTCTTGGCAATCCTCGTGTATATGTTGATTCTGATCTCCTCTTTGTGTGGAGGAGGTCCAAAAATTCAAAAAAATGTCGACTGAACCTGAGGTGGTAGACACCCTTCATGAGATCATTAAAGCCCCACTTCAACAAGCCATGACAGATTAATCTACTCCTCAACACAAGAAGAGTAAGCGAAGCAGAAGATCTGAGCATCACATCTTGACCATGGACACTGCCTACGCCATCTCTCACCGTCTGTATATCTAACTATTCTTGTGATACCACTCTCCTTGACGACGGTTCTTCAATCAATATAATACCCTTCTCCATGGTACAGTCTCTTCATCTTGGGCCTCTCAAGAAAACCAGGATGATAGTCCAATTTGCAGATGGATCTATTAAGAGGTTGAAGGTATTCTAGAAAATGTTGTCATTTTTATTCATGGCATGAGATTCACTTATGATTTTTTCATAATGCCCATGGAGTCCTCCACCCCTGTGGAGCACCCTCCAATCATCCTGGAAAGGCCTTTCCTTGTGTCTGCGGGAGCCATTATTGATTATGGTTCAGGAGAGATTTGCTTCTGTTTTGATGTAGGGAGTGATGTGTTGATCACTACACCCACTATTGACCAGAGACCTGCATCCAGTGAGAGTCCGCCCTTGTTAGCCAACCCCAATGGAATTTGACCTTGATGATAATATTAGAGATTCTTGTTATATGTTTAATGAAAAACAAACCCAAGAATTCATCTTCAACGAGGAAGACTCGAAAAGCATAGACCTTCGAGTTCCCCCTTCTGGTATGTGGAGATGCAATGATGGCATTCGTAGGATTTACATGATAGACACCCAAGAGCAGAAGGCAGACTCTGAAACTAGACAGGACAGACATAATTTGACTACTTACATGGATGAGTCTGTTCCTATTCACCTTCATTCAGATGCAACCGATCATGCCAAATTTGATTTGATTGCTTTTATAAAGGAATTTGGACCTTTTGATAAAGATGAGGATCCAGTAGAGGCTCGCCAGGCTGAAATTAATCCTACTTTCGTAGATAATGAATTCTAGCCTTTTTACTTTGATGTTTGCGAGACTTCCCAGGCAGGACATGACCATACTACTTCCACTGATCGGTTTAGGCATGCACAATCTAAAACCACTGAGGATACATTCTTGGTCGATCCTACTCAGTTTATATCTAATGATAACCCCAATATCGTCCTACACATTGTTAGATCCATTTCTCAGCGATCTCTCAAGAAGGTTCGCTTTCGACCTTCTTGACCTTTGTACATCCACTCTTGTATATCCTTTCGTTTCACTCTTTCTTCTTCCTTTTTATCATTCACCCCTTTTCTGTGTGTGTATATATGCTATACTTATGATGTGCTTCATCCTAAGTATTGGGGGTGAATGGTTTGTGTTGTTCATATTCGTCATGTTCATCACTCCTGTTGTTGCCTATACTTAGGGATACTCTACCCTATGTATAGGGGGGTGATGTTGTTCATATCATCTTTTTCGTTTTTGAGTCCATACATTTTCTGCATCGGTTTTCTCCTTTTGTACAATCTATTGTACGTAGGATTACTTGATCCTAAGTATAGGCGGGATCACCAACTTCATTTCTTTTTATCTTTTTTTGAGTCGTTGTAGCATAGGAGCCTTTTCACTTTTGTATACCTAGCATGAGCTATGTCTTCCTTTGTCGCTCTTTGATCACTATGAGGACATCAGTTCGAGCTTAGTACAGGGGGTGTCATATATATTGTATATATTCTTTAGACATAACTCGTACTTTTTAAGATAATTTTTTTGGGGGATATGCATATAATTTTGTAAAATCCACGTGTCTAAAAAACAAAACCAAAATAAAAAAAAACAAAAAGAAAAACAAAAAGAAAAAAACAAACAAAACAAAACAAAACAAAACAAAAACAAAAACAAAAACAAAAAAAAATCTTGTATATACTTCTATATTTTACTAACCCTTTTTCCTTTTTTAAAAAAAACTACAACACCAAAATTCTATAAAAGCTTGCATAATTAAAAAATCCCTTTCTTTTACATCTGCGTTTTTCTCAAAAAATCCATAAAAAGTTTAAAATTATAAATTTGTTTAAAAAATTATTCTTTTCACATGAGCATCATTTCTCCAAAAAATGCTTTCTTTGCATTGTACATATTTTCTTGCATGTGCATTTTTCAGGTAGTATTGACATTGAAACTGTATCTGGAATAAAATTGAAGAATGGATCTTAGTTAGACCTTAATCAACTTAATTTTAGAGGAACCTTATAAGAACTGGAGTTAAGACTTTTCAGGTCCTAGCGACTCAATTCTTTGAGTCCACAAGACTATGTTCACATGTCATCTGGATTAGTCTATGTAGAACATTAAATAGCACACGCATGATTCTTTCAGACTGTGGCTTATCTTGGACACGGACTCTACACGTAGCTATTCATGGATGAGGTAGTAAGGACGCAGAATCTTTTGGCTTGGGGTAGCATATGATGGTAGTACATCTAGGCACAACCTCTTGTCTTCCTTTAGGTAAGGAAGTACGTCTCAACCTGGTCTAGCAATGTTGAGGTCTAAAGACAGGATGCTGTGGGGTAGCAATAATTCTTCAAAAGAGGGATAGCCTGCTGGCTCAAGTGGAAAATCTCCTTATGTACATGTTGCACCTTGTATATGCCTTCAAAAAAAAGTAATAAAAAATGCAGAATCTCCAAAAGTGGATATGCCTGATTGAAAAGTAAAATGCCTGCCGGAGTGTTTATACAAGGATGAAAAAATATTACAATGAGAGCTTCAAAGACAAATTTTTGTAAGCTTGCAATGGATGACTTGGATACACTTGTCATGCATCCAAGGATAGGTAGCTACACTAATTACCGTCCATTCTTTTCTCCATCCCCGTTTCTTGAGCTGGTTGTACATGAACTTAGAAGGGAATATCTCCGTTCCTCGAGGAAAGAGTTACAAGACCGAGGAACTTATGTTACCTTGTTGAGGGAGATTGTTTCTTTACTACTTTAGAGATGGGGAGATATATCTTACTTACACCGTACAAGTAAGATTCATAGTCACAAGAATTTGTGTATGTAGACTTGTTCTGACCTGACTGTTGAGGTGACCTGAAAAGGAGTCCTGTGAAACTTAGAGGCTGTTAGGTTTTAAATCTATTTCCCATTAAGGTTCCGACACACTAATAATCCAAAGGTCCGACAAAGCTCCAAACTACAATTTTATGAAGAAAAGTTTAATACTCAATATTGTCCTATCTTCTTTATTTTTCCTTCCTTTTTTTCATTTATTCACTTATTCTTTCAAATAAGTGTTTGCTAAGGGACTAGCAAAGGTAAGGAATGAGGGGATGATGAATCTGCGAATCGTCATCTTTATTCATTTATTTTAGCTTTAAATCCCTTATAAAACACATCTACTTAATACTAACTCCATGCTCTTACTAACTTACATCTGTGTGCAAATATTGTATATTTGTATATTATTTTAACCTAAAATAAATAAATAAATAAAGGAAAAATAAAGAAAAAAATAAAAAATAGAAGATTGTATATATGTAATAGATACAAGCTGACCCGAACCCCAAGAGAAGGTCAAGACTTGACCTGATCGACCATGAATAAATTAGGGGGAGATAGGGTCTTAATTCAAAAAATCCAAAAAAAATGTGTGCTGTGTATATTTATATACTTCACTATTTTATTTGTACATAAATTGACCTCAAACAAAATAATTTTGAAAACAAAATTATAAATAAAAATGTTTACTAATTAATAAAAATAATTGCACAATCAAATCATGTACGGAATAAAAGCAACCACACTTGGAAAAAAGTCACTAAATAATAATTGAAAGATCAATTCTGGCTTCATATGAACTCAAATTGAATCAAACTCACTTCCATTGTATGCTAAATTAAATTATCTTTAAAGTGTTGGAGTTACGGGTGAAAAGTTATTTTTCTAGGGTGGTTTGTGCAATTTTCCCATGTATTTGTACATATTGTATTTTTTTAAATATTTTTAATTATTATTTAAAATAAAAATAAAAAATAAAATAAAATTTTAAAACAAAAAAGAGCTAATTTCCTTATTTAACTTTGTATATAATGTACCATATGTATATAGTTGCTATTCTTAATTAACCACCATAAAAAAATAAAAAATAACATTTTTTATTCAAATAAATAAAGAGAACAAAATTCAAAAAAATAGTTAAATTTTACTTTAGCTCATTTCAATTTTCATCTCTCTTATCTCTTCAACAAAAAATTCAAAAATTCAAATTCCATTCTCTATCTTTTCTATTTACGTGGCTCCTTCTCCATCATTCCAACTTGATCAATCTTTGGTAAGAGGAGCCCGATCTCCAAAAGTCTTCTTATCACAAAAGGGTGCCTAGCCTCCAAGCTGTCCGGTGATAGTGCATCGGCCTTCGTCGAGGTAATCAAGGTCTTTTCCGCTCCTAAGGTGAGATCCATCGTTTTCTTTTATTTTTCATCTAGATTAATCTTAGTTTTATTTTTCACTTCTTTATTTCATTGTCAAATTTTTATCTAGATCTTAACATCCATCATGATTTGATCCACCACTGACTCGATTTTTCATCTCATATCTCGATCTCTCCACGTTTGTTTCTACCTCACACGATCTCTCACCTCCGACCACGCACGGTGGTCGGAGATCCGGTTCCATCCACCATCTTCCAAGGAACCACATTCGTTCACATCTTCCGTTTGATTTTAGGTTCGAGTCATCATGCTTGCATCCTAAGTTGTTTATAATAAAAAAATATAAATTAAAAAAACAAAAAATAAATTTATTTTCTTTCTCTCCAACATTTGTTTTACAGGATCATTTAAAAAAATAAATTAAAAATATATAATAAAAAAGAACATTTTTTCTGTTTTTAATTTCTCCATTTCAGATTTTTAAAAAAATCAAAAAGGTTTTTCTATTACTACTTACATATAAAAAATAAAAAATTAAAAAAGGAAGGGCCAACCGTATACCACGAGCAACCCAGGCCCACCGCCTGCGCCCTCCAGTCCGCCTTGCACCATCGCGAGGAGCGTCGCCTCCTGCGGCCTCACTCCCTCGAGCGCTACCCTCCAGCCTGAAACCACCGCAACCACGTGAGGTGACCACCCCTTCACCACCCGCGTCTCTTCCATTTGGGTGGAGTTCCTACACCGCCAACCTCCTGCCACCGACAACAGACGCTGAGCTCCATCTTCAAAGCCGACATCATCGCACCCGTGATTCTCACAATCGGTGCCCAGCCACCGCATTTCCTCCTACAAATCGTCGTGCGCCTCCCATTGTGCCCTCAAAGCACAACGCTCTCCTTCGCCCAGGCCACCGCCAACCTCAGTAGCCATCTGTACGGTAGAGCACCGCCTGGCCCGCGCGCTCCATCCTCCTGAGAAAGGGGCGGCAACGGCACAACTCCCTTCTTGAAGACACGAAAAGCCAGAGAAACCCTAAGGGGGTTTAAATTAAAAAGTGAAAAAATTGCATAAAGTCCCTCGGACGTTATCAAATTTGCAACAAAGCCCCCACTCCAGCAAATCAAGTGCAACTCATGTGCAATCTGGGTAATTTACACTTTTTGTCCTCTTCATATTTCAGGTTATTGTTTTCTATAAAAATAATACATATTTGCAGATCAGACCTTCACTTCACGACCTTGACTTTGCTTGCTTTTCATATTTAAATAAATGCTTTTCTTGGTCAATAAATCTCTCAAAAATCATGCTACGTTCCTGATGTGTGTATCTTTCTAGCATAAATGCTTCATCACATTTTGTCATCATTTATTATAATTAAAAAAATAAAAAATAATGTCTTTTTCTCTTTCTGAAATTCAAAAATTCATAAAAAATTGAATACTACTCCAAAAATTCTAATAAAAGTAGAGTAATTGTATTTCATTGTCTTTAAATTACTATTCAAATTTAGTGCATAGAATTTTTATAAAACCCCAAAAAATGAAAAACATCAAAAATCTTATAAAAATCACAAAAAATTCTACAAAAATGCATTTGTAGAAATTTGCATATATTTCATCATAAAAATAATTGCCAAGAGTTTTGGGCATTAAATATTTTAAGGTTGCAAATTACTCCAGGTTGTGCATTGTTTCTCATTTTTGCCAATTTTGATTTTTAGAATAACACAAAAACATTCAAGAATTCTACAAAAATTCCCAAAAATATTTCAAAATCTTTAAAACACAAAAATAATTTCTTTGGATTTCTACGAGCACTTTTTATGTAATTGAAAAATACAAAAAGAGTTTGGTGTGCCTAGTTCTTATTTTGTGCATATTGTTCTTTATTTGAAAATTAAAAAAATTGCAAAATTAAAATCATTAAAAATTTGAAAATAAGAAAATAAATAAAATAGAAATTAAAAAATTTTTAAAAGATAAAAATTCCATAAAAACCAAGGATAGTTTGGCTTTAAGATTCCTGCTTTTTTTAAATTGATTTTTTTGATTAATTGAATAACCCTCGGGAATTGTAGCCTCCTTGAGTTCGATCCTGTCCGCTATATAGGCAAATAAGTAGCAAAATATTTCTCTTGGTCCACATTATTTTCTGTAATTATTTTGCATAGAGAAAAAAATTTGTTTGTTCATTAATGCATAATTAGGTTGCAACGACTTGTTCATAAATCAAAAAATTAAAAACCAAGAAAAGCTCAATTAACAGGTACACAATCATCAGATGCGAGTCTCTGGTTAGTTGTGGGTGTGGTAATCAATAAAACTCTCTCGTCGGTAGAACAAAAGTGAATCTCTCCAGTTCCATAATCAATAATGACTCTCACAAAGCAGAGAAAAGTTCGTCCGAGGATGATCGGAGGATGCTCCACAAGGGTGGAGGTTTCCATGTGCAATATAACAAAATCACTATGAAGCTCATGCCCTAAATCTGAATAAAAATGTTCTCTAAAATACCCCTCAACATCTTTATTGATCCATCAACAAACTGAAAAATCATCCTGGTCTTCTTAAGAGGCCCTAGATGAAGAGACTGTATCAATGTGAAGGGTATTATATTAATCGAAGCACCACCATTAAGGAGAGTATGATCACAAGAGTTGTCAGAAATGGTGCATCTCACAAGAGGTGTAGCAGTGTTCTCTTTTCTAATGTATGGATGGTGGATAATGGTGTGGGTAGTGGCCATGGTAAGAATGTGTCTCTTGGATCTGCTTCTTCGCTTTCTTTTCTTGAGTTTGGTTGCAAATAATTGGTTCACGACCTTTTGAAGTGGATCCTTAATAATATCATGAATAGCTGCCGCCACCTAGGGATGGGACAATATTTTTTAAAGATTTTATTTCTCTTCCATACAAGGAAAGAGATTAGAATCATCATCTACACAAGGATGACTAGGAGCAGCATGTATAATGTCATTCTTGGGGGCAAAGGTGGGAACTGTGGTGGATGTGTTTGTGGTCATAGGATATGGCATGGGTGCCCACTCCTCACAAACTTACTTGGCTAGGTGTCTCCCAAAATCTTTTTGTATTTTTTAAATTTTCTTATTTTTTTGTATTTTGGGCAATTACAAGCTCTCATGGGTGTCCTCTAGTGAATCCATGAATCTAGAAGGTGAAGAGATGTTGTGGCTCTTATTTAGGCTAGTGAGATCATCTATCCTTTGATTCATTTGCTCTACTAATTGGGTCATGAACTCAAGAGCGGTATCCATAAGAGGTGACTCCAACAGCTCAATCTTGGGTGGGTAAGATGATAAGCAATGTGATGGTGGTGGTGGTGAGTTAAAGACAAAATCTGATGCCTAAAACTGTGGAGAAGGAAGATATGTACAAAAAGAAAAGTCAGGAGCAAAGTCCTCTAGATAAAATGGAGGTTGACTGATTGGAGAGGAAGAAGGATCCACAATGTTCGGATAAAAATCACTACATTCAGCCATCTCCGTAACAAAAGACAAGGATCGGGAGATCACAAAGGTCAAGTCATGATATACAAGAAAAAGCATAATTGTGTAGAGAAGACCAAGTATGCACACAAACAACCACAAATATAAACAAACAAACCCCTTAATTCACCAACTCAACACAGTGATGACAGTGAAAGTTCGATCTTTTTATCTTATCAATTTTAGAGTTAGGTGAATTTTAAAAAGATTGTACAAGTACATAGATAGGCTTAGGATTGGAGCACTAATCCTTAGTGTTACGTAAACGTATAAAAGCCTGAATATAATGAGGGGGTTACTCACCCCAAAATAAAGATTTTTCTTTTTGATAGGGTCGATTATACTTAGCAGTCCCAATTTTATTGGTTATCACTTTCTTTGGATTTTTAATGAAAATGCATGAATCCTAACGAGGTATCAATTCCTTTAATACCCTTTATGGTCAAAACAAAGGAAGAGCATCAGAAAAGCATTACACATGCATCAATGATGAATGCTCAGATAGAGATGCTCACCTTACCTCAAGCTCTCATCATGCATGATGCTTAGCAGAATTGAAACCTACTCTATATGCAATGCCAGCCGATGAAACAGAAGTTGCTATTATCATGAAGAACAAAAGCAGACTATCTAGAAAAGAAACCAAAGGTATGACCTTGGAAACTCCTCGGTGCCCACCACCGTGGGTCCTGCGAGCGCTGTGTAGAGTCTCTAGCGGCACATGGTTTCGAATCAAAATAACCAACAATTAGATTTGACTACATCAAGTCATAACAATATGTACATGAAATTTAACTAGGGCTATGGACCATAATTTATCGAGTGAGAAAAATGTGAAAAACATGATGAGGCCCCTAGGTGAACAATCACTCAGTCACTAGAGCTCGTGAAGTGAAGTGATGTGTTCAATGTCCACAATTATTACAAATTAATTTAAAAAATAAAGAGAAAACTCTCTCTCACCCAAAATAAAATAAAAATGCTATAAGAGACTGCTCGGTTTTCTTCTCTCTCTGCCTCCTTCTCCTACTTTCTCTTACTTGGCTTGGGTGCGTCAACCTCCTAAGACGTCGACATTGCCGTTCAGTACATCGCAAGAAATATCAACAAAGAAGTTGTTGAACATGATTTTTTCCATTCTTATGTTCTACACAAGGTGAGAACACCGTCGCCAAGGCGACCGAACAAGAACCACTAATTCAGACAACAATTAACAATTAATAAATGATCAAAGAAATGCAAATTGTGTGGAGTTAAAATTTATTTTATTTCACTCTACAAAATGTATGCATAGGTGCAAGTATGTAGAGTGTCGAACATAAGGAGCGGTACATGATAGTACAAATTATTGTTTATAAATAAATAATGAATAAATATTAATGGTATATTTATGCAATTATTCACTCAATTAATCAGGTAATTAAGTAATAATTTTGTGGGATTTTTGTTAAATAAAATAATCCTTCTATTTTATTTTATACTTATATTTATATATATTTTTTATTTTTTATTTATAAATTATTTATTTATTTTTCTTATATTTTTCTTATTTTTAGTTTCATTTTCTTTTTAATAAATAATGTGGTTATATATAATTGGGTAGTATAATTACAACTACAACTAAAAATAACAAAAACTTTAAAATAAAATTTTTTTCATTTTTCATTTTTTCTATATTTTTGTGATTTTTCAGGTTTTTTGTTAATTTTTAGGTATTTTTAAGCCATAAATACACATAATCAGGGACTTTTTAAATTGGCCAAACGGTTTCGGAATTTAAAAATAGTAAAAAGCCTCCAAATTTTCCAAAATTTTTTTTAATATGTAATAAATATAATAGAAAATATTCAGAAATAGAAATAAATTTTTTTGGATTTTTTAAATAAATTTATATTTTAAAATAGATTTTGGAGCTTTTTAATTTTTGGTGATTTTCTTTTTCTATTTTTGCGATTTTTTGGTATGGAGGTACAAAATACAATAATAAACAAAATTTATTTTTTTTGGAATTTTTAATATGGTTATATTTTTTTATATTTTTTTATGGTAAATAAGAAATAAAACGTGCTATTTTGATTTTTAACAAATAGGAAATGTCTAAAATGCAAAATTATTTATATAGCGTAGAAGAACATGCAAAGGGACACAAAATCCTATTTTCTTAATTTTTTGGAGCACGGATGATATTTTTACAAAATTAAAATGAAATAAAAAAATTAATTGAACAAGTACGGATATATTTGTAATTAAAATAGAAGTGAGGGGCTACAATGCAAAATACCGAAAAGTTTACAACTAATATTCAATTTTTAAATATTAAACTACAATTACAAAAAAAACTAGGGATATAAATACAAAATACCTAACTCCCGTGAGGGGTCACGTAAGCTGAGTTGACAAGGACCTAATAATAATATGCAGATAGGTCAAGGGTCCACATGCAAAAAGTACAGAATATATAAATAGGATTTAATTATTTATCGGACTAAACAAAAATTAAATAAAAGCGAGGGTGTGTATGCATATTACCACCTAATGGGTGTGAATCGACCGACTAAGTGGCATCTACGTGATGTATGTCGCTTTCTCTGCATGCGATGCCTCTTTGGCATTAGACTTATAAGATTAGATCTCCTAAGGATATCCAATAGTGCGGGTTTGAAGAGGAAAATTTTATAGATCAGATATGTCCTTACAAGGCGAAGACGTAGTCGTTGTGGCGACCCGCAAAAATCCTTCTAATTCAACAATTAATCCATAAATAAAATATAGCACTGCAAATAAAATTGCGGAGTTAAACTTTTATTAGAACTCTACAAATGTGTGTTTGGTGTAAATATGTAGAATGTCGAATAGAGAGAAAATGTGATAGATCGGGAAATGAAAACCAAACTTTGTCCTTCTCTCACATTTTTTATTGACTTTTTGTGTCAGTTTTAAATTTTATTTTTTAATGGATTTTGATTTTTGATTTTTTAAATTGTTTTTAGTTTATAATTTTTATTTTCTTTGTATTTTTAAATTTTTAAATTTTCATTTTATTTTAGATAAAAAATATAAGAATATATCGACGTAGATAATATAGAATAATACAAATATAAATACAACTGAAAATAAATTAAAATAACAGAATAAACTTTTTTTGTATTTTTCTATTGTTTTTGTGATTTTTATAGAATTTTGGATAGATTTTAATTATTTTTAAAGACAAAATTATGCCAAAACATGGACTAAATAAAGAAGCTGAATTGATTTGAGATTTAAAATAATAAAAAACCTTAAAAATTCTCAAAATCAATTTTAATATATAGATAATAATGTAAAGAAAATTTATATATAGAAATAAGTATTTTTTATTTTTTTGCGATTTTTATATTTTTACTAGATTTTTAAGCTTTTTTAATTTTAATCCTCTTCTTTTTTTGGGATTTTAGGTTTGGAGTTGTAAAATACTAAACAAACAAAATATTATTTTATTGTATTTTTCAAAAAGATTATATATTTTTTTATTTTTTACTAGAATAAGGACATTTCATGCTATTTTTTTAAAAAAATATAAAATGCATAAAATGCAATTCTAAAAAATTGTAAAAGTATATGTGAGCATGCACCTATCCCTATTTTTTCATTTTTGGGAGTATAGATGATATTTTTAATAAATAAAATACAAACACAAAAATACAAATACTAGAAAGGGCATAAATGCAATTAAAAATAAAGGCTAGGTTGTTTCTGTAAATGTCACAAAGTTTTATAAATGAAATGCAAAATTTACAAACTAAATATAAATACAAAAATCCATAGATGGTTCTATGTAAAATGGCCACCTCACTTGGGATGACACATGAGGTTACCTAGCATGGATCCAAAAGCAATATTAAATAAGCACAAGGGATCACAAGAAAATTATACACAAATTTTTAAACTAATTAAATGCTTTAAAGGATCAAAATGAAACAAACAAAAATATAAGATTGGATATGTAATTTACTCCTACTAAGGTGCAGATCTACGGTCGCAGGCACCCCACTTATCCACATGTAGCGCTCTCCTTGCACGATGCCGGTTCATTGATCGAAGGCAATATTAGATCTTGGTTCTCATCGGATGACTGAATTTTGTTGTGCTACAGGCTCTTCGAGGATTGATAATTATTGATATAGTGATCGTTGCTCGTGCACGGGGTGGTGGTTCAAGGCCATCGCGGGCTGAAGGGCGATGGCGACGTTTCCATGGAGAATGGCGGGGGTTCCGCCCAGCACGGAAGTAGCAGAGGGAGGAAATTCTCGATGTGCGGAGGTCGACGTTGGTGGCGTTACACCGCGCAGGTGGAGAAAATCCGCTTTAGGTGGAGGAGCGGGCAGCGCTGCCGCTTGGAGCGTGGGGTGGTCGGCGTGCGACGAAGGGAGGCGGAGGGCTTCCACGGGAGGAGCGCATCCTGCTTTGTTTTTTTTATTTTTTTCTTGTTTTATATATTTTTTATGTACTGTAATCAGAACTGAAAAGAAATTTTTTATCTTTTTTTCGAAATGGAAATTGTAAATAGAAGAAAATTTTTTTATTTAGTTTTTTTATTTTTTAGATGATCTTGCAAAACAAATGTTAGAGAGCAAGAAAACAAATATAATTATATTTTTAAATTTTTTATGTAGTTTTTATTTATCAACAAATTAGGAAGCGAGCCTGATGACTCCGTCCCAAATCAAATCATATGGAAGATATGAACGAATCTGGTTCCGCGGAAGATGGCGGATGGAACCGGATCTCCGACCACTGTGCGTGGTTGGAGGTGAGCGATCGTGCGAGGTAGAAAAGAATGCATAGAGGTCGAGAAAGTGAGATGAAAAATCGAGTTGGTGGCGATCAAATCGTGATGTATTTTAGGATCTAAATAAAAAATGATGGTGAAATAAAGATGCAACAAATTAAACTAAGGTTAATCTAGAATAAAAATACGAAGAAAAAGACAGATCTCACATTAGCAGCGGAAAAGACCTTGATCACCTCGACGAAGGCCGACGCGCTATTACCGGATGGCTCGGAAGTTAGGCACCCTTCTACAACAAGAAGACTCTTAGAGATCGGGCTCCTCTCACCAATGATTGATCGAGTTGGAATGATGAAGAAGGAGCCATATAAATAGAAAAGATAGATAATGAAATTTGAATTTTTGAATTTTTGGTTGAAGAGATAAGAGAGATGAAAATTGAAATGAGATAAAGATAAAGAGAGTTAAAAATATTTACAAAAATTAACAAATTTTTTTGTATTTTCATCACTTTATTTATTTGAATAAAAATGTTATTTATTATTTTTTTATGGTGGTTAACTAAGAATAGCAACTATATACAAATACTATATACATATATGACATTATATTCATGGGTAAATGAGCAAATTATTTTTTTTAATATTTTTTATCTTTATTTTAAATAATTAGTAAAAATATCTACAAATGTATATAAATACTATATTACAAAATACATGGGAAAATTGCACAAACCACCCTTAGAAAACTAACTTTCTACTCATAATTCCAAAAATTATGAAATCACAACCATTTTAAAGATAATTTAATTTAGAATACAATGAAAATGAGTTTGGTTCAATTTGAGTTCATATGGAGCAGGAATTGGTCTTTTAATTATCGCTTAGTGGCTCTTTCCAAGTATGGTTGCCTTTATTTTGTTCATGATTTATATGTGCAATTATTTCTATTACTTAGAACATATTTTTATTTACAACTTTGGCTGAGAAAGTTATTTGATTTGAGGTCAATAAAATAGTGTAGTATACAAATATACATTGCACACAGTTTTTGTGGATTTTCTGAATAAAGACCCTATCTCCGCATACTTTATTCCTGTTTGATGAGTCAAGCCTTGGCCTTCTCTCGAGGTTCGGATTAGCCTTTATCTATTACATATATACAGTCTTCCTTTCTTTTATTTTCTTTTCTTTATTTTTCTTTCTTTCTTTATTTATTTATTTTAGGTTAAAATAGTAAGAAGTATACAATATTAACACACAAATGCAAGTTAGTAAGAATATGGAGTTAGTATTATGTACATGTGTTTTATAAGGGATTTTAAGCTAAAATAAATGAATAAATATGACGAATCACAGATTCATCATCCACCTTTGCTTTACCTTTGTTAGTACCTTATCAAACACTTATTTGAAAGAATAAGTGAAGAAAAAGAAAAAAAAGAAAGGGAAAATAAAGAAATTAGGACAATATTGAGTATTAAACTTTTCTTCATAAATTTGTAGTTTGGAGCTCTGTCGGACCTTTGGATTATTAGTGTGTCGGAACCTTAATGGAAGATGGATTTAAGACCTAACAACCTCTAAGTTCCACAGGACTCCTATTTTGGTCTCCTCAACAGTCAGGTCAGAACAAGTCTACATACACCAATCTTATGACTGTGAATCTTTACTTGTATGGTGTAAGTGAGGTATAGCTCCCCATCTCAGAAGTAGCAAAGAAACAGCCTCCCTCAATAAGGTAACTCTAGTTCTCCGGTCTTGCAACTCATTCCTTGAGGAGCGGAGATATTCCCTTCTAAGTTCAAGTACAACCAGCTCAAGAAGAGGGGATGGAGAAAAGAATGGACGGTAACCAGTGTAGCTACCTATCCTTGGATGCATGACCAGCGTAGCCAAGTCATCCGCTGCAAGCTTATAAAAATTTGTCTTTGAAGCTCTTATTGTGTTTTTTTATCGTTGTATATACACTCCTACAAGCATTTTACTTTTCAATCAGGTCTGTCCACTTTTGGAGATTCTGCATTTTTCTATACCTTTTTTTTAAAGCATATACATGGTGCAACATGTACATAAGGAGTTTTTCCTCTTGAGCTAGTAGACTATCCCTCTTTTGAAGCATTATTGCAACCCCACAGTATCCTGTCTTTAGACCTCAACATCGCTAGACCAGGTTGAGACACACTTCCTTCCCTAGAGGAAGACCAGAGGTTCTGCCTAGATGTACTACCCTCGTATGCTACCCCAAGCCAAAAGATTCTGCCTCCTCACTAGCTCATCCATGAAGAGCTACATGTAGAGTGCTTGTCCAAGATAAACCACAGTCTGAAAGAATCATGTGTGTGTTTTTAAATGTTTTACTTAGACTAATCAAGAAGACATGTGAACATAGTCTTATGGACTCAAAGAATTAAGTCACTAGGACCTAAAAAGTCTTAACTCCATTTCTTATAAGGTTCCTCTGAAAGTAAGTGGATTAAGGCCCAACTAAGCTCCATTCTTCAATTTTATTCCAGACTTAGTTTAAATGTCAATACTATCCTGGAAAATGCACATGTACAATGCAAAGAAAGCATTTTTAAAAAAAATGATGTAGAACATTTTTTAACAATTTACTAATTTTGAACTTTTTATGGATTTTTTTGGAGAAAATGCACATGTAAAAAAGAGGTTTTTTTTCGAATTATGCAAGTTTTATAGATTTTTGATTTTGTAGTTTTTTTCAAAAAGGAAAAAGAGTTAGTAAAATATATACAAGTATATACAAGATTTTTTTTCTCTTTTTTTTCCTTTTTTTTATGTGCTTTTTTTTGTTTTTTTGTGTGTTGTTGTTTTTGTTTTTGTTTGTTTTTGTTGCTTTTCTTTGGTTTTTTATTTGTTTGTTTTTGTTGCTTTTTTTGTTGCTTTTTTTGTTTTGTTTTTTTTTGTTTTTGGTTATTTTACACACGTGGATTTTACAAAATTATATACATATCTCCTCAAATAAACCTATTTAAAAGCACGAGTTATGTCTAAAGTATATATACAATATATACGACACCCCCTATACTTCGCTCGAAATATGCCCTCATAGTGATCAGAGAGCGACAAAGGAAGACATAACTCGTGCTAAGTATAGAAAAGTGAAAAGACTCCTATGCTACAATGATTCAAAGAAAAGATAAAAAGAAGAGAAGTTGGTGATTTCCCCTATACTTAGGATCAAGTAATCCTAAGTATAGTAGACTATACAAAAGGGGAAAACCGATGGAGAGAATGTACGAACTCAAAAATAAAAAGATGATATGAACAACATCACCCCCTATACTTTGGGTAGAGTATCCCTAAGTATATGCAACAACAAGAGTGATGAACAAGACGAATATGAACAACACAAATCATTCACCCCCCTATACTTAGGATAAAGCACATCCTAAGTATAGCATATATACACACACGGAAAAGGGGTGAATGATAAAACGGGAGAAGAAAGAGTGAAACAAAAGGATATACAAGAGGAGTGGATGTACAAAGGTTAAGAAGGTCGAAAACAAACCTTCTTGCGGGACCGCTGAGGTATGGATTTGATAAGGTGTAGGTCGATATTGGGGTTATCATTAGATAAGAATTGATCAGGATCGACCAAGAATGTATCCTCAGCGGTTTCAGATTGTGCAGGCCTAAACCGATTATTGGAAGTAGTGTGGTCATATCCTGCCTGGGAAGTCTCGCAAACATCAAAGTAAAATGGCTCAAAATCATTATCAGAAAAAGTAGGATCAATTTCAGCCTGGCGAGCCTCTATCGGATCATCATCTTTATCAAAAGGCCCAAATTCCTTTATAAAAGCAATCAAATCAAATTTGGCCTGATCAGTCTCGTCTAACTCATGGTGAATATGAATGAACTCATTAGTGAAAGTAGTCAAATCATGTATGTCATGTCTAGTCTCAGAGTCTGCCTTCCGCTTTAGGGTGTCTATTGTGTAAATCCCACAGATGTCATCAATGCATCGCCACATACTAGAAGGAAGAACTCCAAGGTCTATGCTTTCCGAGTCTTCCTCCTTAAAGAAGAATTCTTGGGTTTCCTTATCATCCAACATAAAACAAGAATATCTGATATTATCATCGAGGTCAAATTCCTTGGGGTTGGCTATTACAGGCATGCTCTCATGGGATGCTGGCCTCTGATTAGTAGTGGGTGTAGTGATCAACACATCGTTCCCTACATCAGAACGAAAGTGAATCTCTCCTGAACCATAATCAATAACGGCTCCTGTAGAGGCGAGTAGGGATGTCAATCTGGGTCTACCCATTGGGTACCCGGCCTGAACCCGCCCCATTTAAGGACCCGAAACCCATCCCATTTACTTTTGGACGGGTTTGGGTTTTGAATTGGCTACCCATGCGGGTATGGGTATGGGTTTGGGATTTTCTTGTGGGTACCCGAACCCGAACCCGCCCTAAACCCGAATAAAATATATATAAGGATAGATGTATATGTTGCATTTTAATCAAACTAGCCCTAAATACATTTCATATCTAATATGTATCGGTTTACATGTATAAATTTCCAACTCAACTTTCTCCTCCCCGTCCATTTATTCATATTCAACTAACTTTTTATATCTTTAATAAATAAAAACTATCAACACAAAAGAGTTAAATACTTATCATATATAAACCTTTAATATTCTCTATATATTGCATATTTTTATGAATCATCATATTACACGATCTCACTCTATTTCGTCTATCTATGAAAATCTTGTATACATTTAGAAACAACTTAAGAGTTACCATCTCGAATATATGGGTACCCATTGGGTACACGGGTATCCAATGGGTATATGGGTACCCGCTAGAAATTACCCATTTGATAAATGGGCGGGTATGGGTAGTGATATTATAAATGGGTATGGGTTTGGGAATAGTAATACCCGCCCCAAACCCGACCCACTGACATCCCTAGAAGCGAGGAAAGGCCGTCACAGGATGATTGGAGGGTGCTCCATAGGGGTGGAGGTCTTTATGGGCAATACAACAAAATTCGAAGTGAAATTCATGCCCTGAATAAGAATTACGACGTTTTTTAGAATACCCTTCTGCCTCTTACTAGATCCATCAGCAAATTGAACTATCATCCTCATTTTCTTGAGAGGCCCAAGATGAAGAGATTGTACCATAGAGAAGGTTATTATATTGATTGATGAACCGTCGTCTAGGAGAGTGTTATCACAAGATTAATCAGATATGATGCAACTCACAAGAGGTATGGTAGTGTTCCCTTTCTTAAAATGTGGACGGTGGAGATGTCGTAGGCAGTGTCCATGGTCAAGATGTGACGCTCAGATCTTCTTATTCATTTTCTGTTCTTGTGTTGAGGAGTAGATAAATCTGTCATGGCATGTTGAAGTGGGGCTTTAATGATCTCATGAAGGGTGGCCACCACTTCAGGTTCAGTCAACATTTTTCGAATTTTTGGACCTCCTCCATACAAGGGAGGAGATCAGAATCAACATATACATGAGGATTGCCAAGAGTAGTCTGTATAATGGAATCCTCGGGGTCAAGGTCGGGTCATGTGGTGGATATATGTGTGGGTAAATGATCAGGCACTTGGTCATCTCCTTAAAAAATGAATCAATAATGTGTCTCCCGGAATCTTTTTGGATTTTTAAAATTTTCTCATTTTTTGTATTTTGGGTGATTGTAAGCTTTCATGATTATCCTCAAATGAATTCATATCCTCAAATACTGGAGCAGTGTTTGGCTCGTATTTATATTAAATAGATTGCTAATCCTTGAATTTATATGATCCATCATCTGGTTCAGTGTCTCAAGTATGGAAATAATAAAAGGTGACTCCAAAATCCCAGGATCGAGTGGGTTGAATGAGGGTGTGTAAAAATCATCGTTTGATTCCTGAAATAATGGGTTAGGTGGATATGCACAAAAATTAGGAGGAAAGTCCTCTTGGAAAAGGGAAGGTGGATCGTCTAGAGAGCATGAGGTATCCGCGAAGATCAGATTAAAATAACTCCAGTCGGCCATCTCCGAAACAAAAGACGGGATTGGGAGAGCACAAGGGTCAAGTCAAAAGATATGGAGAAAAGGGCGCAAATGCACAGAAGGATAGAGTATACACACAAGCAATCAAACACAATACAAACCCCCAGTTCACCAACTCAACTCAATGTGAAGATCGTGAAGGTTTGGTCAATTATCTTGTCAATTTTAGAGTTTGGTGAGAATACAATCTATCAGAGCGGTTAAAGCTATTAGGAACCCAATGCTCTCGGGAGACTGGCCCAATCCTAAAGTTAGATCTTTCCCAGCCAGTATGAATTGCAGACGGTTTACCGGCTACCCGATCAGATCAATTTGTTAAGGACGTCACTGTCCGCTTTACCAGCTACCGGAGAGATCCTCACTGGAGAACGACTAACCCAAGATAGTAGTTTGAAAAGAGTTCGGGCGTGTTTCTATCCTAGTGTACGGGTCGCTCTCCCGCTCAAGCAAACCAAACAATGAGGGGGTTACTCTCCCCAAAACAATGATTTTTCCTTGTATTTTTTAGGGTCGATTTTTCTTTAGCAGTCCTGTATTTTAGCCAGTTGTCACATGGTTAAAATATTTTCAAAGAATCGCCTACCGAGTGTCCAATTTTCTATTTAACTTATGTGCGTGAAAACAAGGATGGAGATCGAAAATGCCAATGCGCGATTAAAAATAATGATGCATGTAGGGGTTAGAGATGCGTACCTTGTCTCCAACACTCTACATGCAAGTGCTCCGTGCAGAAATAAAATAAACTATCCTATATAATGCAAGTGAACCGTCCTAGATGATAGCTTCTTTTAATGGGCAAGAACAAGTTAATTTGACTACGTCCAAATTAAGCTCTACTCTATAGTTACATAAATTCTTGTTTGTGGTATTTGGACCTAATTAATTACCTGGCTCAAGCAAATTAATTAAAACAATCAAGGGGTAGCTCACGAAATCTGCATGAAATAAAGAAAATTAAAGTCGATGAAAACAAAAACGGTGAGGTCCCCCAAGTGCACCAGCACTTAGCGAAATAGACATCGCAATTAATGAATGTCCGTTTACAAGAGTTCAAATGCTAGAAAATCTCTCTCTCTCTCTCTTTCCATGTCCTTCAATTCTTCTTCTCCTCTTCTCACGCTATCTTGTGTCTTGGTGATGAATCAATCCGCCTGCATGTCGCCTAGGTGCTTCGGCTCTCTTAGGATCACCTCCTTCGCTCCGCGGGCCCTTGCAAGAAAAAGAAGAGAGAATGTGTAAGAAACACAATTATCAAATATGAGAAAGAAAACAAAATGAAATGAATGCAATGGATATAAACAATGAAGTGAATGACAAAATGTAAACAGATATGTACAACAAAGAACAGCAGGTTAAAAGAGAAACCTAACTACCCCCCCCCCCCCTGCCTCCCAAGCAACGATGCCATTTTGTCGTGCTATAGGCTCTTCGAGGATAGATAAATATTGATATAGTTGTCATTGCTATCCCCAAAAATCCCGCGACTAACAAACACATTTTTTTGTTCTCTCACTGCAAAATAATTACAAAGAATAAAGTGAGGGAGAGAAATTTTTGCTACTTATTTACATGTATAGCGGACAGGATCGAACTCAGGGAGGCTACAATTCCAGAGGGTTATTCAATTAATAAACAAAAATTCAATTAAAAGAAAAAGGAAATCTCAAAGGCAAATTATCCTTGGTTTTTGTGGAATCTATCTCATTTTTATTTTTTATTTTTAAATTTTCTGATTTTCAATTTTTTAGTGATTTTAACTTTTGCAATTTTTAATTTTCAAATAAAGAATAATATGCACAAGATAAGAAATACACACACCAACTCTTTTTGTAATTTTTAGTTATAAACAAATGCTCAGAAAAATCAAGAGAAAATATTTTTGTGTTTTAAAGATTTTTAAACATTTTTAGGAATTTTTGTAGAATTTTCAGATGTTTTTGTATTTTTATAAAAATCAAACAGTGACAAAAATTAGAAACATTGCACAACATAGAGTAATTCGCAACCTAAAAATACTTTAATATGCAAAACTCCTGGCAATTATTTATGATAACATAGGGAAAAATATCTACAAAAAGGGACTACAATCAAGATTTTTGGATTTTTGTAGGATTTTTTAGGATAAGATTTTTAGTATTTTTCAAGTTTTTTGGATTTTACAAATAGTTGATGCATAAAATTTGGATAGAAATTAAAATACAATGAAATACAGTTACCCTGATTTTTTTTAGAATTTTTGGAGTAATATTCAAATTATTTGAATTTTTGAATTTCTGAAAGACAAAAAGACACTGTTTTATTTTTAAAAAATATCAAATGATAATAAAATTTGATGAAAATTTTATACAATGATAAAAACTACAGTAGGAACATACACAAAGTTTTTGAAAATTTCTAGACCATGAAAAGCATTTACTCCATAAAAAAGAGCATGCAATTAAAGTTCTGGAAGCACAGGGGCTAAAAAGTAAATATCGAAAGTTTTTTGTCAAAATGTAACAAGAAATAATCAGAGGAAGAAAAATGTAAATTACCAACTAAACATGTGCCACAGACATGACCCTTTGGAGCATAGGGGCGTTTTTGCAATCTTAAAGAGATCGAAGGACTTCAGGGAAGATTTTCTAAATTTCTTTTTCTTCTTTTTTTTCAAAACCCCAAGCTAGGGATCTTTGGCCCTTAATTCTCAAAAAGGGGAAAGGGGAAGTGCCGCCACCACGCGACTTGGCAGATCTGGCGTGGCGGAGGAGGTGAAGCTCGTGCAGCGGGGCAGCGCAAGAGGCACCGACGGATGGGGTGGCGATGCTGCCGGTTGTGGTCGAAGGGCTGGCGGATCTGGGATTTCGCAACGGGAGTGGTCCGCCCAGCGCGGGTGGTTGGCCTGGAGGTCGTCGCCCGCAGCGGAGGGTTGGGTCGGTGGAGCTCGTGCGCGGGGTGGCGGTTGAAAGCCACCGCGGGCAGAAGGGCAGTGGCGACGTTTCCACGGTGAATGGTGGGGGTTTCGCCCAACGTAGAAAGAGCAAAGGGAGGAGATCTTTGACGTGCGGAGGTCGGTGTTGGTGGCGGGTCGTCACGTAGGCGGAGAAGATCTGCTTTAGGCGGAGGAGCGGGCGACGCTGCCTCCTGGAGCGCGGGGTGGTCGGTAGGCGACGATGGGAGGTTTAGGGCTTCTGCAGGAGGAGCGTGACCTGCTTCATTTTTTTAATTTTTTTGTTTAATATATATTTTTTATGTACTGTAATCAGAACTGAAAAGATTTTTTTATTTTTATTCGATATGGAAAATGTAAATAGAAGCAAATTTTTTTATTTAGTTTTTTTATTTTTTTAGATGATCCCGCAAAACAAATGTTAGAGAGCAAGAAAACAAATATAATTATTTTTTTTATTTTTTTATATACTTTTTATTTATCAACAAATTAGGAAGCGATCATGATGACTCGGTCCCAAATCAAATCATACATTAGATGTGAATGAATGTGGTTCTGTGGAAGATGGCCGATGGAATCGGATCTCCGACCACCGTGCGTGGTCGGAGGTGAGCGATCGTGCGTGGTAGAAAAGAACGTGTAGAGGTAGAGAAAGTGATAAGAAAAACCGAGTTGGTGGCGATCAAATCGTGTTGGATTTTAAGATCTAAATAAAAAATGACGGTGAAATAAAGATGCAACAGATTAAACTAAGGTTAATCTAGAATTAAAATATGAAGAAAATTGATGGATCTCACTTTAAGAGGGGAAAAGACCTTGATCACCTCGACGAAGGTCGACGCGCTGTCATTGAATGGCTCGGAAGCTAGGCACCCTTCTACTACAAGAAGACTCTCGGAGATCGGGCTCCTCTCACCAAAGATTGGTCGAGTTGGAAAGATGGAGAAGGAGCCATATAAATAGAAAAGATAGAGAATGAAATTTGAATTTTTGAATTTTTGGTAGAAGAGATAAGAGAGATGAAAATTAAAATGAGATAAAGATAAAGAGAGATAAAAATATTTACAAAAATTAACTAATTTTTTTGTATTTTCATCACTTTATTTATTTGAATAAAAAATTGTTATTTTTTATTTTTTATGGTGGTTAAATAAGAATAGCAACTATATACATATACTATATAAATATGACATTATATACATTGGTAAATGAGCAAATTAGTTTTTTTTTAATTTTTAAAATTTTTATTTTAAATAATTTGTAAAAATATTTTAAAATATATACAAATATAATATGTACAAAATACATGGGAAAATTGCACAAACCACCCCTAGAAAACCAACTTTCTACTCGTAACTCAAAAAAATATGAAATCACGACCATTTTTGAAGATAATTTAGATTAGAATACAATGGAAGTGAGTTTGGTTCAATTTGAGTTCATATGGAGCCGGAATTGGTCTTTCAATTATCTCTTAGTGGCTCTTTCCAAGTGTGGTTGCTTTTATTTTGTTCATGATTTAATTTTGTAATTATTTTTATTATTTAGAACATATTTTTACTTATAATTTGGCTATGAAAGTTATTTGATTTAAGGTCAATAAAATAGTGTAGTATACAAATATACATTGCACGCAGTTTTTTTGGATTTTCTAAATTAAAGACCTATCTCCCCCTACTTTATTCATGGTCAATCAAGTCAAGTCTTGACCTTCTCTCGGGGTTCGGGTCAACCTGTATCTATTACACATATACAGTCTTCCTTTTTTCTTTATTTTTTCCTTTCTTTCTTTATTTATTTTAGGTTAAAATAGTAAGAAGTGTACAATATTTACACACAAATGCAAGTTAGAAAGAATATGGAGTTAGAGTTATATACATGTGTTTTATAAGGGATTTTAAGCTAAAATAAATGAATAAAGATGACAAATTGCAGATTCATCACTAGGTTCTGATCTAACGACGAGCTTCAAAACTGGCGATGGAGCTCATTCCAATGACTGCTGCTTTACACGAAGAACAAGGAAGAAGGTCACCTCCCCCGACTTCGATTCCTCGATTCCTCCTTCTCCGAGATCCTAAGATGCTGCAAGGTTTTCGATAGATCATTGGAGGTGTTTCGTAGTAGGTGATGTCCTCAAATGGGTCTAGGACTCATTGATAGATCCCTGGAGCTAGGATTTGGTGCTCGGCTTTTATTGGATTCGGGACTCATCGATAGAACCTTATTGGGAAACATGTTTGAAACACAACAACCTCTGAGATCCACAACAGTCATACTCAAGTCTCCTAATAGCCAGGTCAGAATAAGTTAACTCGTATGAAAACCCTATGACTATGAATCTATTTGGGAAATTGTGTGTGATAGGTAGCTTTCATCGGTTGAAGTACTAAAAGGCAGTCTTCTCAACATGGTGACCCTAATTCCCCAATCCAACAACTCTTTCCTCGAGAAGCAAGGTATACCCTTCTAAGTTCAAGTACAACTAGCTTAAGAAGTGGAGGTGGAGAGAAGAATGGATGGTAGCCAGTGTAGCTACCTATCATAGGATGCTCGATTAGTGTAGCAAAGTCATCCGACTGCAGGATCACAAATATATGACTTTGAAGCTCAAGCTTGCTTATTTGACTATACAAATATATACACTCTATTAGATATTTTATTTTCAATCAATCTCCACTTTTTTGGAGTTTTTTATTTTTCCATTTTTTGAATACTATATACAATAATGTTTACATATGCACTTTTTCTTCTTGAGCTAGTAGACTATCCTTCTTTTGAAGCACTACTGCAACCCACAACTCCTGTCTTTAGATCTCTTTGCCACTGGATCAAGTTGGGGTAAAATGGACATAGATGTGTGACTTCTGATGTTTCCATTGGCTTGTGTCTCATGTCAGTAACTCCGACCCTCTACCAATTCAACTAAGGTGAGCAAAGTGAAAGGTGCATGTATGCAAGCTAGGTCATTATCAACAAGAGTCGTCCATGTGCTCCAAATATTCTACTTAGGTAGCCAAGATGAGACTGAACTAAGTCTCATGATCCCAAAGAATTAAGTCTTGCAGTACTGAAGTACCTCAATTCCAGTTCCTGTAAGGTTCTTGAGATTAAGTAGTTTTAAGGTTCAACCAAGCTCAAATCTTCGAATTTTACTTAAACTAGTGCAATTATCAAATTCAATACGAAAAATGCAAATGCTATGCACAATGCATAAATATGTTTGTGATGCAATTTTCAAATTTTGAACTCTTTTTTGAGTTTTGAAGAGGTTTACCAATTTTTATGCAAATTTTGAATAGATTTTGCAATTTTTTTTGGATTTTTAATTTTTGCGAATTTTTAGTGATTTTTAAAAACAAAAAGATTTTTAAAACAAATGGAATTTGTATAGATATTTACACAAGAGTGCATCTTATATTTACAAGAATTGGATTTTTAAGAGTTTACATGTTTATACAAGGTTTATAAAGGATTACTATTATGTTCCCAATTCTCAAAATATTTCGAAAAGACTTCTAGAAATATTATGAAAAAAATATTTTGCAAATTATTTTGATAAATAATTTTTACAAATATTTTTCAATTTTTGAAAATTATTTTGCAAATATTTTTCAAATAATATAGATAGATTTTTCAAAATATTTTTGCAACCATTTCTTAAACCATTTACAAATAGATTTTCAGGAGAATGATAGATAGGGGTGGCGGTCTCCATGGGCAATATAAAAAAATCAACAGCGAAGCTCATGCCCTGAATCTGAATGACAACATTTTCTAGAATATCCTTCAGCCTCTTTATTGATTCTTCAGCAAACTAGGAAACCATCCTCATCTTCTTGAGAGGCCCTAAATGAAGAGATTGTACCAATGAGATGGGTATTATATTAAACAAAGAACCACCATCAAGGAGAGTGTGATCACAAGAATAGTTAGAAACGATGTATCTCACAAGACGTGTAATAGTGTTCCCTTTCCTAATGTGTGGATGGAGAGTGATGGTCTAGGCAGTGGCCATGGTCAAAATGTGTTCCTTTGATATGCTCCTTCAGTTCCTTTTCTTGGGTTTAGGACCAGATAATTGTGTTATAGCATGGCAAAGTGGAGCCTCAATAGTATCATGAATAGATGCCACCACTTTAAGATTTTGGATCTCCTCCATATAAGGGGGGAGATCAGAATCATCAAATATACAAGGATGACTAAGAGAAGCCTATATAGTGTCATCGTTGGTCTCAAAGTTGGGAACTGGATTGATGTGTGTGTGAGTATAGGATTTGGAAGTGGTACCCTCTCCTCACAAACTGACTTGACTGTGTGTCTTCTGAAAACTGTTTGTGTTTTTAGGATTTTCTTATTTTTTAGTATTTTGGGCCATTGCAATCTCTTATGGTGTCCTCAAGTGAATCCATAAAATCAGATGGTGAAGCAACGTTATGGCTCTTATTTAGGCTAGTAAGGTCATCATACCTCTAACTCATTTACTCCATTAACTGGTTCATGTACTCAAGTGAGGTACCCAAAAGAGGTGTCTCCAACAACTCAGTATCAAGTGTGTGAGATGGTGTCAAATGTGAGTATAGTGGTGGTAAAACTCAAAATTTGATGCCTGAAATAATGGTTTAGGTGGATATGTACAAAATAATAATTAGGAGCAAAGTCCTCCTGGAAAAATGGAGGTGGACTGGTTGGAGGGTACGGGGGATCCGCAAAGTCTGGATCAAAATCTCTCTAGTCACCCATCTCTGAAATAAAAGAAGGAATCATAAGAACACGATAGTTAAATAAAGATATGCAAGAAAAAGGTGCAAATATGCAGAGAAGACTGAGTATGCAAACAAACAAACAAACAACTATACACAAAACAAACGACTCAATTCACCAACTCAACACATTAATGACTGATTAATTTTAGAATGCCCTAGTTAATCGTGCAAAATTGTTGTTGTAGCCAAGCAATCTGGATCGATCAAAAATTAACCACACGAATCGATGAATTAATGAATTAGTTAATGTGTGGTTTACCTTGACAAGCCCCAGGGTTGACTCAAGGAGGCAAAGGAACAACTTCGGATCTACTCAAACGAATTAGCTCACGGTTTTCCAAGGAGAATGAACTAAGTTATCACGAAAATAAGCAACTTAGCCAAATTAATTTTAATGTATACAAATTAGCGAAGTTATATTTTTCCTGGATACATAATCCAATGATAAATGCAAAATGTATTTTTTTTGGAATTTTTGGGTTTAAAATGCAACAATGAAAAATACAAACTTTTAGGATTTTTTATACAATTTTTCGTGCAAATAAAATGCAAAAATTAGGATTTTTTTATTGGAACTTACAAATGATGAAATGAATATATACCGTATTTTTGAATTTTTCAAGAATATATTATATTTTTATGAAATTTTTAACTAAAACAGAGTTAATGTGAGTATTTAATTTCTAATAAATCTACAAAATCAAATTATTTAGAGAGCAAATTATATCAAAATGATATTTTAATGAGAAATCAAGAAGAGTTGAAATTTCATAAAAATACTATTTTTATGATTTAATTAAAAATCAATTACATAATTCGTTCAACAATTAATTTTGGGCAAAAGACATATCCATTTTTGATTAAATTTGGAAAGTAATTAAAGCATATTCATACGGATCATCTCTAATTGTATTTACAGATTTTAGAGCAAGGAATAATTATGAATTTCAGAGCATAAATGGGCAAAATATCATTGAATTTCAAACTTTTATTTTTAGTAAATTATCTAATGCTCACAAAAATCCAAATAAATAGACATTGATAGAGAAATAAATGATCTTCAACATGCTGATTTTGATTAAACTAAATGATGCAATCTCGAGGTCCAAATTACAATATGAATAGAGGGGTGTTTTTGTAATACAGAAAATGAAATTGAACGAACTTAAACAAGCACAGGGAAACATTTGAAATTAAAGAAATACAAAGGAAAGACACTAAAATTTTCACAAAAAAATTAAAGAAATAAAATAATATGACCTTTTAAGAACTGGAACCCACTAGGGCATGAGGGCTCGTGGGCAAGATCTTGGAGGAACGGTGGAGGCGGGCACAAGGCGACGGTGGAGGTGTAGGGGCCGCGCAGCCGGGCGGAGCTATTGGCGTGACTAGAGTGTCGCGGTGGTGTGGGGGGTGCGGGGAGGCTGCATGCCGGGAGAGGCAACGAACTGAGCACGCACGATGGCGGGCGCTTCTGCTCCTAACGGGTGCATCAATTGGAAGATGGGCAGTTAGTTATGGCGTCTTGTGAGGAGCGTGTGGCTGGCTCGAAGGCGTGCATAGGGGGTGCAGGTGGTTGCTTAAGGACAACTTGGAACAATGTCTAGAGAGGTAGGTGGTTGTGGCTGGGGCGCGGCAGCGCATGTGGGCTAGTGGGCGGGGTGCGCAACTGGGATGAGGGTCGCACGACGGCCGCAGGGGCAGAGCAGGGGCATGACGATCTGGAGTGCACCTGCTGCTTTTTTATTTTGTTGTATTTTGATTATATTTATCTTTTTTGAATTTTTTAAAACAAAAGTAGTCATTAATAAAAAAAATATGAAGGAGTTGGTGGAGAAATGGGAGGATGATTATGGTGGTGGTAATGTTGTGATGGTGATGAAAATGCAATGAAGATGTTTATGTATGAATAAAAAATAACTATGAGTGGTGTTTATGAAATGATTTGGTGATGAATCAATAATGGAAAAAATTTTTAGATAAAATAAAATGAGAAGATGAGGATAGAAGATTTACCTGTGATTCGACGGAATTTGGAGGAGCTAATGCTACAACTCCAATCATGTCCTCGAGCGGCGGGGCGGATGCGCCGCGAAGCTGAGTGAGCTTGATAGGATGCTTGCGATACAACAATGGGGGTACTACAAATATCGCCTTTGAGGTTGTCATCGTTCAACTTGCATGCTTCAACTGTCACCTCAAGGTTAATGGTGCTCGACCTCTCTTCTCTTGAAATGGTGGATGATGAAAAATGAAGTGGAGAAGTGAATAAAAAGGGGGAGGGGGAAGTTAGGAAAGAGGTGGAGAAATATGTAGAAGATGAGGGGTGAATGGGGAGGTGGTGGCTTGGGTGGGAAGTTGTAGTAGAGAAGAAGCAAGATGTGAAAAAAAATAAATGAAGTAAAATAAGTAGGCTACTAAAAATAATTAAGAGAAAAGGAAATAAAATTAAAAGAATATGTAAACATTAAAATTTTAAAAATAAATGAATAATAAATAAATGATTAAAATAAAATAAATTACGAAAATAATATAAAATGAGGTGGCACGTGGCAGCTCCAGGAGGTGCCACGTGTCGCTCCTCAAAAATTCAAAAATTAAATATAAATAAAAAATAAAAAAGAAATAATAAAAGTGGTCAAATCAAAAAGGTGGTTAACACAAAAGTTGCTCATCTTGACGAGATCTACAACTTTCGAAAGGACCGAAAATGAAAAGAAGCCAGATGTACAAAGTGTGTATTTTAGGGTACCAAATAGGTATAAAATACCGCATTTTTTTTTTCTATATATTTTTTTATCATTTTTAAATAAGGAAAATAAAAATAGAGAAAATATGAAAGGAATATTTACAACTTAATCTATTTTGGATTTTTAATAAATAAAAAAATAAAAATATAAAATAAAGGGCAGTTTGGTCAATATATACAATATGCAATAGGGACCCAAAACCTAACTTTCACATATGAATTCCGATTTTTATGAAATTGCTCTCATTTTAAGGTCTTTGAATATATATTACTTTAAAGTAAGTAAACCTAAATCGGACATTGTTAAAGAGAGATATGCAAATTTTCATCCATTTGTCTGAGAATTTGGTTTTAGGTCTATTTGTCAATATTTCAAGTTAGTAATTTTTTATACTTTTTCCTTTATTAGTGTTAGTAATATATACAATATGGAGTTGGTTTTTTTGAATTTGGAATTAGTGTAAAATAGGTAAAAATAGGTGTAGTTAGCTAATCTACATGTGAATATGTACAAGTGAATTTGGCTCCTTATTTAATGCAAATATGCATGCTGAAATACAAACATTAATTCTAAATGCATGAATGCGAATAATACACAATAAAGGAAGATATGCATCTAATTAGTGGGGGACAAAGCTCTATTTTCTTCTTTTAGAGTGATGAATCACAGATTCATCAACCCCATATACTTAAACCTTGCTTGTTACTGAACAACTAAATTGGAATGCAAAAGTAAAATGTTTTTGGGTTCCATACCAGGTCATGAATAAAAGGTGAAAATGGATCTTGACTAGACCTTTGGATTAATAATGTGGTGGAACCTTATTGGGATCTGAATTTAAGACCTAACAACCTTTAAGTCCACAAGTGTATATTCAAATCGCCTCAATAGTAACAAATCTTCATACGTAAATTCTGATGACTATGAATATTACTTGTATTGTGTAAGTGAAATATATCTCTCCACATCAGAAATGGCGAAGAACCAGCTTCTTCTAACAAGGTAACTCTAATTCCCTGGTCTAGCAACTCTTTCCTCAAGAAGCGAGTGACGAACACTGATTTCACCCTCTAAAAAGTGTGGAATTAACATTCTAATGTCATTGCAGTCAGGAGAAATCAGATCGATCAAAAACCACTCCGATTCATTTGCCAATTAAATGCAAGCAGTCGAATTTATTTACTTGGGCAAGCCCAAGGTCGAACTTAAAGACAAGAGCCTCTTACGCACTTATTCGGACTCCTAATATGCGGATTAAGTAATGAATTTAAAACTAACAGGCCAATGCACAAAATAACATGATGCGGATGAGGTAGACTGATGCAGATTATTTGATTTTTATCATGCAAAGTGATGCAAATAAAGAAATAATACAAACAAGCCCTGTATATATGAAATAAATGAGCAACAAAAGCGTAGTCAATTTCAGGCCATGTGATGAAGCAAACTTAATTGATAAATCACTCAATGGTATTAAAAGTCATTTAAATAGATGACACTTCGTAATTAAATTTTATCATTTGAATCTATGTGTCAAATCGGGAAAGAAATCATGTCATTAGATAGAGAACAAAATAAGCTTCGAATCGAAAATGAAATAAACTAAAACGGAGGTCAGATGCTTAATATATTCACAAAAGAGTCTAGGGGCTTAACCACATAGAAAACATGAAAAATAAATAGGAAAACATTACAAACCCGGAGGGAGTCAGATGCAATTACCCCCAGGCATGCATGCTCTTCATGTGCTCGGAGGACCTAAATGTAAATTGGAGAAGTCAACAAGGCATTCCTACAATTTGCCCATCCCTCACGTGACCAAGGCACAAGAGGCTAAGCTCGGATGGAGGCGCAAGCTCGGGATGAGGCTCGGGAGGCTCGGCAGATGCTTGGGCCATATGATGATAAATGGTGCTTTGGCTTGGCTCAGGTGATCCGAGTATGGAGGCTGGAAGTGGAGCTTCGGGGTAGACACGTGGCCCATGTAAACTGTCCGATCGTGAGGACGTCGCCGTCGCCTCCTGCAGCGAACTTGGCGGGTCTTCGTCGAAGGGCCAAAAGCTTTGCCCAACTGTGGCCAGACGTTAGAAGCTCGGTGGAGTGTCCTAAGGTGTCGGCGATGAAGCTCCGATGTCTAGGATCAACCAGGGCAATCTGGATCATAGAAGCGGCGTGAGATCATCAGAGATGAAGCGCTTGAAATCCGCTTTGGCGAAGGCTTCGACCAATGAAGCAGGACCTGCAATCGTTAGTAAATTGCCAAAGCGTGTGTGTGCGGGGCAAACTCAATGGATTGGGGTTCCATGCGAGCGGAGGAGGGGAGGAACCAGAGCTTCTTCTCTGGCGAACTGGAGAGTAGGTGAAGCAGAGGTTGTCATGTCCTTGAGAAGAAGAAGAGACGAACAGAGGTATGCGTGAGGATGGCAAAAGTGTGGTAAAACTCATGCAATGGTCGATTAATGGTGGAAGTGCGTGCATGAATCTAATTAAATAGGAGAAACACAATGAAAAAGCATAAGGGACTTATTTGGAGATCTAGGGGATGCGACGGACTGGGATGAGCTCTACGGAGTGCTCCGGTTATCGCTGGACTCCAGCAGTCCCTCAGAGCAACTTGTCGGTGTTCTACGGCCAGAGGCAAGGCCTACCATAGCCAGGGGTCGACAACAGGGCCTTAGGTCATCTTCGCTACCTCATTCGACCTCCCCATGTCACAGGGAGACGGAGAGGAGTTGGGACAAGGCCCATGTACAGTTGGACGAGGCTGATTTTTGGGCGGTCACGACATATTTAAATGGGGAGGTTTGAGGTTCCGGTTGTGGATGACGTGTGTTGTGAGTGGGTTATGGAGTGAGAGGGAGAGGTACGTGAGGCGTTATAAGGTCCGTGAGTGTCATGGAGGATAGGATTTGGACATTGTGTGGTTAGCAAGTAGAGAAAGTGGTCGTCATGGTTGGGAAATTTAGAAGGGGGTGACGGGATGACGAGGAGAACATGGGAGAGTGGGAAGTTGAAGACAAATTATCGACCATTAGATCTTGCGATCCAATGGTCGAGATGAAGGTGCTTAGGAGCGGACCTGATATAATCGATCAGGGTGCATCCAAGGGCCGACGGCCGAAGTACATGGCACCATTAGATTAATTATTTAACGGACAAGGAACAAGCGGAAGCAGACATGCGAGATGCGATCTGGAAGGCGAATCGGAGGGTGGAGGATGGAAGCGGGATGAACGGTGGAGATTTGAAGCTCCAGGAGGGAATCGAATGACTGGGCGCTAAGGGCACATGGCCCGTAGAGAAGTGGGTCGCGTGACTCAACCAGAAGGAGCCACTTGGCCCAGCCAGATTATTCAGAAGAAAAAAATTGAAAAATAAAGATAAAGATATCAAATTTGAAAAAACTCAAAACATGAAAGTTGTAGATCTCGATGATATCTACAAGTTTCATGTTGACTAAAAATGCAAAAGAGGTCAAACAAAGAGGAGAAATATTTTTGTGAGCATTTTTGAAGGTGTAAAACAACTACGATTTTTGCTTTGTCATTTTTTTGTATTTTTAATTTATTTTAAGACCAAGATATCTATAACAATTAGTCTAGTTGTTATTGACATAATTTAAGCAAGGGGTTTTAACATGTAAAAATTAATATGATGAAACCGAGGTTCATCATCCCCCTATACTTAAACCATGCTCGTCCTCGAGCATTTCAAGCATGATTGAGTTGGATTAACCCCTGATTGTGCAATGTGAGTACAAGACCTGATCTGTTCAATAACTTCCGGTTTAGTAGATCCAAAATTTCAGAGATGAACCAAGCTTAAATTAAGAGGCATCTTATTTCTCTAATTTATCAGACTCTCTCTGCATATGTATAAAATAAGGATATGACATTAAGTGTTGACTGCAGTCACAAGAGCCGAGTTGCAACATCACACAAGGTCCCAGTCCAAGAAATTCTCCTAAGGGCCCAATACTCAACACTAAGGAATAAACCAAATTTTGCAATCAATCCATCGTCTCTGTAGCTGTCACACTCAGAAGTGTATATGGAGGGCCAGTTTGATGGAGGGTATAGTATTGTGTCATTTTTTCTCTCCCTCTCATTGGAACGAGGATCCTCTCGAGTGCCTTATCAACTCAACACATTTTTTGTTGTTGATCAGTGTGTCCATCAAGAGAAGTTGGAGTTGTCTGCACTTGTTTTCCTGGGAGTACACCGGGATGTGCCTTTTTGGGTATCTAATATACCTTCTACTTCCAGACTTATAGCATTTACGATGCAGAGCCCTTGTTTTGGTGCAAACCCTACTCTTGGTCCTAAATAGCGGTGGTCCAAGTGAACACTTTGAAATGGTTGGGAGCGCTCACCTTTGGTGGATGTTCTTTGATATTTGAGTTGTGGAGAAGATAACTTTTTTTAACATTTGTATTTCTTTGCATTGTCTAGCTCCACTGCTTTTACCAAGAGTTGGCAAACACCGATCAACATTTTTTTATATTTTATCACACCTTGGCACTTATTAAATGTCAAGAGATTAGTATCAGATTAATGTTCTTATACTGGCTAAAAATGCTGACACTCAGGTTTCATTGAGCCTTTAATGATTTTATCACATCCTCGAGCATCATTAAATACAGTCCAAACTCAAATCCCTCATTCTAGTTCCTAAAGTGAAGTTTCAACTCATCTCATCATAACTACAGTCTTGCAAGTAAGGTGTTGATTATATTCTTAAGGTTAGACTAAGCATGCAATAAAGTAATCAAATATTTCAAATTACGGAAATGTGGGTAATTAAGTTAATGACCCTGATGGCTAAGGCTGGTTAACTTAAAATCTCAAGACCTCGCAAACCAATTGTTCTTGAAAATCACTAATCTTGTGTGAATGTGGAAGTGTCAGAGATTAAACAAACTCCTTCATCAATTTTCATCATTTTTCATTTTTTTTAAAATAATATTTACAAACACAAGTTAGTCTCATTTAAACCCTCTTTTTGAAAAGATCTTGAAAAGATTTTCAAAATAGTGTCATATATATTAAGATTTTTCAATCATTTTTCAAACGATCTTTTAAAATAAGTAAAACCTATTTTTCAAACCATTTTCAAAATATTTTCTTCAAACTATAGCTACATAGCAGAGAAAATTTTTCAAACTTTTGAAAACATTTCATCCAACTTAGTTCAACAAAATTTATACTCTAGCCCAAAAAAAATAATTTTTTTGAAATATTCAAAATAAATCTATGGCTAAAGTACATATATATTGTATATACGGTATACCCCCCTATACTTAACTTTTGCTATGTCCTCATAGCACTAAGTGACACAAAGCCATAGCTCAAGCTAAGATAAAGGAAAGGATACATGAAAGGACACCCCCTATACTTAGGTTAAAATAATCTAAATATCAGAGAGAAGGATAAATGAATCAAGAATTCACGGAGATTCTGGTCCCCTCTATACATAGGCTGAGAATAGCTTAAGTAAAGAGATAAATTAGTAAAGTTGGGGAGACATGAGGAGAACAGAGAGGATAGGATGGATGTACACGTGAATGAGTGAATCTATGGAGATGAATGGAGTATCTAGGGTCTATGGGATTGTGTTGAAAACAATCAAGGCTCAATCAACCAAGCAACACCCTTGATTCACCAACTCACACATGAAACCAACAAATGTTGGTCAATTATCTTTTCATTTTTATTGGTGATAAAAGCAAATTCATTCTAATATATACAAAGCTTAATGATATGTCCAATCAAAATATCCTACGTAAAAAGGGTATTGCTCTCCCAAAAAATTGATTTTATTCCATTTTATTGGTCAACTTGCATTAATAGCCCAAGTTCTTAGCTTTAAGGTTATCACTGATTTAGTGAGAGCATAAATCAATCAAACATCATCTAATTCTCATTCCCAATTTCCTTTTAATCCTAGGTGATCAATCCAGGAAGAGATGTTGAGAAAAAACCAGTGGATATGATAATATCATGATCTATGCTAAAGAAGAAAAACTCACAGTGCCTTTAGCTATCTTCGTGAAAAAAACAAGACTGAATTAAAACCAAAATGCGGAATGTATGCTAGTCGATGAAAATTGCACCTAACATGCTTCTATTAGCAGGGAGAGAACAGATTTAATTTTGGCTAAGTGAAGCGATGTCTATGTGCGTCTCAAATTAATGTGTAACCTTCCAACTCTCAAACACATTATATGAAAGAAAAAATAGCTCGGAGAGATGCGTGCCTAATCCAAAGTCAACTCTCAAGTAAGCGAGCCCCACACAACCACAATTGCCTTCGTTCATTTTACGATATAGAGTCGTCAAACGAAGACCACTATAAAGATGATTATTTACATGAGATGCATCAAAAATGTGAGACATAATTCTCATCATCTTCTCCAATAGTGCTTCTACAACTCCAAGCAGCGGGAGCTCCTGCTCCATGCCTCCTTGATCGCCAAGGGACCCCGCCACAAAAAGCAAACATTAGATATAGATTCGAGAATTATCAACACAATGCAACACACTGCAAGTAAAACAATGCAAGAAAAACAAATGATTCGACTTAAAGGTTAAAAATTACCACTTAGTCAAATAATAAAAATCTAAATAAAATGAAAGACGAGTAGTGTCCCCGGCAACGATGTCATTTTACGAACCCTAATTTCACCCTCTTAAATGTGTGGAATTAACATTCTAATGTCATTGCAGTCAGGCAAAATCGAATAGATCAAAAACCACTTTGATTCATTTGTCAATTAAATGCAAGCGGTCAAATTTTTTACTTGGGCAAGCCCAAGGTCGAACATAGGGACGCGAGCCTCATAAGTACTTATTCCTACTCTTAATATGCATATTAAGTAATGAATTGAAAACTATTAGGTCAACACATAAAATAACATGATGCAGATCATGTAGACAGATGCAGATGCTTTTTATTTGATTTTTATCATGCAAAGTGATGCAAATATAGAAATGGACAAACAAGCCCTATATACATGAAATCAATCAACAATGAAAGTGTAGTCAATTTCAAGCCATGTGATGAAGCAAACTTAATTGATAAATCATTGAATGGCATTAAAAATCATTTAAATAGATGACACATCGTAATTAAAATTTGTCATCCAAATCTACGGTCAAATCTTGAAACAAATCATACCATTAGATAGAGAAAGAAATAAGATTCGAAACGAAATTTAAAACCAACTAAAATGGAGGTCCTATGCTCAAGATTTTCACAAAAGAGTCCAGGTGCATAACTACAAAGAAAACATGAAAATGAAATAGGAAAATATTATAAACAAGTCCCTGGAAGGACTTAAATGTAATTGTTAAACGTTACGAGGCCTTCCCTGTAATTTACCCACATACATGGGCCTAGATTGTAATTATAAAAACCTAGAGGGGTCAGATGCAATTAACCCTAGGCATGCATGCTCTGCACGTGCTCGGAGGACCTGAATCCAAATTGGAGAAGTTGGCGGGGCATTCCTACAATTTGCCCAGCCCTCACGTGACCAAGACACGCGAGGCTAGGCTCGGATGGAGGCACAGGCTGGGGAGGCTCGGCGGAGGCTTGGGCCATGTGGCGATAAATGGAGCTTTGGCTTGGCTCGAGTTACCCGAACCTGGAGGTTGGAAGTGGAGCTTCGGAGCGGACACATGGCCTCTTGTAAACCATCCGATCGTGAGGATCGGACGTCAACTGTACATCATTTTCCTCCTCGTCGTCACCTCCTGCGAAAAACTTGGTGGGACTCCAGTGAAGAGCCAAAAGCTCCGCCTAGTCATGGTCAGACGTTAGAAGCTCGGTGGAGTGTCCTGAGGTGATGGAGATGAAGCTCCAACGTCTGGAATCAACCGGGGCAGTATGGATTGTAGTGGCGTCATGAGATCGCCTAAGATGAAGTGCTTGAAATCTGTCTGACAAAGGCTACGACCAATGAAGAAGGACTTGCAATCGTTTGTAAATAATCGAAGCATCCGTGTGTGGGCAAAGTGAGTGGAGCGGGATTCCATGCGAGCGGAGGAGGGGAGGATCCAGAGCTTCTTCTCTGGTGAACTGGGGAGAATGTGAAGCCGAGGCGGTCAGGTACTGGAGAAAAAGAAGAGGCGAGCGGAGGTATGCGCAAGGATGACAGAAGTGTGGTGAAGCTCATGCGTTGGTCGATTGATGGTATGAGTGCATGCATGAATCTAATTAAATAGGAGAAACACAACAAAAAAGCATAAGGGACTTACCTTGAGATTTGGGCGGATGTAGCGGTCTGGGCCGAGCTCTATGGAGAGATCCGGTTATCGTTGGACTCCGACGGCCCCTCAGAGTTGCTTGCTAGCGTTTTACGGACGGAGGCAAGGCCTACATTGGCCAAGGGTCGATACCGGGGCCTTAGGTCATCTTCGCTACCTCAATCAACCTCCCCCTATCATGGGGAGATGGAGAGGAGCTAGGCCAATTCCCGCATACATGTGGACGAGGCTGATTTTTGGGCGGTCAAGGCATATTTAAAGGGGGAGGTTCGAGTTTCCAATTGTGGATGGCATATGTTGTGAGTGGGGTACGGAGTGAGAGGGAGAGAAACGTGAGGAGTTGAGGTCCGAGAGGGTCATGGAGGATAGGATTTGGACATGGTGTGGTTAGCAAGTGGAAAGGTGGCCATCGTGGTTGGGAAAATTAGAAGGGGGTGACTGGCTGATGACGATAACATGGGAGAGTGAAAGGTTCAAGATAAAATGCCGACCGTTGGATCTCATGATCCAATGGTCGGGGTGAAGGCGCTAAGGAGCGGTACTGATCTAATCGATTAGGGTACATCCAAGGGCCGAGGGTCGAAGCGTGTGGCACCATTGTATCTACTTATCCTACGGACAAGGAAATGGCGGAAGCGGACGTGTGAGATGCGATCTGGAAGGCGAATCAGAGGGTGGAGGATGGAAGCGGGATGAACAACAGAGATTTGAATCTCCAAGAGTGGATCGAATGGTTGGGCGCTGAGGGCGCGTGGTGTGCAAAGAAACATGCCACATGGCTCAACCAAAAGGAGCCACATGGCCCAACTAGATTATTCAGACGTAAAAATCGAAAAAAAAGAGAAGGATACCGAATTTGAAAAAACTGAAAATATGGAAGTTGTAGATCTCGATGAGATCTATCATGTTGACCAAAAACACAAAAGAAGTCACAAATGGAGGAATATTTTTGTGAGCGTTTTTAAAGGTGTAAAAACACTATGATTTTTGCCTTGTCATTTTTTTGTATTTTAATTTATTTTGAGACCAAGATATATACAATAATTAATCTGGTTGTTATTGACAGAATTTAAGAATGGGGTTTTAGTATGTAGAAATTAATTTGATGAAACCGAGGCTCATTAGTGGGGTATTCCCTTCTAAGTTCAAGTGCAACCATCTTAAGAAGTGGGGGTAGAGAAGAGAACGGACTGTGACCAGTGTAGTCACATATCTGTGGAGCTTGATTAGTGTAGCCAAGTCTCCAACTGTAGGCTTCCATGGTATGAGAGAAGCATATGCCTTGCAAATATACATACTCCGACAGGTATTTTATTTTCAAGCAGGTGTGTCTAATTTTTTGGAGTTCTTCTTTTTTTTATGAACTATATACAAGGTGCAATATGTACATCATGAGTTTTTCTTCTTGAGCCAGTAGACTATCCCTCTTTTGAAGCATTATTGCATCCCACAACATCCCATCGTTAGACGTCGATGCCACTAGACTAGGTTGAGATGCAGTACTCTCCCTAGAGGAGGACAAATGTTTCCACCCATATGCTCTCCAAGCCAAAGGATTCTAGCCACCTCATAAATGGAGAGCTATGTGCATGGTGCTTGTCCAAGTTAGGTCACTGTCTAAAAGAATCGTGCGTACGTATGAAATATTCTACTTAGACTAATCAAGATGACATATGATTACGTAGTCAAAGAATTAAGTCGCTTGACCTGAAAATCTTAACTCCAGTTCCTATAAGGTTCCTTTAAAATTAAGTAGGTTGAGGTCAAATCAAATCCGTCCTTGACTTCTATTCATAACTTGGTTCAGAACCCACTAACTTTTCACTTTACATATGCTAGATATGTAGGTGAGATGCAATGTACATGAATGAAGTGTAAGACACCTTTTTTTGAATGCAAAGATGATGTGAAGAGTAAATAAGAAGCCTCTTTTTTTGGTATACCTCTGAAAAGCGAAGAAAGCGAGAGCCGCTAAATAGTGGTCTGACAAGTCAGACTCACTGTCGCTGATGCGACTACTCAAGCCTCCTCGATCTTTAACAATTAACCCACACAATCAATCAAGGAATGAATAACAAGGATTAAAATTTATTATACCCTACTAAAAATGTACAATGGCAAGCAAGTAGGGGTCGAACTCAGGAAGCAAGGGTGTAAAGCATAGATGAAAATCCAAACCTAGGTCTAATAAGCCACTTAGCCAATCTAGATTTTTTTGTGGGTTTTTAATTTTTAAAATTTTTTTATTTAATTTTTAATTTTTAATTTTGTATTTAGATTTTTAATTTTCTGATTTTTATAGTTTTATATTTTATATTTTTTTTTAATTTTCAATATTGGAAAATAAAGATAATGTAATGTGATTTTTGGGGATTTTTCAAGGTGTTTTTGGTATTTTAAAAACTAAAATAAAGGAAAACAGTGGAAAATGTGCTGGCTGTAAGGAAAATGCAATTTAAAATTAGCAAACAGCAATCAAAATTTTTCACACTAACTTTCAAATAAAGAGAATAAAATAGAGAACAAACAGGACTTGAGTTTATATTTTTTGGAGTTTTCTTTGATTTTATATATTTTTTTGAAGTTTTTGAGTGTTTTTAAATTTTTTAGTGTTTTTCTTTTGAGATTTTTAATGATTTTTGGACTGACACTAGAATATGATAAAATAGACACTAGGGAATTTTTTTTGGAATTTTTCGAGATGTTTTAATATTTTTTTGGTATTTTCTAAGCTAGACAGTGAATAAAAAGCATGTTTTTGATTTTTAATAAATATAAAAACAAAATAAAATCAAAAACTAAATTGATAGCGTAGAAGCACAAGTCGACAGGAGCTTAAGCCTATTTTTTGAGAATTTTTAGCAATTAAATGAGGTGTGAAATAATTAAGCTAAGCACACAAAAATCTTAAGCCTGACAGGGGTATAAATGTAATTATAAAAACATCCAGGGGCTCAGGTGCAATTTTCACCAAAAAGACAAGCGCAGAACATGTGAAACACCATTCACAGGGGCATAATTGCAAATATTAAAAGCCGGCAGGGCGTGCATGCAATATTCCTGAAAACATATTATATTTACTACGTACAGGGATAACATTGCAAATAATAAAAAGTACAGGGCCAAAACTGCAAAATACCCAAAGGTCACGCGCCCCAGTCACGTGAGGTGACGTGGCATGGGCTAAAGTGCAAATAGTGAAACTGTTAGGGCCTAAGTGCAAATATTACAAAACTTTTTAAACTTCAAACGAAGGTTTTTAGACTAAAAAGTAAATACAAAAGGTTGTGGGTGAGAGATGCAAAATACCCACGGGCTCGATCGTGCGGCCGATGGCGTCCCACTTATCCACATGGCGCGCATCTGACGGTGCATACCCCTTCGTCGCGGACGGCTGCGATTAGATCATTGAGGATCGATCGGACGGCTGGAGGCGCTTGATGATCAGACGGCGTGGATGGCGTCTGGAGGAGACCTCTGATCCGACGGCAGGGGGAGGTTCACAAAGAACACCTCCCCGGCGAGCTTCGAGCGGCAATTGCGGCCGACACACGGCCGCTCCGGCCCCCGGATCAAGGGCAAAAGGATCCTGGGGCCCTTCCGCGTCAGCTGATGTCCTCCGGCGAGGCGGAGGGGGCGTGGAATGGCCGGACGAGGAAGGCGACCTGGGCGGAGGCGTCTGGAGTCGATGAAGGTCGATGGAGCCTTCTCTGGGGCTCAGACCTCAGGGTAAGTACGCAAAAACCAGACAAGCAAAATGGCGGGGTCTGATGGGTTAAATGAGGCACTTGGTGGTGCGAGCGAAGAGCTCTGGCGAACGGCAGAGAAGGGAGCTCGGGCGGCTCGATCTAAGCGAGATCGAGATGAATGGAGGGCGTTGCGTGATGACAGAGCGATGAGGAAGAGGATGGAGGGGGTCTGCGGTCGATTCGAGGCGTTGGGTGGCCGGAAATGATGGGGGGAGCTCAGCTCCGCCGTGGGTTTTGATCAACGATTCACGGTGAGTGGAGGAACGATAAGCCAAACTGCTACTTAGCTAACCTAAACTACGCTACAGCTACTAGGAAACGAAGAGAAAAGAGGAGGAGACTCACCAGAGGCGACGGGCGATGAAGCACAGCGGAGCTCCGGCGAGGGGTTGAATCGCTTCGATTCTACACCAATCAACTCGAACCCCGGGTCGATTCGACTCCCCCTGTCACGAGGAGAACGAAGAAGTAGGGGTTTGCGATTGAAAATGGCGGAAGAAGGATTAGATTCAAATTGAAGTCGGGGGGTTCTTTTTGTAGTGTTGACGATGGGCGTGGAAGACGAGGGCGAGAACGCCTCGATCAGTGGTCTTCAGCCCTAGATTTCACTAGGGTGTGAATCACCATTGATCGAGGAGCAAAAATGCAGAAGGCATCTTAGTGGATTGGTGCAAGGTGGAGCCTAGGAAACGACGAGAAGAAGAGACAAAACGTCTCTGACAAGGCTGGAGGAGAAGGTCAGACAGTTGACCTAGGTCAACTGTCAGACCAACCTGGTTGGTCCACGTGGACCAACCAGGAAAAATCCTCAAAAAACATTTTCAAAAATCGAAATAAAATAGTAAATAGATGAATTTCAATTTGGTTAAAAATAAAAATTGTTTATTAATTTATGAAGTATTTTATTATGAATTTTATTTATTTTTATGAGGCTTATTTTTATAAGTTCACTTTTTACCCCTTTATAGGTATACTACCTATACATTTTAGCATTTCATTTTTATTCTATGTATTTTAATGCTATTATTTTTATTTAGTATTTTATAAAATTATAAGATACTTTTATATACATAAATATATTTTTACTTTATTTTTCTGGTTTATTTTGTATATTTAATAAAATATGAGTATAAAAAGTATAGGTGTACATATAGGTATGATACCTGTATAAACTATATGTGTTTATTTTTATTTTAAGTTTTATTTAGGTTTTTATTCTAATTTTAGTGTACATAATGATTATAAGGAATATTTACAACATTATAAAAATATAAAATATAAAAATAATGAACAAAGAATAAATTGAATATTTTATGGAGTACACGTATACAATAGGGGTCCAAAATTCAACTGTCAAACTGTAGCTACGCCAAATGCGAAACCACCACCATTAATTAGATTATTTTATGCTATATACAATTAAAGTGAATTTGCTACATTTGGAGTTGTCAGTTGTGAGATGCGGGTCTGGGAAGTTGGGATTCTGGATTTTTATTCAGACCATAACTTTTTATTTGTGTGACATTTTTCTGTGAAATCAATTTTGTATTTTTCTTTGTTTAATTATCTACAACTTTCATGTACAAAGTTTTTTTATTTGATGTATAAAAAGTGGAACCAAAAATAGGTCCCAAAATGAATAAAGAATGAATTAATAATTATAGGTATTTGGCCCTTATCTCCCCCTACTTTATTCCTTGTCGACCTATTCATCAAGATGCCTAGGTCTCGGGGGTTTTGGGTCATAAAATATTTACAATATTTTATTCTTTTTCTTTTCTTTATTTATTCTATAATTTTGGCTTTAATTACAGTATTTTATACACTAATATGATGCACATGCATGGATGCTAAGATGATGATTTTAATGCTTTTTACATGTATTTGCTAGGGTTTTTGGTGCCAAAATGATAGAATAAAGATGATGAAATGTGGATTCATCAACCTCCTAAATTACAATAATTTTTAGAAAAGAATTTTTTACAAGAATTTTACAGATTATACACATTTTATATATAATATACATATTATATATATAGAAAAAGTTTTTGTACAAATTTTACCCAGCTTGTAATTATTGCATAATATATACAAAAATACATGAAGGTACGAGCTATGGGTAAAGTATATATATAATATATACATGCCCCCATATACTTAGCATGTGTTATGTCCTCATAGTAGAAGAAGCGATGAAAAGACATAGCTCGTGCTAAGCGTAGGAGATCTAAAATAACAAAAACTATAAAGAGTCATTCCACCCCCTATACTTAGGCTATGGCAGCCTAAGTGTAGAAGAAGATTTAAAATGTGGCAGGCAAGGTCAAGAGGGGAATGGATGAGTATATATATACGAAGGGCGTTGATCCCCCATATACTCAGGCTCTGGTCAGCCTCAGTCTAGGACAAGAGTGTGTGTGAGAACCGATGAGATCTGGAGAATATACAAAGAATGGTGAAGAGACTCAGGTTACTCGCCCCCTATTATAGCCATAAAATGAAACGATATGGAGTCGGGGGGAGTGATACGAATCACATGGGAGGGAGGGAAAGAAAATATATACAAAGAGGAGTGAGAATATACAAGGATCAAGAAGTTTTGTGATGAACATTCTTGCGGGAGCAAGGAGGTGGGTAATATACATATGTGTCCCTGTCAGAATCATCCTCAATGAACAATAGTGAGGTGTATGTATCGTCCAATGAGGGTCGTCACATGGATGCTTGCTCATATTTGGTTTAAGAACAACCGAACTGAGCCCATTCATATAAACCAAGTCATCTGGACTTGATGAAGATTCCTTCGAAAATTCCTTCTCCAATATGTTGAAGGAAACTTTCTTAGTCGGTTTTCAGAGCATGAATCATTGAGAAGGAGTGGAGAGTGACGTGTCTTGAGGGGTTCGGGGGAACACCTCGAGGAATCAATTCTCGACTACCTCTCACTGGATAACTGACTAGAGGAAGGATCAATCGTATTTTTGTTGGACATGCGAGCCCATAGCGAGCCATTAAGCAATAAATTTTATTGCAAATATCATTCCCTAATATTAAATGAAGAATAACTAATTTCCATAATAGATCCATTAGTATAATTGGGGTTATGTACCATGGCCATCTTAATAATCATACAGCTGCTGATTCGATTATTGAATCATAGAGGATGGTGCTTGGATGAATATCTAAAGAGTTAGATAGAGGACTCATCAAATACAATCAAATGATTGTTAAGAGATGATCTCCAGCCTGAGTCCGAGATGGCAATCCTTTCTCATTGGGTTGATATCTAACCGACCTCTTGATGCAGGTCCTCTGCATGGGAATAGAGAAAGAGATTCGGAGGTGTTAGATTAGTTAGGTCAAAGAGTTGACTTAATGAGATCGAGATAACCAAAGATCTATGTCGTATGATGTCACGATATAGGCACGCATCCTCTGACTGGAGACAGATGTGTTACTATATATATGAGTATGTACATTTAGCAGACCAATAGGTTGATGACCTAACCAAGGTCTATACACTGGTGCGCTAGAGTGCATGCAAGGGTATATGAGTAATACGATCTCTCAAAGGGATCATATAGGTTCATTGCTGAACCGAAAGACATGAGCTAACTCATGAGATATTGGGAAGAATCAAATTCCACGCGTGGTCATCTCGCTTGGAAAGCTTGACTGAATTTGTAAGGTTTGATATATGCATTTGGAAAGTAGATGATCAACACCTAAGTATGATATACTTTTGGAAAGTATATGATCGATATCAACTCCCAATGATCTAATGAGAACCTTAATTAATAAATCCTGAAGGAGACAGTCGAAAAGAGATCTAAAACTTCGGATTTGTTCTGGGTCTTCCAGTATGCGGGATGTACACGTATTAGGAATACCCGAGGGTGATGTGATCATAAACGATTGTATAACCATGACGCTTCCATTCCGAGGGAGTGATGAAATATGTCTGGATTTTAGTGACTCCTCCCATAGAGAAGTAATCTGATCTTAGTCCAACTGATGGGCATTGATATGAATGTGATTCAAATGTAATGAGAAGATTAGAATTACGGTCTTTTATTTAACCAAACATCTATGGGAGGTCTGTAAGATCTGAATTTGAGATGTGATCTCAATATCCAAGTCACTATACGTGGAACCATACAATCGTCCTGTCCCTATCTCCATGTATCCGCAGAGAAAGCACATTATCCTTGAAATAGTTCATGGATAATTTCATTATTGATATATATATCTGAGAATTGAGAAAATGGATAATTAAATTTGATTTATTTATCATGAATAATATGAATTTGATTCACATTATAAAGAGAGTTATATGAGATAATCAAATGTGATTTATTTATCAAATAATGTGAGTGCAATTCATATTATTTGGGCACATAAGAATCAAGATCCAAGAGGATTTAATATTATTTAATTATCATGGATATGAATAATGTGGATGGCACTACCCATTTAATCAGATATATTATAAATGTGCTTTATAATATATTAGAGAGAGCATATTGTGATTTATATTTGTTAATTAATTATTGATGTTAATTGGATTGACATTGTATGATTAATTGAAAATATAATTTTTATTTGGTTTTGGGATGTGAACATGATTCACATTTTTCCAATGGCATGATTGCAATATTCACAAGATAATTATGAATCATTTTTGTGAAATAATTTACAACATTACAAATGTTTTTGTAAATCTTGGAGATATCCTGACATAATGAGATCTCATGAGATATTGAGGAGATAGACCCATTCTTCCCTTTGTTTAGGGGATAAGGTCAATCTTCTCATTATCTCCAAGTTGATTTATCAATATATATTTATTTTAATTAAATTAATTATTGTTGTGTTTTTATAACAAAATCATGGCCATTGAAAGAAACACAAATCAATCTCAACCATTGATTGTGTGTTGTCCATGGATTGAGGTCCATGGACTCCCAAAACCCTATATAAGAAGAGGTACTCCTTGATCTTCGAGTTACATGTTTATAATGTAAAGTATTGCTCTCTCCCTCTCTCTCTACATTCCAAGACTCTTTTCCTCTCTCTCATTGTGGTCGTCCAGCATGGAGCCATCGAGAGAGTCGCCATTACCGCATCATCATCGTTTATGTTGCAGGAGTATTTGCTCATGGATCTCCATCTCTTTCGATGTGCCTCGCTTGTGAAGAAGACATTGGATCTCATGTGATGAGATAGGATATTTTCCACTTGGATCATCAACATGGATTGCGAGAAGGATGCGTCTCATCAACGTGCTCGCAAGTGTCTCCTCCGTTGGATTGAACTTGAGACAGGAGGTCTCTTCGTTTAGATACTCGATTGCAATCATGCTTTTAGAGGTAATCTTAATATCTATTTGTTGTTTAGATGAAATGATCCAAGAAGTGTTCTTGGATCATGCGGTTTCATCACATTAAAAAATTTTAAATTCCGCAACATCGAGCAACTAGTGTGACTAGTCACTCCCGTCGCATACGATGCGATCATCATGCTTCCGTGATGCATTTGAGGATCTCCCCATATCCTTCAAGTGGTATTAGATCCAGGTTGTAGGTTTTGGATTCGATCCATAAACCTAAGAAGATTTGGGCTCGTTAGGGTTCGTGAAAGTTTTGTCGCATTTCAATTTTTGTAGTCCTTTTTTGTGATAATTTCGGCCTTGTTTAAAAATGTTTAAACACGAAATATTAAATTAGATAATTTTCTTCATTAGATAAGGAAACAATAGGATTTGAGTTTGCATGATTTGGAATCTGATAACATAAGATATGGACATTTTAATGAACCTATATCCATTGTTTCGGGGATGGTGAATCATGACGTAATTAAAGTATTAATTACTATTTTGACACACTATAAATGTATGATTATCACTTGGGTTCTGTTTTAAATCAAATTACCAAACTTTAGAAACTAATTTTGCATGTTTGGGTTTAAAATGAATGAGATAATGCTAATTTTAGTAAGTGAGGGTCACTGTTGCAATTTGCACACTTAATCGAGAACCTTGTGATTGTCATTTAATTTTTATAGAAATTAATGGTTAATTTTTTTAGATAATTATTGATAAATATTTGTAAAATATTTAAATATGATTATTATTTCATTAAATCACATGTTCTTAATCAATAATTGATTAGATATGATCTAGATCACAAATTGGTTACATCTTACACTTTCCAACGAACAAGTTGCTTGAATAGGATTGGAGATTTGTTTAGCAAATCTCTTTATAATGTTAATAAAAATGTTATAACTTCGGTTGAAAAATCGATTATCATCTCAAGTATAAAGTGATTGACTTTGCATTATCTTTTCCTGAGGCGGATATGGTGTCTAGTCGGGGAGTGTTGGGGTAGTAGGTTGCACCGTGTGCGGTCTGTCCCACTCCCATCGGTACTGGCCATGACAGCGGGTAGGGAACGGATAATGTTTGAGAAATCATGATGTATTTTTCTAATTATTAAAATTTGAAATAATACGTATTTGAAATAATATCATATTTCAAGTAATAATTAAAAAATATTTATTGGATATTAATTGGACCATTAATTTAATGTGATTATATTCAATTGAATCCAATTAAAATTAAAACACTCTATCATGAATAGAGTTGTTCCCTTGGAAGAATTAATAATAATGAATATGATTCATAATGAATAATTATAATTTGAATATGATGTGGGGGATCACATAAGTGACATCCATGGTCTCCCATCAAGACGAAGGGCTCCGTCGCCAGGGATTGTATTAGGAGATACATGTCGTAGTGACAGATCCTACATACAAGCGCATTTGGATCGAGCTCTTTGCTTCTTGAAAGAGTAACGTCGTATGCGTAGTTACCCCAATATCGGATCCTCATATTATTTGGGCGATATTGGATTACGCATAGCGAGTTGTAATCATGTTGATGATTGGGTCAATTAACGACGGATCAACATCACCTTTGGGGTGGTGGGCTTGGGTGTTAAAGACCGAATTGGGAATGTAAGTTGGACTTGCAAGGTGGAATGTGTTCCTACTTCTTTTTATATGAGTTAAAGTTTCTCATATTATTGGGATGTGACAAAGATAAGAAAGGAGATCCCAGATCTTGCTGAAATATAATGGTAAGTATATCTATTACATTGAAAGTGATCGAGGGAATGAACTTTCATTTTTGACAAGGTAAGACAACTTTGATATAAAAATTTCTAAATCAAAGTAAAATATATATTTATATATATTTATGCAAATTTCTTATTTTAGATAATCCTCATTAAACCCACTCGATACTATACTCAATAATAACCAGTAAAAATATCATGGATTGGATCCATGATCAAGATATTGTACTTGCAGTTGGAAACATAATGCGTGTGATTGCATTGTGCAAGTTTCCTCATAAAAATGAGGAATTACAATTAAATAGACAATAAGACAACAACCTAGGGTTTTTATGTCTCTATACTCTTGATCTCTCATCGAATGTACTTTGGAAGTGACATGCCAATGATGATCGCAATTGTCAGATAATCCTCATAAAATTATAAGAAGATGTTCTGGCATACATATGTGCTCTTAACATTTAATCATGAATGACATGGTTCGCTGCATTATGGAGAATGGTGGCTCTATAAGAGATGATATATTCAAAAAGTTTGAATACCTACCTGAACCTAAGTCTTTAAGAGTTAAGATGTATGTAGATATGATGAGTGTCATCATACTACTATCTATACTCTGGTCATTCATGAAGCTTCATATTGTATGAATTAAGTGAAGCATGTATAATTGTCGAAATACTCTTATATTGAAATCTTTTGAATTTAACATAAGAAATCCTTTTTTTCTTAAGCAATGTTTGTTTGGAGATGAAAGGAGCGCAGTGGAAGCGTGGGTCAGACCCAAGTTAGAAGGAAAGTCAAAGAGTTGGTTGTACTTCTATGGTTTCCACACACATATGACATCTAAAGTGTCGGATAAATGCCAATACTGCAATGAGCTGATGTGTTGATGGTATGACTATCAAGTCTATCTAGAATCCTTAGAGAAGGAATTAGATAGTGCATCGGAGTAATCTACATTTAATCATATAAATTGACCTTCTTATTGGATAAGATTAAAAGTCTAATAATTGTATCTCATTTTTCTAGTAACACTTGCAATTGGTTGCATATATTTTAGAAAATTCGAGAAATTTGATCTTAAGATTTAATAGTTATCCACATAGATGTTGGAGTAATTGTTGCAACAATCTATATTGGATTGATAGACCATATTTTTAGTGGGAGAGCCCTTAGTCTTAGATAATGTCTCTATGACCTAGATATAAGAATACACTCATAGTTTGTTTCTAAATGTTGGAAATAAACATGATCTCCGGAATAGATCTATCATAAAGGGTTATGATGGACATATTTCAGAAAGTAATCTAACATCTAGAGGACTCTACTAGATTAGAAAATTAATGAATGATTCATTAATGTTTCTAAATACTGAAAATTAAACCTTATAAGATCAATAGGAGGATGGAGATCATTTGACAATGATCTGCATCAAGCCTTCGACATATGTCTGTTGATTAGATCAATAGACAAGAGATGAAACTTTAGAATGTCAGAAATTTCAAATATTACATACTTGTAAATATTATATTCAAAGTAAAAATGTCCAATGCACCCTTTTTGGAAATGGTGTTAGATGCCAAGGTATTCAAGATCTCATACATATTGATGTATGTGGATAATCTATATCATAATAAACATTGATGATATGTGATATCATTCGATGATTATTATTAATATGAGATTTCTTCCCTTCACCTTAGAAAGCTTTGAAATGTTCAAAGATTTCACAATTTTTATTTAGAACAAAAGTTTGAAGGAATATGAAACAAATTTGATCTAACCTAGGTATCAGGTACCTATTAGATGAATTCAGAGAATACCTTATGGAGAAAGGAATTTTCATTCCTATCTCAATCCTCCTAATGCACCTAAAATCAATAGAGTTACAGGGAGATACAATTGGATCATGTTTGACATGATTGATCAATGCTGAATCTTAGCATAATTACCTCTTAGTTTCCAAGGTATATATGCAGTAAAGACTACACTATATATCCTTAATAAGGTTCCATGAAAGTAAGCTGGAATCTAGCACGAGAGAGTGCCACATCATTAGGAAAATAAAGGGTGGTATTGGGTACCTACTTTATGACCTTGAGATACTCAAAAGATCTCATCTATAAGGATGTGATTTCTAGAGGATGACTCTCTTGAGAATCAAGATGAAAATGAAGTAAAGGAACTCATTTAATCTTGACAAGATAATGAGGCTCCTGAAATTGGAAACTAAAAGGACAATTAAAGATGAAACACTGATACCACTTCAAATGAGTTTGAGGATGGATTCCATGTGTCAGAGAAATCTGATATTGATCGAACTTCATGTGATGATGCTTTTGAAGATCAAGACATGGAAAGATGGAAGTTAGCAATTAAGTGTAAAGTAGACTTCGTATACAAGTGTTGTATATGGACCCTAAAGGATCCACCTATATGGGTAAGACCCATTAAGGTATAAATGGATCTTCAAGAGAAAGAGGGAACCTGATGAGAAGGTAGAGACCTTCAAAGCATGGCTTATAGCCATGAGCAACACACCGAAGAGAAGAAATTGCTTGCGATGAGACTTGCTCTTCAATGACCATGCTTAAACCCATCAGAATATTGCTAACTACAGCTACACAGGTTGACTGTGACATCTTCAAGATGTGAGTCAATATTTCATTCCTTTATGAATACCTCTCTGAGATTATTCATATGAAATAGCCCCAAGGCTTCATAGTTGAGGAAAGCAAGTTGTGCAAGCTTAAGAAGCTCCATCTATGGACTCAAATAAGCTTCTTGTAGTTGGAACATCAGATTTGATGAAATTATAAATGTTATAATTTCAGATAGAATCTTGATGAACCATGTGAAGCTTAGTGGGTGTGACATTGTGTTCGTCGTGTTCAGATAGAATCTTGATGAACCATGTGAAGCTTAGTGGGTGTGTCATTGTGTTCGTCGTGCTAAATGTAGATGATATCCCAATCATTTGGAATGACATAAAGATAATAATAAGTGTTTTATAGACTGGCAATTCTATACCTTGAGATATGATCTCAAGGAAACCTCTTAAGATCTTAGTTCTGAAAGTGTTCAGAAGCAAAGAAAAGAGGGCATTGGAATCGTCGCATTAGTGGTACACCTTGGACATATTCCAATTTCTGGAAAATTCCAAGAAAGACTTCTTTTCCTTAATATGTGTTACCGACCTTTATAAAGGGTTAACACCTCAAAGAGTTGAGGAAGTGAATGCTAGAACTACTAGTCCTTGTGCATTAGTTATGAGAAGCTAGGTGTATGCTAGATGTGTACAAAAGCCAGATGTCTGCCATACAGTGAGAGTAGTAAATTGTTTCTAATCCTACTATGGTGATAAAATATTTGGTTGCAGTAATAATAACAAAATCATCAAAGATGGCAAGACTTGGAGATAGTTATCTCAAAGTCTTATCTTCAAGGAATTAAGACTTTATAGATGGATACCTAAAAGGTCTTAAATGTGGATATCTTAGGAGATAGAGATCTCCAAGTTTAAGGGTATTCTGATAAGGATAATGAAAATATTGGTTATGATAATTATTGAGTTGTAGGGTCAAAGACACTATAACTAACAAAAATGAGTATTGGTTGCATAAAATGCAACTTTTTCCATTGGATGCAAGCACGGTTACTAGGGGCATGCAAGTGTCGTAAAAGGACTTGGCATAGTCTCTTGGGAACAAAGTGACTGATCAGCTTACCTAGCTATTTTTTCTAAATAGCCTATGATTGTCACATGAGTGCGGGTTTAAATGATTATCCCATTAATGGCTCTTTGGGTTAGTAGGAGAATGTTGGACATGAGAGCCCACGCTGACTAATTAAGAAATAAATGTTATTGCAAATATCATTCCCTGATATGAAATGAAGAATAACTAATTTACGTAATAGGTCCCTTAGTACAATTAGCGTTATTTACCATGGCCATCTTTATAATCATACATTTGCTGATTCGATTATTGAATCATCGAGGCTGGTGCTTGGATGAATATCTAAAGAGTTAGATAAAGGACTCATCAAGTACCATCAAATGATTGTTAAGAGATGATCTCCAGTCTGAGTAGGAGATGGCAATCCTTTCTCATTTGGCTGATATCTAACCGACCTCTTGATGCAGGTCCTCTGCATGGGAATAGAGATTCAGAGGTGTTAGATTAGTTAGGTTAAAGAGTTGACTTAACGAGATCGAGATAACCAAAGTCCTATGTCGTATGCTGTCATGATATAGGCACGCATCCTTTGACCAGAGACAAATGTGTTACTATATGTTTGAGTATGTATATTTAGCAGACCAATAGGTTGATGACCTAACCAAGGTCTATATACTGGTGCGAATGCAAGGACATAAGAGTAATACGATTTCTCAAAGGGATCACGCAAGTTCATTGCTGAACCGGAAGACATGAGCTCACTCGTGAGATATTGGGAGAAATCAAATTCCATGCATGGTCATCTCGCTTGGAAAGCTTGACTGAATTTGTAAGGTTTGATATATGCTTTCGGAACACCTAGGTATGATATATGCTTTTGGAAAGTATATGATCGATATCGACTCCCAATGATCGAATGAGAACCATAATGAAAAAATCCTGAAGGAGACAGTCTAAAAGAGATCTAAAACTTTGGATCTGTTCTGGGTCTTCCATTATGCAAGATGTACAGGTATTAGGAATGCCTGAGGGTGATGTGATCATAAACGATTGTATAACCATGACTCTTCCATTTCAAGGGAGTGATGAAACAAGTCTGTATTTTAGTGACTCCTCCCATAGAGAAGTAATCTGACCTTAGTCCAACTGATGGACATTGATCTGAATGTGATTCAGATGTAATGAGAAGATTAGATTTGTGGTCTTGATTTAATTAAACATCTATGGGAGTTCCACAAGATCTGAATTTGAGATGTCATCTCAATATCGAAGTCACTATACGTGGAACAATACAATCACCCTGTCCTTATCTCCAAATATCCGAGGAGAAAGCGCATTATCCTTGAAAGAGATCATGGATAATTTAATTGTTGATATATGTATCCGAGAATTGAGAAAATGGATAATTAAATGTGATTTAATTATCATGAATAATACGGATTTGATTCACATTATAAAGAGAGTTATCTGAGATAATTAAATGTGATTTAATTATCAAAGATGTCAATAATGTGAATGTGATTCATATTATTTAGGCACATAAGAAAAGAGATCTAAGATGATTAAATGTTATTTAATTATCATGGATATGAATAATGTGGATAGCGCTATCCATATTAATCAGAAATATTATAAATGTGATTTATAATATATTAGAGAGAGCATATTGTGATTTATATTTGTTAATTAATTATTGATGTGAATTGGATTCACATTGGATGATTAATTGAAAATATAATTTACATTTTGTTTTGAGATGTGAATGTGATTCACAGTTTTCCAATGACAAGATTGTAATATTCACAAGATAATTATGAATTATTTTTGTGAAATAATTTACAACAAATGTTGTTGTAAATCTTGGAGATATCATGAGATAATGAGATCTCATGAGATAATGAGGAGATAGACCCATTCTCCCCTTTGTTTAGGGGATAAGGTCAATATTCTCATAATGTCCAAGTTGATTTATCGATATCTATTAATTTGAATGAAATTAATTATTGTTGTGGTTTTATAACAAGATCATGGCCACTGAAAGAGACACAAATCAATCTCAACCATTGATTGTATGTTGTCCATGGATTGAGGTCCATGCACTCCCAAAACCCTATATAAGAAGAGGCACCCCTTGCTCTTCGAGTTAGACGTTTACAATGTAAACTAATGCTCTCTCCCTCTCTCTCTACATGCCAAGACTCTCTTCCTCTCTCTCGTTGTGGTCGTCCAACATGGAGCCATTGAGAGAGTCACCATCGTCGTAGCATCGTCGTTATGCTGCCGGAGCATTTGCTCGTGGATCTCCATCTCCTTCGTTGCGCCTCGCTCGTGAAGAAGATGCCGGATCTCGTGTGACGAGATCAGAAGATTCGCCTCTTGGATCATCAACATGGATTGCGAGAAGGACGCGTCTCATCAACGTTCTTGCAAGTGTCTCCTCCGTTGGATTGGACTTGAGAAAGGAGGTCTATTCGTTTAAGACTTGATCGTAACCACGCTTTAAGAGGTAATATTAATACCTATTTGTGGTTTAGATGAAACGGTCCAAGAAGTGTTCTTGGATCATGTGGTTTGATCACATTAAAAAATTTTAAATTTCGCTGCATCGAGCAACTAGTGCGACTAGTCGCTCCCTATCACATACGATGCAATCATCACACCTCTGTGATGCGTTTTAGGATCTCCCCATATCCTTCAGCTATTAGGTTGGGTCAATTTAATCTTGGTTGTCTGCTTTGAAGGTCCAAGATGTCATGCGGTGTTGACCACATGTTCCTCATCAAATGAGTCATCATATAGATTGTAATATTCCTGAATGGTCTGCACGCATCTCGGGGAGGTGCTTATGATCTCAGTAGGCTTGGCAATAGGAGTGATGCAAGCAACATGAGTCAATGATGTGTGGGGAGTCTCTAATCCAATGTTCAGCTCGACAGCCGGTATTTAGGTGTAACAGAGACGTGAGACTCATCTATCTCTCGATGGTCACAACTATTAGCAGCTTTGTTAGTAACCTTAGAGTAGAGCGTGTCAAATAATGTATGCGGTTGGAGTGCTCCCAATGTTGTAAAATCGATCTCCCCAATCTCACAATCTATTGTCACCTTAGCCGAGGATATGAATGGCTTCACGATAATAATAAGAGACTGGGTAAACTCTCTTCAGTGATCAATGTCAATGATCGTGAGGTCTATTGGGAGTAGAACACCTTGGAAAGTAATGATGACTGAAATGGTTCGTCTCTGTCGTTTTATAGACCGATCAGCCAACTGAACAATCTCTCTCAAATTTCTGATTGGCTTGAGTTTGAGCTTGTCAAACAAAGAGGTTAGGAGGATATTATTCAGTGAGTCATCATCAGTTCTAGCATGGGTGAAGGTAGTGTCCTTGATTTCACATTCAACCCTACGCAACTGCTTCACTCTACAACTTTTGATCTTTCTCCCAATCACCAAGGAGGTAGCCATAGACACTATGTGTTTCTCAGTCCTTGTACTTTTATTCCCCGACCTCGTAGGCATTAATTTAATTATCAAAAATCCTTTGAGGTTAGGTAAGTGATCTATGGCCTTTATTAAGGGAAGATTAAAATTCAGTTCCTCATCGAGTGCTTCCCTAAGGGCATGATCCAAATTTTATAGGTCTTTTTCATTTTATATTTTTATGAGTTTTTCTAATTTTGCAATGTTTTTGGTCTTTTTTGGATTTTCGATTTTTTTGTTGTTTTGAATAAGGAAGGAGGAGTGGGGGATGTACAGACTCTAGATTAGATGGTAAGTGGTTAGTAGAAGAGGGAGGTAGTGTGATCTCCAGCTGTATAAAGTCTGTGTGTTTCCTTTTATCATCTATGTTTTCAACATTGAATCCAGTTATTTGGTCGATGACATTTCTAAGTTTATCCAAAATTAATTCATATCTCTTCACAACCATAGAAATGTTATCCTCCAAATAGTCCTCATAGAAAATCATTGAAGCAGTCTTTCTACTCGGAGGATATTGTTGGGACCTTGAAGTATCATACTCAACATACCTAGAATCTGACATGTATTGTTGGGTCGAGTATGGAACATCTGAATGGTAGATATTGGTCGGAGCCTCGAATAATGGGGTCAATGAATGGGGTCTGGTAAATCTAGCTCACGAGTCCAAGCTCGTGCATGTGTAGCCTCTTCGAATGTGTGATATGAAGGCTAATCAATGTGGGCCTGATTACTAGGGTCAATCAAGTCAGGAAGATCATATAGTGTAGGCCTCTCCATTTGGCTTGTTCGATCAACCATGTTATGCCCAAAGGTCAAGTCGGGATGTGTATATTTGGATTGTTGTCTGGTTCCAACTTGAGGTGAGAATGAGGTATGTGGGGGCACATAATTCTGCCAAACATGTCTCAGGATCTTTGAATGATTACTCTATTTCGATAAGCGTCTTACTAAAAGGTGAGTTACCCAGGTTGGAGGTGGGTCTGGGGTGTGAGAAGGTAGGGTAGGTGAGAAGTACGAAGTAGTGAGGAAGTCAGACGAAGTTCTGACTTCACAATTTGGATGGGGGTATGAGGAGGAATAAGAAGGTAAAGATGATCAGATTATGGTCGAAGAAGAGTGACCTTAATATGATGACCAATATCATGCCATCTTGAATAGGAATGTATGAATGTAAGCAAATCGAGGTAGAAAATGTACAAGTACACAGGATAATGCACACTAACAGACACAAAACAATTGCAAGAGAAAACCCCAAATTCACTAACTCTACATGTGAGGGTCGTAAAGGTTCGGTCGAATTATCTTGTTAGTTTTAGTTGGTGATAAATGCAAGTCTTGAATGATTAACGAGCTGTTAGGTGCATGTACTTCCCTACAGACTATCCCAGTTCTTGCGACTAGTTGCACCCACTTTCAGACAGTATAGGAGTAATTGCGGACCATATTAATATGGCTACTCGTTACTTGAGGACAGAGCCTTACACGGTGTCCTCTAAACCACCCACTTTGCTAAGGAAATCTTGACCATTTACCGGCTTCTCGTAGTTCCTCACTGAAAAGTGGCTAATCGTTTTTTGAACCAGTAGTCTATATGAAAATCCTAGCTCGGCTCTATCCTAGTGTCACCTCTCTCTCACTAGAAATTAAATCATACAATGACAGGATTGATCTCCCGCAAACAAGGGTTAATGTTAGTCAAATTTTTTGGTCAAATTCAATTAGTAGTCCTGATTTTAGAGATTAGTTGTCACTATAATTAATCCATACAAGCAATCACGTCTACCGTCCAGTCTGAGTTCCTTTATCCTAACTTAGAAAAAGCTGAGAGAGGGAATCAGAAAAAGCCAATGCAATTGAGAAAACGATGATGAATGCTTGAGTAAGAAGAATTACAATGCCTCCAACTTTCTTCATGTGGGATGCAATACAGAGTTGAAATTTTACACTATATGAAATGCACACGAGAAAACCGTTCATAGATAGGAAGTTCTATTAGCGAGTGATGAACAATTTAATTTGGACTAATAGATCTGCGGTCTAAGTGTGTCTCATTAATTGTGATGTGTGGTCCTATAGAGTATAGGCACAAGTAAAAAAATTTGCTCTGAGAGTTGCGAGTGTAGGTCCTAGTCTACGTCAAGCAAACCACACAGCCACGAAGGGTCTGACGTGTAATACCGATACACGTGCGAGATTCCGAACGAAATCTGTTAGAAATCAAGCAATTATTACATTTTAAAAAGAAAACGAAAATATCTCTTCGAAAATCTTCTCGGTGTCTCAACAGCCGGCTCGATCCACGAATCATCGGCCTCCGATGCACTTCGAGATGCGTCGACTTCAAGAAAGCTTCTCCAATATGCCTCGGGCCCTCACACAAAAAGATAAAATTTATGTTAGAGAGAGACATCAAAATATATACAAAAATAATCAAAGAAATAATTGGAAAAAATGAAATAATTACAAGGTGATTGCGGGGTCATACTACCCGAGTGAATGGAAAACCTAAATATAATTTTCTAAAATGATCCTAAGCTCTTTGCCTCCCCAGCAACGGTGCCATTTGATTAATCCTGGAATTCCCTAGTTAATCGTGCGAAATGGTTGTTTTAGTCGGGCAATCGGGATCGATCAAAAATTAACCACACAAATTGATGAATCAATGAATTAATTAATGTGTGGTTCTATGTATTTTTATCATGGGCCATCCCTAAGGTCGACTCAAGGAGGCAAAGGAACAACATTGGATCCACTAGGACGAATTAGCTCACAGTTTTCCAAGCAATTTTTTTATTTTATGTAAAAAATGCAAATACGCAAATGTGAATGAACTAAGTCATCACGAAAATAAGTAACTTAGCCAAATTAATTTTAATGTAAAATTAATCAATATAAGCCAAGTTATATTTTTCCCGAAAACCTAATCCAATGATGAATGCAAAATGTATTTTTTGGAATTTTTGGGTTTAAAATGCAATAATGAAAAATGCAAACTTTTTAGGGTTTTTATGCAATTTTTCTTATAAACAAAACGAAAAAATTATGAAATTTTAAGTATAACTTAAACATGATGAAATGAAGTTACATTATTTTTTTGGAATTTTTAAAGAATATATGATTTTTTAAATATTTTTGATTTTAAATAATGTGACTGTTAGCATTCAATTTTTAATAAATCCACAAAATCAAATTATCTAGATAGCTAATTATCTCAAAAAAAAATATTTTAACGATCAATCTAGGAGAGTTGAAATTTCACAAAAATAGTATTTGTGGATTTAATAAAAAATCATTTACATAATTCAGTTAAAAATTTATTTTAGGCATAAGACAAGCCCTTTTGAGGAAATTTGGAAAGTAATTAAAGAACATCTATACACATCACGTCTAATTTAAAATTTTGATTTTGTGAAGACCAGTTTAAGAGTTAAAATCAATCTAATTTATTTCTTTTTCTTTTCTTTATTTTCTTTTCTGCACTTATTAGGCATAAGTGTTTGCTAAGGACTAGTAAAGGAAAGTATAGGGGGTGATGAGTCTCCATTTTATCACCTTTATTCTTTCTGTTTGGCCTTTGAACCCTATTTAAATGCATGTAAATGGCACTAATTTGTACAAAATAACATTCATTATATATTATATAAATATTGTATAAAATACTATAATTACCAAAATAAAAGAATAAAGGAAGAAAAGAAAAAGAAAAAAATATCAAAGTACTTTATGACCCCAAACCCTTAGATCTAGGCATCGTGATGACTTGGTCAACAAGGAATAAAGTAGGGGGAGATCAGGGCCAAAGATACAATAAAAACTCTAATCTATTTTTCCAAATAATTCATTTTTGGGACTTATTTTATTTAATTATTTTTATATCTCAAATCAATAAAATTGTACATGAAATTGTAGGTAAAAATACATAGAAAAATACAAAATTCATTTCATATAAAAATAATGCATATTATGCATTCCTTCACTTAGAATAAAAATCCAAAATCCAAACTTCTTGGACCATATCTTCTCCATATCAACTCAAAATGCTTCAAAATCGCCTTTAATTGCATATAACTTTTAATCACCTATTTAATGAAGGTGGTTTCATTTAATTTGTATTTAAGATGAAAAGGTTAGATTTTGGACCCATGTTGTACAATATACATGAATAAAATATTCATTTTATTAATATATTTTCATATATTTTTAAAATTTTGTAAATAATATTTATAATTTATGTACTTATTTAAAATTAAATAAACTATTAAAAACACTCTAAAATAAATAAATATATGAAAATGCATAGATGAATTTCCTATGCATACACCTATATAATTAATACTTCTATTTAATCTAGTGTACATATTAATTCAAAATTGCAATAAAAATATGTGTAAATAAGTTATAAATATATAAAATATGAATATAAAATAATAAAATACAAAAAAAATTAAATACATACTATATAGGTAAATATACTAATAAATATACATGTAAATATTAACTCATAATAAATAACCTCATAAAAATAAGTAAAAATGTAAATTAAATACAACATAAAATAATAAACATTTTTTTATTTTATAACAAATATATATCATTTATTAATTATAATCGATTTTACAATGCATTTTTATTTATCTTTTTCCTGGTTTGTCCATGTGGACCAACCACGAGCTTTCTTTAGTTGACCTAGGGTCATCTATATACTCCAGCACCCTTGACTTCTGTCAGACGATACGACCGCCCATCTTCTCATCATTTTGTTGCATCCTCCACATCCCCTCACCCTCGAATTTTCCCATCACTCTGGCCCATGATCTCCGGTGATCCTCACTGACCCTTCTCCCTTCATCATTTCTTCCTCCTTTCCATGACACCTTCCATTGATGATCGCTCCATTCCACTATATATAACTCATCCTCAACCATTTTGGGATTGGTTCCTTTTTCTCTCATTCGTATCCACTCAAACCTATTCAAACATCATTATCTAGGTGACAACATGCTTTTGATGAGGTTTGCAGCGAGAAGGAGCAGTGTTGAAGCAATTTCCACCAATCTCTGCCGCTCGCTGACATTGAGGTTCTGTCTCACGGTCTCCACCTACTTGAGATATATTTTCTCGTCATTTCTAGGTAGTTTTCATTACTTCATTTCATTTCTCATCTTTAGTTTATGCTTTGATAAGTTGCATTAGCCTAATCCGTAGGAATTACCTTTGTCGGAGCTCTCTAGCTCCGGTCATCGTTTCTCATCGTGCTCTCCCTGTTTCGACCCTCACAAACACCCCATTTCTTAGACATACTCTTCTTTATCATTTTACACGCACCATCCACCCAGATCGACCTTCGATCTAGTCTGTTGAGGTTCCCCATCACCCCTTCTCCAGATGTGCTTGATCCACCCCCATTTCCACCTCTACCTTCCATCAATAATAGCCAGGACCTCCCCCTTTTCATTGCGTATCTTTCTATATCATTTACAGGTCTTGAAGAGCCCGTCTGAGGGTTTTCAACATCAAGAGCTACTCCCAGGTTTGATGGAGAACCTTGAGCTCCAGGGGCTCGATCAGTAGTTGTCAGAACGAATTAAAACTCCTAGGAGATGTGTGGCAGTTGCATGAGTAAGAAGAGACTATCAGGTGAGATCCATGTTGCTGGAGTCACATGTTACGACGAATCCAAACTCACTATGGGTGAGTTCTCCCCTTGTTCTTCCACCACCCTCCATAATTGTCTGATCAGGAGAAGGAGCCCTAGGCAAGCAGAGGATGTCCGATCTGAGCGATCCTGCACCGTTGGATCTCCTTGGTAGATATAATATCAGATGTCCAAGGTCGAAGCGGCATCACGCATGGAGAAAGCGACCCGCGCCAAGTGGATTCCGCTCAGTTGCTCGATACGTGCCAGTTAGGGGGTAATTTGCATAAAAACCCCCGCTTTTGTTTAATTTTTGTTTACTCATGTAAATAATTAAACTCGCTTTATTTTTTTGAACTTTTTGTGGGTAGACCCCTGAACTATCTACATATTATTATTAGGTCCTTGCCAACTCAGCTCATGTGGTCCCCCATGTAAACCGTGCATTTTGCATTTATAACCCTAACGTTTTTTCCTAATTGTAGTTAAATATCTAAAATTTAAATATTAGTTGTAAACTTTAGGTATTTTGCATTGTAGACCAGAACTTTTATTTTAATTACAAATATACCCCTGCTAGTTTGATTATTTTTTGTACTTGATTTTTATTTTCTAAAAATATGACCAGGCTCAAGAATTTTGATCAAAAGGAATTTTGTGCCTCTTTGCATGATCTTCCATGCTTTGTAAGTAGTTTTACATTTTAGGTGTATTTCTTGTTTTTTAAAAATTAAAATAGCATGTTTTATTCCCCATTTTCTATAAAAAAAATTCAAAAAAAATACAAAACCATATTTAAAAATTAAAAAAAATAGTTTTTATCATTATATTTTGTATCTCCATGCCAAAAATCCCTAAAAAAAGAAACAATATAGAAAAAGGAAATCAATAAAAACTAAAAAGTTCAAAAATTCTTATAAAATTATAAAAAATCTTTAAAAATCCAAAAATATATATTTCTATTTCTGATTTTTTCTCTATTGGAATTATTTCATATTAATATAGTTTTGGAAAATTTTGAGTCTTTGGCTATTTTTAAAATCCAAATAAATACGGTCATTTAAAAAGTCCCTGATTTGTGTATTTAGGAATATAAAAATACCTAAAAATAAGCAAACATTCTTGAAAAATTACAAAAACATTGGAAAAATGTAAAAAAACATAAAATATTTTATTTCTATAATTTCATTATTTTTAGTTATACTTATAACTATACTACCATATATTATGTATATAGTTATATATAAACTTATTATATTTAAAAGAAAAGGAAACTAAAAGTCAAATAATTATAAAAAAGAAATAAAATTATATATATATATAATAAAAGATTTAATTTATATAAATAAAACCCACAAAAACAATAATTAATTACTTCTATAATTAAGTGAATAATTGTACAAATAGATCATCATTATTGATTTATAAATAATAATTAGTGCTACCACGTATTGCTCCTTGTGTTCGACACTCTACATAGTTGCACTTATACAAACATTTTATAAAGTTAAATAAAATACATTTTAACTCCACACACTTTGCATTTCTTTAATCATTGATTGTGTGTAATTGTTGTCTGAATCTATGGTTCTTGTTTAGTCACCTCAGCGATGGTGTTCTATGTGTAGAACATCAGACCGAGAAAAACCCTATTTCCAGCACAAACACTATGTCTAGCAGCTCTTTTTCTATCACATTGTAATTTTTCTAGGCCTCATCTAATATGTTAGCACAATGAATAACAAATGGCAGCATATCTCGTATTTGTCCTAAAATAGAACCAGTTACGAAATCGGATGTGTCCGTCATGATTTTAAAGGGAAGAGGCCAATCCAACGGTTGTAGGACAGGCGCATGTGTGATCAGATCGTTCAAGAGATTGAAGGATTGGAGGACTCAATCATAAACCACCAAATCGGCCTTCTTTCCAAGTAACTTGGTTAGTGATCGGGCAATCTTACTAAAGTTTTTAATGAATCTGCAGTAGAAACCAACGGTTCCCAAAAACGACTGGACCTTCTTAGGATTTGTGGGTGGCTCATGTTTGGAGATAGCATACACCTTGGTTGGGTCAACTTCCATGAAATTCTTGGATTCGACGTGACCTAGCACAATTCCTTCAGTCACCATGACGTGACTCTTCTCCCATGACAGTACTAGGTTCACCTCACAACATCTTTTCAATGTTCGGTCTAAGTATCTAAGGCATTGATCAAAGCTTTCCTCACAGACAGAGAAGTCATCCATGAATACATAGAGAAAATTGCCCACCAAATGAACAAAAACCACCAACATGCATCTCTGAAGGTAGTATTACACAAACAAAAGGCATATGGCAAAAGCGTAAATTCCGAATGAGCATGTGAAGGTAGTCTTCTCTTGATCTTTTGGCATAATTACGACTTGATTATACCCTGAATAGTCGTCCAAGAAGTAGAAGTATTCCTTCGTGAGCAGTCTTTTGACTATTCTGTCAATGAAGGGCAATGGAGAGTGATCCTTCTTGGTTACAAGATTCAAGCATCTGTAGTCCACACCAACACACCATGAAGTTGGCACTTTAGTCAGGATCACCTCTCTCTTTTCGTTGGTGACTAAGGTGATTCTCCATTTCTTGGGCACTAGGTGCAAGGGACTCATCCATTTACTGTCGGAGATGGGATAGATAAATCCTGCATCTCACCATTTTGTGATTTCTTTCATGACCACATCCCGTAGGTTAGGATTCAATCATCTCTGAAATTTGTGGGAGGGTTTGCTATCTTCTTCCAGATAGACTTGATGCAAGCACAATGACAGATTCTAGAGATCTGCAATATTCCAGCTAATAGCCTTGTGGTTTCTTTCAAGAACCTCAAGAAGACGAGATTCTTGTTCTTTGTTCAAGTGGGAACTGATGATGACTGGATGCACAACAGGTTCACTTGCAAGGAAGGCATACTTTATGTTGTGGGGTAGAGGTTTCAATTCCGGGGGAGAAGGAGTCGATTTCATGGTGACTTTAGAAGTTGAGGTAGGTATCTGCTCTTTCAAATGTACGATGTCCACCATTGTGCATGCAAACTCTGAATTCAGAATATCACACATATCCGTAACAATTTCATCCTACACAGACAAGGATGGCTATTCAAAAATCTCATAATGACCATAAGCAAACATCTCATTCTCAAAGACATCATGAAATACAACTGCACTTTCCAGACCTTCCTCAGGAGAGAGGAACGTATTTGTACCATTTCTATCCATAAACAAATCTGTATATAGGATTTCAATCATAAAATTGCAGTCTTCTTTGTCGTTCGGTTCAACCACTCTCGTAGCAGATGCCACATCAGCTAGTTTTGGTTCTTGGACTATCTGTAAGAGAACTTTATCACTACTGGAGCATAGTGTTATCTCTCTAGTTCCATTGTCTACAAATACCTCGTCATTCGAATGAATGGTCGTCCGACTTTGATTGGAGTATGGAGTAGAGGTGAAAATGTGTCCATAACGAGGACAATGAAATCCACAGGGAACCACATCCCTTGGACGATGACAATGACGTCCTCTAACATGCCCTTAGGTCGCTTGACAGATATGTCTGCAAACTACAAAATCTTTTGTGTAGGCTTGAGAGATCGTACTTCAAATTCCATGAGCAGGGAGGAAGGCAATAGATTGATCGAGGATCCACTGTCTAGCAATGTTCGCTTGAACTCTTGGTCAAAAATTCAACATCGCACAAGAGGTGCTCCCTTGTCTTTCTATTTGTGCAAGAGATTACTTATGGTATTTACCGTAGCCATGGTCAGAACGTGCGTCTCTAGTTTCTTCTTATTGAGGCTTGGATGTGTGTTGTACTTTTGAGTCCTCATTTTACTGCAGACATAAACTCCATGGCTTTCAACAATGGATGCAAAATTTGGACAATCTCAATATCAGACAAAGAATTTTTCAATTTTTTTATGGTTTTTACTGTAATTGCTTGCGAAAGAATAATACTTACATTAGAAGGAAATGTATATGGAAAAAATGTGTATGTATCTTTGTGTATTGATAAACAGCAAAAAGAATCAAAATCATCTACATTATGTGGACCAAAAAATGGTGCAATCTTGGCTCCTTCAGATGGTGTTGGTTCGGCTGCTGAGGCTGGTTTCTCCATCACGAGTGTGACTTCAACTTGACTGCTGATATCTTTTATTTTTCAATTTTCTACATTTTTTTGTATTTTTGGTGTGGGTGCTGCTTCTTCATCAAAATAAAACTCTGGCCCCATTTATTGGATTGGCTTAAGATTTGCCAATAGATGCTTTGCTCTTTCCATTCGCAGTTACAGATGGCTTGAGTGTCCAATCACTCCTAAGAGTTATAACATTACATAAAACAATATCATTTCGAGGTTATTCAGGTTGAACACTGCAACCTACCTGCTCCTTGTGATGGAACTTAATTGTATTTTCTTCAACATGGGGGTGGATGACAGTCTTCGCGGCCGTCGGGTCATCGATCTTCTGGCTCATCGCATCCATATTCTTGATGAGCTGGGTCAAATAGTCTAGAGCAGGGTTAATCAGAGTTGCCTCAGAAGATTCAGTCTAATGAGATCGTTGACTCTGTTAATAGTGAGGGGGAGATGAAAAGAGGAAAAATCTATATGGTTGTGTTAGTCGACAATGCGAATCAACAGTCGCTGAGTTGACCGCTAAAAAATTGCTACTAATTTTTCAATTAACCAACAATATAAATAAAAAAAAGAAAAATAAATATGTGGAGTTAAAATTGATTACAACTCTACAGATGTGTGTATAAGTGTAAGTATGTGTAGAGTGTTCGCCAGGATGTTAACGTGATAGATCGGGAAATGAAATCCTAACTTTGTCCTTTCCTCTTGTCTTTTTAGTCTATTTGTGTGGGTTTTTAATTTTATATTTTTTATGGATTTTATTTTTTAGATTATTTTTTTATTATTTGTTAATTTTAATTTTTTCATTTTATTTTCATATTTTTATATTTATATTTTTTCCTTTTGAATAGATAATATAAGAATATATAATTATGTGGACAATATAGAGTAATGAAATTATAAATATAATTAATAATGATAATAAATATCATAATATATTGTTTTTGTATTTTTCTATATTTTTCTACTTTTTATTTTAGGGGAAGTATTGTTGATTTTTAAGTATTTTTAAAGTCAAAAATTTCTCAAAATAGGGATTAAATAAATGAGCCGATTTTTTTTTAATTTCAAAATAGTCAATAAAGCCAATTTTTTTCGAAACTATTTTTAGTTAATACTATATAATAAAAAAAAAATTAAAGGTAGAAATAAGCTGGATTTGTTGGTGATTTTTTATATTTTTTACTAGATTTTGGAGCTTTTAAATTTTAAGTATTTTTATATTTTTAGAGATTTTTGGTCTGAAGTTGTAAGATAGAAAAATAAACAAAATTTATTTTTTTTTAATTTTTCAAAAAGGCTTTATATTTTTAGGGGTTTTTTACTTCAAACAGGGACTTTCCATGCTATTTTTGCTTTTTAATTAATAGAGAAAATGCCTAGAATGCAAAATAGTTATGTGGCATGAAAGTCACGCTAGGAGGCATCTAGCACTATTTTTTCATAATTTTTGGAGCACAGTTGATATTTATAAAAATTAAAGAACATGCATAAAAATTATTGAATTAGCAATAGTATATTTGTAATTAAAAATAAAGGCATGTGGTTTGTGCAAAATACCCAAAATATTATAAATGTAATTAAAAGTTTAAGTACTGAACATAAATACAAAAAGTTGCAGGGGCTTCTTTGCAAAATCACCACCTCACGTGGGACATCACATGAGGTGACGTGGTATGGACCCAAAAGCAATATTTAATGAGTATAGGGGTTCCTTGCACACTTTACCAAAATATTTAAATGTAGAAAATATGTTACAGGACTAAAATTTAAATACAAAAAGGTGGGGGTTGGGTTTTTCAATTTAACCCCACTACGAAGCGGATGAATAAAGATTGGCTTCTTACTTGGACACATGGCATGTCCACAGCTTGCGATGATGGTTTGGCTTCGACGGTGGATATCAGATCCCTCAGATAGGATCTACGGTCGAGGGCTCGGTCGATCGAACGGTCATTGTACACATAGGCGACGGAGAATGATCGAATGGCTGCGAGGGGACTGGGACTAACATGGAAGAATGTTTGCACAAGCGAGCTTTGAATTGATGTATTAGAGGCCTCTGACCTCGTCGTTCACTACAAGATGGACTCAAATCTTCCTAGAGGTGTCCTCTAGCTACTTGGTGGCTCAAAAAGCTCCGCGGACCATTGGGATGGACCACGAAGGTCGAGGAAGGGCAGGAGATTTGGAGACCTTCCTCCGCTCTAAAATCGCCCTTAGCTGGAATGTTGGGCTCAAAACCTGCACTGGATGAATGGAGGGTCGAGGGAAAATTACCTCGACCCTTCAGCGAGAGGGGGAGGACGAGACATGCAGTGGAGTGAATGTCTCCGGTGAGGGGTAGAGTTCGAGATGTGCATCTCCAGATCCAAGAAGGACCTGAGTGAGCGAAGTGTTACGGGGCATAATAGGAGCGTAGGAGAAAGACTCGCCCGGGGCTCATTTTGTTTCTCGCTTGGATTCGGGTTTTCATTCAAATGAATTATTCACAAAAGAAATTGTGATCATCGCAACCAAAAGAAGCGTCAAGCAAAATTTTATTCAATCTCAAGCCAAAATAAATTAAGAAAGGGATATTTACCCAGCAGACCCTAAAATCTTTCGAAATTACCTCTACGACCTTCGAAACATCCTAATTCCTCCCTCGACCTCATAATCTTGCTAACCCTTATCCTACAGACCCTGTGGTTAACCCCCGTTCATTTACCCGTTAAAAGTAACTCGATTTCGTTATGTTCATTTATATTTTACCCAATTTGTCTATGAAATTTACATTTAGTGCCACTCTATCATTTGAGCTCCCCGCCCAGGTCCACTCGCCACCGTCGTTCCCTGCTACCCCCACCTCGCTCCGACTCCCCACCCACCCCCCGTGTGCCGCTGCACCTTGCCTCCTCCCCTGCTCGCGCCGCTGCACCCTGCCCCGACCCCCCGCCCCTGCCGGCGCCGTCGCTCCCAAGCTCCCTGCTCCGCCCCTCCCAAGCTCCCAGCGATAAAGCTCCCAGGCGCCCCCCTCGCCCGCACGCGCTGCCCCTCCCAATCTCCTTGTGATGGAGCCCCCAGGCGCCGCCCCTCCCAAGCTCCCGGTGATGGAGCCCCCAGGCGCCCCCCTCTCCCGCACGCGCCGCCCCTCCCAATATCCCTTCGATGGACCCCCCCCCAACGCCGCCCCTCCCAAGCTCCCTGCTCCGTCCCTCCCAAGATCCCAGCGATGGAGCCCCCCGGGCACCGCCCCTCCCAAGCTCCCGGCGATGGAGCCCCCAGGCGCCCCCCTCGCCCGCGTGCGCCGCCCCTCCCAATCTCCCTGCGATGGACCCCCCCCCCCCCCGGCGCCGCCCCTCCCAAGCTCCCTTCTCCGCCCCTCCCAAGCTCCCAGCGATGGAGCCCCCAGGCGCCGCCCCTCCCAAGCTCCCGGCGATGGAGCCCCCAGGCGCCCCCCCACCCCCCGATCCCTCCTCCCGGGCCGCCCCTCCCAAGCTCCTAGTGATGGAGCCCAAAACGCGCCGCCCCTCCCCTCCCCCCCGCCGGCACGCACCGCCCCTCCCAACCTCCCAGCGATGGAGCCCCCAGTCCCCCCCCCTCGCGCCGCCCCTCCCAAGATCCCTGCTCACTCCCCTGGCGATGGAGCCCCCGCGCCGCCCCTCCCAACCAGAGATGTTGCTTCCCTGCTCTCCCACAGGATTCTTTTCTATTTTTTTGTTTTGGTTAATCCTAACCGTTCGATTGTAAATTGGTTAGATTAACACAAGACTAACTCATGTAATTGACTCAAATATAGTTAAAATTGACGGCAAGGTTTATTGGGTAAGACGGACCAAGTTTACGGGGTCCATGGAGGAATTAGGATGTTTCGAAGGTCGTAGAGGTAATTCGAAAAGATTTTAGGGTCTACTAGGTAAATATCCCATTAAGAAATTGTAGCAAGAGAAATCTGCTATTTAATTTACATGTATAGTGTACAGGGTCGAACTCAGGGAGGCTACAAAAATCCCGAGGGTTATTCAATTTAGTGAAAAATCAATGAAAAGAAAACAAGGAAAATCTACGAACGATATTCCTGGTATTGTATTTTTTGTATTTTTATTTTTTTTTATTTTGAGTTTTTATTTTTTTTAAATTTTTGCAAAAGTTTTTAATTTTATAAACCAAAGGAAATAAAAATGAATACCAAAAATCAATGAAAAAGAAAGGGAAGGCAACTTTTTTGGATTTTTACAAAGTGGTAAAATACATAGAAAATTTAAGGAAAATTATTTTTGAATTTTTGATAACTTTTTAATGTTTTTTATGATTTTATAAGAATTTTCCAAATTAATTAAAGCTTTTCAATAAATCAAAAACAAAAAATAAAATGAACAGAACACAAACTAAATGTTTTTGTTATTTTAAAATATCAAATAAAGTAATATATGAATGAAATATTCACAGGATGAAAGAGAAATTTTTATATTTTCCGGAAAGGTATTTTATGGTATTTTTGGAATTTTCTATGTTTTTTACTTTTTAAGCGTTTTATGATTTTTATAGTTTTTATGAGTAATAAAAATGCCAAAATGGTACAGAAATAAAGTAAACGAAAATAAACAACCAAAATTTTTTAGAATTTTTCACAAAAGTTTTATATTTTTAATATTTTCAAATGCATACAGGAATTTTTTATGTAATTTTTGAATTATTAAAATTAATAAAAACAATTAAAATGCAAAACAAAAATTGTGGATGCAAGATATGCTTAACAAGTGCCTAATAGAATTTTGTGGAATTTCTAAAGGGGTTTTGCTAATTTTTAATTTATTTTTAACATGAAAAATAAATGCAGACTCAGAGGGGCCTAAATGCAAATATTTAAAGTTTTAATACTAAATAAGAACATAAATGAAAACTACAAGGCAAAGTGTGCAATTTTTCCAAGAAAATGTGTATACAAGCACGTGCACCCCGCTGGATTGGACCTATATGTAATTTAAATACTTCCAAGGACCAATCAATAACCAAAAAAATTTGGGAGTTTATTGCAAAAGCCCCAAAAAGTCATGTGTTTTGCACACTTCACAGTTTAAATAAGACTTTTATGTAAATAAAATAAATTACATGACATAAAATGCAAAAGTTCAAAAAATAAAATATAGACGCGTGTCCCTATGAGACTTATTTGCAAAATGAAATAACTACATGGTATAGGTTGCAATTTTACCCTATATTGACGTGGTACACTAGACGGCCTTAATTCACTGCAAATTGATCCAACAGTTGACGATGGCTCGTGCGTGGTGTGAATGAGATCTAAAAACTTGATCAACGGATGACTTTTGGGGGGAAATCGTACGGTTGCGATTGAAACTGAGCCCCTTGTTCTCGATCGTGCAACGTTGGAGCTTTCTATAAGAACGTGGGAGAAGGGCATCTTCAACGAACTTGGAGCGAGGGATCTCGCTTGTGGCTCACCCAAATCTTCTCTAGATTAGTAGTACAGCTTCCTACGGTGCTCCTCTTTCGGTCCAAGGCATCCACAATGGTTAGCGATGACTGAGATGCAATCTGGAGTTCATAAGGTCTGGAAGCTCAGATGGCCTCCAGATGGCTCGTTTCGCTCCAAAACTTGCTCCAATTCCCTGCAATAGAACCAGTGCTCGGAGGCAATGCTCCAGCAGCTTTATTGACGCGCAAAAATTGGGAAATGGTGAAGGGGGTGAAGGTTTTAGTGATGGTTGTCAGAGAGGAACTAGAATCCAGATCTTGGAAGATCTGAAGGTGGTCGGGGATGGGAGGAGATGGAAAATATGTTGGCGAATGTGATGGAGTGGTCGGAGAATGATTTGAATGATTGGGACCCATCTGATCGTGCAGATCAGAGGATGAATATGAGTGGCCGATTTATATAATTTTAGGAATTAAACACAAAATTTATAGAAAACAAAGCAACTAGATGTACTACAGATACCTAGGATGAAGAAGCGAGAATGATTCACCTCACTCTGCGGCTGTAGCTTAGAGGCGGAAACACGACGGAGGACTCTGGCCACATAATTGGATCATGGATTTGCACACCCTATCTCACACTCGGGATCTAAGAAACACTCCTATGTCACCAGAGGGTTATCTCTATCCCTTGATCTTGGGGAAATAAGGGTTTAAAATGGATCAAACCCACGGTAGAGCTGAATGGTACTTTTTTGTATAGCAGACTCTGATGACTTTTGAAATTCAAAATGAGCATGAATCAAGGCACGATTGATGGATCTGGAGTACTGGAGAGTGAGAGGAGTGAATAGGCTGGAAGTTTGGAGAAGAAGGTGAGAGCTATTATGAACCATGCGTGTGGAAAATGGGAGAAAGAGCGATGGTGGGAGAGATGATCGGGGTTCACACGCAGATCAGGCTATTGACTCGGATCAATGAACCCGGGCCAACCAATCAGAAGGCGCGGAGGAAAACGTGAAAATAGGATAGACGCCAAAATAGGAAGAAAAGGTTAAATAGTTGAATAAAAAATCGAAAATGAATTTAAATAATAAATAATGTAAATAAAAATTGTTAAGAATAAAATAAAGTTAATTTAGGTGAATTTTTAGTAACTAATATAGTATATACAAGGATTAAAATAAATATATGTTATTTATAGGTTTATATAAATATATATATATATACACGGTTCTAATTTTTAAATTAATTATTTATACAAATATATACATTATTTAATATTTTATTTATTTAGAATATTTTACAAGGGTTGTAAAAAAATTATTTTACTTTTAGGACTTTAATTTAGTATGTTAAATAAATAAATATATGTACAGTATATACATAGTGATACTTATACAATATGTATTTGATTTTATTTCTATTGGTTTTAACTTTTGTTGTTTTTATTTGCATTTTATATAAGTCAAATACAATATTTGCAAATAAATAAAAATACAATATTTACAAATACATACAAGAAAATAAATAAACAAAGTATATAGTATACATAGGTATATTATACAATAATACCCCAATTAGCCACATTTCACACCTTAACTCTAATTTTTATGAAATCACCTTCATTTTAAAGATTATTTAATTTGGAGTATAATGAAAGTAAGTTTGATGAATTTGGAGTTTTGATGGAGAAGATATTAATCTTGTAATTTGAACTTTGTGGCTTTTTGAGAATGTTGTTATTTGCACAATATCTGCATATTTGTATTGCAACTATTTTTATTATTTAAAAAGAATTTTATTCATAATTTTCAAGAAGAAATCATTTTTCAAAGAATTTGGTGATAAATAAAATAAAGAAAGCATGCGCATTATAGGAAATCATGTCTAGATCATGAATATACTACTGATTAATGGTTTTCAGGATTTTTTGTTATTTTTGGGCCTTATCTCCTCCCACTTTATTCCTTGTCAATCAAGACAAGTCTTGACCTTCTCTTGGGGTCAGAGTTAGCATGTATTTATTACATATTAGCATGTATTTATTACATATATACAATCTTCTATTTTCTTTATTTTTCCTTTATTTTCTTTATTTATTAATTTCAGGTTAAAATAATGATAAATATACAATAGTTATACAAGAATTTGGGTTAGTAAGACAATGGATTTATTGCTACTTACAAGTGTTTTATAAGGGTTTTTAAGCTAAAATAAATGAATAAAGATGATGAAATGCAGATTCATCAGGCGTAGAAGGAGCGTAGGAGAACGAAATGGTGGCGAAGGTGGGTTGAAAACATGGAGGAGCACATTGGAGCGGTTCGCCAGAGAGGAGCTACAGCGAACTACGAAGAGTGGATTTTACATTAAAATGCATGATCAAAATACAAAATAAAAAGGAAAAATTAAATGTAAGGAATAATTATATCTAGAAAGAGGGAAAAGAGACCTCGAGAGGGCCGAAGCCAATGAGATGGGGACCTTATGACGGAGCACCGTCGGAGATGGTGGAATTGACCTTTACGCTGTCTACTCGATCAACGTAAATGTTGGGCGAACTCCCTGTCATGGAGCTCAAGATGTTGAGCGCAAAAGGAGGAGAGAATGTCAGGCAAATGCGACTCGAAAATTCAAGGAAGAGGAGGTGGAGCTTATGTATAGGGATGGTGACAGGGAGGTGAAGATCGAGGTGAAGTGGGTCATTTAGACAAGCAATCCTCGAGGAATCAATGGAGCGTGATAGAGCAAGGAATGAGGAGAAAATGTAGAAGGAGTCTCTCCAAGGATGCAAGGTGTGGGCTACAAAAATTGAAGAAGAAGGGTGAAACATGAGGTTTTGACAGGCCTACGATTTGGATCAGGGAGTTGACCTAGGTCAACAGGTGGTGTGACCTCATTGGTCCGCGTCACCTTTAAAAAAGACAAAACATTATGTAAAATTGAGAATAATAAAAAATAAAGTAGAAAATGATTTATTTAATTTTTGGTTAAAACATAAAAATGTTTATTAATTTATGTAGTATTTTAATATGATTTTTATTTATTTTTATGGCTTAATTTACTATAAGTTACTTTTTGAGGGTTCATTTATAGGTATATATACCTATATATATTGTCTTTGATTTTTTATTTTGTATTTTTTGATTTTATTATTTTACATACATAATTTATATTTTTATAACTTATATATATATACATACCTAAATACATTTTTACTATATTTTTCTGATATATTTTGTACACGTAATAGATATGGTATTAAATATATAAGTATTAGTAAAATATATTTATTTATGTATTTTGATATATTATTTTATTTTAGTTTTTTCTTTATGGTTTAATTTTATTCTAAATATGTACATATATTGTAAATAATATTTACAAAATTATAATAATATGAAATTACAAAAATTATAAAGAATAAATAAAATGAATATTTTATTCAGGTATATAGTACAATAAGGGTCCAAAACCCAACTTTTACATCTTAACTCCAAATTGAATAAAACCACTTCATTAAATATCTTATTAAAAATATAAACAACTAAGTGATTTTGGTACATTTCGAGCTCATATGGAGAAGATATGGGTTTGGTAAGTTTTGGTTTTGGAATTTTATTTTGAATATAAAATGTGCATTGTGTATTATTTTTATGTGAAATCAATTTTGTATTTTTCTATATATTTTTATCTTCAACTTTCATTTTCAAAGTTTATTGATTTAATGAGTAAATAATAAAATAAAATAGGTCACAAAAATGTATTATTTGGAAAAATAAATTGGGATTTTATTGAGTTTTTGACACTTATCTCCCCTACTTTATTCCTTGTCAACCCAGACATCATGATGCCAAGGTCTCAGGGTTTAGGGTCATAAAATATCTTTGCTATTTTATTTTTTTCTTTTCTTTTCTTTTATTCTTTTATTTCAACTTTAGGAAATGTATTTTATACGGTATTTATGCAATAAATAATGAATGTTAGTTTATGCAACAAAATAATATTTACATGCTTTTAGTTATGGTTTAAAGGCCAAAATGAAAGAATAAAGGTGGTGAAATGGAGATTCATCACCCTCCTATATTTGCCTTTGCTAGTCCCTAACAAACTCTTATGCAATAAGTGTAGAAAATAAAAAGAAAGAAAAGGAAAAGAAAGAATTTGGATTGATTTTAATTCGTAAACTTGTCTTCATAAAATTAAAGTTTTGAGCTCAAGTCCGACCTTTGGATTTTTCGGTGTAGTCGAAACCTTATTGGGAAACGGATTTGAAACACAACAGCCTTCAAGAATCACAAAACTCTGCTCAAGTTTCCTCAATAGACGGGTTAGAAGAAATCAACTCATACACAAACCTTATGACTATAAATCTATGTAGCTCTCCTCTGCTGAAGCAGTAAAAGTCAGCCTTCTCCATCATGGTGACCTTGATTCCCCATTCCAACAACTCTTTTCTCGAGAAGCAGGGTATTCCCTTCTCAAGAAGAGGAAAAGAAGATAAGAATGAATGATAACCAGTGTAGCAACCTATCATAAGATGCTTGACCGGTGTAACCAAGTCATCTGGTTGTAGGCTCACAGAAGTATGACTTTGAAGATCAAGCTTGCTTATTTACTATACAAATATACACACTCCGAAATGCATCTTAAATTCAATCAGATTGGTCCACTTTTTTTAATTTTTTTGATTTTTTCCATTTTAAATACTATATACAACAACATTTACATAAGGACTTTTTCCTCTTGAGCCAATAGACTATCCCTCTTTTGAAGCATTATTTCAACCCACAACTATAGACCTCATGGCTACCAGATCAGATTTGGGTACAATGGCCACAAAAGTGTGACTTTCGATGTTTCCATTGGCTTGTGTCTCATGCCGACAAGCTGACCCTCTACCACTTCAACTAAGGAGAGCCAAGTGTAAAGTGCAGGTGAGCAAGCTAGGTCATTATCGACAAGAATCATGTGTCTGCTCCAAGATATTCTCCTTAGCAGTCTAGGTGACATTGAACTAAGTCTCGTGATCCTGAAAAATTACGTCTAGCAATCCTGAAGTACCTCAATTCTAGTTCCTATAAGGTTCTATGATTAAGTAGACTTAAGGTCCAACCAAGCTCCAATCTTCGTATTTTACTCAAACTTGTTCTATTATCAAACTCAATTTGAAAAATGCAAATACAAAGAACAATGCAGAAAATATTTTTGTGATGCAATTTTCTAATTTTGAACATGGATTTTTGAAATTTTTGCAAATTTTTATGCATGTTTTTCAAAAGATTTTGCAAAATTTTTTAAACAAAAAAAATTAGAAAAGAAAGGAATATGTGCAGCTATTTACATATGGATGCATCTTTTTAATTACAAGGATTTTGGATTTACAGAATTTACAGTTTATGAAGGATTTTTATTATGTATCCAATTCTCAAAATAATTTGAAATTATTTCACAAGTATTTTGAAAACTTTATTTTGAAAACTAATTTTGACAAATACTTTTACAAATATTTTACAATTTTTAAAAATCATTTTGCAAAGATTTTTCAAATAATATATATAGATTTTTCAAAATATATTTGCAAACATTTTTCAAAATCATTTGCAAGTAGATTTTCAAACAAATTTATTTCATGCAAAGAAAGGAAATTTTTACTAACAGAATAGTTTTACAAAGATTGAAAATATTTAACAAAACATTTTCCAAATAGTTTTCAAAACATTTTTTAAAAGGATTTTAAAATATTTTCCAAACATTTTGTAAAAAACATTTTCAACTGAATTTATTAATCACTATATACAAAGAATTGGGTGTGTGTTTTATTGATTAGCCATATTACTAAAAATATGAAAGTAAGAGTTATGGCTAAAGTATATACAGAGTATATACGACCCCCTATACTTAGCTTAATCTATGTCCTCATAAATCAGAGAGAAAAATAGAACGCATTGAGTATTGTAGAGCGTATACTACAACGATGAAAGAATAAAGAATCAATAAATGAGAAGTCAACTATCCCCCCTATACTTAGGATGAAATAATCCTAAGTATAGCAGGTTGTATATACAAGCGGGGAGGGTTAAGAGTGGGAATAGATAGATAACAACTCAGTTTACTCCCCCTCTAGTTAGGGTGAGATATCCTTAAATATAGACAAGTAGACGAGACAATGGGAGCTTCAAGAAAAGAATTAAATAAAAATAAAAATAAAGAAAATGTGTGAGGATAATATATGCTTCACTCCCTCTATACTTAGGGTAAAAGAGCTCTAAGTATAAGCAACGACAAGAGTGATGAAACTGAATAAAGAATGAACACTTGGCTCGTCCATCCATACTTAGGACAAAAATATCCTAAGCATTGAAAAAACACAAAGTGGGGTGGATGAGCAGAAATGGAAGATGGAAGTAGGAAAATGAAAACAGGTATACAAGGTGGAGGCTATATAGAGATCAAGAAGGTAGAAAGCATACCTTCTTGCATGACCACTGAGGAATGGATCTCACAAGGTGCAGGTCGATATCAGGGTCATCAGCAGAAACAAACCGATCAAGATCAACCTAGCGAAGGTCGTCAGTGATCTCAAAGCGGAAAGGAATGAGGTGATTAGTGGAAGTAGTGTGGTCGTGCTTGGCCTGGGAAGTCTCTGTATGGTCTGAACAGAAAGACATGAATTCCTTGTTGAAAGAAGTAAGGTCAAATTCGACCTTTGCAGTATCTACTAGGTTTGCCCTCCGCTCTAAGGTGTCGATGGTGTAAATACCATAGATGTTATCAATGCATCACCACTCATCAGAAGGGGGAACTCCAAGGTCCATGTTTTCTGAGTCTTCCTCCCTGAATAGGAATTCTCGGGTCTCAGTCTCATCCATCATAAAGCAAACCTCTATGATATCAACAGATTGGTCATAGTCCTCACGATCAGCTAACACGGGTACACTCTCGTCAGATGCAGGTCTCTAGTCAACAGTAGGTGCTGTGATCAAGACAACGCTCTCGTCAACAGAAGAAAAGTGAATCTCTCCGTATCCATAATCAATAATGGCTCTCACTGCAGTGAGGAAAGGTTGTCCCATGATGATTGGAGGATGCTCCACTAGGGTTGAGGTCTCCATGGGCGATACGACAAAGTTAGCAGTGAAGCTCATGCCCTAAATCTAAATGACAGCGTTCTCTAGAATACCCTTCGACCTCTTTATTGATTCGTCAAAAAATTAACAAATCATCGTAATCTTCTTGAAAGGCCCTAGAAGAAGAGACTATACAAATGAGAAGGGTATTATATTAATTGAAGCACCACCATCAAGGAGAGTATGATCACAAGAATGGTTAGAGATGGTGCAACTCAAAAGAGATGTGACAATGTTCCCTTTCCTAATGTGTGGATGGTGAGTGACAGCGTAGGTAGTGGCCATGGTCAAAATGTGTCACTCAGATCTGCTCTTTCGCTTTCTCTTCTTGGGTTTAGGAACAGATAAATGTGTCATGGCCTAGCGAAGTGGGGCCTCAATAATCTCGTGAATAGCCATCACCACTTCAGGTTCAGTCAACATTTTTTTGAGATTTTGGATCTCCTCCATACAAGGTTGGAGATGGGAATCATCATCTACACAAGGATGACTAAGAGTAATCGGTACAATGTCATCCATGGGGTCAATTGTGGAAACTGTAGTGATGGTGAGTGTGTGGGGGGGGGGGGGGGTTAAAGTATCTGGCAAAGGTGCCCTCTCCTCAAAAACTGACTCGACTGTGTGTCTCCCAAAACAATTTTTTGTTTTTAGGGTTTTCTCATTTTTGTATTTTGGGCGATTGCGAGCTCTCATGCATATCCTCAAATGAATCCATAAAATTGGGTGGTGAAGCGGTAGTGTGGATCTTATTTAGGCTAGTGAGGTCATCAATCCTCTGGTTCATTTGCTCCATTAATCTATTCATGTACTTAAGAGGGGTACCCAAAAGAGGTGACTCCAACAGCTCAATCTTGGGTGAGTGTGATGGTGAGAAATGTGTGGGTGGTGGTAGTGGGCAAAACTCAATCGATGCCTGAAATAGTGGATTGGACTGATATGTACAAAAAGAAGAATCAAAAGCAATGTCCTGGATAAATGTAGGTGTACCGGTTGGAGGGAATGAGAGATATGCAAGTTTGGATAAAAATCGTTGTAGTCGGCCATCTCCGAGACAAAAGAAAGGGGTCTGGAGAGAACAGGAGTCAAATAAAGATATGTAAGAAAAAGGCACAAATGCTCAGAGAAGATCGAGTATGCACACAAACAATCACAAATGTACACAAAACAAACCCTCAATTCACCTACTCAACACAATGAAGATCGTGAATGTTCGATCTTTTCATCTTTTCAAATTTTAGAGTTAGGTGATAAACACAAGTTGTATAAACATGTAGGAAGGTCTATGGTTGAGGAACTAATCCTTAGTGTGTATGTGGCAAATAAAATGTGAATATAATGAGGGGGTTACTCTCCCCAAGACAAGAATTTCCTTTTTGATTTTAGGGTCGAGTAGTGTTAGTGGTCCCAATTTTATTGGTTATCACTTTTTTTGGATTTTTAAAAAAATGCACAAACCTAACGAGGAGTCAATTCCTTTAGAATCCTAAGTGGTCAAAATAAGAGGGAGAGAGTTAGAAAAGCAATGTGAGGCTAAAACAATGATGAATGCTAAGCAGAAATGCTCACCTTGCCTCTCGCTCTCTTCATATAAGGATGTTAAACAAAATTGAAACCTACACTATATGCAATGCAAAGCCAATCAAATCTCCCTAGAATAGTAATTATATGAGGGTGAAGCATAATATGATAATTATCTAGATATGAAATGAAGCTCCAGTCATTGAGACAGTCTCGGTGCCTGCCACAACAGGTCTTACACACGTTGTGTGGTGCCTCTCTCAACGCGCGGTCTCAAGTCTAAATAATCAACCACTAGATTTGGCTAAGTCCAAGAACGAATCTATAGCTACATGAAATTTTAATTAGGGATTTGGGCCTTAATCTATAAAAAAGAAAATCCTAGAACTAGGGATCAATCACACAAAAAAATTAAAAGAAAATCATGAAACAAATAAAAAGAAAAGTGAAGAAATCATGACAAAAACCGACAAGGACACCATGTAAACAATCACTCGAGAAGTGGACCTCGAGAAGTGGTAGTGTCTTGGAGAGTCCAAATTATTACAAACATAGGTCTCTCTCTCATTTAAATTACAAAATAAAATAAAATGTAATAAAGGACAAAAAACTCTATCTTAAAAATTCCTCCAAGTCTTTCTGTATAGCTCTCTCCTATTGGCTAAGTGAAAAAAGCTGACTCCGCTTCATGTGGGTGCGTAGGTGCTCCTAGGAGTACCTCCCTTGATCCACGGTACCTCGCAACAAATTCAAACAAGGATGAGGGTAAGACAATTCAAAAATATTATCAAATAATATGAAAATAAATAAAGGAAAAATATAGAGAAGGAAGCAAGTAGAGAAGAAACAAAGATACCCAATTTATACGATGTTACTCCTCGATAACGGTGCCATTTGAAAATAGGAAAAATCTAGAGGGTTGTGTTAATCCACAAGGTAGATCAATAATCACTGAGTTGACCGCTCAAGAATTCCTTCTAATTCAATAATTAACCCATAATATAAATCAAATGTTGAAAAATAAAAAGGAGGAGTTAAATTCTATCAAAACTCTACAGATGTATGTATAAGTGTAAGTATGTGTAGAGTGTCGAACATAGGGAGCAAACATGATAGATCGGGAAAATCCAAACTTTATCCTTTCCTCTTATCTTTTAATTGTTTTTTAGTGTGGGTTTTTAATTTTATTATTTTTATGGATTTTAATTTTTATATTGTTTTTTAATTGTTTTTAATTTTAACTTTTTATTTTCTTTTATATTTTTCTGATTTATTATTTCATTTTCTTTTAAATCAATAATATAATAATATATAACTATATGGATAATATAGTGTAATACAATTAGAAATACAAATAAAAATAATCAAAAATAATAAAATAAAGTGTTTTTGTATTTATTATAATTTTCTACTATTTTTATGAATTCTTGAGTTTTTTTGCTCATTTTTAAGTATTTTTAAAATCAAAAAATATCCCAAAATATAGACTAAATAAATGAGCCAAAGTTTTTCGGGATCTAAATATAGTAAATAAAGCCAAAACTTTCCAAAAAAAAAAATTAATACGATATAATAAAAAGAAAATTCAGGGATAGAAATAAATATTTTTGGATTTTTTTATGATTTTTTATACTTTTTACTAGAATTTGGAACTTTTAAATTTTTAGTTTTTTTTCTATTTTTGGGATTTTTGGTATGAAGTTGTAAAATACTAAAATAAATAATATGTATTATTTGGATATTTCCAAAAGGTTTTATATTTTTTATGTTATTTTTACTTCAAACAACAACTTTCTGTACTATTTTTTATTTTTAATAAATATAAAAAATTCCTAAATGCAAAAATAATTATGTGACATGAAATTACATTGAATGAGGCATCTAATACTATTTTTTCATAATTTATGGAGCACGGATGATATTTATAAAAATTAAAGAACATGCATAAAAAATATTAAACTAGCAAGGGTATATTTGCAATTGAAAATAAAGGCAACATGGTTTCTGCAAAATACCCTAAATATTATAATTGAAATTAAAAGTATAAGTACTGAAAGCGAATACAAAAAGCCATAGGGGCTTCTTTGTAAAATCACCACCTCACGTGGGACGACATGTGAGATCATGTGGCATGGACCCAAAAGCTATATTTAATTAATATAGGGGGTTCCTTACAAATTTTACCAAAATATGTAAATCTACAAAAATTTATAGGACTAAAATATAAATACAAAAAGGCGAGGGTTGGGTTTTGTAATTTACCCCCACTACAGTGCAATCGGACGGCGATGTGCTTCTCGCTTAAATACATGGAATGTCCATAACCCATGATGGTGGTTCAGCTTCGACGGCGGGGATCAGATCCCTCATATAGTATCTACGGTCGAGGGCTCCATCGATCGAACGGTCATTGTACTCCTGGGTAGTAGAGGACGATTGGACGACTACGAGGGTACCTGGCTAATAGGGAAGAAGGTTTGCCCAGGCGAGTGTTGAACCGATGAATCGGGGGCCTCATACATCTAACTTCACTTCAAGATGAACCCAAAGCTTTCTAGAGGTGTCCTCCAACTTTCAGGTGGCTCAAAAAACTTTGCGGACTGCCAGGGTGGTCCACGGAGGTTAATGAAGGTCAGGAGAGATTAAGACCTTCTTTTCTTGAAAATCACCCTCAATTGGAATGTTGGGCTCGAAATCTACATAGGAAGAATAGAGGGTCGAGGGCAAACTGCCTCGACCTAGGGGGTGTGAAGGAGGATTCGATATGTAGTGGAGTGGACATCTCCGGTGAGGGGCGGAGTTGGAGACATGGATCTATAGATCCACAAAGGACCTAGGTGAGCGAAGTGATGGGGGCCTAAAAGGATCATAGGGGAACTAAATGGTGGTAAAAGGAGGGTCGAAAACATGGTGGAGCATAGTAGAGCGGTTTGCCGGAGAGGAGCTCCGACGAACTACGAAGAGTGGAATTTAAACTAAAATGTGTGATCAAAATACAAAATAAAATGTGAAAACTAAATTCAAGGGTTAATTCTATCAAGAAAATGAGAAAAGAGACCTCGAGTTGGTCAGAGCCAGCGAGATGGGGAACTCACGATGGAGCGGCATCGAAGATGGTGGAATCAACCTCTACGCTGCCTCCTCGATCAACCTAAATGTTGGACAAACTCCCTGTCATGGATCTCAAGCCATTGAGTGCAAATGGTCGAGAGAATGCAGGGCAAAAGCGATTCAAAAAATAAAAGGAAGAGGAGGTGGAGCTTATGTACAGAGATGGCGACCGGGAGGTGAAGATCGAGGTGAAGCAGGTGATTCGGACAAGCAATCCTCGGGGACTCAATGGCGTGTGATAGAGCAAGGAACACTAAGAAAATGTGAAGAAGGAATCTCTCTAAAAATAAAAGGTGCGGGCTATAAAAATCAAAGAAGAATGGTCAAGTGTGAGGTTCTGATAGGCCAATGACCTGGGTCAAGGAGTTGACCCAAGTCAACGGGTGGTGTGACCTGATTTGTCCACGTCACCCCCAAAAATACAAAACAATATGTCAATTCTAAAATAATTGAAAATATTATATAATGATTTATTTATTTTATTTAAAAACATAAATTGTTTTATTAATTTACGTAGTATTTTAATATGATTTTTATTTATTTCTATGACTTATTTTATTACAAGTTACTTTTTGAGGGTTCATTTATAAGTATATTTACCTATATATAAGGTCTTTTTATTTTTAAAAATTTTATTATGTTATATACATAATTTATATATTTATAACTTATGTAAATATGCACAAATATATTTTTATTGTATTTTTCTGATTGTATTTTGTACACTTAAATAAATATGGGTATTAAATATATAAGTATAAGTATAGTATATTCATCTATGTATTTTGATATATTATTTTATTTTAGTGTTTTCTTTATTGTTTAGTTTTATTCTAAATTTGTACATAAATAATATTTACAAAGTGATAAAAAATTTTAAAATTATAAAAAATAGGGATATTTACACCCATAACCTTGAGTAGTTTTGTAATTACCCCGGGAACCCTCGATAATCACAAATTACTTCCAGAACCTCGAATAATGCTTAACATTTACATGGCTTAACCATGTGAGAAGTTCCGTCTTAATTCTCTGTTAACTATGACGGAAAAAGGAATACATTGGCTATTTTGCCCTTCGAAACACATTATATTTATAACATGATGCCATTTGTAGATAAAACAAACTGATACCCCATCCCCTTTCCACCACAAGCCTAAGGCCTCCGCCCAGCACGTCCTTGGCAAGTAGCTCCCTGCGGCCCACGCGTCTGCCTCCGGCATGCTAGCTCCAGCCCTCCCCCTACCCGTGCCTCTACCTCCAACATGCGAGCTCCAGGCCCTCCCGCTCGCCAAGCTGCCAACTCCCCCCCCCCCCCCCCCGCATGCACCCTGCTCGAAGCCACAGAAGCCCCCTTCTGCCCCCGAGCCCCGTGAAAGCCCCACCCACGCAACCCCCACACCCCCCCCCCCCCCGCTCGATGCCCCCTCCCCCCCTCCCCCCCCCCCACGCACCTCGTGTGCCCAACCACAACCCCCCACCCCCAAGAGGCTCGCAGAAGAGCCCCCCAACCCCCTGAGGTGCGGCAACTCCTGAAGCCCCCATGCTCGATGCTATGCCGCCCCTCCTCCTTGAGGGGCGGGAACTCCTGAAGCCCCCTGCTCGATGCCCCCCCCACACGCCCAACCGCCTCCCGCCGAGTTCCTCCCGCCTGCACCTGCTCGAAGCCTTGCCCCCCCTCATGCCCAACCGCAAACTTTTTTTTATTAATCTCAGCCGTTAGATCATTGATTGGTTAGATTAACCCAGCTATCTGGTTGAGTTAATGAACTAAACTAACAGGAGGTTATGGGTGTAAAACGGAGCAGTTTTTCGAGGTTCTGGATGTAATTCGTGATTATCGAGGGTTCCTGGGGTAATTACGAAAGTACTCATTGTTAAGGGTGTAAATATCCCTAAAAAATATAAATAAATAAATAAAATGAATATTTTATTCGGTATATAGTACAATAGGAGTCCAAAACCCATCTTTTACATCATAACTCTAAATTAAATGAAACCACATTCATTAAATAGTTTATTAAAAGATATATACAATCAAAGTGGTTTAGATACATTTTGAACTCATATGGAGAAGATATGGGTCTGGGAAGTTTTGGTTTTGAAATTTTATTTTGAGTATAAAATGTACAATGTGTATTATTTTTATGTGAAATCAATTTTATTTTTTTCTATATATTTTTATATACAACTTTCAAGTTTAAAGTTTATTGATTTGATGAAAATAATAAAGAATAAAATAGGTCCAAAAATATATTATTTGGCAAAATAAATTGAGATTTTTATTGAGTTTTTGACCCTTATCTGCCCCTACTTTATTCCTTGTTGACCAAGTCATCAAGATGCATAGGTCTCAAGGTTTAGGATCATAAAATACCTTTAGATTTTTATTTATTTTTCCTTTCTTTTCTTTATTATTTAATTTTTTCCTTTAAACAATGTATTTTATACGGTATTTATACAATAAATAATGAATGTTAATTTATATAAAAAATAATGATATTTACATGCATTTAGCTAAGGTTTAAAAGGCCAAAAATGAAAGAATAAAGGTAATGAACTGGAGATTCATCACGAGGTTGTTGTTGGTAACCCTGAGAATACTGAGAAGAAGGAAGAGAAGGATACTGATGTTGGTACTGCTGGCAGGAGTACTGGTGATGATAAGAGGCAGTCGGCTGCTAATAGTGTTATTGGCAGTATCCAGACTGCTGATGGTTATTCTACCTCCAGGTTACCCTTGTTGTGGAGGTTGTTGCTAGGCTTGGTTGGGCCGATATGTCCGCCCTCCTTGCTGATGGTGAAATGGTTGGTTGGCATGGTTCTGACCATGTGGTTGTCCATGAGGATGGGTCAGTTGATGTTCATTTCTCCAAACGCATTCACCTCCTGGATGAGTGGGGGAACAAGGCTCGATGTACTAGGGATGAATCCCAAATGGCTTGTAGACGACCATCTGCATCTAGAGTTGTCATGGTTGTCGCTCGGGGGACTGCACGTAGTACACGTGCTGGATCGGGGGCTGACTAGAACTTGATTGAGGTGGATGCAGATGTGTCTTCTCTTTATTCTCAATAGGAGGCTCAAGTGTGATTGTCATGGCATTGCATCCATGATAGACTGCAGATGTCCCTATTTAATAATGTGTCGGTTTGTTGTTGTCGGGAATCAGGATCATTCAAAAATTAACCACACGAATTGATGAATCAATGAATTAATTAATGTGAGATTTTATGTATTTTTAACCTGGGCAAGCCCTAGGGTCGACTCAAGGAGGCAAAGGAACGACTTCGGATCAACTTAGATGAATTAGCTCACAATTTTCCAAGCAGAATTTTTTTGTATTTTCTTATGCAAAAGAAATTCCAATGCACAAATGCGATTAACTAGGTTATTAAGGAATCAAGATATTTAGCCAAATTAAATTTAATGTAAATTAATCCAATTTGGCCAAATTGTATTTTTCCTAGAAACCTAATCCAATGATGAATGCAAAATGTAATTTTTTGGGATTTTTGTGTTGAAAATGCAATAATGAAAAAGGTAAACTTTTTAGGGGTTTTTATGCAATTTTTTCACACCAACAGAATGTGAAATTAATGAAATTTTTATTGGAAGTAAAATATGATGAAATGAAGGAATAGTAATTTTTCTGGAATCTTTAGAGAATATATGAATTTTATATGAATGTTTTAGTGAAAATAGAGTGACTTTGAGTATTTAATTTTTAATAAATCCACAAAATCAAATTTTATAGAAACTAATTTAATATCTCAAATAGATATTTTAATAAACAACCTATGAGAGTAGAAATTTTGCAAAAATAATGTGAGTGGATTTAATTAAAAATCATTTTCTAAAATTAATCACCAATTTATTTCAGAAAAAACACCTCTGATTTCAATGAAATTTGGGTACAGATTAAAGCACATATGAATGCATCATCTCTGTTTTTTGAGAAATTTTAGGACAACGAATAAATATGTTCAAATTTCAGAGCATAAATGGGCAAAATATCACTGAATTTTACTTTGATCTTTAGTACATTATCTGATGCTCATAAAAATCCAAATAAATAGATAAGTGGTTGAGAATTAAATGATCTTCAACATGCTTTTTTTATTAAAAGAAATGGTGCAATCTTGAGGTCCAAATTAAAATATAAACAGAGGGGTGTTCTTACAATAGAGAAAATAAAACTGAAAGAACTTAAATGTGCATAGGGGTATGTTTGTAATTAAAGAAACATGAAGGGAAGAAACTACCATTTTCACAAAAAATAAATAAAATATAAAATGGACCTTCATGGAGAACATGGGTTCTTAGAAGCCACGTTAGGGCGGGTAGAGGTAGAAGCTTGGAGGAAGGGAGGTGGTAGGAACGAGGCGGTAGAGGAGATCGAATAGAGGACACATGCGTGAGGTGGCGACGAGGTCTGGCAACGTGGTCGCTGCCAGAGTGGTGCGACGTGGGCGACCACATGTGCACACGGGGACATGCAGTGAGGGAGGCTGGTCGTGCACTAAAGTGTGGGTTGAGGGTAGACCAGGGGGCAGCGCGCACGCGGAGGTGGTGCGTTGCGAGGGGGGCAGTTCTACGGATACGGTGGTGCTATGGGCGACGCATGGCTCTGGAACGGCGAGAGGTGGAGTGCAGTTGCGCGTCTAGGGAGGTGCAGCCGCACGCGATGGTTGAGGGAGGAGCGTGCAGTGGTTGGCTGGATGGAAGGGGAATGGCGTGCGGAGGCGATGATGATTGGGATCGTCGCAGCTAGGCAAGGTAGGGTGCGAGGAGTAATGTGCCTGCATGGCGGGCAGTGGCTCCAAGGGCGGCGGGCATTGGGGCTCCACTACTGTTGGCCGTAAAGGATGAATGAGGGATGGAGGGCTGGCGGGTCGCCGCGGTGGCAGTGGCTGGAGGGATGGTTGGTGGCCAATGGATTGGCGAGGAGAGAGAAGGGCAGCAACCATGTGCTTGTTGCTTCCCCTTCTTTCTTTTTTTAAGTTTTTTGTGTTTTGTTTTTGCTGTGATTTTTTTTGTGATTAAATCTTTTTATTTTTGTTTTGTTTTCTTAGAACAGGAAATCAAGCCAAGAAAAATGAGAAGTGGTGGGTGATGATTAAGAGGTGGTATATATGATGATTGGTGGAGATTGTGATGATTGGTGGAGATATGGAGTAGAACAACAATAAAAAATAGATAAATAAAAATGAGGAAAAGGAGAGGGAAAAATTACCCATGTGGTTTGCCAGATTGCGGAGCAGCCATGCTGAACTCCTATCGTGTCCTCGATCAGCTTGGCGAAAATTTGAGAAGCTGAGGTCCAACCTGGAGAGATGCATAGCGACACGAGGAGGAGCCCTCGTGGAACTCACCTTTGCGGCCGTCATTGCTTGACTGGAGGGTGTTGAAGCAGTCAACGACAACACTCTGGGTCTTGTGGTCTCTCTCTCTTAATTGAAGAAATGGCGGATAATGAAAAATGAAGAGGGTGAGGGGAATAAAAGGAGGAAGATGAGGGGAAGTTGGAAAAGAAGTGGGGTGGAAGTTGGAGGAGTGGTGGAAGATGAGGGAGAATGGAAGATGGTGGCTTGGGAGGGAAGTTGGAATAGAGAAGAAGTAAAAGGGAAAAAACATAATAAAAAATAAAATAAGTAGGCTACTAACAATAATGAAGAGGAAAGAAAATAAAAGTAAAGAAAAAAATATAAAAATTAAATTAAAAATGAAAAAATAAAGAAATAATTTAATAATTAAATAATTAAAATGGAAAATGAAAAAAATAATACTAAAATAAATAAAATACGAAAAAATATAAAGGGGTGACACATGGCGACTCCAAGAGCTACCATGTGTCGCACCTAGAAAAATCAAAAATTAAATGTAAAAAAATAAAAAATAAATAATAAAAGGGGTCAAATCAAAATGTGGTAAACACAAAAGTTTCTCGTCTCGACCAGATCTACAACTTTTGTGAAGGACTGAAAATTAAAAGAAGTCATATGTACAAAAAGTATTTTTGGGGGTACCTTATAGGTATAAAATACCATGTTTTTATCTTTTGTGGATTTGTTTGTCATTTTTTAAATAAGAAAAAAATAAAATTAGAGAAATATGAAAGGAATATTTACAACTTTATATATTTTTTTGTATTTTTAATAATTAAGAAAATAGAAAGATAAATAAAGGGTAGTTTGGTCAATATGTTGATTAGGAGCCTAAAACACAAGTTTCACATACGAACACCGATTTTTATGAAATTGGTCTTGTTTTGAATGTCTTTGAATGTATACTATTTAAAAGTGAGTATACCTAAATCAAACATTGTATGGGAGAGATATGCATATTTTAAGGTTCTTAGTCTCAAACTAGGGTTTGGATTTTATTGGTCAATTTTACAAGTTAGTATTTTTTAAATATTTTCCATGTATTCTTGTTAGTAATATATACATATAGAGTTGATTTTATTAGATTTGGAGTTAGTATAAAATAAAAAATAGATGAAGTTAGCTAATATATAGATGAATATGTACAAGTAAATTTGGCTTCTTAATTAATGCAAAAATGCATGCTAAAATCCTGACATTATTTCTAGATGTATGTGCGAATAATGCATAATAATTAGAGATATGCATCTAATTACTCAAGAACAAAGCTCTATTTTTTACTTTTAGAGTGATGAATCACATATTCATCAATCCACTAATGGTGTTTACTAGCAGCTCAAGTTGCTTAGTGATAATATCGAGCTTATCTAATCCCTTCACGCTTTGCTCAATCCCAGTGAGCTTCTCTAGGTCCTGTGACCTCTTCTCAATAATGTCAACTTTGGACAGGTGACTCCCAATTATGCTCAAGTCAGAATCCCCATACCTATCCAATTCTTTGGAGTCTGCCATATTGACATTCTTACAAGGATATGTGTCTGTGGCGGGAATAGGAAGGAATGAGATGAGGAAAGAGTAGCCTCACCTTCATCCATTTCCTCGAATATCTTCCATATTGTGTCCTCGTCCTTGTTAAAGTACAAACCTTTGCAGGAGGGATTAACCAAACGTTGACTATTTTCATTGAGACCCCTAAAAAGTTCTAGACCAAATGGTCTTCGGTATATCACGATGGGGGCATCTCTCTATAAAATCACTGAGTCTTTCTCAGGTCTTGTGAATGGACTCTTTGGGTCCCTGGGAGATGCTGGCTATCTTGGAGCGCATAATATTGAGGCAGACAAGAGGATAGTACTTGTGCAAGAATGTTTATTTTAGATCCTCCCAAGTCATCACCACTTTCCCCAAGTGGTTGATCTAGTGGAGAGCTTTGCCTTGAAGGATGACGGGGAAAGCGGTCATCTTGATTACACCTAATTGGATGTTGAGATAATAAGTTGTGCTGCAGATGCGTCCAAACTGCTGCAGATGGATGTAGGGTTACTTAGTTTGGTTCCCTTGGAAGCTAGGGATCAAGGAAAGGAGCTATGTTTTCAGCTTGAAATGTTCGTGGATTTGTGGAATCTGGATCCACTCAGTTATGCGACCGGCCTCAGGATTCTAAGCCTACTTCAATGTGGGATTGGGTCGAGCTCTCCTTTCTCCTTCCTCACCTCTCTGGCATCCATATACAGAGTGGTAGTTGTCATCATCAGGAATATCATCATCACCCCCTCCTAGGTTTCCTCCTCTCTTCTCCGATCTTCTCCTCATATCGTTCACCATCTCTTGGAAGGCAACCTGGGCAAGTGCTTGGCTAGTCTATTGCTGTTGAATTGCCAAGATGGAGGCTAATAACTGCTTGTTGACCTCATTCTGACTCATGCCCTACTGTTGGTTCTTCTCACTACTCTATGTCTATGGATTTTGCAGTCCCTTTCTGCTACCTTGGGGAGCCATCTCAAAATTGCAAATGTACTTGGGCTCCTGATCAGGTTGTGAATCTACATTGGGAAATAGTACCTGATCAATCCTCATAAATAATGGAGCAAGTTTGAGATGAGTGTCTATCTCAAACATAGGATTTATTGGTGAAAGAAAGGTGGTAGAAGGAAGGAGACTAAGACAAGAGTCATCTCAGTTCCCGAAGCAAGTGAAAATAGGGGAGTCCAAGGAGAAGTCCGCAGGTTTCGTCTTGAATGCAAAAAAGGAAGACCGATGAAGGATGAAGGATACGGCTATGAAGGAGAAACAAAAGGAGTGTAAAACAGTATAAGGCTCGCAATGAGAAAGGATCAAGAAGAAGTATGCAAAAGAGAAGAAATGACAAAATTATGCAAGTGCGTAGGACTTTGATTCTTTATACCTTATTCTAAGAAAACAAACACCAAACAAAATCAGATTTACCAACTCAGTGTGAAGCCATAAGAGTTCGTCTATTTTTATCTTTTTGGTTTTATATCTGTGTTTCAGGTAAAAGGATGGTCATGAGTCCTTACTGGTAAGCCCGAGAGGAGAGCGTGTACTGCTATGAAAGTATCCCCGTACTTGTTTCACCTCCTTTGTATCATGTGATCTGCACTTTTTAAGGTCCTCAATACTGGTCCTAGGTGACTACTCAGTCAAAGAAAAGAGAAATGAAGTCGATAGGCGAAACGACTACTTCCCCCACAAGTGGGGTACTCGAACGCGACAAATGAGACAGACACACCTGTAAGGGTGTGGCCTAGGCTCAGTACCTCATACCAAGCCAGATGCTCCACACAAGGTGGGAACACCATCGTCGACAAGGCTCTACTCAGTCACGTATCATAGAAGCGCCAATACTTCGTCAGTCCCAGGTGGTAGTTGAGGAAGCCATAGATCGGGTTTATAGCTCTATTCCTTAAGGGTCGTGCCTCACTTTGTCTGGAACGTAGATGAATACAAGAGGGCTTTATGAGCTCCTAACAATGATGTTCGTTATGACTTTTAATTAGGTCAAAATTCAATTAGCAGTCCCCTTGTTTTATTTTTTTATTTTCAGTTTTTGAGTATTTTTTCAATGCAAGAATGCCTAATAATTTTTTTGGATTTTCTTGTTATCCTAGGTGCTCAAAATCAGAGGGAGAGAATGTCAAAGAAATGCAAGGATACACCAAGATGAAGATCTCACCTTCGTGCCTAAATGATGAATGCTCAGATAGAAGACTTACATTGCTTCCCAGTGCTCTCCATGGGGATGCAAGGCAAAAATTTATAAACCAACTCTACATGCACGAAATGAAATAAAGGAAATCATCCTAAGCAGGAATTGCTATTAGCATGAAGAACCAAATGCAAAATACTAGAAGAGAAACCCAAGAATCCTGTCTCGGAGGCTCCTCGGTGCCCACCATAGTGGGTCCTGCAAGCATTGTATGGAGACCTCTCACGGCACGTGGTTTTGAGTCCAAGTATTGAACAATTAGTTTTTGATCTAAGTCCAAACGTAAAAGCTATAGGTACATAGGTGTTTGGCCACAGATTGTCGAGCAAGCAATCCTAAAAATGCCAAGGGATCATTCCACAAACAAATAAAAATAAGTTGAAAACTCAATAATAAAAGAAAGGTAACTATTATAAAGGTCCTCCTCTCTCTCTCTCTCTCTCGCTCTATCCTAGTAGCTCACAAGAGGAGGAGCTACTCACCTCGCAGATCGGGTGCTTCTAACCACCTAAGCGGTTTCCGTCACCTTGAGATCCCTCGCAAGAAAAATATAAGAGGATGGATTAGCACATTGAAACAATTATGTCAAATAAAGCAAGAAAAATAAAAGAAAAAATAAAATCCAAAATCTATACTACGTGTTTCTCTACGGCAACAGTGCCATTTGTTGAGGCAGATTCGGCAAGGGTCTAAAATATCCTTGCAAGGCCAAGTACAATGTTATTGAGGCGATGGCTCACAAATTCTCTTTCAACAACAAATATCCCACAAATGAATATATCAATGTAAAATAAAGTATGGAGTTAAAATTTATTATAATTCTACAAAAGATGGGTATAGGGAAAGTAGTGTAGAGTGTCGAACACAAGGAGCAAGGGGAATAGACAACAATAAATGGAAAAAAGTCCAGAATTGTTTTTGGTGTTTTTTTGTGAAGCTTTTTTATTTTTAGTAGGTTTTTAACTATATCATTTTTTATTTTTTATGTTTTTTAAAATTTTATAATTTTTACATTATATTTTTTATTTTCTGTGTCTTTTTGTATATAAGAAAAGTATATAATATCTAAGTATAATATAGATAACAAATATACTAAATAAAGACAAAATCTAGAAAATACCCTAAGGAACAGTCCTTTTTATTTTTTAAGGGTACTGATAATATTTTTGAAATTTTTGATGATAACATTATTAATAATAATTTAAGTAAATCTAGCAAAATAAGTAGAATAAAGATATAAATATCGATAAGACAACAAATACTAAAATATCACAAAATAAGATATTTTTATTTTTTTATACTTTCTCAGATTTGTGTTTTTCTAAGAATTTTATTGATTATTTATAGTTTTAATTAAATAAAAATATCATAACAGTGAACAATAAAATGCCGTCGGCTTGTTTTGGATTTCAAAAATAGCTAAAAAGCTTAAAAATTTCCAAAACTAATCTTAAAGTCTAGAAAATATAGTAAGGAAAATTCCAAAATAGAAAATGCTATTTTTGGATTTTTTTTAAAGGATATTTTATACTTTGTAGCAGTTAGAGAGGTTTTGCCAATTTTTTTTTTGAATTTTTTCGGTCTATATGTATAAGATACAATAATGAATAAACCCTAATTTTTAGAATTTTTCAAAACTCTTTTCTATTTTTTATGGATTTTTATGCAAGAACGGAATAAATGTAAGATTTTTTAATTGTTAAATATGGAAAATTGATTTTAAATGCCATGCGAAAAGTATTTGTGATGATATATCCTATAAGGCACTTATATTAAAAATCATATAATCTCCAGATGCAAAATGATGTTTTTCTGTAAGAAAAAATGAAAATAAAAATACAATATTGGTAGGGACTAAAATGCAAATAAAAATAAATAGAAATGCAATCGAGAACTAGTTCCCAAAATATATGGGCCTCTGCATAATTTGTCCACAAATATTTAATTTATTCTATGTTGGTCAGGTCATAAATGTAATTTGTAAAACATTACATGCCATTCATGCAATTTTCGCAAAAAGGTTTGAACTAGAATACAAAGTTTCTTGATTAAATAATAACATACAAACACTAGGGGGTCCTTGCAAAAACCTCACCACCTCACATGTACGAGCACATGAGGTAGCATGAAAAGGACCTAAGTGTAAATAAAAGAAATACAGTGGACTACTTGCAAAATAACCACAAAGTTTTACACTATAGACAGGTTTCTAGATTAAAATTAAAATATAAAAATGTAGGGGGTAAAGGGTAAAGTTATCCCCTATGGGCACTAGCGGATAGCTTGGACCACTTTATTTATCCATGTGGCGCTGAAGGATGACTGATACCCCTTCGTTGGAAGATTAAATCTCCACTGCTGATCCGACGGTTGATGGACGAAGGATCCAACGACAAATCCTACACCTGGAGCTCCTCGACGATCCAACGAAGCATGGGAGGACAAACAGGGAAGAATGCTTGTGTAGGCAAGCTTTGATCTACTCCAATGCGCGACTCCAGCAGTCTTGGGTTTTGCGGTGAGATGCAGAAGGCTCCTGGTGATCATGGCTTGCTCATGGAGGTCTCATATGGGACCGAAGGTTATCGAGTTAGCCCCGACAGCTGAGGAATGAGTGAAGCTCCAGATGCTCTTCTTGAGACAAAAATCCGACCCTTAATGGGTCTTAGGGCCACCAGGACCTGCACAAAAACTTAGCACGTGCACGCACACACACATACATACATACACACGAGGGTTATAGGGGCATGTTAGGCAGAAATTAGCAAAGATGGACGAGGGCGGAGGTTCTCCGGTATACGACAGGGGAGGGGAACCAATTCCCTGATCTAGAGAGGATCAAGTTGAATGGATGTGTGTGGGGCGTTCAGAACTTGAAGGGGGGGAGAGTGGTGGTGTCAGGCAGATCGAGGAAAGGTTGGACGACGGTGAAATAGTGGCCGGAGTAGAAGATCTAACGAACTTCGATTTGGAAATTTAAGAAATAAAATGTGAAAACACTCGAAATCCTAAACTAGGTTAAGTACAATGCTAGGAATGGGAATAGGGAAATAAAACTAAGGTTCTACTTGAGAAGTTCGAAACAAAGGTATAGCTCCGCCAACTACTCCGGCGATGCTCAGATCTCCTCTGATCGGCCTCTATCTCCACACCAAGCAATTGTGTGAAGTGGCTGCTAAACTAGCAACTCTGGGGACCAAGAAAACTCACGGATTTCAAAGCGAAAGTGGGATCAAACTTCAAATGAGGGTCAGCAACTTTATATTATACATGTGGGCTTTGATCGATGTTAGGGTTTGCTGCAGTACTCCATCGATCGAGGAGAGATGCTTGTATGATAGACCGATGATCGAGGATCAAAATTGCTGAAGGAATCTAGCCGAGAAGATGCAAGGAGGAGTGGGGAAAATCAATTAAGTCAGCTAGTCCACCAGGCTACGGGGCCTAGGGTTGCAGAGGTCTTAGTTTACCCATGGGTCAACCGAGACTGCAATCTTATTGGTCTATGTAGGCCACAACTGGACAAAACCGAAAAGAAATTCAAAAAGAATTCAAGACAAAATAATAAATTATTTATTTAATTTTTGAAATATGAAAAATATTTATCATTTGTGTAGTTATTTATGGTGATTTTTATTTATTTTTATGACTTAATTTATATATGTTACTTTTTACATGTATACTTATAGGTATATTTACCTTTATTTTGGTTATTTTAAATTATTTATATTTTTGATTTTATTATTTTATATATATAATTTATATATTTATAACTTATTTAAATACACATATAAATAACTTTATTTTATTTTTTGAATTGAAATGTGCACTTAATTAATTATATGTATTAATTATATATATATATATATATAAGTATATATATTTTATCCGTGTATCATAGTTTAAATAGTTATTTTGAGGTATTTTTAAAAGGTTTTCTTTTGGTTTATTTATGTACATATATTATAAATAATATCTAAAAATTATAAAAAATGCAAATATATGAAAAATATAAAGAATAAATAAAATGATTATTTTATTCAAGTGTAATGTAAAATAGCAGTCAAGACCTAACTTTTGCATCTTAACTCCAAATTGAATAAAACCACCTTCATTTAATAGCTAAGTAAAAGTAATATATAATTAAAGGTGATTTTGGTGAATTTTGAGTTATATAGAGAAAATAAATGTTTGTGGATATGATATTTTGGATTTTATTCTGATAATATGCATTACTTTTATGTGAATAAATTTTGTATTTGTCTATGTATTTTTATCTACAAGTTTCTTGTACAGAGTTTATTGATTATAGGTATAAATAATAAAGAAAAAATAGGTCCAAAATGAACTTATTGATGAATTTACAAACTAGGATTTTATTGTATTTTTGACCCTTATCTCCCTTTACTTTATTCCTTGCCGACCCAATCGCTATGATGCCTAGGTCTCATGGTTTAGGGTCATTCAATATCTTTGATATTTTATTTCTTTTCTTTTCTTTATTAACTTATTTTTGCTTTAAATGTAGTCTTTTATACAATATCTACATAATAAATACTATATGTTATTTTATGCAAAATAAATATATTTACAAGCATTTATCTAGGGTTTAAAGGATAGAATGAAAGAACAAAGGTGATGAAATGGAGGTTCATCAGTCTCCTTGTTTTAATTGTTTGAGTTTTCAATTTTTTGAGTATTTTTCAAAGCAAATCGCCTTTTGTTGTATTTTCTTAAATGTGATATAAAATTGAGGGAGGCTGGAAAAGCAATACAAGTGGATACTAGAGTGGAAATCTCACTCTCATATCGAATGATGCATGCAAGGTAAGAAGACTCTAAGTACTTCCTAAAGCTCTCCATGGGGGATGCAAGGTAGAATTAAAATATTTATACTATATGAGAGATATGAAAGTGGCAAAGCATCCTAAACAAGAATTGCTATTACCGAGAAGAACCAAGTGCTAATCACTCAAAATTGGTCCTAAGTGTCAAGTCTTCGAGACTTGGTGCCAACCACAATGGGTGCTATAAGCGATGTGTGGAGCCTCTCACCGCTCGTGGTTCCAAATTCAAGCAATTAACAATTATTTTTTACTAGATACGAGCATAAGAGACTATAGGTGTATGATTCTAATATGGCTTTTGACCTAGCTTACTAAATTAAACAATCCCAGATCTAGGGTCTCATCACATAAATAAATGAAAAGAAATGCAGAAAGCCTAAACAAGTGAAACAGAATAAAAGGAAGCAATAGAAAATACGAAAAATCCGACGAGGTCCCCAGGTGAACTGACACACGAGCACTGGAGCTCATTAAGTAGAAGTGTCCAAGTCCAAATTATTACAAATAATATGACAAAAATAAGCTCTCTCCTAAAAAATCTAGAAGAGTGTGTTACTCTTATCCTTCTCTCTCTACCTCTCTCCTACTCTTTTCTGATTAGCTCAAAAGTAGAATCGCCAGACTCCTCGCAAACTAGGTGGTCCACCTCCTATGAAGCAGTCGTTGCCATGTGGTCCCTCGCAAGAAAGACACAAACAAAGAGATACATGTTAGAAATAGACAAATTATTATCAAAATTAAAAGGTTGAATGAAAGAGAAAATAATGTACACAATAATATACATAATGCTACGCTATACATTGCTCCCTGGAAATGGCACCATTTGAAAAAGCTTAGAGTCGGAGGAGAGAGTCGTACGATCTCACAATGCGAGATCGAAGTCGCTGAAGTTACCTCTGACAAAGATCCCAAGCTAAATTCAATAATCAACCCACACAAATAATCAAACTATCAAACCAAGTGTGAATCAAAATTTATTATAACCCTACAATATATGTTTGTATAGTGACAAGCAGAGTATGGTGTTGAACATAGGGAACAAGGACGTAGCAATGTATATTATCTATAAACAAATAATACAAGTGTATGTGTATATGAGTGTGCACAATATTTACTCAATGTTTTATGGGTTTTTAATTAAATAAAGTAATAACAAATTATATATATATTAATTTCTTTTTAATTTAATTGTATATAATAATATATAGATATCTATATAAGAATATATATAAAGGTGTATAAAGTAATATATAATAAAAGTAAAATATGATAGAATATATAGAATAAATATACAGAAATTAGAAAATATCCAAAAGAACAGTCCTTTTATTTTTTAGAGGTTTGGAAAATATATTTAAGAATTTACCATAATTAATAATAATATAAGCTATATACTAATATATAGGTAAATATATGCCATATAGAGTATTATAATTATAAAATATAGATAAAAATAACCAAAATTAACAAAGGAAAATCTATTTATGGTTCAACCATTTTTCTATTTTTGTGAGTTTTTAGGGAATTTTGGCAAATTTTTTTGAAATTTTAAAATCAGAACTAAGGCAAAATAAGAACTTTTTAAATAGGACAAATATATTTGAGAATTAAAAATAGCAAAAATGTTCAAAACTTCTCAAATCCAATTTAATACATAGAAATAGGTATATATAAAAATATGGGACAAAAAATAATATTTTTGATATTTTTAAAATATTTTATAAATTTTTTAGTATCAGCAAGGTTTGCTACTTTTTGGCATTTCTTTTGAGATTTTTTTATGGTTTTTCATATAGAGTGGGAAAATGGGCTAACAAACAGTAGCTTATTTTTTGGAATTTTTCAGAGGTTTTTATATTTTTGTGTATTTTTTAAGTCAAAAAGGGAATAAAATAGCACTGTTTGATTTTTAATAAATAGTTAATGCAAACAAAATGGTAAATAAAATATATAACATAAACAAGCCGACCATGCATATACACCTATTTTTGCACATTTTCTAGAGAATATAAATTAATTTTAATAAAAGAAATGCAAAAATAAAATTGAATCAAGCTGACAGGGATAAATTTGCTAATAAAATATATTCTAGATGCTCACATACAAAATAACCAGAGAGTTTACACTACAACTTAATTTTTAGGTACTAAATAATAAATACAAGAGTCAAGGGTATGCCTATAAAATGTCCACTCACACTGGGGACCACGTGAGGTGACTTGGCACTGGACTAAAGTGTAAAATGAAAAATATCTGAGGGCATACATGCAAATAGTCTACGAAATTTGTACTTAATTAAAATATTACAAAACCATTTACAAATAACTTAAGGACGGAGGGTAATGGTGTAATTTTTACCACTTTAATGCCTTTCGTCCAACCGTTGATATCACACCACATGTTTGATCCTTAGGCTCCTCTTCCATACCCCTTCGAAGAGGATCTATGTCACAGATAAGATCTAGGTTGTGTTCTTTATATAATGGACTGGAAAGGGTCAACAAGAACACGTGAAGAACAAAAGGTCGATGTGCGACTTTCGATCTGGCTTTTCTCATTGATCCAATGACCTCCTCTCAATTCGATAGTGGCTACATATCATCGATGCTCATCCCTATGTAGGGGTTCTCTATGGTAGGCTTCATATGGCTCGAGGATGAACCTGGCGGTCTTCTTACTCTTACTAACCTAGAAGTGTTCTAGGTCTTATTCGTGCTTCTAAGCATGTTTTTAGGGACCCGGACCTGCACCAAAATCTTGGGTGGCTCAAGGTAATTAGGCTTGACCCGAAAATGAAGCACAAAACAACGGAATATGGAATGGAGATTGGGCTCCAACGAAGGGGATAAGGTTGACCAAAAGGGGATCAGAATTGGAGTCATAGCTGGAGGAGCTTATTTATAGGCGGCAAAAAGAGAGGATTTTAATCAAGGTTTCTGATCGGATCGAGGAGTATTACTATCCATCTGGCCATGGTTGGAGTCAACGACATCTCATCTCCTCAAATCGTGTAGCATGCCAAGCAAATCATGATGGTCTGGAGTAAAAAAATGGGAAGAAAAGCTGGGTCTGACATTCTTGCACTAGAGGAAGAAAGAAGGGGGCCAGCTGACCGAGGTCAACTAGGGAAGGCTTCTGGTTGGTCCATGCGGATCAACCAGAAAATTCCTTGGAAGAAATACTTTATAAAATAAATAATAATTATTAAATGATTTATTATTTTTTTATAAAACATAAAAATGAGTGTAATTTTATGTAGTATTTAATACATATTTTTTTTTGTTTTTATGAGCCTTTTTATTTTGAGTTGATATTCACATGTAAAATATAGGTTTGTATACTTAAATTTTGATATTTTTTTATTTTACATTTTATTATTTTGTACAAGTATTTACATATTTTTGATTTATTTTAATACACATTTGGTATTTTTATTGTATTTTTACGAGTTTATATGTACACTTAATTAAATATGTATATATACATTATAAGTATATATATGTATGCTTTACCTATGTAATAGTATGTGTTATTTATTTTATTTTATTTTTCTAGTTTTATTTTAATTTAATTGTGTACATGTATTTTAAATAATATATATAATTTTATAAAATAGAAGGAAGTGAAAAAGATAAAGAATGAATATATTGAAATATTATATACATGTATGCTGCATAATAGGGGCCAAAGTCTAAATCTTGCATCTTAACTCCAAATTAAATAAAACCACCTTCATTGAATAGCTTATCAAAAGCTATATACAATTAAAGGTGATTTGGGTCCATTTTGATATAGTATGGAGAAGATACAGGTCTGTGAAGCTTTTATTTTGACTTTTTATTTTGTGTTTCCCGGGCACATTGTGCATTATTTTTTATTGAACTTAATTTTGTATTTTTCTTTGTATTTTATCTACAATAGTCATGTTGATGGTTTTATTATTTGAGATGTAAAAATAAAATAAAATAGGTACCAAAAAGTATTTATAAATGAATTAAAACCTAAGGTTTTATGCCTTTTCTGGATAATTCATCCGCCCTATCTCCCCCTACTTTATTCCTTGTCGATCAAATCATCATGATGATTGGGTCTCGGTGTCTAGGGCCACTCAACACCCATGGAGCTTTTGTCCTTTATTCTTTTATTTTGGAATTGAATACATAAAATATGCAGTGTTTTATATAGTATTTTATACAAATTACAAAGTGTTTATTTAGACAAATCAATGGTATATACATGCATTTAGCTAGGGATTTAAGGCCAAAATGAAAAAATAAAGATGACGAAATGGAGATTCATCACCGATCCATCAAACCACCTCGATCTTGCACAGATCGAGTACCCGACCTCCTTCTTCCTCCGTTCATCGGAGGTCTCCACTACATACCATTCTCGTACGATGCGGCTTCATTTTCTTAAGTCCAGAGCTTTGCTCTCAAGCCCTGAGTGATTTTATGCAGGTCTCGTGTTTAGAGGCCTCCTTCTAAAGGTGCTTTGGATCCTGAAACTCAACTCCAAGTGGTACAATCCACCCTGGGCTCCAAGTCTCTCTTTTGTGAGGCATGGTGCTCTCTGAGACCACCATATGAAGTGATCTGCTTTCAGGGAGGCGTTGAGACACCCAACAGCTCGAGATGTCACCAGAGGGAGGAGAATCGAGTAGATGAACGCTTCATGGGCGATTTTTCTTCCCTGTTGTTGGAGAAGAGCAGTAGTCATCCGATCGAGCATCTCCTTTAGATCTAATCTAAGCTATGGAATCAAGATGAATTGTCTCGCTTCCTGAGTTGTCCATGTGTATAAGTGAAGGAACCCCTACCATGCTTCAACACGCTTGGAGGGGTATTTTGCATAAACGTCCCTCTGCCTTTTTATATTTATTTCAAATGTTTAAACATTTCCCTACTGTGTAATAAATTAGGATATTTTACATTTTTGACCTTAACGTTTTCATGTATTTACATTTATATCATTCCTAGGTGCTAGAATGTTTTAAACCTTGGTTATTTTGCATGTATAGCCCTGCATTCTGTATGGAAGTTATGAAATGCAAAATAAGATTCGAAATATTGCAAATATATCCATGTTCTGATAAGTTATTTTATTTTGAACATGTCATTTTTATTAAATGTATTTGTTTGTCCAAAAATTACATGAATATTGTTGTAAATGCCTGGAACATAGATCTTTCGCACATAATTTTTAATTGAAATATTGATGAATCTCCATTTTATCACTTTTATTCTATCATTTTAGCCTTGAAAACCCTAGCTAATGCATGTAAATGTTTATTTTGTACAAATAAACATTCATTCTTTATTCCATTTGTTGTGTATAAAATACAAATTTTAATGCCAAAATTATATAATAAAGAAAAGAAAAGAATAAAACTCTAAAGGTATTTTATGAACCTAAACCCTGATACCTAAGCATCTTGATGAGTGGGTCGACAAGGAATAAAGTAGGGGGATGAGGGCCAACAATCCATTAGAATTCCCATTCTTTTATTCATCAATATTGCATTTTTGGATCTATTTTATTTTCAATTTTTTATATTTTAAATAAAGAAACTTTGCACATGAAAGTTGTAGATAATAACACATAGAAAAATACAAAATTGAGTTTATAAAAAAATAATATATAGTGTTCCTTTTATACTCTAAATAAAAAACCAAAATCCCAACTTCCCAGACCTATACCTCCTAAATAAAAACTCAAAATGCATCAAAATCACTTTTAATTGTGTATAAATTTTAATAAGCTATTTAATGAAGGTGGTTTCACTTAATTTGGAGTTAAGATGTGAAAGTAAGGTTTTGGACCTCTATTGTATATTTTACCTGAATAAAGTATTCATTATATGTAAATATTTGGAATAAAACATAAAGAAAACATAAAAACAAAATAATATACAAAAATACATAGATGAAATACCTATACTTAAACCTACATAATACATCAGAAAAATATAATAAAAATATATTTATGTGTATAACTTTTGATAAGCTATTTAATGAAGGTGGTTTCACTTAATTTGGAGTTAAGGTGTGAAAGTTTGATTTTGGACCTCTACTGTATATTTTACCTGAATAAAGTATTCGTTTTATTTATTCTTTATTATTTTTATATTTTATATTTTTATATCTTCTAAATATTCTTTATAGTCTATGTACATATTTGGAAAAGAATAAAACATAAAGAAAACATAAAAATAAAATAATATACAAAAATACATATATGAAATACTTGTACTTATACCTACAAAATACATTAGAAAAATATAATAAAAATATATTTATGTATATAAAAATAAGTTATATATTTATAAAATAAGATAATAAAAAAATAAAATCAAAAATACTAAATAAAAATAAAATACTCAAAGCAAAGATGAATATACCTATAAATGGAACCCTAAAAAGTAACTTATAATAAATTAACTCCTAAAGATAAATAAAAATCTTATCAAAATACTATAGAAAATAACAAACAACTTTTATTTCTTAACTTTATTTTAATAAAGTTATGTATTATATATTATTGATTTTTTAAATAATTTAGGTGCAGGTTTTTTCTAGTTGGTCCATGTGGACCAACCTGTTTGCACCTTTAGTTGAGTTCGGTCAACTGTCTGACTAGCCCTACAACCCTGTCAGACCTAGCATCGATCGCTCCTTCTCCTTTTTTCTCCCATTGATGTAAGCATCAATAGGGAATGATTCCTCTATGACTTCTCTTCCTCGATCATCCACCCATCACGCGGATGTGATTGTTCGATCAAAGAACCTTTTATTCAAGTATGCCACTTCGATTTTCGGCGTGCTCTAGTTTCATGTACATATGCACCCCTCCTCCTTCCTTTTCTTGTCGAATCCCCTTAGCCCAATCTCTCCCTTCCTTTGTGCGCCCAAAGGTTTGAGGATTGTTATAGTTTGATCGAAGGAGGGGGTTAGCGATGCATTCCAGTCATCTCTAGTGCTCCGTTGTCGTCGAGGTACCAACTCTTGTCTCCGGACATTTGAGTGACTTTTTCTTGCTTTTCTAGCTAGCTTGTAGTTCTAGGATTTATTGCTTGCTTTTAATTTTAATTTTAATCACTTGTTTTAGCGTAAATCAAAGATTTGCAGTTTGTCGGAGGCTAGCTCCGGCAAACCATATCACTACGCTCCACCTTGTTCCCAACCACGCAACCACCATCATCATATTCCCTCACGCTTCAGCTTCGCCCTGCCACACTCCATTCAACCAGACCTACTATGGATCTAGACTTTGGTGTCCACCTCTGCCGCCTCGCTGGAATACCACTGCCTTGCTTTGTTATGCCCCATTTCCACCTTCAGAAGGGTCGAAACATTTTTCCCTTGACCCATTAACCTTTTTGTGCAGATCCCTTGAGCCTTGAAGCACCTCTGGAGCAATTTAGGAGTCACCACATGTACCTGGAGCTATCTACTTTCTCTGACTTCATGGGTGAGCTCTGGTGACCTTTGGTGCATTTTGAAGCATCCAACAGCTAGAGGACGTTGCTAGGAACATTTTGAGCATTGTCATAGCTGGGGAGGAGGTTAGAGGCCCACACCCTAGTAGATAGAAGCTCGGAGTAATGGGAGTTCTTCTCCATTATTCCAAGCTGCTCCAATGTCGTCTGATCCTTCTTCTCTGCCCAAGCGAGTAGTGACCATTGGATGCACCGCACCCTGACCGTCGATCTCCATCTGGAGATCTAATCTCCTCCGTTCACGATGAATCATCATCTCGCCATCAGGGCGCGATGCGTGGTTAGTGAGCGCCCTTTGATCGTCAGATCTCGTGTTGAGTGGGGTAATTTACACTATATCCCCCATGTTTTTGTTATTTTATTCACAAGCTTATAACTTTATTTTAGTGTTCAAAACTTTTGGGTAAATTATCAGTTAGCCCCTAGACTTTATTGTAATTATTTATTAGTCCTGGCTACGTCATCTCACGTGTCGTCCAACGTCAGGTGACATTTTGCAGTGAGGCTCATGTAGTTTTGTGTATTTCATTTTAATATTAAATCATTCCTCTATCGTTATATTATTTTGGGTATTTTGCAATTTAGTCCTCACCTTTATTTTTATTTGCATTTATGCCCCTGTTAATTCATTATTATTTGTGTGTTATTTTTATTTATTAAATATAGTGTATGTGCTTCAAAAAAATCCCAAAAATAAGGTTAAGCTCATGATTCCATCTATATTCACGTTATATTTTTGTTTTGGATTTTTATACATTTTCCTATTTCCTAAAAATCAAAAAGATAATAAAAAGTCTTTGTTTGAAATTAAAAAACCATAAAAAATACAAAAATGTTTTGAAAGTTTTCTAAAAAATATTTTTTGTTTATTTTAATATTTTGATCCTTTAAATTAAAAATCATTAAAAAAAGAAAACTCATAAAAATTAAAAAGCTCCAACATCCTTTTTAAAAATCTTAAAAATTCCCAAAAACTACAAAAATATTTATTTCTATTTTATAATTTTCATTAATTTAATATTTATCTAACATTTGATTTGGAAAATTTTGGACATTAATTGATATTTTTAATTTCCAAATTAATCTAGCCATTCATTTAATCCTTGATTTGGGATATTTTTGATATTAAAATATATAAAAAATAGCAAAATTTTAAAAAAAATGACAAAAGAAGTATAAAATTTTTTAAAAACCAAAAACATTTTATTTTGCACTTTTTTTATTTATAGTAGTATTTATAATTACTTTTCTTTATATTGTATATATAGCCCTATATATTCTATATTATATATTTAAAAAAATAAAAGAAATTAGAAATCAAAAAATAAAAATTAAAATTAAAAAATAGAAAATAAAATAAAATCTCATAAAAATACAAATTAAAAATGCATACAAAAACAAATAGACAAAAAGAATACACGAATTTTGTGCATTTATTTGCATGATCTCCCGTTTGCTCCTAGTGTTCGACACTCTACAAATACTTGCACCTATAAACATACATTGTAGAGTTATAATAAATTTTAACTCTGCATATTTTGCTTTTGATTGCTTTATACATATTGTAGGTTAATTGTTGAATTTAATGAGGTTCTTAAGCAGCCATTACATTGATTGTTGATCTGTCTTGTGGATTGACACGACCCTTGAAAATTTCTTTATTTCAAATGGCACCGTTGCCAGGGAGCAATGTCATGTAGATTGTATTTTTACCCGTGTCTTCTTTCTTGTATTTGTTTTCCATTATTTATTTTCATTTTGATTTTGATATTATTTTGTGAATTGTCTAATCACTTATTCTTTGTTGACTTTGTTGAGAGGGATTGTGGATCGAGGGAGTCTTTTCTAGGAGCGCTTGTGCACCCACGTGAAGCTGTACAACTCTTCTGACCTAGTGCCATGAGGAAGTTGAAAAGGAAGCTTGGATGACTTTTGAAGACATTCACATTTTTTGCATTTTATTTTATTTAATTTGTAATTTAAAGTGAGAGAGAGAGACACTATTATTGTAATAACTCAGGACTCTCAGGACTCTTCACACTTCATGAGGTCCATTGCCTAAGGGATTGTTCCCTTGTGGGCCTCAATGTTTTTGTCGTATTTTCATCGCTTTATGTTTTATTTGTTTTTTGCTATTATTTTTATATGTTTTGTGTGATTGAGCCCTAGTTATAGAATTTGCTTGTTCGATAGATTAAGGTCCAAACACTTAATTATATTTGCATGTACCTATAGTGTCACTTTTGGACTTATTCAAATCATAATTATTGATTATTTTGATTTAAGGCCGTGTGTTGAGAGAGGTCACATACAATGCTTGCAGGACCAGTTGTGGCGGGCACTAAGTAGCATCAAAGATTGGACCTTGGTCTCATTTCTGAGTAGTTAGCATCTGATGCTTCACTCTAATAGAAAGTACTATTTCAGGGTGATTTCAGTGGATTGAATTTGCATATATATATATATATATATATATATAGGTTTCAATTCTACTTAGCATCCTTGCGCAAAGAGAGCTGGAGGCACCATGAGCATTTTTACTTAGCATTCATCATCGATTTCGCTTACATTGATTTTCTGGCTCTCTCTCTCTCTCTCTGATTTTGTCACTTAGGATCTAAAATGAATTGACTCATCATTACACTTGTGCATTTCTACTAAAAATACAAAAAAAGTGATAACAAATAAAATTGGGACTACTAAGATTACTCGACCCTAAAATTCCAAAAGAAAATTTCTTGTCTTGGGGAGAGTAACCCCCTCATTGTATTCGCATTTACTTTGTTGCGTACACACTAAGGAGTAGTGCACAAAACCCAGGCCAACCTAAATGCTTGTGCAATTTTGAATTCTCACCTAACTCTAAAATTTGACAAGATAAAAAATTGATCTTTCACGGTCATCATAGTGTTGAGTAGGTGAATTGTGAGGTTTGTTTTGTGTATACTTGTTTGTGTTTGTGCATACTCGAGCTTCACTGCGCATTTGTGCCTTTTTCTCTCATATCTAGATTTAACTTTCATGCTCTCCCGATCATTTTCTTTTGTTTCGGAGATGGCTGACTGGAATCATTTTTATCCGGGCTTTGCAGATCACTCGTACCATCCAGTCGGTCCACCTCCATTTTATCAAGAGGACTTTTCTTCTGACCTTTCTTTTTGTACATATCCGCTTACCCACTATTTAGGCATTGGATTTTGAGTTTTACCCACCACTCTCACATTTTGATAATTCACTTTTTATGAGGACTTGGCTCTGAAGTTGGATTTTTACCCACCACCACCACCCTCATCCCACTCACCCGATAATGAAATTTTGGAGTCATCTCTCGTGAAGACCGCTCTTGAGTACATTACCTGTTAGTGGATAAAATGCATTCGAGAATTGACGACCTTACTAACCTAAATAAGAACCACATTGATGATTCACCTTCTAGATGTATAGATTCATTTGAGGACACCCATGAGAGCTTGCAATCGCCAAAATAAAAAAAATGAGAAAAAAAAATAAAAATACAAAAAGATATTGGGAGACACATTGTTGAGCCATTTTGTGAGGAGAGGGCCCACCTGTCAGATACATTATCCACGCAGACTCACACCACAGTTCCCACCTTTTACCCCAAGGATGATATTGTACAGACTGCTCTTAGTCATCCTTGTGTAGATGATTATTCCGATCTCCTCCCTTATACGGAGGAGATCCAAAATTTCAAAAAATATGTTGACTAAACCTGAAGTGGTGTTAGCCATTCATGAGATCATTGAGGCCCCACTTCGCTAGGCCATGACCCAATTATCCACTCCTAAACCCAAGAAGAGAAAGCGAAGTAGTAAATTTGAGCGACACGTTTTGACTATGGCCAATGCCCACTCCATCTCTCACTGTCCACATACTAGGAAAGGGAACACTGCCACACCTCTTATGAGTTGCACCATTTATGACTATTCTTGTGATATCATTCTCGTTGACGGTGGTTCTTCAATTAATATAATACCATTCTTGTTAGTATAGTCTCTTCATCTTGGTCCTCTCAAGAAAACCAGGATGATTTTTTAATTCACTGATGGATCAATAAAGAGGTTAAAGGGTATTCTAGGGAACGTTGTCATTCAGATTTAGGGCATGAGATTCACTGTTGACTATGTCATATTTCCCATGGATACCTCCACCCCCATGGAATGTCCTCCAGTCACCCTGGGATGGACATTCCTCGCCTCTGCAAGAGATGTTAATGATTATGGATTAGGAGAGATCCGCTTCCATTCTGATGACTAGAGCGATGTGTTGATCACTTCTACCACTGTTGACCAGAGACTTGCACCCTATGAGAGTGTGCTCATGTTAGCCAACCCCGAGGACTATGACCTTGATGATGATATCAGAGAGTTTTGTTGTATATTGGATGATATTGAGACCTGAGAATTCCTCTCTACAGAGGATGACTCGGAAAGCATAGACCTTAGAGTTTTCCCTTCGGGTGAGTGGTGATGCATTGATGACATCCACGGTATTTACACTATAGACATTTTAGAGTGGATGGCAGACATTGTAGAGAATAAAGAGGTTGAATTTGATATTATTGCTTTATAAATAAATGTATGCCTTTAAATGATGATTTAGTAGAGACTTCACAGAATGGACCTGACCTGAATACTTCCATAGATGAGTTCGTCCCATTTCCTTTTCAGTACGACCTAATGGAGACTTCCCAGGCCTGACATGACCGCACTACTTCCACTTACCAATTCGTGCCTTTCTGCTTTGATATTGCTATGGATCTTCACCAGGCCGATCATGATTAGGTTATTTCCCCTGATGACCCTGATGTCGACCTACACCTTGTCAGATCCATTCCTCAGCAATCACGCAAGAAGGTTCACTTTCAATCTTCTTGATATCTGTGTGTCCACCTCTTTGTACATTTGTTGTCATTTTACTTCTCTCTATCTCCCACTTTTGCCCATCCACCTTGTTTCGTGTGTTTTGACTTGCTTAGGATGTACTCTACCCTAAGTATAGGGAAGGTGGATGAGTTAAGTGTTCTTTTTGTTCTTTTCTTCTTATCATTTTTGTTTTTCTTTTTTCTTATTCACTGGTATACTTAGGATGTACTTTGTCCTAAGTATAGGGGGTTGTGCACCCCAAGTTATTCATTCTTTCATCCTCTCCATTATCTCCTCTTCTTGTCTATACTTAGGGATATCTGACTCTAAGTGTAGGGGGAGACAGTATGAGTGTGATATGTTCATTCCCACCCACGACCCTCCCTATTTTGTATACAATCTTCTATACTTAGGATTAGTTGATCCTAAGTATGGGGGGACGGTCGACTTCTCATTCATTCGCACCTTCCATCTTTCATTCATTCCTTATTCCTTTATTCTTTAGATTTTTCTATACTCAGTACGACTTATGTCTTCTCTCTTTCTCTTAGAACAATGAGGACATAGCTCAAGCTAATTATAGTCTGGTTGTAATAAAAGATGTTTATTTTTACTCAAAATATTTTTATATTTACTTATTAATAAATCAGGTAAAAATATTTTTTACAAAATGTTTGAAAAATATTTGAAAATATTTCTGAAAAATCTTTTAAAAACTATTTGGAAAATGTTTCGTTAATTATTTTCAACCTTTCTGAAAATATTTTGTTTGAAAATTTTCTTTTCTTTGTGTGAAGTAAAAATCTTTTGAAATATTTGCAAATGGTTTTGAAAATGGTTGCAAAAATATTTTGAAAAATCTATATATACTTTTTGAAAATATTTTGTAAAATGATTTTCAAATATTTCTAAATGTTTGTAAAAATTATTTACAAAATTTTTTTGTATAATAGTTGTAAAGTTATTTTTAAATAAGTTGAAGAATATATACATCATCGTCCTAATAAATAAACACTTTTCATCAGCTATATATATTTATATATAAAAAACTAATAACATATCCCTTATGTAAATTCCTAAAACCCAACTCTTGTAAATATAGGATGCATCCCGTATAAATATTTATACATATCTTTTCTTCTAAAAATTGTTATTTTGAAAAATCCCATAAACATTTGCAATATCTGTTTGAAATTTGCATATGAAGTTTGCAAAATCTTTTCAAAAATCCATAAGAAGTTCGAATCTTGAAAATTGCATCATAAAAATATTTTCTGCATTATGCATAGCATTTTTTCGGATTGAGTTTGATATTTGAACAAATGTAAGTAAATCCGAAGATTGAAGCTTAGTTGGGCCTTAAATATACTTAATCACAGGAACCTTATAGGAACTGGAATTGAGGTACTTCATGTCTAGTTGACTTAATTCTTTGAGATCACCAAACTTGGTTCAATGTCATCTTGACTGCCTAAGTAGAGTATTTCGGAGCACATGCACGACTCTTGTAGATAATGACCACGCTTGTGCACCTGCACCTTGCACTTTGCTCACGTCAGTTGAAGTGGTAGAGGGTTGGATTTTCCAGCATGAGACACAAGCCAATGGAAAAATCAGAAGTCACACATTTGTGACCATTGTACTCCAACCTGATCAAGTAGCCATGAGGTCTAAAGACAGAAGTTGTGGGGTTGCAATAATGCTTCAAAAGAGGGATAATCTACTGGCTCAAGAAGAAAAATTCTTTGTATAAGTTGTTTTATATAGTATTTCAAAAAGTCAAAAATAAAAAAAATGGACAGGCCTGATTGAAAATAAAATGCCTACCGGAGTGGTATATATTTGTATATTCAATAAGAAAGCTTGAGCTTCAAAATCATAAATTTGTGAGCCTGCAGTCGGGTGACTTGGCTACACTGGTCAAGCATCCTAGGATAGGTAGCTACACTGGATACCATCCATTCTTCTCTCTACCTCCTCTTCTTGAGCTGGTTATCACTTGAAGTTAGAAAGGAATACCCCGCTTCTCGAGGAAAGAGTTGTTAGATTGGGGAATTAGGGACATCATGTTGGATAATACTGACTTTTATCGCTTGAACCGAGGAGATATACATATCACACACACTATCCAAGATAGATTCATAGTTATAAGGGCTTTGTATGAGTGATGAATACACATTTCATCACCTTTATTCTATCATTTTATCCTTAAAAACCCTCGCTAATGCATTTTAATAGCATTTGTTTCTACAAATTAACAATCATTCTTTATTCTCTTTATTGTGTATAAAATACATTTCTTATTACCAAAATTATAAAATAAAGAAAAGAAAAGGAATAAAATGCCAAAGGTATTTTATGATCCTAGACCTCGAGATATAGGCATCTTGATGACTGAGTCGACAAGGAGTAAAGTAGGGGGAGATAAGGGTCGAAAATAGAAAAAAATTGCATTCTTTAATTCATCAATATTTCATTTTTGGCACCTATTTTATTTTTTATTTTTTATTAAACAAATAAAGAAACTTTGTACATAAAAGTTGTAGATAATAATGAATGGAAAAATACAAAATTAATTTCCAAAAAAAATAATATACAATGTACAAGTTATACTCTAAATAATATTCCAAAATCTCAACTCCTCATACCCATATCTCCTAAATAAAAACTCAAATATATAAAAATCACCTTTAACTGTATATAACTTTTAATATACTATTTAATGATGGTAGTTTCATTTATTGTGGAGTTAGTATGTGAAAGTTAGGTTTTGGCCCCCTATTGTACTATATACCTGAATAAAATACTCAATCTGTTTATTTTTTATTTTTTTTATAAATTTTTTTATAATTTTATATTTTTATAATATTGTAAATTTTATTTATAATATATGTACATATTTGAAACACAATAAAACCATAAAGAAAACATAAAAATAAAATAATATACTAAAATACATAGATGAATATACAATACATATCCCTATATAATATACACCTATATTTAATTAAGTGTACATAACTCCTTCCTCGAGGAGCGGCGTATTCACTTCTAAGTTCAAGTGGCAACCTTCTCAAGAGGAGGGGGTGAAGAGAAGAATGGATGGTAGCCAGTGTAGCTACCTAACCTAGAATGCAAGACCAGTATAGTCAAGTCATCCAGCTGCAGGCTCACATAATTTGACTTTGAAACTCAAGCTTGCTTATTGTACAACATATTCACATACTTTTGCAGGAATTTTATTTTTGTACATGCATGTCCATTTTTTTCATTTTCTTTTTTCTTTTTTGAATACTATTCATAGCAGCATTTAAATAGGGAGTTTTTCTTCATGAGCCCGTAGACTATCCCTCTTTTGAAGCTTTATTGTAACCCACACTTTCCTGTCTTTAGAATTCCTCGTCACTGGACGGGTTGGGGTGCACTTCCCTCCCTAGAGGAGGACAAGTGTTTCCACTTGTGTGCGTCTCATACCGGCAAATCCAATCCCCTCACCACTCCAACTGAGTTGAGCCATGTGAAAGGTGCAGGTGTCCAAGTTAGGTCATTATCAACAAGAGTCGTACATGTGTTCCAAAATACTCTACTTAGGCAGTCAAGAATCCATTGAACCAAGTCTCGTGATACTCAAAGAATTAAGTCAACTAGACCTGAAGTACCTCAAACCCAGTTCCTATAAGGTTCTTGTTATTAGGTAGATTTTAAGGTCCAACCAAGCTCCAATCTCCGGATTTTATTTAGACTTGTTCAACTATCAAACATAATCCAAAAAATGCTAATGCTATGCAAATGCTATGCAGAATGCAGAAAGCATTTTGTGATGCAATTTTCAAGATTTTGAACTTTTTATGGATTTTTGAAAGGATGATGCATATGCATTTTTTTTGTATTTTTCAAAAGATTTTTCAAATGTTTTTGGATTTTAGATTTGCAAATGTTTTTGGGATTTTTGAAAACAAAAAGATTTGGCTAAAAGCTAGGTACAAATATTTACACGGGGATGCATCTTTTATTTACAAGAAGTGGATTTTAAGAATTTACAAGGGTAAGTGATCAATTTTATAAAAATATATATATAGTGAATTTTGGTGAGATGTATGTATTCCTCAAAATTATTTGACACAGGTTTTTCAAACAATTTTTGAAAACTATAGTCCAAAATAATTTTTACAAATAATTTTACAAACATGTACACACATTTGAAAATCATTTTGTAAAGGTTTTCAAACAGTATAGATAGATTTTTCAAAATATTTTTGCAACCATTTTTCAAACCATTTGCAAATCATTTTTTAAATTTTTTTATTTCACACAAAGAAAATAAAATTTACAAACCATAATGTTTTTACAAATGTTGAAAACATGTAACAAAACATTTTCTAAATAGTTTTCAAAAGATTTTTCACAAGGATTTTCAAACTATTTTTCTAACATTTTGAAAAGAAAAAAATTCACCTGATTTATTAATCAGTACATACAAAAAGAATTTGATGAATGATTACATCTTTTTTTAGGGTTTTTAATGAATTTTAAATAATTATTAGCCATATTATTAAGAAAATACGAAAGTACGAGTTATGGATAAAGTATATACGTAGTATATACGACCCCCCTATACTTAGCTTGAGCTATGTCCTCATAGATCAGAGAGAAAAGAGAAGACATAACTCGTACTGAGTATAGGAAAATCTAAATAATAAACGCAATAAGAAATGAATGAACGAATGAGAAGTTGACCATCCCCCCTATACTTAGGATCAAATAATCCTAAGTATAGCAGATTGTACACAAAGCAGGGAGGGTCAAGGGTGGGAATGAACAGATCGTACTCAGGTTGTCTCCCCATATACTTAGGGTAAGATAGCCCTAAGTATAGGCAAGAAGAGGAGACAATGGAGAGGATCAAAGAATCGAGAAACTCGGGGTGCACACCCCCTTATACTTAGGACAAAGTACGTCCTAAGTACAGAAAACTGTCTACAAGGGGCGACACCTTTAGATAGATAAAGAGAATAGAAAAGGAAAAGAAGAAAATAAGAAAAGAAGAAAAGAGATGAAAGTGGATATGAACAACTCGGGATGCGCATCCCCCCTACACTTAGGATAAAGAACATCCTATGTGTAGCAGTGGTGAAAGGGATGACATCATGTCGGTAGAATAAGATAAACGAGACTGAAAAGAAGAAAAGAAGAAAAGTCATTCAAAAATGTTTTGCTCTGCTTCGCCTTCCTCTGCCTTTTTGGAGATATCCGGCTCATCCATGTAGATTACTTGAATCGAGTCAACGACAACCATGAATGTATCATGTTCAAGGTATGGCTTCAGAAGCTGTCCATTGACTCATAAAAATATAAAAAAATATATATGTATGTATATAAGAATAAGTTTTATTTTATAAAATAAGAGAATATGATAATAAAATCAAAAATATAAAATAAAAATAAATACTTAAAACATAGATGAATATACCTATATAATAACCCTAAAAAACTTGTAACAAATAACCTCAAAAAAATAAATAAAATTCATAATAAATTACTACATAAAATAATAAATATTTTTTATTCTATAACTTCAAATTAAATAAAACATTTATTAAGTCCCTTGCTTTATCGTGATTCATTTTCAGAAAGGATGATTTATAGCTCCTTAAATGATGGAATTTCATTTTGTATCAAGAACACTAAGAACATGCCAAGAACTTGAAGAACACAAAGAACGCGAAGAACACATGAAGAACACAAAGAACATATTCTCTTAAAATTTCAGCAGAGTTTCCCCTTATATCGGGACATATTTCAATGAAAATTTCGGCAGAGTTCCCCCCATATCGGGACATATTCCTATGAAACTTTCGGCAGAGATTCCCCTTATATCAAGACATATTTCTATGAAAATTTCGGCAGAGTTTCCCCTTATATTAGGATATATCTCAAAATAAAAGTGGAAAGAGTTTCCTCTATAAAATCATCGAGAGGAAAACAACGATGAAAAAGAAAGAATATAATAGAACTTCAAGTGATGTAAAATCGGTAGACACCACGCGTCATAGGTGAGTGAAGGTGTGACAAATCACTAGGTTCACTGACATGCATAGCCGCTGATGAATCTGCATTTCATCATCTTTATTCATTTATTTCAGCTTATAATCCCTTAAAGAAAACACCTGCATATAATACTAAATCCATATCTTGGGAATTTGCGGGTCCAGTCGAATCCGCTTCTAACTAACTTGCATATGTATGTAAATATTGTATATTTTTTTCTATTTTAACCTAAAATAAATAAAGAAAGAAAGAGAAAATAAAGAAAAAAGACTATATATATGTAATAGATACAGGTTGACCTGAATCACGAGAGAAGGTCAAGACTTTACCTGATCGACTGGGAATAAAGTAGGGGGAGATAAGGTTCTTAATCAGAAAATCCAAAAAATGTTTTGTAAATACTTTTCTGTGTATATTTATATAAAACATACATTATTTTATTTTTATATAAATTGACTTCAAATTATTATTTTCTTAACAAAAGTTGTAAATAAAAATATTTCCTTAATAATAAAAATATTTGTAAAATAAAATCATGTACAAACTAAAAGTAACCATACTCGGAAAAAGTCGTAAAGCTATAATCGAAAAACCAATTCCGGGTTCATGTGAACTCAAATTGAATCAAACTCACTTCCATTGTATTCTAGATTAAATTATCTTTAAAATAGATATAGTTTCAAAATTTTGGAGTTACGGTTCAAAAGATGATTTTCTAGGGTGATTTTTACTATTTGATTATTTATTTAATGTACTTGTTATTTTATTTTTTGTACATATTATATTTTTATTATTGTAAATAGTATTAACTATAATTTAAAGTAAATAAAAATTTAAAAAAAAATAAAAAAAATATTTCCTTATCTGTACATGTGTATAATGTACATTATGTATAGATGATATGTATAAAATTAACCTCCTTGTATAAAAATCTCCAAAAAATTAATATTTAACATTTATTAATTAAGTTAATATAATTATGAAAATTCGATTTATTTATTTATTTATTTATCTGAAAACATACCATGTATATAAGATTTGATTGTATACCTTAAATAACCACCATTAAGGTGTCTAATTAATTTTTACCAATTGATTATTTTATTAATTTATTTGATTCCGAATTTCATTTTTATTTTATTTTATTTTATTTATTTATTTATTTATTTATTTCCACCGCTAACTCCCTTCTTTATTTTCCTCTTCATTCAAATTTTGAATTTTAAATTCATTTTATTTTCTATTTAATTGGCTCCTTCTCCCTCGTTCTCACTTGATCAATCTTTGGTGAGAGGAGCCTATTCTCCAAGAGTCTTATTGTTGCAGAGACATGCCCAGCCTTCGAGACGTCCAATGATAGCGAGTTGGCCTTTGTCGAGGCCATCACGGCATTTTCCGCTCCCACAGTGAGATCCACACTTCTCTTCTCTAGTTTTTAATCTAGGTTAATCGTAGTTTAATTCTTCGCATTTTTTATTTCATTGTCTTTTTTTTATTTCTAAATCTTAGTTAATCATTTTTTATCACCCATTACAATTTGATCTGCCGTCAATTTTGATTTCATCTCATCTTCTTGATCTCTCCACGTTCCTATTCTATCTCACACGATCTCTCACCTCCGGCCGCGTATGGTGGTCAGAGAATCGGTTCCATTCCATCACAATCGTATAAACCTCATCGCCCACTAATCTGTTTGATTTTTGGACCGAGACGTCATGCTCGAGTCATTATCTTTGATTTCATTGCAGGTTGACAGGAAATTAAAAAAATATTTTCGATTTCTATTTTTAGGAAAAAATAAGATGCTATTAAAAAAATTACACAAAATAATAATAAATTTGGTGCCAAACCACGTCGTTGCATCTCCTGGCGGCCGAACTGCCATCGTCGAAGTAGCAGCCTACGTCCGCCCAACCTTTGTCGCCGGCCTCCCAGCTCGCAGCTGGTCGTGCCTCCATTGACCTCCTTCAACCGATCGCCCCTCCGCCCACACCGCAGGAGCCTCACGCCACAAACTTCGCTCCTCCCTCGACCGTGGCAAAGATCCATGGCCACCTCCTCGTCGTCGACCCTCTCCACCACCGCAACCACCGCCCTTCGCGTAGGCTGCCCATCATCTTCCAGACCGCCATCTCCCATATCCACCGTCTTTCTAGAGCAGCCATCCTCCACAGGATCATCCTCCAGCCACCACTGATCGCCGCCAACACCACAAACGCCGTGTCTCTCCACCGTGCGACAGCCACCATCGCCAGACACCTCTGCGCACGTGAAGAAGGAAGTCAACGGTGGCCCTTTTGATTTTGAGGATCGGGAAAGAACGAAGAAGATCCCCATTTAAAACAAAAAAATAAGGTAAATATCAAAAAATCCCCTGACGTAAATCAAAATTGCAAAGAAACCATGTTGTCCAGACAGACACGTGCCTAGCACGCCATCACTGGGTAATTTGTGATTCCACCCTGCCTTTTATTTATTGACATATTTTAATGAAAAAACTTTGAAAACTTTACAAATCATCCCCTGTTATCCAGACTATTTATTGGCTTGTCTTTTATATTGAAATAAATCTTTTTATTGCTCTGAACATTTTACAAAAATTTGCGAGGACTCCTGCTATGTGTCTTGTAATAGTATAAAATTTTTGTTGCAGTTTATTATAATTTGATATTATTAAAAAATAAAATTCAGCATCATTCTCTCTACCTGAAATTCAAAATTCACAAAAAATTGAATATTGCTCTAAAAATTCCAAAAAGATTAGGTTAGGTATATTTCATTATCCTTTAATTTCTTTGTAAATTCCGTGCATTAATTAATTTTAATACTCAAAAAATTGTAAAATATCAAAAATCTTAGACAAATCATAAAAAGTTCTAAAAAAATTTCGAAAATAGTGATTTCATTCCTGTTTGTAGATAATTTACTATAGTTTTTAGAAGAAATAAATTCAGGAACTTTTGAGCTTATTTTACATTTTTTAATTGCAAATTATTCATGTATATCCACTATTTTATTTCTTCCTATTTTTATTCATTTTAAAAATCTAAAAAATTCATCCAAAAAATAGTAGAAATATATTAAAACCCAAAGATTTTCTGTGGACATTTTTGTGTATTTTTGTCATATTTTAAAAAAAACTAAAAAAACTTTGCATCTCTTTTGTGTATAATGTTCTTTTGAAAATTATATTTTTGAAAATAAAAAAATTTCAAAACTAAAAATTGAAAGAAAAAAATTAAAAAAAATAAAAAGATAAAAATTTCACAAAAACCTAGGTAGTTAGCATTTGAGATTCCCTTTTTCTCTTAATTGATTTTTTTCGATTATTTGAATAACCATCGGGAATCGTAGCCTCCCCGAATTCGATTATGTTGCTATACAGGTTAATTAAATAGCAAATAAAATTCTCTTGCTCACATTATTTTCTGTAATTACTTTAGCTTTAGAATAAAAAAATTATTGCGGGATTATTTGGGTCAACGACAATTGCACTTATATCAAAATTTCTCCCTCAAACAAGTATAAAAGCGAAATTGAAAGAATATAATAGAACTATAAGTGATGGAGAATGGTAGACACCACACGTCTTAGTGAGTGAAGGTGTGACGACTAGCTGTCTGCACCTAAGTTGGGTGTTACACAGATTTCTCCTCGAACCACAACATAAAACGAATTGAAAAAGAAGATAAATCGAGAACCTTAGCTCAAGTAAGACATACCTACCTACCAAGCCAACTAGGAGAGGATCGTACTATCATCCTCCTCCTTGTTCTCCTGATAACGCTTTGCTAATACTCCTTCTCTGCCTCCCTCTCCTCCTCCCGACCTATCGACCCTAGCTCTCGGGGTAGTGGTTGTAGTGGAAACGTAGAGAACTAATGGGTGGGGGCTATTTATAGGCTTCAGAAAATCACTAACCATGATTAGAAAACCATAGTTTAACCCTTAACCGTAGTTAGTGCCCCATGGTTTCGACTCATGGTTTTGGCCAAAGCTTATCCAAAACAAAAGGTTTATGTTAGAATTTTCTAGAAGTTTCTAGCATCCCTAATGGCGCTTAATTAGAGCCAATCACGATTTAACTTTCACAGCTTGCACTTAACTTTCACTAACCTCTAATTACTGTTCGCTAATGGTCATTAGCGATCCTCAATCCATCAGTATTTTCTTTAATCGTATTTAATTAGTCTCAATGACGGTCATTACAGGTTAATGACATTTTAAGCCTCCTTACTTGTCTTTCTTCTGAAAATTTAACAACTCTAAACTAATTCGGATTAACATGAAATAAATATTGTTAGTTTCCTCTTGACGAGCTGAATCTTATGATGTAGGATCCAATAAAGGCCAAGTTCAAGGTTTTGCAATGAGTGTATACTGGTGCTCATTCTTCAGTCCCCTCTCCTGTCTCCTCGACATTTGACATTCTTTCTACACTTATGGATATTTTACCCTATGTATAAGGGAGAGACATGTTGAGTCGTTATATGTTTATTCCCACACTCAACCATCCCTACATGTTGATACAACCTGCTATACTTAGGATTCTTTCATTCTAAGTATCGTGGAGACGGTAGAATTCTCATTCATTAATTCATTATTCTTTAGCCATTGTAGTATATGCTCATCTATACTCAGTACGAGTTATGTCTTATATTTTCTCTCTGATATATGAGGACATCACTCAAACTAAGTATATGGGTAACGTATATACGTTGTATATACAAAAGACATAACTCGTACTTTCATATTTTTAGTAATATGGCCAATTAATAAACATTATAACACACACTAAAATTATTTGTATATACTGATTAATAAATCGGGTTAAAAATGTTTTGTAAAATGTTTGAAAAATGGTTGAAAACCTTTTTGAAAAATCTTTAAAAAAACATTTAGAAAATATTGTGCAAAATGTTTTCAACCTTTGTAAAAATATTTTTTTGTAAACATTTCTTTCATTTTTTTGAATAAAATGTTTTAAAAATCTATTCGCAAATGGTTTTGAAAATGGTTGCAAAATTACTTTGAAAAATCTATACATACTATTTGAAAAATATTTACAAAATGGTTTCCAAATTTTGTAAATGTTTTTCAAAATTAGTTGTTAAATTAGTTTTCAAAATGTTTACAAAACTCTTTCCAAATTATTATGAAAACTACGAACATAATTCAAGAAAATAAAGATGCCTTACAAACCATGTATATGTAACCTATAAATTTGTAAGTCCTTAAGTCTTATAAATACATAGATGCATACCCATGTAAATATTTGTACATATTTCTAAAAGCTTTTTCTTTTGAAAAATCCCTTAAAATATACAATATTAAAAATAAAAATTTGCAAAACCTTTTGAAAAAATGCATAAAAATTTGCAAAACTTTTTTCAAAAATCAATAAAAATACAAAATAAGACAATTGCATCACAAAAATATTTTTTGCATTGTACATAACATCTGCATTTTTTGGATTGATAATAACAATTGAACAAGTCAAAGTAAAATCAGGAGATTGGAGCAAGGTTGGACGTTAATCTACTTAATCATAGGAACTTTATAGGAACTGGAATTGAGATGCTTCCGGTCTACTAGACTTAATTCTTTGAGACCAAGAGACTTAGTTTGATATCGTCCGGACTACCTAAGTAGAATATTTCAGAACACACACACGACTCTTATTGATAATGACCTAGCTTACACACCTGTACCTTGCACTTTGCTTACCTCAATTGAAGTCGTAGAGGTCTGGATTTATCGGCATGAGACACAAGCCAATGGAAACATCGGAAGTCACACATTTGTGGCCATTGTATCCCAACCCGATCTGGTAACGAAGAGGACTATAGACAGAAGTTATGGGTTGCAATAATGCTTCAAAAGAGGGATAGTCTACTGTCTCAACAGGAAAAAGTTTGTTTGTAAATGATGATGTGTATAGTATTCAAAAAAAGGAAAAAGAAAATCCTCTAAAAAGACAAGACAGGGAAAATTTCAAGAAAAATCAACTCCCGTCAGAGCATGTATATATTTGTATAGTCAAATAAGCAGGCTTGAACTTCAAAGTCAAATACATACGAGCCTACAGCCGGATGACTTAGCTACACTGATCAAGCATCCTAGTATAAATATCTACACAAGCTACCATCCATTCTTCTCTCCACATCCTCTTCTTGAGCCGGTTGTACTTGAACTTAGACGGGAATACCCAGCCTCTCGAGGAAAGAGCTATTGGATTGGGGAATTAGGGTTACCATGTTCAGTTAAAACTGACTTTTACCGCTTCAGCTGAGGAGAGCTACATGTCAGATACGCGAGATAAAGGGTTTGCATATGAGTTGACTTATTCTGACCTGGCTATTGAGGAGACTTGGGTGGGGTTTTGTGGGTCTCAGAGGTTGTTATTTTTCAAATTCATTTCCCAATACTTAAAAATCCAAAGGTCTAACTTTAGATCCACACTTTGCTTTTGTGAAGACAAGTTTTAAAGTTAAAATTAATCCAAGTTCTTTCTTTTTCTTTTCTTTATTTTATTTTCTTCACTTATAGGCATAAGTGTTTCCTAGGGACTAGCAAAGGCAAGTGGGGTGATGAATTTAAATTTCATCACCTTTATTCTTTCATTTTGGCTTTTAAACCCTAGTAAACTACAGGTATATATCATTATTTTGTATAAATTAATATCCATTATTTATTGTATAAATATTGTATAAAATACATTGTTTAAAGATAAAATAAAAGAATAAAGAAAAGAAAATAAAAAAGAAATAGAACGCCAAAGGTATTTTATGACCCTAAACCCTGAGACCTAGGCATCATGATGACTGGTTCAACAAGAAATAAAGTAGGGGGCTATAAGGGTCAAAAACACAATAAAAACTCTAATTTTTATTCTTCAATAAGTCCAATTTGGGACCTATTTTATTCTTTATTATCTATTCACCAAATCAATAAACTTTGTACATGAAAGTTGTAGATAAAAAAATAGAAAATACAAAATTTATTTTGTACAAAAATAATGTGTATTGTGCATTCTACACTCAAAATAAAATTCCAAAATCCAAACCTCACTTACCCATATCTTCTCCATATGAACTCAAAATGCATCAAAAATAGTTAATTATATATAACTTTTAATTAGCTATTTAATGAAGTTGGTTTCATTTAATTTGGAGTTAAGATACACAAGTTAGGTTTTGAACCTCTATTATATAATAGATCTGAATAAAATGTTGATTTTTTTATTATGTATATTTTTCATTATTTTATATTTTGGTAATTTTTCAAATATTTTTATAGTGTATACACATATTTAGAATACAATAAAACCATTATAAATAAACTAAAATAAATAAGTATATAAAATACATAGATGAGTTATTAAAACATATACCTATATAATAAATACCCATATTTATTTAAGGGTTAAAATAACTTCATAAAAATAAAATAAAAATATATTTATGTGTACGTAAATAAAGTATAAATATAAAAATTATGTATACAAAATAATAAAATTCAAAATACAAAATAAAAATAAAAATATATAGAATATAAGTAAATATGCCTATATTTATACATGTAAAAATTAATATATTATAAATAACATCTAAAAAATAAATAAAAATAGGAATTAAATACTACATAAAATGGTATATTTTTATTTTAAAACCTAAAATTAATAAATCCACTTAGATTTATTGATTTTACTATATTTTATGGATTCCCTTTTTTCTAGTTGGTCCATATGGACAAACCAGAGTTCTTGCTATGTTGTCCTGGGTCAACTCTTCGTCCCAGGACACCTACCCTTGTCAGACCAATAAATCACTCGTCTTCTCCACTTTTTCTTTAGTATTTAATCACTCCATTCATTCTGATCACTCATGCATATCAATCGTTGATCGATTGTATACACGGCTAATCCTAAAAACCCATGTGCGTACCCCCGATTCATTAGATTTCACAGGTCAATAAACTCCTCTTCCTTGTCTATATAATAGTCCTCTGCCTCCTTGCTCGAATTTGGTCCCTCTTAGCTCAATTTCGACCCCTCAGATCTTCCATGATAATTGCGCTTTGGTGACAGCAAGGCATTGATGTTGTTCTGCAATGAGGAGAACAAAGGAGGAGGTGCATCCAACCACCACCAGAGCTCTGCCCGGAGGTTCCATCTTCTGTTGTTCCAGTTAATCGAGGCCCCCACCTTCCATTTTTAGGTAAGTTCCTTAACTTAGATTTCAATTCCATAGTTAGATTTAGGTTTAGTTAATCAGTTTAGGATTAAATCTAATTTTAGAGTAAGCCTGGAGCTCAAGCTCGAGGCTTATTCCATCATGTTTTCGATTGTGATTCGACCCACTAATTTCTTCGTGTCAATTCCATTTCATTTCTCCATAAGAATCTCCCATTTCCCCTTGAATCCCACATGGATTCTAGGTGTTCGAGCTCCATCTTCCACCTATCACCGAAGCTCTATCATCATCCCATTTCACGAGGTTTTGCACCTCCATTTTTGGACCGAGACTTTCATCTTGGGTCGGCCCATCTTTTTGTGCAGAATTGCAAACCATGCACCTTGAGTCACTTTTGAAGCTCAAACTCAGCTCTAGGAAGAAGAGACCCAGGTTCCCATCACTGGGATCTGGAAGCTCATTTGACCACCAGCAGACGCGGAAGGATACCAACGAGCTGCTGGACCCACCGAAGGAGAGGATCGAGGCCTGAAGGAGGAGTATTTCATAATCAAAGCGAAGACGGAGGAGTGTTCTTCCCTGTTCTTTGTGACTGCCCAGATACCGTTATATCAAAGTCACAGCCCAAATCTAATATGAGCTGTCCAATTTAGTCGAAGCGGTGTCTGCCTCCAGTTATCCGATGCAACTTAAGTGAGCCACATGGACACTCAGCGCCATCCACTCCTACCGATCTTAGGTATTTTGCGAAGAAACGCTCTCTTCTTTTGTTATTTAGTTTTAATATTTAAAGATTTCATCTGTTTGTAAATTAATTTGTATATTTTGCACATTGGACCATGTGTTTTATGCTATTTGTGTATAGGTCCCTATCAGACTCACATGCATATACATGTTTATTTTGTAAAAATTGCATGTACACCCTGAAACTCTTCAAACCTATTGTGCAATGACTTTAATGTTTATTTTAATTGTATTAGGCCCCTATGAGTTGATGAATTTATTTATTTTGATTTGTTTATTAAAAATAGCTCCTATTATCAATTTATTTTGGGAAAACAATAGAAAATGCCAAAATCATATTATTTCACACTATGTAGTTGGATTTGGTGTTTGCTGCAACTTTCAGCTTATTAAATTTTTTTTAGGAGCAAAACTCTCCATGTCTATTTTATAAAACCACAAAAAATATAAAAATGTCTCGAAAAAACCTCAAAAAAATATAGTTTCCTTTTGATATATTTTCACTCATACCCAAAAAAACTAAAAATATTTAAAGAAAAAATCACAAAACCTTGAAACGTAATAAAAATTAGAAAAATCTTTTGAAAAATCCAAAAATCTTATTTTTATTTCTGTTCTATATATTATGATATCTAGTATATTGGGAAAATAGTTTTGGGAATTTTTGAAATCATTATCTCTTTATCATACTCAAAACAATTCAGCCTAGCTATATGTTACATATTTAATTATTTAAAACCCATATAAATTAGCAAAAATTGCCCAAAAAACACAAAAGAAGTTGAAAAATATAAAAAATACAACAAAAACATTTTATTTAGCTATATTATAATTATAATACCCTATTTTGCATTATATATAATATATTTAAAAAAGAAAATAAAAATAAAAAAGTAGAAAATATAAAAATAAAAACTATAAAATTTAAAATATATATAAAAGAAAATTCAAAAAAATAAAAATTGAAAACCCACAAAAAACATAAAATAAATAGTGTGAATATTATATACATTCATACATTTTATTTACTTATAAATAAAATATCATGCTACCATGTTTTGTTTTATGTGATCAACTCCTACTCTACTTATCACTGTACACTTGTTTGTGGGTAACAATAAATTTTGATTCACACACTTATTCTTAATTGTTTGATTTCTCCATTGTGTGGGATGATTGTTGATTTTAGCTGGGGATTTGAGTGAGAAGTCATCTCAGCGACATCGCTGTCGCCTTGTGTAGAGCGAGTGACTCTTTCCTTTTATCTGAGGCTTTCTTTAGTAGAGACCTTCAAGGCATGGCTCGTAGCCAAGCATCGACTACGATGAGACATTCTCTCAAGTGTCTATGCTCAAGTCCATCAAGGCACTGCTAGCTATATATGCATATCTTGACTTTGACATCTGGCATATGGATGTCAAAATGGATTTCCTCAATGGATACCTCAAGGAGGATATCTATATGGAGCAACCCCAAGGCTTCAGAACTGAGGAAGGCAAAGTGTGCAAGTTGAAGAAATCCATCTATGGGCTCAAACAAGCTTCGTGTAGCTGGAACACCGTATTCGACAAAACCATAAAGAGTTATGATTTTGTGCAGTATCCTGATGAACCATGTGTGTACAAGAAGCTTAGTGGGAGCGCCATTGTGTCCATCATGCTTTACGTAGATGGCATTCTTATCATTGGGAATGATATAGGTATAATGACCAGTGTTAAAATTTGGTTGTCCCATACCTTCAGATGAAATATCTTGGAGAAGCCTCTTATATATTGGATATGAAGCTGTTCGGAAATAGATAAAAGAGGATTTTGGGATAAGAACACCATGGGTACATTAAGAAGATCTTGGAACGTTTCCATATGGAGAATTCCAATAAAGGCTTCTGTCCCTTAAGACATAGTATCCACCTATCTAAAGGGATGTCTCCTCCAAAGTGTTGAGGATAAGAAAGCCATATGCCCGTACACATCAGTTGTGGGAAGCCAAATGTACGCCATGATGTGTACAAGGCCATATAGCTACCATGCAGTGGGAATGGTAAGACATTACCAGTCCTGCTTGGAGCCTTTGACACAGAAGGTTTTCGACCAACATGTAATGAGAATTGTTTTAAGGATTGTACCTGAATGTTTCTGAGGGCTAGTGGGATATTGTTAGCCATGTGAGCCAGAGGTGAACCATTTCTACAATAAATGTTATTGTAATCTTTGTTATATCAATAAAATTTATTGATTTGTTTCACTCCATATCTGAGATTAAATGAATGAATGCACTATAAGGACCATTAGTACAATTAAGGTTATGTACCGTGGCCATCTTAATGGTCATGCAGTGGTCGATTTAATTATTGTATCATATAGGTTGGTGCTTTGATGAATATCTGAAGAGTTGATGAATCTCAATTTCATCACTTTTTTCTATCATTTTGGCCTTAAAACCCTATCTAATGCATGTAAATAGCATTATTTTGTACAAATTAACATTCACTATTTATTCCATTTAATGTGCATAAAATATAGCTTTTAATACCAAAATTAAAGAAAAAAGAAAAGAAAAGAAAGGGAATAAAATGCCAAAGTTATTTTATGACTCTAAACCCCGAGACCTAGGCATCTTGATGAGTGGATCGACAAGGAATAAAGTAAGGGCGATAAGGGCCAAAATACAACAAAATTCCCATTATTTTATTCATTAATAAGTCCTTTTTGGGACCCATTTTATTTTCTATCTTTTATACTCATATAAAGAAACTTTGTACATAAAAGTTGTAGATAATAATATATAGAAAAATACAAAATTGAATTCACATGAAAATAATATACAGTGTACTTTTTATACTCTAAATAGAAAGCCAAAACTCAAACTTCCCAGACTCATATCTTCTCCATATGAACTCAAAATGTACTAAAATTACTTTAATTGTATATAACTTTTAATAACTATTTAGTGAAGGTGGTTTCATCCAATTTGGAGTTATGATGCAAAAGTTAAGTTTTGAACCCCTATTGTATAATATATCTGAATAAAATATCCATTTTATTTATTCTTTATTATTTTTATAATTTTATATTTTTATTATTATGGAAGTATTATTTATAATATATGTACATATTTAGAATAGAATAAAACCATAAATAAGGCACTAAAATCAAATAGTATATATTAATACATAGATGAAATACATATACTCAAACCTATATATTATATACCTATATTATTTAAGTTTACATATTAAATCAGAAAAATATAATAAAAATATATTTATGTATATTAAAATAAGTTATAAAATATAAAATTAAAATAATAAAATCGAAAATACAAAATAAAAATAAAATATGCAAAAACATAGGTAAAATATATCTATAAATAAACATTAAAAAGTAACTTATAAAAAATAAGCCCCTAAAAATAAATAAAAAGCATACTAAAATATTACATAAAATAATAAACAATTTTTCATTTTATAACTTAAAATTATTTGGTTCATTTATTATTCATCATCAAAATTTTTAAATAATTTTGGCTTGCCTTTTTTCTGGTTGGTATACGTGGACCAACCAAATGGAGTCCAGAGTTCACCCCAGTCAACTCTTCTCCCCAGGCGTAGCCTTTGTCAAACATGGTTTTTAACATGTTTTCACCTTTTTCTCCATATCAATGTGATCAACGAAATGGATTGATTCTTTCTTCGCTTTCCTTCCTCGTCCATCGCCATTTCATGTGTAGTTGATGCCACGACCTTTGCATCACTACATCACGCTGCACACCTCGATCTTCCCCGCCATTTCTTCACCTGTATAAAACCTCTGCCCAAGCTTCTTCTCATTTTTGAATCCCCTTTTCCCATTTTTTCTATTCCCTTTTACGCTCCAGGGCTCAAGCAACATGACAGGTTGCTCGCCCAACATTTGGCTGGATTGAATGAGCGGTTCGAGGTCGACTTCCACCATCTCTAACGGAGCACCGTCGTGAGATATCCCATCTCACAGCTCTGGTTGCTCGAGGTATTTTTTTCTTCTCTTGTTAGAGTCCCTATAGCCTTAGGTTTAATTCCACATTTTTAATTTATCCTTTGATCCATTGTAGTAGCATAGATTAGCCATTACAAAGTTCGTTGGAGCTTAACTCCAACAAACACCTCCACTATGCACCTCACTGTCTCCGACCTCACAAACAATCTCACTTCCTTTTCCTTCACTTCTCCTTCATCCCATGCATACTCATATCACTTGGCCCTCATTGGGTCAAGATTTGGGTGTTCCACCTCTGTCGCCTCGCTGAAGCACCTTCGCTATGCTTCATCATCCGCTCATCTCGCTTGCTAACGGGTCGAGTAAGTTTGCCCTTGACCCTACTTTCTTCCCGTGCAGGTTTCAAGCCAAAAACTTCAGCTGAGATCTATTTTGGAGTCAAGGAAACAGTCTGGGTCACTGGAGCTTCCTTGACCTCTGTACGCCACTCTAGTGGTCTGCAGAGCTTTTTGAGCTCTCCAGTAGATAGAAGACACCCTAGGAAGCTTTGGAACCATCTCGCATCAAGGGAGGAGGTCGGAGCAGCCCAAAATCATCGATCGATGCTCAGGGAAGGAGAGCATCTTCCTTGTTCTTTGTGCGAAGCAGCAACCGTCCGATCGCCCCTGCCTTCCAAATCGCTTGGTAGCCATTAGATGCGCCCATGACTCCACCATTGATCTTCACTTAATGTTATGATCTCAACTGACCATCCACGAACTGTCATCGTGCATCCTCCTCACAACAAGTGGATAAGTGGAGAATCTCGCATGTTGGATTGCATGCTAGTGGGGGTATTTTACACTTTCTACCCCCTCTTTTTTGTATTTTGTTATTTCATTTGCAAACTTTCATTTGTCGTTTAAAATAGTTTATCATTTACATTGAAACCCTTTCACTTTATTATATTTGCTTTTAAGTCCAGTCCATGTTACCTCACGTGTGGTCCAACGTAAGGTGGCGATTTTGCAGAGATATCCTTGTAGGTATTGGTATTTCTATTAAGTTCAGAAACTTTTGATTTTAATTATATAATTATGGGTATTTTACAATCTATGCCCTGCTTTTATTTTTTATTGCAAATAGACCCATGCTAGTTCCTTAATTTTTGTGCATGTTCTTTATTTATTAAAACTATCATCTGTGCTCCAAAATTCTCAGAAAATAGGGTTAAGTGCATGCTTGCTTTTAGATTCACGTTATATTTTTGGATTTACATTTGAGGTAATTTTATAATTTATTAAAAATTAAAAGGCCACATTTTTATTCTTGTTTGATTTATTAAAAACCAAAAAAATATAAAAATGCTTTGAAAAATATGCAAAAATATATATTTTATTTATCAATGTATTTTCTAACTCTAAAAAAATCCATAAAATAGAAAAAAAGAAAAAGATTAAAAATTTAAAATCTCCAAAATCCATTATAAAAATATAAAAAATCTCTGAAAACTTCAAAAATAGTCATTTCTATTTTGTAATTTTCTTTATGTATTATTTATCAATTAAACTTGATTTAGAAAATTTTAGACACTTTTTCCTATTTTTATTTTCCAAATAATTTTACTTATTTATTTAATCTCTATTTTGAGATATTTTTTACTTTAAAATATGTAAAAATTAGAAAGATTATATAAAAAAATCACAAAATAGTAAAAAAATATTTAAAACACAAAACATTTTATTTGTATTTTTTTGTTTACTTTTAGTGGTATTTATAATAATATTTCCTTATATTACATATATAGCCTTATATATTCTTATATAATATATTTAAAAAGAAAAAGAAACTAAAAATTAGAAAATATAAATATAAAATTATAAATATAACTTAAAAAAATATAAAAATTAAAATCCATAAAAATATAAAACCAAAAACCCACAAAAAAATACATAGATAGAGGAACAAATACTTTGTACATTTATTGTCCGATCTATCTTGTTTGCTCTGTGTGTTTAACACTCTTCACATACTTACACCTATACATGCATTTGTAGAGTTATAATAATTTAAACTCCACATTATTTTTGCTTTTATTATGATATCTATTGTGTGTTTGAATTTAACGAATTTCTTGAGCGGTCAACTCAGTGATTGTTCATCCGCCTTATGGATTGACACGACCCTCTTGATCTTCGTTATTTCAAATGGTGCCATTGCCAGGGAGCAATGTCGTATAGATTTTGTATCTTTATCTGTCTTATTGTCTCTTTTATTTATATTTTCCTTTATTTATTTTCATTTTTATTTGATATAATTTTTGAACTGTTTAACCTCCTTTTGTTTGACTTTGTTACAAGAACCGCAGGTTGAGGGAGGATCTCCTAGGAGTGCCTAAGTACCCACGTGAAGCGGAGTTGCTTTTCTGCGCTAGTCGATAGGAGAAAGCCACAAAGGAAGACTTGGAGGAATTTTGAAGATAGAGCCACTTGCCTTTTATTTCATTTTATTTGTAATTCAAAGCGAGAGAGATACATTCTATGTATAATAATTTAGACTCTCTAGACTCTTCATACTTTACGAGGTCCATTGCCCAAGTATTTGTTCACTTGGGGGCCTCATCATTTTTTGTCATGTTTTTATCGCTTTTATTATTCTTTGTTTTTCGCTTTTATTTTTTTATGTGATTGAGCCCTAGCCTAGGATTTGCTTGTCGATAGATTAAGGTCCAAAGCCCAAATATCTTTTCTTGTACATATAGATACATATAGATTCACTTTTTGACTTAGTTAAATCACAATTTCTTATTATTTGGACTTGAGACCGCGTGCAGTGGTCAACACATCGCTCCTGACATCAGAACGGAAGTGAATCTCTCCTGATCGCTTTCTTTTGTTTCGGAGATGGTCGATTGGAGTGATTTTTATCCGGACTTTACGGATCCCTCATAACATCTAGCTTGTCCACCTCCACTTTTCTAGGAGGACTTTGCTCCAGATTTTTTTTACATTTTTACCTCAACCATATTATCAGGCCTCGGACTTTTACCCACCACCACCATCACGTTGCCCACCATCTCACCCACCCGAGACTGACTTGTTGGAGTCACCTCTCATGTAGTCTACCCTTGAGCACTTGAGCCAAATGATGGGGCATATGAAGCAAGGGATTAATGACCTCACTGTATAAATAAGAACCACAATGTCTATTCACAATTTAATGATATGAGTTCATTCGAGGATGCCTATGAGAGCTTGCAATCGCACAAAATACAAAAAAATTAGAAAAAAAAATAAAAAAACACAAAAAAAAATCGGGAGACACTCAGTTGAGTCATTTTGTGAGGAGAGGGCACAGTTGCCAGATCCTTTGGCCACACACACACTCACATCAATTTCCACTTTGATCCCAAGGATGACAGTGTACATACTACTCTTAGTCATCCTTGTGTAGATGATGATTCTAATCTTCTCTCTTGTATGGGGGAGGTCCAAAATCTAAAAAAATGTTGATTGAACTAGAAGTGGTGGCAGCTATTCATGAGATCATTGAAGACCCAGTTCTATAGGCCATGACTCAATTATCTGCTCCTAAGCCATCTCTCACCGTTCCACATTAGGAAAGGAAAAATTGCCACACCTCTTGTGAGTTGCACCATCTCTGACTATTCATGTGAGTACACTCTCCTTGATGGCGATGCTTCTACTAATATAATAACCTTCTCGCTAGTACAGTCTCTTCACTTAGGGCCTCTCAAGGAAACCGAGATGATTTGTCAATTTGTTGATGGATCCATCAAGAGGCCAAGGGTATTCTAGAGAATGTTGTCATTCAGATTTAGGGCATGAGCTTCACTGCGGACTTTGTCATATTGCCCATGGAGACCTCCACCCATGTGGAGCATCCTCCAATCATCCTGGGACTGTCTTTCCTCACCTCTACGAGAACCATTTTTTTATTATAGATCTGGAGAGATTCACTTCCGTTCTCATGTCAAGAGCGATGTGTTGACTACTGAACTCACTATTGACCACAGACCCGCATCCCACGAGAGTGTGCATGTGTCAGCCGACCCCGAGGACTATGACCTTGATGACGATATTAGAGACTTTTCTTGTATGTTGGAATATATTAAGACCTGAGAATTCATTTCCAAGGAGGAAGACTCGGAAAGCATAAACCTTGGAGTTCCTCCTTCCGGTGAGTGGCGATGCACTGATGACATATGCGATGTTTACACTGTAGACACTTTAGAGCAGAAGGAAGACTTAGTAGAGATTGCAGAGGCTAAACTTGACAGTATTGCTTTCATAAAGGAATTTGGGCCTTTTGATGATGACCTAGAGGAGACTTCCCAGGTCGAACACGAGCACACTACTTCCACTGATCAATTTATACTTTCCGCTTTGAGATTGCTAAGGATCTTCATGAGGTCAATCCTGATCTATTTGTGTCAAGATGAACCCGATATCGACTTGCACATTGTCAGATCCATTCCTCAATGATCACGCAAGAAGGTTCTCTTTCTACCTTCTTGATCTTTGTATATCCATCTCTTTGAATATCCTCTTTTGCTTCACTCTCTTTCCATCTTCTATTTTTTCTCATCCACCTCATTTTGTGTGTTCTTCCTTGATTAGGACGTACTCTGTCCTAAGTATAGGGGAGGTGGATGAGTTGAGTGATCTTTCTTTTTTTTTGTTTTCATTTTTCTGTTTCTTCCAAAAGGTTCCACCCCTTCCTCGCTGCTATACTTAGGAGCACTTTATCCTAAGTATAGGAGGATGTGCACCCCGAGTGTTCATTCTTTGGTCCCCTCCACTATCTCCTCTCTTGTTAATTTTCTATCTATACTTAGGGATATCTTACCCTAAGTATAAGGGTTGATAGTCTAAGTTGTGATTTGTTCATTCCCACCCTCGACCCTCCTTGCATGTAGATGCAACTTTATATACTTAGGATTAGTTCATCCTAAGTGTAGGGGGGACAGTCGACTTCTCCTTCATTTATTCATTCTTTCATTCATTCTTTATTCATCGTTGTAGTATAGGAATTTCTATACTCTGTACAAGTTATGTCTTCTCTTTTTCTTTCTAATCTATGAGGGCATAGCTGAATCTAAGTATAGGGAGGGCGTATATAATTCGTATATACTTTAGCCATAACTGATACTTTCGTATTTTTAATAATATGGTTAATTAATGAAAATTAATACACACATATACCCAATTTGTGTATATGTTGATTAATAAATGAGGTTAAAAATATTTTTTTGCAAAATGTTTGAAAAATAGTTTGAAAAACCTTTTGAAAAATCTTTTGAAAACTATTTGGAAAAACATTTTGTTAAATATTTTCAACCTTAGTAAAAATGTTTTTGTTTGTACCCGTTTTCACCTTTTTATCTAGGTAGATGTGATCATCTAAATGGATTGATTCTTTCTTCACTTTCATTCCTCGTTCATCATCCTTTCACGTGTAGTTGATGCCTTGACCTTTACATCATTACATCGTGCTTCACACCTCGATCTTCCCTACCATTTCGTCTCATGTACTAAACCTCTGCCCAAGCCTCTTCTCATTTTGGATCCCCTTTGCCCACTTTCTCTCCTCCCTTTTGCGCTCCAGGGCTCGAGCAACGTGACAGGTTGCTCTCCCAACATTTGGATGGATCGAAGGGCGATGCGAGGGTGACTTCCACCATCTCCGAGGATCACCACCGTGAGGTCCCCCATATCACAGCTTTGGTTGCTCGAGGTTTTTTCTTTGCTTATTTGAGTCTATGTCACCTTAGGTTTAATTACACATTTTTATTTTATGATTTGATCCATTGCAGTAGCATAAATTAGCCATTTCGTAGTTTGTCGAAGCTTAAATTCGGTGAACACCTCCACCGTGCACCTCACTATCTTCGACCCTGCAGACCATCTTACTCCCTTTCCCTTCACTTCTCCTTCATGCCACGTGCCTCCAGATCACTTAGCCCTCGTTGGGTCAAGATTTGTGTGTTCCACCTCCACTATGCCCCATCGTCCGCCCATCTCGCCCGCTAATGGGTCTAGGCAGTTTTCCCTAAACCTTACTTTCTTCCTGTGTAGGTTTCGAGCCTAAAACTCTAGCTAAGAGCTTTTTTAAGTCAATGATGCAGACCTGGTCAACAGAGCTTGCTTGACCTCTATATGTTGCTCTGCTAGTCTGTGGAGCTTTTTGAGCTTGCCAACACATAGAAGAGACCTACAGGAAGCTTTGGAACTATCTCACAGCAAGGAAGGAGGTTGAAGCATCCTAGAATCACCAATCGAAGCTCAGGGAAGGAGTCCTTCTTCCATGTTCTTCATGTAAAGCAGCAGCAGTTTGATTGCCTCCGCCATCCAAATCGCTTAATAGCCATTGGATGTGCTGATGAACTGCTAAATGCATGTAATAAAAGTATCCATTGTAGCAAGGGCACCTAGCATTTCATGCATAATCGAATGAAAGATTTCTGCAAGGAGGATTTGATTTGAATTTATATCATGGGAAGTCCATGGTCGAACACAAGGACGTGAGCTATTTAAGTGATGAAATTTAAATGTCAAATATTTTAAGTAGCAATCTGTAGGGTGATTATGTTGAGCGAATGCATAATTCACAAAAGTGATAATTTACAACAAACTTTTTATGCACTTAAGTTATATGAGAACAACAATGCACAAACAATATGATAAAGTCACTCACAATACGATTCAAAACACAATGAACAACTTGGGTTAATTGCAAGAATTCCATGAACTAATCTAATGTCAACTAAGGCATCAAAAATCCAATGATAGGTTTAAACATTAATTAGTCTCTAAAGTAGTTTTAAGACAATCTTAAATTCCAATTTCACTTTGATGCTCAAATAATTTAAGCAAGCAATTAAACCATTTAAAAACCTAATGACAATGAGTAAAAACAACTAGTAAGTATCCATCAAAGAGTAGTGTGAATAATAAGTTCTATTTCTCATAAAGGAAACATTTTCAACTTCATTTAATGATCTAATTAAGCTCTTAGAAGATGAAATGATTCATGTGTGATTTTTAAATCAATAACAACAAAGCGCACCAATAGATAAAGCAACCAATGAACTTTCAAAGGAGACCAAAATCACTTCATTTGGATAAGAGATGCTCAAGTTATTAGCAATTAAATCCAGGTGTATAACTGTAATAAAAATATGAGAAAATAAAGAATAAGGTTCACAAATAGGTCCCTAGAGGGACTGAAATGCAAATATTAAAAAGTAGCCTTGAATTTTATTAAATACCCCTTACGCGAGGGTATTTTTGTAATTAGTGAAATAGGCCAGGGTAGGAATGAAAATAACCCAAGATCGCGTGCATAGATGCACGTGACTCCAGGTTAGGCTAGGAGGTGTGGCTCAAGCCACGTGTCTTCTTGTTGTGCTTCGACAGTGGCTTGGTCGGTTGTAGGTGGTCCGGGACACATGGATAGTCCAGGTGCTTCGTCCAATGCTTCGGGTCCATCGAGGCTATGGCTTGTGGAGATGGCTTGGAATCGTCCTGAATCGTTCGATTAAGGTGATCGAATGGTGACTGTTTTTCATTACTACACTTTCTTCTCTGCGCACGATGGTTGCGGGATTGTGCTCCAGCGAGCCTACAAATTCTCCTCTGGTTTCTTGCTCCTCTTATGAAGGCTGAACAACCTTTCGAAGAGGTCGGCAAAGAAGACATAGGGTTGAGGGTGATCTGACGATACTAGGGGTTTCTCGTCTCCAGGAGCACATCAGAGAAGAACCTCTAGACCTGAGACACTTTGGAAACTCCAACAATTGAATGTGTTGACCAGCAGGATTTAGCGTGTGGAAAGCCAAGGTTGATCATGTGTGTTGGAGGGTGAAATGGAGAGTTGTCAAGTGGTGAATGGTGAAGCCCTCATGGGTCGCTCTGCATTGGAGACAGGGGACATGGATCGAGATGGGGGTTGCAATAGAATAAGAAATACGGAAGTTGAAGCCTTCCGCGTGGATCATGGATCCATGGTGAAGACTACAATCATCAAGATTCAGAGTTTGGATCATTTTGAAGAGAAATAAAAATTGAAGAAAACCAAGGAAGATATATACATCTACTTACCTAGAGATTTGAAGAATGTAGATGACGATGAACGAATGGCTTGGGTTGAAGCTCTCTTGGCTTTGAGGTCGTCACACCGATAGGTCAGTTGTACCTAGGGCTCGAACAGTCGCCTAACGGCGGTGTAGCTTCATCATTCTGGCCAAGGGTTTCACCAAGATTGTGGGTCATCATTGCACCATTGATTGACTCTATTTCTGTCACAAAGAGAGCAACATATACTGGGCCAAAGTCTTTCCAAGGGTGAACAACTATTAACGATGTCTGGTAACGAGGTATTTGAAGAAGAAGGGGATGGTGGTTGTAGAACTCGGGTGGAGGTTTCATCATGTCCTACCATTTAGGTGAGTTAGGTTATCGATTCATTGAGATGTTAGCGTAGGAGAAGGGAGTTAGGCAAAGAGGTTAGCAATGGTAGTTTGCGGAGAGGTTGGTTGGAGGAGTTGGAGAAATGAGTAGAAGTTATGGAATTCGACACCTAAAGACTAAGGCTGGTGGTTGAAGAGATCCAACAACCGTTGGATCTTACGATCCAACGGCTCAAAAAAGCATTAGGCGACGGGTTGGATCAGATCAACTGATCTGATCCTACAGCTAGGAATGTGGTGCGGTCGTGTAGCGGAGATGAAATCCAACAGAGAGATCCGATGGTGGAGAGGCTGAATAGGTGGCGACAAGAGGAACAAGCCACGTGGTGCGCTGAGAAGGCGCCATGTGGCCCAATCAGAATTGAGAAAAAATGATAACTCAAGAATATTAAAAATAAAATAGTTAGGAATTGAATCAAGAAAACTAATGAACATGAAAGTTGTAGATATCGATGAGATCTACAACTTTCATGTAGAAGACAAGAGATCAGAGGTCATTTGTACATAGATAAAATTAAATACTTAATAAAACAATATAAAAAATTTATCTTTTATTTTTATTTTTCTTATTTTTTGTATGTTTATTTTATTTTATATTACTTTATACAATATTATTCTAATTTTTATTTGATTTTTAATGAGGAATAAAAACATCAAATATTACCATAATAATAGGATTATATTAATATATATTAAAGTGTCAATTATATGCAACATACCAAATAGTAATTAGTGTTAATTAATCAATGAATATTTTTATTAACTTAAGCTCGAGAGATAATATTAGTGATTAATGATGATAAATACAGGATCTACTACCCCCCATATTTAAGCTAAGCTCGTCCTCGAACTAATAAATAAAGAATAAATTAAAGAGGTAGATTAATTAGTGAGATCCCTGACATGTGCAAGTGAATATACAAGGCTTGATTTAACCTAGAACACTAGGTTTTTAGGAATCCTAAAACTCTAAGTTGATCTAAGTATTAATCAAAAGGAATTCAACTCCTCTAATTGTCAGACTCTCAATACATACATACATATATATATGAGGTATGACTTAATGTAGACTGCAACCATGAGAGTAGAGACAAATATCACCAAAAACAATCTAATCTCAGAAGCTATCCTAAGGACCCAACCCTCAACACTAGGGAATAAATATAGTCTTGCTTCAATCCACCATCTCTATTGTTTGTAAGACTTCAAAGGGATAGATGGAAGGCTAGATTATGGAGGATACAGGATTGTGTGCTTATATTCACTTCCTCTCATTGGAACAAGATTCTCTCAAGTGCCAATACTCAACACATTTTTTTATTTTTATTTTGCCAATCAATATCCTTCAAGGAGAAATTTGAGTTGTATGTACTTGTTTTCCTGGGAATACATTGGGGTACGTCTTCTCTAAGCATGTAATATACTTCTGTCTAGACTTGTAGAGCAACAATGTAGAGACCTTTTTGAGGTACTAGCCTTACTCATAAAAGCCTAATGATTTGGTCCAAGTGAACACTTAAAGGTTGGGAGCTCTAGCCTTGCATATAGCTTATGTAATGTAACTTTGTAATATGATGAGCTTTTCTTTTCTTTTCACTTTTTTTTATTTGAGGGAACTTCCCTTCTTTTTGGCTAACTCTATAGCTTTTACCAAGGATTGGCGCACACTGATCAACTTATTAATTTAATATCATCACGCCCTGGCACTTTAAGTCTGAGTCAAGAGAGAGTATGAGAGCCATGTCTAATACTGACTAAGATGCTGACGCTTAGGTTTCATAAAGTCGTCATTAATTTTATCCCATCCTTGAGCATCATATAGATCAGGTCCGAATTCAAGCTTCAAATCCTAGTCTCCTTAGTGATATCTTAACTCATCTCAATCATGAATGCAGTCATGCATGTGAGTGATAGTCAAATTCTTTCAAGGGAGATTAAACGTGCAATATAGCATGTGTATCTTTTAACTAGGGATGTATGAATTTTTATGTCAAAGATCCTAATGATTAAGACTAGATAACTCTAAGTCTAGGGACTCCTTAAACCCAATGTTAAAGATCAACTCAAGCCTTGAGTGAAAAAATGTCAGGGAAATACACTAATTAATAAGTCAATCTTTTTGTGACTTTATCTGTACCATTACTTTATATTGAATTAAGTTAGAGAGTTAAGCAATTAATTATACTCAATTACACCCTTAGCTTTAAAATGTTTTTTAAAAACTTTTTGCAAACATTGTTACATAAAAATAGAAAATTTTCAAACATTTTACAAAGATTTTCAAAACAAGTAAAACCCCATTTTTAAAAACTCAGTAAAACATATTTCAAAAGAATGATACATAAATATGGATTTTCCACATATTTTACAAATGATTTTCCAAACATGTCAAATCGTATATTGGCAAACTATGTAAAATATTTTTCTGAAAACCAAGGAAAATATGTATATAATTTTCAAAATCATTTTCAAAACATTTTTACAAAAATCATTCGAAAAATGTAGTACAATTCTCGTAGCCCCAAGAGTTCGAAAATTTTAAAAATATGAGCTATGGCTAAAGTATATATGCAATATATACGATAGACCCCCTATAAATAGATTTTGTTATGTCCTCATAGAACAAAGTGATATAAAGCCATACCTCATGCTAAATATAAAGAAATATACAAGAACTGTATATGAAGGCACATGTGTATGATGAGTAAAAAGAATTAGTTAATTAGAGGAAGATAGGGACTCAGGTCCCCCTATACTTAAGCTGAGAACAGCTTAAGTATAAAGATATGAGTTAAAACTAGGTGACCCACAGTAAACAATCAGGATGAAATTGGATCCCCCTATACTTAGGCTGAAAATAAGCCTAAGTATAAAGAATAAAAAGCTAAGGGAAGGAGGGTTCAGTGTTAGCTGAATCTCTAGATGATGAATCTTAGGAGATGATAATGGAGCATAGGGATTCAAGAGGTCGAAGAGTCAAACAATATCAAACAAACCTGATTATTTCTCCAATGAACACAGTGAAGACCATAAATGTGATCTAATTATCTTATCGTTTTTATTGGTGATAGTAGAAATTAGATTCCGTTACGAGCATGCTTACTTAGGGTTTGGGCTCTATCCTATGGGTACGTCCTCACCTCTCAACCAATGCACAAGTACCTGCAAATAATGCGAGGTTTTCTCTCCTAGCTCCATTTTAATTACATCAACTTGCATTAACAACCCCGTTTTTAGAGGTAAGGTTATCACTTGTATTAAATCTCTAAACACATAAGTCATCGTCTACCGTCCAGTCCCATTTCCAGATTATCCTAAGTGACAAATCATGAAAAGGAAAATATCATGAAGACATAAATCATGATGTCATGTTCAAGAGAAATACTTGCAGTGGCTCCATCTCTCTTGATGCAGATGCGAGATTAAATTTTAAATATTATCTAAATGTATGCAAGTCGATAAAAAGCTGCCCCTAATCATGCATTCTATTAGCGGGGAGAAAATCAATTTAATTTAGGCTAGGTTGAACATAGATTAAGTGCATCTCAAGAATCTTATAGATGAGTGAATATCATAAGATGAAGTTAGTGTGCCCTAACTTACGAATCAAGCACTAAGAATAATACATCGAAAGTAGCTCTATGAGCTGTGTGCCTAGATCCTAAATTGAGCACTCAAGTTGAGTCCTACCCAACATGGTTGAAACAAACTCAATACACCAAACAATAGTCCATGTCCACAAGAATATACAACAAATATATTAACAAAATAATTTTCGAAAAACTTGATGGCATCTCTGCAGCTCTTCTCAACAGGAACTCCATATTGAGCTTCCAGCCTCCTTTCTCCATGAGTGTCCTTGATGAATGGGCCCTACCACAGAAGAGAAGAGTTCAGATATCTCAAAGATTATCAAAACATATATAATAATGCATAAAATATCACATCACGAAATTAACCTAGATAAAATAAAAATCAACTTAATTAAATATATAATACCGAAATAATCATATTAATGAAGCAATGTCCCTAACAACGGTACAATCTAATGAACCGCTAAATGCATGTGTTAAAATGTATTTGTTATAGAACGTGCACTTAGCGTTTCATGCAGAACCAAATGAAAGATCTCCACGAGGAGGATTTGGTTGGAACTTATATCCTGGGAAGTCCAGGGTCGAACATAAGGATGCGAGCAATGTAAGAGATGAAATTTAAATGTCAAATATTTTAAGCAACAATCTCTAGGGTAATTATGTTGAGCGAATGCATAATTCACAAAAGTGATAATTTTCAACACACTTTTTATGCACTTAAGTTATATGAAAACAACAATGCACATACAGTAAGATAAATTCACTCACAATATGATTCAAAACAAATTGAATAATTGGGGATTAATTACAAGAATTCCCTGAACTAATCCAATGTCAACTAAGGCATGAAAAAACCAATGATAGGTTTAAACATTAATGAGTCTCTAAAGCAGTTTTAACTTTTAACACAATCGTGGATTCTAATTTCACTTTGATGCTCAAATAATTTAAGCAAGCTATTAAACCATTTAAAAACCTAATGACAATGTGTAAAAACAACTAGTAAGTAGTCATCAAAGAGTAGTGTGAATAATATGTTTAATTACTCACAAAGGTAACATTTTCAACTTCATTTAATGATCTAATTAAGCTCTTAGAAGATGAAATGATTCGTGTCTGAATTTTAAAACATTAACGGCAAAGTACGTCAGTAGATAGAGCAACCAATGAGATTTCAAACAAGACCAAAATCGCTTCATTTGGATAAGAGATGCTCAAGTTATTAGCAATTAAATCCAAGGGTATAACTGTAATAAAACATGAGAAAATAAAGCACAAAGATCACAAATAGGTCCTTAGAGGGACTGAAATGCAAATAATAAAAACTAGCTTTATTAAATACCCCTCGCGCGGGGGTATTTTTGTAATTAGCGAAATAGGCCAGGTAGATATACAAATAACCCAAGATCATGTGCATCGATGCACGTGACTCCAGGTTCGGCTAGGAGGTGTGGCTCAAGACCTGTGTCTTCTTGTTGTACTTCGGTAGTGGCTTGGTCGGTTGTAGATGGTCCGTGATACATGGATAATCCTGGTGCTTCGTTCAATGCTTCGGGTCCACCGAGGCTATGGCTTGTGGAGATGGCTTAGAATCATCCTGAACCGTCCGATTAAGGTGATCAAACAATGACTGTTTTTCATCACTCCACCTTCTCCTCCGTGCATGGTGGCTGTGGGATTGTGCTTCGGCGAGCCTACGAATCCTCGTCCAATTTCCTGCTCCTCTTATGAAGGTCGAACGACCTTTCGAAGAGGTCAACAAAGAAGATGGAGGGCTGAGGGAGAGTTGTCGATACTAGGGGTTTCTTGTTGGCAAGAGCTCATTGGAGAAGAACCTCTAGACCTGAGATGCTTTAAAAACTCCGACCATTGAATGTGTTGACCTGCAGGAGTTAGTGGGTGGATAGCCAAGGCTGATCGTGTGTGCTAGAGGGTGAAATGGAGGGCTATCCTATGGTGAATGATGAAGCCATCATGGGTCACTCAGCATTGGAGACAGAGGACAGGGATCGAGATGGGGGTTGCGATAGAACAAGAAATACGGAAGTTAAAGCCTTCCACGCGGATCAAGGATCCACGATGAAAACTACAATAATAATGATTTGGAGTTTGGATCGTTCTGAAGACAATAAAAATTGAAGAAAACCAATGAAGAGATATACATCTACTTACCTGGAGATTTGAAGAACGTAGATGACGATGAACGAATGGCTTGGGTTGAATCTCTCTTGGCTTTGAGTTCGTTACTCCAACAGGTCAGCCAGACCTGGGGCTCGAGAAGCCAGCTAATGGCGTTGTAGCTTGGTCATTCAGGCCAAGGGTTTCACCAAGACTATGGGTCATCGTTACACCATTGATTGACTCTTTTTCTGTCACAAAGAGAGCAAGAGACATTGGGTCGAAGTCTTTCCAAGGGTGAACAACCGTCGACGGTGGTCGGTAACGAGGTATTGGAAGAAGAAGGGGATGGTGGTTGTAGAACTTGAATGGAGGTTTCATCCCCTCCTAATGGTTAGGTGAGTTAGATTGTCGAGTGGTTGAGATGCCAGCGAGGGAGAAGAGAGTTAGGCGAAGAGGTTGGCGATGGTGGTTTGCGGGGTGGTTGGCTGGAGTAGTTAGAGAATGAGGAGAAGTTATGGAATTTGACGCCTGGAGACTTAGGCTGGAGGTTGAAGAGATCCAGCAACCGTTGGAACTTACGATCCAACAGCTAAAAAAAGCGTTAGGTGATGGATTGGATTAGGTCAACTGATCTTATCCAACGGCTAGGAATGCGACGCGGTCGTGTGGCAGAGATGAAAGCCAACAGAGAGATCTAATGATGGAAAGCTTGAACAGGTGGCGACAAGAGGAACGAGCCATGTGGTATGCTGAGAAGGTGCTACGTGGCCCAATTAGAATTGAGAAAATTAGATAAATCAAAGAATATTAGAAATAAAATAGTTAGGGATTGAATCAAGAAAACTAATGAACATGAAAGTTGTAGATCTCGATGAGATCTACAACTTTCATGTAGAAGTCAAAGAGATCAGAGTCATTTGTACATAGATAAAATTGAATACTTAATAAAATAATATAATAATTTTCTTTTATTTTCCTTTCTCTTTTTTTTATTTTTATTGTATTTTATGTTAATTTTTATATATACAATATTATTCTAATTTTTATTTGATTTTTAATGAGGAATAAAAACATCAAATATTAGCACAATAATAGGATTATATTAATACATATTAAATAGTGTCAATTATATGGAACACACTAAATAGTAATATGTGTTAATTAATCAATGAATATTGTGATTAATTTAAGCAAGAGAGAAAATATTAGTGATTAATGCTGATAAATACATGATTTATCATGCGCCCATGCCTCCACCATTGATCTTCATCTGAAGATCTGATCTCAACCGACCATCCGCGAACTGTCATTGTGTGTCCTTTGCATGACACGTGGATAAGTGGGGAATCTCGCATGTTGGATTGCACGCTAGTGGGGGTATTTTACATTTTCTACCCCCTCTTTTTTGTATTTTATTATTTAATCTGCAAACTTTCATTTGCCATTTAAAATAGTTGTAATATTTACATTGGAACCCCTTCAATTTATTATATTTGCTTTTGAGTCTAGTCCATGGCACCTCGCGTGCGGTCCCACGTGAGGTAGTTATATAATTTTGGGTATTTCGCATATTACACCCTACTTTTATGATTAATTACAAATATACCCCTACTATTCATTAATTTGTGTGAATGTTCTTTATTTATTAAAAATATCATCATTGCTCAAAAAATTCTCCAAAATTAATTCTAAGTTTCTGCTTGCTTGTAGATTCATGCATTATATTTTTGAATTATCATTTTAGGAAATTTTAATATTTATTAAAAATCAAAAGAGCACATTTTTATTCTTGTTTGATTTATAAAATACCAAAAAAATATAAAAATCAAAAAAATCCCAAAAAAATATTTGGTTTATTATTGTATTTTCTAACTCTAGAATAAAAATCCCTAAAAATAGAAAAAAATATTAAAAATTAAAGAGCTCCAAAATCCTTTAAAAATATAAAAATACCCAAAACTCCAAAAATAGTCATTATTATTTTATAATTTTCTTTATATTATTATTTATCTATTAAATTTGATTTGGAAAATTTTGGACACTTCTTGCTATTTTTAAATTCTAAATCAATTCGGCTTATTTATTTAATCCTTATTTTGGGAAATATATAAAAATTATTAAAATTATCTAAAAATCACAAAATTAGTAAAAAATTATTTATAACACAAAAACAATTTAGTTTTCACTTTTTGTTTATTTTTTCTAGTTTTTATTATTATATTTCCTTATATATTCTTATATAATATATTTAAAAAATATAATTAAAAAATCAGAAGTTATAAAAAGAAAATAAAAACTATAAATTAAAAACAATTAAAATAATATAAAAATTTAATCTATAAAAAATATAAAATCAAAAACCCACGCAAAAATATATAGACAAGAGGAACACAAATTTTATGCATTTATTGCCTGATCTATCGTGTTTGCTCCATGTGTTCGACACTCTACACATACTTACACCTATACACATATTTGTAGAGTTATAATAAATTTTAAATCCACATTTCTTTTTACTTTTATTGCTATATCTATTAAGGATTAATTTTTTAATTTAACGAATTCTTGAGCAGTCACCTCAGCGACTGTTGATCCACCTTGTTGATTGACACGACCCACGACCCTCTCAATCTTCGTTATTTCAAGAGTTATATTGAGGACTTATTAAGCACCGTCAAATGATTTTTAAGAGATGATCTTCAGCTCGAGAAAGAGATGGCAATCCTTCTCTAAAGGCTGATATCTGATCAACCTCTTGATGAGGTCCTCTACATAGGAATAGAGAGTCGTAGGTGTCACATAAGTTACGTCAAAGAGTTGACTTAATAAGGTAAGATAATCAAGAGCTATGTCATATACTATCACGGTATAGGCATGCATCCTTTGTCCGGAGACAGATGTATTGTTATATGTATGAGTATGTACATTTGGCAGGCCGGTAGGTTGATGGCCTAATCAAGGTCTATTCACCAACGAGCTGGTGTGCATACAAGGGCATATGATTAATATGATCTCTCAAAGGGACAATACATGTCCAAATGTGAATCAAAAGACATGAACTCATACATGAGGTATTTGGGATCGATCAAATTCCATGCATGGTCCTCTTGCTTTGGAATCATGACAAGAATTTGTAGGTACGATATATGCTTTTGGAAATCATATGATCGATAGCAACTCGCATGATCGAATGAGAAACTTAATGATAAAACCCTAGAGGAGATAGTTTAAAAGAGATCTAAAACTCCATGTTTATTCTAGGACTTTCAAATGCAGGATGTACGAGTATTAGGAATACTTGAGGGTGATGTGATCATAAACGATTGTATAACCATGAAACTTCCATTCTGAGGGAGTGATGAAACATGTTTGGATTTTAGTGACACCTCTTAGTAGAGAAATAATCTAATCTTGGTCCAAATGTTGGACATTGATCTGAATGTGATTCAGATGCAATGAGAGGATTGGATCTACGGGTTTGATTTAATCAAGCATTTATGAGAGGTTTCTAAGATATGTATTAGAGATGTGATCTCAATATCCAAGTCACAATTTGTGGAAGTAGAATCGACATGTACTTATCTCCAAGTATCTGCAGATAAAGCGCATTATTCTTGAAAGAGTTTAAAAATAATTCCTTTGATAAATGCATATCTGAGCATTGACAAATTGATAACTAAGTGTGATCTAATTATCATGAATAATGTGAATGTGATTCATATTATTTAGATGTATGAGAATGATGATCCAATGTAATTAAATGTGATTTAATTATCATAGATATGAATAATGTGGATAGCACTATCCACATCAATCATATATATTGTAAATGTGATTTATAATATATTAGAGAGATCTATTTGTAAATATCATTTACAATTTAAATGCTGATGTGAATAGGATTCACATTGGATAATTAGTTGAAAATACAATTTACATTTTATTGTGTATGAATATGATTCACAAATTTCCAATTGCATGATTGATATTTCGCAAAATAATTTGGAATTATTTTGTGAAATAAAATACAATAGAAGTTTTTGTATATAATGAAGGACTATATGAGATATGCAACTCATATAATATGAAGAAGGTAGTCCCCTTCCATCATGGGATGGTGAACGACCACACTTGATTTAGGAGTCAAGGTGGTTGTCCTCCCTTAATTGGAAGGAGGCTTGCCTCCTTCCTAATCCTTCATGGTATATTGATTTGACTGAATAAATTTATATTGATAATTTATTTAATATATATTGAATTTAATTAATTTAATTGTTGTTGTATTTTTACAATAGAATCCTGGCTATTGAAAGAAAAACAAATCAATCTCAAAATATTGGATTTGTGTTGTCCATGGATGAGATTCATGGACTCCCAAAATATTATAAAAGAAGAGGCAACCCTAGCTCTTCTTTTACAACATAGACTTCACAATCTCTCTCTTTCTCATCATCATATATGCCCCCTCTCTCTCTAAAGTAGTCGTCCACTTTGTGACTTAGAAAGGATCATCGTCATCGCTACGTTGTCATGTTGTTGCTTTGACCACTCGTGGATCTTTGTCTTCGTCAGTGCTTCCGGTATGCGAAGAAGACCTTGGATTACGTGTGAAAAAAATAAGAGATCTGTTGCTTGGATCAACATCTTGGATTGCGAGAAGGACATATTTCATTAAAGTACTCGCAAGTGTCTCCTCCGTCGGGACAGACTTGAGACATGTGATCTCTTCCTTTAGAGGTTTCGATCGCAACCATGCTTCAAGAGGTATTCCTATATCTACATTGTGATTTAGATGAAGCGATTCGAGAAGTGTTCTCGGATCACGTAGTTTCATAGCTTTAAATTTTTTTTAAATTATGCTACCCGAGCGACTAGTCGCTCCCGATCGCATATGATGCGATCTTCACGCTTCTGTGATGCACTTAAGTTTTTTTCCATAACCTTCATATTTATGTATAGCCCTAAGGTTTTGGTTTGAAGCTACTATGAATGTAAGGAAGGAGGAGCAATAGATACACTAATCTTGATGTGGAAGTGGACCCATCTACCTTTACAATCTTCATCTTTCTTTCTAGTGGTGTTTCACAAGGTTGTAAGTGTATCCGCAAATCATCACATATTAACCCTATGACTATCTTCAATGGCCATTTGAGGTAGCTCCTCTAGGGTGAGGGTCTTTTGAGTATCTTTTCATGGGGGATGTTTTTTAGGACCATAATTCAATGGCCTTGAAAGTATGGATGCAAATTATTTAGATGCCCATCTTTGTTTTCTATAAGGAGGTATTTTCAATCACGTCAGCCTCGTGATACATCGATCATACGGTCGAGAGAGGATTTTCAAAGTTAACAAACTCTTCTCCTCAACAACTCAAATGATCAAATCCGGATTACATGTAATGGCTACATGTAAAAGCTTGCATGATTGCATCCATGAAGGTCTATGTGCAAACGTTTCTTTTCTGTCTCATGCAAGTTCATAAATAAATAGAGATAGCAAATAGTTCTTCCATAAACAAGTACTAGAACAATTGTGATGCCTCTTTCATATTAATAAATAAATGATGTGCTTGAGGAAGGAAAAGAAGCAGATAGTGCAAAGTAAACCCACTGTCATTCTATATATTATATAAAAGATACATTACCATGCAAAGGTGGCAATAAAGACAATTGAAGGAGGGGCACCCTTTACAAAGTGCTGCATGGTTGTTCAAGTATATGGAAGGGGTCCATGCTTAGGCCTAAGTCTAGAACCCCTATGCCTCTGAGGTGCAAGTACACCTTGTGCCCCATAAGGGCATGGAAGTGTTTACCATCAGATGAGACACATTTGGGGAACCCCTCCTTTCTGGACCTACTTTCCTGGCTCTTTATGTTCATTAAATCTAGCACTTCATGAGAACTATACATATTTTTATTTATTTCCTTCTTCCCATCTCTCTTCTTTCTCTCTCTCTCTCCTCACTCTGGTAGAGATGCATGCACCAGCTGAACAAGGAGTTTTGGTAATTACTCCTTCGAAAACAAAAGTGTCAATGGACCACTGTATGTATTTCTACCTGTATCACTCCATCACCATCAGGGACCTCTGAGCCTGTGAGAAAAATGAGAGATACGTAATTGTTACCATGTGATCTGATTGGAAGGAGTGAGGCGGTTTGAGGAAAATGAGACCTTTAACTTCTGGGATAGAAAAATCTACGGCTGAGACTGTAAGCATAAAATGATCGTGGACAGGGTTAGTTGGTAAGAGAGCTATAACATAACGTCAGTGCTGATTTTAGGGAAAAAAAGTAAAAAAATATATATAAAAGAATCAAATATAAGGATGCATATTGAAACTAATAAAATAGAACTTGTTATTATTTATATTACAACAATTCTTTTTTGGTATTGTTTTACCTTTTTTTTGTCTTTATACTCCTTCAGAATTCATGGTCTAAATGTAATATAGGAGTACAAGTGTAATGGCGGAAGGTCACTAGTTTGAATTTTGTAAGAATATAGGATCACAAATATAATTGCAGAAATGATACGGGCATAATTACAAAGGTGATCGTTGGATCATCCATCAACGATCACCAATATATTGAAATCTTCGTAGAAAATAATCATCGGATTGGTTGCCTGTAGCAATACCGTGGAGTTGAATTCTTAGTTGAAGCCTTGTGTGAGTGTTTAAGCATCATGCAAAATTCTTGTTAAAACTCACCGGCCGCCATTACTATAACGGGTGGTCTCTGACCACTGTTGGCCTAGACCACAGCTGCAGCTTGAACATCAAAGCGCATTTAGTTTGATTTATCCCCGGCAACTGCTTTCTTAACTGGAAAAGCCAAAGAAAGTGAGCGCAAGATGCATTTCCTCTAGCTCTTGTTCAACTTTTCTTAGAGGAACATCATTCCTACACCTAAGAACCGAGTGAACGATCCCCGAGTATACCTAGTCTGGTGAACCAGACCCATTGATGAGAAGACAGACCGGGGGATTGGGGGGTGAGCCCCCCATAGAAGAGAGGGGGCATCCTTTTTTTCAAAAAAGCAAGAAAAAAGAAAGGGAATATCCCTTCACAGCTGATTTGACCTTTGTGGTTGGGAATCACCAGTTGGAGATGTTGAACTGAGGACTGTGTAGCCATGCTTTGCAGATAGTCTACCCGTCTGATGCTTAGCTCTTACCTACCCTCGCACAAGTCTGTCCATTGCTTCCTGAAATCACTAGTTTTTGCTAGGAATATAGGATCCAATTCACTTGACTATCAATCCAGGCTTGGAAGACTAGGGACACTAAAGTATGCATGATAACAAAATATTTGTGGCAACTAATATTCATTATCATAACTCAAAGATTAAATATATGTTAGATGTATTATCCAAAACTAAAATATTTTGACCTTGTGGCAATCAAAATTTTGTTAAAAAAACCCGTAGCAAAAAATTTTAATCATCGCAACTTAATCATTAATAGGGTAATTTGTTGTACTGGATGTAGCAAGTTGAAGGACTAGGTTTCGAAAAAAATCCTTACACCTGTCTTTCCCTCATTTACACATGTTGGAGCCGCATCAAGTAATAAGTTTCAATGTTTTCGAAATCGAATTGAAGACTGAACCGATAACCTTACCATAAAGGTCATATTAGGTTAAAGCCTGGATTCATCGAATGGTTAACCAACTAATCAAAACGGAGTAAATCAAACATCCATAAAATACACACTTGAGTGTACTGGAAATACACACATTCAATGCATACATTTTACAATATACATTTTTTCCATATCCACCTTAATTTTTTTGAAAGAATTTAACGTAAATATAGATGTTTATAATATCTAAACTAATAATAGTTTGATAATATTTAAAATCCATTCAATACAAAAGGTTGCGATGGAATAATTGGTTAGGAGATTGTATACGTAGCCAAAGATAATAGGCTAAATTCCCACAAATCCATTATTTTAGAGTAATTCACAATTTGTATTGCAACTTAATTTCCATTGACCATGGTTCACTGGATATGAAATAATTAATTAAATCAGTGGTTTCCCTGAAATATAAACTTTCAAACCAAACCGGTAATAATTAACTAACTGGATAGGCCTAATGCCCGATTCACCGATCGAACCGATCAGTCCAGTTTTTAGAACACTAATAAGTTTATAATAAAGACAAGATTATTCAGGACAACCAACAGGTAATCAACGGAGTTAAGAATACCCAGAGTAAAAATGATGCTTCTGGCATTTAATATCCCTGTTTAGCTGAGAGAATCTTTGGGACATGAACGAGTAATCTCAACCTTAATGACAAAGAATGTCGGAATAATAATTATCTTCAATAGCGGATAACTCAGGTTATCCATGGATTTATAGCTATTCTTCTTAGCTTAACACTTCAAGTGGGAAATGTAGAGATAGAAAGTATTCCTGCACGTTTCTCCAACATTTCAATTGAGCATTATTTTATGAACATAATGGCTGATTCCATGCTAGCCTTAAGTCCAACACACTTTCCTTTAACAAAATAATGGGATGGAAATCCACAAGCATCATCCATTAACAAAATCCAGAAGCACAAGCGTTCCACGACGACAAAATTTTGACTCTTCTATTCTTAACAAATGTTTATCAAGAAACGCTTTTGGGAAGATCTAGCAAGCATCTTCCATGTATTGACATACGCACATCGGATATAAAGGATGATTACAAAGAGGGCCAAGAACAGTGGTAGCCAATAACAAACACATCGAAAAGAGTATGATTTTAGACATGGGAAAGGTTGATATGATATGATTACTATGAACACGAAAAAACATGAATAAGAGAAGGGATACCAAAATCACGAAAGAAGAAGAAACAAAAGTATCCAATGTTTCATCTTCTGTTCATCGAGCCCTGTGAAGTATGCTTGATTTCCTGACCGAGTTCATTGATTTTATCTATCATCAAAGCTTTCTCCTTCTCAAGCTGCAACATATATTCCTCCTGAGAGTACTCGATGCTTTCCATCATATTCAGCAAATTTGATATGCTCTCCCAATCTCCATCCTCGACTAAGCTGTGGGACTTCCTCAGCAATTCTCTCAACTGTACATTCAAAATTTCGAGTGGAAAATGAAGGTCATTATTGATAATATCCTCTGAGCACTAATGATTTCAGTTTAGGATTCTTAAGCAAAGAACAAATTAGTAACTTTTAAGTTGGTTCTTCAAACAACAGGTGAATAATAGAAGGAAAAAATCAATAATATATTTAATATATCTAGGCCTCTGTTAGAGAATGAAGCAAAGAGAAAACTACCACAGGGAAGGGAAGAAAAGGAATCTGGAAAGAGGGAAAAAGTCAAGGAATTGGTGATAGCTGGGACAGCTATACTACATCTATTTCTTATGCAGTCTCTTATTTCCCTAGCACACCCCCTTAAGCTAGAGCATATATCTATCGTGTTCAGCTTGCGACAGCATTTCCCAGAAAGCAATTCAAACAAGTGCATCAGTAGACATGTCTGCATCTGCCCTATAGAAGGAACACTGTGATGTGAAGAAGGCCTTTCAAGGCTAGATCTCTCATAAAGTGGCGATCAGCCTCAACAAGATTGGTATGTGTTGGGTTTTTATTGTCCAGCCCCAAGTTGGGGGGCTTGTAATTTGACCTCTTTGCAGGGGAATCTATGCAATATTCCCAGCAAGTGGGAGCCCCATTGCTTCCATTCCAGGGATTCACGACAGTGGAGAGGAGCTCCATTTTTCGTTTCTGTCCGAAAGATTCCAGAGAAGACAACACCGCCCTCCCCTCTCCCATTTTCCAGCAAGAACGCAGCAAGGGGTTTTGGACCCCCTTCTCCGTCTTCCTCCACGCGATCGGGAGAGCGAGAGAGAAGCCGAGCATCCGTGCTCGAGGGCAGCAGCAGCTGGGTGTTTTGGGAGCCGCGGTTTGGGTTTGGAGGGTGGAGGTGCTGGGTGAGCTCGAGAGGAGTGGGAAGGTTGTGGCGGACGACCTCAAGAAGCCGTAGCCATCATTTGGGTCTCCATCCGGGAGCCCACAAGGGGAGTCACTCCATCTATCTTGGATTTTAGCACATTTGCTATGTTGGATACCTAGGGATAGTTAGATACTTGTTAAAGAACTATCCATTGTGTGTGGCTTGTACCTCGGTTTTGTGGGCAACAAAACCGGGAAGAACTTTGGCTCGCTTTGACCGTAGTGAAATCGTTGACGGTCTTGCCCCGTAGTTTTTCCCTTACATCGAGTAAGGGTTTCCACGTAAAATCCTTGTCTCTTGTTGTGATTGCTTCATGTGGTTGCTTGTGGTTGTTTATCATTGTTGCCATTGAGTTCCCGTGGGGGGAACATATATTGTGTTGTGCCATCTTTGCTGCAAGACAGTTTTAGGGGGATATTCCTTGGTTGATTGCATCCACATTATCCCCAACAAGGTTTGATATTCCTGGATTGATTGCATCCTCATTATCCCCAACAAGTGGTATCAGAGCTCAGGTTTGAGCAAAATGGGCAAAGATGATGAAGGCACTATGATTAAGCTCACAAGTAGCAACTGGCAGATTTGGAAGGCGAAGATAGAAGACATCTTGTATTGCAAGGACCTCCACGATCCGATGGAGGGAGAGAGCGCCAAGCCGGAGAACATGTCCGCAGGAGAGTGGACAAAGTTGAATCGAAAGGCCATCGGGACCATTCGGAAGTGGCTTGACATGTCCGTTTTCATCATGTTGCCGAGGAGACCAATGTGAAGGAGCTGTGGGACAAGTTATCCGAGCTCTATGATCAGAAGACCGTAACCAACAAGGCTTTCTTTATTAGAAAGCTAGTGAACTTGAAGTACAAAGATGGATGCAAAGTGGCGGAGCATCTGAATGACTTCCAAAGCATAATCAACCAGTTGACCTCCATGAGTTTGGCACTTGATGACGAGTTGCAGGCACTTCTCTTGTTGGGTTCTTTGCCAGACAGTTGGAAGACTTTAGTAGTCACCGTGAGCAGCTCTGCGAAGGACAACAAGTTGACCATGGCTATGGTCAAGGGCAGTCTCCTTAATGAGGAGATTAGACGTCGCTCTTCGGGAGAGGCATCCTCCTCTTCACATGTGTATGTTGTTGAGAGGAGAGGAAGATCCAGCAGCAGAGGAGCGTCACAAGAGAGGCAGAAATCCAGAGACAAGTCCAAGGGCAGAGGAAAGTGTCACCATTGTCAAAAGCCCGGTCACTGGAAGAGAGACTGCAGGATTTGGAAGAGAGAGCAAGCTGAAGCCAAGAAAGATCAGAAAAAAGAAGATGGGAATGTAGCTGCAGTTGTGGCAGATGAAAGTGCAGATGAGGTGATTCTCACCATCCAAGACCAGTGCTTGCACACAGGGAGCGATTTGGAGTGGGTCGTTGACACGGCCGCCTCCTATCATGTAACTCCACACAGGGAGTTCTTCACCACCTACACCAGTGGCGATTATGGAAGAGTCTTGATGGGTAATGAAAGTTACTCTAAGATCATTGGCATGGGCACCATCTCGATCCAGACGGATGTTGGGTGCTCAATGACAGTCCAGAATGTGAGGCATGTTCCTGATGTGCGGCTTAGCTTTATATCTGGTTCACAGCTAGATAGTGAAGGCTACCATCTGAAGTTCGGCGATAGCAAGTGCAAGATTAGCAAGGGTTCTCTCATCATGGCTAGAGGTAGTTTGTGTCACGCACTCTATACGACTAGAGTGAAGGTCATGGATGGCAGTTTGCATGCTAGTGAAGCAGATAATTCAGATTTGTGGCACCCTCGACTTGGCCACATGAGCCAGAAGGGCTTGCAGTTTCTTAGCAAGAGAGAGTTGATCCCCTACCACAATGACATCACTTTGTCTCCTTGTGATGCATGTGAGGTTGGGAAGAGCAGGAGTGCATCGTACAGAGCGAGATCCAAGGTGAAGGGAGACCTTCTACAGTTGGTTCATTCTGACGTTTGTGGTCCTATGGACACGGCCTCTTTGGGAGGCAACAAGTATTTTGTCACCTTCATTGATGATGCATCTAGGAAGGTGTGGGTGTATATGCTGAGATCGAAGGATCAGGTGTTTGATTGCTTCAAGAAGTTCCATGTCATGGTTGAGCACGAGACAGGGAAATTGTTGAAGTGTTTACGCACAGAAAATGGGGGAGAGTACACCTCCTATAGCTTTTAGCGCTATTGTGTAGAGCACGGCATCAGGCACGAGAGGACAGAGCCAGGCACACCCCAGCACAATGGTCTAGCTGAGAGGATGAACATGACCATTGTTGAGAGAGTTCATTGTATGCTGAAGACAGCGAAGTTGCCCAAAATTTTTTGGGCTGAGGCGGTTCGCACTGCATTTTACTTGGTAAACCGATCTCCATCAGTTCCTTTGGGCTTTCAGATTCCAGAGCATGTTTGGACAAGGAAAGACCCCTCATATGCTCATTTGAGGGTGTTTGAATGCAAGGCTTATGCATTGGTACCCAAGGAGCAGCGGAAGAAGTTAGATGACAAGGCGGTGCCTTGTATTTTTCTTGGCTATGGAGATCAAGAGTTTGGATACCGTCTTTGGGATCCAAGGAAGAAGACTGTCACCAGACATAGGGATGTGATTTTCTATGAGAATCAGACATTGGCTGAGGACACCACTGAGAGTGGTGATGCAGATGAGTTTTCCATTGATGATGACAGTGATGAGGATGCAGGTCCCTCTCCAGTACAGGGTACAGGTGGAGAGGATGGGCAGCTAGAGCAGCATGAGCCAGATGCAGACCTCGTTGATGCAGGTCCAGGGGACCTAGGGCAGGGGGAGCAACCTCATCCACATGCAGATGCAGCAGAGCCTCAAGTCAGGAGATCTGAGAGGACACGTCAGCCATCATCCCGTTACCCCACTTCCAGATATGTGATGCTCACAGACGCAGGTGAGCCATACACCTTTGAGGAGGCACAGGAGCACAAGGATAAGGGTCATTGGCGCAATGCAATGAATGAGGAGATGCTATCTCCCAAAAAAAACCACACTTATGACCTTGTTGAGCTTCCTAAAGGGAAGAGAGCTTTGAAGAACAAGTGGGTTTACAAGCTGAAGTCAGATGACAGTGGCAAGCTGGTGAAGTACAAGGCTAGATTGGTGGTTAAAGGGTTCAGCCAGAAGGAGGGAGTGGACTATGATGAGATCTTCTCCCCAGTGGTAAAGATGAATTCAGTGAGAATGGTGCTAGGACTTGTTGCTAGCATGGACCTTGAGCTGGAGCAGATGGATATGAAGACAGCGTTTCTTCACAGTGATTTGAAGGAAGAGATCTACATAGAGCAGCCACAGGGATTTCAAGAGTAAGGGAAAGAGCACATGGTTTGCAGGTTGAGGAAGAGTCTCTACGGCTTGAAGCAAGCCCCGAGACAGTAGTACTTAAAGTTTGATGCTTTCATGGGAAAGCAAGGCTTCAAGAGGACTATAGCCGACCCATGTGTATATGTTCATCGTCTTCCCAATGACAGGTTCGTCATTCTTTTGATCTACGTGGATGACATGTTGATTGTATGTCATGATTCCAACCTCATTGCAAAGCTCAAGAGAGAACTCTCCAAAGAGTTTGAGATGAAAGATTTGGGCAAGGCCAGTCACATCCTTGGAATGCAGATTACAAGGGACAGGAAGAAACACATGTTGTAGCTGTCACAGGAGAGCTGTGTTGAACGCGTGTTGGAGCGGTTCAACATGAAGAATGCTAAGCCTGTCAGTACACCCTTAGCCTTTCATTTCAAGCTAACCAAAGAGTCATGTCCTTCTACTTCTGAGGAGAAGACAGAGATGGCCAAGATCCCATACCAGTCAGCAGTTGGGAGTCTCATGTATGCAATGGTTCGCACTAGACCCGACATAGCCCATGCAGTGGGCGTGGTGAGCAGGTTCATGTCCAATCCGGGGAAGGACCATTGGGAGGCAGTGAAGTGGATCTTGAGATACTTGAGAGGGACCTCAAGTATGTGTCTTGTGTTTGGGAAGTCAGATCCCAAACTTTGTGGCTACACTGATGCAGATATGGCAGGAGATATGGACCAGAGAAAGTCTACCTCAGGCTACATTTTCACTTTTGCAGGGGGAGCCACATCATGGCAATCCAAACTACAGAAATGTGTTGCTCTCTCGACTACAGAGGCAGAATACATTGCAGCAGCAGAGGTTGGGAAAGAAGTGTTGTAGCTACAACGCTTTCTTGGTGAGTTTGGATTGGGTGACAGTGAGCCAGTTGTGTTTTGTGATACCCGGAGCGCTATAGACTTGAATAAGAGTACCATGCACCATGATTGGACAAAACACATTGATGTGAGATACCATTGGCTGAGGGATGCAATTGAACAGAAGCAACTCATGTTGAAGAAGATTCACACAGATGAGAACCCCTCAGACATGTTGACCAAGGCAGTCACTCGTGACAAGCTTCAGCTCCATAGAGAGCTGAGCGGTGTCACCTCTTGTTGATCTCCATCACATGGCAACACCTCCCCGTTGGGGTTGGGGGGGAGGTTGTTGGGTTTTTATTGTTCAGCCCCAACTTGGGGGGCTTGTAATTTGACCTCTTTGCAGGGGTATCTTTGCAATATTCCCAGCAAGTGGGAGCCCCATTGCTTCCATTCCAGGGATTCACGACAGTGGAGAGGAGCCCCATTTTTCGTTTCTGTCCAAGACATTCCAGAGAAGACAACACCGCCCTCCCCTCTCCCATTTTCCAGCAAGAACGCAGCAAGGGATTTCGGACCCCCTTCTCCGTCTTCCTCCACGCGATCGGGAGAGCGAGAGAGAAGTCGAGCATCCGTGCTCGAGGGCAGCAGCAGCTGGGTGTTTTGGGAGCCGCGGTTTGGGTTTGGAGGGTGGAGGTGCTGGGCGAGCTCGAGAGGAGCGGGGAGGTTGTGGCGGACGACCTCAAGAAGCCGTAGCCATTATTTGGGTCTCCATCCAGGAGCCCACAAGGGGAGTCACTCCATCTATCTTGGATTTTAGCACATTTGGTATTTTGGATACCTAGGGATAGTTAGATACTTGTTAAAGAACTATCCATTGTGTGTGGTTTGTACCTCGGTTTTGTGGGCAACAAAACCGGAAAGAACTTTGGCTTGCTTTGACCGTAGTGAAATCGTTGACGGTCTTGCCCCGTGGTTTTTCCCTTACTCACATCGAGTAAGGGTTTCCACGTAAAATCCTTGTCTCTTGTGGTGATTGCTTCTTGTGGTTGCTTGTGGTTGTTTATCATTGTTGCCATTGAGTTTTCGTGTGGGGAACATATATTGTGTTGTGCCATCTTTGCTGCAGGACAGTTTTAGGGGGATATTCCTGGGTTGATTGCATCCTCATTATCCCCAACAAGGTTTGATATTCCTGGGTCGATTGCATCCTCATTATCCCCAACAGTATGTTCATGAACATGAAAAATGTTTACAATATGCATAGCTTCCAGATTGTCAAACCTTAACCCCATATGCCTATCATAGATTGTCAAACCTCAACCCCATACGCCTATCATGTGCTAAGTGTAAAGCAGAAAGTACACTGCTAATCCACATCATCTCTAACAGTGACCTGAAATTGCTCTATTGTAGTCTATTCTACAGTAGAAGTGTTATGGTCTCTTCTTTCGTGAAATGGACTCCAAAAATCCAACTGTATAGATTGAATCTATGATTAATGTTCTACATATCTACCAGATTTCACTCAAATCTGATTCTTATAGCTATTTCATCTTAGTGGTCAAAGTCCAATCCTTTTTTAAATGGGTTTTAAGTTCACCATAGTGACTCACCATTTAAGGAACTTATTCTGACCATTAAAGATTGAGCGACATTTGGAAGATATGTAGAACAATAATCATAAATTCAATCTATATGGTTGGATCTTAGGAATGACTTCATTAAAAAATTAATGGATCACAGCACCTCTGCTGTAGAATAGATTACAACAGAGGATCGGCTCGTGATAAGATTACTTCCCGTATAGCTACATAAGCCCATGGTGAACGTCTTGTCTTCTCCTCAGCCAAAACCATGCATAACCAGCAACAAAATATGCCAAAATGTCCATGGAAGAGCCTCTGATCTTGGAGAAATTATTATGTATTTCAAAACCATCTATAGTTATATCCCAGTGAACATGTATAGTCCTCCATAAACTGAATCAATTCCTAACTGCTGCAGAAAAGCCGGCCTGGTAATAAGGAAGTACAACAGCTTCGCAACAAGTCTCGGGAGCTGATGTTTATCTGGAAGCTTGCTCCTAATCCTATAAAGGCATGCGTTGGGGACCACAAATACCCTGGCTGGCTCGTCCCCAACTATGTCCATCACATACGGTAAATCAATAGTATACTTCACCTATGACAATCAGACACCTCTGAGAAGTATCTCGGTAAGCCTAGACCCTTAATCAAGAAGTAATTAGCAAGAGTACGTGTCACTTCTGTAATTCCCTCAGAATCATCCCCCGGGAGCACAGCATCGTCAATATAAACAAGCTTAGCAACCTCTCCCGATTTTGTTGATAAACAAGGAGTTGTATATAACAGACTGAACAAATTCGTCGTCCTCTAGAGCTAATGGAACCAAGCATGAGGACTATGTTTGAGGTTGTTGGAAAAGAAAAGAGCCCACCCATGTGTTTAGTACCACATGGGGGAGCGGTCACTGTTGGGTCTGTCCGTGGGGCTATATAAGGAGCCCCACACCCCCTGTACTCATTGAGAAATTCAATAGAAGAAACGCCCAATTCAGGGGCTTCTCCCGTGGTTTCATCCCGCTCCTTCTGGAGTAGGGTTCCACGTTAAAATATTTGTTCTTATTGTTCTATCTTTATTTCCGATTCCGCTTCCGCATTCTGTTTTTCTACATGGTATCAGAGCGGGTCGATTCTCGAGGATTTCGTGTTCTTATTTTATTCGAGATTCGGTTTCTATGTTGGTGGAAACAGTTCCTGAAGATTATTGTTTAAGAGTTTTTTTTAGGGTTCTCTGCTCCTATACCTAGCGGCAACTCCTTCACCTAGGCAAAGCCACCAGGTGGCGCCGCACATCCAAGCCACCTCTCAGTGCAGGCGACGGAGCTCCTTTGGGCTTCCTCCTCTCCCAGGCGGCGCCGCACATCCAAGCCACCTCTCCTTTGGCGCCAAACATCCTGGCCGCTGCATCGAAGAATCCCAGAAGGACCGAAGCCCCTCTGTTCTCTCGGGCAAAGGAGTCAGGCGGTGGTTCTTTCATGTCCGCGTCATCTTCCAAGGTTGCAGAAACCCCCGCATCCACGCAAGCCCGTGCGGGTTCGATTCTCGAGGCATCAGGCCTCCCCTTTCGGCCCCATCGCAGGTCCTCACGAATCCTCAGCTCGCCGCCAGGCGGTGCGCAGGTAGCAAGGCGTTGCTCCAGACGCGATGGTCTAGGCGGCGCGAGGGCACCTCCTCTCCGCCAAATCTCGCGGTGAAATCCCATGTTGCAGGCAGCGCGATGCCGAGCCGAGGCGGAGCCCTTCTTCCAGCACGATCGACTCCATTCCAGTTGAGCGGCGATCCTAGCCGCATCCGAATCTTCGTTCCAGGCGGGCGGCGCATCTTCGTTCAAAACCATCGCGCAAGCCCCATTCGATCTCCTCCCAGCCAAGTCGCGCAACCAAGATGCCCCCCCTCCAGGTGCGCATATTCCAACCCCTACGCGAGCCCTTGCGCGCGAGTCCCTACGCGCAGCTGCCTCTCTCCAGCGAAGCCGCAGGCAACGGCATCAACAGCACAAGGCGGCGCCGCTCCCCTACGGCGAGCCTCCTCTCGAGCACGCACTTCCCAGGTGTGTCCCCCCACGCACGCTCCTCATCGGGGCGATGTGCGGCGGCAAGAAACCCCCTCCTATCGGGGGCGACATGCGTTCAGGGAAAAAGAAGGGTTCCCACGAACCCTCCCCGTTGGGCGGTTGCATTACCAAAAAAAAGTGGTGCCCAACAGTGGGCAGGAAAAAAAAAGAAGGGCAGCCCATTGTTAAAAAAAAAAAGAGGTGCCGCAAAAGAAAAAAAATAGGAAAAATTGGCGTGTATAAAAAAAATGGAGCAGCAGCAAGTTTTTTAAAAAAAAGGGAGAGATTAAAAAAAAAGTGCGTACATGAAGAAAAGGCGCGTACAAGAAAAAGCCATACACATAAAAAAAATGTGATTCATATTTGCTTCTCCCAACTTGTCTTTATTTTTCATTTTTCTCATATGTTTGGGAGAAAGGGGGAGTAAAAGTCATATGCATCCTACATCGTTGATTGACAGACCAAACACTCCGGATTTCACAGAATATCAAGCCATCTTCACTGTGCATCGATTTTCGTCGTGGTGTCTCTATCCTCGACATCGACTCCGCACTGGATTTGTTTTCTTCAAGGCACGATAGGGATAAAGTCCGGTGACCCGCAGGCACGACTGAACCAGAGATCCGGTGATCATGCAGGCACGACAGAGACAGTCCGGTGACCTTCCAGGCACGACAGAGATACGTTCCGGTGACCTGATATACCCGTCAGCAAGCGGGTTTGTCTACCAGTTGCGGATACATACGTTTATTGTGATGATTTCAAGTGAAGATGTAATGATGTATATTTTTCTTTATTGTTGCAAGTTGCAGCTGTCCCAGCTACCAACTTGAGGGGGAGTGTTGGAAAAGAAAAGAGCCCACCCATGTGTTTAGTACCACATGGGGGAGCGGTCACTGTTGGGTCTGTCCGTGGGGCTATATAAGGAGCCCCACACCCCCTGTACTCATTGAGAAATTCAATAGAAGAAACGCCCAATTCAGGGGCTTCTCCCGTGGTTTCATCCCGCTCCTTCTAGAGTAGGGTTCCACGTTAAAATATTTGTTCTTATTGTTCTATCTTTATTTCCGATTCCGCTTCCGCATTCTGTTTTTCTACAGAGGTCATAGATAGACTTCTTTAGTATGAACACTTTATGATGGTCTCCCAAGTCAGGAATCTGGGTGGATGTTTTATATAAATCCTTTCATAAAATTTATCATAAAGAAGGCATTCTTCACGTCAAGCTGATGTAGAGTCCATTCTATGTGAACTACTACAGGACAATGGAGAAAAGGTATAAAGAAGTCCATCCCATAGGTTTGAGTAAAGCATTTTGCAGCATGCTTAGCATCTGGCAACCGACCCATCTGTATTATACTTTGCATTAAACCAACACGTAAGCAACTACCTTGAAATGAGTGGACGGATCCACCAATGTCAAAGTCCAAGGAAATAAGTGAAGCCCACTGCTCCATTGCAAGCTTCCATTGTGGAAGCTTTGTAGATTGCACATGTGAGGTGGGGTGTTGATGAATCTTCATTTCATCACCTTTATTCTATCATTTTGACCTTAAAAACCCTAGCTAATGTATGGATATAGCATTAGTTCGTACAAATTAACATTCATTATTTATTCCATTTATTGTGTAAAAAATATCATTTTTAATGCCAAAATTATAGAATAAAGAAATGAAAAGAAAAAGAATAAAATGCGAAAGGTATTTTATGATCTTAAACCCTGAGACCTAGGCATCTTGATGACTGGGTCGACAAGGAATAAAGTAGGGGAATATAAGGGCCAAAAATCCATTAAAATTCCATTCTTTTATTCATCAATAATCCATTTTTGAGGCCTGTTTTATTTTCTATTTCTATAACTCAGATAAAGAGACTTTGTACATGAAAGTTGTAGATAAAAATACAAATAAAAAAACAAAATTGATTTTATAGAAAAACAATATACAGTGTAAAAGTTATACTCTAAATAAAAAGCCAAAACCCAAACTTCTCAGACCCATATCTCCTAAATAAAAACTCAAAATGTATCAAAATCACCTTTAATTGTATATAGCATTTAATAAGCTATTTAATGAAGGTGGTTTCATTTAATTTGGAGTTAAGGTGTGAAAGTTAGGTTTTGGACCCCTATTGTATACTTTGCCTATATAAAATATTCGTTTCATTTATTCTTTATGATTTTTATATTTTTATACTTTTATAATTTTATAAATATTATTTATAGTATATGTTCATATTTAAAACAGAAAAAACATAAATAAAACATAGAAATAAAATAATGTACATGAATACATAGATGAATACTTATACCTATATATTATATACTCCTATTTATTTAAGTGTACAAATAATATCAGAAAAATACAGTGAAAATACATTCATGCATACAAAAACAAGTTATAATTATATAAATAATAAATGATATAATTAAATCAAAAATACAAAATAAAAATAAAATACTCAAAATATAGGTAAATATACATATAAATAAAATCTTAAAAACTAACTTGTAATAAATAACTTCATAAAAATAAATAAAAATCATATTAAAATACTACATAAAATAATAAGCATTTTTTATTTTATAACTATAATTTAATAAAACTGTTTATTATTTATTAATGAATTTCTAAATAATTTAGGGGTTGGTTTTTCCTAGTCGGTCCACGTGGACCGACCAGGTTGCTCCACCATACGCCCTAGCCCCTGTCAGACGTAACTGAGCCCCTCACTCCTCGATTTTTCCCCCTCGATACGTCGATCGAGGGGTTGTGCGTCCTTCATGAGTTGTCACCACTGCTCATCCGCCATCCACGCCGACCACTCCTCTTCCACCATATCTCCCTCATGCGCACTAGATCTTGCCTCGAACCTCACCCCTTCTCCATATATACAAAAACCTCCTCGCCATTCTTCATTTTTTTGGTTCCGTTTTCCCCCACTTTGACCCCACGGAGCACTCTCTTCGCGTAGAGGCTTGTGACCAGAGTTTCCGCCGTGCATCGCAGCGAGGAAGGAGTGAGTGGAAGGTTGTTCCCGACCATCTCCGTCGCTCGTCGGCGTGAGGTTCTGACCTTGCTGCTTCGGTTGCTGGAGGTACTTTTTCTTAGCCCCTTAGATAGCCTTAGTTCTTAGGATAAATTTATTGCTTTTATTTTGTCTGTTAGTTACTCATTTAGCCTAGATTTAGATTTAATCCCCCGCCAGAGCTCTAGAGCTCCGGCCACCCTGTTCACTATGAACCTCACTGTCTCTGACCCCGCAGACCATCCCATATCCTTTCCCATCGCTTCCCCGTCGTGTTCCGCCAATCATTCACCCAGATCGATCCCTGATCTGGCCTAGCAGACCTCGACTCCTTCCACCACGCCGGAGGTTCGCCACTTCGCCTCGTTATGCTTCCATTCCCCCTAATAGGGTCGAGGCAGTTTGCCCTCGACCCCCTTTTTGCCTTGAACAGGTCAACGCTTACAGAGGCCCATCTAGGCCAAAGATCAGACCTGAAGAAGGAGCTCCAGGTGCTTGCGCGACGTTGAGCTCCAGAGCCCTCCTCAGCAGGCTCTGGATCCTTTTGAAGCATCAAGAAGCTTCATGGAGTGGCAGGAACACATAAAGATCAACGAAGGACTTCCAGGAGGTCAGAGAAGCGCACGTTGCTGGATTCAAACTCACCCCATGCGAGCTGGTTCTCTGTTCTTCGAGCATCATGCTCTGTCGTCCGATCAAGGGACGGGCTCTAGCATAGCAACGACCGTCGAATCTTGAGCACTTCAGTCGTAGGATCCCTCTTGGAGATCTTATCTAGACCGCCAGTTGCAAAGGAGTATCACACATCCACAGCGCGACACGTGGATAAGTGGAGCGCCCTCGACCGTTGGATTAGGCGCTTAAGGGGGTACTTTACATTGCATACCCCCCATTTTTGTGTATTTATTTTCAGTCCTGTAAATTAATTATTTAGTTTAAAACTTTCGGGTAAATTGCATGGAGTGTCCTGAACTTCATCGATATTTTTTTGGGGAATGGTAGGATAGACAAATTAATTATTTAGTTTAAACATTCGGGTAAAAACTGTACGACCCTCGCAAAATCCTCTTCATCAAGTCTGTATTAATAACAACCACTCAGCAAATTGTTTGCAAGCATGACAAGTGTTCCAAGGATATGCCTTGGAAATCTTGCTTATAATCCATGGAGAAAAAAGAAACAGACTCAGATGTTATATCTAAGCTATCATACTAATGCATTGAGTTGAGTCATAGACTCATAGCAAATGCACCCCTTCATATGATGATCATACTTATCAAAACATAATTTCTTTTTTTTAAAGGCCCATCCAAGAATTTTAATTAATCACTATAAACACTGGTTAGAAAAGTCAAGTTTCTAAAAGGGTTTTGGCATGCTTAATTACATTCTCCCAACAGAACCTCTCCCCTTTGAAAATAAAGTTTTTCCTGGCCAGCCAAATGGCCCATGCATTTGCAAACACCCTGACCCTGCCTTTGGTAGAACCCAACCAATCTCTACGAAAAGAGCCTCAGAACGAGGCCGCCCCATCCCATTGAATGCAAGGAATGCTTGCAACTGCCCAAACATCCTTTGAACCGGTTAAGATATTAGTTACCCTTATTGTTTTCATATTATATATTCCATTCGTATTCACCTTGTAATTTGCCAACAGGTTTCTCTCCTATATAAGAGAACCCTAGGACCTCTCAATAATGCAATTCATTCTTCTATTTCTACATGGTATCAGAGCGACAATCCTAAACCGGAGTTCCTATATCCCACCCAAGTCCTAACCCTACCCCCTCCCCCAGCCGCCGCCCACCATGTTGCCCCCCTCACCTCGACTGTCGACCCACAGGCTGCCACCTTTCTTCAGCCGATTCCGTCGTGTCCAACAGCCCCCGTGCAGGTCCCAAGCCGCTGTCATCCCCTCCTCACGCCTCTGTACTTCTCTGTGCACCTCTGCGGTTCAAACTGCAGTATGAAACGATCTGATTTTGAACGGAAAACGTGATTTGAGACCTATAAATCGTGTTTTCTAGCCTAGCGCGCAGTGAAGTTTGATGAGGATGGTTGTATGAGTCTACCGTACAACCAATCCTCCGTATTATCGTGTAGACTTGTTCCTAGCGGTCTACTCCTCAGTCGAGTTCCGTTGTTAGGTCGTTTATCATCATGTCAGAGAACAAGGGTGATATATTTTCTTCATTCAATGCCTTCAAAGGCCGGGCTCCTATCGCAAAGATGGATGGGACCAACTATGAATTATGGTCCATGCAGTTTCTCTCCCTCATGCAGTGCAACAAGAAAGAGCACACTCTGACAGATCCAGAGCCAGCTGATAAGAATGGGACCAATGCATCTTGGAAGCAACATGATGCATATGCGCGTGATTGGTTGTGTGGGACCCTCTCCATGGAGGTAGCCAATGATATTCTGAATCAGCCCACCACCAAGGCGATGTGGGACACGTTGGCATCCACCTATGCTCAAGCGAAGAATGAAGCAAAGATTCTTCAGCTAGAGTTCGATATCTACATGGCCAAGCAGAATGGTCGTCCTCTGCGCGTGTACTACTCTTCACTCCGTGGCATGTTCGAGAAGCTTCATAGCTATATGCCTATTACGACATCAATGGAGCAGCAAAAGGTATATAGGAACTCCACAATGGTTGGAGTTTTCATGGTCAGCCTTGACAAAGTATGATACAGGCGCGTACACAGCTCCCACCAGAGCTACCATACCTCCCATAGAGGAGGCATATAGCCGTCTCAGCCGGATTATCATGCCTTCTACGACCACTCCTCGGCCCTCTCCAGGGATGGTCGCTTCTCGTGGCCGAGGAGGGTCGACCCAGTCCAGAGGACGCACCCCTCGTGGTAGAGGCGGTGGACGTCAGCGTGGCCCTTGCACCTACCATCAATGTCTAGGACATATAGAGGATACATGCTACCAGAAGCATATGGATATCCTTCTTCTGGTCACGTGGCATAACAGATTGAGTCTTCAGAGACTCTAGTTTCCCAGGTCGATCCTCACCTGTATGATATTGTCTCTCATATTCGAGAGATCATGATTCATGTTGCAGGCATCACCATTACAGATATCGCAGCCACAGCCAGAGCCTCTTCAAGTTCCTCAAGTATCGCTTATGCTTTTACTGGTAATAGTGGTGCAGATGTGACAGAGTAGATTATAAACTCTAGTGCTTCCCACCATCTATGTGGAGACAGAGCGCATCTGAGGTCCTACAGGATCATACCTCCTGGTAGATGGGTTGTCATTGCTAATGGAGACCACTTGCCCATTATATGACATAGGGAGGTGCATTTGACACTGTCCATGCACCTTCAGAATATTTATATGATCCTCACTTTCAGATGAATTTACTTTCTATTAGTCAGATTAGTAAGGATCTGCATTGTCGTGTCAATTTTGACCCTTCGTCTCTTGTGTTTCAGGACATACTCACGAGCATGGTGATTGGATGTGGTCGTGAGCAGTAGTGGCTCTACAGACTGGTCCAACCTCCTCATGCTGGTGTTTCTACTATACCTACTGGACCAGTCTCACCGTATCTGTGGCACCTTCATTTTGGCCACCTTCCTCTGCAGAATTTGGGTCAAGTTCTCCCTCAGATTTCCACGAGATATTCCTTCCAGTGTGAGGTAAGCCAGCTTGGGAAGCATCACAGTTCCTCCTTTCCATCCCGTCAAAGTTTGAGCAGTTCGCAGTTATTTTAGCTCCATTTAGATATTTGGGGTTTGAGTCGTGTCCCTGATCAACAAGGACAACGTTTTTATCTGGTCGTTGTCGATGATTTTTTTCTAGACTTTCCTGGGTCTTTTATTAAAGAATAAGTCTGAGGCTAGATCTGTTATCAAATATTGTATTAATGAGATAAAGAATATTTTTCTGCCAATGTCAAATATCTTCGTTCTAATAATGCCTTAGAGTTCTACACCTTACAACTTTATGACTTTCTTAGATCTCTCGGCATTATTCACCAGACCTCATGTGCTCATACATCTCAACAGAACGGTATTGTCGAGCGCAAACACCGTCACTTACTTGATGTGACCAGAACCTTGTTGATACAGAGTCGTGCTCCTCATGCTTACTGGGGCGATGCACATATGGATGCAATCCATATGATTTCGAGGTATCTGAAGATAACATTGGATATGGGACTTCTTTTCAGCAAAGGTACATATCTTTCAGTTACGCCATGTGCAGATGCATATTATGTTGGGTATCCAAAGAATAGGAAGTCTACTTCAGGCTTCGTTGTGTTCATAGGGAATTCACTTGTTTCATCGAAGAGCAAGAAGCAGACCGTGGTTGCCAGATCAAGTGCTAAGTCAGAATACAAGGCAATGGCTCAGGCTAGCATAAAAATGATGTGGGTCATATTTGTTCTTACTAACCTGACTATAGAGGTGCATCTTCCCATGCACCTCCAATGTGACAACCAGGCCGCTTTTTCATTGCAAACAACCCAGCCTTTCATGAGAGGGCTAAGCACATAGAGGTGGACTGTCACGACACTCGTAACATGATAAAGAAGGGCCTTATCACCACTACGCATGTCAGCTATGGAGACCAGATAGCAGATGTTCTTACTAAGGCTCTAGACAGAGGGTCTTATCAGAGATGTTGTTCCACTCTGAGCTGATCGATATCTACACTCCAGCTTGAAGGGGAGTGTAGAGATATTAGTTGTCTTTCTTATTATTTTCATATTATCTATCTCTTTTGTATTCATCTTGTAATTTGCCCAATAGGTTTCTCTCATATATAAGAGAACCCAACGGCCTCTCAATGATGGAATCATTTCCATTTCTACAGAACTCAAGCATCTAATAACAAGTGCTCTAAGTCTTCGTCCGCTTTTCCACATCTCTTGCTAGCCTCGTCGCAACTAGGAAAGATCTTGGATCGTTCATCTGCCGTCATAATTCGTTCACTTCTCATTAACCACATGCAAACCTTGATCCTCATGGGGATTTTCCAAGCCCAAATCCTAGCACAGTCCCCAGATGTATCCTCTTCTCCCGACAAGCCATGATTGGAGATTATCTTGTATGCCTTTTTAACAGAAAATATCACATCTCTCCACCACCATAAGTCTATCCCCTCTGAAGGTGTCTCCATCCTTTCCAACTTGCCTATCAACGCTATGAAATCTTCTAACATCTACTCTGACAGCTCTGCCACGAAAGTAGGAGTCTATGACACGCCATCCCAAACATCGGCCACCCCCACCCCCTTATCCAAGGCCAAAGTAAAAAGCCTCAGAAACAGATCACATAAGGCTCCCTCCTCAGCCCAGTCATCCCTCCAGAAAGAAAACTCTCTTCCTTCACCCAAAATAGGTCGAAGAGAGGTAGCTATCTCAGGGACAATCGAACAAATACTGCTCCAGAAGGTGGATGACGATGCTACCACACCCACCCGAGCACAAAGTCCGAGTGAGACACCATATATGGACCTTGCCAACATGGAGAGTAAGTCATTCCCTTCATCCTAGATCATAACCAACTTAAAAAGCAGCACTTTGTTCGTATCTCCAAGACGAAGTACCCAAGACCTTCCTCCTTGGCAATAGTCGTCACTACATCCCAAGCAACCAATGCGAGACTCCTGCCTTCCCAAAACGACGATAAAAAAAATCGCAGCATCAATGCCTCCATTCTTTTATGGGTGCATGCAGGTAACGCACACGTCGAGAGAGAGAAAACATGAATTGAAGAAAGAACAACTTTCACCAAGATCAATCTCTCTCCCCTCGATTAGCATGAAGCCTTCCACCATGCTAACTTCTTTTCCAGTTCTTCAATGGCATGCATCCAACCCATTTGCCTAAGCTTCGCACATATTAGCGGCATACCAAGATAAGTTATAGGCAAACTCTTTTACATAGCACCCATAATTACGTCACATTTGCACTAGCTCTGGAGATAAATTGAAAGGAACAAAAGTTGACTTTGTGTCATATACCTTCAAACCTTATAAGCCTCCAAATATATCCAGGACTGACCTAATCCCCTTGCATTCCCCTGCACCGCCTTCAAAGAAAAAAATGGTGTCGTCAACAAACTGCAAAATTAGGATCGAGAAGTCATCCCTCGCATATCCCTTGACAAATCTACCATCCTTTGCAAGCCCTTCCTCAACTACCAAAACAACGCAGCATAAACAAACAATGGGGGAGCCAATGGGCAACCTTGCTTTACTCCACGTTGAAGCTGGAAGAAAAACCCCATCTTGTCTATAATTTACCAGGATCGAACAAGATGAAGTAGTGATGAACCTCTTCATTCAATCCATCCACACATCTAAGAAACTCCTTCATATCAAAGATGTCAAAATAAAGTTCCAATTCATACAATCATAAGCCTTCGAGAAATCCACCTTTCATAGAAAACCGTCCACCCCTCTCCTTTTCCAATCTGAAACATCTCTGAAGCCATGATGACCCCCTCCAACAAATGATGCACTAGAATAAAAGCAGACTGAGCTGGCAAAAACGAGCACACGAAGTACCCCCTAAGTCGATTAGCCATGACCTTGTCTACAATTTGATAAATATGATTCACGAGATCGATGGGACTAAAATATTTCACTTGATCGACCACCTTTTTCATCGGGAGTAGGAAGACCGATTATCTATTCACCTTTTTTCAATCGCATGTTTGCGCTTCTAAACTCCATAATCAAAGCCAGAATATCGTTCTCGACCACACTTCAAAACTCTCTATAAAAGAAGACCGATAGACCATCTGGTCCTGAATATCCGTCTGCATTAAGATCAAAAACCCATGTAGCCGACCCTACTTAATTGTGGGAGAAGGCTTTGTTGTTGTTGTTGTTGTTTATTAAGATCAAAAACCGCCATGTGTACCTCCTCCCTAGAGAAATCAGATATAATCCTCTTAGCATGCTCAGGGCCCAGAGTTCAAACCCCCTTCCAATCCACCTGAACCTGGAGGATGGCACGCTCCTGCTGACCTCTTGAAAGTGTGCTACCATTGCCACTCCAATCGCCTCGTCTCTATTGGAGGAAAAATAGAATTGTGTTTTCATTATTGAGACCCTAAGGCTCTCTTATATAGGAGAAAAGCTCTGGATAAATTACAAGAGAGATAAATGAAAGAAAGAGAAATAAGAAATAAATATAAAAAGATATAAATATCTCAACACTCTCCTCAAGCTGAAGCATATATGTCTATCAAGCTCACCTTGGAACAGCATATCTGAAAAGGATCTCTAGCACGGGCCTTGGTGAAAATATCAGTGGTCTGATCTCCAGTGGAAACATGGGATGTGGATATGAGACCCTTTTGGATCATGTCTCTAGTATAGTGGCAATCCACCTCTATATGTTGTATGTTCATGAAATGCAGGATTATAGGCAATAAATAGAGTTGCTTGATTATCACATAAAAACTGCATGAGAAGAGGAACCTCAACAACAAGATCAGTCAAAACCGATCTAGCCCACATCATCTCTGTGCTCCCTTGTGCCATGGTCATGTACTCAGATTCTGCACTGGATCTAGCACTGCTGTCAACTTATTGCTTTTCCATGACACGAGAGAGCTCCCAACAAAAATAGCAAAACCAGAAGTAGACTTCCTATATCTAGGACATCCTGCATAATTCGCATCTGCAAGTTGTCACCTCAAGAGACGTACCTCTGCTGAATATAAGACCAATACCAGGTAAAGTCTTCAAATATCTCAAAATCATATAGACCGCATCCATATGAACCTTCATAAGCTGCTCCATGAACTGGCACACCTTGCTCACAACAAAGGATATGTTTGGCCTAGTGATAGTAGCATATAGGAGCTTCCCAATAAGCTCCCTATATCTCCTCTTGTCTACCTCCTCAGTGTCATCATCATCATATAATCTCTCATACTCGGATCCATAGGGGTAGTAGCAAGCTTGCACACTGTCATACATGTCTCTAGTAGAAGATCAATCACAAACATCCTCTAGGTCATCACAAGACCACGTTGGTTCCTGGTGAACTCTAGAAGGAAGTATCAAAGATTGCCAAGGTCCTTGGTCACAAACTGTTGACCTAGGAACTCTTTGGCAGCCTGAATACCCTGCTCATCATCACTTGTGACAATAATATCATCAACATAGACTAGAATAGCAACAGTAACTCTCTGTGTCCTCTGAACAAAAAGCGAGTGATCCGTCATGGACCGTACAAACCCCATGTGCTCTATCAACTCTGAAAGTTTATGGTACCAAGCTCTCGGACTCTGCTTCAAGCCGTAAATCGTCATGTAGAGCCTACACACCTTCTAAGACTCCCTCTCGCAGCAAACCCTAGTGGTTGCTGAATATATATCTCTTCCTGTAGATCTCCATAAAAAACGCATTCTTCACATCAAGTTGGTAAAGAGGCAGTCCCGTGAAACAACAACTGATAGAAGAGTGTGCAATGTTGAATGGCTACAGGAGAGAAGGTATCAAGATAATCCACCCCATAAGTCTTGGTGAACCCACGTGCTACAAGCCTTGCCTTGTAGCGATCCATGCTTGCATCGGTCTGTTGCTTCATCGTAAAGATCCATTTGCACCCCACAACATAGGCACCTGGAGGAGCAAAAATAACGCTCCAGGTACCACAAGACTGCATAGCGGCCATCTCCTCCTCCATGGCGAGTCACCAACTACTATCAGGTATGGTCTCCTGATATGTTCGCGGGATAGTAATAGTAGAGAGTCCTACAACAAATCTCATGTGCTCCTCTGAAAGATCGTCTAAGGAAACATGTGCAGCAAGAGGATAAGTGGCACAGTTACGATCCGGCTTCCTCAAAGTAATAGATACATCGAGGTCATCAGCCTCTATGTTCTCTGGTATCAGCTCCTCCTGTACATTATCTTGTGGAACAAGCATAACCAGTGCCATCAGTAGAAACAATGTGTTCATTACATACCTGAGGCTGGATGACGAGGAAGGCGCATGAGCAAAGGGGCGAGTAGAGGATCTGCGAATGTAAAATCGCGGTAGGAACTGTGTCAGGGTAGATGGAGGTGGAGGTGGTAAAGAAGGTGGAGGTGGAGATGATTGAGACTCAACATGGGGTGTTGTTGGTGGAGATAACGGAGGTGGTGGAACACAAACGTCCTATCTAGAGTCGGCATTAGACAACCTATTACATGTAGGAGAAAAATACATAATAGACTCAAAAAATGTGACATCAGCACTCACATAATATTTTCTCTCTACAAGATCAAAACACATATACCCTTTTGGGTACGAGAATAATCAATGAACACACATTTGACAACTCTAAGAGAGAGCTTGTCACGACCAGGAGTAAATTTTGGACAAAAGGCCACAGACCCGAAGACCCTGGGAGTAAGGGAGAATAGGTCCTTCTCAAGAAACGCAATTGGAAAAGGAACCTTCTCTCCAAGGACAACAGAAGGCATACGGTTCACCAAGTAACATGCAGTAAGGACGGTATCACCCCAGAACGAATGAGGAGCTCGACTCTGAATCAAAAGAGTCCTCGTGACATTGAAAAGATGACGGTGTTTGCTTTCAACAAAACCATTATGTAACGAAGAGTAAGCACAAGAAATCTGATGAACAATACCAAGAGATCTGAGAAAGCCATACAATTGTAAAGTAGAAAACTCCCAAGGCATTGTCAGTGCAAATAAACTTCACATTAGCAGAAAAAATGTTCATAGTCTCAATAAGAAATAATTTAATAACAGGACCAACGTCAGACTTATTCTTTAACAAGAAAATCCAAGATAATCTAGAGAATTCATCCACATCAACAATTAACCATATACAACCGATGTCCCTGATGATCGGGAACACGACTAGGATCCCAGATATCAAAATGAACCAACTCAAACAACTGACTACTGTGACGACTCTGACGACTCAAAAAGGACGAACGATGGTGCTTCGCAAGTTGACATGCCCCACACTCCAAGGTACTACGAGTAGAGATCTGAGGGAGAACATGACAGCTTCTGCAGAGGAAGGTGTCCAAAGAGAATATGCCACATGAAAGGAGAAACAGATCCAGACAGAATAGTAGTTGTACCAACATACGAAGGTTGGACCAGTCTGTAAAGCCCTCTCTGTTCACGGCCACATCCAATCACCCTATCTGTGACTATGTCCTGAAACACAAGAGAAGAATGATCAAATATGGCACGGTAATGTCAATTTTTTGTAATCTGACTAATAGACAAAAGATTCATCTGAAATGCTAGAGCATGTAAGACATTCTGAAGGCGCATCTATAGGGCTAGAACAATCTCCCCCTGACCAACAATGGGTAGATGAACCCCATTAGCAATCACCACTGATCTACCGGGAGGGATAGATCTGTAAGAAGTGCCATTTTTCCTGGGCATCTAATCAATCATTTTCATCGATTCTCCACGCCACGATCACCTTTAATCATTCTAGATCCACGTCCATGCTCCAGATCCGTTGTGCATATCTTCGATTCGCCCCAAACCCTAGGTCAATAAGGGTGAGCCATCATGTTCATAAATAAGAACCTCCTTCCTCCTTGCATTCTTTGGTCACGTTCTGAGCCCTAAAGCCCTTGCCTCTGGTCAAGTATGTCACCAGGTGGCAACTGGCGAACCCCTGGAGCATTTGGAGCAGCTGAAGAAGGAGCGAGGTGCACCTACAGCGGACCTCCGGCTACCCTGCTCCCTGGTCTTCCAGCCAGGTATAAGAGCAGTGCCCTCTACTTTTTCTAGGTAGATTTCTTTCCGGATTTTCATCTTCTGCGATTTATTTTGTGTTTTAGTTAATGATTTAGCGTAGTTTAGGTTAGTTCCCTCGCCGGAGCTCTTGAGCTCCAGTGCCTGTTCACCACCGTTCTCGACCGTTTAGCGATCGGTCGACCACTTCCGTACCGTCCCCAGCGCCTTCTCCATTTCCCAGGCCCAATTGATCAACCAGAACCCTCGTGGTTCTGCGAATCGAGGTCTTCCTTCACCGCTTCGTAGGAGACCTCACCACCATTGTCCATTTCGCCTCGATCCTCCACCAAATAAAAGCCAAGATCCTTGCCCTTGCCTCGCTCGTGTTTTTAACCTTTTTGCAGGTCTGGAAGGGGACTTCTGAGCCCCGTTTTACTTAAGAGGACCCTCCAGGTGCCCTTGCCCTCAAGAGCTCTTCCGACGAGCTCCCAAGCAGGTCTGCGATGTGTGCAGGAGCGTGTAGAGCTACTCGACGGCACTGGAGGAGGTCGGAAATGCACGCTTGGCCAGAACGAAACTCGTCGGGGGCGAGTTCTTGGTTTTTCCACCGTTCGATGAAGCGTCGCGTGCTAGAAGCTATAGGAGACGTCCGATCTTCCGTGCCTTAACCGTTGGAACTTCTTCGAAGATCTAATCTCACACGTTCAGATGCGAAGGGGTATCGGCCGCCCAGATGATGACACATGTTTAAGTGAGTGGATCGCATCCGTTCACCAACGCATAATGGGTGTAAATTGCAAATCTAACCCACCATCTTTTTGTATTTATTTAATAGTCTTGTAAATATTTTTCATAGCATAAATAATTTTGGACATTTTGTAAAAAAGCCCCTGTGTTTATTGAAATTACAAATGGGTCTAGTCCAGCTCAGCTCATGTGTCCTCCCACGTGAGCTGGGCAAATTGCATGTATACCCCTGGCGATTTTGTATTTATGTTTAGTGCAAAAAATGAATATTACGTGTATATTTTTGATACATTTGCAGATGAATCCCTGACTTTATTTTTAATTGCAAATATGCCACTGATAGTACATATAATTTTGTGATTTTCTCCTATTTATTAAATATAGCATCCGTGCTCCAAAAATTATGCAAAAATAGGGTTAGATTCCTGCTAAAAAGTACTTCAACGTCATATTTTTATTTTGCAATTTGGGTAAATTATATACTTATTAAAAATCAAAATGAGCAAATTTTGTCACTGTTAGACTTGAAAATACCAAAAAAATATAAATTTTTTGAAAAATTCAAAAAATATATATGTTGTGCATTTTAGAATATTGTATCCCTAGACCAAAAATCCCTAAAAATAGAAAAGGAAAAATAATAGAAAAAACAAAAAGCTCCAAAATCCAACGAAAAATATATTAAAAAATCTATCAAAATCCTAAAAATATTCCTTTCTATTTTTGAATTTTCTTTATATTAATATCTATCTAGAAATTTGATTTGAAGAATTTTGGATATTATATTTTTTTTAATCTTGAAATCAAATCTGCCTATATATTTTTTCCCTGATTTGGGATATTTTTAATTTTAAAAATACATAAAAATATAGAAAAAATATATAAAAACATAAAAACATTAGAAAAATTTATAAAACCCAAAAATATTTTGTTCCTGAATTTTGTTTATTTTTATTAGTATTTATAATTATATTAGCCTATATTATGTATATAGCCTTATGTAAGCTTATACTATATAATTAAAAGAAAAAGAAAATATAAAAATTAGAAAATATAAAAACAAAATATCAAATATAAAATTAAAAACAATTAAAAAAATAAAAATCTGTAAAAAAATATAAAATAAAAACCCACAAAAACAATAAATGGAGAAGAGAAAAGAGCAAGTTTTTAAGCTTCACTGCCCAATCTACTGTTTGCTCCCTGAGTTCGACCTCTACACATGCTTGCACGCTATACGCCTTTGTTGTAGAGTTATAACAAATTTTAACTCCACATTTTTTTGTTATTCATTGCTTTATATTTATTGTGGGTTAATTGTTATTTGAATGAGGAATTTGTGAGCGGTCGCCTCAGCGACAATTACATGTCTTCGATTTTTATTTAGTGAGGATGTTTTTAGACCCTCCAAATCTATCGTTCATCAGTAGATCATGTATTCAATTCCTCCTAGGGACGCCTCACGAGTTGAGCTTTTCGAGATGAGGCCTTCTGATGAAGCCAAGTCACTTTCGGGCAACAAAACCATGCGACAGATGAGGATCGAGGAAGTGTGTATGTTGTCACACTCCATGCCTTCCAAAGGTGCCTAAAGGATGGGCTAGACAAAACAGAGTGACGACTCGGAACGGATTCCCCACCAGCAGGGAGTCATGATACGACCATCTCGAGGCACATCGCGACCTATAGAAAAGACCGCAAAGAGCCCGGAAGGCAACCATATTAAAGAGATCATTTGGGAGTCAGATGATCTATAGTACCTACAAGCTTCCCTTATGTGATGCATCTTTCCATTCAAATAGGGTGTAAGGGATTCTTTTCTGCTACGAAAAAGAAAAAGTCGGGTAGATGTCGACTCGACACAACCAAAAGATACATCCAATACCAATGATCTGTGTCTACAGATATTGGAGTTCATACCTCATACTACTTTATCAGAATGAAAGAGCCTCAAATATATAGTCCTCCAATAATTCCACTAGCCATGACATGAAAATACCTAATATTCAAGTCACCCTCCTTCACCCTGTTAAAATCTGAGAAGCGGAAGAGGAATCGATAAAATAAGAAACATAAACAAGAAGAACAAAGATTTACGTGGAACCCTACTCCTTAAGGAGCGGGATGAAACCACAGGAGAAGCCCTCAATGGGACAGATATTCTATTAGAATTTCTCAATGAGTACAGGGAGTGTGGGGCTCCTTATATAGCCTCACGGACAGGCCGGAGTCCCACCGCTCATCCATGTGGGACTAAACATGAGTGGGGTAATTGGATCTTGGTGAGATCCAATTACCCACCTATTATATTCTCTAACACTCCCCCTCAAGCTCGAGCTGAGAAAGTTGTAGCTTGTAACAAAAAGAACTGTACAACACATCTTCACACGATACATCACAAGAACACATGTCTGTTGCTGGTAGAAGACCTCGCACGAGGACGGGTCTACGGCTTTCCGACCACCGGAACGTATCTCTATCATGCCTGTAAAGCCGCTGCGATATCAGGTCACCTAAACATATCTCTGTCGTGCTTGGAGAAGAATCGATGCAGAAGAAGACCAGCTCGGTAAACTGATCGGGTCGTAAAAGAAGAAGTATACGCCCTGATGAAGAATTTGATGCTCGGTGAAGATGGATGATCAAAGAAATCCCCCTTTCTCCCATACTTGATAGAATATAGCTCTGACTCCCCCTTTCTCCCATATTTGTAGGAATAGGAGCATCGATCAAGTTGGGAGAAATCAAAACATGTATTTTTTTGTATCATTTCATTTTTTTTCTTCAATTTGTTTTAGCCGTTCGATTTTTTATGGCTTTTCCACTTCTTTCATTTTCTTTTTTTAAGCCGTTTCAATTCTCTCTCTCTTTTTATATGGCTTTTGCAATTTTAGCATACGGCCTTTTATTGTACCCACTCTTTCAAAATCACAATTTTGTTTATGCGTACGACTTTTCAAATGTACGCGCCTTTTTCAAAATCATATTTTTTATGCGTACGACTTTTCAAACGTACGCGCCTTTTTCTTTTTCTTTTTTTTAACAAATGTCCCCTTTCTTTTTGTTTTTTTCTCTCAAAACAATAGCAGTTTTTTTTTAAGTATATGCCCTGATCAAGAATTTGATGCTCGGTGAAGATGGATGATCAAAGAAATCCTCTTTCTCCCATACTAGATAGAATATAGCTCTGACTCCTCCTTTCTCCCATAATTGATAGAATAGGAGCATTGATCAAGTTGGGAGAAACCAAAACATGTATTTTTTGTATCATTTCAATTTTTTCTTCAATTTTTTAAGCCGTTCAATTTCTTTATGGCGTTTACTCTTCTCTCTTTTTCTTTTTTTAAGTCGTTTCAATTCTCTCTCTCTCTCTCTTTTTATACGACTTTTGCAATTTTAGCGTACGGTCTTTTATTGTACGCGCCTCTTTCAAAATCACATTTTTTTATGCGTACGGCTTTTCAAATGTATGCGCCTTTTTCAAAATCACATTTTTTTATGTGTAAGCCTTTTCAAATGTATGCGTCTTTTTCTTTTTCTTTTTTTTGAAACAAATATCCCCTTTCCTTTTGTTTTTTTCTCTCAAAACAATAGCAGTTTTTTGTTATCGTAGCCTGGATCCTTCTATTTTTTTAACATAGCAGCCGAAAGGGGTGGGGGCATTAAAGGGGTATCGCCCCCCCCCATCCCCCCCCCCTAATTTACGCATCTTTAGGGTTCCCTATTGGGAGGGACCCTCTCTGGGAAAAGAACACCGCCACCGCTAGGGCTCCAAGGGTGGAGGAAGGCGCTTTCGAAGAGGAACTTCTGGGTTGCATCGCAGGAGCGGCTCACGCGGAGTGGAAGGCCTCCGCTGGAGGCTGAGCCATCATCACCTGGGGTTGCGCCGCGAGGGAGCAGAATAGGAAGGGTGAGGCCGCTTGGAAACCGTGGTTATGGAGGTGAGGAGCCCTTGCGCCTCCGTCAGGAGATATGGTATCGCGGGGCGCAGGCAAAGCCCTTCACCGGTAGATGGGGCTCCAGCTTCGAGATCGCCGCGCAAGGGAGGAGGTGTCGCAGGGGCACGCGGGCTGCGCAGCATCGCCTAGAAATGAACTATTGCGCGTGATGCGCCACCGAGGATTCTTGCACAATCGACAACGCCATCTGGAGCCTTCGCACGAAGGTGGCGGAGGGGGCCACTGCTTGGGCGACGAAGAGAAGTTTTGGGTCTGATTCCTCATTGTCGATCGTGAGTACAGGGGCAAGCCCTGATTCCGCGTCGAGGATTGCGCGTGGGGGATGCATGAGGAAGACTGCAACCCTAGATGCATGAGGAAGCCGAGAGATGAACGAGGGCGGCAGGACCGCTACCTGGTGTTTGGGGTTCCAGGATGTGGACACCATGAACCCTAGATCTCACTTGGATGATGCGGCTGGAGGAGCCCTATGCCGTTTGAAAATCCTTCAAGAACTAGGGTTTCAGAAAAAAAACTATAAACGGGAACTCATCTTGAACATGAATATGCTTGCAAATCTTCAAGAACAACATCATTGATTGATACACGATCTTCAGAAAATAATCTTCAAAATATCAAAAATCGAATCTCGAAAAGAACATGAACATAATTCTTCAACAATAATTCCACGAGAATCGAACCCGCTCTGATACCATGTTGAAATCTGAGAAGCGGAAGCGGAATCGATAAAATAAGAAACATAAACAAGAAGAACAAAGATTTACGTGGAACCCTACTCCTAAAGGAGCGGGATGAAAACACGGGAGAAGCCCTCAACGGGGCGGATATTCTATTAGAATTTCTCAATGAGTATGGGGAGTGTGGGGCTCCTTATATAGCCTCACAGACAGGTCGGAGTCCCACCGCTCATCCATGTGGGACTAAACATGAGTGGGGTAATTGGATCTCGGTGAGATCCAATTACCCACCTATTACATTCTCTAACACACCCATTTCTGTCTTGATCGTTGCCTCCGCTCCTTCTCCTTTTTATCCTCCTCAATAACCACCTTCTAATGCTCACTTCTTGCTAGCTTCTCTTCCATACTGAGTTCCCTCCCATCCTCTACACCATCCAGACGAACAATCCCCCCCTCTGCCTCGTGTCTCCGCTCCTCCCACACCTACCACAGCTTTCTCTTCTGCTTCTTCAACATCTCTCTCAACCCTATAATCTTCTGATCCATCCCTTGCGTTGTCGAACCATCGACCTGAAACGATGACCAAAACTCTTCAACCAACTCTAAATCATCCTTCCCTCATCAACGATTTCTGAAATCTGAATATAGAGCGAGGAATCAATCCCTCGCATAAGTCCCCTACATATAGATGTATGGTCCAACTTTAACCTTAGCAGAATCCGAGCCAAGGACATTGGGAATAGCTCCAAAAACTCCAGTGACACTAAAAAGCGATCCAATTGAGATCTAGAGGAGCTATTTCTCTATGTGAACCATCAGTTCATGGCATTCACAACCTCCACCTACTCCCTGATGAAATCCAAGAAATCCACTGATCTAGGTTCTTGACAGCTCCTATCACCAAAACGATCCGAGCAAACAAGGTCACGTTAAATTCTCCACCAACAAGCCAAGGAACGTGAGAAAAGTCCCCCTAACGGATCGTAGCTCCTCCTAAACGGCTAGGCTCTATGGACTACTAGTCGTCCCATAAATCGAAGAAAACAGTACACTTCTTGCCCCGGACCAGTTCTCTAAGACAAGAGAGACCGATCTGAGGCCTAGTGTTTCCTCTAGCAATTCAAAGTGGTCGTTATCCAAGGCAAGTGCTACTCCGCCAGCACTCCCAATAGTCGCGATTGCCCTGAAACCCGACGGCCTAGGACTTGCCACTGACATCCACAGGGACCACAATGCCTCATCCCATGACTTGATCTTCGACTCTTGTAAAAATGCCACATCCGCATGCCAAGTAACCAATAGATTCCCCACAACACATTTCTTCCCATGATTCCCCACCCTCAGATATTCCACGAGACAACCTTCATTGAGGCAGTTTCATCGCCGGAGAAACCAATTATCTCTCCCAGATTCTAGATTGGGACAAAACAACATACCCACAAACACATAGAACAGAAAAATAGGCCACGTTCGTAGGCATGCAATTAAATAGATAAGTAGCTGTGAACATAATCTCCACTGTTTGTAGGGGGCACATTGGAAGATCTTGCAACATTCAAAATGTACATGTGTTTGCACATAGCAATCCATTTTGCTACGATGTATGGGCAAAAATAGTCTGATTTTTACTGCAGCAAGATCGATAAAAATCATGTAAAGTGGATAAGCGCAACTTACAACATTTTTAGTAAGATTTCTTAATAATGGGACCCAAGTGACCTTTTTATTTCTTTAACAAAATTAATTATTAAAATGGTATACGTAACTTATTTGTAATTAAGAAAGTCCATGAAAGATGATAAAACTCATTAACCAAAACAAAAATAATATCCTCCCCACAATCTAACAATGATCGAGGCTTCAAACAACTATATGAACTATATCAAATGCATACTTCAAATGAACCTATGTGTGCAGAAGATTGAAACGAACTTCGTTGGAGTTTCCTTCATTGACATGCTTCACACTTAACGACGGTAGTCTATATAAGTTGAGGAATAAGACAACGAATGTTAACCTCCAACAAGTAACCCAAACACGAGTGACGAAGTAGACTAGATATAGTTGACGACGGAAGATAAATAGTGGTGGTAGGTTAATCGACAAGACGGTAGACCCCTTACTATTCAAGATCCCCATCAATCTTTCCCATGAAAACATTCTCATAAGAAACATATATGAGGTTAAAAACAGATTGACAATTCTTAACCTTGCTTATGTGAAAAGTTTAGTACCAGAAAAGCATTATTTATAAGTAATTTCAAAGTCAGATATTCCCCTACACCTCTCAAGAAGGGATGTCATCCATTAGGCATCTATATAGTTTTTCTGTAGTAGTGCATTGCCTCTCTAAAGGTTGTCTATCTCCACATAGGTATTATAAGACCCTTGAATCAATTAACCATTTTGTATGGATACTTAACCACAATAACAACAAAGCCTTCTCTCGTATTAAGCAGGGTCGGTTACAAGGATTCTTCAATTACATTCAGATCTATCATGGGTCATTCTCAGACTTAGATCCAAATAACTAAGGTAGCTTCGGATAGTCTCCTTCTAACACTTCTTGGGCCTTCCTTGCCCTCTCTTAGTCGGCTCCACATCCCAAATCTTGCATCTTCTAACGGATGCATCAGCCGACCTCCTTTACAAATGGCCAAACTACCTTAAGAGATTCTCTCATCTTATCATCTATCGGGAGCTACATCAATTTTCCTTCGAATCACATCTTTCCGAATCCAATCTTTTCGTGTATGACCACACATTCACCATAGCATTTTCATTTCTACTATTGTCATTCTCTGACATGTCTATGGTTCACATGCCAACATTCAGATATATAAAACATAGCAGATCTTACGACTACTTTATAATACTTTCCTTCGATTTTCTTTAATGAGATGGATATTCTGTTCCAGCTAAGGGGAGATGGCATGTCTCCAGTGGTGGAGTGGAATGTGATGATGTAGCGTATTAATCATGGTGGTCTGTGTGTATTACAACTAATGAAGATGAATCCTTAGAATTTAGGGAGGTGATATTGTTAGAGTATGTGTCATTGTAGTGATGGGTAATGGGATCCCTCCAGGATCCGATTACCACAACCAGTGGTTTAGTCACACATCGGCTTTTTATGGCACTTGGAGAGTCAGTGTGGGCTATATAAGAAGCCCCAAACCCATTGTATCAGATGAGAAAATTCAATAGAAGAATCAGCCTTTAGTGGTCGTGGTTTCATCCCACTCCTTATAGAGTAGAGTTCGACGTTAAATCTCGGTGTTCTTTATCGTTGTTATCTGTTTATGTCCTATATTATGCTTCTGCATTGTCGATTTCTAACATGGTATCAGAGCAAGTCAATTCTGGGAGAATCTATTTTTCTGAGATTGATTTTTTTGTTTGATTATTCTATGCTCTTTGGAGTTCATGATATGATCAAACTTCTTGATTCAAGTTACCGCCGAGTTCAAAAAAAGTGTCTAAGGTTCATGTTAAAACCCTAATCATGTACGTCAACAAGTTTTTTTTCCTAGTGCATACTTCTTCGCTACCGCACCTCGATGCACGAATCCGCTGCCCCCTTTAGATGCACAGATTAACAAAGGGGTGCAAAGTGGCATTGAAATCTTGGTTACATATGTTCTTTAGCCTTCTGCCCCAGTTGTCGCTACCACACAAGTTTTACAGCATTCTGTGCATGTTGCCACTTATGTTCCCGTCGTTGTTGCACAAGTTTTGTAGCCTTCTCTGCTTGTCATTGTAGCTGTGGTTTGTTCTTCCTCTGCAGCAGGTTTCTAAAGGTTGTCTATCTCCACATAGGTATTATAAGACCCTTGAATCAATTAACCATTTTGTATGGATACTTAACCACAATAACAACAAAGCCTTCTCTCGTATTAAGTAGGATCGGTTACAAGGATTCTTCATTTACATTCAGATCTATTATGGGTCATTCTCAGACTTAGATCCAAATAACTAGGATACCTTCGGATAGTCTCCTTCCAACACTTCTTGGGCCTTCCTTGCCCTCTCTTAGACGGCTCCACATCCCAAATCTTGCATCTTCTAACGGATGCATCAGCCGACCTCCTTTACAAATGGCCAAACTACCTTAAGAGAGTCTCTCATCTTATCATCTGTCGGGAGCTACATCAATTTTCCTTCGAATAACATCGTTCCGAATCTAATGTTTTCGTGTATGACCACACATTCACCATAGCATTTTCATTTCTACTATTGCCATTCTCTGACATGTCTATGGTTCACATACCAACATTCAGATACATAAAACAAAGCGGATCTTACGACTACTTTATAATAGTTTCCTTCGATTTTCTTTAATGAGATGGATATTCTGTTCCAGCTAAGGGGAGATGGCATGTATCCAGTGGTGGAGTGGAATGTAATGATGTAGCGTGTTAATCATGGTGGTCTGTGTGTATTACAACTAATGAAGATGAATCCTTAGAATTTAGGGAGGTGATATTGTTAGAGTATGCGTCATTGTAGTGATAGGTAATGGGATCCCTCCAGGATCCGATTACCACAACCAGTGGTTTAGTCACACATCGGCTTTTTGTGGCACTTGGAGTCAGTGTGGGCTATATAAGAAGCCCCAAACCGATTGTATCAGATGAGAAAATTCAATAGAAGAATCAGCCTTTAGTGGTCGTGGACCCGTGGTTTCATCCCACTCCTCACAGAGTAGAGTTCGACGTTAAATCTCGGTGTTCTTTATCGTTGTTATCTGTTTATGTCCTATATTACGCTTCCGCATTGTCGATTTCTAACATGGTATCAAAGCAAGTCAATTCTTGGAGAATCTATTTTTCTGAGTTTGATTTTTTTGTTTGATTATTCTATGCTCTTTGGAGTTCATGATATGATCAAACTTCTTGATTCAAGTTACCGCCGAGCTCAAAAAAAGTGTCTAAGGTTCATGTTAAAACCCTAATCCTGTACGTCAACAAGTTTTTTTCCTAGTGCATACTTCTTCGCTACCGCACCTCGATGCCCGAATCCGCTACCCCCTTTAGATGCACAGATTAACAAAGGCGTGCAAAGTGGCATTGAAATATTGGTTGCATATGTTCTTTAGCCTTCTGCCCCAGTTGTCGCTGCCACACAAGTTCTACAGCATTCTGTGCATGTTGCCACTTATGTTCTCGTCGTTGCTGCACAAGTTTTGTAGCCTTCTCTGCTTGTCATTGTAGCTGTGGTTTGTTCTTCCTCTGCAGCAGGTTTCGGAAGGGGTGCTTTACCGTTTGTGCTAACTCACTCGTCTCCAATAAGTCCAGAAATTCAGCATCGTCCTTGGGGGTGCCACACACCTTCTCGAGGGTTACGCAAGCCTCCTCGAGGTTCCTCTACAGCAGTGGCGCCGCCGCACTCCAGCCATCTACAGCAGAGCAAGTCTCCCATCCGTCATGGTGTGTAGATCTTCTACAGTAGCAGCATAAGCTCCCCAAGCAGGGGCCCTCGTTTTCGAAGACGAAGCAAGAAAGGGGCGATGGCATGCTCCTCCAGGTGGTGCATCTCCCAAGCTCTCGGTGAAGCTTCTAGTGGCGCAGATGGGTTCTCCCCTCACGAGGAACCCTAAACTCGAAGGGGCTCTTTTATTTGAGCATCTCCATCGTGTTTAAAGTGGGTTGCTACTTTAAAAAAGGTGCTTAAAGTGGGTTGCTACTTTAAAAAAGGGCAGAGGGATGTAAAAGGGGGATGTTGCTTTGTATTGTGAAAAAAAGTTAGCTCAATTGTGGGTTGCATATTCAGGCCCAGTGGGCTTTGTATTGAGAAAAAAGGGAGGAAGGCCCAAAGATAAAATGTGAAAATTTGAAGGCCAAAAGGCCGTAATTAGTATAAAAAATGTCGGTGGCTACAGTATGAAAAAAAGAGATGAAACTTTGAGGGGATGCGAAAAAATGTGAAAATAAGATGAAAAGGAGATTGATTTGTGTAAAAAAAAGTGAAGCACAAAAAATGAATGTTTCTCTATTCTCCCAACTTGATTCACACTCTTATCCTATCAAGTATGGGAAAAAGGGGGAGTATGTGTAGAGTTTTGCAGGTCTCCAGTTCAGATTCCATGCCACATGTCAGACTCGATAGAGGTCAAACTCAGACTCTACAGATAATTTAGAGTCTTCAGTTCAAGGCGTACATGTGTGTGTTCTTTCTTTGAGAGGTCCCCATATTTGATCTGGTCGGCTCAAGGTTTTCATGTGGTTTCATAGGGACTCCAGAGTAGAGATCTCATTCTCTGAGCCGGTAAGGGAGAGACCCAGTTCTCCGCCGAGGGGACGTTCATACTCCATTCTCCAACGACCGTGGACTCCGACGAGGATGTCAGCATTTTCCAGTTTGGTTCTTCAGAGAGATGGAGTAGTTGCATGTTAAAATTCTCCAGATGGAGACTCATTCATGTTTTGGTGACTCTAACAAACACAGTATAGAGCACATGTTCTTTGATGAGGAGAACCAGTTCAACTCACACTCCAGCCCTTTAGTTCCTCCTCACCAGCACGACAAGAGAAGCAACATCCTCGACGGCAACTGATAGTAGAGTATGCATTGAGATGATATTGTCTATAATGACTTGTATTGTGTGTTTGAGATTTCTTTCTATTTGTCCAAGCTGAGCATTACATGCTCCAGCTTGAGGGGGAGTGTTGGAGTATGCATCGTTGTAGTGATGGATAAGTGGATCCCGCCAGGGTTCAATTACTGCATCTAGTGGTTTAGTCCCACATCGGATATTTGTGGGACTTGGAGAGTCAGTACAGGCTATATAAGAAGCCTCACATCCATTGTATTAGATGAGAAAATTCATTAGAAGAATCAGCCCTTAGTGGCGTTCTCCCATGGTTTCATCCCGCTCCTCGCAGAGAAGAGTTTCACGTTAAATCCAGTTGTTCTTTATAATTCTTATCTGTTTATCTCCTATATTACGCTTCCGCGTTGTCGATTTCTAACAGATATTGATTTTCTTTGTTAGCTTATATGGAGAATCTATAGTATCACTTTCGAATTGTCTACAACACTTGTTGCAGTTAACTTGCTTTGTACTTTCCAGACGGAGGTATGTACTAACCATGGTTCGAAAAAACGCGCCTCGAGGCGCACGAGGCGTACGCCTCGAGGCGAGGCGGTCGGAAAACGCCTCTGAACGACCGCCTCGACTGGATCCTAAGAGGCGGTCGCCTCAGTTGGTCGAGGCGGTCGAGGCGAAGGCGAGGCGCTCACCGAGGCGTTTTCTTTTTCAAATTATTTTTTTTATGTTAATTCAATTATCCTATTAGCAATTTCAGATGTTTATAAAGATGTAGTTGTTTAGGATATAATATATAAGATGAATGCTTAAATTTGGCCGCTTTCATGTTCATATTTACTATTAAACATATTCAATCATGTTAAGAAACTCTTAAAATATGCCCTTAAATATACAAATCCACAAGTATCATAGAAAAAATTACACGTAAAATTATTTTTAAGGAGTTTTCAAACAATGAGCTATGTAATATACCAAGAAGGTCAAATAAGATATAATTCAAGGGGAGTTTATGTACTACTCCCATTGAAACAAATCAATATATCCGAATAGAAATAAAATCCTTAATAAAAAATTTCGCCGGGGGCGCTGCCCCCACACCCCCGCAGGGGGGGAGCGCACCTGCTCCCCCCCTAGACCCCCCCCAGGCTCGCTGACCGGGTAGCGAGACCCCCGCCTTGTTGGGGTATGGTATGGCAGGAAGGGGAGCATACGACGGTCCTTCAAATTAGGTTAGATGTTTAGAATTTAGGGGAATATCAACATATTTAATCTATAATTGGATGGAAAATTAGTAAAAAGACATATACACTTGCATATCTTTTCTTTCAGTGTTCCTATCTTTGTAATTGCATCATATATTATAGTAATTTATATCATATGTTAGTTAGAATATATATATAATTTCATTAGTATATATTTTGTTGTAGTTTTTATAGGTTTTCTCCTTGTAAACTGAGGCTTACGCCTCGACCGCCTCGAGGCTACGCCTAGCCTCGATTCCAGGGAAACCGCCTCGTTCCGTTTTTAGTTTTTTCAAACCTTGATGGATATGCAAATAAAACGGTTGGAAAAGAAAAGGATGGTTCCCTAGATTGTTATAAGTAACTAGATGGTGGAATCTTAAAAATAAGCGAGCTTCAAGGAGAAGGTTTTAGAAGACTTACCTTGGTAATGCAACAGAAGTGCAAACGAGATGTGGGAGGCAGTGATATCTTGTATCCGAAAGATAGCCAAAGAGATGCTAGACTAGTCTAAAAGAGGAGTTCCAAGCCAAAAGGAGGCTTGGTGGTGGAGTGAAGTGATGCAAGAGAAGCTTAAAATTAAAAGAATTTGCTTTGAGGCGATAGAACACAGGAAACAGTTTCAAACTACAAAATAACGAAGAAGTATCAAAATCTTGAAGTTTTGTAAATGTTGTAAGTGAAGTTTTGTAAATGTTGTAAGTTTTGTAAATGTTGTAAGCGAAGAAGTAAGTCCAATAATGTTGTAAGTGAAACTAAGATGAATGTATATGAAGTTTTGTAAAAAAGCTTGAATCTAAGGAAGGCCAAAAGGATATATTCTTTAAAAGACATATACACTTGTATATCTTTTCTTTCAGTGTTCCTATCTTTGTAATTGCATCATATATTATAGTAATTTATATCATATGTTAGTTAGAATATATATATAATTCATTAGTATATATTTTGTTGTAGTTTTTATAGGTTTTCTCCTTGTAAACTGAGGCTTACGCCTCGACCGCCTCGAGGCTACGCCTCGCCTCGATTCCAGGGAAACCGCCTCGTTCCGTTTTTAGTTTTTTCAAACCTTGGTACTAACGTGCATAAAATCTCACATTTCTTGTGATTGTTATTAATGGGTGATGGTAAGTTAAGTTATTAGCAAGACAATGGGATAGATGATGGGACTCTTTATGATCGTTTCACATTATGTTTGTCTTGTCTTCTAATGAAGATGTGCAGGCGGTGGATGTATGGTCCAATGGTACTTGAACACGTTCCCTCTGGCATTTCATATCAAAGGGTCGAGATGTTCATGAAGATATCATAAAACTATCTACTATTCATGGATAGCCTGATGGCCATGATTGCTAGACCTGGTTTAACGGGAGGTTCTCGATAATGAAGGCCTATAAAATTATTTCAGCCTATGTGGTTTCCATCCTGCAAATGTTGTACATGATAGTAAGTCGATTTGAAACTACAAGGTTAGGTTCGGGGGCAAGATCCTCCTCTGGCTTTGGAGATGAGACATGTGAAAAATGGGGAATGTATGACCAATTTTTTACTAGGGGTCGATGGATCCAGCCTAAGTTTCTCGGGGGATAGGGAAGCCATGAATCACATGTTCTTCATTTGTGTTGATTCCATAGGCCTGAGACATGATTTCAATCAATAGGGTGGTTTCGATGAGTGCTTCAAATTTACGGGACTCCGTTTGTTCCTGTAGAAAAATATGAAAGAATAGAAAGGCTTATCTTATTCAAGAGGTCTAGGGGCCCTTATATAGGGCAAAAACCTAGATTGTTCAAAGGAGAAAAATACATAAATACCCCTACGGGTTACAAGAATATACTTCTACCACATAGAATATTCTCTATAGAATATTCTCTTAACAAATAGTCAAAGAATTCTCTATAGAATATTCTCTTAACAAATAGCCACATATATTCCCTATAGAATATTCTCTTTAACAAATATACTCTCAACACTCTCCCTCAAGTTGGAGCATATCCATCGATCATGCCCAACTTGGAAGCAATCCAGGAAAGGCGCTTATTTGACAAGGCCTTTGTAAATATGTTTGCAAGCTGAAGATCTGTCGAGATGTGTGGTGTGGCAATCTTGCCTCCTAGTACAGCATCACGAATGAAATGGCAGTCAATCTCGATGTGCTTGGTTCTCTCGTGGAATACAGGATTAGTGGCAATGTAAGTAGCAGATTTGTTATCATAGTATAGAGGAACAGGAGTGGTGATACCAATGCTGAGTTCTTGCAGAAAAGTCAGTAGCCAAGTAATTTCACATGTATCCTGAGCCATTGCCTTGTATTCTGCCTCTGCACTAGATCGGGAGACTACGGTCTGCTTCTTGCTCCTCCAACTAACAAGGTTTCCTCCTACCATCATAGCATAGCTCGTAATGGAGCGACAGTCCTCAGGCAAGCTTGCATAATCAGCATCAGCATAGGCAACAACATCAGTGTATCCATTTGCCCCGTAGAATAGGCCACGTCCGGGTGATTCCTTCAGATATCGAAGCATCAGAAAAACGTCCTCGCAATGGTTGCAACAGGGTTTCTCCATGTATTAGCTAGCTCTGCTCACAGCATAGGATATGTCTGGTCTAGTAATAGTAAGATACAGTAGTTTTCCAACAAGGCTTCTGTATCGTCTAGTGTTTTCAAATGGAGGATCAACAGAGGTAGAGTGTTTCCTTGGTTCTGCAGGAATACGAGAGGGTTTGCATCCAAGTAATCCAATCTCAGTTAGTATATCCAGGCAGTACTTCCTTTGTGACATATGAAGTCCCTTCTTGGTATGTAAGACTTCTATGCCCAGAAAATAGCGAAGTTGGCACAAATCCTTTGTGAAGTCTTTTGCAGAAAAACCTTAGTCTCCAGCACCTCTTTATCATCGTCACATGTAACAACCATATCATCTACATATACAACAAGTATAACAGTACCAAACGATCGTTTTTGGATGAAAACAGAGTAAACAGATGTAGTTCTCTGGAACCCTAAAGTGCCAATTTATGTACTTAGTCTGTCAAACCATTCCCTCGGGCTTTGCTTCATGCCATAGATTGCTTTGCGAAGTCAGTACACATACTCCCCCTCGACTTCGTACCCTGGAGGTTGCATCATGTAAGCCTCCTCCTCTAGATCGCCATATAGAAATGCATTTTTGACATCTAGTTGAAAAATATTCCAGCCCTTGTTTACTGTCACTAAGAGAATGGCTCGTATGGAGCCCATTCATGCAACAGGTGAGAAGGTCTCGAAGTAGTCAACTCCATATGTTTGTGTAAAGCATTTAGCCACAAGTCTTGCCTTCAATCTGTCAATGGAGCCATTTTGGAGACTGCTTTGTAGTAAAAACCCATCGGCAGGCAACAGGTTTTGTTCCATGGGGACACTGCCCAAGATCCCATGTCCTTCGAGAATTAAGAGCGTCCATTTCTTCATCCTGCACTATTATATCTCTGGGAACCGAAATTGTCATAAGAGCATCTGCATATCTTCTGTCGGAGTATGATAATCTATTAGTGGACGTGAAATGAGATATTGGATGAAGTGTACATTGCCTCTTGGTTCTGCGTAAAGCGATGGAAAGCTCTTGAGGATCATCCGGGACAGAGTTTGTGGGAGCACTTGAAGTTGACGTATTCTCCTGCAACAAAGGAACAGGTAAAAGAACAGGAACAAGGCCAGAGACATGTTTTCTTTTATACACAATAGGTGGAGCAGGAAGGTCTAATGGTATATCTGACACATCTTCAGTAAAGAAGGAAGTTTGTTCAAAGAATGTGACATCGGCAGATATGTAATACCGATGAACAGAAGGATCATAGCACTTGTACCCTTTTGAGTCTGAGAGTAGCCCAGGAAAACACATATAATCACGCGAGGAGATAATTTATCTGGAGTATTAAAATTTTGAACAAATGTTGTGCATCCAAAAATCCGCAGAGATATAGGGAAGGGTGCGTCATTTGGGTATAGTAAGCCAAAGGGAGTGGAGTCGTTAAGTGATGCCGAGGGGACCTTGTTTATAAGGTAGACAGCAGTCAGTATAGCATCTCCCCAATAATTCTTGGGAACCTTCATTTGGGTAAGAAGAGAGCAGACAATATCAAGAAGATGTCTTAGGTTTCTCTCTGCTACTCCATTCTGTTGAGAGGTATATGGGTAAGTTTTTTGATGGATGGCGTCCTAGAAGGCAAAAAAGGACGTCAGATCTTTGTTTATAAATTCCAAGGCATTATCAGAACAAAATATTTTAATAGTAGCGGAAGATATTTTTGACATAATGAAAGAAATTCTTGACAACGTTATACATTTCTGATCATTCCTTCAATAAGAAGACCCAAAATAATCGACTGTAGTCATCCACAAAGACAGCAAAGTATCAATGACCACTTAGTGTTCAGATAAGACAGGGACCCCAGATATCACAATGAACAAGAGAAAAAGGAGAACTACGGTGAGGCTGAGTCCGTGCAGGAAAGGAGGTTCGATGATACTTCCTGAACTGACACGCCTCACACTCAAAGGATTTGAGTATCGAAAGTTCAGGGAACATCATGGAGAGAGCTTTGGCCGAAGGATGACCTAGACGAAGGTGCCATAGAAGAGGATCGTCAGAGATGGATACTGCACCAGCAAAATTGGAATCAGAAGGGATGTCGAGGTAATAGAGGTCGTTCCTCTCATGTCCCCCTTCAAAGATCTTCCTCGTACGAATGTCCTGGAAATAACAGCAAAACTCGTCAAAAAACACGACAGTTTAGTTCATGACATAGCTTTTGTACAGATAAGAGACTGAGAGGAAAAGCAGGAGCACAATGAACATCTGCCAATCGCAGCTTGGGAGAGAAATCAATAATACCAGCAACAATAATTAGGGAATGGTCCCCATTAGCAGCACGAACAGTTTTCACTGATGAGGACGGTTGGGAAGACGTGAGCAGATTTTCCTTTCCTGTCAAATGGGTAGAGGCTCCGGAGTCAATAATCCACGCATGTTTATACGTAGGGACTAAATTTGCTACTGAACCTGAGGTAGTAGCTAGACTAGCAAAAGAGGCGGAGGCGATATTATTGCCAGCAGAGGAAGCAGAGTCTTGTAGCAGTTGTCGCAGACGGGTATATTCAGAAGCAGTAAATAGGGTCTGTACCCCTCCAGTTTGCTGAGCAGATGTATCTTCAATTACTTCAGAAGATGCTTCATAATAGACATTATTGGCATTAGGCTGCATGCCAAAAGTTTCCCAACACCTGTCAGAAGGATGATTCCAGCATCCACAATGCACACAAGCTGGATATCAAGCAGCAGATGAATCACGACCACGACCACGGTCACGTCCAGATTCACGACCGCGTCCACATTCGCGACCACATCTACGTCCAATGTTTCGACCCATGCCGCCTTGACACCCTCTATATCCTGAGGATGTATAATGAGCTATTGTCTTTGTAGTAGTTAGATGGTAGACTGATGAATGGAAACCTCAAGCTCCTGTAAGCATCCAAAGATGGTCGTAAGGCTTGGTCGAGTGTCCGCCATTAGAAACTGATCTTTCACCGGCTTGTTTTTTGGATTCAATCCTGATACAAATCGATAAACTTGCCATTCAGCGTGTTCGCCTGCTTGTTTATCCTAACATGCAGGCTGAAAGATAAAGAGCTCCTCAAAAAGGCTTCTGTAGTACTCAATAAGACTCGAATCTCCCTGAGTGGCTGACCAGATCCTCGTGTATGTGTCAGAAAGACGAGACTTGGTCATCTTATGAGAGTATGTGCGCTCAAGGTTTTCCCACATCGCCTTAGCAGTTTCTTTGTAAAGAAGATTAGCAGCAATATTTGGATCGACATTGTTTGTCATCCAGGTGATAACTTGACATTTGTCAACAAACCATGTATCGTATTCTTTGCCAGTTTCTGCAGGCGGGTCCTTCGTAAGAACATATCTTTTTAGTTGGCCACCGATAAATACTTTGAAGAACCGAGACCATAAAACATAATTTTCAAACCCCTTTAGCTTGATAGAGGTGCCATGTACCATCAAAGAAGAAGTATGGTACACAGGCTTGGTCTCAGTGGTCGTCATGGTGGCGTCTTAGGTCAAGAGAAGTGACCTAGAGAATGTATCTTGTTCTTAATCGAACATCAAGTGCCTACACTTGCAGCAATAGACAATACATAGCAATCAAGAACCCACGTTGTTGCGCAGAGGGAGGTCGAGCGCGCACGGGCGAGGCGCGATGGAGGTGCAAGGGCAATGGGGGCCAGAGGCAGCGCTCCCTAGGGTATCGTGGAAGCGCCACGCCTGGGGCGGCGCTGGGCCGCCTGAAGCCGCTAGCGATGGTGCGGGGCCTGTCACAGGTGGGCGGCGACTCCTTGAGGAGGACTCAGGGTTGGCGGTGACGGAGGGATTTAGGTTAGAACACCGGTCTAGGACCGCTGCTCTGATACCAGGTAGAAAATATGAAAGAATAGAAAGGCTTATCTTATTCAAGAGGTCTAGGGGTTCTTATATAGGACAAAAACCTAGAGTGCTCAAAGGAGAAAAATACATAAATACCCTTACGGGTTACAAGAATATACTTCTGCCACATAGAATATTCTCTTAACAAATAGCCACATAATATTCTCTATAGAATATTCTCTTAACAAATAGCCATATAGAATATTCTCTTTAACAAATATACTCTCAACAGTTCCGATTGGGGTGGCTCGAATGGTGAGAGGATTTTGATTATGGCTTTGATTCGGGTGTTTTGATTGTCTATGAATGATGCATTATTCTGTCGGGAGAAATTTTACTCAAGCATGCCAAGGCACTCGCAGATCCTTGATCACTGTAATTATTAATTCGATTATGTGAATGCACAAGTTATGTGTGCACCATTTCTGGTGTTCACCCCTTTTTCCTTGAAAATTTTTGAGAAAATTTGATACATGAAATGGAAGTTGTGGAAAGGAAAAATAGAATTGTCTATTCATCGTATCCCTAGAGCTCTCTTATATAAGAGAAAAGTTCTATAGGAAAATTATATAAAAAGATCAGGATAAACAAGAAATATAAATAAACCTCGGAGAGATACAAATATCTCAACAGAAATTATAATATCAATTAACTGACTAATTTATTGTTTTCCAATATGAAATTTCATAATGTCTTTCTAATAAAAATAGCATCCATGTGCAAAATTTCCTCAGTTAGTGCATCCATAAATGACATTCATTCTGGAAAAATTCCAAGTAATAGATAATATGATTAATAGAAGAATTAAAACATTCAAAATCTAAGGAAATTATTGCCCTTAACCTGAAAAATATAAAATTAAAAGGGTTCCAATCACATCTTTCGTGTAATTATTTATCTTAATTGTTGGACTGAAGCTTTTCTCTAACCTGGCCAGAAATTTCGGTTGCTTGAGAAAGGCCAGACACGTTGCTATCCAACCTAGATTGTTTCCCTGTCTCTGGGTACTTTCTAGTTACTTTTATGTGAATCTCTCCCTTTTTGACTCCTTGCAGGGGTATCCATTTGTCCACCATTTGATTAGGAGGCAAGTTTTCATATTCGACAATACAAGTGCCTATGCTTGCGGTTGGCAGCAACGCATTGTAATCTCTCACATCCAGAACCAAGGGGCTTCTGGTGTCTGGAAACTCCAAAGTTTGGTTCCACTGTGGATTCAACGTTTTATAAACAACCTACACAACAAGAAAACTATTAGCATATAGAACTAAATGGAACATGATTATTAGACCAAACTAAACATATTGTAAATGGATACTGTACAATGTGAATTGAATAAAAGTACTACCGAAGTTGCAATGCTCAACTGATCAATCCACTTATTATCTACGGCTAGTCATTGGTTTTGTTTGCAGAAACAATAAAAAGATAAGCAAACATCCGTCTTCATGGTTTCTCAAGGCCTTTGACTATGAACATACATGAAGATAACTTCTTGAAATGAATATTGAACTACAAAGTTGACAGTACATTATAGAGGTTGTGCATGTACTAGTTTCAGGTTATCTTCATTTCTTAAATCTAAGACTGCTTTATCTTTGTCTTCCATGAACGCAATGGATTCTAGCATAGCCCACACATTCTGCTAATTGTTTAAATCTATAGAGTATGTCCAGGGTTCCAGCATTATTATGTGCTAAAACCATCGTTGGGTATTTGAATTAAGGAACCAAGTCTAGCATCTCAAACACAATTGGATAGCGTACAAGATAACATATATCAAATGTATAGAGATTGGACCACAGAGAACAAAATTCATAGGTGCGTGAAGATTTTTTCCAACTTAAATGACACAACCTCGAGAGAACCCCATTTTTATAGAACATGATTGATTCCGATGTGAGATCTTAAAAGTGCAATTCAACTACCAAGCATGATGTACTGAAAGCTTATTATGAAAGTTTACCTTGGTTCTCTTCTTTATGCTTCCATACTGCACTCTTACATAAGGATCACTAGTTCCTCGCAAATCAGCAGCTATAAGCTCTTTTGCTTCAAGAAGAACCAATTCTATCCAACCCTTCCCACTCCTCTGCATAGAGTTCAGCCATTATTAGAATTTCCCATGGACCTTTAATCAACTATCTAAAGGAATTGACTGATGGGAAATAGTAAAAACTCAGGTTGTAACACAACTAAGAAAATTATGAAACAGTATTTATTGAACAAATGAAAGGATAGGCCGCTGCATGTTATCTTCTTATAAAGTAACATCTGAAGCATATATTAGCAAGTGAGCAATCAAATTTGGTAGAGACTTGCATTTAATTCTGCACGCAAACCTTTAGCCACGATAGCAATGAACTTAGAACATAATTGTTGGACAGAGAGCTGAGATTATCATCATCGGACTTTAGGAAATTAAAAAAGGGAAATTTATGATATTATAAGTATGAAGTAATTACAAAAAAATCATGATTTTATGCTATATAGTTTATAATAGATGTAACTGTTGAGATATTTTATCTCTTTGAGGTTTATTTATATTTCTTATTTATCTTGTCTTTTGTATGTAATTTTCCCATAGAGCTTTTCTCCTATATAAGAGAGCTCTAAGGCTACGATGAATATACAATTCTATTTTTCCTTTGCATATGGTATCAGAGCGATGCTCCTAGACCGGAGCATGTGCCCTAGATACCCCTCAGCACCAAAAACCCTAACGCAAGCGCCGCCAAGAGAAAAGAGGGTGTCGCTGTTGGAGTATACGTCCATGTCAGAAAATATAATGCGAAAGCGTATCAGAATAATAAAGAGAAAACATTAAGAACATGGGATTTTAACGTGGAACCCTACTCCCTAAGGAGTGGGATGAAACCACGGGAGAACGCCTCAAAAGGGTTGATGTGTCTATTGACTTTATCACTGGACACAGATGATGAGGAGCTTCTTATATAACCCTCACTGAGTCTCCACATCTCACAACTAGTAGATGTGGGACTAAACAACTGGATGTGGTAAATGGATCCTGGAGTGATCCATTTACCCATCTACACTATAAGTGACGCATAACACATATACTCCAATAGTCGCCAACCACCGTCGCATCTCGCACAGCAGCAGCAGCAGCGACCAATGATGTCGTTGTTGCACAACAACAGTAGTTAAGGTTGTCGTCGCAAGCAGCAGCAGCCAAGGCTGCCGCCGTCAGCCCCTAGTACGGTGGCCTAGGGCTGCCAGTTGTCCCTGCTATCGCAGTCGGCTTCTGATACGGTGGCCTAGGGCTGCCATCCGTCCCTACCAACCCCCCTCGCGGACTCCATTTTCATCCTAGGGGTCCCTGTTCGGTAATTTCGAGGTCTGATACTTGGGTTTCTAAAGTTGATTTAGCCATCTGAAATCGTCCTAGTTACTTAGAGAGACCTCAAACGGATGGAAGAGGTTGTGGTATGAGTCTACACCCACAACCGTCTTCCTACGTGATTGTGTAGACGTAGTAAATCTTGTCTACAACCCCAGTCTTTGTTATTGTTGTCATCCTGTCAGATAACAAAGTTGACTCTAAAGCCGAGCTCTCATCCCTGGGTGGCTTTAAAGCAGGGGCGGACCCATGTTTTGCTTATGGGGGGCACATGCCCTCCCTAAATTCTTAACTTCCTTGTTTTATCTAATAAAAATTATAAAATGTAGCAATGTACAATTACTTGTGCCCCCCTTTGCCATCCAAAAATTGGATATGCAATCGTGCTCTCCAGCCCGCATTGTGCCCCGCGCGGAAATTGGAATTGTCAATGGTGTCCTCCCTCTATCATCCGAAAATTTTGAGATCTCCTTTGATTGGGAAAGCTCACTCAAAGCCTTTGTAATTGTGCTCCATCTGTGACTTGGAAACTATGCCCACCAATTCATCTCTACTCGACGTACCCACTCTCTCCATCCCTTCTCAACCCTGGCTCGGCTATACAAATTCTCCTCTCGATCGCTACACTTTCCCGAGTTCCTACTACATGATGATACCACATCAAAGCACTATGTATCTCCCCTCAAGCCCAAATGTATCGCAACAAGGGACTAGGAGTACATATCGATCTCGGCATTGCGCCTGCACCTTTGACTTCCTTGTGTCCCCTCCACTCTCTCCAGACCCAGACGTACTACAACAAGGACTAGGAGCATGTCCCAACACCAGCACCCCAGCTCCCTCACATCCTCGCCTATTCCTTGGTACATACTCCATGGCCTGGCAAATTACCTTTATTGGCAGCACATGATGTGGATATATATCTTACCATATATTATATAATTTTTCAATGGTTAAAGGATTTTATATTTATAATTTTATACACCGGTTGAGATTAATACGTATTTCAATTGTATTTTTTTAGGATTTTACATGCAAGTGGATGTTTATGCAACTTATAAATATTTGTACATTTTGTATATGTAACAATTTCTTAAAATATTTCAAATTGGATATATGTAGCTATGTAGATCACAGAGTATCATTACAACAAAATTAGTCTATTGTTGTCTATCACTATATTGTTTATTTTTAAAGATATAATAATTATAGTATTAGTTGTGAAAGCTATTTTTATACTTAAAATTAGCGATGAATGTCATATTAATTTGTTGTTATAATGTTAGATACCATCCAATCAAAATTTTAACTAAACATCGTTAATTTTGAACTAAAAAAAGTCAATACACATGCCACAATGCAAATATTATACGGATTTGAAAATTGTGTATTATAATCTTAATATAGATATGGATTGAGATATTTGTTAAACAGATATATTTATTCACCTAAAGGGTACATATTTCCCACTGAAGATAACACATAATTTCTTCTTTATGTGCCATGTCTAAGTCCAAAAGATTCATTTGCAACATTGATAATGATAAGTTTATCCATGTTATACAGCTATCTCCGATGGATTTCACTTAAACATATTCATTGGTTCTTCAAAATGAAATGATGACATATATTAAAGATGTAAAGCAAACAAAAGAGTTCTCAATGTTAATTTTTTGACATGGCTTGCTTGAAAAAAATGGTGAAGACTCAAAAGATCGCATTTGTCCACTAGTGTATTTACTGATTAAGTTGGCATTGACACTATCAGTTGCAACGATTGGTGTTGAAAGAGCATTTTTAGCAATGGCTATTGTCAAGACTTGGTTGCGCAATGAATGGGAGATGAATAGATGAATGATACTTTACTTGCATATATTGAAAGAGATATTTTTTGTTCTATTGCGGATGACGATATCATGGATTGTTCAAAATTTGAAAACTATATGTGGCCAACATTAAGTATAGGGTATGCATTTTTAAAATTTGTTTTATGTGCTAAACATCTCTTTATATTTCTCTATGCACATTGATGTTTACGCTAATTGTTTTTAGTATTGGAATCTTATTGTTGTTGTTGTTTATTGGTGTGCCCCACCTAGTATATAATCCCGGGTCCGCCCCTACTTTAAAGGTCCAGCACTCATTGTCAAGATGGATGGGATAAATTATGATCTATGGGTTATGCAGTTTACGAGCCTAGGGCAGTGTAACGGCAAGAAGCACATCCTCACACAACATGAACCTAGTGAGAAGACTAGGGTTAATGCCTCATGGGAAGCAGACGATGCGTATGCGCGTGTATGGCTATCTAGGACCGTGTCAATGGAGATAGGCAATGATATTTTGACTCAGCCTACTGCAAAGGCTATGTGGGACATTCATGTATTCCCCGGCAAAAAATGAATCAAAGATACTGCAACTCCAACATGATATCTTCACTTTGAAGCAGAATGGATGTCCTCCGCATACCCTCTACACCTCTCTAAGGGGTATATTTGAGAAGCTTCATGGTTTCCTCCCCTTGACTGCTACGCCAGAACAACTCAAGGCGTACAGAAATTTCATGATGACTGGAGTTTTTCTAGCAACTCTTGATCCTGAGTATGACGTTGCTCGAGCGCAGATCCTTACAGATGCCACCATACCTCCGATGGACGAGGCATATCATAGATTGAGCATGCTTTTTATATCTTCTGTCGATGTTACTCACCAGCATCAGACTTCCTCTGGTATGGTTGTGTCTCGTGGTAGAGGAAGCCCTACACAGTACCGTGACTGTGGCAACCGTAGTAGGGGAAGAGGTAGCCGACCCCGTCAGCCTTACACTTACTGCCACACGCCTAGACATTTTGAGGATACATGCTATTCTAAGCATGGTTTTCCTTCTTCAGCGCGTGTTGCAGAACAGACTGGGCATGTTAGTATTCCTCCTGCTTCTGATCAGATATTCGATGATCATGTAGCTGATTTGAGAGAGATCATGAATGCATCTAGTCCATCCAGTACTCCTCTGGGATCCTCAGAGGTAGCTGCCTCAACGTCTGCATCTACATCAGGTACATCATACGCTTTTACTAGTTGTTACAGTGCACACTTATCCGAATGGATCATGGATTCAGGAGATGCACATCATCTTTGTAGTGATAGAAGCCAAATTAGTACATATTGGTCGACTCGTCCAGGTAGATCGGTTGTCATAGCGGATGGAACTCACTCTCCTATCACTGGTCAAGGGGAGGTGCAATTGACTTCAGGGATGCGCCCACAGAATGTCCTCCATGCTCCTGATTTTTCTATGAATTTATTATCTATTAGTCAAATCACCAAAGATTTACATCGTTGTGCCATATTTAATCCTTCATCCCTTGTGTCTCAGGACATTCTTACGAGCACGGTGATTGGATCTGGTCGTGAGCAAGGAGGTTTGTATAGACTGGTCCAATCTCCATATGTTGATACTTCATCTCTGCACAATGAATCAGACTCTCTGTATATATGGCACCTATAATTTGGTCATCTTCCTCTGTAAAAGTGGTGTCATGTTCTTCCTCGGATCTCCCCTCGTGTTACCTTTCAGTGCGAGGCCTACCAGCTTGGGAAGCATCACCGGTCTACTTTTCAGAGTCGTCGAGGTAGTAGTAGTAACAGTATTTTTGAGTTAATCCATTTTGACATTTGGGGTCCGAGTCGTGTCCTAGAACATCAGGGGCATAGATTTTATCTTGTTGTTGTGGATGACTTTTCCAGGTTGTCTTGGGTATTTCTGCTTAAAAACAAGTTTGATGTTGGTCATGTTATTCAGTCGTTTATTAATGAAATAAAGAATGTTTTCTGCGAATATCAAGTATATCCGCTCTAACAATGCATTAGAATTTTGTAACAGTCAACTCTCGTAGTTTCTCAGAACCCTTGGTGTTGTTCATCGGACTTCGTGTGCTTATACTTCCCAACAGAATGGGGTGGTTGAGCGCAAACATGATCATCTTTTGGATGTTACCAGGACCCGTTTGATCCGGAGTCGTGCTCCTCGTTCATATTGGGAAGATGTGGCTCTAACAGCTTGCTTTCTAGTGAATCGTATGCCTTCGTCTGTGCTGCATTTCCTGAGAAGGATCTTTTCTCCCTCACTGCTCGTGTTTTTGGGTCGGTTGCTTTCGTACATCATACGTCCCCTAGTCATGACAAGCTCTCTCTCCTAGAGTTGTCAAGTGCATCTTTGCGGGGCATTCCAGGACTTAAAAGGGATATCGTTGTTTTGACACTGTTCGTAGGAAGTATTATGTTAGTGTTGATGTCACACTCTTTGAGTCTATTATGTTCTTCTCTCCTACATGTGATAAGTTGATTTCTTTGGAGTCTGGAGAAGAGGTATGCATGCCTTTATCTCCAAATGTGTCTACACTGAACTCTACTTCCTCACCACCTTCATCACTATCTCCACCTCCACCGCTTCCACCAACTTCACCTGTTGCACCCTCATGTTTCCTCGGTTTTACCAGCACCGACCTCGTGCTCATGCGCCTCCTCCAACATCCAGCACGCCCCAGGTATGTTATGAACACTTGGTTTCTACCAAGTTTTGAAAAAACACAAGGCGGAATGAGGCGTTTTCCCTGGAGGCGAAGCGAGGCGTAGCCTCGAGGCGGTCGAGGCATAAGCCTCAGTTTGTATAGGAAAATAGTTAGAAAAAATATAATAAATATATTTATTGATGATATATAATATATATAGCATATAAAAAACAATAAATATATTTATTGATGACATACAATATATAACAATGTAATATATGATGATATTACGAAGATAAGAACATGAAAAAAAGGATATGTCAATGTCATAAACCTTTCTACTAAATGTATACCCAATCAAAAGGAAATCCTTGGATATAACTGTCACTAAAATATATATATCAAAAAGGGATTGGCTATAGTTGTCATTAAAGATATCCAAGTTGTTGATATGAATCATACGATTTGAATCCTAATCGTATGTTCTACTGAACCAGATGAAGAACGGTATGATGTGTAATAGTAAGAGCTCACTGAAATAATTGAACATGTTAACGGTAAATATGAATATGAAAGATGTCAAATTTAAGCATTCATTTTGCATGATATATACTCAACAACTAGACCTTTATAAACATATGAAAATACGAAGAGGATTAAGTATTTTCTTTAAAAAATACTTGAAAAAATCCAAAAATGCCTTACCTAGCGCCTCGCCTCATCGCCTCGCCTCGTCTCGACCGCCTCAGGCATCCTAGGTGCACGCCTCAGGCAGGGGATCTGAGGCGATCGCCTCAAGGCGATTTCCCACCGTCCCGTTTTACCTCAAGACACGTTTTTTCAAACCATGGTCTCTACAGATGGCACGGGTGATTTGCATTTACAGCGGGATGAGCAGGAGGTTATAGATGTTCCTGTCACTGAGGAGGCCGGGGATCTTGATATGTCCATTGCACTACGAAAGTAGAGGTGTACATGCATTATGTATCCCCTTGCTTCCCACGTCTCTCTTACACATCTTTCAGAGGAAATTCAGAGGTTTATTGTGGGTCTGTCTGCAGTGGAGATACCGAGGTCATACTAAGAAGCATTACAGGTTAGTCAGTGGCGACTTGCTATGGAGGAAGAAATGGCAGCGTTGCAATCTCGAGGCAAATGGAGTTTTGCTGATGCTCCCTCTGGTGCATCTGTTGTAGGGAGAAAGTGAGTGTTTACAGTGAAGCATCGTGTTGATGGTATAGTGGACAAATACAAGGCCAGACTGGTTGCTCGTGGATTCACCCAGACGTATGGAGCGGAATACTAAGATACATTTTCCCTTGTTGCCTGCCACTCTACTCTGTGGATCTTGATTTCTGTCGTTGTGGTACGTGACTGGCCTTTATTTCAATTTGATGTAAAAAATGCCTTATTGTATGGTGACTTGCAGGAGGAAGTCTACATGCAGCAACCACCAGGATTTGCTGCTGAGGGGGTGTCGCATGTGGTATGTAGACTTCACAAGGCGATTTATGGTCTTAAACAGAGTCCGAAGGCTTGGTTTCAATAGCTCTCAAGTTGATTGAATAACATGGGTTTATTAATTTAGATCTACTGCAGATCATTCTCTTTTTGTGAAGAGATCCCAGAGAGGTATTGTTGATATACTGCTCTATGTGGATAACATCATCGTTACATGTGATGATGAGCAGGATATTCAGGAAGCTAAGGATTTCCTTGGACAATAATTTGTGACCAAGGACTTTAGCAATCTTCGTTATTTTCTTGGTCTTGAATTTGCAAGGAATCTGCGAGGCATGGTAATGACACAAAGGAAATATGTTACTGATCTCCAAATTGGGATGGGCATGACAGGATGTAGGCTTGTTACCACTGCTATGGATCCTAATACCAAGCTCTATGATGATGATTATGAAGAAGTTGACAAGAGAAGATATAGAGAACTAGTAGGGAAGCTGTTATATGTCACAATCACCAGTCCTGATATATCATTTACAGATAGTAGAGAGTCAGTTTATGGAACAACCTAGGCAGGTCCATATCGATGCAGTAAATATGATCTTGAGATATCTGAAGTCCTCTCCAAGTATAGGATTCATGTTCAGAAGAGATACATCTCTTACAGTGACAGGATGTGCTGATGCAGACTATGCAGGGTGTCCAGAGGATAGGAAGTCCACATCAGATTTCACTGTGTTTGTAGGGAGCTCACTAGTTTCATGGAAGAGTAAGAAACATACAATAGTGACTAGATCTAATGTTGAATCAGAGTATAGAGCTATGGCATAAGGGAGCATGGAGATGATGTGGGTCAGATCCGTCCTAACTGACCTAACAATTGAGGTGTCTCTTCCCATGCACTTTCAATGCGACAACCAAGTTGCTCTATTTAAAGCCAATAATCCAGCATTCCGTGAAAGAACCAAGTACATCGAGGTAGATTGTCATTACACTCGAGATCTAATTCAGAAGGGACTCATTTCCACGTCTCATATTGCTATAGGTGACCAGACTGCATATGTTCATCAAAGCCCTTGCTAAAGGTCCTTTTTATCGTTGTTGTTCCAAGCTGAGCACGATAGACATATATGCTTCAGCTTGAGGAGTGTTGAGATATTTGTATCTCTCTGAGTTTTATTTATATTTCTTATTTATCCTGTCTTATGTATGCAGTTTTCCCATAGAGCTTTTCTCCTATATGAGAGAACTCTAGGGCTACGATGAATATACAATTTTATTTTTCCTTTCCACAGTTACCAATTCCTTACTTTGCTAGTTATAAATAAGGTGTCCTTTACCATCAAAACATTGTACTACACAAGCAGGTTTTGGTGAATAAAAGCTGGTTGCATGACAAGGCTGTGCAGTGTGAAGGCCAAAGCTAGAAAAATCAGGAAACATTTTTTAAAAGATGAGTAGTTAAATGATAGCCCTGGTCAGAAATCATCCATGAGGTGAAGGTGAATACTTTTATCACATTACTCGATAGCATCTTTTTTTTTCATTGTATTGAACAGGAAAATGAACATCCATGTACAGTATATTACCTTTGAGGCATCAGAAACATCGTTAGCCAGTACTTCAATCCGGAGTCTCAATTCTCCACAGCTAACTTTTTCAAGAGGGATCCATACATCTCTCGGAGTGTCTGAGAATCCATCAATGTTTACTAGTGCACTTCCAATGTTCTCATCTCCAAACAAGTCAGAACTAAAACACTTGATCCTGAGATACTCGCCATCACTCAACTCATCAAACTCAAATGTTTGGTCCCAAACAGGATCTGTTGAATGTTTTGTCCTATGAAGAACCTGAAAAAACAATTAAATTTGTCATGCATTAACTAATAGTCAACATTATTGAGAGCATGTTGTTGGTTTTAAAGGGGTAAAACAATCTTCCATTCAATCCACTTCAACAATTAGTATTTGAGTTTAAAGGTTAGCCCCACGCCAGAAGGATTGTGATGTGTAGATGGAGTGGTCTGTACAAGAATCCTTGTACAAGTTTTTCCATCAAGAATACGATCAAGGATTCAGCTTTCAAGTCTCTCCACAGTGTAAAATGCCAGCTTTCCTATCTTTGCAAACCAAGTTAATTGTAGAAACCTACGTAAAATTGAAACCTTATCACAAATTTTCTTCACTTCACAGTTGATTTTAGAAACATTGGTACAATTGAAACATTATCACATTTTCTTCACGCTTCACGGTTCAGAAACTATTGCCCACCATATTTGTCCAAATATTAAAGTTAAGAAAAACAAAGTGAACATCCATTGGTTTGTTTTCCCAGGGAAGTAGCCATCAAAAACCATGCAAATCACCGCATAAATAGCAGATTAACTAACCTTCCCATATTGTAGTTTAACATGGATATCAGATTTTGCAGATTTAACTGCCAGGTTCCTTCCCTCTAATACAGTCGCCTTGATCTTCCTTCCTGTTTTAAATTGGACACTTGGAGAGATATTTGCTAGCTGTTGACTTCTTCCACTAAGAGAGCCTTTGATGTTATTATGCCCATCAGAGAATTGCCACTCTTTCAGCACAAGTTTCACTACTAACTGAAGTACAACAATAAGAAATGTCAACATCTGGAGCGTAGACAATGTTATAGCGTTATCAAAAGATACACTGGAATGTACAAAGTTATCACATGGTATATACTACGGTGAAATTTCTGTAGTAGTGCAACGAAAATGCAATTTGAATAGGCCACAAACCACCTATGGTCAAGAATTTATTTTACATTAGCGTTAAACTAATTAAATCAGAAACACATCTCATAAAAAGCTCCTCAAATATTGGAAGATCCTGGGTATCCACAATAGAATGGTCATCCAAAACAACCACTGCATGAAAAACAATACTTGGTAATATGGTGATGAAATAGTTAACTTATTAAAAAGGCCATGCATAACGATCACTGTACCTTCCGGTGCATGCAGAGATTATATTGGACTTTTTTCTCTTGTAAGACCAAATGCGTGGAAAAAAATGAAAGAATAGAAAGGCTTCTTTTATTCAAGAGGTCTAGAGGTCCTTATATAGGACAAAACCCTAGAGAGCTCAAAGGAGAAAATACATAAATACCCCTAACAGGGTTACAAGAATATACTCCTGCCACATAGAATATTCTCTTAACATATATACTTCTAACACTCCCCCTCAAGTTGGAGCATATTTATCAGTCATGCCCAACTTGGAAACAATCCAGGAGAGTCGCTTCTTGGGTAGTGCTTTTGTGAAGATATATGCAAGCTGAAGATCAATGTTGATGTGAGGAGTATTAATCCTTCCAATCCTGACAGCATCACGAACAAAATGGCAGCCAACCTCTATATGATTGGTTCGCTCATGGAACACTGATTCAAGGCAATATATGTAGCAGATTTGTTGTCACAATATAGTGGAATAGGAGTAGTGACAACAATACCAAGTTCTTGCAGAAAAGTTGATAGCCACGTGATCTCACAAGTAGCTTGAACCATCACCCTGTACTCTTCTTCTGCACTAGATATAGATACAACAGTCTGCTTCTTGCTTCTTCAAGTAACAAGATTTCCTCCAACCATCATAGCATAACCTGTGGTGGAGCGTCGATCCTCTGGTGAGCTTGCATAATCTGCATCAGCATATGCAATAATATCGATGTATCCATTTGCCCTATATAAGAGGCCACTTTCTGGTGATTCCTTCGTGTATCGCAGAATCTGAAGAACATCATGCCAGTGATTGTAACAAGGTTGCTCCATGTGTTGACTAGCTCTGCTCAATGCATAGAAAATATCTGGTCTGGTGACAGTAAGGTAAAGAAGTTTGCCAACCAGATTTCTATATCGAGTAACATTTTCGAAGATAGGATCAGAGAATGTGAAGTGTTTCTTAGGATCTGCAGGAATACCAACGGGCTTGCATCCAAGTAATCAGGCTTCCGTAAGAATGTCCGAACAGTATTTTCTCTGTGAAAGATGAAGACCCTCTGTAGTGTGTAGTACTTCTATGCCCAAGAAATATCACAGTGGACTAAGATCATTGGTAACAAATACCTTCTGGAGGAAGGTCTTGATCTCTAGTATCCATTTATCATCATCACATGTTATGACCATATCATCCACATAGACTGCAAGAATAACAGTACCAGTTGTTCGTCTTCTGACAAACACAGAATAATCAGAGGTTGTTCTCTGGAAGCCAAGAGTGTTGATCCCTGCAGTAAGTCTATCGAACCATGCCCTTGGGCTCTGCTTTAGGCCATATATTTTCTTGCGAAATCGACATACACACTCCCCCTCGACTTCATAACCCCGAGGCTGCATCATATATACTTCCTCATCAAGATCTCCATATAGAAACGCATTTTTCACATCTAACTGAAAGATAGGCCATGCCTTATTAGCTGCTACAGAAAGGATAGTCCTTATTGACCCCATACGCGCAACCGGTGAGAATGTCTCAAAGTAATCCACTCCATATGTCTGTGTGAAGCCCTTTGCCACAAGAGGAGCTTTCACAATCGACCCATCTGATGATTATTTGGTCGTGAAGACCCATTTACATGCCACAGGTTTAGTGCCTTTGGGGCATTGCACTAGATCCCATGTTCCCCTGGAAATAAGAGCATCCATCTCGTCATCCATGGCCTTTCGTCATCTGAATCCTGCAAAACACTATGGTGTTCTCTTGGAATAAAAATGGTCATGAGAGCATATGCATATCTTCTATCAGTGGTTGATAAACTAGCAGTAGAAGTTAAATGAGACATGGAATGATGTGTGCACTGCCTTTTACTTCTACGTAGAGCAATGGGAAGCTCCTCAAGATCATCCGGGACAGCAGTGGAGGGGACACTTGAATTAGGTATATCATCCTGCAATAAAGAAATAGGTAATGGAACATCTGGTGATTGGGATTTTTGTTTTCGCTTATACACAATGGGTGGAGGTGGGAGATTAAGAGGGATATCGATAACAGATTGTGTGAAGAAACCAATATGCTTAAAAAAGGTTACATCTGCAGATATATAATAGTGACTTCCAATTGGATCATAGCACATGTAACCTTTTTTAGTACGAGAATAACCAAGGAAAACACATTTAATAGCATGAGGAGAGAGTTTGTCATTAGTGTGAAAGTTATGAACAAATGCAACACATCCAAAATTCATAAGGGTAGAGGAAAAGGTAGCTCAGTTGGGTAGAGCAGAGACAAGGGGGTGGATCCATTTAGGGATGAAGATGGAACTCTGTTGACAAGATGGACAATAGTTAAAACAGCTTCCCCCCAATAGGTTTTGGGAACTTTCATCTGGGTGAGGGATCGGGCTATATATAGAAGGTGTCTGAATTCCTTTCAGCTACCCCGTTTTCTTGCAAAGTGTAAGGACATGTTATTTGATGAATGGTTCCCTGGAATGCAAAGAAGTTGGTTAGATCATGTTAAGTGAATTCCAAAGCGTTGTCTGTGCGAAAAATTTGAACATTGGAGGAAAAGATATTTTTCACATAATGGAATAAATTCTTAATAATATTGCTAATCTCTGATCGTTCTTTTAACAGATAGACCCAAGATGATCGATTGTAGTCATCGACAAAAACAACAAAGTATTTATGTCCACTTAAAGTACGGACCGGACAGGGTCCCCAAATGTCACAATGGACTGAAGAAAAAGGAATTTAGCGGCGAGGTTCAGAACGAGAAGGGAACGATGCTCGATGATGTTTCCCGAACTGACACGCCTCGCACTCAAAGGGCTTGAGCGTAGAAAGATCGGGGAACATTAAAGAGAGGGCTTTGGCGGATGGATGACCGAGGCGAAGATGCCAAAAAAAGGGATTAGTGGATATAGATTTAGCGCCAGCAAAACCAGAATCAGAGGGGATATCAAGATAATATAGGTCGTTCTTCTCATGTCACCCACCAAAAATCTGTCTCGTCCGGATGTCCTGAAAATAACAACAGAACTCATCAAAAATCACACGATAATTAAGTTCCTGGCATAACTTGTTCACAGATAAGAGACTAAGCGGAAAATCAGGAGCACAGAGCACATCAGCAAGTCGGAGTTTGGAGGAAAACTCCATAGTCCCCACAGTAGTGATAGGGGAATGTGCTCCATTGGCAACCCGAACAGTCCTCATAACGGAAGACGGATGTGCAGAGGTGAGAAGACTACCTTCTTCCGTCAGATCAGTAGAGGCACCAGAGTCAATGATCCATGCAAGGCTGGATGCAGAGGCAACATTGGCAAGTGTACCTGAAGTAGTGGCTAGACTTGCAGTAGGAGCAGAGGTACTAGTGTTACTGGCAGAATTTTGTAGCAACTGACTTAGACGAGCATACTCAGATGCAGTGAAGGATGTCTGACTATCACCAGACGGTTGTTCTGGTGAGGTATTTGTATTATCATATGGACCTTCATATGAGGTAGCCTCATAGGCATTGTTGCCATTAGTAGGCATGCCAAACTTTGCCTAACAACATTCAGATGGATGATTCTAGCGTCTGCAGTGAGTGCATGCTGGATAGCAGGCGGTGGCGGGATCCCGTCCATGTCCATGTCCGAAGTCACGTCCTCGTCCAGCCTCACGACCTCGACCACGGCCAAAGTCATGATTGCGACCACAGTCTATGATGTGGGAACGATGCTTCGGTCTCATTTTCAAGCCTTCAGTAGCCAACGCACGCCTGCATGTTGGGGTTGGCGGGAGAGAGGAGTGTCAAGAATGTCTAAACTCCAGGCAAGTTCCTTGATCCAAGCATTTACATAAGCAGAAACCAAGCAGACCCTTTTACAGCTTAGTGTGGATGGGGTTGCAGGTCCGGACGACTTTCCTATCATGTTCTACGGGGATTTTTCGGAGGTGGTGAAGAAGGATGTGCTTGATGTTCTAGAGGAGCTTCGTGGGAGGAATCAGGGGTTCGAGAGATTAAACAAGGCACTTCGGTTTCCGCTACAAAAGGAGGTATTGACTACTGAACAAGGTCGAGGATTACAGACATATTGCATTATCTAATACAATCTATCTCATTATATCAAAGATTCTCACCAAAAGCTTGCAGTGGTTATACAGAGGATTATTGTGCCCGAGCAGGCGGCCTTCATTTCAGGGAGATGTATGGTTGATGGGTCTGTGATGGCATTTGAAATGGTGATTGAATGGCGGAGAAGCATATCCAAAGGATTTCTTTGGAAAGTTGATTTTCAAAGGCATATAACTACTTTGACTGACGCTTCCTCTGGGTCTCATTGGAGAAGAGGGGATCCCCTAATCTATGGATTTCTTGGATTAAGTGGTGTGTTACGATTGTTTCCTATGAAGTGCTCACAAATGGCAAACCTGAGGAGAAGGGGGTTCTTTCAACCACATAAGGAAGTCAGGCAAGGCTGTTTGATGGCCCTTTACTCTTTGTCATCGTTGCAGATGCCTTAGCGGTGATGATGAAGCTAGCAACGGACGCGAATGGGTGCTCTGGCTATAGGAAGGAAGATATCTCCGTTTCAATTCTGCAATATGCCGATGACAATATGATGTTCTTAGGGGCAAACAGGGAGTAGACACATTGGGCATCATTTATCATGGATATCATTGGGGACATTCCTGGCATCCAAGTTAAAAGGGAAAAGTCGGTGGCGGTGCCCTTTGGATTTTCTGAGCAAGCGGCGCAGGATGCGACAGCAATTTTGAGGTGTCGTATTGCTAGCATGTCGATAACCTACTTGGGGCTCCCTTTGGTAGCTAGGAGGAGGAATTCTAGTGATTGGAAGCTGATCTTGGATAGGGTGAAAGGAAAGTTGGCGGGTTGATTCTTTTGAAGCATGTCCTCTCAGCTATCACTATTTTCTTCTGCTCCACGAGATTACTACCATCAAAAGTGTGTACGAAGATTGAAACTCTAATGAGACAATTCTTCTAGTCTGACAGAAGGTACGAAAAGAGAGGGTTCCATTTGGTCGATTGGGGCAATGTTATGAAGGCGAAGAGGAAGGACTAGGAATATTGCAGGAGGAAGAAATGAATAAAGTATTTATGGCGAAGTGGGTGATACAACTTTGGAGGAATTCTAAGGATGGGGTATGTCATCTCTTGAGGAGCTCTATGGGATTTCCATGTCGTTGGAGGCCGTCTAGGGGTGTGCTTCGTCCGCATTGTGGCAAGGTATTGCCGGAATCCTTCCGGAGATGGCGATCAAGCTGAAACCGATTCTAGGGGATGGGGAGAAGTTTCTTTTTTGGCTTGATGATTGGACGGGTGATAGGGTCTTAAGGGAGCATTTCCCGCACCTCTTGGTACTGGCGCGCAATAGAGAGGGATCCGCCATCAGATGTGGGAGCAGGAAACATGGTCTCATGTGTTCATTTCGGATTTATCATATCATAGGCTGGAAGCACTTCTAAGATTGCAGCACAAGTTGACACAATTGGGAGGGGCCTTAGTGGGCAGGGATCACTTTGCATGGGAAGAGGGGAGATTCATAGTGAACAAGGGATACCATTTTTTCATATGGTATAGGACGATGTAAGAATCGACACGGGAATGATTTGGAGGAGCGGAGTGCCAAACAGAGTCAAGGTGTTTCTGCGGTTGTTCAGACTTGGTACGCTTCTTACCAAGAGTCGTCAGTACCGGTTGCTATGTATTGAGTATTGTACATGCGACATGTGTGGGATGGCGGCGAAAGACATGAATCATATGTTCTTCTCGTGCCTTAAATCAACACAAGTTTGGAGCAGGTTCAACAATCTGTGGCTCACCAGAGATGATAGATCCACCTTCTGGACATGCATTAGAACAGTATGTGGCCATGGCCATGAGGATATTTCATATCCTTTTTGCAGTTTTGTGAGAAATTTGGTGTGATTGAAATGATGCAATCTTCAGTGGCTAAACGTGTTACACAGAAAATGTGTGTGGGCATTGTATGGTGCTTTGTATTTCATGGAGCGTGTAACATGATGTATTCTCTTTTTATTACTTCTATTATTAATATTAGTCGTGTGGATCCCTGGGATACCATACCACCCTTTCTCTTCTCAAAATATACATATACATACATATATATATTGTATACATCCCTTGTTTATTTCTAAAGGATAGCAAAACTTAGCCACCCAAAAGAGGTGTTAGGTCATCATTCCTATTGTTTTATCCTCGTAGAAGGTTTCTACGTAAATCTTATGTCTCCTTTGTTTGATTGATCTGGTATTGTTTTCCACATTTGTCAAAAAGTCCATGCTTTTTAGTGGAGATTTTGTTTATTTCCATATATCAAGAGATTGTAGTTATGTTTCTAGATCAACAAGGGTAACATCACGGATAAGAGCAACATGGTAATGAGTCGCCACCAACCTAGTACTCCGACCCAAACACTTCCACCTCCTCGGCATGGTTGCAGAGGTAGCTTCCCTGAAATGATTTGCAATTGCTTTGCCCATGGTTTTGTTCCCCTCCACCCTGACCCCATCAACTACGATGGAGTGTAAGGCGTTGGATCTGCGTCTTCCGCTAGCGATACGATGGAAATAAGCCGTATTCGCGTCTCCCTCCCACAGCCAAGAGCTCCTCGATCTTTGTCTCCACTCCGTGGCCCGCTTCTTATCTTCGAAGGCAATCTTCTTCTGCGCTGCCAACCGCGACTCTATCTCTCTCGGCTTAAGAGGCCTAGTGTCCTCCAAACCGTCGAGCAAGCGAATCTCATCCTCGGCAGCCTTCCTAGCCGCGCACCTAGCAGCCCTTGTTTCTCTCTTGAAAGTCGCCAATCTGGCGCGTAAAATGGAAAGTTTCTGTTCAAACCGAAAGGCGGCGGAGCCCGAGGCACCCACCTCACCCCAAAGCGAGGAAACAATCTCCTTGAAACCATCCTCCAGCAGCCAGCATTTCTCGTACCTGAAAAGCCCCCTCTGAACCGGAGCGGACCCAGAGCACCACAAGATAGGGGTATGATCCAAGTACGATCTCGGCTTTGCCGCCACCGTCGCCAAGGGAAAAACATCCAGCACCTCGTTGGAGACAAAGAAGCGGTCAATACGCGAGCGTGAAATGGAATTCCTCCACGTGTATGCGACGTCCCCGACGTCCATCAATTCAAGCCCAAGCAAGTCAATGGTGTCAGCGAACTTCGAGGAGCCCAGGTCCTGCCCCCCCCCCCCCCCCGGTCTGTCTGCGGTTAAAAGGGTGACGCTGAAATCACCGCCCATCACCCACGGCGTCCTCCCGACCACCCTACCAGCCTCCAGCAAATCCTCCCACAGCTCACCCTGCAGCCCACTATCACAAGGCCCGTACACACAACTAGAAACCGCCAAAAGGTCAAGCGAGGACGTACCAGCTAAGACCACCGTCAGGACGTGCCGGCCGCGAGTCAAAGAGACGAAAGACCAGGTCAGCGAGCGCCACGCCACAAGTAGCCCTCCCGAAGACCCCGAAGCTTCCAAAATTCTGAATTGATCAAGACCACCCGCGCCCCACGCCTTCCAATTGGTCTCCGATAAGGATTGAAGTTTTGTTTCCTGGAGCATTACAATGTCGCAATCCCATTCATTGAATCTAAATCCCATTGATTTCCGCTTATCTGGATCCCCAAGTCCACGAACATTCCACGATAATATTTTCATTTGGGAGAGTCAGCCTTCCCCTGCAGCTGTGCAACTCCTGCAGCCTCCGCCACAGCAATCTTGAACGAAGAGCACGGTGATACCTCTGGCCTTGAAGTCCTGGCTTTGCTTCTCCTTCTGTATCTCTTCCCACTCCTTCTGTCACTAGTTACGGTCTCCGTAACTGGAGAGGGCAAGCCTTCATCCTCACGGATCTCCTCATGGATAATCACCGAGCTGGAAGCGGCCGTGATGGGGCACGGCAGTGGCCGAGATCTACCAACATCAAAGAGATTGTCGTGGGTAGGGAGGGATAGGACCTGGGGGGCACCCAGCAAGGCATGTCGCAGGTTCAACGATGGACGTAGTTGCTTCGGGAGGCCCGATAGAGCCGCGGCCTGAACATTCTTGAAAGGGTCTGAGAACAGCAAAAGAGTATCCGGATCCGATGAAACCCACGAGGAACTCCGGTCTCGCGAAAGTGGGTCCGGATCCGACACTGCAAGCCCCGCACCCGAGAGCACATTCACTTCTGCAAAAAGCGTCTCCTTGGGGGCATCTAAAAACCTCTCGTCCACGTCACCGTGCAAAGGGAACATTCCTGACGACAGATATGTCTGGTAAGGAAATTTCTCGAAATGCCGCGTGCCAGGAATGAAAGCGGCCCTTCCTTTGCATGGGCTTCTCGGGAAACCAACCGCCAACGGCGAGCATAACGTAGCCCCTGGCCTTTCGACTTCCGCCGCCTTCGTAAGCATCACCGGCTTTGGAACCATCGGCGGAGGCGGTGGAACATCAACAGCAAACTCAATCACGAAGGAGAAGCATCCCACGATCAGCTCTGCGAACTCACTACGCCCCCCGATCTGGTCCAGGAAAGACTTGGGACATTCAAACAGAATCTTCGTTCCGTCCGCCGCATCGGAGGCCATCATCAAGGATTTTCCGAACAAAACCCCAGCGGCTCAAAGCCCGTCGCAAGCAGTAAAGGTCCCTTGAAGAAGTAAACGATGCTGTGTGGGATCTAAATGCTGATGCGGCGCCTGGTCCGGATGGCTTCCCTATCGCCTTGAAGAAGTAAAGGATGCTGTGTGGGATCTAAATGCTGATGCAGCGCCTGGTCCGGATGGTTTCCCTATCGCCTTTTACAGGGACTTTTGGGATCTCGTTGGTCATGACGTGCTCGAGGTGGTGTTGGAATTTTGTCAGGGGAATAGGGGCTTTGAACGTATCAACCGGGCTCTCATGGTTCTAATCCCCAAGTGTTCTGCTCCGTCCACCATCGGGGACTTTCGCCCCATTGCCATCTCTAATGCAATCTATTTAATCACGGCGAAGGTTCTGGCGACGAGATTAACTGGCATTCTTGGGAGCTTGGTCTCTCCGGCTCAATCTGCCTTTGTCCCTGGCCGCCAGATCTCTGATTGCACCACTCTTGCCTCTGAGATTGTTGCGAATTGGCGGAGGAGGGGCGCGAGCGGTGTCCTCTGGAAGGTTGATTTTGCTAAGGCGTATGATAGCCTTGATTGGAGGTTCTTGTGGTCGGTTTTACGGCGCTTGGGCTTCCCGGACTTATGGATATCTTGGATGAGGCGCTGTGTCACCACGGCGTCTCTTTCGATCATGATCAATGGAAGGCCGGAGGGGGGCTGTATCCAACCTCGTAGAGGGGTGCGACAGGGATGCCCTCTCGCGCCAATGCTTTTCATCCTTGCGGCTGATGTGCTGGTTGATATGGTGTCGGGTGCGATCAGTCATGGGTTCTCTTGTGGCTACTTAAGGGAGGGGCTTCAGGTCCCGCTCATTCAATATGCGGACGACACCCTCTTCCTCATTGAGGGGGGTACCGAGGTGGCCACTGGTATGGCTACGACGCTGGAGATCTTCTCGGAGTTGTCTGGGTTGTGCAAAAATGACAGCAAATCCTCTTTCGTCTCGTTTGGCCTTGCGGAGCAGGTGGCTGATGGGCTGGTCGTGGCCTTGACGTCTGCTCAAGTCTCTTTGCCTCTTGAGTACCTCGGCATGCCGCTGGCTCTGGGGCGGACGAGGCTCCGTGACTGGCTGAGGGTGGTGGAGAAAGTGGAGATGAGATTGGCGGGTTGGAGAGCTGCTATCCTGTCGAGGGGGGCAGATTGGTTCTTCTCAAGGTTGTGTTATCTTCCATACCTACTTATTTTATGGCTAATCGCAAGATCCCGAAGGGGATTCGTGAGAGGTTGGAGAAGAGGATGCGTGCGTTTTTATGGGGGAACAATTCGAATGGTCATGGGGGGATTCATCTTGTGGGATGGGAGGATGTCATGAGTGGCAAGGATCAGGGGGGGCTGGGGGTGAAGTCTCTTGAGCAGATGAATGAGGCATTTCTCCTTAAATGGGCAAGTAGGGTCTAGGGTCCGGGAGAAGACTTTGTATGCATGGTGATTCGCAGCATCTATGGTGTGAAGGGCGCGCCTAAACCGCAGCTCAATAATCAGGCTACCATGACGCCTTTTAGGAGGGGAGTGGTGAAGGCTTTCGTGGCAAATCTTGCTCTCTTCAGACCGGTTTGTGGGAGGGGGGATAATTTCTTGTTTTGGGAGGACAATTGGACCGGGGTGGGGGCCCTTTGCTCTCGCTTCCCTCGGCTATATGCCTTGGCGGACAACAAGCTTTGCTCGGTGATGGAGTGTTGGGTAGATGGAACTTGGTGGCCTACTTTCTCCGCAAACTTCTCGGATCAAAGACTTGAGGATTTTTTGGAATTACTTGACACCATGAGGGAGGTGGGGGCCCCAACTGGGGGAAGAGATCATTGGTGCTGGAAGGACGGCTCATTCTCGGTCAGGGGGGCTTACGGGGCCATCTCCAGACCGCCACCGGCAAACTCGGAGCTGCTGAACAGGGATTGTACATCTATTTGGGACACTAACCCTCCTGAGCGAATCGGGATCTTCTTGTGGCTTCTTCGAAGGAAGAGATTGATGACGCGCGATCGCTGCGTCAGACTCCTGGGCGTCGTTGCGAACAGATGCCTGCTTTGTGATAGCGCGATTGAAACGGTTGAATATCTATTTTTCTCTTGTCCGGTGGTCGCGCAGGTTTGGCAGGAGGCGGATGTCGCTTGGTGCTGCTTTGATGATTTTCAGCCCTTCTGGAACTCGATTCACGCTAATAGAGCCAGACCTAGGAGGGAACGGCTGTATCCCATGGCTATTCTTTGGGCGATATTGCGGGGAAGGAACGACCTGCAGTTCTCGGGTCATAGGTTTTATAAGGAGAATGTGGGGTTTTTGGCAAAGAGGTTGGTGGACGACTGGGTGTTGTAATGCTTTCTGTGGTACATCTTTTGGGCATCGCAGTTCTATACTTATGTAATTCTAATTTTGGCTTTCAATAATATTGAAATGGCGGACACCACCGAGTGTTTCCCCCTTCCCTACAGACTTTCAAAAAAATGTTTTCAACACCCTCAGAGGATTACTTGCATTGAGACTATGTAGCACTTTAAGAGAGCATACTTCTATCAATTTTTATTTTCCTTTTAAAAAAGATGGCCATTTCCAAGAAAAATGAGCTTCACACATCAGCCTCCTTGAGGTCTACGGTGGGCATCAATAATATAAAACTGCCGTGTTGCACCTCGATACCTGAGAAATGCCATAGGCATGTCAGGACATGAAGCTAGTTCTATATTCCTAATAAGAGTTGAGGACAGATTGTAGCCTTCAAAGCAGCAAAATGAAACAGTGATTAGTAACTGAAACTATGATTGAATGGATATTGAAAAAATTTCAAGAGTTTGACTTGCCAAAGGACTCGGTAAGGGGGGATAAGTATGCTGAACGTGAACGCCTACAACCATATTATGATGATGTTTACATCAAATTCAAATATATAAGATTATTGAATTATTCTCTCTTTGGCAGCGCTTACTTACTATTCTTTTGTCTTCTATGGTGTGGGCTTTCATCCCAGCCCAATCTATATTTTTGACATACCAATTATTGTTACACTCGCAACGAAGCATACCACCAGGTATGTGATGTTTGATTTGTGTTGCAGCCATTGTATTAGCTTTATTTCACTTCACATTGGTATAAACCAGTGTGATGACTCCGAGAAGTTTTTTTCTCTTTTTGAAAACAATACATATGTTTATGTTAGGAGAACAGCCGAAGGGATTATGTCATTGTGTTTCATTTTTGGGTAAAAGAAAGCAAATATAGTACAGTTTATACAGAAATTCAGGTATTACCAAACTCCTAACTAACCTGAGACTCAAGGTGAAATCACACTAATTATGCAATGCCATGTGGGTTCATTGTGTTTTGCTGATGAGATATGTGTTCATCAAGAGTTTATACAGAAAAACAAAGGGAGACAGAAATTCTCCAGATAGTCATTCAAGTGTACGCTACTCCATTGGCAACTATTTTATTTTAGATCCTAGCTCTTCAACCTCTGCTGTGGAGGGCCACCGCAAGGCATACTTCACAACCATACCTTCACACTATAGATGAGAACATTCCAAAATACCATGAAAAACATACCTCCCCGCCGTCCATTCCCTCAAAAGGAACAACCATTTCTACTTCCTTTCCAGAATAAGGAGCTTGTTTTGCTAGTATGCCGGATTCAGCCCCTATTGCCCAAAATGTTGTGGAATCATCAGCTACATACTTCATCTGTATAAACTTGTGAACTTCAATCTTGCTAACATATTGGATTAAAAAGTTAATCAATGAAATAGAACCTCTACCTTTATTTCACAGCTTGTCAGATAATCAAATTTGACCCCATTTGAACTGCTGCACTCATAAAGATTGAACTTCAGAATGCCACTAGTCCCATGTAAAAACATATTGAATGTATCGTCCCATCTAGGGTCTGACCCTATAACAGGACTTGTTTTTCTTGTTAATCCGCCAATCTCCACCTCAACATATGTTAGCAAGCTCCTATTTCTGATGCTACCACCCCATTGTTCATTTCCACTACTTTGTCTGCTCAATGACTCACTACCTGTGCCCACAAGCGCCAATTTACGAGCAGAAACAACTGTAACAGAGAGGATACATCCAATAGCTTGTTTTCTTAAATCTACAGGAGGCAAGGAGAAACATCCACGACGAGGCTCCACCATTGTTTTAGCCAATGTTTCATTCAAAACCTTCACCTGGAAGTAGAAAGATAGATATGAGGAATCAGTTTTCGCATCCTAAATACTAGAATCACTTTTTTTACAAAAGATATGAAACTAACATACTTTTTTAATGTAAGCAAACTAATGACTCTGTTAGCAAAATAACATACCAGCCAAGTTGAAACACCAGGTAGTTCTGTTGCAGGAAGTGTTTGGCTCCCACCACTTCCAAATGCAACACCTATTTTCACCTCTGGAGGGGCTTCAAAGGAGTAGAGCACAGCTTGTCCATCAAGAACAGGAGTAAGAAGCAGCTGAACATGGATTGGAGAATAATATTTATTACAACGAATGGTGTGGTTCCATAAGTAGCCACTAAGAGAAACACTTTCTTTTGGCATGCTAATAGACTTATCATATGCTTCTCATCTAAATTAAATGAATCAAAACATGGTAGATTTCTAAAGGTTTGGTGGTAGTGCAGTGTGCCTACCACCCAAAAGACCCGGGTTCAAATCCCTCCTCGTCGGGGTTGCGTTAGGTAGCCGACAGCCAACGTAAAAAATAGTTGAATCTTTCAACATAGATTAGAGCAAGAATCCATAAAACGACCCTACTTAAATCTTATGGTGAATTCTAATGTTATGTAAGAAAGTAAATGGATGTTACGTGCGGATCTATTTACCATGTAAACCTATAGATATTGTACTCATATTCTACATTTTTACTTTAATAACATAATAAAGAAAACTCTAAAATCTGTGCAAAATCCAGGCAATGTGTTCCCAGTTCTCCCTCTCGTGGAGGAAGGTTTCCCACAAAAGATCCTTTATTTGGTGTCGTTTCTACTTTTTGGTGATTTCAACATGGTTTTGCAAATGATATATTCATAACTCATTTTTCAAATGGTTGTTAGGTGTCGTGCACCCATAGCTATAGTACTAATCCTACACTTTTCCTACTATAACTTGGTGAGAGAACTGCTAAAAGCCATGTGAACTCCAGGGCTTGTGCTCCCAGTTTTCTCTCGAGGAGGAAGGTTTTCCATAAGGTTATTTATTTGTGGTTGCATCTTGTATTTGATGATTTTAACACGGTATCAAACATATAGATAGAAACAATATAGGATAAAAGATAGTTACTAGAATTTACTTCTATATGGAGCATATCCTTCCCTATCTCCAAAATCCTTAACATCCTCTAGAGATCCTAGAAATACTTTGGGTATTCCAAGAGAGTTTATAATGTATTTGTTATTCCCATCAAATTAAATATATAATTATATACTCGTATTTTGACCTCTCTATACTTATGTATAAAGACGTAGAGAATCTATTAGCATATCTCCATTCACTTATCTCTGAGCGGCGGTCCTAGACCGATATTCCATACACTTTTGACTTAATATGTTCTCTCCCCCACTAAAGTCTTGGCAACATCTCACATTAAGACCCCCACCGCACCATTTGTGGCACTCACAGCAGCAACCAGCTACTGTTGTATCGCTGCAGCAGCCACCAGCTGCTGTTGGCTTGCGCAGTGACTGCCAAGTGCCAACCACCACAACAACCATCATGTGGTCACCAACCACTATTGCGGCACTGCTGAAACACTCCCCATTTCTGGCAACATCTAGCACCGCCGTGAAAGTTCTCCGCGATCTGCTGCAGCCATGTGCATCCCACATTGTTGTATGTCGCTCCATACATCCTCGCATTTACTTATATTTTTACTTGCAACAGTGTTTCCATGATGTAGGCAAGTTCAGACTTCTATTTGTGACTGCCTTGGGGTGATGTCGTGAAGTTCATCTAGAGTCCGAGGTGACATCACAGGCAACAGACAGCATGAGGAACATGTTCTATATCAGATCACAGAGTTGGACCAGACCATGTCTAATGGTTATGAATCTCCCTGATGTCAATTAGAGGACAAAGGAAGCTGCACTTTTTCTTGAAGTCAAAGCCAAATGTGAAGATAAGTATGCCACCTAGGATGAAAACAATTGCACAAAGTAGCGCAACTCATAAGTGGTGTCATTCCTCATATTGCACATCAACACCACATTGTAACATCTTTGTCTTCTTGTAAGTGTTCTCATTTCTGCAGAGAAAGATAGAGATGTTACATGTGTTATCTTGACCCCAACAATGCTACGACACTTTTTTATGACCAACATCACTGATCACACTTGTTTTTGTTCCTGCTTCTCTCCAATGTCCTACACATACTGCATGTATTCTCTCCAACTACATTATGACATCCTTTTAACTGTGAATACACGTAAAACGTGGTCCTTGTATCTTTCATTGCATCTTTGTCGGGCTTTAGTTTAGGAGGGTCTTGTGGCCATGTTTCCCTGTTGCCAACAAGAAAATTGTTCCATGGTATGCTTTCAGTTGATGCTTTTAAGTATACCAATCACCAATAAAAGAAATGATGTCAGGACTTCTATAAGAGATTACTACGATAGCATGAGATGACGTAATAACATATTTACAATCAAGCTTGTAAAAATCGGCCAACTACTCGGCCCAGTCAGTCGATTGAAGGAACATCAGATGGTTAGGTTACAAGGAATATAAATAGTTTATATTATTATGTTTTGTATTATTGTTAATGTTAGTAGTTACTGTAAATATCTACATAAGGCTGATTTATTCTTATATGTTATTCATTCACTGCTAAATGATATTGATTAGTATATTTATGCTAATCAATTTAATAAATTGTTAAGTTTTTAAATAGGTGTAGTATTCTTGTCATGTCTATATGAATGTATTATATTATTCAAATTGTCTAATATATGCAAATATATAAGAATGTATATATAAATTGATTTATATATTAAAATAATAAAAAAATTAAAATCATCTAAAGCCTTACTAAATCTGATTAGTCATCCGATTGTCGGTTAATCCGTAGTCAGTAGTCCGATCAATCGAGTACCAACTACCAACTTCTGCAACCTTGTTTACAATTTCTGAAATGTATATGTTCTATGACTTAAATACACTGCATATCTCTTACATCCTCTAATGTCGTACAGTGTATGTTGCACACTGATAACAACTCCGAACATCAAATCTGGTTGACATTGAATTCTGGTAGCATTGTGGCCTTTTGTACAAGCACTCCACGTAGCATTGTGGCCTTTTGCACAAGCACTCCACGTAGCATTGTGGCCATTTGCACAAGCACTCCACTGTTGAAGTTTTTCAAAACGTAAACTTGTAAATTTATTACCCCACCTATAGTGGTTAAAGCATCATCTGAACAATTAATATAAAAATACAATAATTATAGAAAGTTTTTGTATATGTGCATCAATAAGCATAACACTATACATACTTTAACACTGCATTCTAAATTTTGCTATCGCTTGACTGAATCTAAATCTGCCATCATATGTTAATATCCGCTACTCTTTCGACAATGATGTGTTGCAAACCATCTACATGCATTTGCATCTCATTTTATAAGTCTCTCCATAAAATTATCAAATTTCTAAGTGTATGTTTAAAGTTTCAATGTCGTGTTGAGGCTTTACATTGAAATTACAAGTCACATTTCTAGCACAAAAACATGGTTGTGCAAAAAGGTTGCCAAAATCCAATATTATGGCCCGTTCTAGCTTAACTTAATTCCTAGATGATGATTGGAGATTAAGCATATCAGATCTACATACACACTTACAACCTTGATGTGTAATAAAATATATATACCACTTTCATGTTGGCCCAGATTCTTCGTCTACAATTGCAAAGATAAGTAAAATATGAGATCACACATCCAGTAGTGCAAGCAATCAAGAGCATCTGTTTATATTTACCATATACATAAGTGTTGTTAATACTTTTCAATGATCGACAATACTTAAATGCCTCAATATATGATATACAACAGCGGGGCTGACTAAACTTACGGTACTTTGTGTGGATAATAGCAATTTCTGTCCCAAGAATGGCAACTTTCAATGCATGCAACAAGTGTGCCATCTCTACATATTATTTCTTTGAAACACCATAACCAATTGCAATTGCTTTTCTTTGAGATTCCAATACTCTCTTTCTAAGAACCATATATCTGAATGTTTGAATTGTACGAGCTCAGCAGAGTGGATATCTTAACAATAGGATCATCCCTTATAATCATACTTAACACTGACCGTGCCATAAAGTTACAATCAAGTTGTGGTGTTGTGATTGACAGTTAAATTGATGCAAGAATGAGAACCTCCAATCTTTGATAGCACCCATAAATCGTCAAAACTCCTGAAATGTCCACGTAAAACCCATTGACTATATTTTGACTTTTCTTTGCAAAGGATAGACCAAATCGAAGTTGTAATTTCTTTATTTGTGAAATTATTCAACAAAAATGTGGTGTTTTTTCACTGCATGAGTTAAGTCATCCTTGGTCCTAAAACTTCACCCCTTCCAAAGATCCTGACTCATGTTATCATGCTGGAGTATGGGTGTTGTATGCCACTATGTTGTAGATGGGTAAATGGATGTGGAGACTCGGTGAGGGCTATATAAGAAGCCCCACACCCTATGTATTCACTGAGAAAGTGCGATGCATATATCAACCATTTGAGGTGTTCTCCCATGGTTTCATCCCGCTCCTTAGGAAGTAGAGTTCCACGTTAAATCCCGATGTTCCATATTGCCGATGTTCCATATTGTTTTATCATTATTCTCTGATATTCGCTTCTGCATTATATTTTCTAACATGGTACTAGAGCGGGTTTGATTCACGAGGAATTGTTCTTGAATATTTTTATTATTTTTCAAGATTCGATTTTGATATTTTGTTCTTGAGAGATATCATGTATAGTTCAAGTTCTAGGGTTTCTTTTTGAAACCCTAATTCTGCAAATAACTTGCTCAAGTTCTGAAATTTGTCTAAGATCCAGAGGCGTCGCAATCATCTCCAAGGAGTAGCTCTCGCACAAGGCGATTTCTCCGACGCATAATCAGCTCTCTCAAACACTAGCGAGGTGGACCTCTGATTCCGATGCATATCTCATCCTCTGCGTCCCATATGGGATGGTTGGAAAGGGAGAAGGCCCTGCCATTGGGATTGATCTGGGAACCACTTACTCATGCATCGGTGTCTGGTAACATGATCGTATTGAGATCATAGCCAATGATCAGGGCAATCGCACCACACCATCCTACGTTGCATTCACCTTCACCGAGCGCCTTATCGGAGATGCGGCCAAGAACCAGGTTGCCATGAACCCCACTGGGGGCGCATCCTCTTCATCGACAAAGGCGGCACCGCTCCGAGCAACAACCCTAAAAGGGATTGGCGGCGCCGACCTCTCCCTTCCTCGCGGATCTCAAAGGCGACGAGCCCCATCTCCAGGCTCCTCCCTCGGCGCTCCACGATCGCCGCAGGTCCTCCAGGCGGCAGCCATCCAAGTTGCACCTCGTGCAGCCATCCAGGCCTTGCAGGCGATGGTGGCGCCGCTCGTACCCTCAATGGCATCATTGGCTCGATGGTCTCCAGTCCTTGCTCCATGCAGCACGATCCCCCAGGTCGATCATCCCCGAGCAGCGATTCCCCCTTCCAGGACGAGGCTCCGGTCGAGCCATAGGCAGCGTGAGATCCAGAATTGAGGAGCACAGGCGGCAGCATTCTCTCCACTTCCAGGTGATCTCAAAGGAGGGGACGAGATCCCCAGGTGGTGGGACTGATTCTTGGGGAAGAAGCCCCAACGAGGGCGGCAGCATTGCATCGCGTGTGGCATGGGGTTCCGTAGGGGAACCCTAAATAGGGCCCGCTGCTTTGGAGCCCAATTTGGTCAAGGGCCCAATTTTGGGTTGTGTCGTTTAAAAAAAGGAGAAGACGGTTGAAAAAAGGGGAAGGGAATAGCCATAAAAAAAGAAAATGAAAAGCCATAAAAAATATATATTTCATTTGAAAGGGATACAAAAAAGGAAGAGATGGATATAAAAAAAGAAAATATAGCCGCAAAAAAACATTTGTGATGTTTTGTTTTCCCCTATGATGTTTTGTTTTCCCCCATTTTATTGTCTTCTCCCAACTTTGTCGATGTTACTATTCCGACAAGTATGGGAGAAAGGGGGAGTATTATGTAGAGTCACTTGCCATATTGTCAGACTCTTCAGATTCGGATTCTCCATATTCCAGAGTCTAGACAGTTATTCAGACTCTACGGTTTTTCAGACTCAATGTCAGATTGGTTCCGAGTCTTCAGTTTTCAGACATGCACATGTATGCGGTCTTCAGTTTGATGAGCACATGTTTACCATCACTTTTTCAGTGGTCCCCATCTTCTATTTCGACTCAGAGTTTTCATGTGATCCAAATGAACTCCAGAGTAGAGATCTCATTCCTGATGCCATGTGGGTTAGGGTTTTCATGTGGTTTCATAGGGACTCCAGAGTAGAAATCCCATTCTCTGAGCCAGTATGAGAGAGACCCAATTTCAGACTCCATTCTCTAGCAACTGTTGACTCCGACGAGAATGTCTCTACGTCTTTTCCAATTCGGCCCTATCAGAGATGGAGCAGTTGTCCACATGGTTCAATCTTCTACATGTGGCGGGCCAGAGTTCTCCAGGTGGAGAATAATCCAGTTTCAGTGGCTCTGATAGGCACGGTTAAGAGCACACTCAATTGACTCACACTCCAGCTCGTTTGTTCCTCGTCACCTGCACGGCATGAGAAGCAATGTCCTCGACAGCAGCCGACAGTTGTGCGCATTGAGTTGATATTGTCTGTAGTGTCTTGTATCGTAAGTTTGAGATCTCTTTCTGTTTGTCCAAGCTGAGCATTGCATGCTCCAGCTTGAGGGGGAGTGTTGGTGTATGTGTTGTGTGCCACTTATGTTGTAGATGGGTAAATGGATCACTCCAGGATCCATTTACCACATCCAGTTGTTTAGTCCCATTACCAGTTGTGGAATGTGGAGACTCAGTGAGGGCTATATAAGAAGCCCCACACCCTTTGTAATTAGTGAGAAAATGCAATGCATACATCAGCCCTTTAAGGCGCTCTCTTGTGATTTCATCCCACTCCTTAGGGAGTAGGTTTCCACGTCAAATCCTGATTTTCCACCAAGGATAAAATTATAAGGACTGATAATGCTCTTGAAATCTATACTCATGTGCTCTATCATTTCTTTTCATCTCATGGCATCCTTCATCAAACATCTTGCGCTTACAAATCTCAATAGAACGATGTCGCAGAAAGAAAACACTGTCACCTTCTTGATGTCGCTTGTACCCTTCTCGTCCAGATCTGTGCACCGCATTCATTCTAGGGTGATTCGGTTCTCGTAACTTGTTATCTCATTAACCGTATACCCTAGTCGATGCTGGGAGAGAATATACCTTTTTCTGTTGTTTTTTCCTGACAAGGAGTTGTTCTCTCTTACCCCTCGTGTTTTTGGATATGTTGTGTTTGTCCATCGGTTGTCTATAAGGATTGACAAGCTCTCCCCTAGGGTTGTCAAATGTGTTTTTGTCGAGTATTCCAGGACTCAAAAGGGTTATCGTTGCTATGACCCGTTACCATGAGGTATTATGTTAGTGCAGATGTCACATTTTTGAGTCTGACATGTACTTTTCTCCTATAGGTGACAGGTTGACACCTTCGTATTCAAATGATGAGGTCAATATTCCACCTCCACCCATGCACCCACCACCTTCATCACCAAAACCACCACCAACTCCTCCATCACCTCCACCAGCCCTACCTCCACCCATTGTTATGGTTCCACCTCTACCACATCACTACAGTCGACTACCAGCTCCTGCTCATGATCATGGTCTATCATCCAGCACGCCTCAGGTTTATTCTGGCAACATTACTTCTAATGATGGGTCTAATGGTGTTTCTCAGGAGGGGTTACTTCAGGAGGAGGAAAATCAGGCAGGTAGCAGAGACGATGAAGAACTTGATTTACCTATTGCTCTTAGAAAGCAGAAGCGTTCATGTGCTTCAAATCTGATTGGCTCTCATGTCACCTTTAAGCGTCTGACGGGTGACTTCAAGAGGTTTGCAGTTGCTTTGTCCACCGTGGACATACCACAGACGTATTAGGAGGCATTGAAGGATAATAGATGGTGTCTAGCTATGGAGGAAGACATGGAATCCCTTCAGTCGAGATGTACTTGGAGCCTTGTCCCAACCCCTACTGGGGCATCTATAGTGAGTTGCAAATAGGTATTTAAAGGGAAGCAGAATGGAGATGGTAGCATTGATCGGTACAAGGCTCGACTAGTTGCACGTGGGTTTACTCAGACGTACGGGTGGATTATCTTGACACATTCTCCCCAGTCGCTCATCATTCTACCTTACGGATCCTTTTATCTGTTGTTGTAGTTCGAGATTGGCACATGTTTCAGCTGGATGTCAAGAATGTTTTTTTGTATGGTGATCTTCAGGAGGAAGTCTACATGCAGCAGCTGCCGGGATTTGTTGTTGAGGGGGAGTCTTCACAGGTGTGTAGACTTCATAAGGTAATCTATGGCCTTAAGCAGAGCACGAGAGCTTGGTTCCAGAAGCTCTCAGATTTGTTTGAGAAGCAGGGGGGGTTCAAACGATCGAATGCAGATCATTCACTTTTCGTACAAAGAACCTCCAGAGGTATGACTGATATTATGGTGTATGTTGATGATATACTTATTGAAAGAGATGATATGCAGGGAATAAAGAGGGCGAAAGAATTCCTGGGTCATGAATTTGTTACCAAGGATCTAGGAGATCTTAGATACTTTCCGGGATTGGAATTTGCCAGAAATCAACAAGGGTTTGTGATGACTCATAGGAAATATGTCACTAACTTGCTAAGTGACACGGGTATGCCTGGATGTCAACCCGCGACTACACCCATGGATCTGAGCATGAAGTTGTATGATGATGATATTGATGAGGTTGACAGGAGAAGATACAGGGAACTGGTGGGAAAGCTTCTTTATGTTACCAATACCAGACCCGATATTTCTTTTGCAGTCAATCGGGTGAGCCAGTTCTTGAAACAACCTCGTCAGGTAAATATGGATGTTATACAGATGATACTAATGTATCTTAATCATCTCCAGATGCAAGTTGTTATTCAAAAGAGGCGGCACTATTACTATCTTGGCATGCGCAGACGCAGACTATGCAGGGTGCCCCAAGGACAGGAAGTCCACATCAGGATTTGCTATGTTTGTTGGAGATTTACTTGTCTCGTGGAAAAGTAAGAAGCAAATTGTTGTTGCTAGATCTAGTACTGAATCTGGGTATAGGGCTATGGCACAAGCATGTACAGAAGTGATGTGGGCAGTCCTTACAGATTTACATATAGATGTTCCTCTTCCCATGTCGTTGAAATGCGACAATCAGGTTGCCTTATTCATTGCTAATAATCCTGCATTCCACGAGAGGACAAATACATTGAGGTTGATTGCCATTATATATGTGATATGATTCATAAGGGCTTCATTTCTACATCCCATATCAGCTTAGGGACCATACGGTAGACATTTTCACCAATGCCTTACTTAAAGGGTCCTTTCAAAAGTGTTCATCCAAGCTGAGCATGATAGATATCTATGCTCCATCTTGAGGGGGACTGTGGAGATATATTTTATGTTTATGTACTTTCTTATCTTTTACTTTTCTCTCTATCTGCTTTATGTAATTTATCCATAGGTCTCTCCCTATATAAGAGAGCTTAGGGCTCAAGGAATAAACAAGTTTCTCATGTTTCCCAAATATACTTCTTAGATTAATATGAAAATGTCAACCTTTACAGTTTAATATGTAATCTTCACATTCATACGGTTACTTTAATAGAATATGAAAAACCAATACAACTTATCCATTCAAACTGGATCACATATTTAACCATATAACATGTACAGAACTCTAAAAATCAATTTGATATCACAAACCCAACCTTAGGAATTTAGGATTGATTCTCTCATACATTGAAGGTCTAAATCTTCCATCAGGAGTTAAATAAAGCCAAGATCTCTTTAAAATTTTGTTTGGGTTGCGGTTAAATTTAAAAAAGATAAATTTCACATGAGTAACATCAAAATTGATTGAGAGTAATTATTTGGATTATATAAGTGGAATTTAATTGTTGGTAAAATAGTAATGAAGTGACACATGATGGATAATAAATGATTAGACAACAATTAAAAAGAGTAGTTGGTGAGAAGGTGAATAGTTTTAATGGAGTTGAAAGTGATTGGTATTGAAAATATATTGATGTGACCTCTAAAATACTGATATGATCATAGATTGATAGGAAATTAATGAAAATATGATGAAAGGAAGAGTTGGCAAAATTTTGAGTATTTAATAGTTAACCCACCCTATACTTAAATGTAATTCCTTCGGCGGACTTAGGAGTTAACCCCCTTTTAAGGGCTAACTAACTCCCAGAAGTTAACTCCTGAATTAACCCCAACCCAAACATAGCCAAGGGTTGAGGCTTTACTCTGTGCTGTATAAAGCTATTACTTGTATTCATGAACTTAAGCTCCTTCCTCAAGCTTCTTCCTTCTCCAGATCTATGGGGAACAACAAAAAAACTTTGAGTTAGTGTTCAATCTACAAATTCTAATAGCGAAGAACCTCAAAAGGGGGTTAGATTAGTATTGGAACCTCAAAAAAAGTTAGATTAGTATTCTTACCTCCTCTTGGCCTTGAAAGACCATCAGTGGAGTTCACTGGCTCGAATCTAAAAGCAAAGAACCTCAAAAGGAGGTTTGATTAGTTTTCTTACCTACTCTTGGCCTTGAAAGACCATCAGTGGAGTTCACTGGCTCCAAGTATTCTTCTAAGAAGAAGAGAGGCTCAAATTGAGGTAGGAAAGGTAAGAGGCTCAAATTGAGGTAGGAAAGGTAAGGGGCTCAAACTCCAGACAAATAGAACAAATGGCTACTCTTACCTCCAAAAAGAAACTTACAGAAGCAAACCACGTGATACATAAGGTGCACATGGTTGTGCCTTAGGCACAACATGCTCATGGGACAATTTACGGTAAGCAGGTTATCTTATCCCTTGCTTAATTTGGGTCCGCCAAATTCCCATAATTCGTGTCTCAAATAGGTTATCTAATCTACTTAGTTCAAACCAATTGAATTATTCACATTTCTAATTAGGCCCTCAATAGGTGCGACACTGAACTAGATTTGGATTCTGAGTATTTGATCCGATAACTTTCCAGATATTATAGTAGAGGTGGTGGGTATAGACCCTAGGGCTACCATGCCCCCGTGAAGAGATCTTCTTAATAAAGTTACAAAAAGTATAAAAATTAAAAAATAGCAAAAACCAGATACAATCAAATAATTATGCCACATGAAAATGGGAAATGCATGGAACACCATATGCATTGACAACAAATTGGATGAATAAAAGGAAATCAAACAAGTATACCACATGATAGTTGTTGTGTTTGTGTTACCATTTCAAGGAAGGTAAAATCAGATGCAATCTTTTAACCAACAAGACAATAGGGTGAAGACATGAAAATATAGTGGTCCACCGTTAATGTTTTAGAAAGGACATGCCTTGCCAAATAATAATATCGAAATGGTTATTATACAATAAACTGTCAAAACTTGAAATGTGTTGAGACATCATAGTCAGAGCTTAAGAAAGAAAGCACATACATTTCCTTTAAGACCAAGGCTATTGACCACAATCCGTGCAGTCCCACCCAGTGGCTTTGCCAGAGTAGCTGCCAACATTATACTGATATCATTTGTTACCCAGTCAAAACCCATCCGAAGGATCCTCTGCATACAAGAATTTGTATTTAGCAGTTGGTTATACTTGTATAACAAATGCAATTACGTCAATAATTTCAAACAAATGATTAATTCCAAGTTACTTGAAAATGTGTGTATTATCACAATAAATGACGCATCTGCATTAAAAAAACATTGTAATGAAATTCTAGTTACTTCTGGGATTTTATTTTTAATGTCATTAGGATAGTAGAATATTCAATAAATTTTAATTTACTAGATAAGTGTACCTTGAGAATAACTAGATTATTTTGAAAAGGGATTCTGAATTTAAGAAATAGATATTGACTGCGGTAAAAAATATATGTTTTAATAGCAGGTTTTGTACAGCAATTGTTGTGGGAGATTATGAAAACCATCAGAAATATCACGTCTGACTTCAACTTCAAGAACGGGTGATTATTATTTCATTGACAGCAGCCCATATATATATATATATATATATATGATTTTTATCCAATGCGCACAGGGCGCATTAGCGTTTCGGTGAGCACCATTTGTAGGCCACACACGTGTATTACCAATTGAGTCGTTACCTATTTCGAAGGATGCTATTTTTGGAAGGAGATTAATATGCAAAGCGATTTAACAATAAGTGGTATTCCAATTATATCGCGTCCTAAAAAATAGGAAGATCGTTTTGGAAAGAAAACATTCGAATCGATGATTTCTTGCAGAAAATCGAGATCCAAATGCTCAGGTCAGTAATATATACACAATGGACAAGTGCTTGTTGTGAAGTCAGTAATATCCAAAACAACGGTCAGTAATTTACATTCATTTTATTATATAGTGTAGAATTCAGTAATATATACACAATGATCAAGTAAGTGCTTGTTGTGAAGTCAGTAAAATCATAACAAATGGTTAGTAATTCCTATATGTATTATTACTTTGAATAGAATTTAGTAATTTAGAAACAATACTCACATAAATGGTTGTTGCGAGATCAGTAATATCCAAACAACAGTCAGTAATTTACATTCATTTTATTACATGGTGCAGAATTCAGTAATATATACACAATGGACAAGTAAGTGCTTGTTGTGAAGTCAGTAATATCCAAACAACGGTCAGTAATTTACATTCATTTTATTACATGGTGCAGATTTCAGTAATATATATACAATGGACAAGTAAGTGCTTGTTGTGAAGTCAGTAAAACCATAACAAATGGTCAGTAATATGTTTACGATTCTCAAGTAATAGCTACTATGAGATCAGTAATAACAAAGTAATGGTCAGTACGTCATGGGCACTGCTCAAGTAAAAAAGTAACTATTTGTTAATGCAATGCACATTACATAGACAATGGTATTACTAACCATTTGTTATGTTATTATTGATCTCACAACACACATTTACTTGACCATTTTATACATATTACTAAATTCTGTACAATGTAACTATTTGGATATAAATTACTGATCATTGTATTGATATTACTGATCCCACAATAAGCATTTACTTGACCGAATTATATTTATTACTATCATAGCGTTTGGATCCTTAATCATCCGCGTGGAATCATTTATTTGAATCGTTTCTTTCCAAAACCGTCTTCCAATTTTTAACGACGTTGTATAATAGGAAATATAGGATTTTTTTAAATACGTGTTAGCCTATAATTAGAAATATAGTTATTGCTAATACACATGTATGGCCCAGAATGGGTGCTCATTGAAACGTTAATGGGCACAGGGCTCATTGGATAAGCCCCCTATATATATATATATATATATATGAGAAACTTCAAATGCGGCGGGGTCTCACCATATACATGGTGAGCCACCCTCAATTTAGGCATCCTTCCAATATATTTTACAATTTCTTGTTTCATACATATAACAATAAATATTAACACATGTATAGTGAAATAAAATTATGAAAATATTATTATATTGGATGGAAATGTTAATTTAAATTTCGATGGTATATTTTACAAAATTCATTTTTTTACAATGTGCAGTTTATACATTTACAAAACTGTTACAGAGTTTATACTAAATTCACAGTGGCCTTTACAATTTCAGAAAATCCCCCACCTCATTTGAAAGGTCCCCTATATATATATAGGGACCCTTTCAAATGAGGTGGGGTCTCATAGAGATTATAGTGAGCCAACCATAATTACGGTTGGATTAAGAATGGATGGATGAGATCAAAACCACTATCATTATATGGAATGGTTTTGATGAAAACTATTTCTATATTTAGAGGATACGAACCTGCAATTTTCAGGGGAGAGGAGAGGAAAACACGGGTCTACAAATTAGGCATAACTAATTTATTAAAAATAGATTTATGGCCGGCTATTTTATATATTAAATACCAAAGAGTTCAAAAAAGGTTACTTTTTAAGGATACTTTATTGAATAAGGTTTAAACGAATTGCTATTGTAAGTTACTTTTTTGAAATAAAGCTAATAAATTTACAAAAATTTGTTCATATTTTGTTGGTTTTAATAGCAACAAATGTATTATATTTATGTCATGATGATTAGTTAAATAATTTAGGGGGAAATAAAACGGTATCCAAAGGTTAATGAGGTTTCATTACGAACAATTTCAATTATTGAACACTGTAAATATGTTATGGTTTGAAAAAATAAATGTATTTTACAAAAAAAATTCAACAACAATTAATTAACAGTTTTCACAATTAATTTTTACGTCGACATTTGAATAGATTGGAACAATTTGAAATTTGAAGGCATAATAATACAAACACTTGGTTGGTATTCGAAATAGCATATATTACTGAAATTTAAATTTTAAGAAAATTTAATATAAACTGATGGTCTCTGAATACTCCGATGTTTGAAAACAGCATTAAGATTAAAATATTTGTAATTTAATAATTATGTAAAATTGAATTTTAATTAATTTTTTCTTAAATTTGATTTGATTTATACAAATATTTACAGAAGTTTTGAAATAAAAGTATACTATATTATAAAATTCGTTGGATTAAAAAATATAGGGATAATTACACCCATAACCCTGAGTAATTTCGCAATAACATTCAAAACCCTGCATAATCGAGAATTACATGAGAAACCCTATAAAGACACTCCGTCTCACACTCATAACCCTCCGTTAGTTTAATACGTTAACTCAACCATATGAACAAGTTAATCTAACCAACCTATAATCTAACGGCTAGGATTAGCCAAAAAAAAACAGGGGGAGGGGGGCTTCGAGCTTTGGCAGACGCGCGAAGGGAAGCTTCAAGCTTCGTTGCGGCAGGCCTGTAGACGCGCCGGGGGAGAGGGAGGGGGAGTTACGAGGGTCGGAGCCTACAGGCGCGCTTGCGCGCGGGGGGGGAAGGAGGGGGAGTTACGGGGGTCGGAGCCTACAGGCGCGCTTGCACGCGGGGGGGAGGGAGGGGGTCGGGGTCGGAGCCTGCAGGCGCGCTTGTCAGGCGCGGTTGGGGGTGAGCAGGCGAGGCACGGTTAGGGGCCTGTCAGGCACGGTTGGGTGCGGGCGAGTGGGGCAGGGGTCAAAGGTTAGCGCGCGGGGGGTTCCGAGAGTCGGGGCCTGCAGACGCGCGGGGGGTTCCGGAGGTCTTTGCATGCAAATGCGGGAGGCTCTGGGGTCGGAGCTTGCAAGGGGTTGGGGCCTGCAAGGTCGGGACTTGTAGGGGGGTCTTCCAGCCCGGGGTAGCGGGGGAAGAAGGAGAGGACGTGGCAGGAGGAAGAAGGGGAGGACGAGGGAGGTGGGTGAGGACACTGAGGAGGAGGAGGGTGTGGCTGCGGACGGAGGCGTGGCTGCAAGAGGAGGAAGAAGGGGAGGGGTCGATTCCAGCTTGGTTGCCGGTAGGGGGGAGCTTCGAGCTTCGGTCGGGGGTTGGGGTGGTTAGTCGGAGAAGCTCGGAAGCTTGGCGGGTTGCGTGGGAGGCTTCGACCGATGAACGGGAAGGCTCGACGCGGGAGGCAGGGCGGGTGGGGTGAGGGGGTTTCCAGTTGGGCAACGATCGGGTCGCCGACGGGGAGCTTCGAAGAGAGCTGCTCGGTGCTGGGATCGGCAAGAGGAGCTGGCGAGCTGCTGTTTAGAACACGAGATCGGGGCAGGCAGAGGATGGCATGTGTTTGTAAATAAGAATGAACTTTAGTGGTAATTTTGTCTTTTTGAATGGAAACCGTTAAATATAACGGTGGCTCCAAACGGAATATGACACGGGGTTATGTCATGTAAGAGTTAAGCATTACTTGGGGTTTCCCATGTAATTCGCGATTATGCAGGGTTATGAATGTTATTGCGAAATTACTCAGGGTTATGGGTGTAATTATCCCAAAAATATATTTCCTATTGGATGGTTCCGACTTTACAATTAAAAATTAACATTGAGTTATAAATGGAAAAAAAATAATTGAGTAATCATGAGGATGTATCGACGGGTGCTTATGATAATAATAAAAGAAGGAAAGTATTAATTTACTTTCGTAAAGGGGAGCTCACGGTCAGCTCCGACATTTCCGGAATACTCGGAATTATGGTTAATAGGTTAAGAATTTCCATAAAATGGGATAGAGGGCGGTTTTGATGGTGGTTTTCTATTGCAAATCCGATTTTAATCATGTCCATCGATTTGAATTAAACGGCTGGATATTGCGGCTCATCATAAATTACAATGAGACCCCGTCTCATTTGAAGTTTCTCCTATATATATATATATATATATATATATATATATAATCAGCATTCTCAGTCCAGTGAAGATCAATCAACTGCATCAAGAGAGGATCACATGTACGCCTTGTGTTCTACTGCATGTTCTAGAATTAAAGAAACCTCAAAGAATTACCTTCTTTCCTAGAAAGCACCCTAATATCTTTAGCAAAAGATGTTTGAAATGCATGTTTGAGAACCTATTAATCATATATTTAGTCTGGATAGAATCCAAGATGGATCAGAATGGAGGCAAACAATGCATGTATCCTACCCCCACCTATTATTCACAACAGACTTGGTTTTAGTTTTTTGTTGTGGATGAAGGTTAGTGTTACAAATAAAGACTACCTAAGTTAAGAAATTAATTTGTACATGTTGAGTAGCATCTTATTGTTTCCAGTTTTATTGATTACATGTGAAGATTGATGGAATCCCTTGAGTCTCGATATCTAACTAACCACCCCCACTCCTTTCCTCTCTTTTTTTGTGAAGCCAGGGAGGCATAAGTATCCACATAGTGTTGTGGTTTTTCCCTCCATCTAGGTAGGTTTTACTCCATAAATAGTTATGCATATTCACATGGTTTGTTAAGTGTTATCAGACCTCATGCTCTATATCGATCATTATACTTCCCTCTTCTTGTTTTTCCGATGTTCAGATACGTCATAAACACAGCCATTGATCATTTCCAGATCTTCTTCCCCTCGAGGGATGCCTTATAAGTGGACCATCAAACTCATGAAATACTTCATCATACTGGTCCTTCCCCTCCCCCCCTACACCCTAAGAAACTCCACAAGCATCTCTTGGGAAAATCCGACGGCTTGTTTTATTACAAGGAATTCACCGCTCCTCGTATAAGAGTGACGGTAATCAAAGTCGTACATAATGAAATGGGACTGAATAAAATTATTAAAAATAAATGGCTAAATGTAAAGCCATCTCAGCGCTCTCCTTCAAGCCCCCCCACCCCCTCGTCAAGCTGGAGATTAATACCATTGAAGCTCGGCTAGGACATCAATCAAATGGGCATTTGCTAGTGGCTTAGTGTAGAAATGTGAAAGCTTATCAGCAGATGACACGTCTGGAGGTTGAAGAAGTCCTCCCTGAAACAGATCACGAGTGCAGTGGTACTCGATTTAGTCCTCTCGTTAAGTATGGTTGTTTACAATGAAAATGATAGACTGGCTGTCACATTGCATCTTCGTGAAACTTGTGACCTCAATACTCGAATCCTCCAAGACAAATCTGACACACACCATCTCAGCTACAATTTGGGCCATAGCTCATTGATCTGATCTCACACTCAACGAGCAGCCACGCTCTTTCCTTGCTATATTATGTAACTAGATTAGCCCCAACAACGGTGCAGAGCCTTATAATGGATATCATATCCTGTCTATCACCAGTATAATATGCATCAGTGTATCCAACTTTCTGAAAAGAGGGCCCTTCCTAGAATTGGAGCCCTTCTCAAATGTGCCCTTGAGATATCGGTTGAGGAATTGGGTAATTTGGATCTCTTAAGTATGGGAATTTCCTTAACTCTGCATTGCTCAGTAGTGAGACTTGGTTATATTGGTGGGGGATATAAAGAGCCACATAATCTCTGCATGTAGTGAGAGAAGCATAATAGACTACCTAGCCCTTAGTGGCTTTCTACAGTGGTTCCATCCTGCTAGAGTAGGGTTCCACATAAATCATAATTTTCGTTTGTTCTTAATTCCATTTTCGACATTTTATATATCTACATGTTACCAAAGCAAGCCGATTCTGAGCTCGTTCATGAAGTTCGGTTTTTTTTATTTTTTTCTTGTTCTTTGATGTTCGAGTTCTTGGCGAATGCAAGTGGAAGAGTAGTGAGCAGCACATATAGGTGTGAATGTCTTGATGGGTCTCACGGAACCCTAAAGCCAATAAGATTGGTTGATCGATGCATGAGGTTGCACAACATATGCAAGAGGCATGAAGATAATAAAGTTGCCAATGATGTGCCCGAGAAATAACTCATAAGAAAGATCGTGTGATAAGGCAAGTTGTTTGATAAAGAAGTCAACATCAAGAGAAAAAGGGAGGTGATGTCGTTCCAGGCATTACAAAGACAATCTATGTTGTGAAGGCCATGCAAAACGCTAAAGGCAACTGTGGCTATGTTTTAGGGTTCTGTATCAGTTTTGAAGAAAAGTAGGGAGGATTTGGAGTCCACTGGCGTGCTTTTGGCCCAAATTGTTTTACTTTCTTTTTTGAAATGTTCATTTGACTGTTTGGACTTAAATAGGGTTGAGTGACAGTCTGGAAAATAATGAAAGGAAAAAAAAAGGAACACCAAAAAAATGGAAGGAAGATATTGGTTGTTATAAAAAATGGTTGAGATGAAAAATACAATGGTTTGGACGAAAAAAGAAAGGGGACAAAATAAAAAGTAAGAGGGGGAACTTGTAACGAGGGATTTTAAATCTCGATTTCGATTTCGTTTCGAGATGCTGAAAAAACGAGACAATTTCGAAATTTCATCGAAATTTCGCCAATTTCGGCCAAAATCGGCCTAAATTTGTGAAGGAAGGGTATATATCGAGATTTCGATCTCGGTTTCGGTAAGGTGTCGAAACCGAAATTTCGGCGAAATTTCGCGAAATTTGAAACACCTCCAATATGGATATAGGAGAAAGGGGGTTGGTAGAATCTTCCATTATTTATACGAGTGTTGGTGAGACCACATATGTGAGTTTATGTGATTTTTTGTTGAAGAGGTCCGCATGCTCAGGTGGAGGGCCAGTTGTATGAATATGGACCACATGTGACAAAGACCTACGGTAGATGCTCGGTACGAGATATCCATAAGGACTCTAAAGTTGAAATCCCACTTTTAGCTAGTGCATGGGAGGCATATTCAAGGCTCTCGTTGAGAGAGAGACATTGCATCGATTTTGTAATATAAACTAGTGGATTCATATTTTCATATGGTGGCAACACTGACAAAGGTCTCAGGTGATGGGCACATTTCAATTTCCATATCCATAGCAATTCACAACCTAACAATTGGGATTTCCCAAATCGCAAGCATGACTATGCTTGTACCTGTCAAGTTTCGTATTGTGCAAGCTGATCATTCAATGCCCCATCTTGAAAAGGGGTGTTTAGAGAATTGTGCAATTGGGCATCTTATGTGTAAGGATATGTTTAATATCACATTACTAGGTACTAGGACTTGATTATGTTGGCGGGGATTATAAAGTATCCGACACTCATTGTATTCATTAAGATAAACATAATTGAAAACCTAGCCATTGGTGGCTTTCTCCCATGGTTAAGAAAGAGTAATTTCGTTGAAATAATTAGAAATCTTGGAAATGACTCTAAACTCATTTTTTGTTCTAGAAATTAAGGTTTCTAATGTTCTTAATCAATATATATGACTGAGATACACTTATTTGAAAATATAGGTGTAATTACAAGTTTTAAACTAGTATCATCGTCATAATTATAGCACATGGTGATATATGGTAGCAGCATGTTGCCAAGAGTCTGACCTAGATTCTGGACTGGAAGCAGAAGCCAAACAAGAATGAGGTAAGCAAAACATAAAATTATGACATTATGATAAAATTGAATTTAACTCTTGGAGTTTGTATTTTGCAATTTAGTTCGAAATCGGGCCTAAATTTTGGAACTAATTAATGATGCTTGTCCATACAATATAAAGTTCCCGAAAAAATCAGCATATTGGCAGAGAAATTGGTGAAAAACACCGATGTCGATGAATTTTGATGGAAGCAAAAGTTATAATCTCTTATTATTGTTGTTTCTCATAAATGACACGTAATTCGGTGAAATTTCATTGATATTTCACCAAAAATCCTGAAAAAAGAAATAAAGTAGCATTTCGATTAACTGACATGAAGAGTCAGTAATTTCGCCTATATTCGACCGAAAATTGTTGTAGTCATTCCACCTACATAGACTCGGGAGGGAATCCCCAAAACAAAATCAAATCCAATGACTTATGTCAACTGGTTTTCAGAATTTATGTCCAGATCCGTTCACGTTGGATTTGTTTAATAACCTCCCTAAGTATAAGATTAGGAAAAATAACTTCGTCAAATAATAGTATACTCTTTTCTCAACATAAAAAAGAGTTATTTGTCATTGTCCAAGAACGTTAATGTGTGCAGCGTGCTTGATTTGGTTTGCTCAAAATCCACAATATTATGCTTGCTCATATGGCAGCCAATTCCATTCCTCATGTCACCTAATATGTTTGTTGCAATTAAACAAATTTTAAGACAGCGCAAGGTGTAATCTGGTAAAATAGAAATCAAACCTGGTTACCCGAAGTAAACCAATGAGCTCCCTGCAATCCCAAACTGGGTGGAAGCGAGCCAAGGTTAAATTCTTGCAATTTAATCCTTTCCTACAGAAAAAGCTCGAACTTGTCAGGGCAAAAAATCTTCCAAGGAGAGAAAAGGAAAAATATGAAAGGAGATGAGAGCATGCAAAAGACATGGGAGGGATAAGAATGCCCAAATGTCTCCAGGATCATGTATGCAAGCAGTACCATAAAAAACATAAAAGCATTTCTACTTACAAGTAGCTTTGGCCTCTTGTGCTTTAAACGTGCCTGAAATGACAAAATGAAATGATTAGTAGCAAGTCTCCAACAAAGGCATATGGTCTATTTACGGTGAGCTTATCCTTTAAAAAACATAGCAGAACTCTCTGTTGCAAAATATATATATATATATATATATATATATTTTGAAATGTTGGAAAGTGGAGATAAGTTTGAAATGAGCATTCCATTGGTGATAAAATGGAAATGATCATTCTTGATGCTAAACCCTAATTATTAAAGTGAAACAATTCATTACCTTACATGGCTTGTAATACAAGCTGAACTAAAACATACATAAAAGAAAGAAAATATAAGAATACAAAAATGCATACAACAAAAATGAAGGGAAAAAGAAACGTAATCCTGTTTAGAATGGAGTCACAAGATGGGGTTATCCCAAAAATGGGGATACCCAAGGAGAACAAGTCTAGTTTGAAATGGGATGCAAATTTTATCTTGCATATGCATTAGACTCATGAACTGCATTTAATAAAAGAAATAATCTCAGTTTCTTGGAAAAAAGACTCAATCATCTCTCGCAATTGAATCTGTCGCATTATGATATGAGATTTTTTTGAAGGTAAAAGAGGGTGGAGTCCCAATATGGGACCCACCACGACGTAATATGTATATCAATATTAAAAAGTTGAGATATACAATGTACAGCTACTGCCATAAGGAATACAAAACCCATCCATGCTCGAGAACATTATCACAACAAAAACTTGCCGCTAAAAATGATATCATTCCTGGCACGCTAGATCACTCGCAAGAATGTGAATGACTTCCTACAATCATCCCGAGAGCTGCCACAAGAAGCTTTAATAGAGACCCAGAAAGCACCCATCTTCTCCCATTAACAACGGAATGTCAGCATTATCTAGAGAAGCCTCAAGGAAGTGCATGAAAAGAATAGATGATCCAGGTCCTCCGCATCACTCTCACACACGGGGCATAGAAGACCCTTGGTGCAAAATATCTTATCCATGTAGACCTTTGTAAGCAACCGACATGTCTAATCAACCGAAGGAAGAACTTAATTCTAGTCAAAATCATGTTCTTGCAAATCATGAGTAACTCTCCTCAAGTTGTCCTGCATACCTTCCCGAGAGGCCAAGAAAAATCTGTAATTTGTTTGGTCGTCACTGCAAAAAAGGGGCTTTCTGGATACTCGGGTGGCATGGATGAAGAGATGCATCACGACTTCCTCTTCCGTGATACTGGTCAGCGGTAGACCGAAGGGAGGATTTTTTCAGCCGCAGAAGAGCGTCCGTCAGGGATACCCTCTTGCCCGTTGCTTTTCGTGATTGTGGTCGATGCGGTAACTGTGATGATGAAGCATGCTTTGAATGGAGGCTTTTGCCAGGGATACATAAGGGGAGATATATAGATATCCTTCAATATGTGGACGATATGATTACTTTCCTCAAGGGAGGGGGGAAGAGCATGTGAAAGGAGCAACCAAAGTAATGGAGATTTTTGCAGATATTTTTGAACTTCAGATGAAGTATACTTTTGTACCTTTTGGAATCCCTCAGTTGGAAATACAGAACATTGCATCGGCTCTTTAGTGTGGGAGCTCTCACCTCCCAATGACTTATTTGGGTCTCTCTTGTTGGTGGTCAGCTTCGATCCACAGATTGGAGGTCGGTGTTCGACAAGATGGAGAGGCAGCTTGATGGATGGAAAGCATCGGCTCTCTCGAGAGGTGGGAAGTTGGTGCTATTGAAGCATGTTCTCACGGCGATCCCGGTATTTTATTGTTCCACGAAATTGCTTCAGATTAGGGTGCGCAGAAGGATGAAGACTTTAATGAAGCGGTTCTCTGGTCTGATGTATAGTCAGAACAAACGGGATCTACTTGGTGGGATTGTTTATGGTGACTCAACCTAAGAATATTGGTGGACTTGGTGTGAAAAGGTTAGAAACTATGAATAAGGTAATGCTGGCTAAATGGGTGGTTAGAATATGGTGCAAGAGTAGATCATTGGTATGTGCCTTTTTCGATCTATTTATGGGATTAGTGCTGCCTTATCGACCATGAAGATTCACGCTCCATCCTCCCTTTGGAAAGGTACTTCCAAGGTGCTTCGTGAGATGATGACTATGTTGACGCCCATTGTTAGAAGTGGAGAGGCGTTTAGATTCTGGACAAATAACTAGTCTGGGGGAGGTCCCCTTGTCACCCGATTTACAAGGCTATTCGCCTTGGCATTAGATCGAGGATGTACGATGAAGGATGCATAATCTGAGGGGTCATGGATGCCATCTTTTGAGACAGAATTCTTAGAGCAAAGGTTAAACGATTTTATAATCATTAATGGGGACCTGTCGAATTTGGATGTCAATTCTGTTGGTAGAGATAAGCCTTAGAGAAATCAATCTTCAAGCCAGTCCCCTCTTATTATTTCGATTCCAGTCCAACACCATTTCCGATGCCATCATCAAGTCATCTGCCATTAACCTACCAAAAATAAAATCTATATACTCTTAGGAGATGATGGAATCTAGCACTCTATGCAATCTATTAGCCAGAACCTTCACAACAATAAGATAAGCCGCATTGGAGATCGTTATAGGTCTAAAGTCCTCCATCCTTTTAGGTACATCCTTTTTTGGTAGCAAGAAGATAAGAGTCGTGTTGAGCCTCTCAAAACCAAGGTTGCCCGAGCAAACTCTTGAACCACTTCCATGAGATCTTCCTTAACAGTCTCCCGGAACTCTGTAGAACGACACCAGAAAGCCATCGGAATCTCGTGCCACGTTGATGATCTACTTTTTACAACTCTTATAAAGAATAATTGTAGTATAGGGAGGTAGAAAAAATCTATCAAAGACCACAAGTCTTTAATACTGTAGAGTATATTTAACTTGGTAAGTGTACCAAGATCGAATACAGGGAACGGTGATTTTTAGTTGCTTGGTTTCAAATTATTCTAAGTAATTAAATAATTACAACAATGAGTTAGAAGTCAGAAAAGAAAGAAGAAAAAAATAAGAATAAAGATAAACATAGAAAGAGAAAAAGAAATCAGGAGGTAGATATGTGATTAGCAATCCTATCTTCAATATTATGATCGATTAATCCCAATTCACAAAGAGAAGAGTCCAGAAATATTTGTTCAATCAAATCCAAATACATGCTAAGAAATAGATTCCAATAAATCGTGACATAGAATGATCAAGAATGATTAAATCATATTATTCTCCAAAATTCCCTGCAACAATTAATTCGGTAAAAAATGAATTTTAACTAGATAACTCGATCAGATCTCCTCAATTTAGCCACCTGCAATAAGATTAAACTTTCTAAGCAAGTGATGGCTAAATTCTGTCAAATAAAGCCTGTAAAGATCAAGAGACACCTCGAATAATATTTCAATTTAATTAAGATCTGATCTTTTTTTTTGAAGTCAAAAACAAGGGGGAGACACTCAGTGGTGTTCACCCCAATATATTAGATAAAAAGAAAGGGAAAGAAGGGGGTACAAAAAAACAACCAAAAAAACTGTACAAAGGGGCGATACAGCCCCCTAGAACCAAAAAAACGAGATGAGGCCTAAACTGCACCCCACTCCTCCACCAATCTCCCATAGTGGATAAGCATGTTTTCCTTGTAGAATCGTTGGCCTGAGAATAAGGCCTCATTTCTCCCAAGCCAAATCGACCAGAGCCTCGCCACTGGTATCAAAAGTTCCCTTCTAACTCTGTTTCTGTTGAGGACCAAGGAGCCCCAGAAGGCCATGAAGTCATCCGTTCTCACCCACTCCACCTCTGGATCCTCCCAAATCCCTCGAACCGAGGGACACTCGAAGAATAAATGTTCCAAAGTTTCCACTGCCGAATCGCAAAGCACACAGAAATTGGAAATATTGGCCAAGAAAGTAGCACAGCGATCCCTCGTCAGCAGCCTCCTTCTGCGGAAAAGCCATAAGAATAAGCCAATGCGCACAGGTAACCTTAGGCCCCAGAAAAAACCACAATCGCGCACAAAGACGTCAGAACGCGCCAGCGGTGGCTGAGCCAGCGCCCCATAGGCCTTCCGCGTCGAGAAGGGCCCATCCCTCCAGGCCAAGTGGTCCCGCCCCACGGAAGGCCTACCCGCAACCTCGAGGGCGTCCAATAGGGAGAGAAAGTCATCAAGCCTTTGATCCGAAAAGTTCGCCATGAAGCGCGGACACCAATAGCCGTTCGCCCAGCAAGATGCAACGGATACCTCCTTATCAGCCGCCAGAGCAAACAAACGCGGGAACCACACACTCAAGGGCCCCCCTCCCGCCCAATTGTCCTTCCAGAATTTAAAAAATTCGCCATTCCCCAGCACAGGCTTAAAAAGCGCTCTATTCCTTTCGAAAACCTCCTGCACACCACGCCAAAACGGGGTCTGAGCACCAATCACCCCAACCCGCTCCTCCCCCGCCCGACCCACCCCATGGATCTCCCGCAAGACGTCAGTAAAGAAATTTCCCCCCTGTCCCCAGATCCTACATGCCCACTTAAGAAAGAAGGCATCATTAACCAGCTCCAACCGCCTCACGCCATAACCCCCATCCTGCTTGTCCCTAGAGACCTCATCCCACGCCACCAGATGAATCTCACCCCCAGACCCACCATTTCTTCCCCACAGAAACCTACGCATACATCTTTCAAGTCGCCTGTGGATCCCCACCGGCATACGACGAATCGTCAAGAAGAACACCGGGATAGAGGGGAGCACAGCTTTGAGGAGAACAAGCCGACCCCCTCTCGACAGAAGGGTTGCACGCCAACCAGCAAGGCGCGCCTCCACCTTCTCGACAACCGCAAGCCAATCCCTAATTAAGATCTGATATGTTCACAAGTTTATCTTTTAGAGCATAGAACAAGCTTTAAAATGATATAAAATATGCTAGAATTGGAGTTTGATCATATGCTAGAATTGGAGTTTAAATGATCAAAATATGATCGGATGAAGGTATGGGGACTAAAATGCAAATAAAAATAAAGTTTATATTGCAAATTAGTCCTTGAAGGGACTTATCTCTGATTATTAAAAGTCGTTGAGGATTTATTTGGAAATTGTCCATGGCAAGGATATTAATCAGCCCCCTCCCTTCTTGATTCCACTAGAAGTTGGCGATCGGAGAAGAACGGAGAGGAGGAAGGGGCAAGCTACATGCATCGTTGATTTACCTTCCTCTTCCTCGACCGGATAACCCACAGTGCATCCAGACCAAGATCCTAGCCTTCGCGTCTCGAACCCGCCCGAAGCCATACGAGCATACCACATGGAGGCCCGGCCTCCAAGCCTAGCGGTGGTTCCAAGCCTCAGCGCCCCCCACGTACCCCTCAAGTGGTAGGGGGATATTTTACTATCGACACCCCAGTGTATCCTCGAATTCACCGAAGGACCAGTCACGTGAATACTTCACGTGATTTGCAAATTTTGCAGCAACGCTCCAGATAGTTTCAGAAATTACACTTGAAACCCTAATTCTCCAGCGTCATTGACAACCCGGTTCCGCAGTCCAATTCTAAATTCTCGTGCAGATTTACTATTTGTTAATATTCAAGATAAGTTCAAATTGTGCAGGTATCAATTCTAGATATGTTGTGTTGGGTTTCTTCATGAAACCCTAGATCTCCGTGTCGTATTCATTTCTACATGATCCTTTCAATGATATGAAGTTTTGATCAAGTTCAAGAATATATTTAGGATTTTCTCCCTAAATCAACGGCGTAGAGGCATCTCCGGGCAGTTCTAGAACCCTATTTTTTGCATGATTGGTCATCACCAAATTCGATTCCACGATGGAGCTGATCCTGACGTTGATGATACCAATTGAAGCAGCAATATCAGCAATTCTCAGACGCTAGGGTTGAGTTCAGCAAACCCAAGCAATATCATCAATTGTTTACACGAAGTACTCTCTAGGCAGTGCACTCAACCCCACGTTTCTTGCCATCGGCACAAGAAGGAGAAGATAGGTTCCTCAAGAACCCTAGTTTCATATCTCCATGCGGTTCTAGAACCCTATTTTTCGCATGACTGGTCATCACCAAATTCGGTTCCACGATGGAGCCGATTTTGATGTTGATAATACCAATTGAAGCAGCAATATCCGCAATTCTCAGGCGCTAGGGGTTGAGTTCAGCAAACCCAAGCAATATCATCAATGGTTTCCACAGAGTACTCTCCAGGCAGTGCAATCAACCCTACGTTCCTTACCATCGACACAAGAAGAAGGGGAGAAGAAGAAGATAGGTTCCTCAAGAACCCTAGTTTCAGATCTCCAGGTATGTGATACCGTACTCCATCGTGTGCTACCCAGTGTTGCCTCTCCAAGCATCATCTCCACTAATCAGCCCCAAGCTCCAGATTTCAGCGTACATCTCTGCCCCTACACCGTACATCTCCTCTGCCCTCACATGATGCCGCTCCAGCCATCGTGATGCTCCAGCGGCAGCAGCAAATCTCGTTCATGATCAGCACCCATGTGATCGGAAGTGCGCCAAGCGCCGACATCTGCAGCGAGTACTCATGGTGACACTATCCCTTCGCACTCAATGTCCCTGTCAGTGGCACGCAAGATGTGTCATGCTCCAGCAAGTGCGACGCTCCAAGTCGCTCCCATCCAGTAGCTTCTCCTGTCCAATCGCAATGCTCCATCGACGGTGGCTGTGTTCGAGAAATCATATCATAAAAATGGGTTCTAATCGGAGAGGGAACCCTAAATATAAAGAGGGGCATTTATTTATTTATTTTAATTAGGCCTAAATCGGCCATGTAACTACTCGCAAATATTAAAAAAAGGGGAATGGCATTTTCTGAGGGCAGTTGGGCCTGCTAATTGGCATATATCTTTAAAAAAACACACAAAGAGGGAAGGGTCGGTTTTGTAAGCCCTAGTGGGTAGCCCATTTTGGGTTGTGATCTCACAAAAAAGGAGGATTATTGTTTTTGGAAAAGGTGTGTATAAAAAACTGTACACAGAAAAAAAAAATAGATGACTAAAAAAAGGAAATATTCGAGAAACAACAAAACGAGAAAAAAATCATTTGAGATTGGTTTTCCATGTATTAATGTCTTCTCTCAACTTGGTCGATGCCATCTGTTCCGACCAGTGTGGGAGAAAGGGGGGATATGTGTAGAGTTTCACAGGTCTCCAGTTCAGATTCCAAGCTACATGTTAGACTCTACAGGTCAGATTCAGACTCTATAGATGGTCAGACTCAGACTCTATAGATGGTTCAGAGTCTTCAGTTCAAGATGCACAAGTGTGCCTTCTTTGTTTGAGAGGTCCCCATATTTGATCTGGTCGGCTCAGGGTTTTCATATGATCTAGTAGAGATCTCATTCTCTATGCCATTCTGGGCTAGGTTTTCATGTGATTTCATAGGGACTCAAGAGTAGAGATCCCTTTCTCTAAGCCAGTATGGGAGAGACCAATTCTCTGACGAGGAGACGTTCAAACTCCATTCTCCAGCGACAGTGGACTCTGACGAGGATGTTTCCACGATTTTTTCCAGTTCGGCCCTTCAGAGAGAGGGAGCAGTTACGGGCCAGAGTTCTCCAGGTGGAGACTCATTTCAGTTTCAGTGACTGACAGACGCGGTACAGAGCACATGTTCTTCTACGAGGAGACCCAGTTCAACCCACTCTCCAATCCTTTAATTCCTCCTCACCAGCACGGCATGAGAAGCAACGTCCTCGATAGCAACCGTCAGTAGAGTATGCGTTGAGTTGATATTGTGTGTAGTGCCTTATATTGTGAGTTGAAGACTTCTTTCTATTTGTCCAATCTGAGCATTGCATGCTCCAGCTTGAAGGGGATTGTCGGATTATATGCGTCACATGTAGTGATTGGTAATTGGATCCCTCCAGGGTCCAATTACCACATCCATTAGTTTAGCCTCACATCTACTATTTGTGGGATTCGGAGACTCGGGTGGGGCTATATAAGAAGCCCCACACCCGTTATATCAGATAAGAAAAGTTAATGAAAACATCAGCCCTTTCAGGCGTTCTCCCTTGGTTTCATCCCGCTCCTTGTGGAGTAGGGTTCCACGTAAAATCATGGTATTCTTCATGCTTACTCTATTTCTCTTATATTGCGCTTCCACGTTGTCGATTTCTAACAAGGAAAAATATAAAATCGTCGAGTTTTTAGCTATAAAAGTTGTTGTTGGAGAACAAAAAGATGAAGAAAACTCAAGAGCCATCTTCGACGAAGGCCCGACGGATGTAGAATTAGGGTTTCTCGATCTGGTCGTTGCTCCTGTGTCAACGCTACTACCTCAGTTGGCTTCAATCGCACCACCACCATCCCCGTTGAAACCCTAGCACCATCCACCCTCTACCACCCAAACGCCCCCTGTAAACTCCCCACGCGTGATCGACGCATCCCAGTAGCCTCATTGTCGCCCTCGTTACCTTCAAACTATCATCCCTACAACATCCAACACCTTCAGGGAAGCCCCATCATCAACCATACGGCATCCCTTGCCGCAAGCATCGCTGAATATCGAAAAAGCCATGCTCCATGAATTGCCTCACCCGACTAACTGCAGAGGAGATATTCGGCCTAGTTATGGTGACATAGAGAAGCTTTCCTACTATTCCTCTGTACCTTCTCATGTCCACTCCCTCATATAACTTCATACTAGGATCCATAGGAGCGGTAGCGGGTCGACATCCGATCATGCTTATCTCAACTAGCATATATGTCACCTACTTTCTTTGGGCCATCATAAGACCCTGTTGATTCCTGGAAAATTCTAACCCCAAAAGGTATCGTAGGGTGCCAAGATCCTTGGTAACAAATTGTCGGCCCAATGCCTTATGAAGTTTGTACACCTGCGAATACTCCCCCTCAGCAATAAACCCGAAGGCTGCTGCATGTAAACTTCTTCTTGTAGGTCATCATACAGAAAAGCATTCTCAACATCAAGCTGAAAGAGAGGCCAATCACGTACCACAGCAACGGAAAGAAGAATACGTAGAGTAGAATGACGAACCACGGGTGAGAACGTATCCAGATAATCCACTCCATAGGTCTGGGTAAAGCCACACACAACCAATCTAGCTTTGTACAGATCCAGACTCCTATATGTATGTTGTTTAACAGTCAACACCCATTTGCAACTGACAATAGGTGCACCATTGGGAGCAGGAACTAAACTCTAGGTACCACGAGACGGTAAGGCAACCATCTCCTCTTCCATAGCTAGGTGCCACCGACTATCTTCAATGCCTCCTGATAATTCCGTGGAATGTCCACGGTAGATAGAGCAACTACAAATCTCCTGAATTCACCAATCAAGCTATTAAAAGAGACCTGGGATGCAATAATATATGGCACACAGGTGCGCTTCTGCTTCCGAAGCGCAATAGGTATGTCCAGATCATTTGGAATCTCCTCAAACTGTATGTATGTCCCCTGTAAAGCATCCTGCTCATACATATCACCAGATCGATCGTTAGGAACAATGTATTCAGAACAAACCTGATGTGTGCTAGATGATGACCGGTGCCCATGAGCAGGAGCAGGCCTGCGAGTGTAGTAATGTGTCAATGAAGAGACAAGGATAATGAGAGGTGACGGTATAGGAGGAGATGATGGAGGGGGCACGGATGAAGGTGGTGTTGGATTCGTTGTTGGTAGTGGTGGAGGTGGTGGCATATAGATCTCATTATCAATGTCTGAAGATGTCAACCTATCACCTATAGGGAAAAAATACATCACCGACTTGAAGAATGACATCAGCGCTAACATAATATTTCCTGTGCAGTAGATCATAGCATCTGTACCCTTTTTGAGTCAAAGAGTACCCAACAAATACGCATTTGATAGCTCTAGGAGAGAGTTTATTAAGACCTGGAGACAACTGGTGAACAAAAGGAACCGAGCCAAACACACGAGTGGTAAGTGGGAACAACTCCTTCTCTAGAAAAGCAACAGAAAAAGGAATTTTCTCACCTAAAACAGACGAGGTCATGCGATTCATAAGGTAGCATGCCCTAAGGACACATCATCACCCCAGAAAGAATGCGGGGCACAACTCTGAATGAGAGTTTTGGTAACATCAGGTAAATGGTGATGCTTTCTCTCTGCAACACCATTTTGCTGGGAAGTATAGGCAAACGATGTTTGATGAATAATACCCCGAGTTGAAAAAAAATTGGTAAGAGCACGAGTACATAATTCCAAGGCATTATCAATTCTTGCAAATTTGACAGAAGAGGAAAACACATTCTACACTTCATTTATAAATGTTTTGATAACATCTCCTGCTTCAAATTTATTCTTTAAAAAAAAGACCCATGACAGACGAGAAAAGGCATTCACGGGAACAAGATAAAACATGTGTCCCTGGTGATCAGGAACACGACTGGGTCCCCAAATATCAATATGAAATAACTCAAAAATGGAGATACTGCTCCGACCAACTAGGGAAAGTAGACTGATGATGCTTTCCCAACTGACATGCCTCACACTAGAAGGACGAGTGAGGTGAAATCTGCGGCAGAACACGACACATTTTCTGGAGCGGGAGATGACCAAAGCGTAGATGTCATGTAAATGGGGAGGCTGATCCAACGAATGAGAGGAAAGATATGCATAAGGAGTTCGGACCAAGCAATAGAGGTCGCCCAGCTCTCGGGCACAGCCAATCACCTTGCCCGTAAGGATGTCATGAAATACAAGAGACGATGGATCAAAAATAGCTCGACAATGTAGACTCTTCGTAATCTAACTAATAGATAATAAATTCATAGAGAAGTCAGGTGCATGCAACACATTCTGTAGATGCATGGAAGGCGTCAAACTGATCTCCCCATGTCTTGTGATCAGGGAATGAGTTTCGTCTGCTATAACCACGGTTCTCCTTGGAGGAACATGTCTGTACGCAATAAGTTGATCTCTATCTCCACACAAGTGATGTGTAGCGCCAGAATCCATAATCCATTATGTAACATCACATACACTACAACTAGTAAGTGCATAGGTACTAGCAGAGGTACTGGAAGATGTCGAAGCAGCAACGTCTGAGTGACCTCCTGAGGTATGATGAAGCAATGGGACTGGCAATAGGCATACTGTCCCTCAATTGTGCAACAAGATCATCAAACCTCTGATCTGAGGAGCGAGCAGCCGAGGACTCAACATGCTCAGCTACTCGAGCCGATGCTGGAAAATCATGCTTGGAGTAGCATATATCCTCTGTATGTCCGAGATGATGGCAGTAAGTACAGGACTAACAAATACGACCTCATCTACCACGAGGTCCACGTCCACGAAACTGAGAAGAGACTCCTCTACCTCAGGAGGCTGCCATCGCTGAAGAAGTCTGACTAGAAGCAGTAGACATGACAACGATCATGTTAAGTTTGTAGAAAGCTTCCTCCATTGGAGGAATAATAGCATCCGCTAAAACCTCGGAACGGGCAGCCTCATACTCAGGATCAAGGGCTGCAAGGAATACACCAACCATGATGGCATTCCGATATGTCTTTTGTTGTTCAGGAGTAGACGTGAGGGCATAAAGCTGTGGAGCTTCTCAAACATCCCACGCAGGGATGTATACAAAGAGTGAAGTAGTTATCTGTTCTGCTTGATGGTAAAGATGGCATGTTGAAGCTGTAAAATCTTTGTCTCACTACTCGCCTAGGAGTAAGTGGCTACGAGGATATCCCACATCACCTTGGCGGTGGGCTGATGTAACGCATTATTGGCGATCTCTATCGTCAATGTATCAAAATGTCAAACTTTAGCATATGTATCATCTGCCTCCCACGAGGAGCTGACCCCAATTTTCCCAACCGGCTCTTCCTCGGTAAGAATATGTTTCTTACATGTAGACTTCATTAGTCTCATGAATCGCATGGCCCAAAGCTCGTAGTTCGTCCCATCCATATTGACAATCGGCGTTGGACCTCTGAAAGTGCTTGTGGCAGGGATATCAACCTTGCTCTCTAACATATTGCCGGGTGAAGAAAGATAGGGTTTTCTAAACCAATAGATAAGTGTCTACACAAACATATGAGAATTTGATTGTATGTGTAGACTTATGCAATCATATCCATCAACATGAGCGAACCTCAATACGAGCAAGGAAAGCTGTAGAGAGATCCGTTGGCAAGGAAAAGAACTGGCGGCAGCAGGAGCCTAGCCCACAAAGGAGAGAAGCCGGCGGCGGGAGTCCGGCCCGACAGCAGAAGGCCGGCAGCGGTTGCTCGGATGAGAGGGTCGGTGGCAGCCATTGCCCAAAAGAGAGAGAGCGCGGCGATGATGCTGAGGGAGAGACAACGTTGGTAGCGTTGACTTGGGAGGAGGGGACGGCGGGTGTGGTTAGGATTAGGGTTAGGGTACGAGAGCTCCGGCCTAGGATCGTCGCTCTGATACCATGTTGGAAAAAGAATGAAACGTAGTTTATTCCTTGAACCCTAGGCTCTCTTATATAGAGGAGATGCCTATGGGTAAATTACATACGATAGGCAAAAGAAAAGAAAATATAGAAACGGTACAGAAACACCCATATATCTCTACATTTTAGCCGGCTAAAGTTGAATTAGAATCGAGATTTATCTCATTTATCTTCCTCCCTCTATCCCCTCCGCGTGATCTCCGCGGTTCTTCTCCCCCAAATCGGGAATCTTTTGTTCACCGTTGGAATTTTTTAGATTCTGCATCAATTTGTATCAAACTCGATGCGATATCTGGTTGCTACCCAGATGATTTTAAATCTGCGCCCCCTACCTCTGACGCCATCCTCGACCCCCCTCTCTGCCTTCCCCACAGCCCGCAACCCCACAGTTACACCCTACCGCTGCCCCAACACCTCCGCCAACTCCCCCTACCACAGCAACACCCCCACCACAGCAGCAATTGTTAGAAAAAAGGAATGCGGAAGCGTATCAGAGATAAATAAATATAACAATGAAGAACAAGGGATTTAACGTGGAACCCTACACCCTAAGGAGCGAGATGAAACTACGGGAGAACGCCTCAGAGGACTGATAGTCTATTGCTTTTCTCATCTGAATACAAGGGGTGTGGGCGTCTATATATAGCCCCCATTGAGTCTCCACAACTCCAAATTGGTAGATGCGGGACTGAACTCTGGATGGATAAATGGATCCTGGAGAGATCCATTTACCCATCTCTCATATAAGAGGCATAACCAAATACTCCAACACTCCCCCTCAAGCTGAAGCATGCAATGCTCAGCTTGAACAAACAGAAAGAAAACTCAACTCACGCTACAAGACACTGCAGATAATATCAACTCAACGCGCACAACTATCGGTTGTTGTCGAGGACGTTGCTTCTCATGCCGTGCATGTGAGGAGGACGAACGGGTTGGAGTATGAGTCAACTGAATCTCCTCGTCGGAGAGCATGTGCTCTGTATTGCGCCTGTCAGAGTCACTGCAACTGAAATGAGTCTCCTCGTCGGAGAATTTTGGCCCGCCACAATAATGTAGACAACTGCTCCATCTCTGAAAAAGGGTCGAACTGAAAAGGCTGTGGAGTGCAATCCTCGTCGGAGTCCACGGTCGTTGGAGAATGGAGTCTGAAGAAGTCTCCTTGTCGGAGAACTGGGTCTCTCCCATCTGACACAGAGAATGGTACTCTACTCTGGAGTCCCTATGACTCACATGAAAACTTTGGCCGAAACAACAAGAATGATAGGGACCACAACAAATGATGGCATACATGTGAACATCTGAAAAGACCGCATACAGGTGCGTATCTGAAACTGAAGACTCGGAAATATCTGACGTCGAGTCTGGAATCTGACATCTGGATCTGGAATCTGGAACAGACCTGTGACTCTACACCATACTCATCCTTTCTCCCATACTCGTCGGAAAATCAACATCGATAAAGTTGGGCGAAGACAAGATAATGGAGAAAAAACATGAAACCAATAAGCCAATCTTGATATTTTTTTCCCCGACTTGCAAATTTTTTTCTTCCCCCCTTTTTTAAACATTTTTAAGCCGTTAATTTTTTTTACGACTTTTCTTCTCACACATCTTTTTTGAAAATATTTTTTTTGAATCAATTTTTTTGCAAATATGCGTACGGCTTTTCTTTTGTACGCGCCTTTTTCCAAAAAAATCTTTTTTTTATTTTTTCGGCTATTTTCTCATAATAATTATTTTTAGCCGACTCAACTTTCTCTCCCTTTTTTTAATAGTATTCGGCCCACCTGGGCCCAACAAACAACCCTCTTATTTTTTTATGTTTCAGGGCCTTTTTTTATATACGGTCTATTTAGGGTTCCCCATAATGGGAACCCCTTTCCTCAAATGAGAGACGCCTCGATGGGGGTCATCACATGTCGCTGCCAGCGCTGACTGGAGAGGGAACGACCCACGAGGGCAGGCGCATAGCGGCATCACCGCTGGGAGATGACGAGCTCTGCCTGGAGCTCTGTTGGAGGCATGGAGGCGATCTAGAGATCCTTGCGCGGAGGAGGCGACGCCGGTCATATCTTCTTGTCGTGCGTCGCCCCGATGGTGCTCCCCCATGTCGCGCACCGCCTGGGAGGGCACCTGCGAAAGGGTGTGGCTGCGCCACTTGGTCGCTTGGAGCGCAACCGCTACAAATGGGGCGGCGCCGCTTGGAGGTGTACCTCATGGAACCCTAGATCTGGAGAAGTGATCCTAGGTGGCAACACCATATTCCTGGAGTTGTACCGAATCAAGAGAGAGAAGCTTCTTCTCATGGCCAGTGGGTGGAAGAAGATGAAGCGTTGGTGGAGAGCGCGAGGAGCGGAAGTGCAAGCGGGTTTCTCGAAGTCGGAAGGTTCTTCTCTGTCGAGGCTCCCGTCGCTCCGGGAAGGGGAAGGCGATGCGAGTAAGGGTGCGGTTGTGCATGGGAAGGTGGGGCTTGGGGAAGTCGTCGGAGAAGGGTTCTCGGAGGGGGCTGGAGGTGGTTGTTTCGGTATTGGGGAAGGTAAGAAGGGGAAGGGGTGGCTTGCAGGGAAGAGGTGGGGTGGCAGGTCGAAGCTGATACAGCGGTGCATGGGGATGGTACCGAGTTGCATGGCGAAGGGGTTGGAGGGGGGTGGGTGCAGGTCTCCCACAAAAAACCAGAGAAGAGGTGCTTCCGACGAGGGACTCGGGGACATGTGGCGTCGTTCTGTGGTGTTCCCCCAAGGTGTTTCGCATGCGGGAGGTTGGACCACCGTAAGCCCTCCTGCTGGTTTGGTTTCGTACGTCATGTCGATGGAGGTCCTGTGCGTGCTGCTCCTGACCAAGTCAGAAGAAGGGTGTCCAGTGGGGTCGATACCTGGCGGGGACGGTGTACATTCGTGGCTGTGGTCGTGGGTGGTCCGAAGGGTGCAAGTGGTGCCAACGTGAAGGTTATTCCGAAGGTGGTGGGTGCCTCCAAAGTGCCGGTTGGCGTGGTCGAAGGGACGGCTTCAGCCATTCTAGCAGGTGGGAAGGTTGGCATGTGTGGTGACCAGTGTTCACTAAATCGGCCGCACGGGCCGCATATGCGGCCGCATATGCCCGTACGGCGTGCAGACCGCACCGATTACTTGAATCAGTGCATTATGCGCCCTCCCCGCATATGTGGCCCGCATATGCCCCGCATATGCCCCGCATATCCCGCATATGCCCCGCATACTGCTCCAACAGCTCCAACTTTTCAATCTTCTCATTTAGGTCCTTAATTCTATAACTCTGCCTCTTCATTCGATTGTTAGAATATGACATGCATTTCTATACAATTGCAATGCATTATACTATTATGTATATGCAATGTTTTATGTTTTTCTCATGTATTATTTTCACGAGTATATGCAATGTATCGTCGAATATTTTTTAGATATGCCGATTGAGGTTTTGCTCATGTAGTGCATGTATGTGTATTGAAGTTTTGTTATTACGAATCATATAATGTAAAGTTTTTATGGTAAATGTTATTTTGATTAAATATAAGGCAATTAAAAGTATATATGCACACCCATCTAACATGAACTGTTTTTCTTAGATCTTCTTTAATTCTACTTAGATACATAACTTCAGTGGTACTGGTAATGTTATTTATAGATTTTTTTATTAAAAATTAGAAAACCGCTTAGAACCGCATATACCCCGCATATGCCCCCGTATACCGCTTAATCAGTATTCGGTGACCAGTCCGAACGCATACGCATACCGCTTTCCTGAACCTTGGTGGTGACGACACCCACGCTATGATCGGTTACGCCTTACGGGGGTGCATTTCCATGGAGGCGGTGAAGGATCATCTGTATGGATTCCTAGGGTCGCAGTTATTGGGGGACATCGTGGCTCTTGATTCACGGCGTTGCTGTGCTCGTGGTCTTTCAAGGTTACAGAGAGATCGTTTAATTCAAAACGGAGTGGTGGACAATATTGTTTGGTGGCATCTTCGCTTTGCGGATGGGGCGATTACGGACGTCGAAGTTTGTGTGGCGGAGGTCCGTGGGGTTCCTTTTCTCTCCAGGAGTGTTCACTGCCTGGGGCGGGTTCTCCGGCGATGGGGGACGGTGCTCGCAGTCATCGATGATGGGTTAGTACCAGGTCCGGCTCCTGAAGTCACTCGGGTGTTGTTGGAGTGCAACAAGGGTTTGATCGATGGCGCGAATGGCCGCGTCTTCTGTGAGTCTTTGGAGGTTGGACGCTTCCGGTGTAGAGTGGAGATGTCGATCATCGAACCCCCTACTCCGCCGGAGGTTCCGAGGGTGGTCGGTGTCGCCTTGCCTTCTGAGCTCCAGGTGGGCTTCTCTATGGACGCGTTGCATGGTTCGTCCCGCGAGATTGATTTGGTACGACCTTTGGGGTTCTTCACTCGGGTCCTGTGCATGGTATCTCGAAAGGTCGATTTGTCTGTTGAGGTGGCGGGGAGGTGGCGGGGGTGGCTCCCGGTATCTCTGCGCCGCTTCACCTTTGGGCTCGGATTTCGAATCCCGACCTTCGAGACCTGCTCTCGGATCCTCTCGCGGGTCGGGCCATTGGTGACGCCAACTTTTGTGCTACTTTCTTTTCGGGCGGGAAAAGCCTTTCGGATGTTCTTCCACTGCAACTTTCCTCAACTACATCGAGCTTCTCGGAGCAGCTGTCTGGCCTGGCCCACTCGTCTGGGGGTTGCGGGACCTCCACCGTAATCGACTGTATCAACTCGGTTGCGGTTACCCCTTCCGTGGGGCCGCGCTTTTTTTGTGACTCCATGGGATCTGAGGGGTGGTCTTTATGCGCTTCGGCTTCGCCCACTGTTGAGGGCCCTTCTTCCGTCGCATCCGGTGATGTTTCTCCCTCTCTTCCATCTGTGACCATCCTTGAGTTGGAGGATGCTAGTGCTACTGAAGGAACTTCTGATGAGAGATCGGCGAAGAGATACAGGAGGAGGAATAGAACTCGGACGGCGATCTCCGAACCACAGTCCTGCTCAACACTTAAGAGGTCCGTTGCGGCGGCCGCTGGGGTGGTCCGAATTGGGGGGCACCGCGATGGTTCCCTATGAAGATTCTATCATGGAATGTGCGGGGGCTTGGGGAGGCGGCCAAGAGGAGGACTATGGGGTCGCGATTCATAGAATGGGGCTGCGATGTCATCATGTTGCAAGAAACAAAGCTTCAAGGGGTCAACGATGTTCTTTGGAGATCGTTCGGTGCGGGAGGGGTGGATGAGGTCAGGGCTCTCGATGCGGAGGGTACGGCTGGTGGCTTGCTGATTGCATGGAGATCCTCGACTATGGCTCTTGGCTCGGTTCTGCGGGGGAGGCATGTCATCTCGGTTCTGTTGGTATGTTCCAGCTCTTCTTTGCCTGTTGCATTTTCATGTGTCTACAGGCCGTGCTATTATATTCAAAGGAGGGAATTATGGGAGGATTTGCGAGAGGCGAGTAGGGTGTTCGCAGGAATCCTGTGGCTCATAGGGGGGGCTTCAATGTTACCCTTCGAACGTCCGGCAGACCGCGTTTCAGGGATGGTCAGGACCCGGGTTCTTTGGATTTTGCTGAGATCGTGGATTCGTTGGCTCTGGAGGTTTTGGATGCGGGGGATGTCACCTACACGTGGAGAAATTCAAATTCTCGCTCCCGTATTGATAGATTCCTGGCATCTGCGGAGCTTCTTGATTGTTTCCCGCTTTCTTCTGTGCTTGCTCGGCCGCGGAGCATGTCTGACCACACGCCAATTTTGTGGGATTCCGGGGATCCGCCCGCGGTGAGGGGTTTCTTTAGGTATGAGAGGAGTTGGTTATTGGAGGATAACTTCAGGGAGTTGGTGGCTTCTTATTGGTCCCACGTGCAGGTTGACGGGTCTGTGGTTTTCAAGTTTGTCCACAAGCTCGGATCTTTACGCATGAGGTTGAGTTCTTTCAGGAGGGAGTCCAGGGCAGTGAGGCATGCTGCCAGGCTGGAGGTTGAGGGTGTTATCAGCAGACTTGATGCTCTGGAGGATGATAGATAACTGTCAGAGGATGAGTTGGCTACGCGTTCGCTCGCCCAAAAACAAATCGCGGCTGAGGATCTCAAGCGTGTCACTGAGTGGCGTCAAAGATCGAGGACTACGTGGCTGAAGGAGGGGGACGTTAAAACGGCGTTCTTTCATCGCATAGCAAGCGGAAGGCGTCGCTCAAATACTTTGCGTTCGATCACGATTAATGGCCTTCGTGTGGATGGTGACAGGGAGATGGGGAGAGCAATCGCCGCTCACTTCAAGGAATTCTCGGCGAGGCACATTCCAAGGATTTGGAGGTGGACGGGGGTTGGGGCTACGTCACTTTCGCCCTCGTTGTGTGATGGGTTGACGCAGGGGGTTTCCCTGGAGGAGATTAAGGCGGCGGTGTGTGAGTTAAACGTGGATGGGGCTCCGGGACCGGATGGCTTCCCGGTGGCCTTCTACAGGGATTTTTGGGATCTGGTTGGCAATGAGGTGTTGGAGGTCATCGTCGAATTCTGTGGTGGAAATGCTGGCTTTGATCGGATTAAAAAGTCTCTGATTGTTCTGCTTCCTAAGTCCGCTTCGACCGAGCGGATTGAAGATTACCGCCCCATTGTTATTTCTAATGCACTCTACCTTATTGTGGCGAAGGTGTTTGCTTTGCGGCTTGGTCGGGTTCTTGATTCCATCATCTCCCCGCTACAATCAGCTTTTATTCAAGGAAGACAAATCTCGGACTGCCTTACTCTTGCTTCGGAGTTGGTTGCGGATTGGAGGGGGGAAAGGCACGGTGTGCTATGGAAAGTTGACTTCGCGAAAGCCTATGATTGCCTTGACTGGAAGTTCCTTTGGTCGGTTTTGTGTACGAGAGGTTTCCCGAAGGTTTGGATTTCTCGGATGCGTCGTTGTATAACCACGGCCTCTTTCTCGGTCTTGATTAATGGCCGCCCGGAAGGGGGTTTCTTCCAGCCGCGTAGGGGGGTGCGTCAAGGCTGCCCCCTTACTCCCCTTCTGTTTGTCATCGCTGCAGATGTCCTTGCTCACATTGCTTGTCGGGTTGTTGATTGCGGATTATCGGCAGAGTTCTCTAGGGGTGGTATGGTGATACCTTTGTTGCAATATGCTGACGACACTATCTTTTTCATTGAGGGGGGCCTCGCGGAGGTCTCGGGCATGTCTATGGCCCTCGATCTATTTAGTGAGATGTCGGGTCTCTTCAAGAATGTGGACAAGTCGAAGGTGGTCCATTTTGGTCTTTCGGCGGTGGAGGCGGGTGCATGTGGGCGGGTTTGGGGTCTGAGTGTGGCTCTCTACCTATTGACTACATGGGATGCCCTTGGTAGTGGGAAGAGCTAGGCTGAGAGATTGGCTCAAGGTCGTGGAGAAGGTGGAGACGAGGCTGGCTGGTTGGAAATCGGTCATTCTATCTAGGGGGGACGCCTCAAAAAAAAATAATCGTCGGCTGCCGAAGGGGATTCGCAATAGCCTGGAGAAGCTTATGCAGAGGTTTTTATGGGGCAAACAAGGGGAGGAGTCGGGGGGTTCACTTGGTTGAGTGGGGTGAAATCACGCGGCACAAGAACGAAGGAGGTTTGGGGTGCGGAGTTTGGAACATGTAAATGACGCTTTCCTTCTTAAATGGGCCAGCAGAATTTGAGGCCCAGGGGAGGACCTCTGTAGCAAGATCTTGCGCGAGATTTACGGTGTTAGTGGGGCGCCTCCGTTGGCGGCTGATCTGGTGGGATCCCCCTCGTCGTTTTGGAAGGGGTGTTGGAGGTCTTCTCAAGGTTTTTATCATTGTTTAGGCCGGTACTTGGTAATGGTGAATCTTTCATATTCTGGACTGATGATTGGACGGGGAGGGGGCCCTTGAGCTCGCGGTTCCCCCGCCTGTTCGCTCTGGCGGCTGATAGAAGTGCTCAGGTCGCCTCTTGCTGGTCTGATGGTAGTTGGTTACCGACTTTCTCTTCTAATTTCTCTGATCAAAGACTCGACGACATTCTTGCCTTGCTGGACTCTCTCAAGGATGTGGGGCGTCCTTGATGCAGAAAGGCTTCGGCGACGGCGAATAAAATAATAATATACTTTTTTTGGTGGATTTTTGGTAGAAGAAAGAGAGGGGTTGAGAAGAGAAAAACTCGACGGTAACGAGGGATGAAGGAAGAAGAACGCGGAGATCGCGGGAGGAGAGAGGAGAAGGAGAGGGGATAATGAGATAACTCTCAAATTTTAATTCATCATTGACTGTCTAAAAACAATGGACTACCCTCTCTTTATATAGGAGAGAGGGTTTACAAAAATAGTAAATACTCAAATTACAACTAATTTAATCCTAATTGACCTCTAACTAACTTAATTGGACTCTAATTATTTAAGTGACCAACAATTATAATTAAACTCTACGAAATCAACGTTGAGATCACAGGCGATCTCAATTATTAAATTAGACCACTACGACCGCTAAAAACGTAAATAAAATTGATAATTATTTAATTAAATAAATGTGGCCCCCTAATTTGGGGTCATGCTGCATCAACTCTCCACCGCTTTAAAAATTCGGCTCCTGACGAATTGCGTGATCTTCGGCTCGTCGATGGAGAATCTTAATTGGTTGATCCAATTTGCATTCTTTTCAACGTTACGTTTGTAGTTCCTGTCCACCAAGGGGTATGACTGCAATTGTTCTACCCCTTCATCCAAAAGATGGCCACAATATAGTCTGATTTGCAATTGGGCCTTTCTGCAAATATGGATTTTGGGAAAATTTTTTCTGTAATTTTTCCCAATCAAACTCCATTCCCACCAACCGTGGGATTGAGATCCCGTAACACACGCCCCTTCGGTTAGGGCTTGGCAGGGCGGCGGGCGCATCTCGCGCGGATGGAAACGGCGGCTCCGCAAGGGCTGGGATGGCGTAGCGATGCGCAGAAGGGGGTGCCAGGGCAGGTGCCAGTGCGCGGTCGGGTCGCAGTTGGAGTCGAGGCGGCGCGGGGTGGTGGCATGCGATGGCGCCGGGGCGAATGGTCGGGCGACTGCACAGAGATGGCGCGGCGGTGAAGCGCCGTAGCGCGCGGTCTTGTGCGGGGGGCTTGCGCGGAGACACGCCACCAGGGGTGAGGGCGAGATCTGGCGCGCGCTGCTGGGGGTCGTGGGGCGCTCTGATGTGGCGCAAGGGCGACATGCGATGGGCGACCAGGGGCTTGGAGGACCGCGCAACCTCACGTGGAGGTGCTCGGGCTGTGGCTGGGCGCGCACAATAGCGAGAGAGGTGCGGTGGGCGGAGCGCGAGGAGAGGCGCAGCTCGCGGTGGGCCGCATGGCGGGGAGGCGGGCAGCCTGGAGGGGTTGCTGGAGTGGTGGGAGGTGCCGCTGGGGGTGCGGTGAGGGGCTGGATGGCCCGAGGGACCGTCGTGGGGGTTGGGGTTGCCATCGAGGACGCCGTAGGTGATGGGGGCTGATCTGAAAACTCCTTGACAGCCACTGTTTCTTCATTTTTCTCTTCTAAAACGGTCTGGACAGCGGCCGGATCTTCATCTACGGCGACGTTTTCTTCGTCAAATCTCGCGACAACGGCTTCGGAGGTCGGCTTTGCTTGGGCGTCGCGGTAGGCCTCAAGATTGGCCGTGAAGTCCCGAAACATGGATTGGAGGTTGGCCTGCAAATCACGTATCATGTCTCCCGTTTCTTTGAAGGTGGCGTCGATGGTGGAGATGGCTCGTCGTGTTTGTTCGGACGAACGATGGTGTCGATGCGGACGCCGGGGCGGATCGTTAGATCGTGAGGACGATCTAAAGGCCATGCTCTGATACCAATTGATGCAGAAAGGCTTCGGCGACGGCGAATAAAATAATAATATACTTTTTTTGGTGGATTTTTGGTAGAAGAAAGAGAGGGGTTGAGAAGAGAAAAACTCGACGGTAACGAGAGATGAAGGAAGAAGAACGCGGAGATCGCGGGAGGAGAGAGGAGAAGGAGAGGGGATAATGAGATAACTCTCAAATTTTAATTCATCATTGACTGTCTAAAAACAATGGACTACCCTCTCTTTATATAGGAGAGAGGGTTTACAAAAATAGTAAATACTCAAATTACAACTAATTTAATCCTAATTGACCTCTAACTAACTTAATTGGACTCTAATTATTTAAGTGACCAACAATTATAATTAAACTCTACGAAATCAACGTTGAGATCACAGGCGATCTCAATTATTAAATTAGACCACTACGACCGCTAAAAACGTAAATAAAATTGATAATTATTTAATTAAATAAATGTGGCCCCCTAATTTGGGGTCACGCTGCATCAGTCCTACTGTGGGAAGAGATCACTAGGCCTGGCGGATTGGCCCTTTCTTGGCGAAGAAGGCTTATGGGGCGATCTATAGGCCCCCGCCCTCGCGGTCGGAGAATATGATTCGTGACTGCGGTTTCTTCTGGGGCCTAAGGCTCCCTGAACGGATTGGATTCTTCCTCTGGTTGTTTCGTAGGCAAAGGTTGATGACGAGAGATCGTTGCGCTAGGCTACTTGGCTCCGTCTCTGATAGGTGCATTTTGTGCGACAATGCGGTGGAGTCCCTTGAGCACCTTTTCTTCACATGCCCTAAAGTGACTGTGATCTGGGAGGATGCAACAATGGCTTGGGTGTGCACTTCCGATTTGACTTCCTTTTGTGGTTCGTTGGTGGCCAACAGAGAAAGAGAGAGGCGGGCGATCCTTAGGCCTGTGGCAACATTGTGGGCAGTATGGCTGAACAGAAATGCAGCTCTTTTTTCGGGACAACGCTTTTACAAGGAAAACGTGGAGATACACTGTGCGCGTTTAGTTGAGGATTGGGTGTTGTAGTTGCTTTGCTTGTTTCATTTTTCTCGTTACCTTTGTAAACTCCCTGTTTACTTTGTTTTTTAATAAATAAATGGGGCGAACACCACTGAGTGTCTCCCCCTGTTTCTGGCTTTCAAAAAAAAGAAGCTTCTTCTCATGTGATATGTCTTCTGATATCCAACCTTTAGTCGACTAGAGCTCGAGCCACTGATTGCGCCAATTCTCGCAAGTACTCGCAACATTTCCGATCACTCGAGTCAATGTCATGCGAGCCGACTTCATCTACTTTGCAGGTCGTATTTATCAATAGGAGATATAAAGATCAGCTGACAAACTCGAACATAATAGGGACGGACACTTTATTCCCTCGTGAATGCAAGTTACAGTAGAGGTTCTGGTAGGCGAAGAAGGAGTACCGCCGCCTTCCTGCAGGATCCGGATTAGGGCGATCTCGATGAAGGATTGCGTCGCCTGGGCGGCGCTGGGGAAGCCGCAGATGGAGGCCGAGGACCCTTGTCGCCTGGTGATTTTGAACATTGGAGGCGAGATCTAGACGCGGGGATGCTATCGATTAGAGATGTCGTCGAGAGGAGGCTAGCAGCCAGGATGCCCTGGAGCAGTATTATCGCAAGATTCTTCCCTAATCTTCACAGAAATTAGGGTTTCTGACGAAACCCTAGAAATTGAACTTGAACTAATAACATGATCTTCGTAAGATGATTTTCAAGAACTTATGACAATCGAATCTCAAATCTCGAAAAAAACATAGAGAATCGACAGTTCTGATACCATGTTAGAAAATAAGAATGCGGAAGCGTATCAGAGATAAATAAATAAAACAATTAAGAACAAAGGATTTAACGCGGAATCCTAATTTTCTGCCTCTCCCTTTTTTACGGCTTTTCTCCCTCTCCCTTTTTTTTGAATTTTTTTTAAAGCAACACATGTTTTTTATGGAACATACGGTCCACTTGGGCTTTAAAAATGCATCTCCCCTTTTTTTAAGCTGCAACTTTTCTCCCGTTTTTTAAACGTACCGCAGGCCCCTGCTCCTCTTTCCTTTTTTATGGCAGGCGACCCCTCTGGGCCCTTACAGATTTTTCTTAAATAAAAGGGAGAACCAACGCTAGGGTTCCCAATTAGGAACCCCATTTTTTTCTCGATGCCCGCCGCCCCGAGGGGGCACTTGCCCTGCGCCGCAGCGCCTGGGCGAGCCACTGCCTGGGTGACAAAGAGGAGCGCCGCCGCCACTTGATAGAGTCACTGCCTAGGCGAGCTCTCTGGAACCCTGGTGGGCACGCCTCGCGGGAGCATCTGAAGCGGGCGACGCCGCCAACTGAGATGACTATGTGGTTGCCTGGATAGGAAGAAGCGCGTGGAGGGAACGCGTGGGAAGGAGGAATGCCGCCGATGGTGCTCGCGCCCTGCGAAGGTGCGCGCTTGAGAGGATCGCCGCTCCTGGTGTTCGCGTGCGGGAGGAGAGCAGTGCGCCTGGAATCGAGAGGAGGGCGCACGCGATTTGCTAGAGGATCTTGTGCGCTCTGCCTGGAGCTTTGTGCACGGAGCTCGCCTCTCGGGCGATGGGTACTCGTGGATGGAAGGAGGGCGGCTGGAGGCGGCGATGCCGCTCAGGATTCCCGCCTGGGAACTCCTTCGTGTTGCGCTGAGAGGAGTCGACGTGGCGCGCTATTGGCTTGGAAGATTAGGAGAAGTGCATGGGGCGCCTGGATGTTGCACCCTGGAAGATGATACGTCGAGCATTGCCGTTTTTTTAAACTTCGCCTGTTGTGGTGCTGCCTGCATCAAATCAAGCCTCGGTTGTTGGGCTGCAACAAATCGAGAGGGCTGGGAACTGCGCCGCATACGTGCTTTATGGCCCGGATAGCATGGATGCCACATCAAGAACAACTAGGGTTTCGAAAAACCTTAGATGCATAGAACTGGAGAATAGAAGGCTCTTGATCTGGAAATCTGAATTGTGCAACCGAAATGAATGCCGAAAAATTTCTAGGGTTTTATATAAACCCTAGAACAATAACTTGATAATTGAATCTCGAGAAGAAAAATATAATGAAAAACTCAAGAAACGAACCCGCTCTGATACCATGTTAGAAAATACAATGCAGAAGCGAATATCAGAAATAAAGACAAACATCATTGAAGAACGCGGGATTTTAACGTAGAACCCTACTCTCGAAGGAGCGGGACGAAATCACGAGAGAACGCCTCAAAGGGCTGATAGTCTATTGCCCTTTCTCAATGGATACAGGAGGTCTGGGACTCCTTATATAGCATCCACAGAGCCTCCAAGTCCCACCACTGGTAAATGTGGGACTAAACTCATGGATGGGGTAAATGAATCCTGGAGTGATCCATTTACCCATCTACAACTCAAGAAGCGCACGGAGGGAGCGCGCGGGAAGGAGGAGCGCCGCCGATGGTGCTCGTGACCTGGGAAGGTGCGTGCTTGAGAGGATCGACGCTCCTCGTGTTCGCGTGTGGGAGGAGAGCAGCGCGCCTGGAATCGAGAGGAGGGCGCGCGTGATTTGCTGGAGGATCATGTGCGCTCCGCCTGGAGCTTCGTGCACAGAGCTCGCCTCTCGGGTGATGGGTACTCACGGATGGAAGGAGGGCGGCTGGAGGTGGTGATGCCGCTCGAGATTCCCGCCTGGGAACTCCTTCGTGTTGCGTTGAGAGGAGATCAGCGTGGAGCGCTATCGGCTTGGAAGGTTGGGAGAAGCGCATGGGGCGCCTAGATGTTGCGCCCTGGAAGATGAGACGTCGAGCATCGCCATTTTCTTTAAACTTCGCATGTTGTGGTGCCGCCTGTACCACATCAAGCCTCGGTTGCCGGGCTGCAACAGATTGCAGAGGGTTGGGAACTGCGTCGCCTGCGTGCTTTATGGCCCGGATGGCCTAGATGTCACATCAAGAACTAAGGTTTTGAAAAACTCTAGATGCATAGAACTGGAGAATAGAAGGTTCTCGGTCTGGAAATCTGGATTGCGCAGCCAAAATGAACCCTGAAAAATTTCTAAGGTTTTATATAAACCCTAGAACAGGAACTTGATAATTGAATCTCGGAATTAAAAACCCTCGAGAAACGAACCCGCTCTGATACGATGTTAGAAAATAGGAATGCGGAAGCATATCAGAGATAAATAAATAAAACAATGAAGAACAAGGAATTTAACGTGGAACCCTACTCCCTAAGGAGCGAGATGAAACCACGGGAGAACGCCTCAGAGGGCTGATAGTCTATTGCTTTTCTCATCTGGATACAAGGGGTGTGGGGGTCTCTATATAGCCCCCAATGAGTCTCCACATCTCCAAACTGGTAGATGCGGGACTAAACTCTGGATGGGTAAATGGATCCTGGAGAGATCCATTTACCCATCTCTCATATAAGAGACGCATAACCAAATACTCCAACAGCAACGCCAACCAGCCTCACCATCTTCTCCAACCCTAGTCCTTCCACCTATAGTAAACCCAACCCCATCAACCTTGCCCCACCATGGAACCCAAATCCCGACCTCGAGCCCAACTGCAGCACCCAAATCCTTGGTGTGCAACTGTCGCGGCCACCCCACAGAAAGCCATCATTGTTGCCCCTCTTTCGAGCCCCTCCTCCCCGCATCGAGGTAGAGCAGCAACCTCGTTGGAGGGGTTCACTCCTAGCCATAGTCATGCATGCACCCCGCGATCGCCACCCGTCGCCGCCATAGCCTCAACAGATAGGATCACCGCCACATATGGGTTTGGTACCCCCAAACCCTACCAAGATCAAATGGGGTCATTTCCCCTGTGAGAATCAAGGATTCCCGATTTTGGATCATGAATTGGAAAAATTGCAAGGGGGCTCCCCCACTTAAAAGTTATTTATCATAAACTTAGACGTAATGGAAAAGAAAGAAAGGGAGAATACTCTTTTGAAGAGATAGGAGATTTGCAACTAAACCCCTCTCCAAACTACAAAAGAAATGTTGAAGGATGGAATTGGATGATACTTATGATAACACAAAGGATCAATTCCCCACGCATCCAAGCAACTCGTTAGAAGACGAGTTTTTCGAAGCCGCGGAGAGCTGATGTAGCACGAAATCCAAGTTAAGGTGAAATTAGGGCTTTTCGTCCATTCGAATTTGGTCCAATTATGATTTTTAAATTATATTTTTATTTTCCAACAATTTAATTAGAGTCTAGTTAAATTACGGTTAGGTTAATTTTATTTATGGTTAATTGAGTCCATTGTAAACTTTATTTCTATTTAAATAGCGAGAACGCATGTCATCTCAAATCGATTAATTAGTTGTGCAGATCAATTAATTAGTTGGTTAGAGATAAATTAAAATCCAAATTAGGATTTTATTTGATTTGATGTTATCTTCTTTCTATTTTTGTAACACCTCCTATAAAAAGGGGGATGGTAGTCTATTGTTAAAAACAGTTCAAGTTGAATCAAATTTGGAGTTTCTCCATTTATCTCCCCCCCCCCTCTCTTCTCCATCCACACGATCTCTACAAATCCTTTTCTCCAAATCCCTCGCATCCGGTGAGTTCTCCCTTCTTCTACCCTCCAGTTACCTCCACAATAATATTTCCATTGTCAAAAAATATATTTTTCACCGTCGAATTTTTTTTTATTCTGCATTAGTAGAGGATATCACGCTGACAGAGTCGAAGTCTTTGTTTTGCCTGTCCGTGGGGCTAAGGAGTAGAGCGGAGGAGAGCGGACGGCCTTTGCTTCATTATCACGAATGCTTACAAGCCGACGGGAGCTGGGAGAGGCTCTTTGACAGTGGAGCAGGAGCAGTTAGGTCATTCAAGAGTGTCGGAGGCCTGGATCATTGGTGGCGATCTGAATCTAACTCTACTCTCGGATGACCATCCGCAGCAGAGCGGGGGCAGGGACCCAGGTTCGGAAGACCTCCGAACGATGGCCAACTCCTTGGGTCTGTCGATTATTGATGCGGCTGGATGTGCTTTTACTTGGCGGAATGCAAAATCGTAGTCCAGATTGGACAGGTTTCTTCTGTCACCTGAGGGTGTCGAGAGGTTCCCCCTTTCCCGTGCGTGGGCGCTGCTGCGGGCCCATTCTGATCACACGTTGATTATATGGTCGTCCGTGGAGGACAAGAGAAGCTTTTTTTTTTGCTTCGAACGGAGCTGGCTCTTGGACGAGGGGTTCAGGGAGGTCGTTGGGCGGTGAAGGAGCTGGGCACCTGTGGGCTCAGCCGCTCAACCGTCTCAATTGGCGTCAAATCTGGTGTTGTTGAGGTCGTTTCTTACTGTGTTCAGGAAGGAGGTGAAGGCAAGGCAGAGGGCAAAGAGAGGGGAGGCTCAAGCAGGTGTGACTCAATTGGATGGACTTGATGATGAGAGAGTATTAGACCAAGCAAAGATGCCGGAGAGGCTCGGGTTGCTTGAAGAATTACTACTGGAGGACAGAAAGGAAGAGGTGAAGTGGAGGCAAAGATCTAGACAAAGGTGGTTGAAAGAGGGTGACACCAATACGAGGTTTTTTCATACGATGGCATCTGGAAGGATGAGAAGAAACCATTAGCATTAGGTGGATATTGGTGGAGTTAGAGTCTCGGGGGAGGCGCAGTTGGGCGGTGCGTTGTGGGGCCACTTTATTGAGGCTTCATGAAGGAGAAGGGGGGTGGCTGGGAAGAGGGATGGAGACGTTGGCGGCTGAACAGGCGGAGGGATTGGTGGGTCCTTTTTCTGAGGAGGAGAAGAGTGCAGTTTGGGGGTTGAATGCAGATGGTGCCCCCGATCCGGATGGCTTCCCGGTGCTGTTCTACCGTGAATTCTGGGGTTTACGGCTTCGAGAAGGTCAATCGGGCTATGTTGTTCCTCCTCCCCAAGAAGGAGACGCCGTTGAGGGTGGAGGACTTCAGGCCTATTGTGCTTTCCAACGCGCTCTACCTCATAGTGGCTAAGATTTTGGCGAACCGTCTCAAGGTTGTTTTGGGCTCTGTGGTGTTGCAGGGGCAGTCGGTTTCAGGGATGTAAAAAATAGCTTAAACGGCCGTTTACACGCATGCGGTCTTGGACCGCACCGACTAAGCCCAGGCGGGCACATATGCGGTCAGGCCGCTTAATCAGTGTTAAACGGTCCTTTAAACGTTGTTTAAACCATGTTTTTTACATCAACATGTCAAGAATGTGAGAATGTGAGAATGTGCTTGTTTTCTCCCTAACATGGGCCCTTCCTAGTCCCCCAGGCTCGCTGACCAGTTGCAACAAGACCCATGTTCTGGTAGGGTATGGTGTGACACGAGGGTGCATACAATGGGTCATCAACTTGGGGAGCTTCACCCCCTTTGGATTTGTGCAATGGAGATGAAACAACTCTATAGATATTAGATTCTAGATATCCGATATAACTTGTTCGCTTCATTCCTTTTGTTGTTTATCTTCATAAATCAAAATCGATATTCCAAACCTTGACTATGGATTCTACTTGTTTATGCTATTTTTGACAATTGATAGGAAAAAATCATTGAATATGACAATATTTGATATATATTGTGAATATGTGATTATATTTTATTTAGTTATGTTTCTTATTGATTATATATGTAAATATTTTTTTATTAATTAAAAATACAAAACCGCATAACCCGTTTAATTTCCGTTTAAACTCCCGCATACCGTTTAGACAGTAATCAGTGACCCTACCGACTGAATATCGCATACCGCTTTTTGCAACCTTGATCGGTTTTCATTTTGGGGCGTCAGATGACAGAGGGTTTGGTGATGGCGTCGGAGATTTGCCCAGAATGGAAGCAGTCGAAGATGAAAGGGGTCCTTTTGAAGATTGATTTCGTCAAAGCATATGACTGTGTTGATTGGAGATTCCTATGGGTGTCTCTGTGGCGGAGAGGATTCCCGGAGGTTTGGATTGGGTGGGTGAAGAGGTGTGTCACACTACCTCCTACTCTATCCTGGTGAATGGCAAGCCGGAGGGGGGTTTTTTCAGGCAGGACGCGATGTTCGTCAGGGGTGTCCGTTGGCTCCTATGCTTTTTGTGCTGGTGGCGGACAATCTGGTTGTTCTTTTAGGCAAGCGGTGGAGGCAGGATGGTGTGACGGTTTCCGGGTGGGAGACATTTCTATCCCTTTACTTCAGTATGCAGACGATACGGTCCTATTCCTTGGGGGATCAGAGGTTCAAAGTTGCAATGCGGCACGTTTGGTTGAGATATTCAGCAGTCTCTCTGGACTTACGATAAACAGGCACAAGTCGGTGGTCATTCCTTTTGGGTTGGATGAGGTGGAACATGCCAGAATTGCGGAATCAACGGGGTGCCCCTGGGGGAGCTTCCTATATCCTATGTGAGGTTGCCTTTGGTTGCTGGAAAGTTGAAGAAGTCAGACTGGGACTCGGTAGTGCAGAGAATGGAGCAGAGACTGGCTGGGTGGAAGGCGATCACCTTATCCAGGGGGAAAGCTGATTCTTTTGAAGCATGTGCTCTCGACCATCCCAATCTTCTTCTACTCCACTCGGCTAATGCATGTGGGGGTTAGACGGAAGATTGAGTCTTTGATAAGGAGATTCTTTTGGTCGGACGGGAAGCAGCAGAGGTCTGATTTGCATTTGGTGAGCTAGGATGAAATGAGAAAAACGCGTGCCGACGGTGGTCTTGGGGTTCGTGATGTTGAGTGCATGAACAAGGCCTTGCTGGCTAAGTGGGTGGTTCAGATTTGGGGATCTTCGACCTCGCTTGCGACCAAGCTTCTGAGGAAGCTATATGGCGTCAAGGGTGAGTTGGTGGCTTGGAGTGTGAGGTTTGAGTCGCCACTTTGGGCCAATGTATTCAGATTCTGGCAGGATGATTGGATGGGGAGGGAGAGCTTGCTAGTAGGTTCTCGCGACTTTTTACTTTGGCGGCGTCGAAGGAGGCCTTTCTCTGGCAGGTGGCGGATTCCGATATATGGTTGTCGTCTTTCATGTCCGATCTCTCGGAGCAACGCCTAGAGGAGTATGTTAGGTTGCAGTCGGAGATCCCACCACCGAAGATCTTCACGTTGGGCGCCGATCATTTTGAATGGGAGGTGCGAGATTCTCAGTTAAGAAAGCGTATGAGGAGATGAGGAGAATGGGAGTGGTGAAGGATATGGAGCTTTGTCAGAACATGAGGGCGGTTTGGGCAGCCAAGATCCCGTGTAGAGTTAAGATTTTCTTGTGGTGTCTGAGAAGAGACCGTCTTTGCGATAAAATGAGAGGGAGGATATTTGGTTTGGAGGACACATGGTGCAACAGGTGCGAGGCGTTGGTGAGGACGCGGATCACCTATTTTTCAAATGCCCTGTGTCGGCGCAGGTTTGGAGGGAGGTTGGGATTCCATGGGTAGAGGCCGGCGGGGCGACGGAGTTCTGGAGATCGGTTCGTGCGATGGGCACCAGCTCCACGGGTGATTGCAAGTTGTTTGTTGTGTTATGGGCCATCTGGATTGGGCGGAATGATCTGATCTTTAATAATAAGAGGTTTTATTCAGAGAATGTTGTCTCCTTGTAATGCGCTTTTTAGTTTTTAGGCATCAAGGTAATGTACTCTAACATTTTTTCAATGAAATAGTAGTTGCGGTGACCCCCAACTCGGGAGTTCACCCTCTTTTCATCAAAAAAATCAACTACGTCGACTACCTTCATCTATAAGTCCCCTGTCACCGCGGTAAACTCCTATAAGTTGAGGTCTTGGCCAGCTCACATGCTAGGGTGATCCAACGAAAGGGCTTTGCATTAAAATACTCGCTGACAATCCAGACCTCATCCAGGAAGTTCTCTCTCACCTCAGACGGCTTCATTGGACCATATACACATGACACAATCAACATGGTCCCCGTTTGTCTTTCCTACAAAGCGACAATCTATAGAAATTTAGCGGCATATTTAGAAATCATGCAATATGAGTCACTCGTCCAAGCAATTACTGTTCCTTATGCACTGCCCACTACGTTTATTTCTGTAAAATCTAAAATGTTTTGCAATCCAAAAGATTTCCAGAATATCTTATTCTGACCACCCACTCATCTTTGTCTCTTGTAGCACGATAATATCCCATACCAACAGTTTAAAAGGGAGCCAACGGATCTTCATTTCTCTGGATCTCCTAAACCCCTCACATTCTGTATAAAAATCTTCACAATCTTCATAAAAGAACAGTTTTAGGCCCTACGGATGATTTGGCACTCCCCATCCTAGCCACATTTCTTGTAGTAACTTCCCTTTCTCTCCTAAATCTACATTACAGCCCCTTGTTGATCTCTTACCGAGACCTCTAAAAAAGCACACTGATACATTTTCTTCCTAAGTTTATAGCACTTCATCCTCTTGTTCGGTCCCCACTCCGTGCAGAGGACACCTAATAGGACTTCACCATAGCATCTATGGTCATGGGAAGTCCTTCCAACATTAGTAATGGTTGCTCAGCTTCCTCAAACGTTGTGTAGAGACACTACGGTAACTATGCCCGCTTCTGCAGGAATAAAGCCCCCCTGTGGAGATGGTGGGAGCTGAGGGGATTTACACATCTTTGCGCAGCAGGCACAGGAGGCTCATCGCCTGTATCAGGATATGAGCAGATACCTCAAGGTTCTGGACTAAAGTACATGTAACATCTAGGTTTTGGACCTGGCCAAGTACTTGTTAATCGGATCCAACAGAGGATCCAAAATGGATGCCTAATTAAGCACTCTTTTTAATATAGACGGTATCTCTCATCCTCACAAACTCTCATCTCAATTTGAAGCACCACTCCACTCGGCTCCCGTGTGATGCAGTGTCGGACCCAAATATAGGGCCAAATATTTATCTAAATTTAGTGGCCAATTTTATTTACGTTTATTTATATTATCGTGTCTTTAATTAAAATAAATGGGATCGCATGTGATCTCAATTAGTGGTCAATTTGCTTTGGTCGGTTAATTAGTTAGAGTCCAATTAGGATAATTAGTTGTCAATTTAAATTAGTTTACTATTTTTGTAAACTCATCCCTCCTATATAAAGGGATGAGGGTCCAATGTTTTATTCAGTTCAAGTTAATGAAAAATTGAGATTTATCTCTCTCTCCTCTCTTGTCTCTCTCTCTCCTCGTGATCTTCACGTTCTTCCCCAAAATCCCTCGTATTCCCGACAAGTATTCTTTTCTCAACCCCTCTAATTCTTCACCGAAATTCCACCGCCCAAATTATTTTAATTATCAACGTCGACGCCGAATCGTGTTTGCATCATTTGGTATCAGAGCATGAAGATGGAGTCGTTCTCACGATTTCACGATCCTGTCGCATATTGGCGTGTGCAATTCGATTTGAGTTGCCTATCTCATGATTCGCGTACACGCGCACGTCGACATAAGTTCAAGGGACGTCTTGATTCAAGCCTCAAAGTCCAAGAATGGTTGGACACGCAAGTCGATGAAGATTAGTTCGTCGACGATGAAAGTCAGATCGTAGAAGCCGCTGTTCAACCCGATTCTGAGGAGAGTTCAGATCAGCCGCCGCCGCCGAAGACGTCCCCGATGTCAACCACAACCCCGCTGCAACCCAACGATGGCAGCCCCTCACCAACGGGCCCCCTTCTCACAGTCTCGGTAGCCCCGATCCGATCCCCAACCCCCCCAGCGACCCCTCTGGCCACGTCGGCCCTTCCCACGGACCTGCACCACCCCTGCGCATCATTGCCCTCCCCTGCCCCCAGATCCCCTCCCGCGCGCCAACCTACACCACCACCAACACCCCCTCTCGCCGCCACCCCCTCAAAATCAATCCCAGTCCCGCCAGCCATCGTCCTCGCACCTCCGGCGAGCCCCATCCCCCCACCAGCTCCCTCGCAGGACCCCCCAGCCAACCCGGAACTGCCGCCACCGCCTTCCTTCACCCCCATCCCTTCTAAGGTCGAACAGACACTCCCTCGCCACCCTCGATGTCGCCTGGTGCTCCCGACGGTCCTCCTCCGATCGCCACTTCACGGGGCCCGCATCACCAAGCGCGACCACCGGCGAGTAAACACGTGGGGTCTGCCCCGCTCCTCGCGCTCTGCCCACCGCGCCTCCCTCACCGCGGTACGCGCACAGCAGCCGCCCAAGCACCTCCACGCGCGGCTGCGCACCCCTTCAGCCACCTGGCCGCCCCTCGCCTTTCGCCCTTGCGCGGCCCCAGCGCGCCTCGCGACCTCCAGCAGCGACCTCCATGCCCCGCCCGCGCCAGCCATCTTCCTCAGCCCGCGCCGCCCGCGCCATATACGCGAGGGAATCGGGCAAACCCTAACAGGGGACCCGATGGTTGCGGGGTTTGAGTCCCGTGATAGGTGGAAATTCCGTGAGAAATTAAGTGGGGGAAATTACGCAGAACCCCCTCCAGGAAAAATTTTTTATTCAAAGGGAAGGCTCAAAGCTCACAATATAAGTTGTAATGAAGGGGTACGAAAATTGCAGAGATGCCCTCCAATTGGAAAGAACTACAAACGTAACGTTGAAAAGGATCGAATTGGAGGAAATTGAAGCCACAATTCAAGGATGAATTTTCCAACGACGCACCTACATCAAGCAATTCGTCGGGAGACGAAATTTTAAAGCGGAGGAGAGTTGATGCAGCGTCGGACCCAAATATAGGGCCAAATATTTATCTAAATTTAGTGGCCAATTTTATTTACGTTTATTTATATTATCGTGTCTTTAATTAAAGTAAATGGGATCACATGTGATCTCAATTAGTGGTCAATTTGATTTGGTCGGATAATTAGTTGTCAATTTAAATTAGTTTACTATTTTGTAAACTCATCCCTCCTATATAAAGGGATGAGGGTCCAATGTTTTATTCAGTTCAAGTTAATGAAAAATTGAGATTTATCTCTCTCTCCTCTCTTGTCTCTCTCTCTCTCCTCGTGATCTTCACGTTCTTCCCCAAAATCCCTCGTATTCCCGACGAGTATTCTTTTCTCAACCCCTCTAATTCTTCACCGAAATTCCACCGCCCAAATTATTTTAATTATCAACGTCGATGTCGAATCGTGTTTGCATCACCGTGAAACTAGGCAATTAAGGCTCCCCCGAGTCAAATCATTGGTTACAACATTCACTCCCCCCAAACTCGCAATCAACAATGCCAATTCTGCATCTATTGCAACTGCCTCCTCCGGCAGCACGTTGTGATCGCATGACAACAATACGGCCTCCTATGATTCAACAAGTTGTTGTGTCATCGTCTTCGACAACACCAGTAGGGGTGGGGTTTAATCTCCACAACCTCAAGCTTAAAGATTGTCTACTCAACCTTCATATTTAACAAAGTCAGGAGCACCTCCCTTGCATTGACCACTACAATCATGGTGATCACATCTATTTTAGGCTTCAAGCTATCAGAGATTATCGCAATAACATCAATAAACTCCTGAAAAGCATCTTCTAACGAGCTCACATTCCTCGAGAGGAATGGATCCCCGGTCACATGAAGCACCTTCTTCCTCAAAACTCCCCATCAGCAAAATGGGGCAATCTCCATTGGATCTTTATTAACTCGCAATCACCAGACAACAATGTATGTACCCTCTGCCTCGAAAGACCATGTACGCAAATGACGGTTCCCTCCAGCGAAACATCTGTAGAAAAAGTCCCAACCTTCCCCAGACTTCAGCTTCAGCAACCAAGACATCAGCAACCTCTTCCAACGACGAACCAATAAGGATCCCAGCATGTTTCTCATTGGACTATAGGAAAAACCCCTGACTCTGTCCGCGAAAGAACGTCCAGCAACAACCCCATCATCATCGGAGGCGGCAATCCTCCATGCTGATGATTGTTTCACATATCGAGCTCTCGAAGCCGAAAGTTCAGGCCTACCATGTTTCTCCGTACAAGAATCATGTCGGTGCCCCCACCCTCCGCACCTGAAGCAACAAATCCACGCAAAGCAAGAGGTCACACAATGGTCGTGGACCCTGCAACGTTAAGCATTGCGCTCCCAAACTCCGATGCTTCCGGTGTCTTACCAACTGCCAACCACCTCCGAGTTCGCCCTCCCTCAGAATGGTGGCCCTCCTATCCTCTCTCCCCTCTCCACTTCCCCAAAAATGTCCTCATGCATCTTCATTCGCCTGATCTCCCCCTCCCACCTTCCCTCACACTGCCTCATGAAGGACATTTCTTGTTTTGTGAAGTTCTTCAAGTCATGAAGGTTGATTGTTGGTTTCTTCATAGTTAAATTCATATTTATTATAAAATAGGAATGTGGAAGCGAAAATGATAAACAAAGCATGAACTAGAGAAAGATAAAACATGAACGCCAAGATTTTTACATGGAACCCTACTCCTTAAGGAGCGGGATGAAACCACGGGAGAACGCCTCAAAGGACTGATAGTTGCATTGCACTTTCTCTCTGGATACAATGGGTGTGGGGGTCTATATATAGCCCCCACTGAGTCACCACATCTCCCAAGTGGTAGATGTGGGGTGGGGTACCCATCTCCCACATAGTGGCGCATATAAACAAATACTCCAACACTCCCCCTCAAGCTGGAGCATGCAATGCTCGGCTTGGACAAACGGAAAGAAACTCAGCTCACAATACATGACACTACAGACAATATCAGCTCAACGCGCACAGCTGTCGGTTGCTGTCGAGGACGTTGCTTCTCATGACGTGCATGTAAGGAGGACGATCGGGTTGGGGTGTGAGTCAGCTGAATCTCCTCGTCGGAGAGCATGTGCTCTGTACTGCACCTGTCAGAGTCACTGAAACAGGATGAGTCTCCACCAGGAGAACTCTGGCCCGCTATGTCGACAACTGCTCCATCTCGAAAAGGGCTGAACTGAAAAAAGATCGTGGACTGCAATCCTCGTCGAAGTCCACGGCCGTTGGAGAATGGAGTCCGAAAGTCTCCTCGTCGGAGAACTGGGTCTCTCCCATCTGGCACAGAGAATGGTACTCTACTCTGGAGTCCCTATGAAACCATATGAAAATCCTTGCCCATGTGGCATAGGGAATGGTCCTCTACTCTAGAGTCCTTATGGTTCACATGAAAACTTTGGGACCAAACAAAAAATGGGGACCACGAAAACTGATGAGCGCATACTTGGGCGTCTCGAACTGCAGACTCTGAAACAACCTGAATGTAGAGTCTGAAAATGCGCATCAAACCATGGACTCGAAATTTGAACGTCAAATCTGGAATTGCGCATGGAAATTCTTCATCTGAAAAACCGTAGAGTCTGAATAACTGAACGAGCATCTGAACTGTAGAATCTGATCTTTGAAACTGAACTAGAATCTAAAACGTCAAAGTGATGATGCCTTTGATGTTGTAGAACTCTACACTATACTCCCTCTGTCTCCCATACTTTTCAGAAAAACAATGATATTGACCAAGTTGGGAGAAGACATGGATATGGGGAATGAATCACTTCAACTTACACGGCTATATATTTATTTATTTATTTAAGCCGTCTCAATTTTTTTTTGAATTTTTTTAGCCATTTCATTTTTTTATGGCTTTCTCAAACTGCGTACGGCTTTTCTCAAAAAAAAACATTTGTATGCGCCTTTTTCAAAATATTTTTTTCTCAATAGCATTCAGCCTACCTGGGCCCTTACAATGGAAACATATTTTTTTTCTAACAAAGAAAACTCTTGACCCAAAAAGGCTCAAAATATCTCACGACTCTCTTTTTTGACGCAAGGCTCTTTAAATAATGCCCCTTTATTAGGGTTCCCTGCTTGGGAACCTTTGACTGAAAAGCCCGCCGCCCCCGACTCGGGGTGTTGCAAAGGATGCCTTCGCCGCCAAAGGGTCTTGCAGCCTGGAGAGGAGCCGCTAGGATCATGCGATGGATCTCTGCATGGAGGTTTAGGGCAGCAAGGCGCAGTAGAGGCGCCAGATCGGGGCACTGCGAGTGCGGGTTCCGCCTGGAAGGGCGGTAAGGGCACCGATTGGCGGCTTCGAGGGGAGAAAAGGGGCTCCTGCGTGAGAGGAGGAGCCGCCGACCTGGAGGACCTGCCATTGAATCGTGGAGACCTGCTTGTGCGGGGTAGTGTGATCGGCTTCGAGAGCCGCACCCTAGGGGAAAGGGCGGCACTACCGCTGAGATGTGGAGACTTGCTTGGAATGTCGCGCTGCATGGAGTTGGGACTCGCCGCACCGTGTTCATTGCATGAGAAGCATGGGTTTCTCATGTGTGTGCTCGTCGGAGATAAGACTGGCATGTGAGATCTTTGGCAGGAGCACGAATCGGGTGGAGACGTGGCGATCTTCAAATAGAGGGCTGAAGGTACGGATCGGTAGAACGGGATCAAGAACCACCAGTCTATTGTTTCAGAAAACCCCCCAAAAAAATATCTCTAACTTGATGATTCGCGGAACCTGGACTTGAATGGACAATAGATCATCAAACGGATCTCCAAAAACATAATTAGGGTTTCAATAGAAACCCTAGAATCAAATCTCGAATCTCGAACACAAAAGTTAAAGAACATAAAGAAAGTCCTAGAGAATCGACCCGCTCTGATACCATGTTATAAAATAGGGATGCGGAAGCGAAAATGGTAAACAGAGCATAAACTAGAGAAAGATAAAACATGAACGTCAAGATTTTTACGTGGAACCCTGCTCCCTAAGGAGCGGGATGAAACCACAATAGAATGCCTCAAAGGGTTGATAGTTGCATTGCACTTTTTCTCTGTATACAATGGGTGTGGGGGTCTATATATAGCCCCCACTGAGTCTCCACATCTCCTAACTGGTAGATGTGGGACTAAACAACTGGATAGGGTAAATGGATCCTGGAGGGATCCAATTTACCCATCTCCCACATAGAGACACATATAAATAAATGCCCCAATAATATTCAATAAAAAATTGACAAAAAAATACTACGTGGTTACTTCTTCTAAGTTGTTTTTCCTTTTCATTTTTATACTAGTAAATAACATATAAAGTTTGAAAACATACTTACCTCTACGATTGAAGACATTCTTATCGAGATTTTGGGCTCCAAGAAATTTGACCAAACTTCTAACAAGAGCTTGTTAAGCCATTCACATGGCTCTAATGGTGTCATGCGCTGGAAAGAGATAATTCACATCATCAATCCATGAAACTAAAAGAAATTAAAGAGAAAATCCTTCCAGCCATAATTTTTGTAATTTTACCAGTCTATTCAAATAAAGCTGCTCCCATTTCCGATTTAAGCTCTCCAAAAGTGATTGCTGTTGGAATCTTGCATACTGGAAGGTTGGGCTCAGGGTCAGTTTTACACTTCACACGAGGATGAGTGCCAGTATTGAATGGTCAATCAATCTTTCCAAAAAAAAAAGAGAAAAAGCAATGCTCGGTTTTAAATGTGCTTTACAAGAAGCAGGGTGCTTGTTGCTCCTTGATTTGAAAGTCTGCTACCTGAGAGTCTCTTGATTACTTTGAATAAGTGATATCTTGGAAATAAACTGCAAAGAACGGTTTTTAATGCAACTATATGACATTCAAGATTACTTTTAGTTTTCAATAGCTACAGCTCGAAGTTCAAAAAATGAACTCAGTATACAATGGCTTTACAAGATCGCCTGCAGCAGTTATGCAAGCGGACATCAATGAAGCACAAATTACAATACTTCGTGAAAAGAAATTCAACAGGACAAATTGCAGCCAGAAAAGCCATAATAAGGTAAAATTTCGTAATAATCATTGGCAGAGATAACAACCAAATCAAAAGCTAAACCTTAAAAATGCAATCCTAAATTTGGCAGCTAAGCTTTTTTTAAATGCTTAGCTGCCAAATTTGGCAACTAAGTTACTGAACACAATTCCAGAATCATGGTACTTAATGGTGAGAAAACATGCCACCAGATAAAACCTCAAAAGGTAAGATACCAACATGAGATAAAATGCTAATGATCAGCAGGCAGATATAAGATCCAACCCAAAGTACAAAACAATTCGAAGTTACAAAAGCAAAGCCCACTAAAAGGAGGTGCTAATTTAGCAAGAATGGTGACACGACCACACAAAAAAGTGTACCACAATTGACACCGTGTTTCACAAAAGATGCGATATTATTCTAGTCAAGTGCATCCAAATTGTCAAGCAAAAAAGCATGATGATCTAAGCTACCAGATAGGCAAGGTTTCAGAAAACTCAAGACTTGCAAAACGTCATGTAAGAGATTCAGCAGGAATCAGGATCACAAAAAGTAAGATATACGTAACATAAAATCCAGCAATCAACAGGTAGATATAAGATTACAACCCAAGAAATGGAAAACCTATTTTTACAATGGCAAACCTCAATTTGGCAAGTAACAAGACTCGAAATATAGCATTCTGAGTTAGGAAGGGTGGTATCATTCTAAGTAACGAAACTGAATGTCCGTTTGACAGATCTGAGTTATCTGGAAAAAAATGCAATACCAGTATACCCAAATACCCATCAAAGTTATGAGTACAAAGAAAAAGAGCACCAAGAGAAATACATAAAGCAAGTGCGATCACATTTATTACATCCTTATGCTCCACAAAGGATGAAATATACCACATCCACATGCTGACATGAATAGCTAAGCAAAAAAAAAAACATCGTGCAAAATCAAGCAGAAAAATCCAAACAGCAACAGAAATGAATCTGTTCTCACCTGCAGAGTTACCCAAACAGCCACAATTAACGGCAGCCAATTCGAGAAGGGCACAACCCACCTCTCAACAACCCAGACCAAGAACACTAGTGGTATCAGAAACGGCAGCAAAGGCTTCTCCTTCACTACATGGTTAATAAAATCCACTGCCTCTTTTGGGTACAGCTCTCTCAACCCTTTCCGTGCCATCATCTGAGGTGTACCGAACTGGTCGAACAGCGAAAAGATCTAATTTTGACGACGACCCATGTCAGGGATCGCAGGAAAACTATGATCTGCGAGGAATCAAGGAGTGGAAATGGAAGGACTTCTCCGCAAAGGCGGCGGGAAGAAGACTGGAAGGAGAAGGGGGCAGAGAGCTGAAAAAAGGAGGGGAGGGGAGGAGACTTATTGAAGGCCATTTGTTTCCGCTGGAAATTCTCCTTTTAAAAAAGGTTGATGACGAGAGGATGATTGATTGCTGGAACCGGTAGGCGTGGGAGCAGTGGGATGGTCGTGGGCAAGTCGGAAGAGGTGGGTGCTGTATTTTGACCAAGGTAGAAGGAGATGTAAAGTTTTCCTCTCCGTCAAAAAAAGGGCATGGTATGCACGTCCTCCTCTGAACCTTTGTATCATACATTCCTTCATTTCATATGCTATTTTTGACTTGCATACATTCGAGTACCATAAAATTGTTTTATCTTATTTTGGACAAATTTTTCAAAATCATTCCATTGTAAAAATACCATAAAAAGAAGGTGAAGGAACAATCTAGTAAGTATGGGTGCCTATCCCGTTAAACAAATTGACTCGGTCTCGGCTCAGACTCAAACTCGATAACAAAAATCAAACTCAAGCTCAAATTTGATAAGCTTCGAGCCCATGAATGCCGACTCAAGCTCAAACTCGTTGAGCTCAAGTTGACTCACGAGCCTCTTAATGAACATGTTTGTAGCATGTTGATATTATATTCTTGTATGTGAACTTTCTTTGAAGAAGCAATTGAACTCGTTAATATTCTCATTAATAATAAGAATGTTTGGAGATGGGAGATGAGGATTCGTAGTGCTGTGAATGTGGAGAGGGATGTGTATGGCAGCTTGTGCGACTATTGTATATGAAGGAGAAGTTGGAAATTATAGAGCCATGTTAACTGATTGTGCACGAAGGAGAAACGTTACGGGAGATGATGGAGGAGATAGAGAGGACCATTGGCATCATGCATGGGGAGAGGGATGGGTAAGACCCATATAGTTTTTTTTAACTCGTTTACTTTTTAGATCATATGGAATTGGAAATTGGAGAGAAGTTATGATTAAGAGAGAATGAGAGAATGAGTAAATATCACACAACTCTATATAATTTGTTGGTGTTGCGTCATTTCCTTCTCGTATTCATATATCAGGTATGCACAAATAGAATGGAAAGTGTATAAAAACTACTAAAATCAAAATGAGTTATCGAGTCAAGTTAGCGAGTTGAGTACGCCTCAATTCAAACTCGGCTCAATAACCTTAACGAGTCACTTATCTGACTCGAACTCAGACTCCATAGTTTTTTTAGCCTAGCTCACCAAAAAACCCTCAATTTCTCTATTTAATTTTGCCATTTCATTGTAGTAGTTGGGTACTTAGGATTAATTGAAAAGACCACTGAATTAATCTTGCAATTAAAGTGAGCGGTCGGATTTTATTTTACTTGGACAAGCTCAAGGTCTAACTAAGGGAGGCCACTGTCTCCTTAGGTCAGTCAATAGTAAATCTAGATGCTAGATTTTCAGAGAAACATTTTTTAAATTTGTTTATGGAAATAATAATGAAATGAAATTTAGGCAAGTTTAGGAACTAAATTGCAATTTTTAATCAAATGAGGTCCAAAATTTCTAAAACTTGGTCAGAATGTGAAATATGATGAAATTATTGTATTTTATTTTTTTGGAATTTTCGGATGTAAAATGAATTTATTTTGAATCAAATATGCATGCACAATGATTTTTCGTAAATTATTTATAATAAATAGCAGACCTGCTTATTTCTCTGAAATAAAATTATTCTAGATAAATCTAATTAAGTATCCAAGAAAATCAATAGATCTTAAAAATAATAGGTCTACAGCCTATTAAAAATCAATTACTTAAATTGCCATTAATTTACTACTACCTTGATATGCATGCAAATAGAATGAAATTTGGGCATAATGTAAAACAGACCTAAATCTACCTACTTTGAATTTTTGATAATTTTTGGAGAAATAGTCAATTTAATATAAATTTCAGATCACGTAGTGGGTAAATTACAATTTTCTACCAACTTAATTCTATTAAATCAATCACAATTCACAAAAATATCGATAACCACTCACAAGATAGAGAATTAAATTTTCTACACGGTGCATTTTTGGAATTGAAAATTGACGCAAAACGAAGGTTCAAGTTAATTATCAAATACATGGTGCTTTTTGAAAATTCAGAATAAAATAAAAGAAGTAAAAATGTGAATAGGGATGAAATCGTAATTACCCAAAACTGGGGGTTAATCATGTAATTTTCCTGATGGGTGTGTGCCACGTGCGTGCCTCCTGGAAGGTGGGGGTGCTTCTGGTATTAATCTGGAACTCAGGGCTATAGCATAAATTGCCCGCCCCCGTGTGTGTGGCACATAAGGGAGCAGCTTCGGTCGATACATGTATCGAGGTGTTCCTTGGGTGGTTGGCCGAGGGCGGAGTCGACCTTGGTGCTACCACGCATGGAGGTGAGGGTGACTGAAGCGACTGCTTGGGGCAGAGGCAACCGGTTGTTGGAGCACACAGTGGAGATCGGTTGACACACGACCGGTGGTAAGCAAACCGCAGCTTGGTGCATTGCGGTGCTGAAAGGTTAGTGGCACATCACCCGAGGAAGATGAGGCGAGCAGTGCAGATGGGGTGGACGGAGTTGCGAGTCAAGGTCGAGGGCGGCAGGCGGAGTTCTACAAAGAGGCTTAGGTTTGCAGCAGGGGGGTCATGCGAGTGGGCAGAAGATGGCGAGTTGTTGTGGTGGTGCGGACGGATCGACCGAAGCATTGGTGGCCGATGATCCTCAGTGGAAGTGAAAGCGGAGGAGGGTGAATCGGAGGGGCGATGATCGTGCGAGAGATCGAACCGGGAAGGTGGGTCGGTGAATGGAGTAGAACGAAGCATTGTGGTGAGAAACGCAAAGGAGGATAAAGAAGAGAACGAAGCAGAAGAAAACGAGGAAAAGAGAAGAGAAGAAGGAAGAGGGTTCGTCGGAGTTGTGGGGGAGCTATGCTCGACCCTGATTCTCACCTCGAAGAGCCTCGATGGAGCAGCTCTAAAGCTTGGCAGAGCGAGAAATGCAACACTACAAAAGAAGGGTCTCCTTCGGATCTTGACGATAAAGGAGGTGGTGAGGTCGGCATCACGCTCAACAGCTCATGTTGTGCTATCACCAAGGAGTGGCCGGCGGCTGGCATCCCTTTTTGCTCCGGCTAATTGTGGATGTGGTGCGGAGCGGTGGTGCTCGCGGCTTTATGGTTATTGCAAGTGTTGTGCGGGTCACGATCGAGATGGAAGGGCGAGCGGTTAGGCATGATGCGGGATGTGCGAGAGGTGGTTGGTCATGAGAGGGGTCGACGTGGGCGCAATGTGCAAGGAGGTGCTTGTAGGTCAGCCGAGTTGTGAGGAGAGAGAACGAAGCAGAGAGAAAAGGAACGACGGCTGGCGGTTACGAGGTGAGACGGTGGAAGAGGTTGCAAAGGGATGGAGAGGGTGCAGGTCGACCACACAGAGGGGGGCAAGGAAGACAGGCGGAGGAAGCAGCTGGGCGAGGAAGGAGGAAGCGCCACATGGCGTGCATGAGTGCGACCATGTGGTAGGGGAAAACTTAAAAATAAAAATAAAATAAAATAAAATAATAATAAATAAAACAAAGAAATAAAGAAAAATTAAGAAGAAAAGAAAATAATAATAATGATGATGATTAAAATAAAATTAAAAGAAAATAAAAATAGGGTGACACGTGTCGGCTATAGAAGTGGCACGTGTCACTCCCAGAAAATTCAAAAATTAAATCCGAATAAAAATAAAAAAGAAATAATAACAAAGTCAAATAACAAAGTGGTCAACATGAAAGTTGCTTGCCTAGACGATATCTACCACTTTTGTGAAGGATTCAAAACCAAAAGAGATCTTATGTACAAAAAGTATTTTTGGGTTGTACTCTATAAATATAAAATACCATATTTTTATTTTGTATTTTTTATTTTTAAATAAGTTAAAAATAAAAATGGAGAAAATAAAAATAAATATTTACAACAATAATATTTTTTTTAGATTTTTAGTAATTAAGAATATAAAGAAATAAAATAAGGGGACTTGTGTACAAACTAATTATACTGACTCTGGTTGATTTATTTTCTTTGATTTTTACTTCAATTTTATTTGGATTTTTTGCATGTTTTATTAAAACAATAGTCAAAGAAAACAAATGCAAAAGAAATAGATTAAAAAGGATTATTTTTGTACATAAAATAATAAGGTTAAAATAAGCAATATGTACGATACATAATACGGCTCCAAAAACTCAAGTTTCACATATGAACTCTGATTCTTTTGAATTTGATCTCGTTATGTAGATAATTGAACGTAGATTAATTCAAAAGTGAGTAGGGGTCCATTGGAGACTGTATGATGGAGATATTCACATTTTACAAACTTTCAATCTCGAATTAGGTTTGGATTTTATTGGGTAAATTTTCAAGTTTAGTATTTTTTAGTATTTTTCCTTTAATTAGTGTTGGTAATATACACACTAGAGAGTTGATTTTATTTAATTCTGAGTTAGTGACAGATAAATAAAAATAGAAGAAAATATGGTATTATACATGTGATTTTTACAAGGGAATTCGGGTTTCTTATTCATGCAATTATGCCATGCTAAAATACAGATATTAATTCTAAGTGCGTGAATGATAAAAATGCAGAATAGATGGAGAAATATAGATAATTACTTAAGAACAGAGCTCTATTTTCAACTTTTAGAGTGATGAATCATAGATTCATCAACCCCACTATACTTCAACATGACTCTTCCCCAAGCAACTAAAATGAAATGCAAAAGTGAAATGATTTTGGGTTCCAAACTAAGGTCATGAACAAAAGGTGAAAATGGAGCTCCATTCGACCTTTGGATTAATAATATGGTGGAACTCCTTATGAGAATTAGGGTTTTAATAACAACAGCATCCAAGTTTGCATAAGTCAATATCCCGACCCGACTCAGAAGTCATCTTAGATCAACTTCCTCCTTAATAATCCACACATGAACATTGAATAACTATCTCTGGTGTGTTAATAGCTCTTCCCATCCAAGATGCCAGACTACCATACAATCTCCTCCTCCAGTAACTCGTCCCCAGGGAGTCAGGTATTTCCTTATAAGTTCTGGAACGTGCTAGTTCACAACGAGTAAGGGGAGAAGCATAGAAGAAGGGGAAAAGAAGTGGAGAGTGACCAGTGTAGTCAACTCTCCTATGAAGCTTGGCCGGGGTAGCCAAGTCTCCACTAGATTTGCAGGCTATCTAAAGCTTGGGATTTTTTGTTTTTAGTATTTTCTTCTTTTGGTAAGATTTTGTGATTTCTCTACATGGATCTTTTGTTCCCCAACGAATATAGTCTTTTGGTATGCCTTTGTTTTGGGATCTTAGAAAAATTATGCTAGCAGTCCATCCCTCATCCGAAGCTTTATTTCAACCCGGTATCCCGATCTTTAGATGTCCAACACCTCATTTGAGTTGAGCTAAGTGCGTAATGTAGAGTACATAATAATTCCTTATCCAAGAGTCTACTCAGAATGAGGCGACCAGGTTAGACACTAAGAGTCAAATCTAGACACTATCTTGTGAACTTGGAGAATTAAGTTTATGACTTGAAGTATCTAGAATCCTACTTCTCAATTGAAGTTCCTTTGAAATTTAAGTAGATTAAGGTCAAATCAAGTCCATCCTCAATTTCTATTCATAACTCAGTTCAAAACCCATTGACTTTCAACTTTGCATATGCTTTAATATGCAGATGAAATAAGTTGATATGGAATGCTTACGAATGAAGTGCAAGATGATTTTTTTTGAATCAATGCAAGGATGATATACAAAGAGTGAATAAGAAGTCCTTTTTACAAAAAGTTTTCTATGACAATTTTACAAAAATATTATTTACAGGAAACTAACAAGAGTTTTACAAAGGTTATACAAATTTTACAGAGAGTGTTATACACATTATACAGATTTTACAGCTTGTATACAATATACACTTTATACAAATATTTTATAAAGACATGTTTTTATACAAAATTACATGAAAGTATGAGCTATGGGTAAAATCTAAATGTAATATACATCTCCATATACTTAGTGTGTGCTATGTCCTCATAGCACAAGAAGCGAGGAAACGACATAGCTCGTGCTAAGCCTAGGAGAGTGAAAAGAATGTAAGTATATAATTCGACCCTCCCCCCCAACTATACTTAGGCTTTGGTCAGCCTAAGTATAGAAGAAGAGCAAAAATGGGATGGTCGGCGTCAAGAGGAGAAGAAGTGGATGAATGAATATACAAGGTGGGCATCGGTTCCCCATATAGTTAGGCACTAAAGAAATCAAGCAAATATAGTAAAGTGGTATAGCTATTATTATTAACATGGTACAACGACCAGTGTCGAACACAAGGAGCGCAATGAATAAACTAGATAGGCGACTCAAAGAATCAAAGGATTATTTTGCTTTTTCTGTGGTTTTTAATTTTTTTTCAGATTTTAGTTTTTGAAAATAAGGCAAATAAAGGAGAAAAGGAAAACAAACACTCTTTTTATTTTTTATATACAGAAAACACAAGTAATAATATTTTTTGGGTTTTGGATTTTTCTAATGTTTTTGTAATTTTTGGAGAATTTTCAGATTTTTAGAATTTTCAAACTGATTTAAAACAATGAAATAAAGCAAATAGTGGATAACCAACAGTGTTTTGCGAATTTAAAATATCAAATGCTCAAAATACATATTATCAATTTTATCAGAAAATACATGTAAATATCTACAAACAAGAACTGAAATCACAGTTTTTGGATTTTTTAATGGATTTTATATGATTTTTACAAGATTTTTAATGTTTTGCATATTTTTTGATTTTTATAAAAGCAAATGATGTAAAATTTGGATAGAAATTAAACCAACTCAAAATAAAGCCACTCTAATTTGTTTAGAATTTTGAAAACATTTTTTAATTTTCTATTAATTTTATAAATTAAAGAGGAAGAAATGACACTATTTTTGTATTTTTAAAATATTAAAATTAATTATTTTACAATAAAAATTTTATAATAAGTAAAAGGACACAACATGTCTTTAACCTTAATTTTTGGGAATTTGTGGGTCAAGTCTGTTATTTATTTCATCAAAAATAAACAACAATAAAAGGCTGGAAGAAGTAGGACCTAGATGCAATGAATTCAAATTCTAGGGATGAAGTATAACAAGCAATAAAAATGCTGGGGGTGAATGCAATTAGTCCAGAAAATCCACATGCTACACGTGATAGATGGTTCATAGGGGTATAAATGCAATTCTCATAAAAGTTCTCTGATTAAGATAACAAGTGAAATACACAGGTATAGTACTACAAATATCTCACAAAAATGTGAAGGCACACGTGAGCTCGACTCGGAGGGATTTAAATGCAAATAAAGAAAACCTAGGGTTTCCTTACTACAATTAGTTTTTGACTAAATATTACATTTATTGGACTAAAACAAAATAACATAAATGACATGGGAAAAAGGGAAATATACCCCTGGGAGGACACGTGGCGGGCATATGGAGGATCTCTGACGTAAGATCTGATGACGTCTGCAGAAAGGATCTGACAGTCAGGACATGGCACAAGCATACAGTCCTGATCGACCGTTAGTAGGAAGATCTGATGTTCGGGGAAAAGCGACTGGTGTGCGGTCAGATCTGGCCCAAACCTGATCTGAGCACCTAAATTCGGGCGCTATCGTGTGGCTCAGATCAAGTCTAGAAGTAGGGCAACTCCATCCGACGACAAAGAAACGTGTTGGACGAACTGGGAAGAAGGACTTGACGATGCTGCTTCAATCGTGCATCTTAGGTGATCCAAGGCGTTGATCATCTTGCTACAAAGTCCCGCACCTCCTGGTGGTGGTCTATGTTGGGTGGAGGTCTGAGATGGGACTGTGAATGGATGGATGTGGAAGGTGGAGGCCTAGCACCTGGAGGTGCTCCACCACTAAAGTTAAGGCTCTATTCGAACCTTCCGTGTGTCCAGAATCTACAAAGGGTATGCTATGATCGGAGGCAGAGCTCCGACGGGGGGTTATTTGTAGTTAGAAAGGAAAGAAGCGACGGGGATGATAAGTTGATCTGCAGTGAAGGTGAGGGAAGGAGACCGAATCTATTCTAGCTCTGATGAGCAAGGATAGGGTGGTAAGGCTACATGAGAAGATGGTCAGTGATATGGGGCTCGGGTCGATGCGGATAGATGCAAATAATGAGGCTTCAGACCAACGACCGGAGCGAAGATGGTGTTGGACATGCGAGCCCACGATGAGCCATTATGCAATAAATGTTATTGCAAATATCATTCCTTGATCTGAAATGAAGATAATTAATTTTCATAATAGGCCTCTTAGTACAATCAGGGTTATGTACCATGGCCATCTTAATGATCATACAACTATTGATTCAATTGTTGAAACATAGAGGTTGATGCTTGTTTTAATATCTAAAGAGTTAGATTAAGGACTCATCAATGACTGACAAATGATTATTAAGAGATGATCTCCAGCTTGAGAAGGAGATGGCAATCCGTTCTCTAAAGGATGATATCTAACCGACCTCTTGATGCATGTCCTCTGCATAGGAATAGAGATTCGGAGGTGTTAGATAAGTTAGGTCAAAGAGTTGACTTAACGAGATCGAGATAACCAAAGTCCTATGTCGTATGGTGTCATGATATAGGCGTGCATCCTCTAATCGAAGACAGATGTGTTACTATATGTCAGAGTATGTACATTTGGCAGACCAATAGGTTGATGACCTGATGATGAATCCACATTTCATCATCTTTATTCTATCATTTTGGCATCAAAAACCCTAGCAAATGCATGTAAATACCCTTAATTCCATCATCTTAGCATTCATGCATGTATCAGTAAATAGTGTATAAAATACTGTAATTAAAGCCAAAATCAAAGAATAAATAAAAGAAAAGAAAAAGAATAAAATATTGTAAATATTTTATGACCCAAAACCCTGAGACCTGGGCATCTTGATGAATAGGTCGATAAGGAATAAAGTAGGGAGAGATAAGGGCCAAATACCTAAACTTTTTAATTCATTCTTTATTCATTTTGGGACCTATTTTTGGTTCCACTCTTTATACATAAAATAAAGAAACTTTTACATGAAAGTTGTAGATAATTTTATATAGAAAAATACAAAATTGATTTCACTGAAAAATCATATACAGATAAAAAGTTACGGTCTGAATAAAATTCCAGAATCCCAACTTCCCAGACCCGTATCTCACAAATGAAAACTCCAAATGCATCAAAATCACTTTAATTGTATATAGAATAAAACAATCTATTTAATGGTGTTGGTTTCGCATTTGGCGGAGCTACGGTTTGAAAGTTGAGTTTTGGACCCTCATTGTACAATTGTACTGATTAAAATATTCAATTTATTCTTAATTCATTATTTTTATAATTTTATATTTTTATAATTTTCTAAATATTACTTACAATAATTGTGTACATTAAAACAGGAATAAAAACCTAAATAAAACTCAAAATAAAAATATATGTATATAAAATACACAGGTATTATACCTATATACATACCTATACAATACCTACTTATATTTTATTTAATATACAAAACACATCAGAAAAATAAAATAAAAATATTTCTAAGTGTATAAAAGTATTATATAAATTTATAAAATAATAAACAAAAATAAATAAAATTAAAAATTCCAAATAAAAATAAAATACTAAAATACATAGGTAATATACCTATATAGGGTGTAAAAAGTAACTTGTAAAGATATATTTCATAAAAATAATTAAAAATCATAATAAAATACTACATAAAATAAGAAATATTTTTTATTTTATAGCCAAAATTTAATTCGTTCTTTTTCTATTTTTAAATTATTTTCTAAATCTTTTTTGCAGGGTTTTTCCTAGTTGGTCCACGTGGACCAACCATGAGGCAGTCAGCGTTGACCCCGGGTCAACTGCTTGCCTTCCCCGCCTGCCCTTCTGTCAGACATGGGTTTTCACTCATTTTTGTCGATTTTCTTAGGTCGCACCTTGCATTTTTCGTGATGAAGTCTTCACGACTTTTATTCCTCTTTATATGGTGATTCACGTCCAAGTGAAACCTTGGACTTTGGATCACTGAGGCGAGCAGGGCGCCTTGGTCTTTGGAGCACATCAGTCTCTGAGTCAAACCAAATATATGGGGCACCCAACTTTCCATTCGAATTCAAACACCTTCGGTCCACCCTTCCTCGCTCCGCTCGTGCTCCAAGCCTTCCTGGAGGTGACAGCTCCAGCAGCGTGCATTCAGCCAGGGCAGAGGATGTCGGAGGCGTCTCCACCACCTCCCCCAACTCCGGCGGTTGAGGTACCCTTCCCTTCGATCTACACCGTCGAGGAAGCCATCTCCCCTTCTAATTTTTCATGCATTAGCTTAGCCTTAGTCGTAGGATTAAATCCCCTCTAGAAATTTTGAAATCCATCGCGTGAATCGCCCGATTGATCATCCTCGCTGGAGCACACCTCCGGTCGTACTCCCAGCCACCGTTCCACGCTACATCTCCGCCATTGAGAGGTCCATGCAGTTTGCCCTGGACCTTTTAACCATTTTTGCAGGTCAAAGAGCGTTGACTCGCACCTGGAGGCGATTTTGGAGCCTCGCCGGAGTTCGCGAAGCTCCCCAGCTCTGCCACCCTCCCGCGAACACCTCGGCCATCGCCGAGGCTTTTTGAAGCCCTCAGGAGCTAGAGGACGACCACAGGAGGCTGCAACCCCATTTTGAAGCCCGAAGCTCGTCGGAGTGCAGAGATCTGGAGCGAGGAAGATCGCCTCGCCGGCATTCTTCCTTGTTCTTCCTCCGTGTGCCTACACCATCGGATCAGGGAGCGCCCTCCAGTTCGCGCAACAGCCGTTGGATCGAGCCTGGTCTCCACCGTCGGATCTTCTCGCGAGGATCTAATCCTAGCCGTCCCGACCGAACCGTCATCGTGCAAGGAAGTCACGCCACGTGTCCAAGTGAAGACTCTCAGCCGTCAGATCTCCTTCGTGAGGGAATTTTGCAAGTATACCCTCGTGACTTTTGTAATTTTATTTTAGTCCCGAAACTTTCCTTGGTAGTTTAAAACTTTTGTAAAATTTGCAAGTAGGCCCTCGAACTTTCCATATTTGCACATAGGTCCTCTGCCACGTCACCTCACGTGACCTGTTCACGTGAGGTGTGGGCATTTTGCAGAGAGGCCCTCGGCCTTTAATTTATTTCGTTTTAGTTTGCTAAATTTTGTATTAAGTGTTAACTTTTTGGGACATTTGCAAGCGATCCCCCCGGAGGTTTTTGATATTATGAATAGGTCCCTGCCAGGCGCGTGCAAGTCACGCGCCCTGGGGGGTATTTTGTGCTGATACCCTTGCGGGTTTGAACATTTGTATTTGGTCCACAAATTCGAATATTAAGTGTTATATTTTGTGGAAAATTGCTTGGATGCCCTTGGATGTTCTGATATTTGCACTCATACCCCTGCTAGGCTGAATCATTTATGCTTGCTTGTTCTATTTATTTAAGGCATCATTTTAACTTGAAAAATTCCATAAAAATTAAGTTAAGCTCCTGTTCACTTGCACTTTCAAGCCATATTTTTAGTTTTTGATTTTATTGCATTTTTATATTTATTAAAAATAAAAAAACATGCCATTTCAGTACTGTCTAGTTTAGAAAATACCAAAAAATATTAAAATACCTCGAAAAATTCCAAAAATATTACCTACTATCTATTTTAACCTATTTTAGTGTCAGTCCAAAAATCACTAAAAATCTCAAAAGAAAAACCTTAAAAATTAGAAAACACCTAAAAACTTCAAAAAATCTAAAAAATTCTAGAAAACTCAAAAAAATATGAACTCTATTCCTGTAGTTTCTATATTTTATTATCTTTCTTTTAAAATTAGTTTGGAAAATTTTCACGGCTGTTTGATATTTTAATTCCCATTTTACTCACAGCTAGTAGCTCATTCCATGTTTTCTTTTATTTTGCCTTTTAAAAATTCCAAAACATTATGAAAATTACCCAAAAATCACAAAAACAGTAAAAAATTAAAAAACACCAAAAAGATTTTATTTCTGAATTTTTGACTATTTTTGCATATTTTTATAAATATTCTATCCTCTCTTTTATTATATAGCTTATAAATTCCAATATTGAAAAAGAAAAAAATATATAAAATATAAAAATATAAAAAATCAGAAAATTAAAAAAATCAAAATACAAAATTAAAAATTAAATAAAAATAAAAAAAATATTTTTAAAATCCTACAAAAATACTTGCTTTGTATAGTGTAGACAACACCTCACTTTCACTCATACACACATTTGTTTGATCTACCCTGTTTGGCTCCCTGTGTTCGAACTCTCTACATACTTGCTTGCTATACACCATTTATGTAGAGTTAAAAATAAATTTTAACTTCACATTTGTTTCTTATTGCTTGATCTATAGTGTGGGTTAATTGTTGATTAATTACGATTTATTGTGGGTCGCCACAGCGACGTAGTAGTCTCGCCTTGTGAGGACTATTTAGACCTTCGATAAAACGTGATTATCAAATGGCGCCGTTACCGGGGAGCAACAACGAGTAGTTCATATTTTGCTTGATTGTGTTTGTTGTCTTAATTATTGCTTGCTCTTTTATCTCTCTTGTTTTTGATATATATTGGTGAGCTTTCTAACCTTTTTTTTTGTCCTCTTGCGAGGGACCGTGGAGCGAGGCAGATCGCCTAGGGGATCCGGAGAAACCACGTGAAGCGGAGCCGACTTTTCTTAAGCCAAGCCGGCAGGAGAGAGCAGGAAGAGTGAGAGAGTGATTAAATTAGTTTGCTTTTCATTTTCTGAGAGAGTGCTTATTAATTTGTAATAATACAGGGACTTGGACAATTGAACTTCCGGGCCTAATTTCCGGGTGTTTGTTCACCCGGGGGCTCACCGCGGTTTTTATCACGTTTTCCGATTGTCATTTTCCGGTTTTGTTTTCATTTTCATTTCTTTTGTGGATTGAGCCCTTAGCTTTAGGCTTGCTTGTTCGATTAGATTAGGTCCAAACACACTAACAACCTTTGCATGTTCCTATAGATCATATTTGGACTTAGTCTAATTAAACAGTTAGTCATTAGTCTTCGATCCACGCGCCGCGATCTCATCCCGCCAAGCGCTTCTCCTAAACTCGATGTGTCGAGAGAAGGAGGGGTGAGCCTAGACCGGACATTAGGATTGGAGAGTGGTGATTAGCTTGTGGTTCTTCACGTAGCAGTTGCCTATCTTAGGACGATTTCCGCATTGCATACCGGCATGTAGATTAGGTTTATAAATTTCTGCTTTGCATCCCGCATGGAGAGAGCTGGGATTCGCTGTAAGTCTTCTCACTTTGCATCCATCATTTAGGCACAAAGGTGAGATTTCCACCTTGGTGTCGACTTGCATCGGCTTTTCCGACTCTATTCTCCCTCTGTTTTTGGACAAAGTAGGATCAAGAAAATACAAAAACCGTTAGGCGCTTGTTTGAATCAACTCAAAAGAAGCGATGACACCAAAAAAATTAAAGAAGGGACTGCTAAGAAAACCTTGACCAAAAATAAAATTGGTAATTGGATTCATTGATTGGGGAGAGTCACACCCTCACTTGTATTCATGTTGCATGGGAAGGTTTCCTTCCAAGTGAGCAGAGTGCTTCGTAAGGATTAGAGCCCAAATCCCAGCTTGTGGCTGCCTTGTGTATCGCCTGGATTTTCGAAGTATTGGCGCTACTATCGTACGTAGGCGAGTAGGGATTGGTCGCCATTGGTGACTCACTATTGTGTGAGCACCGACCTTGTCCGAATTACCGAGCATAGGCCACGCCTTCACGGGTGTGTCTGTCTCATCGTCTGCGTCCGAGTAGGATCTTGCACGCTCACGGGTGATTCCGTTGCGAGCGAGATCCGAAGTATCGGTTTCGCCTATTGGCTTCCTCTCTCTTATTCTTTGGCTGAGTAGGGATCCATGAAGGGTTACAAGGACCTTAAAAAGCGCAAGCTACAGGTTACACAGGAGGAGGACAAGTACGGGAATACTTTTCCGGCAGTACTCTCTCTCCTTTAGGCGTAGCGCTCTAAGGACTCGTTACAAGATAAATTCCTGAATTTAAGCTAAAACTGACAAGATAAAAGCCGAACCTTCACGGCTTCACGTGTTGAGTTGGTGAACTTACCCCTGTTTTGTGTTTAATTGCTAGTTATCTTTAGGTCAAGATAAAAAACACATCACAATTGTGCGCAATTTTGCTTCTCATTTTTTTTCCTTCTTCTTCTGCATTCACCTTGCTCTTACCAATAATCAAGATGATGGGACGGAGGTCTCTTAGTCCGACCTTGTCAGCACCGCTATCCAGCACTCCGCCTCATTCATCTAGGACAACCTCGGAGAGTCCGCTCTCCGAGCCTGAGTTCACATCCACCCTGTTCCCCCTCGACCACCCTTCTCATTCCCCTTCCATCAGTCCAAGAGTCTCAGAATTTAGTGCATCGCAGAGTTCGGAACATTTGACGGCACCTGAGATGGGTTCTTTTGCTTTTTCAGAGAACCCAGACATGGCAGATAGAGGAGAACACCTAGATGACCATGATCACCCTCCTTTCTTATTTGATCAAGCGGCCATCAACAATTCCTTGCTAGCATCCCTGGAGACAATGTAGAGGCAGATCCGCGATCAGGGAACCTTTATGGGTGATCTCATGCGAGAGATAGCACATATAAGAGAAACCCGACCTGGGGGCGGTGGCGGTGGTGGAGGAGGAGATGGACCTGATGCAGGAGGAGGTGATCCCAGCGCTGAGAGACCGCCACAGACTATCATAAGGGAATTGCACAATCCCGCAACATCCCTCACTCATCGTTGGATCAGACTTCCGCCTATCCATGGAGATTTTGAGCTTCGACCCCATACCATTCTGCTTCTACCCAAATTCCATGGGTTGCCGACCGAAGAGCCACACCTCCACCTCCAAGAGTTCGAAATGATCTGCAGCACGATCCATGATAGGCTGATGACCGAGGACACGATCAAAATGATCGCCTTCCCTTTCTCATTGGTTGACAGAGCCGCATACTGACTCAAACATCTGGGGCGATTCATTGACACTTGGGTAGATCTCCGGACCGCTTATCTGAAGAAGTACTACCCTCTCGGCAGGACTAATGCAGCTAGAGCGATGATCAGTAACTTCGTCATGATCCCTAATGAACAGTTTCATGAAGCTTGGGATCGATTCCGAGAGCTCATTGACCGGTGTCCACATCACGATATCTCCAAGCCCAATGTAGTGCTAAGTTTCTTTTGTGGGCTTACACCGGAGCTGCAGGGGCTCGTCAACGCCTCTTGTGGTGGGTCCTATTTTTCCAAGGGTGAGGACGACGTTTGGGCCATCTACAAAGGCATGGCAGAGAACTCAACCGTCATGGCCCAAGCCCGTGTTTACACACAGCAGAAGCCCCCGCAAGGAGCGGGATCATTCCAGAGGATCGCCCGCATCGATGCCGGTCCTAATACTTCGTCAGCAGCTGTAGCACAAGCAGATCAGCTGCAGCCGACATTGGCATAATTATTGAGAAGCTGGACCGTCTCGAGATCCTCGAGAAAAAGCAGATGCAAGGCATGGCCCAGATGGACCAGATTGCCAAGACGATGAGTGACCTGAAGACGCAGATCCTATGCATTCAAGAGGCACAGACTTCTTCCCAGCAGCCTCCCAGGTCACGGGCTGACCCCAGCAGTAGCAGCTCCAACCAACCTTCTGCCTCGTACCGTCAAGTCAACCACATCCGAGCAGAGCCGGTCCCGCTACTACAGTACTACCCAGCACAGCCGCCATCTCAGGACACTCAGATGGTGGTATATCAGCCGGAGCAGCCACTTGCAGTTCTTCCTCCACCCTCCTTCGAGCAGGAACCATTGATGGAAGTCAATGGGATTTGGTACGACCGGTACCCTCAGCCCGGGATTCGTCGTGATCACCTCGGATTCCGTTTGGGCAATGGTGGCTCCTCATCTCAACAGCAGAATCCAGCTCAAGGACAGCAGAACAGCCATCAACCGCAGCAGCAGCAACCCCAATATGCCCAGCAGCAACAGTACCAGCAGGGTCCTCGTCCCACTTATCAGGGACAACAGTAAAGGCAGCGTCAGCAGCCTCATCAGTCATATCCCCATCATCCCCAGTACCAGTAGCAGCAACAACAACCTCATTTCCAGCAGGGAAACCCATCCGATTCTCAAGCCCCCGCTTTTGAGAACTCAGCTCTCGATGACCTTGCCCGCTTGCTATCCGAACAACGAGCATCCTTCAGGCAAGAAATGGATGAATTCCGGCAGGAGATGAGGGAAATCATCAAAGGAAAGGCCGCCATACCCGCTCAGATTGAACCTAACCCGAACAATCTGAAAAGGAAGTCTGAGCAGGTAGAGTTTACAGAGTATACCTCTCCTAATGACTATTTGAGTGACATATCTCTTTCTTTGTATGATGCTAGTTTTGTGACTACTAGGAGCGGTAGGATGCCAGCCGGCGGCGCCTCTTCTGAGCGACAACCACCAGCTGAACCAGGAGCGCCAGAGGAGCAGAGTAGTGGTGCTGATGCCGCTGTTGATGAAGACGGTGGTGCTGATGCCACCAATGATGGAGATCCATACGACAGTACTGAGGCCGTCTTGAGACCAGATGCAGAAGGTAGTGCTGATGCCCCCATTTTGGATGCAGAGCCAGAGCGCGGTGCTTATGCCGCAATAACAGGTGCCGGTGGTGGTACTAAGGCCACCACATCTACTTTTGTTGAGCCTCCCTCTGTGATGTTACCACCTTTTGTACCTATGGACTGTGGTAACAAAAAGAAAAACAAAAATATGAATAAAAGAAAGGTTTTTGTTCACATTGCGGATCCATATGTGTTGAATGATGATGATTGTATGGATTCTCCTCCTTCACCGGCACAAGGACCTATTCATAGTCCTCCATCTGAGGAGGCCCCTACCATCCCCTTCCCTGAGGCACTCCGCCGAGCGAAGGGGAATAAAAAAAATCCAAAAAAGAACCAGCAGGTAGAGTTCAACAACAAATGATTGACAGATTCCACATTCAGCTGACTCTATAGGAAGCAATTGAGCACATCCCCTTCTTCAAAAAGAATTTGAAAGAGACAACCACTGTTCGCAGAAAGAGGAGGAACCATAGAGATCAGATCCATGTGCTCACTCATTCCACTTGCTGCACTATTCAGAACAAACTGCCAGCCAAGCGACCAGATGCAGGAGCTCCCTACGTCAGATGCGAGATTCAAGAGCAGCAGTTTGATCGTACTCTGTTAGACAGCGGCTCTTCAATTGACCTTCTTCCGGCAGCCTTACTCGACCGATTCGAGTTTGGTCCTCTTCTTAGGAGCAGGACAGTCCTTCAGTTTGCTGATAGGTCGACTAAGAGGCCGAAGGGGTTATTGAAAGACGTGGTCGTTACCATTCAGGGCCTGAAATTCCCCGTGGACTTTGTTGTGCTGGACATGGAGATCCCTGAGTCAGTAATCGATGCCCCCATCATACTCGGACGTCCATTCTTGGCCACAGCCAAGGCGGTGACCGATCATGATAGTGGGAAGGTGTGTTTTCGCGTAGAGGGCAAAACCATACAAATAGAGACGATCGAAGAAACAAGAGACAGAGAACTAGAATGCTCAGAGCAGTCCAGCGAAGCCGCGCAGATGACAGAGGAAGAGCTAGACATCCACCAGGAATGTGATTTTGTGATGACAGATGAGTGACAGATGATGAATCCAACTGGACAGATCCTGTAGCACCGACCCTTGCCTTGCCTACAGATTCACTATATCTAAAGCTCATGGCAGTCGAGAGCCTGGTGTTGAACAAGATTTTTCACAGGTCTAAAGTAATCCACACAAGGCGGGATCACAACGTCGCTGAGGCGACCCGCGAGAAATCCTAATTCAAACAACAATTAACCCACAACAATCAAATAAGGAAATCAAAGTGAATGTGTGGAGCTAAAATTTATTATAACTCTACAACAAGATGTGTATAGGTGCAAGTATGTGTAGAGGTCGAACACAGGGAGCAGACAGGTAGAACGAGGCACTAAGGCACAAAATGTGTGAATGTGACAAGTTGTCTATTAATGCTATTTTTTGTGGGTTTTTCATTTATATTTTTTATTTTTTTTAATTTTATATTTTTGTATTTTGGTTTTTAATTTTTTGATTTTATATTTTCTTTTTATATTTTATATTATTTATTTTCTTTTTCAATAATGGAATATACAAACTATATAAGAAAAAAGACGATAAACTATTTATAAAAAAAGGGAAAAAGATCAAAAATTAGGAAATGAAATGTTTTTGTGATTTTTATACTTTTCTACTATTTTTGTGATTTTTGGGGAATTTTCAGAATATTTTTGGTATTTTTAAAGGTGAAAAATACTGAAAACAGTGGATAAAAGACAAGGTTGAAACTAAAATGGAGAAATAAAATGGAAAACAGTAGCAAAAATTCTCCAAATCAATTTTCACTTAAAGATAATGAAACAAAGAAAATTCAGAGACAAAGTTTGTATTTTTAGCATTTTTGAAGAATTTTTAATATTTTTATAAAGGTTTTTGGGGTTTTGTGATTTTTATGAGTTTTCTTTTGTAATTTTTGGTGAAATTTGGATTGAAGTTAGAACACACTAAAAGAAACAAAATATATGTTTTTGGGATTTTTTGATGTGTTTTTATATTTTTTATGGATTTTATCATGCAAACAGTGCACAAAATGGCTATTTTTTATTTTTAGTTAATATTAAAATGCAAGAAATATGAGAAATAAAAATATGCCGTTAAATTACTATGCAACAGAGACTTAATGTGATTTTTGGAGATTTTTTGGGGTTTTATAGATGCATGCAAAAAATACAAGAAGCAAAGAGAAAATACATGTTTGCAGGGGTATTTTGGTAATTATCTTAAAATGCGAGGGCCTGCATGCAATATGTTCACAAAATATATAACTTAACAGAAATGTTTCAGGACAAAAAAGAAATACCCAAAGTCGCGAGGTTAATTGCGCAAAAGCGCCCAGTCACACGTGACTTGCACGCGTGCCTGGCAAGGACTAATCAGCTATTTCCACAAATCCAAGGGCTAATGCACAAAAATGCCATAAATCTTATAACTGCGTCGCAATGTTTTGGAACTAAAACTATATTTGCCTAATCTACGGGGGTTTCCTGCAAAATTGCCAAGTCACGTGCGCGAAGCACGTGACCTGGCAGGGGTCCAAAAAGGAATAATACAAATCCCGGGGGGTGCGGTGTAGTTTATACCAAAATCCAAAATGCAGATGAAAGCTTTGACGTTCAACAAATAAATATACAAAAACGGCTGGGCTTATATGCAAAATACCCACTCGAGTTGCGGATCGCACGGCTGAAATGGGGCCATTTAGGCCACGTGTCGAGCTTACAAAGCGCGATACCGCTTGGCTGCGAACGACCTTGATGAGATCGGCCAAGGCCGATCAACGGTGGAGGTGATTCATCATCCGACGGCAGCTGTACCCTGGCAAGAACAAGTGCCCGATCAACGGTCGTGAAGGCTTGACAACGAACTGGGAGGAGCTCCGCCTGGGGCGAGGTTCTCCGGGCCAAGTCAGCCACCTCCGACGCTCTTTGTGGCTCCAAAACGACCCAAGCTAAGCTTGCAAGGACCCTCTATGCGCTGGAGACCTCAAGATGTACAGGGGGCCACCGGAGCTCTCTCACGACGATGGGGAAGGTAGAGAGCTCCAGGTACCTCCGGGCTTCCCCAAAATCGCTCCAGCAGGTCTTTGACGATCCTGGGTCCTGCAAAAGAAAAGTTAAACCGTGAGGGAAAAATGCCTCGCAGTTGGCGGCGCAAATGGATGCGGAAACAACGAAATGGAACCTCACCGGAGTGACCTCCGGCGAGGGGTGGCTTAGGTGATTAGGTAACTGATCGGTGAGCGGAATGGTCGGGTAGAAGCCTAAGACTACGGTGAAGATAAAAGTGCGGGAACAATAGCAGAAGAACGTCCTCGATTGGCTTTGAAACCAAGAGAAAAACCTCAACGGCTGCATGTCGGAGATGGGGGGTGGAACGCTCCTCGACCTTGCCTAACGCCGCGCCACTTGGCCGGAGGCTAGCCTGCCACACTTGCCGATCCAGGGCTCAAGTCGAAGGGGAAGAAGCTTGGTCAAAAGAGGTTCAAAGTTCAAAGGGTTAGGAATGGGGTTTTTAAAACAATGGCCGAGTGGACTCCTTGATCGAGGCGTATCGGGAGATGCAACGACCCGAAGGTCGAAAAAACACTTGGGCGAGTATGCCCTATGGTAGGACTACAAAAGTCGTGAAGACTTTGACATCAAAAGATGAAAGACGTGATCTCCAAAAATCGGAGAAAACGCCAAAAAAATGCAACTCTGACAATGAACAGGCTGGGGTCAGAGAGTTGACCGCGGGTCAACTCTCCAGCCCCCTGGTTTAAAAAGCCTGAAAAAATGCTTTAAAAGTCTTTTTAAAATAGTAAATGAATTAATTATTTTTTGGTTGTATGAATTATTTTATTATGAATTTTATTTATTTTTATAAGATTAATAATTATAAGTTTCCTTTTATACCCTTATAGGTATCTATATCTATATATTTAAGTATTTCATTTTTTATTTTGTGTTTTTAATTTATTTATTTTTTATTATTAATTTATATAATTATAACATACTTTCATACACATAATTATATTTTTATCTTATTTTATTGGTGTGTTTTGTATATTTAATAAAATAGAATTAGTAATTATACAGGTATGTATATAGGTATTACACCTAGGTTTTGTATATACAAGTATTTTTATTTTGAGTTTTCTTTGCATTTTTATTCTGATTTTAATGCACATAATTATTATACATATAATTACAAAATTATAAAAATATAAAATTACAAAAATAATGAATAAAGAATAAATTGAATATTTTATTCTGTACAAGTATACAATAGGGGTCCAAAACTCAACTTTCAAACCGTAGCTCCACCAAATGCGAAACCACCGCCATTAAATAGCTTATTTTATTCTATATACAATTAAAGTGTGAGTTTGATGCATTTGGAGTTTTTATTTATGAGATACGGGTCTGGGAAGTTGGCATTCTGGAATCTTATTCAGACCATAACTTTTTATCTGTACATTATTTTTCAGTGAAATTAATTTTGTATTTTTCTTTATTTAATTATCTACAACTTTCGTGTACAAAGTGTCCCAAAATGAATAAAGAATGAATAAAATAAAAAGAATTTGTATTGTATTTGGCCCTTATCTCCCCTTACTTTATTCCTGGTTGACCTAGTCATCGAGATGCCTAGGTCTCGGGGTTTCGGGTCATAAAATATTTACAATATTTTATTCTTTTTCTTTTCTTTTCTTTATTCTATAATTTTGGCATTAAAAACAGTATTTTATACACTTTTTACACACATATGCATGAATGCTAAAATGCATGAATTAAGCCTATTTACACGCATTTACTAGGGTTTTTAAGGCCAAAATGATAGAATAAAGATGATGAAATGTAGATTCATCATCCCCCATACTTGCCTTTGCTAGTCCCTAGCAAACACTTATGCAATAAGTGCAGAAAGAAAAACAAAGAAAAGAAAAAGAAGAAGGTGGATTAAGTGTAATTATCAAACTTCTATTCACAAAATCAAAGTTTGGAGCTTAAGTCGGACCTTTGGAATTTTAGTGCGGGTGGAACCTTATTGAGAACCGAATTTGAAATCCAACAATCCCTGAGAATCCCAAAACTCTGCTCAAGTCTCCTCAATAGCCAGGTCAGAAATATCTCAATTCATATGCAAACTCTTACGACTATGAATCTGACTCGTACAGTGTAAGTGATGGTGGCTCTCCCCAACTAGAATGACAAAGAAACTGACTTCTCCAGTACGACAACCCAATGATTCCCCAATCCAACAACTCCATCCTCGAGGAGCGGGGTATTCCCTTCTAAGTTCAAGTGTCAACCAGCTCAAGAGGAGGGGGTGAAGAGAAGAATGGACGGTAGCCAGTGTAGCTACTTATCCTCGGATGCAAGACCAATGTAGTCAAGTCATCCAGCTGCAGGCTCACATATTTGACTTTGGAACTCAAGCTTGCTTATTGACTTTACAACATATGTACATACTTTGGCGGGCATTTTATTTTTGTACAGGCCTGTCTTCCTTTTTTTCTCTTTTTTTGAAATACTATTCACAGCAGCATTTACATAGGGAGTTTTTCCTCTTGAGCAAGTAGACTATCCCTCATTTGAAGCTTTATTGCAACCCACACCCTCCTGTCTTTAGACTTCCTCATCACTGGACGGGTTGGGGTGCACTTCCCTCCCTAGAGGAGGACAAGTGTTTCCACTTGTGTGCGTCTCATACCGGCAAATCTAATCCCCTCACCACTCTAACTGAGTTGAGCCATGTGAAAGGTGCAGGTGTCCAAGTTAGGTCATTATCAACAAGAACTGTGCATGTGCTCCGAAACACTCTACTTAGGCAGTCAAGAATCCATTGAACCCAATCTCATGATCCTCAAAGAATTAAGTCAACTAGACCTGAAGTACCTCAACCCCAGTTCCTATAAGGTTCCTGTTATTAGGTAGATTTTAAGGTCCAATCAAGCTCCAATATCCGGATTTTACTTAGACTCGTTCAACTATCAAACTCAGTCCGAAAAGTGCGAATGCTATGCAATGCAATGCAGAAAATATTTTTGTGATGCAATTTTCAAGATTTTGAAATTTTTATGGATTTTTGAAAAGATGATGATGCACATGCAGATGCAAATTTTTTTTGTCTTTTTAAAAGAGATTTTACAAATGTTTTTGGATTTTAGTTTTGCAAATGTTTTTGGGATATTTGAAAACAAAAATATTTTGGCTGAAAACAAGGTTAAAAGTATGTACACGGGAGTGCTTCTTATATATACAAGAAGTGGATTTTAAGAATTTACATGGGTAAGTGATCAATTTTATAGATATATACATAATGGATTTTGGTGAGATGTATGTATTCCTCAAACTTATTTGACACAAGCTTTTCACACAATTTTTTAAAACTATAGTCCAAAATAATCTTTACAAATATTTTACAAACATGTACACACATTTGAAAATCATTTTGCAAAGGTTTTCAAAACAATATATATAGATTTTTCCAAAATATTTCTGCAACCATTTTTCAAACCATTTGCAAATCATTTTTTCAAACATTTTATTTCACACAAAGAAAATAAATTTTACAAACCACACATCTTTACAATGGTTGAAAACATGTAACAAAACGTTTTCAAAAGATTTTTCAAGAAGATTTTCAAACTATTTTTCAAACATTTTGCCAAAAACATTTTTACCTGATTTATTAATCAGTAAATACAAAAGGAATTTGAGGAACAAAACACCTTTTTATTAGGGATTTTACTAAATTTTAATGAATTATTAGCCATATTATTTAGAAAAATACGAAAGTACGAGTTATGGCTAAAGTATATACGTAGTATATACGACCCCTATACTTAGCTTGAGCTATGTCCTCATAGATCAGAGAGAAAAGAGAAGACATAACTCGTGCTGAGTATAGGAAAATCTAAAGAATAAAGGAATACAGAGAGGAATGAACGAATGAGAAGTTGACTGTCCCCCCTATGCTTAGGATCAAATAATCCTAAGTATAGCAGACTGTACACAAAGCAGGGAGGGTCATGGGTGGAAATGAACAGATCGTACTCGGATTGTCTCCCCCTATACTTATTAGGGTAAGATATCCCTAAGTATATACAAGAAGAGGAGACAATGGAGAGGATCGAAAAGAATGAAAAACTAAGGGTGCACCCCCCTATACTTAGGACAAAGTACGTCCTAAGTATAGAAGACTGTCTACAAGGGGCAACACCTTTCTGATAGAAAAAGAAGATAGAAAAGGAAAAAAAGAAAAGAAGAAAAGAAGAAAAGAGAAGAAAAGAGATCTGAAGATGTCAGAAGATAGAGAAGGATGTACGCATCACTCCCCCTATACTTAGGGTAAAAGAGGCCCTAAGTATAGGTGACGACAGGAGTAATGAAACATAACGAAGAATGAACACTCGGCTCGTCCACCCCCTATACTTAGGACAAAGTATGTCCTAAGTAAGGCAGACACGAGAATGGGTGGATGAGCAATACAGAAGATAGAGGAAGATACACGAGAGAGAATATACAACAGAGAAGGATGTACACATGGTCAAGAAGGTTGAAAGCGAACCTTCTTGCGGGACCGTTGAGGAATAGATCTGGTATGGTGCAAGTCAACATCGGGGTCCAATGTGGACGGAAGCCGATCAGGGTCGACATGGTGACGGTCCTCAGTGGCCCTAGGGTGTGAAGGCACAGACTGGTGAGTGGAAGAAGTACGGCTAGGTCCGGCCTTGGGAGTCTCGCTGATATCAAAGTGAAATGGGACAAACTCTTCATCGTCGGAAGTAGTGTACTCAGAGTCGTCCTGCGAGGTGTCATCTGGGTCAAAACCAAAAGGAGAGAACTCATCAGTGGAAGTAGTCGAGCTCTGTTCGTCCTCAATAATCTCAACCGGATCATCTTTCTCATCAAAAGGCCCGAATTCCCGAATAAAAGCAACCAGATCAAATTCGGCCTTTAACTCATCAGTATCTACGTGAACAGGAACATACCCATTGGTGAAAGAAGTCGAAACATGTCCGTCCTGTCTAGTCTCTTCATCTGCCCTCCGACCAATGGTGTCTATCGTGTAAATCCCACGGATGTCATCAACACAACGCCAAGTCCCAGAAGAAGGAACGTCGAGGTCCATGCTTTCCGAGTCTTCCTCAACCAGGAGGAATTCTTGGGTCTCAGTGGAATCCAATAAGCAGCAAAATTCTCTGATAGTATCATCAAGGTCATGGTCCTCGAGGTCAGCCAAGATAGGTAAAGACGCATCAGAAGCATGTCTCTGGTCGACAGTGGGTGCGGTGATCAATGCTTCGCTCTCGTCAACAGGACGGAAGCGAATCTCTCCTGATCCGTAATCAATAACGACCCCTGCAAATGCGAGGAATGGTCGTCCCAGGATGATTGGAGAGTGCTCCCCAGTGGAGGTCTCCATGGACAATACGACAAAATCAACGTGATAGCTCATGCCCTGAATCGAAATGACGACGTTTTCAAGGATACCCTTCGGCCTCTTTATTGATCCATCAGCAAATTGAACGATCATCCTGGTTTTCTTGAGAGGCCCTAAGTGAAGAGATTGTACCAACGAGAAGGGTATGATGCTAATCGAAGCACCGCCGTCTAGGAGAGTGTGATCACATGTGTGGTCAGAGATGGTGCAAGTGATGAAGGGTGTGGCAGTGTTCCTCTTCTTAGGAATTGGACGGTGTGTGATGGTGTGGGCAGTGGCCATGGTCAAGATATGACGCTCAGACCTGCTCCTCCGCTTTCTCTTCTTGGGAAGAGGAGCAGATAAATCAGTCATGGCCTGCTGAAGTGGGGCACGGATAATCTCATGAATGGTGGCCACCACTTCGGGTTCAGTCAGCATTTTTTTGAATTTTTGGACTTCCTCCATACAAGGGAGGAAGTCAGAATCAGCATATACACGAGGCATGCTAAGAGCAGTATGTACAACGGCATCCTCGGGGTCAAAGGTGGGAAAGGGTGCGAAAAGCTGTATGGTTAAAGGTTCTGGCAAGTGGTACCTCTCCTCACAGTTCGAATCAATCGTGTGTCTTCCGAAATCTTTTTGTGTTTTTAAAATTTTCTCATTTTTTTGTGTTTTGGGTGATTGCAAGCTCTCATGGTCGTCCTCAAATGAATCCATATCCTCAAAGAATGGAGCGACATTCTGGTTCTTATTTAAACTAGTAAGATCGATAATCCTCGAATCATATGCTCCATCATCTGATTCAAAGTCTCAAGTGTGGATACCATGAAAGGTGACTCCAAAATCTCAGGATCGGGTGAGTCGAATGTGGGCGGTGGGTGTGAACAAAAATCACATTCCGGATCAGGATACTTAAGGAAGAGCGGGTTGTCGAAATGTGAGGGTGATGGTGGTGGAAATGATTGATGAAAGTCAAGGTCCGAATCCTGAAATAGTGGGTTGGTCAGATATGTACAAAAATCAGGAGCAAAGTCCTCCTGGAAAAAGTGAGGTGGACCGGTTGGAGCGAACGAGGGGTCCGCAAAATCCGGACAAAATATACTCCAGTCGGCCATCTCTGAACAAAAGGAAAATATGATAATCGGGAGAGTACGACGGTCAAGTCAAGAGAGTGGAGAAGAAGGCGCAAATGCGCAGAAGCGATCTAGAATACATACAAAACAATCACAAACAAAAATAAAAAGAATGCAAACCCTCAATTCACCTACTCAACTCGGTAGAGACCGAAAAGTCGGTCTTTTTATCTTGTCTGTTTTAGAGTTAGGTGAGAAGTCCAAAATTGCACAAACACTTAGGGGGCTGAATATGGGATTTGGGCACTAACCTTAGTGTGTGCGCAAGCAAGTAAAAATGAAGACAATGAGGGGATTACTCGTCCCAATACAAGATTTTTCTTTTTGATTGATTTTAGGGTCAAGTAATATAAGCAGTCCCAATTTTATTGATTATCTCTTTTTTTGGATTTTTAGTGAGAATGCACGAGCCTAACAAGGAGTCAATTCCTTTAAGCACCTAGGTTGGCAAAATCAGAGGGAGAGGCGGAAAAGCAATGCAAGTGGCAAATCAATGATGTATGCTAAAAAGAAATGCTCACCTTGCCTCCAGCACTCTACATGCAAAGATGCTCAGCAGAATTGAAACCTATCTATATGCAAATGCAACCGATGAAATTGCCCTAAGTTTAGAAATTGCTATTATCGTGAAGAACCACAAGTCGTTCACCAATCCTCAATCCAAAAGTCCGGTCTAGGCTCACCCCTCCTCCTCTCGACAAATCGAGTTCAGGAGTAGCGCTTGGCAGGGTGGGCTCGCGGCGGCTCGAAGATGGTGAAGCGACTGTTTATAGTTTGACTAAGTCCAAACACGGCTATAGGTGCATGCAAGATATTAGGTGTTTGGCCTTAATCTATCGCAAGCAATCCTAAAACTAGGGGCTCAATCACACAAGAGAAATAAAATCAAAATCGGAAAACAAAGTAAAAAATGCGATGAAAAGCCGACAAAAAGCCGCGGTGAGCCCCCAAGTGTACAAGCACTTGGAAATTAGGCTCAAATGTCCAAAGTTCAGGGGTACCTGTATTATTACAAATTAAAGTCTCTCTCTCACTTAAATTATACAAATAAATACAAGGAAATAAATGCAACAAAAAAGGAGGAGCTCGATCTACAAAATTCCTCTTCGTCTCCTCGGTGCTCGGCTGGCCGATGTCGACTTCACGTGGATGCACATGCGCCTAGGGTGGAGCGCCTCCCTTGATCAGCGGTACCTCACACGAAGTCAACAAGAGAGGGGGGTTAGACAGCTCAACAAATATATCAAAAATAAGAAACTAAAAAGAGTGAATAAAAACCGCAAAACAGACAAACGATCACAATCGCAAACAAGACCCGAACTAAGCGCTGTTGCTCCCCGGCAACGGCGCCATTTGTTGAACAAGATTTTTCACAGGTCTAAAGTAATCCACACAAGGCGGGATCACAACGTCGCTGAGGCGACCTGCGAGAAATCCTAATTCAAACAACAATTAACCCACAACAATCAAATAAGGAAATCAAAGTAAATGTACGGAGTTAAAATTTATTATAACTCTACAACAAGATGTGTATAGGTGCAAGTATGTGTAGAGGTCGAACACAGGGAGCAGACAGGTAGAACGGGGCACTAAGGCACAAAATGTGTGAATGTGACAAGTTGTCTATTAATGCTATTTTTTTATGGGTTTTAAATTTTATATTTTATATTTTATTTTAATTTTATATTTTTGTATTTTGGTTTTTAATTTTCTGATTTTATATTTTCTTTTTATATTTTATATTTTTTATTTTCTTTTTCAATAATGGAATATACAAACTATATAAGAAAAAAAGATGATAAACTATTTATAAAAATAAGGGAAAAAGCTCAAAAATTAGGAAATGAAATGTTTTTGTGGTTTTTATACTTTTCTACTATTTTTGTGATTTTTGGGGAATTTTCAGAATATTTTTGGTATTTTTAAAGGTGAAAAATACTGAAAACAGTGGATAAAAGACAAGGATGAAACTAAAATGGAAAAATAAAATGAAAAACAGTAGCAAAAATTCTCCAAATTAATTTTCACTTAAAGATAATGAAACAAAGAAAATTCAGAGACAAAGTTTGTATTTTTAGGGTTTTTGAAGAATTTTTAATATTTTTATAAAGGTTTTTGGGGTTTTGTGATTTTTATGAGTTTTCTTTTGTAATTTTTTGTGAATTTTGGACTGAAGTTAGAACACAGTAAAAGAAACAAAATATATTTTTTTGGGATTTTTATGATGTGTTTTTATTTTTTTTATGGATTTTATCATGCAAACAGTGCATAAAATTGCTATTTTTGATTTTTAATAAATATTAAAATGCAAGAAATATGAGAAATAAAAATATGCCGTTAAACTACTGTGCAACAGAGACTTAATGTGATTTTTGGGGATTTTTTGGGGTTTTATAGATGCATGCAAAAAATACAAGAAGCAAAGAGAAAATACATGTTTGCAGGGGTATTTTGGTAATTATCTTAAAATGCGAGGGCCTGCGTGCAATATGTTCACAAAATATATAACTTAACATAAATGTTTCAGGACCAAAAAGAAATACCCAAGCCGCGGGGTTAATTGCGCAAAAGTGCCCAGTCACACGTGACCTGCACGCGTGCCTGGCAAGGACTAATCAGCTATTTCCACAAATCCAAGGGTTAATGTGCAAAAATGCCATAAATCTTATAACTGCGTCGCAACGTTTTGGAACTAAAACTATATTTGCCAAATCTATGGGGGTTTCCTGCAAAATTGCCAAGTCACGTGCGTGAAGCACGTGACCTGGCAGGGGTCCAAAAAGGAATAATACAAAACCCAGGGGGTGCGGTGCAGTTTATACCAAAATCCAAAACGCAGATGAAAGCTTCGGCGTTCAACTAAGAAATATACAAAAACGGCTGGGCTTATATGCAAAATGCCCAGTCAAGTTGCGGATCGCACGGCTGAAATGGGGCCACGTAGGCCACGTGTCGAGCTTACGAAGCGCGATACCGCTTGGCTGCGAACGGCCTTGATTAGATCAGTCAAGGCCGATCAACGGTGGAGGTGATTCATCATCCGACGGCAGCTGTACCCTAGCAAGAACAAGGGCCCGATCAACGGTCATGAAGGCTTGACGACGAACTGGGAGGAGCTCCGCCTGGGGCGAGGTTCTCCGGGCCAAGTCAGCCACCTCCGACGCTCTTTGCAGCTCCAAAATGGCCCAAGCTAAGCTTGCAAGGACCCTCTATGCGCTGGAGACCTCAAGATGCACAGGGGGCCACCGGAGCTCTCTCATGACAATGGGGAAGGTAGAGAGCTCCAGGTACCTCCGGGCTTCCCCAAAATCGCTCCAGCAGGTCTTTGACGATCCTGGGTCCTGCAAAAGAAAAGTTAAACCGCGAGGGCAAAATGCCTCGCAGTTGGCGGCGCAAATGGATGCGGAAACAGTGAAATGGAACCTCTCCGGAGTGACCTCCGGCGAGGGGTGGCTTAGGTGATTAGGTAACTGATCGGTGAGCGGAATGGTCGGGTAGAAGCCTAAGACTACGGTGAAGATAAAAGTGCGGGAACAACAGCAGAAGAACGTCCTCGATTGGCTTTGAAACCAAGAGAAAAACCTCAACGGCTGCACGCCGGAGATGGGGGGTGGAACGCTCCTCGACCTTGCCTAACACCGCGCCACTTGGCCGGAGGCTAGCCTGTCACACTCGCCGGTCGAGGGCTCAAGTCAGAGGGGAAGAAGCTTGGTCAAAAGAGGTTCAAAGTTCAAAGGGTTAGGAATGGGGTTTTTAAAACAATGGCCGAGTGGACTCCTTGATCGAGGCGTATCGGGAGATGCAACGACCCGAAGGTCGAAAAAACACTTGGGCGAGTATGCCCTATGGTAGGACTACAAAAGTCGTGAAGACTTTGACATCAAAAGATGAAAGACGTGATCTCCAAAAATCGGAGAAAACGCAAAAAAATGCAACTCTGACAATGAACAGGCTGACCAGAGTTGACCGCGGGTCAACTCTCCAGCCCCCCTGGTTGGTCCACGTGGACCAACCAGGAAAAAGCATGAAAAAATGCTTTAAAAAATCTTTTTAAAATAGTAAATGAATTAATTATTTTTTGGTTATTTAATAAAAATTATTTATTATTTTATGAATTATTTTATTATGAATTTTATTTATTTATATAAGATTAATAATTATAAGTTTCTTTTTATACCCTTATAGGTATCTATATCTATATATTTAAGTATTTTATTTTTTATTTTGTGTTTTTAATTTTTTTTATTTTTGATTATTAATTTATATAATTATAACATACTTTCATACACATATTTATATATTTAATAAAATAGAATTAGTAATTATACAGGTATGTATATAGGTATTACACCTACGTTTTGTATATACAAGTATTTTTATTTTGAGGTTTTTTTGCATTTTTATTCTGATTTTAATGCACATAATTATTATACATATTAATTACAAAATTATAAAAATATAAAATTATAAAAATAATGAATAAAGACTAAATTGAATATTTTATTCTGTACAAGTATACAATAGGGGTCCAAAACTCAACTTTCAATCCGTAGCTCCGCCAAATGCGAAACCACTGCCATTAAATAGCTTATTTTATTCTATATACAATTAAAGGTGAGTTTGATGCATTTGGAGTTTTTATTTATGAGATACAGGTCTGGGAAGTTGGCATTCGGGAATATTATTCAGACCATAACCTTTTATCTGTACATTATTTTTCAGTGAAATTAATTTTGTATTTTTCTTTATTTAATTATCTACAACTTTCATGTACAAAGTTTCTTTATTTGATGTATAAACAGTGGAACCAAAAATAGGTCCCAAAATGAATAAAGAATGAATAAATAAAAAGAATTTGTATTACATTTTGGCCCTTATCTCCCCCTACTTTATTCCTGGTCGACCTAGTCATCGAGATGCCTAGGTCTCGGCGTTTCGGGTCATACAATATTTACAATATTTTATTCTTTTTCTTTTCTTTTCTTTATTCTATAATTTTGGCATTAAAAACAGTATTTTATACACTTTTTACACACATATGCATGAATGCTAAAATGCATGAATTAAGCCTATTTACACGCATTTACTAGGGGTTTTAAGGCCAAAATGATAGAATAAAGATGATGAAACGTAGATTCATCACCTGGAGAGCACACCCCTGGACAAGGAAACACTTGAGGCTGATAGTGTTGGGACGAGTGGTGCTGATGATTTTCAATCTTGTTCATCTTCTTCTGATCCCTCGGATTCAGACATTGATTGGGATGATTTCGATGACTATTTGCCTTGTCTGATTCCTCATGAGCCAACAACCATGATAGAGTACGAGCCAGTGCAGTTTATTGATGATTCAGCCAGCCACCCTTCATCAGAGATTCATGCAGAGCGAGAGTTCTCCCATGCAGACCTGGTCGCCTTCACACAGACATATCAGAAGCCAGACCTGCCACCTCCCAGTTGTCCAGAACTGAAACCTCTGCCGCAATCATTGAAGTATAGATTCCTTGCTGGTGAGCCCGATATATACCCAGTCATTATCTCAGCAGGTTTGACTAGAGAGCAAGAATCTCGTCTGATGGAGGTTCTTGAAAGAAACCGCAAGGCGATAGGTTGAAGTATAGCTGATCTCCAGGGGATTAGTCTGGCTCTATGCTCCCACCACATCTATCTTGAGGATAACGCTAGGCCATCACGTGAGTTCCAACGACGGCTGAACCCGAATCTTCGAGATGTGGTCATGAAAGAAATATCAAAGTGGTGGAGCGCCGATTTTATCTACCCTATCTCCGACTCTAAATGAGTTAGTCCACTACATGTGGTACCCAAGAAGACGGGTATCACTACAGTTGTGAATGAGTCTGGAGAGGAGATCGCTACCCGAGTACCCACTTCTTGGAGGGTCTATGTGGACTACGGACGATTGAATGAGGCCACCAAGAAGGATCATTTCCCGCTGCCATTCATTGATCAGATTATCGAGCGGTTAGCTGGGAAGAGTCATTACTGCTTTCTTGACAGGTACTCTGGATACAATCAAGTGGCCATTGCGCCCGAAGACCAGGAGAAAACGACATTCACCTGTCCGTTTGGGACTTATGCTTTCAGACAGATGCCCTTTGGTCTATGTAACGCTCCAGCAACATTCCAAAGGTGCATGTTGCCCATTTTCTCGGACATGGTGGGTGACTGTTTAGAGGTCTTCATGGATGACTTCTCGGTCTATGGCGACGGGTTCGATGCTTGTCTTGACTGCCTAGACCGTGTGCTTCAGCGCTGCATTGAGGTCAATCTTGTCTTATCATGGGAGAAGAGTCACTTCATGGTGACTCGAGGGACGATCCTTGGTCATATCGTCTCCAACAGGGGCATGGAGGTCGATCCGGCCAAGGTGGATATCATTAGAAAACTCAATCCACCGTCCAATTTGCGTCAGTTGCGGTCTTTTCTGGGGCATGTCGGTTTCTATCGACGGTTCATTCAGGACTTCAGTCGTATTGCCCGACCGCTTACTGATCTGCTGACGAAAGACACCGAGTTCATTGTCAATGATAAGTGTCTTGCGTCTTTTGAGACTCTTAAAGGTATGGTTGTTTCAACTCCTGTCCTTCAGCCACCTGATTAGTCTCTTCCATTCGAGATCATGACGGATGCTTCAGATTTTTCCGTTGGGGCTGTGCTTGGACAGAGGAGGGATGGATTGCCGTTCGCCTTTCACTACGCCAGCCGGACTTTGGATGCCACTCAGGAAATTACACTATGACTGAGAAAGAGATGCTGGCTGTAGTTTTGCTTTGGATAAGTATCGATCTTATATTCTCAGATCTAGAGTAACCATCTACACAGATCACACCGCCATCCGGTACTTAATGGCCAAGAAGGATGCCAAAGCACGTCTTACCAGATGGATCCTTCTGCTCCAGGAATTTGATATTGAGATTAAGGATAAGCCTGGAGTCAAGAATGTGGTGGCGGATCATCTCTCCAGATTGGAGAATCTTGAGGAATATGAGCCCAGCGCATCTATCACAAAGACATTTCCAGATGAGGCAATCATGGCTATCACCTCTCTCCCATGGTACGCCGACATTGTGAACTATCTAGCTGCCAAGACGGTCCCACAAGGTTGGCCCAAGCAGAAACTCGAGACCTTCCTGGCGAAGGCCAAGTTTTACCATTGGGAGGATCCCGTCCTTTATCATGAAGGAGGGGACAACATCTGGAGGAGGTGCATTCCTCAAAAAGAGCAACATAGCGTCCTCACATACTGCCACAAGCTTGAGGCAGGAGGACATCATTCTGGAAAAAGGACAGCACATAAGGTGCTTCAATCCGGCCTCTGGTGGCCTACTCTCTTCAAGGATTTTGATGAGTTCGTGAAGAGATGTACTGACTGTCAGAAAATGGGAACCTGCGGACAGAGAGACATGATGCCCATGCAACCCATTCACTTTTGTGAGGTTTTTGATGCATGGGGGATTGATTTCATGGGCCCATTTCCTAAGAGTCAGTGATTCGAGCATATTTTGCTCGCTGTGGATTATGTCAGCCGATGGGTTGAGGCCATCCCCGCCTGAGCCGCAGACCGTGTGCAAATTTTTGAGGAAAAATATCATTTCACGGTTCGGGGTACCTAGAGTCTTGATTTCAGACGGGGGGTCTCATTTCATCAATGACAAGGTTAGGGCCTTTGCAGACGAGTTCGGCATTGACCATCAGGTTGCCACACCGTATCACCCTCAGACTAATGGTCTTGCCGAAGTATCGAACCGGGAGATAAAAACTATCTTGCAGAAGGTTGTCCGCCCAGACCGAAAGGATTGGTCACAACTTTTGGACTCGGTCTTGTGGGCCTATCGGACATCCTTCAAGAATCCATTGGGTACATCTCCCTTTTCATCTCGTCTATGGCAAGCCGTGCCATTTGCCAGTGGAAATCAAGCACAAATCCTTTTGGGCAGTCACCGAGTTACTGTTAGATCCCGAGAGTATAGGAGAACAGAGAAGAGCAGAGTTGGCAGCCCTGGAAGAACTGAGAGACACAACCTTTTCTAACAGCCTACAGTACAAAGAGAAAGTGAAAACATGGCATGATTCCCATATCAGCCATAAACAGTTTGAGCCAGATCAGAGAGTATGGTTGTTTGATTCCAGGCTGAAATTTATTCCCAGGGAAATTACAGAGCAAGTGGAAAGGTCCATATGTGGTCAGGAAGGTACATGACAATGGCAGTATTGACATATCCGAACCGTCATCGTCCTCTACCTTTCGTGTCAATGGTCAACGCCTGAAACTATATCTAGATCATGATCCGCCGACCATTGACGTTGCCCCCATTCTTCTGGTATGAGATGTGTTCTTCGACTCATATCATCTGCATCTCATACATGGTGATCAATTCCATTTTCTGATGTACAGATCATCTGTTCATATCACTCTTTCATCTGTTGATTTATTTTCTTCTTTTCTTCTTTTCCTTTTCTATTTTCTTTATCTATCAAAATGGTGCCGCCCTTGTAGACAGTTTTCCATACTTAGGACATACTTTGTCCTAAGTATAGGGGGGTGTGCACCCTGAGTTTCTTCTATTCTTTCGATCCTCTCCATTGTCTCCTCTTCTTGTCTATACTTAGGGATATCTTACCCTAAGTATAGGGGGAGACAATCTGAGTACGATCTGTTCATTCCCACCCTTGACCCTCCCTGCGTTATGTACAGTCTGCTATACTTAGGATTATTTGATCCTAAGTATAGGGGAACGGTCGACTTCTCATTCTGTTGATTCATTCATTTATTCTGTAGTCTTGCCTATACTTAGTACGAGTTATGTCTTCTCTTTTATCTCCGATCTATGAGGACACAGCTCAAGCTAAGTATAGGGGGGGTCGTATATACTGTGTATATACTTTAGGCCATAACTCGTACTTTTCGTATTTTCCTAATAATATGGCAAATAATTCATTAAAATTCATTAAAAACCTTAATAAAAAGGTGTTCCATTCCTCCAATTATTTCTGTATTTACTGATTAATAAATCAGGTGAAAGTGTTTTTTGCAAAATGTTTGAAAAATAGTTTGAAAATCTTTGTGAAAATCTATTGAAAACTATTTGAAAACGTTTGTTACATGTTTTCAACCTTTGTAAAAACATTTTGGTTTGCAAAATCTATTTTCTTTTTGTGAAATAAAATGTCTAAAAAATGATTTGCAAATGGTTTGAAAAATGGTTGTAAAAAAATATTTTGAAAAATCTATATATACTGTTTTGAAAACCTTTTGCAAAATGATTTTCAAATGTTTGTACATGTTTGTAAAATGTTTGTAAAAACTATTTTGGACTATAGTTTTCAAAAATTCTTTGAAAAACTTGCGTCAAATAAGTTTGAGGAATATATGAACATCTCACCAAAATCCACTATGTACCTATAAAAATTGATCACTTATCCTTGTAAATTCTTAAAATCCACTTCTTGTTTATATAAGAAGCACTCCCGTGTAAATATTTTAACCTAGCTTTTAGGCCAAAAACTTTTTGTTTTCAAAAATTCCAAAAACATTTGCAACATTAAAATCCAAAAAAACACTTGAAAAATCTTTTTGAAAAATCTAAAAATGCATGTGCATCATCTTTTCAAAAATCCATAAAAAGTTCAAAACCTTTAAAAATTGCATCACAAAAATAATTTCTGCATTCTGCATCGCATTTGCATAGCATGAGCATTTTTTGGATTGAGTTTGATAGTTGAACAAATCTAAGTAAAATCCGGAGATTGGAGCTTGATTGGACCTTAAAATCATCTACCTAATAACGGGAACTTTATAGGAACCGGGTTTGAGGTACTTCAGGTCTAGTTGACTTAATTCTTTGAGGATCACGGGACTTGGTTCAATGGATTCTTGACTGCCTAAGTAGAGTATTTCGGAGCACACACACGACTCTTGTTGATAATGACCTAACTTGGACATCTGCACCTTTCACATGGCTCAACTCAGTTGGAGTGGTGAGGAGATTGGATTTACCGGTATGAGACGCACACAAGTGGAAACATTTGTCCTCCTCTAGGGAGGGGAGTGCACCCCAACCTGTCCAGTGATGAGGAAGTCTAAAGACAGGAGGCTGTGGGTTGCGATAAAGCTTCAAAAGAGGGATAGTCTACTGGCTTAAGAGGAAAAACTCCTTATGTAAATGCTGCTGTGAATAGTAATAAAAAAAATGTTCAGGCATGTATAAAAATAAAGAGCCTGCAAAGTATGTACAAATGTTGTAAAGTCAATAAGCAAGCTTGAGTTCCAAAGTCAAATATGTGAGCCTGCAGCTGGATGACTTGACTACACTGGTCTTGCATCCCAGGATAGGTAGCTACACTGTCTACCGTCCATTCTTCTTCACCCCCTCTTGAGCTGGTTGTCACTTGAACTTAGAAGGGAATACCCCGCTCCTCGAGGATGGAGTTATTGGATTGGGGAATCATTGGGTTGTCGTACTGGAGAAGTCAGTTTCTTTGCCATTCTAGTTGGGGAGAGCCACCACCACTTACACTGTACGAGTCAGATTCATAGTCGTAAGGGTTTGCGTATGAATTGAGATATTTCTGACCTGGCTATTGAGGAGACTTGAACAGAGTGTTGGGATTCTTAGGGACTGTTGGATTTCAAATTTGGTTCTCATTAAGGTTCCGCCCGTACTAAAATTCCAAAGGTCTGACTTAAGCTCCAAACTTTGATTTTGTGAAGACAAGTTTGATGCTTAAACTAAATCCAAGTTCTTCTTTTTCTTTTCTTTCTTTTTCTTTTTGTACTTATTGCATAAGTGTTTGCTAGGGACTAGCAAAGGTAAAGTATAGGGGGATGATGAATCCACATTTCATCATCTTTATTCTATCATTTGGCATCAAAAACCCTAGCAAATGCCTGTAAATACCCTTAATTCCATCATCTTAGCATTCATGCATGTATCTGTAAATAGTGTATAAAATACTGTAATTAAAGCCAAAATTATAGAATAAATAAAAGAAAAGAAAAAGAATAAAATATTGTAAATATTTTATGACCCAAAACCCCGAGACCTGGCATCTTGATGAATAGGTCGACAAGGAATAAAGTAGGGAGAGATAAGAGCCAAATACCTAAACTTTTTAATTCATTCTTTATTCATTTTAGGACCTATTTTTGGTTCCACTCTTTACACATCAAATAAAGAAACTTTGTACATGAAAGTTGTAGATAATTTTATATAGAAAAATACAAAATTGATTTCACTGAAAAATCACATACAGATAAAAAGTTATGGTCTGAATAAAATTCCAGAATCCCAACTTCCCAGACCCGTATCTCATAAATGAAAACTCCAAATGCATCAAACTCACCTTTAATTGTATATAGAATAAAATAATCTATTTAATGGTGTTGGTTTCGCATTTGGCGGAGCTACGGTTTGAAAGTTGAGTTTTGGACCCTCATTGTACAATTGTACTGATTAAAATATTCAATTTATTTTAATTCATTATTTTTATAATTTTATATTTTTATAATTTTGTAATTATTACTTACAATAATTATCTACATTAAAACAGGAATAAAAACCTAAATAAAACTCAAAATAAAAATATATGTATATAAAATACACAGGTATTATACCTATATACATATCTATACAATACCTACTTATATTTTATTTAATATACAAAACACATCAGAAAAATAAAATAAAAATATTTCTAAGTGTATAAAAGTATTATATAAATTTATAAAATAATAAACAAAAATAAATAAAATTAAAAATACCAAATAAAAATAAAATACTAAAATACATAGGTAATATACCTATATAGGGTGTAAAAAGTAACTTGTAAAGATATATCTCATAAAAATAATTAAAAAGCATAATAAAATACTACATAAAATAATAAATATTTTTTATTTTATAACCAAAATTTAATTTGTTCTTTTTCTATTTTTAAATTATTTTCTAAATCTTTTTTGCAGGGTTTTTCCTGGTTGGTCCACGTGGACCAACCAGGAGGCAGTCAGCGTTGACCCCGGGTCAACTGCTTGCCTTCCCCGCCTGCCCTTCTCTCAGACCTGGGTTTTCACCCATTTTTGTCGATTTTATTAGGCCGCGCCTTGCATTTTTTCGTGATGAAGTCTTCACGACTTTTATTCCTCTTTATATGGTGATTCACGTCCAAGTGAAACCTTGGACTTTGGATCACTGAGGCGAGCAGGGCGCCTTGGTCTTTAGAGCACATCACTCTTTGAGTTAAACCAAATATATGGGGCACCCAACTTTCCATTCGAATTCGAACACCTTTGGTCCACCCTTCCTCGCTCCGCTCGTGCTCCAAGCCTTCCTGGAGGTGACAGCTCCAGCGGCGTGCATTCAACCAGGGCAGAGGAAGTCGGAGGCGTCTCCACCACCTCCCCCAACTCCGGCGGTTGAGGTACCCTTCCCTTCGGTCTACACCGTCGAGGAAGCCATCTCCCCTTCTAATTTTTCATGCATTAGCTTAGCCTTAGTCGTAGGATTAAAACCCCTCTAGAAATTTTAAAATCCATCGCGTGAATCGCCCGATTGATCATCCTCGCCGGAGCGCACCTCCGGCCTTCTCCCAGCCACCGTTCCACGCTACATCTCCGCCATTGCGAGGTCCAAGCAGTTTGCCCTGGACCTTTTAACCATTTTTGCAGGTCAAAGAGCATTGACTCGCACCTGGAGGCGATTTTGGAGCCTCGCCGGAGTTTGCGAAGCCCCCAGCTCCGCCACCCTCCCGCGAACACCTCAGCCATCGCCGAGGCTTTTTGAAGCCCTCAGGAGCTAGAGGACGACCTCAGGAGGCCGCAACCCCATTTTGAAGCCCGAAGCTCGTCGGAGTGCAGAGATCTGGAGCGAGGAAGATCGCCTCGCCGGCGTTCTTCCATGTTCTTCCTCCGTGCGCCTACACCGTCAGATCGGGGAACGCCCTCCAGTTCGCGCAGCAGCCATTGGATCGAGCCTGGTCTCCACCGTCGGATCTTCTCGCAAGGATCTAATCCTAGCCGTCCCGGCCGAACCGTCATCGTGCAAGGAAGTCACGCCACGTGTCCAAGTGAAGACTCTTAGCCGTCAGATCTCCTTCGCGAGGGAATTTTGCAAGTATACCCTCACAACTTTTGTAATTTTATTTTAGTCCCAAAACTTTCCTTAGTAGTTTAAAACTTTTGTAAAATTTGCAAGTAGGCCCTTGAACTTTCCATATTTGCACATAGGTCCTCTGCCACGTCACCTCACGTGACCTGTTCACGTGAGGTGTGGGCATTTTGCAGAGAGGCCCTCAACCTTTAATTTATTTCATTTTAGTTCGCTAAATTTTGTATTAAGTGTTAACTTTTTGGGAAATTTGCAAGCGAGCCCCCGGAGGTTTTTGATATTATGAATAGGTCCCTGCCAGGCGCGTACAAGTCACGTGCCCTGGTGGGTATTTTGTGCCGATACCCTTGCGGGTTTGAACATTTGTATTTGGTCCATAAATTCGAATATTAAGTGTTATATTTTGTGGAAAATTGCTTGGATGCCCCTGGATGTTCTGATATTTGCACTCATACCCCTGCCAGGCTGAATCATTTAGGCTTGCTTGTTCTATTTATTTAAGGCATCATTTTAACATGAAAAATTCCACAAAAATTAAGTTAAGCTCATGTTCACTTGCACTTTCACGCCATGTTTTTAGTTTTTGATTATATTGCATTTTTATATTTATTAAAAATAAAAAACATGCCATTTCATTACTGTTTAGCTTAGAAAATACCAAAAAATATTAAAATACCTCAAAAAATTCCAAAAAAATTACCTACTATCTACTTTAACCTATTTTAGTGCCAGTCCAAAAATCACTAAAAAATCTCAAAAAAAAAACCTTAAAAATTAGAAAACACCTAAAAACTTCAAAAAAATCTAAAAAATTCTAGAAAACTCAAAAAAATACGATCTCTTTTCCTGTAGTTTCTATATTTTATTATCTTTCTTTTAAAATTAGTTTGGAAAATTTTCATGGCTGTTTGGTATTTTTAATTCCCATTTTACTCACAGCCAATAGCTCATTCCCTGTTTTCTTTTATTTTGCCTTTTAAAAATACCAAAAACATTCTAAAAATTACCCAAAAATCATAAAAACAATAAATAATATAAAAACACCAAAAAGATTTTATTTCTAAATTTTTGACTATTTTTGCATATTTTTATAAATATTCTATCCTCTCTTTTATTATATAGCTTATAAATTCCAATATTGAAAAAGAAAAAAAATATATAAAATATAAAAATATAAAAATCAGAAAATGAAAAATCAAAAATCAAAATTAAAAATTAAATAAAAAATTAAATAAATAAATATTTTTAAAAACCACAAAAATCCTTGCTTTGCATAGTGTAGACAACACCTCACTTTCACTCATACACACATTTGTTTGATCTACCCTGTTTGGCTCCCTGTGTTCGAACTCTCTACGTACTTGCTTGCTATACACCATTTATGTAGAGTTAAAAATAAATTTTAACTACACATTTATTTCTTATTGCTTGATCTATAGTGTGAGTTAATTGTTGATTAATTACGGTTTATTGTGGGTCGCCACAGCGACGTAGTAGTCCCGCCTTGTGAGGAATATTTAGACCTTTGATAAAACGTGATTATCACCTAACCAATGTCTATACACGGGTACGCTGGTGTGCATGCAAGGTCATATGAGTAATACGATCTCTCAAAGGGATTATACAGGTTCACTTGCTGAACCGGAAGACATGAGCTCACTCATGAGATATTGGGAAGATCAAATTTCGTGCATGGTCATCTCGCTTTGGAATCTTATCTGAATTTGTAAGGTTTGATATATGCTTTTGGAAAGTATATGATCAACACCTAGGTATGATATATGCTTTTGGAAAGTATATGATCGATACCACCTCCAATGATCGAGTGAGAAACGTAATCATAAAACCCTGAAGGAGACAGTCTAAAACAGATCTAAAACTTTGGGTTTACTCTGGGTCTTCTAGTATGCAGGATGTACAGGTATTAGGAATACCTGAGGATGACGTGATCATAAACGATTGTATAACCATGACGCTTCCATTGCTAGGGAATGATGAAATGAGTCTGGATTTTAGTGACTCCTCTCAGTAGAGAAGTGTTCTGATCTTGGTCCAGATGTTGGACATTGATCTGAATGTGATTCAGATGCAATAAGAAGATTATATTTGCAATCTTGATTTAATCAAGCATCTATGAGAGGTCCTCGAGATCTGGATTTGAGATATGATCTCAATATCCAAGTCACTATACGTGGAACAATACAATCGCCATGTCCTTATCTCCAAGTATCCGTAGAGAAAGCGCATTGTTCTTGAAAGAGTTCGAGAATAATTTCATTGTTGATATATGTATTCGAGCATTGAGAAAATAGAAAATTAAATGTGATTTAATTATCATGAATAATATGAATTTGATTCATATTATAAGGTGAGTTATCTAAGATAATTAAATGTGATTTAGTTATCAAAGATGTGAATGTGATTCATATTATTTGGGCACAAGAGAAGATGATCATGGATATGAATAATGTGGATAACACTATACATATTAATTAGATATATTATAAATGCGATTTATAATATATTAGAGAGAGCCTATTGTGATTTATATTTGTTGTGAATTGATTCACATTGGATGTTTAATTGAAAAATATAATTTACATTTTGTTTTGGGTTGTGAACGTGATTCACAAATTTTTAATGGCATGATCTCAAAGCAATTGAGAATTATTATTGTAAGATAATATTGGAATGAGATAATGTAATCTCATTGGAAAAAGATTTCCATCCACCAAAGGTGGTGGGCGGCCAAAGTCCCAATGGGATTGGGTGGTCGTCCTCACTTGATTGGTAGATAATTATCTCCTTCCAACTATCTCCATGATAATTGTTTTGAATTGAAATTAATTTATATAGATTACTCAATATATATTTAATTTAAATTAATTATTGCAGTGTTTTGGAAGAAACACAAACCGGTCTCATCCATTGGATTTGTGTGCATATGGATTGGGATACATGGACTCCCAAAATACTATATAAGAAGAGGCAACCTTGGCTCTTCCAATGACCATGGAAATAAGCTCTCTCTCTCTCTCTCTCATTCTCAGGCCACTTCTATCTCTCTCCCTTGTATTGTCATCCTCTCTATCCTTAGAGAGAAAGTCATCATCGCTGCTGCATCGTCGTTATGCTGCCGGATTGTTTGCTTGTGGATCCCCGTATCTTCGGTGCTCCTTGCTCAAGAAGAAGATAATGGATCTCGTGTGACAAGATCAGGAAATTTGCCTCTTGGATCATCAACATGGATTGCAAGGAGCACACATCTCATCAATGCGCTCGCAAGCGTCTCCTCCGTTGGATCAAACTTGAGACAGGAGGTCTCTTCGTTTAGAGACTCGATCACAACCATGCTTCAAGAGATAAACATATTACTTTTTGTGATTTAGATGAAACGATCCGAGAAGTGTTCTAGGATCATGTGGTTTCATCGCATTAAAATATTTTAAATCCCGATGCCTCAAGCCACTAGTGCGACTAGTCGCTCCCGATCGCATACGATGCAATCCTCATGCTTCCGTGATGCGCTTAAGAATTCTTACCATATCCTTCAGATGGAGGTCGGTGACTGATGGGTGAATCAAATGAAGGAGTGAAATGCAAAGGAGATAGAGGATATCTGAGTGATTTGAACTGAAGGGTGAAGTGAGGTGGAAGCGAAGGAAAGGTTGTGGCCTCAACTGAGGTGCATAAGACCTGGGAGGCTAATCGTGGCGGGGCTCCAACCACGAAGCGAGCTGTGATCGATTCGACATCAATCCAAGCTCTGAGAAGGGCAATCAGAATCTTGTCAGTATCTTGGAGGCACTGGTGGAGGAAGGAGGAGTGAGGAACGATCTATCTCGCTGTGGAGTCTGGTAAGGTGATTTATAGGGTCCTCAAGGGTTTAGAAAGATCGGAAGAGAGTGTGCAACCCTAGAAAGATCCAGCCTTACCTAGGGATCCGTGAGGATCATAGACCATAGGTGAAGAATCAAGTCCGCAATACAAGAAGTGGTCGGAGGGGCAAGAAAATAGGAAGAAAACTAGTCCGATGAGGCATTGCCTAGGTCGGCTCTAGAAGGGGGAAGGTTGACCCGGGTCAACAGATCTGGGTTGACCAATCATGGAATTAGAATATACAAAATAAAAGAAAAATTAATAAAAATTAGAAAATGATCTTAAAATAAAAAGTGAATAAAATAAAAAAATGTTTGTTATTTTTCAAACTATTTTTCTATATTTTTTAATTTTTTTAATAATAAATATACGGTGTATTGGTATTATGTACAAGTATAATATACCTATATATTATATACATGTATTTTTATTATATTATTTTACAAAAATGCATTATATTTTACATTTTATTTATTTACAATTTCACACTTATGATGATATTATTCAATGAAGAATTGATTTTATTATTGTTTTATTTTGTATTTTATAAATTTTATTTAAATTTTATTTAATTATCAGAAATATATACAAATGTCAAAAATACAAAATATGTACAAATTATTTACAAAATAAATAAAAGTATAGGTGTTGTACACTTGAACACAATCTTATTTTGCAATTATTTTTGTTAACATTTTTATTTACAAAATTTATTAAGCATATTTTAAGAACATTTTGTTTAGAGATAAAAATAGGTGAAGGATATATGCATGATGAGTAGTGATGAATATACACTGAATAAGGACCCTATCTCTCCTTACTTTTTTCCTTGTCGATCATGCCAAAATTTGGCCTTCTCTCGAGGTTCGGGATAGTTTGCATTTATTGCATAAATACATCATTATTTTATTCTTTTTATTTCCCTTTTTTCTTCTTTATTCTTTTATTTGGTCAAAAAGAATGTTAATTACACAATATTAACAAATGTATGCACAATGCTAATTTATTGTATTTGATACATATTTACAGATATTTTGCACAGGGAATTTAGCTAAAATAAAAGAATAACGGATGTGAATCATGGATTCATCATTCTCCTATACTTTATCTTTGCTAGTCCCCTAGCAAACACTTATTTGAAAAGAAATGAAAAGAAATAAAGAAAAGAAAAAGCAAAGAATTTAGATCGATCTTGATTATTAAACTTATCTTCATAAAATTGGAATATGGAGCTCGATCAGACCTTTGGATTATTAGTTTGGTGGAACCTCATTGGGAAATTGATTTAAAACCTAATAGACTCTAAGTTTCACAAGACTCCTATTCAGGTCGCCTTAATTGTCAGGTCAGAACAAGTCTACATACGCAAACTCTTATGACTATGAATCTTTACTTGTATTGCGCAAGTGATATATTGCTCCTCACCTCAGAAATGGAAAGAAATAGCCTCCCTCAACAAGGTCGCTCTAGTCCCCCAATCTAGCAACTCTTTCCATGAGGAGCAGGATGTTCCCTTCTAAGTTATAGTGCAACCAACTCAAGAAGTGGGGAAAAGAGGAGAATGGATCGTAGCCAGTGTAGACACGTATCCTTTGAAGCTTGACCAGTGTAGCCAAGTCTCCAGTTGCAGGCTTCCCTGAGATGAGACAATGTATCACATAAGCTTTCCTTATTCAACTATATACACTCCGGCAGACATTTTATTTTCAATCAGACATGTCCCTTTTTTAGAGTTTTTGCATTTTTTTCAAACATATATACAACATATCTACAAGGTGCAGCATGCACATAAGGAGTTTTTCTTCTTGAGCTAGTAGACTATCCCTCTTTTGAAGCGTTATTGCAATCCGCAACATCATGTCATTAGACCTCAATGCCACTAGACCAGGTTGAGATGCACCTCCTTCCCTTGAGGAAGATAGATGCTCCCACTAGTTGTTACACACCTGTGTGTTACATCAAGACAAAGGATTCTGCCCCTTCACCACCTCATCCATGAAGAGCTACGTGTAGAGTGCTTGTCCAAGTTAAGGCCACTGTCTAGAAGAATCATGCGTGCATTGTTACTTGTTCTACTTAGACCAATCAAGATGACATGTGAACATAATCTTGTGAACTCAAAGAATTAAGTCGCTAGGACCTGAAAAGTCTCAACTCCAATTCCTATAAGGTTCCTCTGTAATTAAGTGGATTAAGGTCTTAATCGAGCTTCATTCTTCAAATTTGTTCCAGATTTAGTTTAAATGTCAATACTATTCTGAAAAATGCATATGCACATGCAAGGAATATTTACAAAACACTTGAAAAGAAAGAAAAATCCAAATCTTTTTCAAAAGTTTTTCAAGGATTTTTTTGCAAAACTTTTTGGTATTTTTAATAAGAAAGAAAAGAAAGAATGTTTTTACAAATATTTACAAGAATATGTACATAGTTACAAGGGTTTTATTACAAGTTTCATGTACAATTTTTATAAGTGGACTTAAGAATTTTATAAAGGGATCTTATACACAAGAGTTTTATATACAAAGTTTACAAATAAGTATAGGCTTTGTTTACAAATAATTTACAACACATATATACAACTATTTGACACACCCATAATTTATAGCCCTTGTGACAATTTTTTTTACAAATCACTTTACAAATAGTTTTTCAAAAAGGTTTTTGCAAATTTTCTTTCACATATTTTACAAACTTTTATAACATATAAATTATCTTGACATACAAATTAATTTACAAACATTTTACAAACAAAATATTTTTACAAACATTTTACAAACATTTGTATAAAAATAATTTTTTACAGATGTTTTTACAAATATTTTTACAAACATTTTTACAAAAAGTTTTACAAAAATTTATACAAAAATTTACACACATTTTTGCAAACATTTTTGAAAAATATTTTTGAATCAATTTTACAAATAATAACCATATTATTAACCCCAAAGTACGAGTTATGACTAAAGTATATATACATACGACACCCCATATACTTAGCATGAACGATGTCATTAGAGTGATCAAAGAGCGATTAAGGAAGACATAACTCGTGCTAAGTATAAAAAAGTGAAAAGAATCATATACTACTACGCCAAAGAATGAAGGAATTGAGTAGAAGTCGGTGATCTCCCTATACTTAGGATCAAATAATCCTACATATAGAAGACTATACAAAAGGGAAAATCAGGGAAGAGAATGTACATGAAATCAACAACTTGACCTATCCCCCTATACTTAGGGTAAAATATCCCTAAGTATAGAAAATAATATCAACAGTTGGGGGGCAGGTGAGTGAACAATCACATGAAGGAAAATAGATATTACCTCCCTTATACTCAGGGTCAGATGTCCCTGAGTATAGGCAGCAAAACAAAGGTAATAGGGAGAACAAATATATGAACAACACAAGTTCAACACCCACTTATACTTAAGATAAAGTGCATCCTAAGCATAGGAAATATCATATGATGAGGAGCATGGAGTGTTAAACAAAACAGATGAATGAATGAATATAGACAATATGGATGTACAAAAAGGAGGATAGAAGTGTAACTCGTGTATGAGACACAAAAGATGAGAGTCAAAGAACGCGTCTTATACAAAATGAGTATGGGCAACATCAGCGGTCAACGAGTCATGATCAAGAAAAAGCTTTAGGCGCTGACCGTTGACTCGAAAGATGGACTCAGAAGACAACTCGGATATATCAATGCTACCGTTGTCATGCACCTTTCTGACCAAATATGGATCCTTTCACTTTCTCTGTAATTTCCCTGGAAATAATCTCAGTAGTGCATCGAATAACCATAATCTCTGATCAGGCTCAAATTGCTTATGGCTGATGTGTGAATCATGCCATATCTTCACTCGATCCTTATATTGTAGGCTACTAAAAAAGGTTGTATCTATAAGCTCCTCCAGGGCTGCGAACTCTGCTCTCCTCTGATCTCCTACACTCTCAGAATTCAATAATATCTATGTGATTGCCCATAGTGACTTGTTCTTAATCTCAACAAGTAAGTGGCATGGCTTGCCATAAACGAGTCGAAATGGAAATGTACCTAAAGGTGACTTGAAGGATGTCCAATAAGCCCACAAGATCAAGTCCAAAAGTTGTGACCAATCCTTTTGGTCTATACGGACAAACTTATGCAATATAGTCTTGATCTCCTGATTCGAAAATTCAGCAAGAACATTCTTCTGTGAATGATATGGAGTGGCAACTCTATGGTCTATGCTGAACTTGATAGCAAGGGCCCTTGTCGTTTATAAAATGAATCCCCTTGTCAGAAATCAAAACTCTAAGAACCCCGAATCATGATATGATATTCTTCCTCAAAAATCTACAAACAGTCCTTGAATCAATAGCTCGGGTGAGGATGACCTCAAAACCCAGTGACTGACATAATTTACAGCCAACAAAATGTACTCGAATCCCCAAGTATTAGGGATGGGCCCATAAAATTGATGCCCCATGCGTCAAAAACCTCACAGAAGTGAATGGGTTGCATCAGCATCATGTCTCTATGACCACAACTGCCCATCCTCTGACAACCAGTACACCGCTTCACGAATTCATCTGAATCCTTGAAAAGTGTTGGCCACCAAAGGCTGATTTGGAGCACATTTTGTGTTGTCTGTCTCCCAGAGTGATGTCCTCCTACCTCAAGCTTGTGGCAATAGGTGAGGACGCTATGGTGTTCCTCTTGAGGAATATATCGACGCCAGACACTATCCTCCCCTTCATGGTAAAGAATAAGATCATACCAATGGTACGACTTGGCCTTCGCTAGGAAAGTCTCAAGTCGCTGCCTGGTCCAACCTTGTGGAACTTTCTTGGCAACGAGATAGTTTACAATGTTAGCATACCATGCAAGAGAGGTAATAGAAAGAATCGCCTCGTCTGGGATTATCCCTGTGATAGGTGTGGTAGTCTCAGAATCCTCAAGATGCTCTAATCAGGAGAGGTAGTTTGCCTCCACATTCTTGACTCCAGGTTTATCCTTAATCTCAATATCAAACTCCTGGAGTAGAAGGATCCATCTACTCAAGCGCGCCTTGGCATCCTTCTTCGCCATTAAGTACCAAATGGCAGTGTGATTTGTATAAATAGTAACTCTAGATTCGAGAATATAAGATCGAAGCTTATCCAAAGCAAAGATTACGGCTAGCCTCTCCTTCTCTGTAACAGTATAATTTCATTGGACGGCATCCAAAGTCCTGCTAGCGTAGTGTATGGCAAAAGGCAATCCATCCCTCCTCTATCCTAGCACAACCCCAATGGCAAAATCAGAAGCGTCCGTCATGATCTTGAATGGGAGAGACCAATCAGGTAGCTGAAGGACAGGAGCTTGCACAACCAAATCCTTGATAGTCTCAAATAATGATAGACACTTATCAACTACAATGAACTCGATGTCTTTCGTGAGAAGATCATTAAGTGGTCAGGCAGTACGACTGAAGTCTTGAATGAACTGTTGGTAGAAACTGATATGCCCCGGAAAAGTCCGCAATTGCTTCAGATTGGACGATGGATTGAGTTTCCTGATGATATTTACCTTGGTCGGATCAACCTCCATGCCCCTGTTGGAGATGATATGACCAAGGACCATCCCTTGAGTCATCATAAAATGACTTTTCTCCCTATATAGAACAAGGTTGACCTCAATGCACCACTGAAGCACTCGATCTAGGCAAGCAAGACAAGCATCGAACTCATCACAGTAGAACAAAAAATCATCCTTGAAGACCTCCAAACATTCACCCACCATGCGCGAAAAGATGAAAAGCATGCACCTTTGAAATGTAGCTGTGGCATTACACAATACAAAAGGCATCTGTCTAAAAGCATACGTCCCAAACGGACAGGTTAATGCCATCTTATCCTGGTCTTCAGGCGTAATGTCCACCTGATTATACCCCGAGTACCCCTCAAGAAATCAATAATGACTCTTCCAACCTAATCTCTCAAAAATTTGATCAATGAATGGGTGTGGGAAGTGATCCTTCTTGGTGGCCCGATTCAATCGTCTATAGTCCACACAGACCATCCAAGAAATGGGTACACGGGTATAAATCTCCTCTCTAGACTCACTCGCAACTATAGTGATACCTGCCTTCTTGGGTACCACATGTAATGGACTTACCCACTTGGAGTCGGAGATGTAGTAGATAAAATTGGTGCTCCATCACTTGGATATTTCGTTCATGACCACATCTCGAGGATTTGGGTTCAGCCTACACTGGAACTCATGTGAAAGCTTAGTGTCATCCTTGAGATAGATGTGGTGGGAGCATAGGGCTGGACTTATCCCTCGGAGATCTGCTACAGACCAACCGATTACCTTGTGGATCCTGTTAAGAACCTCCATCAAACGAGATTCATGGTCATCAGTCAAATCCGCTAAGATAATGACTAGAAACATATCTGGTTCGCCCATAAGGAATCTATGCTTCATGCTCTATGGTAAGTTCTTTAATTCTGGACATGTGGGAGCCGGCAAATCTGACCTCTGAAAAGTCTGCGTGAAGGCTACCAGATCTGAATGGGAGAACTCTTGTTGTATCTCTGAACTCGACTAAGATGGACTTATTGGTGTCTTTATCAACCACACTAGCTCTATCTCTGTCCCGGCCGTAGACTCTGTAGGCATAAAACACAACAAATACTCGTCAAAATCCTACCAATCAAAATATGTGTCTACATCCGAGGGATCTGAATCTGAATGACATGAAATGAAATCAACCTCGCTACCATAAACTGCATTGTCAACCTCTAAAGTGTCTTGTGCCACAAGTGTGCTCTCTGAGCTCTCATTAGCTGGCATATGTGAATCTGTTGAGTTTGAAGATGTGACAAGATCTCGTGAAATCGGATCTGCCCAAACTTCCTTGTCGTCTGTAATAACAAAATCACACTCGTAGAGGAGGTCTAGCTCTGAATCTGTCGTCTGCTCCAATCCATGCTCTGAGCTAGCTAAATATTTGGCTCTTATCTCCTCAATCATCTCTATTTGTATACTATCACCCTCGACGCGAAAGTATACATTCCCATTATCATGATTAGACACGACCTTTGATGTCACCAGAAAAGGTCGGCCTAATATGATTGGGGTATCGATCACACACTCATGGATCTCAATATCCAACACAATGAAGTCCACAGGGAATTTCATGCTTTGAATGGTAATGACAACGTCCTTCAGCAACCCCTTCGGCCTCTTGAAAGATTTATCTGTAAACTGAAGTACTGTCCTCCTATGTCGCAGAGGGCCAAACTCGAAGCGGTCAAGTAAGGCTGCTGAAAGAAGGTTAATCGAGGACCCACTGTCTAATGGAGAATGATCAAACCACTGCTCATGAGTGGCATCTAACAAAAGGAGCCTCTGCATGTGGTCTCTTGGCTGGCAATCGGTTATGGATGGCGAAGCATGTGGAACGATGAGCACATGGATCTTTGCACTGTGGTTGCATCTCTTCTTCCTACAGATTGTAATCTTCTCTCTAAGGTTCTTCTGGAAGAGAGGGATGTGCTCTAATGCCTCCTGAAGAGTCGGATGGATATGGAATCTGTTATCATCTGCTCGCTGAACTCTAGTTGCTGTCTCTTTTTGGGATTTTCTATTTTTTGCCCTTCCCTAAGCGGAGTGCTTGAGGGAAGGGAATGGATGCACCCTCTTTAGGTACTAGGGTCAGGAGTAGGAGATGGTCTTTGAGCATGCAAATGACTGGAATCCATATAATTATCATCAATCACATCAGATGGACCAGGAGAAGATATAGAAACCTTTCCTTTATTCATATTTTTGTTTTTCATTTTTTTTCATTTTTTTGTATTTTTTCTAAGAAAATCATCTTCAGGTACATGATTAGTAGTCAAAACAACTGGAGTATCTTTACATAGACTCTTGGTGGCATCAGTACCACTGATAACATTTGAAGTCACGATGTCAGTACCGTGCTCGTGCTTGTCATACAGAATACTAGTGGCATTAACACTACCATCTGCAACATCTGGAGAAGGGACGACATGAGCACCGTTGACTGGATCATTCTCAAAATGGGTGGCAACAACACCAACATCAACATCAATGTCAGCGGCATCAGCACCGCTCTCTCTCTCTCTCATTTGGTGCTTTGGAGTCTGCATCTAGATGTTGCCTAGATGAGTCACCGCCGGCTGGCTTCCTACCACTCCTAAACATCACAAAATCAGCATCAAATAAATAATGCATGTCATCAAGTATCTCATTAGGAGTGTCAGACTCTGTAGACTGTACCTGCTCAGATTTTCTATTCAGATTATTCGGATTGGGCTCGATCTGTGTAGGTATGGTGGCCTTACCCTTGATGATCTCTCTCATCTCCTGCTTGAACTCATCCATCTCTTGCTTGAAAGTGGTTTGCTACTCTATAAGCATACGGGTGAGATCCTCTAAAGTTGGGTTCTCATACGAGGGAGACTGAGCACCTCCAATGGAACATATGAAACCTGGGTGATCCCGATGGATACCGGACTACTGCTGGTATTGGCCATACCAAATCCCGTTGACTTTCATCAACGGCTCCGTCTACTCGTGCGAAGGTGGGGGAAGGGACGCCAATGGCTGATCACTTTGATACGCCACCATCTGTGCATTTGGTGAAGGTGCTGGTGGCAACTGGTACTGTTGGGGTAGCTGAGCGTGCTCCGCCTGAATGTGGCGAACTTGTCTGTATGAGGCAGATGGTTGTGATGATCGAATCCCCTGATCAGCATGTGACCTAAACTGTGGCGTAGAAGCCGTCAGTGCCTCTTGGAGGCTCATGATCCGTGTCTTGAGGTCATTTAAAGTATGGGACTTCTCGTCAATCCTGTTGAGCTTGTTTAGGCCTGACACGTTTTCTTCTCTATAATCTCCATACGATCCAAAATCTGGATAATGATTCTCATGTCCGCAACTGATGACTCTACTAATGTTGCGACTGTAGAAGATGAAGATGGATCAACCTCTATATGTGAAACTCTATGGTGAGAAAACGCCTGGGGGGCTTCCCATGAGTCTAGACACGAGCCTGGGTCATCACAGTGTAGTTCTCAACCATCTCCTCATAGATGGTCCAGACGTGGTCCTCGTCCTGGGAAAAACAGGACCCTCTACAGGGGCATTGACTAGCCCCTGCAACTCAGGTGTCAGCCCACAAATGAAACTCTGGACTAAGTTTGGCTTGCTGATATCCTGTTGTGGACACCTATCAATGAGCTCTCTAAAACGATCCCAAGCCTCATGGAACTGCTCATTTGGGATCATGGTGAAATTGCTGATCATGGCTCTCACTACATTCATTCGACCGAGTGGATAGTACTTGTTGAGGTACTCAGTCCTCAACTGCTCCCAAGTGGTGACAACCATCCCCAAGTGCTTCATTCAGTAGATTTCTCTATCAACCAAGGAAAATAGGAAGGCTATCAGCTTGATCGTGTCCTCGTCCACCAGTCTGTCGTGGACTGTGCTGCAAATCATCTCAAACCTCTGGAGATGTAGATGGGGTTCCTCGGTGGCATGTCCATGGAACTTGGGCAACAACTGAATCGTCTGGGGTCATAGCTCAAAAATCACCAAGAATGGATGGTAGCTGAATCCACCAGTGAGTGAGAGTTGCAATAGAGTTGTGCAATACTCTCATGGTGTGCAAGGGTCTCTATCGATCATGGGCGTTCTCCCGACATCTGTCATCCGTTCGTTCCTCATATCTAGGAATCTCTCCACCACCGAGTCTGTCATCCCTTGCATCTACTCGCCCATCTTGCATCTAAGTCAACTCCCGCTTCAATTCTGTCATGAGAAACCACCGGTTTTGGATCTGTCGTTGCATTGCCTCTAGGGATGCCTGAGGGTGTTGTTGATCGTTGCCTGATCAAACACATCATAAATATCTGGTTGCTCATCATCTCTCCGCTCGTGGGCCATCTCGTAGACTCTGAAAAGGAAAAAGAGTGGACCTCAGGTGTAACCAAGTCTACAAATATCTGCTTTGGCTGCTCTGGATGCTATAACCTTAGATGATGGGTGGGGAAGGTCGAAGAAGAAGGAGGTGGAATATTCGGGTTCCGAGAGTAGGTCTGAGATCTTAGGAACCTCCCTAGATGAATGGACAGGTGTGCTGTGAAGTAGTACCACCAAAGGTAGCCTAAGAGACCGCCTGGCTATCATCGTGATGTGGAGAATAGGGAAGAGTAGATCTGGACTGAAAACAATGATGAGAAATCAAACCCCTAATTCACCAACTCAACGCAATGATAACCGTGAAAGCTCAGTCGTTAATCTTTTCTGTTTTAGAGTTTAGTGATAATGCACTCTTAGAACATAGTTAACGAGCTGTTAGATGCATGTATTTCCCTAAAGACTGGTCTAAATTCTTACGACTAGTTGCACCTACTTTCAACCACTATAGGTGTAAGTACGGACCGTAAAACAACTACCCTTTCACTTAAGGAAGGAGTCTTACATAATGTCCTTTAAACCACCCACTCTGTTAAGGAAATATGGATCGTTGACCGGCTGCTCATATTCCCTCACTGAGAAGTAGCTAATCATTTTTATAGAATCAGTAGTCTAACAGATAATCTTGGCTTGGCTCTATTCTAGTGTTCATTTCTCACTCACTCTGCAAGTAAATTCAAACAATGAGGGGTTACTCTCCCCAAAATAATGAATGTGATCTTTACGTTTATTTTAGGGACGGGTTTGTTTAGCAGTCCTGATTTTATTGGGTTATCACTTTTTTTATCATTTTTGAATAAAGATACATTTAACAAATTTTCCGATTTCCTTCTATTCATAAGTCCAATAAAATAGGGGGAGGAAGACGGAAAAGCCGATGCGCGGTGAAATCAATGATGCATGCATGATATAGAAAGGCGTACCTTGCTCCAGCAGTCTACATGAAATATGATCTTTGCATAAATTTAAAGATAGAAAATAAACTATCTATATGATGCACGAAGAAATCATCCTAAACAATAACTTCTATTATGAGAAGAACAAGGTGCTAGCTATCCAGAAACGAGACCAAGGTTTGGTCTTGGTTGACGCTCAGTGTTCGCCACAACAGGTCTTGCTAGCAATGTATGCAACCTCTCTCGGCTTGTGGTCTCAAATCCAAATAGTTAACAATTTATTTATTTGACTAAGTCCAATCAATTATATAGGAACATAGATTCTATTAGGTGTTTGGACATAATCACTACCTGGCTCAACCAAATAAAAAGCCTAAGTATAGGGCTCACACATAAAAAAAATAAAACAAAGTCAGAAAACTTAAATCCACGAGAAATAAACTAAAATAAAGGCGATGAAAATGGCAACAAAAACCCGATGAGGTCCCCCGAGTGCACCGACACTTGACGAAACGTACCCCGAATAATAGTGTCCAATGTCTCCGAGAGTTATTACAAGTTTATGAGCTACAATGTAGGAAAATAAAATCTAATCTAATAGTCTCCTGATCCACCTAAGCTGCTCTCTCCTGCCGGTCAATGTAGAACACCCGGCCTCTGCCTCGCTCGGGTATGTCGGTTCTCCTAAGATCGCCTCCCTTGCCCCGCAGGCCCTCACAACAAAGAGAAACACGAGAATGTGTTAGAACATATTTTATGTAATATAAACAAATAAAAGGAAATAAAGATGAAACAAATAAAGAAAGAAATAAGAAAACAAGAAACAAACAAAAATCCCAACTACCTAGTCGTTCTCCCCGCAAAGGCGTCATTCTGATTATCGAGTGACTGATCGGGTTAAGATGAATAATTAATGTGTCGTTGGATTCTAATTAGCGAGGGACTAACTCATGTTAAGTTGATTAATTAATGCGTCGTTGTCACCCAAATCAACTGAGTTGAAAATCAAGAAAATTATAAAACCACTAAAGAAATCAAGCAAAGTGGTACAAAAATTATTATTAACCTGGTATAGAGACCACGGTCGAACACAAGGAGTACAATTAATAAACTAGGTAGGCGACTCAAAGAATTAAAGGTTTTTTTTTATTTTTTTGTGGTTTTTATTTTTTTTTCAAATTTTTAATTTTTTTAAATAAGGCAAAAAGGAGAAAAAGGAAAATAAGCACTCTTTTTATGTTTTTTTTTTCAAATAGGCTAAAAATGTACAGAAAAATCAAGTAGAAATATTTTTTGGGTTTTGGATATTTTTCTAATATTTTTGTAATTTTTTGGAGAGTTTTCATATGTTTTTAGGATTTTCAAAATGAGTAAAAAAGGTGAAATAAAGAAAACAATGGATAATTAACAGTGTTTTGCTAATTTAAAATATCAAATATGCTCAAAAATATTTGTTACAAATTTTATCAAAAGTATATGCAAATATCTACTTATAAGAACTGAAATCACAATTTTTATATTTTTAGTGAATTTTATATGATTTTTACAAGCTTTTTAATGTTTTGCAAATTTTTAGATTTTTATAAAAGCAAATGATGTAAAATTTATACTGAAATTAAACAACTCAAACTAAAGCTACTCTTTTTTTAGAATTTTTAAGACATTTTTCAAAATTTTTAATAATTTTATAAATTAAACAGGAAGAGATGACACTGTTTGTATTTTTAAAAATATTAAAATTAATATTTTACGACAAAATTTTAATACTAAGTAAAAGGACACAACATCTCTTTAACCTTAATTTTTAGGAATTTGTAGGTCAAGTCTGATATGTATTTCATCATAAAAAATAAACAACAATAAAGGCTAGAAGAAGCACGGTCTGGATGCAGTTAATTCAAATTCTAGGGTCGAAGTATAACAAACAATAAAAATACGGGGGCTTGAATGCTATTAGTCCAGAAAATCCACGTGTTACACGTGACAAACAGTTCACAGGGTATAAATGCATTTCTCATAAAAGTTCTCTGATTAAGATAACACGTGAAAAACATAGGTTAAGTACTGCAAATATCCCACAAAATACGTGAAGGCACACGTAATCTCGACTCGGAGGGACTTAAATGCAAATAAAGAAACCCCAGGGTTTCCTTACTGTAAATAGTTTTTAACTTTATATTACATTTATTGGACTAAAACAAAATAACATAAACGACATGGGAAAAAGGGAAATATACCCTTAACAAGACATGTGCCGGGTGCATGGTGGATCTCTGACGTACAACTATGATGACGTCTGCGGAAAGGATTTGCCGGTCGGGGACATGGCGCAGGCATACAATCCTGATCTATCATTAGTGGGCAGATCTGACGGTCGGGGAAAATCGATTGGCGTGCGATCAGATCTGTACAGTCCTGATCTGAGCACCTTAATTTTGGCGCTATCATGCAATTCAGATCAAGTCTTAGAGCAGGGCACCTCCATCTGATGGCGAAGAGACATGTAGGATGAATTAGGAAGAAGTACTTGTTGGGGCTTCTTCAATCGAGTATCTCAAGCGATCCAAGGCGCTAATGGTCTCGCTACAAAGTCTCCCACCCTCCTGGTGGTGGTCTACATCGAGTGGAGGTCTGAGATGGGACCGCGATTGACTGGATGTGGAAGTTGGAGGTCCAGCACCTAGAGGTACTCCGCCACTAAAGTTAAGGCTCGATTGGACCCTTCCGTGCGTCTAGAACCTGCAAGGGGTATGCTATGCTCGGAGGAAGATCTCCAACGGGGGGTTATTTGTAGTTAGAAAGGAAAGAAGTGACGGGGCATGATGAGTTGATCTCCAGTGAAGGTGACGGAAGGAGATCAAACCTATTCTAGATCCGATGAGCAAGGATAGGGTGGTAAGGATGCATAAGAAGATGGTGAGTGATATGGGGCTCGGATCGATGCTGATAGATGCAAATGATGAGGCTCCAGTCCGATAGTTGGAGCGAAGATGGAGGGTGGTGACTGAACGAATGGAGCGAAATGCGAAGGAAATAGAGGGTATATAACATATCTGAACTGAAGGGTGAAGTGATGTGGAGGAGAAGACGGGGTTGTGGCCTCAACTAGGGTGCGAAAGACCTGGGAAGCTAATCGTGGCGGAGCTCCAACCACGAAGCGAGCTGCGATGGATTCAACACCAATCCAAGCCCTGAGAAGGCCAATCGGAATACTGTCACTATCCTGGAGGCACTGGTGGAGGAAGGAGGCATGAGGAACGAGCTGCCTCGCTGTAGAGGCATGTGAAGATGATTTATAGGGTCCTCGAGGGTCTAGAAAGATCGGAAGAGAGCACACAATGCCCGAATGATCCGATGCCACCTAGGTATCCACGAGGATCGCATATCCTAGGTGAAGAATTGGGCCCGTAATCCAAGAACAAAAGTGGTCAGATTTGGGCAGGAAAATTGGAAGAAAACCAGTCCAGTGAGGCATTGCCCAGGTCGGGTCTGGAAGGGGGGAGGTTGACTCGGGTCAACAGACTCGGGTTGAGACCAATAAGGAAATTAGAATATATTAAATAAACAAAAAAATTAATAAAAATCATCAAATTATCTTAAAATAAAAAATAATTATTATTTTTAAAACTAGTTTTCTTGATTTTTAATTATTTTTAATAATAAATATGTACGGTGTATACAGTATAAGGTATTATGTATAGGTATAATATACCCATATATTATATACATGTATTTTTCTTTTATTATTTTTTTATAAAAATACATTATATTTCATATTTTATTTATTTACAAAATAATTTAAAGTGTTTAAAAACATTTTTATTTTTTAATAGATTAATTACAAGTGTAATAAATTAAGTTTATGTATAATATATACAATAATGGTGATATTATTCAATGAAGACTTGATTTTATTTTTGTTTTATGTTGTATTTTATGAATTTTATTTAAATTTTATTTAATTATTAGAAATATATACAAATGTCAAAAATACAAAATATATACAAATTATTTACAAAAGAAATAGATAGATAAATAAAAAAAGTATAGGTGTTGTACACATGTACACAATCTTATTTTGTAATTATTTTTGTTATCTTTATTTACATTTTTATTTTCAAATTTTATTAAGAAAATTGGATTATTTTAATATCATTTTATTTAGATATAAAAATGGGTGAAGGTATATAGGATGAGTAGTGATGAATATACAGTGAATAAGGACATTATCTCTCCCTACTTTATTCCTTATCGATCATGCCAAAATTTGGCCTTCTCTCGGGGTTCGGTCCAGTTTGCATTTATTGCTTAAATGCATCATTATTTTATTCTTTTTCTTTCCCTTTTTCTTTTCTTCTTTATTTTTCTATTTGGTCAAAAATAATGTTAATCACATAATATTAACAAATGTATACATAATACTAATTTATTGTATTTGATACATATTTACAGATATTTTGCATAGGGAATTTGGCTAAAATAAAATAATAAAGGTGAATCATGGATTCATCAGCTGCTTGCTTAGAAAGGTCTAAAGGACAACTGAACCATGGCCTCAAATTTCAGCGAAATTCGGTCGAATTTCTATCGAATATCGATATCCAGTCGAAACCGAAATTCGACCGAAATGACCGAAATGACCGAAATATGGGGGTCCTAGTACAAAAAATGACCGAAATGACCGAAATTTCAGTCGAAATTCCACCGAAATTCCATCGAAATTCTGTTTTGGTCGATACCGAAATGGTGACCGAAACCGACATTTAAGGCCTTGAACTGAACTAAGCTTACTCATATAGATCACCTCATCCAGACCAGATGAGAAATCCTCAGAAACTTCCTCCTCTAGTTTGTTGAAGGAAACTTTCATAATCAGTTCTTTAGAACCTGAAGCAATGAGAGAGAGAGAGGAGTGTGATGTGCCTTGAGGGGTTCGGGGGAACACATCGAGGAAACAATACTCGACTCCCTCTCACTAGATAACCGACTAGAGTATGGAGCAACCGTGTTTTTGGGAAGGTTCAATTTGGTCCTGGTGCTCCTTCATTGAAGGTCTGTAGTGTGTGTGAGGTGTTGACCACAGGTTCTTTATCGAATGAGTCACCTTATATATTGTAGAACTCCTGTAAGGTCAATACACGTCTAGGTAGGTGTTAGTGCTCTCAGTTGGCTTGGAATTGGTGGTTTCATGTGTCGGATCCGAAATGGTCAAGACAATCAGAAAAAATCGTGTCCGACTCAAGGATAGCTTCGGATTGCGAGTCCTCTATCGAAGCTATCACAATGGTGGCGATGCAAGCAAAGAGAGTCATGGATATATCGGGAGTCTCTGATCCAATGGTCAGCTCGACAGTTGGTATCTCGGGTGTTGTAGAGAGATTGGACTCATCTATCTCTCGGTGGTCATGATGAATATCAAATTCATCACTCTAAATCTCATTAATTAAGCTCAAATCCCTCAAAATCATCAGCATTTCTTCATTTATTCTGCATAATTAGCATTCATGCATGTTTTGATAAGAATTGCATTTTATCCATTATTTCTGCACAAAATAAGAAGTCAAAAATCCCAGCCAAAATTGACCTGTAAATAGCCTAACTTCCACATTTTTTAACTAATTCATGCTAACTCTGAATGACCGGAAACCACCTCCACTGTGTACATATCACTAACAAGAATAAAGAAAAATACAAAAAATTCACTAACCCAAATAAGTGGACCAAAAACCCAAACCCTAGTTTTAGGATTACCGGACTAAAACCCTCATATCTTCCCCATCCAGTGTTGATCCTACTAACTTTTGAACTAATGTACATTCAATTACCTTCAAAACAAGACCAAGTTTAAATGAATCGGAGCTCATATGTGAAAGTTGGGTTTTGGGCCTCTTTTGTACATTTTGTATTTTAGCTGATTTTGACCTATTATTTTATGTACATAATTAACCTATTTTAGTTTATTTCTTTTTCATTTGTCTTCTTTATTGAAAGTTTTATTAAAATGCGCAAAAATCCAAATCTAAATCGAGCTTGAAATCAAAGAAACAAATTGAGTCCGAGTCTCCACTAACTGTCTGTACAAATTTGGTCTTTTTTGTGTTTTAATTTATTTTTTCTTTTTCTTAATTAATGAAAATACAACAAAATTAGATTAATGTGTCTATATTTATCTTTGATTTTATCATATTTTTTCAGATTTTTATCTGGTTTAAAAATGATAAAAAATTATAAAACCCCAAAATATAGGTATTCTATGTACACGGGATACCCCAAAAATATCACTTTGTGAAATTGATCGATTTTGATTTTGATGTGTTCATGAAAGTTGTAGATCTCATCGAGACGAGCAATTTTTGTGAATAAATTTTTTCGATCCGAGCCCGTTTGCTATTCCTTTTTGATTTTTAAAGGTTTTATTCTCCGATATTTGTGGTGCTGACACGTGGCTATTTTTCGGGTTTTTATATATTCATTTTATAAAAAAACAAATAAAAATTAAAAATTAAAAAGACCGCACGTGTGAAGCACGTGCATTCGCGCACGTGCCGCGCACATGCACAACCCTCTACCAAACTCTGCCACGTGTCTATCTCATGGCCGCCCGATCTCGGCCGATCGGATGACCGAGGAGCATCATCCTCCTCCCAACACCTTTCTCAATTCGCTCCGTCGTCTCCCGCGAAATCCGTCGCGTATCTCCGATTCGCCTCCAATCAACCTCCATCCTCTCCGTCAATCAAATGCCATCTCTAATCTTCGATCCTCGATCGTACACAACCTATCTCCGATCACGATTCCTTCACCACCGTATCTCATCTACCCAACGAATCCCCGATGACCTTCCTTCTGCGCCTGACCCTCGACACTATATAAGATCGCCGCCGCCCTCATAATCAAGCATCCACCGATAAGCCTCCAATTTCGAAGAGTGGCGGTGACAGCGCCACTCTCTCTTCATCTTGATCGCCAGCGAGATCCGAGAGCCCCCCGACCCTCGTTGCAGAAGCGGATCCTCGCACTTGCTGCCATTCTATGAGAAACCGTCGAGCCTACGACTTCATCATCAACAACGTCCTTCGCCGCCATCGTCGACAACTCCAACAACACCTTCGCCACCAACGACCTCCGCCCACGACTTTCGCCACCGCCATGCCCTCCCGTTACGTCCACCATCGCCTCCAGGTTCAACCCCCGAAGCCTCTGTTACTCCGCCCGGTTTCTTCGCCAACAATCGACCACCGACCAGGACCGGGCAGGCCCGAGGCCCGCCCCTCCGCAGCGTCGGAGCCCCGCCTGCACCTTCACTCTCCACGCGTCGAGGCTGGGCTTCGTCTCCAACGCCACCACAACAACCATTGGCTACGACTTCGCGGCCGGAGCACTGCCCCGTACTAGAGCCCCGCCGAACACCATCCTCCGCCATGAAAAACGCCTCTAGCACCGGACACGAAGCCCGAGGCCCCCACCCCACGTGCGTGGCACGTGGCGGGGGAACGTCAACTGACTTCTGCCCCGGGGTCACATGCTCCACACATGACCTGAGGGCCAATTGCGAATGAGCCCCCGACCATCTCCATATTTGCAGCTTCGTCCAGCCTTCCAAGGAGCACGTGCATCGTACGTGCTCCCTTGGAAAATTAGCAGATTTCCCCCCTCTTTATCGGTAATTAAACATAGGCTCCCCACTGCATTTTTATATATTTTATTTACTGTAATTGCAGAAACACCCTTGTCTTTCCCCTTCATTTTAGACCTCGACATTGCATTATTTAATTATCCAAAAATAGCATTTTATTTATCAATTAATTCTCTACATCTTGATATATTGTGGACATTTTTGTGATCAACGATTAATTAATGATTAATTGTTTTGAAGAAAATTGCATATTTTGCCCATTTCGTGCTTTGAAATTTGTAATTAATCAACCATTGCTCTAAAAATTCTCGAAAAATCACATATTATAGAATTAATTGTGCTTAACCATGTGCCCAAAAATAATTGCATTTTCATGCATACTTTGCCTTGTAAAAATCATTTTGCATATTTTAATATTTTATTTTTAATAGGTATTAAATCTCACATTTTCAAGGTTTAGGATTTTTCTGAGATCCATTACCTAGTGATAGATCTTAAATAATTTTATTCCTTGAAAATAATTAGGTTTACTATTTATTATAATTAAATATTGAAATTCATTTTATTTGCATATAAAAATTTATAAAAAATTCATCTTGCATTCAAAAATTCCAAAAAAATTATAGTGCATACCTTTCTTCATAAATGCATCTTGGCCAAGTTTCATATTTTTAGGACATCGTTTGAGCGTAAGTTACATTTTAGTCCTTAAAATAGACCGAAATTGCATTGTGCATCCTTTATTGCATTAAAAGATACAAAAAAGACCGCCTCAAAAACCGTGCACGAATTTTGATAGACATAATCCTAGGTTGTTCCTTTGCCTCCTTGTGTTCGACCTTGAGACTTGCCCAAGTAAAATAAACATAAAAACCACATTAATTAAAATTGACAAATCCTTTGTGCGGTTATTTCTTGACCGATTCCGATTGACTTACAATGAAATGACAAATCATTTTTTTACGCACAATAATTCACGATCAAATACATTCCTTTAACACAGCGTAATATCGAACTCGTCAGATGGCGCCGTTGCCAGGGAGGTAAACAGCTTAGTTTTTTTGTCTTTAAAAATTTTGTTCGGTTTTCCGCATTCGGGTAGTCTGACCCCTGATTTTTTCACTGTAAATTCCATTTTTTCCTGCATTTATTTTTAGCATTTATTTTTCATTTTTTGATTTATTTTTGAGTCACTCTCTTACATTCCCTCTCTTATTTCTCTTGCGAGGTACTTGACAAACGTGGAGCAATTTTTCAAGAACCGACGTATCTTCACCGACTTCCGAAAAGCCACAATTAATTTAAGATCGAGTCGAGTCGTGAGAGAGCGCAAAGTCTAGGATTTTAATTTCTGCAAATTTTTAATTTTTGTAATTAACTGCTCATTTATAGCGGTGTCCGTTTGGACTCTCGCGTGTGTAAAAGACCTTTAACTCTTTCTGTGGTTTGTCGTGGCCTATTTCACTCTCCGGTGAGGGTGGGGCCCGACTTAAGTGGTGATTAGGATATAACTGTACATACAGCTCTCAGAGTATTTTAATTTTTGATTGTGCTCGTAGGACCTAAGGCCACACTTCACTTTAATTGAGACACACATTAGATCATTCAAATTAGCCAAATTCAACTCAATTCTTTCCCGCTAATAGAACTTTCTACTAGGTGCAGTTTTTCATCGGCTTGCATCCATATAGAATAAAGTTTTTCAATTCTGTATTGCATCCCACATGGAAATTTCAAGGATTCACTATAAGTCTTCTAACTGCGCATAGATCATAGTTTTTCGCGTGCATAAGCTTTTCCCGAACTCCTCCCTCTTGTTTTATCGCATAATTCTAAAGGAAATTGGGACTGGACGGTAGACGTCCATTTGTGATCACTTAATTCTTAAGTGATCTCCTAATTAAAATTGGGACTGCTAAATATAGACGATCTTAATAACCCATAAAATCAAGAATTTTTGCGAGAGAGCAACCCTGACCTTGGATTCTTTTATTTTTTCTGAGTGAGCAAGAGACGACACTTAAGGCTAGAACCCAAACCCGGATTTTCATATTGACTACTGATTCTAACAAAAATAATTAGCTACTTCTCAGTGAGGATCTACAAGTAGCCAGTAAACGGTTCGGATTTCCTTAGCAGAGTGGGTGGTTTAGAGGACACTACGCAAGGCTCTGTCCTCAAGTAACAGGTAGCCGTTCTACGGTATGTACTTACTCCCAGACTGACTGAAAGTAGGTGCAACTTGTCGTAAGAATTCGGGCAAGTAGTTAGGAAAATTTCCGGCACCTAACAACTCGCTAAATTCTTTCTAAGATTGTCTTATCACCAATTAAAATTGAAAAGATAATAGCCAAACTCTTACGGCTTCATTGTGTGAGTTGGTGAACCTGGGGTTTGATTTGTGTTTGCATTGTTGTGTGTGAACCGATATCGAAGATCAAAAGCCACACATTTGATAAAATTTCTTTTGACTATCCCGAGCAATCATCTCTCTCCTTTCTTGATTTAAACCTCATCATGGAACGGTTGTCCAAAAACTCTCCGCATCTAGATCATGAAAATCATTGCAAACCTAAACCATCATTCCTTTCAACTCTTTCAAAAATGGCCGAATATTTATCTAAAAATCCATCAGATCTATACTATGAAAATGAATTTGTCTCGATTTGGCCCAAATCAACTAATTCCTCTTCTTTCAACAATCCTCCAACATTTGTGGGAGACTTTCACCCGCGGATGAATTCGGCCCCCTCATTGAATTCCTACTCGAATCATTCGACCACACATGACCACCTACCATCTTGGACTGAACATTCTTATTCTCGATTTCTCGCTAATAAACCATTTTAAGATCAAAATACCTTTGAGTCCCATGACTGGTCGAGAAACCAAACCCAGATGGAAAGACACACACTTAATGAACATCAGAGTTGGATTGACCGCAACGATCAAATATCTATTGACCAACCCGAATATCACTCATTTGATCAGCCTATACATACAGAGGACCACATGGATGATATCGACACATATGCACCCTGTATGACCTCATTATTTGAGGATACGATCAATCATGACCATGGAAGTAGACTCTACTCAAACCAGGATGACATGCCCGAGTAACGACATGTTGAGTATGAGACCTACACATTCCCGCAAAATCCTTCCACTGAGCAGCCTCCTTCAATAATTTTTGAGGAGAAAGTTTCAGAAAATAATGATCATATATCGGATATTGTAAGAAACTCTCCTCTCAGCACATACAGGAAAATGAAAGATGAAATTATTGAACATACACTGACTGCTCCCATGATTGATCATGAACAGAATTTTGAGGATGATATTTCAAGGATAATAAGAAATTTGAATTAATGAAGGAAAAATTCAGAAATTTCACTGACCGACTCAGTTTATTTTATGGGAGCTCGGACATAAAAATAGATGAGGAAAAGATTGGATCTCATGTTGATAATTTTGAGGATATTCAGAAACCTATGGACGATTCTGACAGCGACACCTCTGCATATTACTCCCCTAAGAATGATTATGCTTCTGACTCTTACTCTGAACATCAAAGCCCATGCTCATCCGAGGAACACACCACATCACCACACCACACAGAAAATACCAAAAAAATTTGGAATATTAAAAAACACCCAAAAAATCGAAAATCCAGTAAATTACATAAAAATTGAAACTGAAGAAGATCTGAAGAATTTAGATCCTACTTTATAAGAAGCAATGGAAAAAAGATTGATGTTTGAACTTCCCTTTATACAGGCCATTGAACACTTCCTCAAGCTTAAAGGATTTGTAATAGATAAATTAAAGATTAAAAAGTCGGTCAGGATAAGGACAAAGATTGAAAGACATATCTTGTCAATGGCCTCCTCCTTGGTGTTGAGGAAAAAAACCAAGAGCCGCATAGTGAAGTGGTTGCCTAGATTTGGCTGTGAGATCAAGGACATGATATTTACCCATGCTCGAGTTGATGACGATTCACCGATCAATATTCTCCCGACCTCTGTATTTCACGAACTCAAACTCGAACCGATCAGGAAGATACGAGAGATTGTTCAATTGGCTGATCGATCAATAAAGTGGCCGAGAGGAATCATTTCTGTCATCATGACATTCCAAGGTGCTCTGCTCAAAGTAGACTTCTCGATCATTGATATTGAGCATCAGGGAGAATTCTCCCAGTCTCCAATTATTCTTGGAAAACCATTCTTAGCATTGACTGAGGCAATTATTGATTGTGAGACTCGGGAAATCAATTTTAAAGCATTGAAAGCACTTCGATCTCACCCAGTCTTTGAGGAACCATGATTTTCTGAGGCAACCCACGAAGTCCCCGACAACCGTAACCATGAAGCGGTAGAAGAGCCCTACCCTGATGCGACACATGAGATAGCGGTTGTTGATGAGACTATTGGTTTAGAGACTCTCCCTCCTACTCCATTCCTAGCTGCTCTCACCATGGAGAACCAAGTATATGAATCATATGATCCGGAGACTTATGCATGGTCACATCTTGGGTTAGCCTATTCTGACTACCTTGACCACATCAATACGACACAGGAATGCTCCAATGTCAAATCAATTGAAAGCAAACATGCAAAGACTCTCCCCGGTATTTCAATTCCTGCAGATCTCAAAATAGACGAATGTTTCTTCTACGTTCCTGAGACATATGCATGATCACACCTTCGGGCAACCTACTCTGAATATCTTGACCAAATCATCCCAAATCGAGAGTGCACCAACATTCATAAGACTAAGAACAAGCACGCAGGACGAACACCGACCAAGGAGAAGAATTCCAATGGTTATTCATCTGGATACTCAAGTAGACCGACATCTTCACGAAACAAGAAAAAGAAAGTCACCATTGACCTTCCGGAAGAGGAATCATGTGATGATCCCTCCTCAAGTTCGGAAAAGGAAATCTACATGAGTGAAGTCTGTTCGGCAACTCTAAAACCATATCTTCGCAAGGATCCAAAATTCGACTCCCGTTGGACGACTCCCATTCCTCACTATTATTCATCAAAAGCAGATGCTCCTACTCTCATCAAATACACTAGAATCACTTCTTATGAGTTGACCGAGATTGGTGCTTCAGAGTATTCATCTGAGGACAAACCACTTGATCCCAAGAAGGAACGAATTCTGAGGAAACAACTGAAGAAACAAAAAGACCAGGATATTTTGAGCATGTCCACTTTCAAATACTATTCCTCTGAGGATAACTCTGATGATGGCTACCTTTCATCTGACTCAAACGCTTCATCTACGATCCATCATGATTTTTCTGAGGATGACACTGATAATAGTTGGGAATCATATGCTTTATCTCCTTCTCGCAATTACGATCTCCCACCACGGGCTCACAAGAAGATCAACCGAAAACCACCTTAATCATCGGCTACCCACCCTCCCTCCCGACCACATCGGTCCCATTGTATAGCTCTTCCTCTACTTAGGCGAAAGCCTAAGTATGGGGGGGGGGACGATGCCATATGTATATACCGTTTCCCTCATCACACTCCTTCTCACGATCGCCTCATTTCCACCCTTCTTCTATACTTAGGCTGACCAGAGCCTAATTATAGGGGGACCGATGCCCATCTGTATATACTCTCCTCATTCACACACCGTGACCGCCTCATTCTTCCGCTCTTCTTCTATACTTAGACTATTCACAACCTAAGCATAGTGGGGCGGTCCGATCCATCTTTTTATTTTTTTCTTTATCACTCTCTTATGCTTAGCTCAAGCTATGTCTTCTTTTCGCTTCTTGTTCTCTGAGGCCACAACACTCGCTAAGTATAGGGGGGTCTGTATATATACTGTGTATATATTTTACCCATATATCGTACTTTCGCATACGTCTATATGTATTTACGGGGTAGGTAATTAATTAAAAAAACAAAAAAGAAAAAAAGAAAAAAAGTTTTGCTACTAACACTGACTGTGTCCAAACCAAAATTTTTGAAAAATGGCTTCTTATTCATTTTTTGCATTAAAAATAGCTTAAAAAATATATAAGAAAATTCACAAAAGGAAAAAATGTGTGCATTTTCACACACCTACACTTCATCTAGCATTTCATTCATTTGCATCTGTGAAAAGTCTTTGGGTTCTGAACTGAGTTTTGAGCAGAAACTGAGAGTGATCTAGACTTGACCTTAATCCACCTAATTTTCAGAGGAACTTCACCGAGAAATAGGATATTAGAAACTTCAGGTCTTTGACTTAATTCTTTGAGTTCCACATGACAATGTGCAGCGTTTGTCTCTTAGTGTCTAACTTGGTCATTGCATTCTGGGTACAACTCTGGAATAGGGAATTAAGTTGTACTCTCGCACTATGCACTTAGCTCAACTCAGACGGGATGTTGGAAGACAGTGTGAGTTTCTTTTCTGGTAGCGTGGAAATATAAAGACCAGAGTACGGGTTGAAATAAAGCTTCGGAAAAGGGATGGACAGCTGGGCACAATTTTTCTAAGACCCCAAAAAATGTACGGAAACAAAAAGATTCTATATCCGTAGGGCACAACAAGATCCAAGCAGAACCACCGAAAATTCCAAATACAAAGAAACATTCTACCAAATAAATATCTGACCAAAAAGGTCCAAGCTTCAAAAAAAACCTGCAGATCTTGGTGGAGACCCGGCTACACTGGCCAGCTTCACAAGGAGAGGTGACTACACTGGCCACCCTCCAGTTCTTTTCTCCTTCTTCTAACTTCTCCCCCAATTTGATTGTGAACACATCGCGACAGACCTTAGAAGGAAATACCTGACTCCCCGAGGACGAGTTACTGGAGAGGAGGTTTGCATGGTAGTATGCCATTCTGGATGAGAAGAGCTAAAACCTTTCACACACATGAGTCGATTATTCAATGTTCATAGGGTATGCTTTGGGAAGAGGATTGATCTAATATGACTTCTGAGCCGAAACTTTGACAATGATGCGTAGAACTTGAAGGCTGTTGATTTTAAAATTCTAAGTCTCACAGAAGTTCCACCAAACTAATAATCCAAAGGTCGAGTCTAGTGTCATTTTCACCTTCAGCTCATGGTCTTGGTATGGAACCCAATCTCATTTCACCTCATGGTATTTCTTTTTGATGCACAGGGACGAGCATGGTTTAAGTATAGGGGGATGATGAATCTCAGATTCATCACTCTAAATCTCATTAATTAAGCTCAAATCCCTGAAAATCATCAATATTTCTTCATTTATTCGGCATAATTAGCATTCATGCATGTTTTGATAAGAATTGCATTTTATCTATTATTTCTGCAGAAAATAAGAGCCAAAAATCCCAGCCAAAATTGACCTGTAAATAGCCTAACTTCCCCAATTTTTAACTAATTCATGCTAACTCCGAATGACCAGAAACCACCTCCACTGTGTACATATCACTAACAAGAATAAACGAAAAAATACAAAAAATTCACTAACTCAAATAAGTGGACCAAAAACCCAAACCCTAGTTCTAGGATTCCCAAACTAAAACCCTCATATCTTCCCCATCCAGTGTCCGTTTTGATCCTACTAACTTTTGAACTAATTTACATTCAATTACCTTCAAAACAAGACCAAGTTCAAGTGAATCGGAGCTCATATGTGAAAGTTGGGTTTTGGGCCTCTTTTGTACATTTTGTATTTTAGCTGATTTTGACCTATTATTTTATGTACATAAGTAACCTATTTTAGTTTATTTCTTTTTCATTTGTCTTCTTTGATGAAAGTTTTATTAAAATGCGCAAAAATCCAAATCTAAACTGAGCTTGAAATCAAAGAAACAAATTGAGTCCGAGTCTTCACTAACTGTCTGTGCAAATTTGGTCTTTTTCGTGTTTTAATTTATTTCTTCTTTTTCTTAATTAATAAAAATATAAAAAATTAGATTAATATGTCTATATTTATCTTTGATTTTATCATATTTTTTCCGAATTTTTATCTGATTTAAAAATGACAAAAAATTATAAAACCCCAAAATATAGATATTCTATGTACACGGGATACCCCAAAAATACCACTTTGTGAAATTGATCGATTTTGGTTTTGATGTCTTCATGAAAGTTGTAGATCTCATTGAGACGAGCAATTTTCGTGAAGAATATTTTTTGATCCGAGGCCATTTGCTATTTTTTTTAGATTTTTTAAAGGTTTTATTCTTTGATTTTTGTGGTGCTGACATGTGGCAGCTATTTTTTGGGTTTTTATATATTTGTTTTTATAAAAAATAAAAATTAAAAATTAAAAAGACCGCACGTGCACAACCCTCTCCCAAACTCTGCCACGTGTCTATCTCCTGGCCGCCCGATCTCGGCCGATCGGACGACCAAGGAGCATCGTCCTCCTCCCAACACCTTTCCCAATTCGCTCCGTCGTCTCCCGCGAAATCCGTCGCGTATCTCCGATTCACCTCCAATCAACCTCCATCCTCTCCGTTAACCAAACGCCATCTCCAATCTTCGATCCTCGATCGAACACGATCCATCTCCGATCACGATTCCTTCACCACCGTATCTCGTCTACCCAACGAATCCCCGATGACCTTCCTTCTGCAGCTGACCCTCGACACTATATAAGATCGCCACCACACTCTTTAACAAGCATCCGCTGATAAGCCTCCAAATTCGAAGATTGATGGTGACATCTCCACTCTCTCTTCATCTTGAACACCAGCGAGATCCGAGGGCCCCCGACCCTCGTTGTAGAAGCGGATCCCCGCACTAGCTGACATGCTCCGGGACACCGTCGAGCCTACGACTTCATCATCAACAACGCCCTTTGCTGCCATTGTCGACAAATCCAATAACTCCATCGCCGCCAATGACCTCTGCCCACAACTTTCGCCACCGCCGTGCGCTCCCGTTACGTCCACCATCGCCTCCAGCTTCAACCCCCAAGCCTCTGCTGCTCCGCCCGATTTCTTCGCCAACAATCGCCCATCGACCAGGACCGAGCAGGCCCGAGGCCCTCTCTTCCGCAGCGCCGGAGCCCCGCCTCCGCCTTCGCTCTCCACGTGTCGAGGCCGGGCTTCGTCTTCAATGCCGCCGCAGAAACCACCGGCTACGACTTCGCGGTCGGATCTCATCCCGCACCAAAGTCCTGCTTTACACCATCCTCCGCCTTGAAGAACGCCTCCAGCGCTGAGCACGAAGCCCGAGGCCCCCGTCCCACGTGCATGGCATGTGGTGGGGGAACGTCAGCTGATGTCTGCCCCAGGGTCACATGCTCCACACGTAACCCGTGGGCAAATTGCGAAAGAGCCCCCAATCATCTCCATATTTGCAGCTTCGTCCAGCCTTCCAAGGAGCACATGCGCCGCACGTGCTCCCTTGGAAAATTTGTAGATTTCCCCCTCTTTATCGGTAAATAAACGTAGGTTCCCACTGCATTTTTATTTATTTTATTTACTGTAATTGCAGAAATACCCCTATCTTTCCCCTTCATTTTAGACCTCTACATTGAATTATTTAATTATCCAAAAATAGCATTTTGTTTGTCAATTAATTCTCTACATCTAGACATATTGTGGACATTTTTTTGATCAATGGTTAATTAATGATTAATTGTTTTGCAGAAAATTGCATAATTTTCCCATTTCGTGCTATGAAATTTGTAATTAATTAATCGTTGCACTAAGAATTTTTGAAAAATCAAATATTGTAGAATTAATTGTGCTTAACATTGTGCCTAAAAAGAATTGAATTTTAATTTATATTTTGTCTTGTAAAAATCATTTTGCATATTTCAATGTTTGATTTTTAATAGTCATTAAATCTTACATTTTCAAGTAGGATTTTTCCAAGGTCCATTACCTAGTGATAGATCTTAGATAATTTTATTCCTTGAAAATTATTAGGTTTAATATTTATTATAATTAAATATTGAAATTCATTTTATTTGCATTTAAAAATTTATAAAAAAATCATCTTGCAGCTTAAAATTCCAAAATAATTACAATGCATACCTTTCTTCATAAATTGCATCTGGGCCAAGTTTCATATTTTTCGGACATCGTTTGAACGTAAGTTACATTTTAGTCCCTAAAATAGGCTGATGCATTGTGCATCCTTTATTGCATTAAAAATTACAAAAAAAGACCGCCTCGAAAACAACGCACGAATTTTGATAGACATAATCCTAGGTTGTTCCTTTTCCTCCTTGTGTTCGACCTTGGGACTTGCTCAAGTAAAATAAACATAAAAACCACATTAATTAAAATTGACAAATACTTTATGTGGTTATTTCTTGACCGATTCCGATTGCCGCCTACAACGAAACGACAAATCATTTTTTATGCACGATAATTCACGATCAAATACATTTCTTTAACACAACGCAATATCAGACTCGTTATGTCACGACTGTCAGGTTTTATGTTGGTTACTTGGGAATGGAGTGTGTCCTCAGAGGTCACATGTGGTCGATGTGTTCCCAATGCTGGGAAATCGATCTCCCTAGTCTCACAATCTATAGTTTTCTTAGCCAAGTCTAAGAATGTCTTCCCAAAAATAATAGGAGACTGGGTAAGCTCCCCTAGGTGCTCAATATCAATGACTATAAATTCCACTCTGAGTGGAGCACCTAGGAAAGCAATGATGACTGAAATGGTTCCTCTCGACCGTTTGATGGATCAGTCAACCAGCTACACGATCTCACTTGATTTCCTAAGTGATTCGAGTTTGAGATTGTCAAAGACGGAACTTGGGAGAATATTTATCGATGAGTCATCATCAATTCTCGCAAGGGTGAAAGTTACGTCTTTGATTTCACTCACAACTCGGGGTAACCGCTTCACTCTACAGCTATTGGTCTTTCTCCTCATCACCAAGGAGGTGGCCACTGATACTAAGTACCTTTCTATCCTTGTTCTCTTATTTCCCGACCTCTTGGGCATCAATTTATCCTTCACAAATATTTTGAGGTCGGGGAAGTGATCTATGACCTTTATTAAGGGAAGCTTAAGAAACAATTCCTCAACGAATGCTTCCCTCAAGACATAATCCACTTTTTTAAGTCATTTTCATTTATATTTTTATTATATTTTTTGGTTTTTAAATTTTTGGTGTTTTCGATATGTGAAGGACGAGTGGGAGAATGTGCAGACTTGAGACTGAAGGGCAAGTGGTTAGTAGAAGAGGGAGGTAGAGTTGACTCCAACTTTACAGATTGTGTGGGTTCCCTAGTGTCCTATTGGTTTTCAACATCAAATCCAATCATTTCATTCTCCACTTTCATTCCCGAGCTGGCAGCAAATGCAATTAATAGGTCGGTGACATTTTTCAACCTGTCCTCAGTTGATTCATGTCTCTCGACAAGTTTAGAAATTTCATCCTCCAAAAAGTCCTCATGACAAATCATGATCGAATTCTGCTCAATTGGAGGATATTGTTGAGAATTCGAAGTCTCATACTCAACATACCTTGACTCTAGCAACTAGTGTTGGGTCAAGTAGGGACCATCTATGTGGTAAATATTGGTCGGAGCATCATATAATGGATTATATATACTGAGGGTTTGTAGATCAAGCTGAGTCCAATCCCCTGTATGTGTAGGCTCTCCAAATGGCTAGTCAAGGCGAACTTGATTACTAAGGTCAATCAAGTCGGGAAAATTATTAGTGCAGTCCTATCCATTCAGTTTGTTTATTCGGCCATGTTATATCTTGAGGTCAGTAAGAGTGTGAGTATGTGAATCGTTGATCTATCCCTGCATTCATATGAGGAGTGAATGAGGTCCATTGGGAAAAATAGCTCTACCAATCATCTGTCTCAGCAATGGCTTGCACATTGAATGATTCTTTGATTCCTGCAAGCGCTCGTGAATATGGTGAGTCAGCCCAAGATGGAAGTGGAGCTGGGGTTTGAGAATGTGGGGTAGATGGGAAGTGCGAGAAGTGGGGAAGTATGTAGAAGTTCTGATTTCATAATCAAGGTGGGGTGGAGAGAAGAAGGGTGGTTGTAGAGAACCGTCTCAAAGAGAGGATTCCACTGGAAGGAATAAGAAGAGGCTAGGAAGTCAGTCGGAGGTCCGACTTTATAGCTGGAATATGGTGGGGAGAAGGAAGTTGGCTGCAAAGGAACCATCTCGAAGAGAGGGTTCATGGAGGAGAGAGATGGTGAAGATGGTCGGTACAGAAATTGATGAGCCAGCATCTTTGAGAAGGAATGAAAGCGTATTGAAGTGAAAACGTGCAATTACACAGAAAGAAAACACACATAGACCGACACACAAATAAACACAAGAGCAAACCATAATTTCACCAACTTAACACTCTGATGGTCGCAAAGGTCCAACCGTTATCTTTTCAATTTTAGTTAAGTGATAAAATAATCATTTTATACATGTACACAGGGTGAGTCGCCTGATGCCCAACGTACGCTCCCGCTATATCCCAATCAAAGAGACGATCTGATTAGGCTGTCGGGTTCAATATCATGCCCCTAAGGATAATAGCGAGAAGATGTACACTAAAACATCTCTCTAAGGTCGAAGGTAAGTGCTTGCAGCTCCCAAGCCCATAAGAGTCAGACCTGGAGACTTAGGGCATACGTCCTCTCCCATTCTATCTGGAGGTGGGCACCTGTGGACAATGACGGGGATGCTCTTCCGGAAAAAAGGGTTAATTTTAGTCAATTTTTTGGTCCAATTCAATTAGAGTCTCAACTTTAGAGATTAGTTATCATTGGTAATTAATCCAACATGAGCAACCACATCTACCATCCAATCCCAATTCCTTTATCCTAAGTTTGAAAAAAACTAACAGAGGGAATTGAGAAAAGCCGATGCAATTGATGAAAACGATGATGAATGCTTGAGTAGAAATATTTACAATGCCTCCAGCTCTCTACAATGTAGGATGCACAACTGAATTGAAATATTTTCACTCTAAATGTATGCAAGTTAAAAACCATACCTAGCAGAAAGTTCTATTTGTGGGGAAAGAATTGATTTCAGTTTGACTAAGTAGAACAATCTACTGTGAATCTTATTAATTGAGGAAGTGTGGTCCTAAGTTTCACGAGCACAAGCAAATGATATTTGACCTATAAAAAGCTTTAGGAGCTATGATTGCAGGTCTAACCTACGATCCACTCCAGTTGAGACCAACTCTCATCGAAGAGTGAAACATGCCTCGACTCATTGCAAAAATGAATGTCTAATGCCCAGTTACACGCGCGAGATCCCAAACAGAATCCGCTATAAAAATGCAATTACCCAAATTATTATAATTTAATTACAAACATCAAATAAATGTAGAAAATAAAATCCTAAGACTCTACAGTCTCTCACGACCCGACTCGATCTTAATTTTTATGTGATTCCTTCAATTGGTTTATTTCCTATGGAAGCCGACCTCTAATGCTCCTGAGTTGACCACATAAGCATACACTCCATCACATCGGGTCCCTCGCACAAAAAATAAGACAGTGGTAAGAGAGATACACAAAATCAATAAAATAAAATAAAGGAATAAAATAAATAAGAAAAATGCTGAAAATAAACAGAGAAATATTACAAGAAAAGGACTGGGGGTCAGACTACCCGGGGAATGGAAAATCTAATATCTAAATTTTCTAAAAATCAACCTAAGCCGTGCCTCCCAGCAAAATCGCCATCTGATGAATCCTGAAGATACCCTATTTAATTTGTCATTTTATTGTAGTAGTTGGATACTTAGGATTAATCAGAAGACCACTTAATTAATCTTGCAATTAAAGCGTACAATCGGATTTTTTTATTTGGGTGATCCCAAGGTCGAAGAAGTTAGGTTTTCAAAGAGGCAATTTTTGTAATTTTTAGGCAAATAATAATGAAATGCAAATTAGGCAAGTTTAGGGACTAAATTACAATTTTTGATCAAATGAAGTACAAAATTCCTAAAACTTGGCCAGAATGTGAAATATGATGAAATTATTGCACTTTATTTTTTTTTTGGAATTTTCAGATGCAAAATGAATTTATTTAAATTAAATATGCATGCAATGTTATTTTTCATAAATTAATTATAATAAATGGCAAACCTGTTTATTTATCTGAAATAAAATTAATCAAGATGTTTTTAGGAAAAGTAATAGATCCTAAAAATAATTGGTCTACAACCTATTGAAAAATAATTACTTAAATCATCATTTAATTTTTTACAACCTCGATATGCATGCAAATGCAATGAATTTTGGGTATAATGTAAAACACACCTGAATCTACCTGCTTTGAATTTTTGATAATTTGGAGCATGGGCAAATTACGTAACTTTCCAATAAATGAATTCTACTAAATCAATCACATTCGCAAAAATACCAATAACCACTTACTAGATAGATAATTAAATTATCTAGACAGTGTAGTTTTTGGGTTGATGCAAAATGAAGGTTCAAATTAATTATCAAAACAGGGAGCCATTTGCAAATTCAGAATAAAATAAAAGAAGTAAAAACGTGAACATTGATGAAATGGAAATTACCTAGAATTGTAGGCTAATCATGTAATTTTCCTAATGCGGTACGTGCTAGGCACATGCCTCCTGTAAGGCAGGGACACTTCTGGTATTAATTTGGATTTCGGGGGTTGTATGCAAATTGCCCACCCCTGCATGCGCAACACATGGGAGAGCAGGTTCGGTCGATGCATAGATCAAGGCGCTCTTTGGGCAGAGGGACGAGGGCAGAGTTGACGTCGGTGCAGCAACACGTAGAGGCGTTGGAGGCGAGGGTGAGTAAAGCGTCCGCTTAGGGTGGAGGCGACCGGGTGCTGGAGCGTACGGTGGAGGCCGGTCAACATACGACTGGCGATGAGCAGACTGCAGCTTGGTTCGTTGTGGTGGAGAGCGGTTGGTGGCGCATCACTCGGGCAGATGAGGCAAGCGGTGCAAATGATGCAGGTGAGTTGCGAGTCGAGGTCGAGGGTGACGGGCAAAGTTCTGTGAATGGGCTTGCATTTGCAGCAAGGGGTCGTGTGAGTGGGAAGGAGGTGGTTAGATGCTGTGGTGGTGCATACGAGTGGGTCGAGGATGTGGTGGCTAATGATCCTCGGTGGAAGTGAAGGCAGAGGTGGGCGAATCGGAGGGGCAATTATCGTGTGAGAGGTTAAACATGGAAGGTAGGTCAGTGAACGGAGTAGAACGAAACACTATGGTGAGAAACACAAAGGAGGAGAAAGAAGAGAACAAAGTAGAAGAAAACGAGGAAAATAGAAGAGAAGAAGGAAGCAGGTTCGTCGGAATTCCGAGGGAGCTACACTCGACCCTGATTCTCGCCTCAAAGAGCCTTGGTGGAGCAGCTCTAAAGCTTGGAATGGATAAATGCACCACTACATAGGAAGGGTCTCCTTAGGATCTCCCCGATGAAGGAGGTGATGGGGTCAATATCACGCTCAACGGCTCACATCGTGTTGTCACCAAGGAGTGGCCGAAGGCTGGTGTCCCTTTTCACTCCTGCTAATGGAGGATGCGGTATGGGGATGGTGATGTTCATGGCTTTATAGGTTGTTTCATGTGTTGTGCGAGTCACGTTAGACATGGAACAACGAGCGGTTGGGTACGATGCGGATGTGCATGAGGTGGTTGGCCGCGAGAGGGGTTGATGTGGGCGGTTGCACAATGTGCGGGGAGGTGCTTCTGGGTCAGCCAAGCAGTGAGAAGAGAGAACGAAGCGAAGAGAGAAGGAATGACGACTGGTGCTTGCAGGGTGAGACGGGGGAAGAGGTTGCGGAGACTTAGGGTGCAGGTCACTCCAGGAGTTGCCACGTTTCGATCCCAGAAAATTCAAAAGCTAAATCAAAAGGAAAAATAACAAACGAAGTCAAATAAAAAAGTGATCAACATCAAAGTTGCTCGTCTCGACGAGATCTACAATCTCCATGCAACCGCTTGAAACTAAAAGAGATCATCTGTAAAAAACGTATTTTGGTTATACTCTACAGATAAAATTCTATATTTTTTATTTTACAATTTTTTTTATCATTTTTAAATATGGTAAAAATGAAGGAAATGGTAAGATCCTTAAGCGCATCACGAAAGCGTGATGATTGTATCGTATGCAATTGAGAGCAACTAGTCGCACTTGTCGCTCGAGGCATCGAAATTTAAAAAATTTCATGCGATGAAACCATAAGATCCAATAACACTTCTCGGACCGTTTCATCTAAACCACAAACAAGTATTAGGGTTACCTCTTGAAGCGTGGTTGCAATCGAGTCTCTAAACGAAGAGACCTCTTGTCTCAAGTCCGATCCGACGGAGGAGACGCTTGCGGGCACGTTGATGAAACACGTATTCCTCATAATCCATGTTGATGATACAAGCTACAAATCTCCTGATCTCGTCACACGAGATACAGCATCTTCTTCACGAGCGAGCGCACCAAAGGAGACAGAGATCCACGAGCAGTCGAAGGGGCAACACAACGACATGGCAACGATGACGATTCTCTCTAGGTCATCATGTGATGGCCACATGTTGAGAGAGTGAGGACACATAGAGAATGAGAGAGAGAGAGAGAGATGTTGTTCACAACTTGTTGTGTTGTTGCTGTAACTTTGAAGAGCAAGGGGTACCTCTTCTTAAATAGTATTTTGGGAGTCCATGAATCTCAACCCATCTGCACACAAATCCAATGGATGAGATTGATTTGTGTTTCTTTCAATGACCAAGATTTTGTTGTAAAAACGCAACAACAACTAATTTAATTTAGATTAAATATATAGATAAATAAATATAAATCTATCTTAAAATTAAATCAATCAATATGGAGATAATTGGAAGGAGTCTAGCCTCCTTCCATATAAGGGGGGATGACCACCTATTCCTGCTAGGAGTTGGTGGCCGTCCACCCTCTTATTAGGGAGGTGGCTATCTCCTCTCAATTGATGAGATTACATTATCTCATAGATTTCTCCAATATTTGCAACAACTTTTGTTGCAAATTATTTCACAAAAAAAGCCAATTTATTTTGTGAATATTTCAATCATGCCATTGGAAATTTGTGAATCACATTCATAAACCAATATAAAATGCAAATTACATTTTCAATTTATTGTCCAATGTGAATCCAATTCGCATCAATTTTTAATTAACAAATGTAAATTACAAATAGCTCTCTCTTATATGTTATAAATCACATTTATAAATCATATGATTAATACTGATAGTGTTATCCACATTATTCAATATCCATGATAATTAAATCACATTTAATCATCTTGGATCTCTATTCTCATGTGTCCAAATAATATGAATCATGTTCACATTATTTACATCCTTGATAATCAAATCACATTTACTTATCTTAGATAACTCTCCATATAATATGAAACAAATTAATATTTTTCATGATAATTAAATCACATTAGTTATCAATTTTCTCAATGTTTGGATACATATATCAACAATGAAATTATCCTAAACTCTTTCAAGGATAATGTGCTTTCTCCGTGATACTTAGATATAAGGACAAGGCGATTCTATTGTTCTACATATAGTGACTTCTATATTGAGATCACATCTCAAATCCAGATCTTGCGGACCTCCCATAGATGCTTGATTAAATCAAGGCCATAGATCCAATCTTCTCATTGCACCTGAATCACATTCAGATCAATATCCAATATTTGGACCAAGATCAGATCACTTCTCTACTAAGAGGAGTCACTAAAATCCAGACCCATTTCATCACTCCCTAGGAATGGAAGCATCATGGTTATACAATCCTTTATGTTCACATCACCCTCACGTATTTCTAATACATGTACATCCTGCATACCGGAAGACCCAGAATAATCCCGAAGTATTATATAAATTTTGCATTGTTTACTTTAGGGATTTATCATTAAGTTTCTCATTTGACTATTGAGAGTAGGTATCGATCATATACTTTCCAAAAACATATATCATACCCAGGTGTTGATCGTATACTTTCCAAAAGCATATATCATACCCAGGTGTTGATCATATACTTTCCAAAAGCATATATCAAACCTACAAATTCAGTCAAGCTTACAAAGCGAGATGACCGTGAAGGATATGGAGAGATCCTTAAGCGCATCATGGAAGTGTGAGGATCGCATCGTATGCAATCGAGATCGACTAGTCGCACCAGTTGCTCGATGCAGCGAAATTTAAAAAAATTAATGTGATGAAACCACATGATCCAAGAACCTTTCTTGGATCGTTTCATCTAAACCATAATAGGTATTAAGGTTACTTCTTGAAGCGTGGTTGTGATCGAGTCTCTAAACTTAAAGACCTCCTGTCTCAAGTCCGATCCGATGGAGGAGACACTTGCGAGCGCATTGATGAGACGCGTCCTTCTCTCAATCCATGTTGATGATCCAAGCAGCGAATCTCCTGATCTCGTCACACGAGATCCGACGTCTTCTTCATGAGCAAGGCACACCAAAGGAGACGGAGATCCATGAGCAAATACTCCGGCAACATAACAACGATGTTGCAGCGATGGCGACTCTCTCAAGGGCTCCAAGGTGGACGGCCACAATGAGAGAGGAAGAAGAGAACCTTTGGCATGTAGAGAGAGAGAGAGCTTATATTAATCTTTCTTTGAAGAGCAAGGGGTGCCTCTTCTTATATAGGGTTTTGCGAGTCCATGGATCTCAATCCAAGGACAACAAACAATCATCAGTTGAGATTGATTTGTGTTTCTTTCAATGGCTACGATGTTGTTGTAAAAACACAACAACAATTAATTTAATTTAAATTAATATATATGGATAAATAAATATAATTAATTTCAAATCAAATCAATTAATTAATCTTGAAGATAATGAGAAGAATGACCTTTTCCCCTAAATAATGGGGAGAATGGGTCTATATCCTCAATATCTCATGAGATCTCATTATCGGACGAGATCTCATTATCTCATGATATCTCCAAGATTTACAACAACACTTGTTGTAAATTATTTCGCAAGAATAATTCATAATTATCTGGTGAATATTGCAATCATGCCATTGGAAAAATGTAAATCACATTCACATCCCAAAATAAAATGTAAATTATATTTTCAATTAATCATCCATGTGAATCCAATTCACATCAATAATTAATTAACAAATATAAATCTTACTATGCTCTCTCTAATATATTATAAATCACATTATAATATACTCAATTAATATGGATAGTGCTATCCACATTATTCATATCCATGATAATTAAATCACATTCAATCATCTTGGATCTCTATTCTCATATGCTCAAATAACAAGAACCACATTCACATTATTCACATCTTTAATAATTAAATCACATTTATTATCTCAGATAATTCTCCTTATAATATGAATCAAATTCACATTATTCATGATAATTAAATCACATTTAATTATCCATTTTCTCAATGCTCGGATACATATATCAACATGGAAATTATCCATGAACTCTTTTAAGGATAATATGCTTTCTCCGCGGATACTTGGAGATAAGGACATGGCGATTGTATTGTTCCACGTATAGTGACTTGGATATCGAGATCACATCTCAAATACAGATCTTGTGGACCTCCCATAGATGCTTGATTAAATCAAGACCGCAGATCTAGTCTTCTCATCACATCTGAATCACATTCAGATCAATGTCCAACATTTGGACAAGATCAGATTACTTCTCCATTGGAGGAGTCACTAAAATCCAGACCTGTTTCATCACTCCCTCGGAATGGAAGCGCCATGGTTATACAATCGTTTATGATCACATCATCCTCAGGTATTCCTAATACATGTACATCCTGCATACTGGAAGACCTAGAACAAATAAGAAGTTTTAGATCTCTTTTATACTGTCTCCTTCATGATTTTATCATTAAGGTTCTCATTTGATCATTGAGAGTCAGTATTGATCATATATTTTCCAAAAGCATATATTATACCTAGGTGTTGATCATATACTTTCCAAAAGCATATATCAAACCTTACAAATTCAGTCAAGCTTCCAAAGCAAGACGACCACGTGTGGAATTTGATTCTTCCCAATATGTCATGAGTGAGCTCATGTATTCCGGTTCAGTAATGAACCTGTATGTTCCCTTTGAGAGATCATATTACTCATATGCCCTTGCATGCACACCAACACGCCGGTGTATAGACCTTGGTCAGGTCATAAACCTATTGGTCTACCAAATGTACATACTCAAACATATAGTAACACATTTGTCTCTTGTTGGAGGATACATTCCTATATCGTGACAATATACGACATAGGTCTTCGTTTATCTCGATCTCATTAAGTCAACTCTTTGACCTAACTAATCTGACACCTCTGAATCTCTATTCCCATGCAGAGGACCTGCCTCAAGAGGTCGGTCAGATATCAACCAAATGAGAAAGGATTGCCATCTCCTACTCAGACTGGAGATCATCTCTTACAATCATCTGACGGTGCTTGACGAGACCTCAATCTAACTCTTTAGATATTCATCCAAGCACCAACCTCTATGATTCAATAATTGAATCAACAGCTGTATGATCATTAAGATGGCTATGGTACATAACCCTAATTGTACTAAGGGACCTATTATGCAAATTAGTTACTCTTCGTTTCAGATCAGGGAATGATATTTGCAATAACATTTATTGCATAATGGTTTGCCATGTGCTCACATGTCCAACAATCTCCCACTAGCCCAAAGAGCCATTAATGGGATAATAATTTAAACCCGCACTCATGCGACGATCATAGCTATTCAGAAAATAGCTTGGTAAGCTGATCAGTCATTCTGTTCCCGAGAGACTATGCCAAGTCATTTTACGGCACTTGCATATCCCCAGTAACAATGCTTGCATCCGATGCGAATGTTGCATCTTATGCAACCAATACTCAATTTTGTTAGTTATAGTGTCCTTGACACTACAACTCAATAATCATCATAACCAGTATTTTCATTTCTATTATCCTCATCTGAATACCCTTAATCCCGGAGATCTCTATCTCCTTAGATATCCACAATTAAGACCTTTTAGATCACCATCTATAAAATCTTAATTTCTTGAAGATAAGACTTCAGATCACTATCTCTAAAGTCTAGTCATTTATGAAGATATTGTTATTACTGCAATCAAGTGTTTTATCACCATAGTAGGATTAGTAGCAGTTTACCACTCCCACTGCATGGCAGACATCTGTCTTTTGTACACATATAGCATACACCCAGCTTCTCATAACTGATGCACAAGGGCAAGTGTTTTAGCATTCACTTCCTCAACTCCTTGAGGTTCTATTCCTTTAAATAGGTCAGTACCATATCTTAAGGGAAAGGAGTCTTTCTTGGAATTTTCCAGAAAATGGAATATGTCTAAGGTGTACGACTAATGCGATGGTTCCAATGCCCTCTTCTCTTTGCTTCTAAAAACTTTCATAATTAAGATCCTAAGAGCTTTCCTTGAGATTATATCTCAAGTTATGGAATAACCAGTCTATAAAACACTTATTATTATCCTTATATCATTCTAAATGATTAGGATATCATCTACATTTAGCATGATGAATACAATGACACTCCCTCTAAGCTTCACATGGTTCATCAAGATTCTATTTGAAATCATAACATTTATGATTTCATCAAATATGATGTTCCAACTACAAGAAGCTTATTCGAGTCCACAAATGGAGTTATTCAACTTGCACACCTTGCTTTCCAAAACCATGAAGCCCTGGGGCTACTTCATATGAATATCCTCTGAGAGTTATCATAGAGGAATGCAATATTGACTTCCATCTTGAAGATGTCAAAGTCAAGTTGTGTAGCTATAATTAGCAATATTCTAATGGGTTTAAGCAAGGTCACTGGAGAGCAAGTCTCATCGCAAGCAATGTGTCCTCTTCGATGTGTAGCTCATGGCTACGACCCGTGCTTTGAAGGTCTCTACCATCTCATCAGGTTCCCTCTTTCTCTTGAAGATCCATTTATACCTTAACGGGTTTTACCCATATAGGTGGATCCTTGAGGGTCCATACACAACACTTGTATACGAAGTCTACATTAGACTTAATTGCTAACATCCATCTTTCCATGTCATGATTTTAAGAAGCTTCATCACATGAAGTTCGATAATTATCAGATTTCTCTGACACATGGAATCCATCCTCAAACTCATTTGAAGAGGTATTAGTGTTTCATATTTAATTGTCCTTTTAGTTTCCGGTTTCAGGAGCCTCATTATCTTCTAAAGATTAAATGAGTTCATTCACTTCATTTTCATCTTGATTCTCAAGAGAGTCATCCTCTAAGAATCACATCCTTAGAGATGAGATCTTTTAAGAATCTCAAGGTCATAAAGTAGGTATCCAATACCATCCTTTATTTTCCTAATGAAGTGGCACTCTCTAATGTTAGATTCCATCTTACTTGCATCCATGTCGAAGTTATAGACCAAGCAATCCTAAATCCTTAAGTGTACAACACTAGGCTAGGTTCCAAACCATAGCTTATGAGGGTTCTCGGGTTTAGATACATGGAATCTTATTAATGATATATAATGTAGTCATATGTACCTTGGAAACTAAGATGTAATTATGCTAAGATTCATCATTGATCAATCATGTCATACATGATCCAATTATATCTCCCTACAACTCTATTGAGTTTAGGTATTTTAGGAGGAGTGAGATAGGAATGATATTCATATCTCTATAGGGTATTCCTTGAATTCTTCTAATTGGTACTTGCTACCTAGGTTAGATCAAATTCATTTCATCTTCCTTCAAACTTTAGTTCTAAACCAAAATTGTGAAATCTTTGAACATTTCAAAGCTTTCTAAGGTGAAGGGAAGAAATCTCATATCACTAATAATCATCGAATGATATCACATATCATCAATGTTTATTATGACATAGATGATCCGCATACATCAATATGTATGAGATCTTGAATACCTTGGCATCTAACACCATTCCCAAAGAAGGGTGTATTATACATTTTTACTTTTGAATCTCTATTCATGAGTATGTAAGTTTTGAACCTTTAGACAATCTAAAGTTCAATATCTTACTAGTTTATTCATTTCATCAATAGACAGATGTCCAAGATTTGATGCCATATTATTGTCAAATGATCTCCATCCTTCTATTGATCTCATTAAGGTTTAGTTTCAGTATTAGAACATTAATGAACCATTCATTAATTTTCTAATTTAGCAGAGTCCTCTTGATATTAGATTACTATCTGAAATATATCCATCATAACTCTTTATGACAGGTCTATTCCATAATTTATGTTTATTCCCAACATTTAGAAATAAACAATGAGTGTATTCTAATATCTAGGTCATAGAGACATTCTCTAAGACTAAGGGCTCTCCCACTGAAAATATAAAGTCTATTTATCCACTAGAGGTTGTTGCAACAATTGCATCAACATCCATGTGGATGACTATTAAACCTTAAGATCAATTTCTCTAATTTTCTAAAACATATGCAACCAATTGCAAGTGTTACTAGAAAAATGAGATACAACTATTAGACTTTTAATCTTATCCAATAAGTAAGTCAATTTCAATGATTAAATGTAGATTATTCTGATCCCCTACCAGAGTCCTTCTATAAGGATTCTAGATAGACTTGATAGTCATACTATCAACACATCAACTCATTGCAGTATTGGCATTTATCCAACCCTTTGGATGTCATATGTGTGTGGAAAGCATAGAAGTACAACCAACTCTTTGACTTTCCTTCTAACCTGGGTCCGACTCATGCTTCCACTGCACTCCTTTCATTTATAAACAACCATTGCTTAAGACAAAGGATTTCTTATGTTAAATTCAAAAGATCTCAACATAAGAGTATCTCAACATTTATATATGCTTCATTCAATTCTTACAATATGATTATTATGAAGCTTCATGAATGACTTGAGTAAAGATAGTAGAATGATGACACACATCATATCTATATACATCTTAACTCTTAAAGAATTTTGGTTCAAGTAGGTACTCAAACATTTTGAGTACATCATCTCTTACTGAGCCACCATTCTGCATAATTCAGTGAATCATGTAATTCATGATTAAATGTTGAGAGCACATATGTACGTCAGAAATATCTTCTTAGATTTTATAAGGATTATATGATAATTACGATCATCATCGACATGCCACTTCCAAAGTACATTCAATGAGAGATCAAGACAATAGAGACATACAAAGCCTAGGGTTGTAGTCTTATTATATAATTAATTGGCATTCCTCATTCTTATGAGGAAACATGCACATTGCAACCACATACATTATGTGTCCAACTGCAAGTATAATATCTTGATCATGGATCCAATCCATGATATTTTACTGGTTATTATTGAGTATAGTATTGAGTGGGTTTAATGAGGATTATCTGAAATAAAAAATGCATAAATATATAAATATATATTTTACTTTGAATTAGGAATTTTTATTTCAAAGTTGTCTTGCCTTGTCACCACTGAAAGTTCATTCACTTAATCACTTTCAATGTAAGAGATATACTTACCACTATATCTCAAGCAAGATATGGGATCTCCTTTCTTATTTTTGTCACATCCCAATAATATGAGAACATGTAACTCAGATAAAAAGAAGTGAGAACACATTTCTCCTTGCAAGTCCAACTTGCATTCCCAATTCGGTCTTTAACACCCGGGCCCACCACCCCTGAGGTGATGTTGTCCCATCATTAATTGAACCAACCGTCAACAAAATTAGAACTCGCTAAGCACAATCAATATCATCCCAATAATTTAAGGACATGATATTGGGGTCACTACGCATACAGCCTTACTCTTTCGAGAAGCAAAGAGCCAGATCCAGATGCGCTTGTATGCAGGAGTTGTCACTTCAGACATGCGTCTCCTACATACAATCCCTGCCGACAAAGCTTTTCACCTTGATGGGAGACCATGAATGTCACTTATGTGATCCTCCACCTCATATTCAAATTCCAATTAACCATTATGAATCATATTCATTATGATTAATTTTTCCAAAGGAATTATAACTCTATTCATAAGAGTGTTTTAGTTTTAATTGGATCCCAATTAATCTAATCATATTAAATTAATGATCCAATTAACATCCAACAAACATTTTTAATTATTACTTGAAATATGGTATTATCTCAAATAAGTATTATTTCGAATTTTAATAATTAGAAAAATACATCATGATCTCTCAAGCATTATCCGTTCCCTACCTGTTGTCATGGCCAGTACCGACTGAAATGTGACAGACCGCACACGGTGCAACCTGTTACCCCAACGCTCCCTGACTAGACACCATACCTCGGGAAAAGATAATGCCAAGTCAATCACTTTGTACTTGAGATGATAATTAGTTTTTCAACCGAAGTTATACCATATAATAATAATCAAAACTAATTTTATTAATATTATAATGAGATTTGCTAAACAAATCCCCAATCCTATTCAAGCAACTTGTTTGTGGAAAGTGTATGATGTAACCAATTTGTGATCCTAGATCATATCTAATCAATTATTGGTTAAGGCAATTCCATTTAATGAAATAATTATCATTTTAAATATTTCACAACTATTTATCAATAATTATTTCAAGAAATTAACTATTAATTTCTATAAAAATTAAATGATAATCATAAGGTTCTTGATTAAGTATGCAATTTCCAGCAGTGACCCTCATATACTAAAATTAGCATATCTCATTCATTCTAAATACAAATCATGCAAAATCAGTTTCTAAAGTTTGTTAATTTGATTCAAAACAGAACACAAGTGATTATTACACATTTCTAGGTGTGTCAAAACAGTAACTAACTCTTTAATTACGTCATGATTCACGATCCCCGAAACAATGGATATAGGTTCATCAAAATGACCATATCTTGAGTTATCAGACTCCAAATCACGCAAACTCAAATCTCAAAGTTTCCTTAATTAATAAAAAACATTATCCAAATGATAATTTCGTGTTTAAAAACTTTAAACAGAGCCGAAAATTTTCACAAAATGGGGCTGCGAAAATGAAATGCGATAAAATTTTCACAATCCCTAATGAGCCCAAGTCTTCCCAGGTTCATGGATCGTATCCAAAACCTCTAACCTGTCTCTTATACCAATTGAAGGATATGGAGAGATCCTTAAGTGCATCACGGAAGTATGAGATCGCATCATATGCGATCGGGAGCAACTAGACACACCAGTTTCTCGATGTAGCAGAATTTAAAAAAAATTAATGTGATGAAACCACATGATCCAAGAACCTTTACCGGATCGTTTCATCTAAACCACAATAGTTATTAAGGTTACCTCTTGAAGCGTGGTTGCGATTGAGTCTCTAAACTAAGAGACCTTCTGTTTCAAGTCTGATCCGACAGAGGAGACGTTTGTGAGCGTGTTGATGAGACACGTCCTTCTTGTAATCCGTGTTGATGATCCAAGCGACGAATCTCCTGATCTTGTCACACGAGATCTGATGCCTTCTTCGAGCGAGGCACACTGAAGGAGATGGTGACCCACGAGCATATACTCCGGCAGTATAACGACGATGTTGCGACGATGGCGACTCTCTCAAGGGCTCCAAGGTGGACGACCACAATGAGAGGGGAAGAGAGAGAACCTTTGGCGTGTAGAGAGAGCTTATATTAATCTATCTTTGAAGAGCAAGGGGCACTTCTTGTATATAGAGTTTTGGAAGTTCATGGATCTCAATCCATGGACAATGCACAATCAATGGTTGAGATTGATTTGTGTTTCTTTCAATGGCCATGATGTTGTTGTAAAAATACAACAACAATTAATTTAATTTAAATTAATATATATCGATAAATCAATATAATTAATTTCAAATCAAATTAATTAATTAATCTTGGAGATAATGAGAAGATTGATATTAACCCTAAACAAAGGGGAGAATGGATCTATCTCCTCAATATCTCTTGAGATCTTAGTATCTCATGTGATCTCATTATCTCAAGATATCTCCAAGATTTACAACAACACTTGTTGTAAATTATTTCACAAGAATAATTCATAATTATCTGGTGAATATTTGGAAAAATATGAATCACATTCACATCCTAAAATAAAATGTAAATTATATTTTCAATTAATCATCCAATGTGAATCCAATTGACATCAATAATTAATTAACAAATATAAATCTTAATATGCACTCTCTAATATATTATAAATCACATTTATATTCTACATGATTAATATGGATAGTGCTATCCACATTATTCATATCCATGATAATTAAATCGCATTTAATCATCTTGGATCTCTATTCTCGTGCTCAAGTAACATGAATCACATTCACATTATTCACATCTTTAATAATTAAATCACATTTAATTATCTCAGATAACTGTCCTTATAATATGAATCAAATTCACATTATTCATGATAATTAAATCACATTTAATTATCCATTTTCTCAATGCTCGGATACATATATCAACAATAAAATTATCCATGAACTCTTTCAAGGATAATGTGATTTCTCCGGGGATACTTGGAGATAAGGACATGGCAATTGTATAGTTCCACATATAGTGACTTGGATATTGAGATCACATGTCAAATCCAGATCTTGCAGACCTCCCATAGATGCTTGATTAAAATAAGATCGCAAACAGTGTCCAACATTTGGACAATATCATGTTACTTCTCTATGAGAGGAGTCACTAAAATCCAGACTTGTTTCATCACTCCCTCGAAATGGAAGCGTTATGGTTATACAATCATTTATGATTACATCACCCTCAGGTATTCCTAATACCTGTACATCCTGCATATTGGAAGACCCAAAACAAATCAGAAGTTTTAGATCTATTTTAGACTGTCTCCTTCAAGATTTTATCATTAAGGTTCTCATTCGATCATTAGGAGTCGGTATTGATTATTTCCTTTCTAAAAGCATATATCATACCTAGGTGTTAATCATATACTTTCCAAAAGCATATATCAAATCTTACAAATTCAGTCAAGCTTCCAAAGCGAGACGACCACATGTGGAATTTGATTCTTCCCAATATCTCTTGAGTGAGCTCATGTCTTCCGATTCAGTAATGAACCTGTATGATCCCTTTGAGAGATCGTATTGCTCATATGCCCTTGCATGCAGACCAACGCGTCGGTGTATAGACCTTGGTTAGGTCATCAACCTATTGGTCTGCCAAATGTACATACTCAAATATATAGTAACATATCCGTCTCCGGTCAGAGGATGCATGCCTATATCGTGTCAGCATACGACATTGGTCTTTGGTTATCTCGATCTCATTAAGTCAGCTCTTTGACCTAACTAATCTGACAGCTCCGAATCTCTATTCCTATGCAGAGGACCTGCATCAAGAGTTCAGTTACATATCAGTCAAATGAGTAAGGATTGCCATCTCCTACTCAGGCTGGAGATCGTCTCTTAACAATCATTTGACGGTGCTTGATGAGTCCTCAATCTAACTCTTTAGATATTCATCCAAGCACCAGCCTCTATGATTCAATAATTGAATCAACAGTTGTATCATCATTAAGATGGACATGGTACATTATCCTAATTGTACTAAGGGACCTATTATGTAAATTAGTTATTCTTCATTTTAGATCAAGGAATGATATTTGCAATAACATTTATTGCATAATGGCTCGCCGTGGGCTCGCATGTCCAACAGACCATGCACAGAATTTGATTCTTCCCAATATCTTGTGAGTGAGCTCATGTCTTCCGATTAAGTAAATAAACCTATATGATCCCTTTGAGAGATTGTATTACTCATATGCCCTTGTATGCACACCAGCGCACCGATGTATAGACCTTGATTTGGTCATCAACCTATCGGTCTGCCAAATGTACATACACAGACATATTGTAACACATCTGTCTCTGATCAGAGGATGCGTTCCTATATCATGACAACATACACCATAAGACATTGGTTATCTCGATCTCGTTAAATCAACTCTTTGACCTAACTAATCTGACACCTCCGAATCTCTATTTCTATGCAGAGGACCTACATCAAGAGGTAGGTCAGATAACAACCTTTAGAAATAAAGGATTGCCATCTCCTTCTCATGTTGGAGATCCTCTCTTAATAATCATTTGATGGTGCTTGATGAGTCCTCGATCTAACTCTTTAGATATTCATTCAAGCAACATCCTCTATGATTTAATAATTGCATCAACAACTGTATGATCATTAAGATGGCCATGGTACATAACCCTAATTGTACTAAGGGACCTATTATGCAAATTAGTTGTTCTTCATTTCAGATCAGGGAATGATATTTGCAATAACAACTATTGCATAATGACGCACCATGGGCTCGTATGTCCAACAATCTCCCATTAGCCCAAAGAGCCATTAATGGCTAATCATTTAAATGCACACTCATGTGATAATCATAGGCTATTTAGAAAAATATCTAGGTAAGCTTATCATTAACTCTGTTCCTAAGAGACTACGCCAAGTCCTTTTACGATACTTGCATATCCCCCAAGAACAGTGCTTGCATCTAATACGAATGTTGCATCTTCTGCAACCAATACTCAATCTTGTTTAGTTATAGTGTCCCCTGACACTACAGTTCAATAACTATTATAACCAGTTTGTATTTTTCAACATCCTTATCAGAATACCCATATTCCTGGGAGATCTCTATCTCCTAAGGTATATGCAATTAAGATCTTTTAGATCACTATCTATAAAGTCTTAATTTCTTGAATAAGATTTAGAGATCACTATCTCTAAAGTCTTGTTATCTTTGAAGATATAGTTATTACTGCAACCAAGTATTTTATCTCCATAGTAGGATTAGCAACAATTTACTACTCCCACTGCATGGCAGGCATATGGCTTTTCTACACATTCAACATACACCCGGCTTTTCATAATTGATGCACAAGGGCAAGAAATTTTAGCATTCATTTCCTCAACTCCTTGAGGTGCTATCCCTTTAGACAGGTCAGTACCATATCTAAATGGAAGGAAGCCTTACTTGGATTTTCTAAAATGGAATATATCCATGGTGTACCACTTAATGTAACAGTCCCAATACCCTCTTCTCTTTACTTCTGAACACTTTCAGAACTAAGATCCAATAGGTATCCATGAGATCATATCTTAAGGTATGGAATAGCCAGTCAATAAAATACTTATTATCATCCTTATGCCATTCTAAATGATTAGGATATCATCTATATTTAGCACGATGAACACACTGGCACTCCCACTAAGCTTCACACGGTTCATCAAGATTCTATCTGAAACCATAACATTTATGATTTCATCAAATCCAATGTTCCAACTACAAGAAGCTTATTTTGAGTCAATAAATGGAATTCCTTAGCTTGCACACTTTTCTTTCCTCACCTATGAAGCCTCGGGGATACTTCATATGAATAACTTAGGAGAAGTATTCATAGAGGAATGCAATATTGACTTCCATCTTAAAGATGTCAAAGTTAAGTTGTGTAGCTACAGTTAGCAATATTCTAATGGGTTTAAGCATGATAACTAGAAAGCAAGTCTCATCGCAAGAGATGTCTTCTTTCTGTGTGTATCTTGAGGATACGAACCATGCTTTGAAGGTCTTTACCTTCTCATCAGTTTCCCTCTTGTTCTTGAAGATCCATTTACACCTTAACAGGTCTTATCCATATAGGTGGATCCTCGAGGATCCATATACAATACATGCATATGAAGTCTACTTTAGACTTTTATTGCTAACATCCATCTTTCCATGTCATAATCTTCAGAAGCTTCATCACATGAAGTAAGATCATTGTCATACTTAACTGACACATGGAATCCATCCTCAAATTCATTTGAAGAGGTAGGTGTGTTTCATCTTTAATGATCCTTTTAGTTTCTGATTTTAGGAGCCTCATTATATTCTCAAGATTACATGAGTACCTTTACTTCATTTTCATCTTGATTCTCAAAAGTATTATCCTCTAAGAATCACGTTCTCAGATATGAAATCTTTTAAGAATCTTAAGGTCATAAAGTAGGTATCCAATACCATCCTTTATTCTCCTAGTGAAGTAGCACTCTATTGTGCTACATTCCAGCTAATTTGCATGCAACCTTATTATGGATATATATTATAGTCCATACTACATATATACATGGAAACTAATAGGTAATTATGCTAAAATTCATCTTTGATCAAATCATGTCATACATGATCCAATTGTATCTCCCTATAACTCTATTGAATTTAGGTTTATTAGGAGGATTGATATAGGGATGATATTCATATCTTTAAAAAAGGTATTCCATGAATTCATCTAATAGGTATTGACTACCTAGGTTAGACCAAATTCATGTCATCTTCCTTCAAACTTTTGTTCTAAACCAAAATTGTGAAATCTTTGAACATTTCAAAGCTTTCTAAGGTGAAGGGAAGAAATCTCATATCACAAATAATCATAAATAGATATCACATATCCATAATGTTTATTATGATATAGATGATACACATACATCAATATGTATGAGATCTTAAATACCTTGGCATCTCAGACCATTCTAAGAGAAGGGTGCATTGGGCATTTTATATTTACAAGTATGTAAGATTTGAAATCTTAGACATTCAAAAGTTTCATCTCTTACTAGTTTATTAATCTCATCAACATACTTATGTCCAAGGCTTGATGCCAGATCATTGCCAAATAATCTTCATTCTCCTATTGATCATTTAAGGTTTAATTTTTATTGTTAGAAATGTTAATGAACCATTCATTTATTTTTTAATTTAGTAGAGTCCACTAGCAATTAGATTACTATCTGAAATATATCTATCATAACTCTTTATGATATGTTTATTCCATAATTCATGTCTATTTCCAACATTTAGAAATAAACAATGAGTGTATTCTAATATGTAGGTCATAGAGACATTCTCTATGACTAAGGGCCTCTCCTACTGAAATTATGAAGTTCTATATCCAATAGAGATTGTTGCAACAATTGCATCGATATGCATGTGATGACTCTTAAACCTTAAGGTCAAAATTTTCTAGTCTTCTAAAACATAGGCAACCGATTGCAAGTGTTACTAGAAGAATGAGATACAATTATTAGACTTTTAATCTTATCTAATAAGAAAGTCAATTTCAATGATTATATGTAGATTATTCCAATGCACTATTCGAGTCCTTCTTTAAGGATCCTAGATAATCTTGATAGTCATACTATCAATACATCGACTTCTTGCATTACTGGCATTCATCCAACTCTTTGGATGCCATATGGAAGTCATAGAAGTACAATCAACTCTTTGACTTTCCCTTCTTACTTGGGTCCAACCCATGCTTCCACTGTGGCTCCCTTCATCTATAAACAACCATTGCTTAAGACAAAGGATCTCTTATGTTGAATTCAAAAGATATCGATATAAGAGTATTTCAACGTGCTTCATTCAATTCATACAATATGAATATTATGAAGCTTCATGAATGACTTATGTATAGACAGTAGAATGATGACACTCATCATATCTACATATGTCTTAACTCGTAAAGACTTAGGTTCAAGTAGGTACTCAAATATTTTGAATACATCATCTCTTATAGAGCCACCACTATGCAAGATTCAGTGAACCATGTCATTCATGATTAAATGTCAAGAGCACATATGCATGCCAGAACATCTTCTTAGAGTTTAATAAGGATTATTTGACAATTACGATCATCATCGACATGTCACTTCCAAAGTACATTCCATGAGACATCAAGACTATAGAGACACACAAACCCTAGGGTTGTAGTCCTATTGTCTATTTAATTGTCATTCCTCATTATTATTAGGAAACTTGCACATTGCAACCACATACAATATGTGTCCAACTGCAAGTACAATATCTTGATCATGGATCCAATCCATGATATTTTGCTGTTATTATTGAGTATAGTATTGAGTGGGTTTAGTGAAGGATTATCTGAAATAAGAAGTTTGCATAAATGTATATAATTATATATTTTACTTTGATTTAGAAATTTTATATCAAAGTTGTCTCGCCTTGTCAACACTGAAAGTTCATTCCCTTAATCACTTTCAATGTAAGAGATATACTTACCATTATATCTCAAGCAAGATATTCACATCAAAAAAAAAATCTCAAGCAAGATATGGGACCTTCTTCCTTATCTTTGTCACATCCCAGTAATATGAGAAACTGTAACTCGGATAAAAAGAAGCGGGAACACATTCCGCCTTGCAAGTCTAACTTGCATTTCCCAATCCGATCTTTAACACCCGGGTCCAAAACCCCTAAGGTGATGTTGACCCATCATTAATTGAACCAACCATCAATAGGAATACAACTCCCTATACTGATGTGAGCGAATCCGACGGACTAAGGTAAAGTATCTAGCAAAGGTCGTTGTGACCTCAGTCACTCGGGACTCAAAGCTCAATCAAGAAAAAGAATCAGACCACTAATCAGAGATAAAAATAGATAAAAATCAAAATAGTGGTCTCGCTATGATATTAACCTGGTATACCACCCAGGGTCGAACTCGAGGAGCGCGGATTGGCCTTGCGGCCTACGAAGTAGTCTAAAAATGAAGAAAATATAAATAAATATTTTTTGGTGGATTTTTAATATTTTTATATATTTTTGGGATTTTTATTTATGAAGAAAATAATAAAAAGGTGAATAAACACAACTTCAAACAATTATTTAATTACTCAAAAATAGTCCAAAAATACAAACAAAAATATTTTTATATTTTATGGATTTTCACTGTTTTTGGTGAATTTTTGAGAATTTTATGATTTTTAGGGAATTTTATAAAAATGAAAGAAGGAAGAAAAACTGTGCTGCTGTCCAGCCAGGCTTCAAGGACAAAAATAAAATACAAAATGGTCCTAAAAGAGCCTGGAGGTATTTTTCTTTGAAAATAAAAATAAGAAACAAAAATCAGAAAATGAGTTTATTAATTTTTGAATTTTCTATGATTTTTTTAGAATTTTTATGAGTTTTTCAAGGTTTTTTAATTTTTAAGCTTTTTATAAATCAAAAAATAACAAAAAAAGGATAGAAAATCAAACAGGCAAAAACATACAAAATATGATTTTTTTAGAATTTTAAAAAGGGTTTTTATATTTTTTTAGGATTTTATAAACTAGACAGAGACAAAATTGGCTGTTTTTGAATTTTTAAAAATAGTAAAAACACTCGAAAATGTATCCAAAAATTGGTGAAAATTCTACACAGTGGCAAGGGCCACGTGTCAAAATTTCACACGATTTGGATAAAAATTGATATTTTATTTAAATCAAACAAGAGCCCATAGTGCACAGGGACCTGTATGCAATAAAAAAAAGTCTGAGGGCTAAAAAGTAACAGAACCAGAAAGTTTGAGGTCCTTTGTGCAAAAATTCCAATATCTCACGCGCAAGGCACATGTACTGGGCACGGAAGGACCTATATGTAATAAAACTTACTTCCAGGGACTTGTTAGCAACACGTGCTAAAAGTCCAGAGAAAAAGTGCAAAATGCCCAAAGAATTTCAGCACATGTTGAATAAAACATTCACAGGGGCATGGATGCAAATATCAAAACATATATTTCATTCAGCAACCCATAAAAACTCAAGCCCAGACACTGCAATTTCTCCAAAAATTCACGTGACGAAGCACGTGTCCAACATAAACAGGGATGAAAATGCAAATACTAGAAATATCCAGGTCCTCTATTCAATTTTACCAAACTAAAATGAACTATATAAAATATTTACAGGACTACGTAATAAAAACAAAACAGGAGGGGGCCTAAGTGTAAATTACCCCACTTATTATCCAAGGGCTGGAAGCGCGCCACGTGTGTGATCGGACGGTGGAGGTGCGCCGCGCCTCTTCGAAGGGCCCTGGCTATGATCGGACGGTGGAGGGCTTGCCACGTGGAGGATCAGATGGCTAAGGTACGCCGTGGCTAACCCTTCATCGGGAAGGACGGTCCAGATCCAGCCTCAGATGATCGAACGGTGGTCTGCTGCTCCTCAAGTGGACGCCGTGGATCAGAACTGGAGCTCAAGGCTGAATGGACGGCTGAGGAAGGTCCTCCAAGAACTCGACGCCGGCAATCTTCGCCGGCCTCCTGTGCGCGTTGAGGAACCCTCGGAAGCTGCTGAAAGGTGGAACACGTGCGCCTCTGTAGTCCGCAGCTACTAGATACCTCTGATGAGGCTGGAGACGTCGGAGACGCTCCGACGACGAAGAGGCTCGGAGCTCGGGTGCCCAAATGTCCAGACCCTCAGATGGGACTCTTTAGACCTACAAAACCGCACGCGAGGACTCCTGGGTCGAGGGCAAAGTGCCTCGACCCGGTGAGAGGGTGAACAGGGGTCTAAATGGGTCGGGGCAGCACCCTCCGGCGATGCGACGGTGGAGGAGGGTGGTCTCCCAATTCCGGGGTGAACTGGGTTGGATTGATGGGCGTAGAACGTGCGGAGAAGTGTGGCTGAGATGTCGGTCGATTCGGATGGTCTGAACGATGGTCGGAGTGGAACTAATCGATGAACGACGGTGGAGGATTGATTTGGGCGTAATCGAAAATTCGAAAAGTATGGAAAGAAATAGGTTCACCTAGTGACTGTGGTCGACTGGGGATGAGCTCCTGGAGCTCTGGTCGTCACCTCGAGGGTCGTCGATGGCCCGAGGCTCAGGCGCAGCTCTGGGCGGCGCACGGCGACGAAACGTCGCCGGATTAGTGACGCAGTGCTCCTCCACCTCTCTGCAACACTCCGGTCCAAAGATGTCACTCAAAGGATTCAGGTGGAGGTCCTGGGTGGAAGGGGCGACGCCAAAGATGAGAGGAATTGTGCGACGGAGCTGGGGTTATATACAACTAGGGGTCCGCCTAGACGAGGTTCGGGCGATCAGATCGGAGCTCGGATCCCTAAAACCCACCCGGGGCATGGATCTCGGATGATCAAGGAAGGATTAGGACCCTGGGTTTAAGGATCTGATGGTCGGATCAAGTGGCGAAAAATCAGAGAAATCGGGTCGGGGCGACAAGATCCGGCTCTGGTGGTCCTGGGGGGAGAGTTGATCGGGGGTCAACATCCCCCGTGGACCAATCAGAGCGCGCCATTTATTAAAGATTTGGAAATTAAATATAAAATAGTAAATGGCCGAATTTTGAAAAAGTTAAAACATGAAAAATGATTCTTTATTTTTAAATTATTTTTTTGTGATATTTATTTATTTTTTTGAAAAAAAATTAGGTATTTACAAAATAGTATAATTATATATAGGTATATACAATATACATTTTTAATTTTTGATTTTTAATTATTTATTTTTGTACATTTTATTCCAATTTTATATTTTATTTATTTATATAATAAAATTTGGAATAAAAATGTATTTTTATTTTATTTTTATTATTTATTTATAAGGGTTAAATAAATAGTTTTATTTATGTACATACATGGTATATATACAATGTAGGTTTTAATTTTTATTTTTATTTCTTTTTATTTTATTTTTATTTTTGTAATTTTTATTTTATTTATTTACATCATGGAATATGGAATATATACATATTTTTATGGGATTTTATTGATTTATTTATAAAGGGAGAAATAAATATATAAGTGATTCTATGTACATGGTGTGTATACAAGGGTGAAGGGATTTTTAATTTCTTTTTATTCTTATTTTGTTTTCTTATTTTTTATTTTAATGTAATATTTACAAATATATACATATTTATAAAAATATATTTTTGTTTTATTTAGAGGAAAATATTTTTATTTATATACAGGTATATATGTACACACATGAGCTTCCTTATCTCTCTCTACTTGGGTTTTTATGCGGTCAGGCCCATGCTGAGCCCTCCCTTGGGATTAGATCGCTCAATATTTATTCTAAATATCTCTCTATTTTTCTTTTATTTCTTTATTCTTTTATTTATGCACAAAAACATGCTAAAAATGCATATTTACACAATGCATGTTGAATGATAATTATTGTTATTTACGGGAATATACATGTGTTTTGCATGGGTTTTGTAGCTAAAATAAAAGAATAAAGAGTGATGAATGGGTATTCATCACCCCCTATACTTAACTTTGCTAGTCCCATAGCAAACACTTATTTGAAAAAGAAGTGAAAAAGAAAAAGAAAAAGAAAAGGAGGAGAAAATGCATGGATTAATGCTGATAATTAAACTTGCCTTCATTAAATTGAAATATGGAGCTCGATCATATCTTTGGATTATTAATGTGTCGGAACCTTATTTAGACTTAGGTTTAAAACTCAACAGCCTCTAAGATCTACTAATCTCAACAATCCCGATCAGAACAAGTCTACATACACAAACCCTGAAGACTATGAATCTTTCCTTGTACAGTGTATGTGAGGTATAACTCTCCACCTCAGAAGTAGTAACTTGACAACCCTCCCCAACAAGGTAACTCTATGACCCTAATCTGGCCACTCTTTCCTCGAGGAGCGGGGTATTCCCTTCTAAGTTCAAGTTCATCTGGCTCAAGAAGATGGGGAAGAAGAGAATGGACCATGGCCAGTGTAGCCATGTATCCTTGGGAGCTCAACCAGTGTAGCTAAGTCTCCCTGCTGCAAGCTACATAAGATGGAACATGAATCTCAAGCTTTGCTTATTTGCACTATATACATACTCCGGTGGGATTATCATTTTCTATCAGACCCACCACTTTTTTGGAGTTATTTTCTTTTTGCATTTTTTTTCAAGTGCATCTATACAACATATTTACACGGTGCAACATATGTACATAAGGAGTTTTTTCTCTTGAGCCAGTAGACTATCCCTCTTTTGAAGCATTATTGCAACCCACAACTCCTGTCCTTAGACCTCATGGCAACCAGACCAAGTTGAGACACACTTCCTTCACTAAAAGAAGAAGAGAGGTTCCGCCTAGAAGTACTACCCTCATATGCTACCCCAAGTCAAGGAAGACTGCCTCCTCACCACCTCATCCGTAGAAAGCTCGGTGTAAAGTGTGGGTCCAAGTCAAGCCATTGTCTATATGAGCCATGTGTGTGTTGTTAAGTGCTCTACTTAGGCTCATTGAGATGACATGTGATCATAGCCTAGTGGGCTCAAAGAATTAAGTCACCATGGACCTGAAAAGCCTTAACCCTAAGCCCTATAAGGTTCCTCTTAGAATTAGGTGGATTAAGATCTTAATCAAGCTCCATTTCCCAATTTAATTCCAGGCTAGTTTAAATGTCAACTATAATCTAGGAAAAACTATACAAGTATATACAAGGATGCTATTTACACAATATTTACAAACATGCAAAATTTTTGAAAAAATGTTTTGAATTTATGAACGTGTGCATGAATGCAAGTTTTGCAAAATATTTACACAAATTTACACAAGGTTTTTGCAAACTTTTGATTTTTAAAACATTTTGGAAAAATTTTGTACTATATACATAATTTTGATATGCACATATTTACACACTATTTACACAAAAAGTTTTTGAAAACATTTTTACAAAAATAAATTTGTACAATAGCTATGTATGTGTAAATAAAAGAATGTTTATTTATAGGAAAATTTTTAATTTTTATGGATTTTTGGGTTTTTAGCCATTTTTATTTATTTACACACTCACACAAAGTACGAGTTATGACTAAAGTATATATGAAATATATACACACCCCCTATACTTAGCTCGAACGATGTCCTCAGAGTCAAGAGCGATGAAGAAGACATAACTCGTGCTTAGTATAGGGAAGTGAAAAGGAAGGCTATATACAAAGACGAATGAAAGAATAGAAATCAAGAGGGTCTCAGCTTTCCCCCTATACTTAGGATCAAATAATCCTAAGTATAGCATGTTGTACACAAAAGGGAAAACCGAGTGAAGAATGTACAGGGTCTACCCCCCTATACTTAGGGTAAAATATCCCTAAGTATAAGCAACAAAAACAAGGGTAAAAATGAATCAAAAGAAATACCCGAGAGTCCTACATCCCCCCTATACTTAGGGTAAAGTACACCCTAAGTATATCATAATCAAAAGATGAGTAAAGGGATGTGGGACTAAAGAATGGAATGATATGGACAACTGGATCTATACAAGTCGGGAGAACAGTGATAATCAGGTGTGAGATGCAGTAGATGTGAGTCAAGAGACCACATCTCACGCAAAGTGAATAGGGGCAACATCAACGACCCGCGGCTCATGATCAAGATATGGCTTGAGCCGCTGGCTGTTCACTCGAAAGGTACTCTTAGAAGACAACTCAGATATGTCGATACTCCCATTGTCGTGTACCTTTCTAACCAAATACGGTCCCTTCCATTTGCTCTGTAGCTTCCCTGGAAATAGACGAAGCCTAGCATCAAACAACCATACTCTCTGTCCAGGCTCAAAATGCTTGTGGCTGATATGAGAATCATACCACTCCTTCACTCTCTCCTTATACTGTAGGCTGTTTGAGAAGGCGGTATCACGAAGCTCCTCCAAGGCTGCTAACTCTGCCCTCCTCTGATCTCCTACACTATCTGGATCCAAAAGTATATCTGTGATAGCCCAAAGTGACCTATGCCTCAACTCAACAGGTAAATGGAACGACTTGCCATAAACGAGGCGAAAAGGAGATGTGCCCAAAGGTGTCTTGAAAGACATCCGATATGACCACAAGACCGAGTCCAAAAGCTGTGACCAATCCTTTCGGTCAGGGCCGATGACTTTCTGCAATATAGTCTTGATCTCCATGTTCGACACTTCGACGAGACCATTCGTCTGAGGATGGTATGGAGTGGCAACTCGATGGTGTATGTCGAACTCGCTAGCAAGGGCCTTCACCTGGTCGTTGACGAAATGAGACCCCCTGTCAGATATCAACACTCGAAGGTACCCCGAACCGTGAAATGATATGCTTCCTTAAAAATCTACAAACAGTCCTAGCATATGCGGTTCGGGCGGGGATGGCCTCAACCCAACGACTCACATAATCTACGGCTAACAGAATGTACTCGAATCCCTGACTCTTAGGGAATGGACCCATGAAATCGATGCCCCATGCGTCAAAAACCTCACAGAAGTGAATGGGCTGCATTGGCATCATATCACGCTGTCCACAAGTGCCCATCCTCTGACAGTCAGTACACCTCTTCACGAACTCATCAGAGTCCTTGAAGAGGATAGGCCACCATAGGCCGGATTAGAGCACTTTCTGTGCCGTTCTCCTCCCAGAGTGATGTCCTCCTGCCTCAAACTTGTGGCAGTGAGGACGCTATGGTGCTCCTCCTGAAGAATGCACCTACGCCAGATGCTATCCCCTCCTTCATAGTAAGGGATGGGATCCTCCCAGTGGTAGGACTTGGCCTTCCTGAGAAAGGTCTCAAGCCTCTGCCTGGGCTAATCTTGTGGAACTTTCTTAGCAACAAGAAAGTTCACAATATCGGCGTACCACGGGAGAGAGGCGATAGTAAGGATCACCTCATCTGGGAAGGTCTCACATATAGGATCAGTCTGCTCAGAATCCTCAAGATGCTCTAATCGGGAGAGATGATCCGCCACCACATTCTTGACTCCAGGCTTATCCTTAATCTCTATGTCAAACTCCAGGAGTAGAAGGATCCATCTGGTCAATCTGGCTTTGGCATCCTTCTTTGCCACGAGGTACCCGATGGCGGTATGATCAGTGTATATGGTCACTCTAGATCAGATGATGTAAGATCTGAACTTATCTAGGGCAAAAACTACGGCTAGCATCTCCTTCTCAGTGACTATGTAGTTCTGTTACGCGGTATCCAATGTACGACTAGCGTAGTGAATGGCAAATGGGACTCCATCCCTCCTCTATCCCAGTACGGACCCTACGACAAAATCGGAGGCATCCGTCATGATCTCGAATGGGAGAGACCAATCAGGCGGCTGGAGAACAGGAGCCTCAACAACACATCTCTTGAGAGTCTCGAACGATGAAAGACACTTGTCATCGACAAGGAACTTGGTGTCTTTCGTTAGCAGATCACTCAACGGTCGGGCAATCCTACTGAAATCCTGAATGAAGCGCCGGTAGAAATCGACGTGCCCCAGAAAAGACCGTAACTGCCGCAAGTTGGACGACGGTGCGAGTTTTCTAATGACAATTACCTTGGTTGGATCAACCTCCATGCCCCTGTTGGAGATGATATGGCCAAGCACCGTCCCCTGAGTCACCATGAAGTGACTCTTCTCCCAAGACATCACAAGGTGAACCTCAATGCATCGCTGAAGGACTCGGTCTAGGCAGTCAAGACATGAGTCGAATCCGTCTTCGTAGACCGAGAAATCATCCATGAAGACCTCCAAGCACTCCCCCACCATGTCCGAAAAGATCGACAGCATGCATCTCTGAAAAGTCGCAGGGGCGTTGCATAACCCAAATAGCATGCGTCTGAAGGCGTATGTGCCGAAGAGACAGGTGAAGGTGGTCTTGTCCTGGTCCTCGGGAGTGATGGCCACCTGGTTGTAGCCGGAGTACCCATCCAAGAAACAATAATGGCTCTTCCCTGCCAGTCTCTCAATGATCTGATCTATAAAGGGCAAGGGGAAATGATCCTTCTTGGTGGCCTGGTTGAGTCGTCTGTAGTCCACGCAGACCCACCAAGAAGTGGGTACCCGGGTAGCAATCTCCTCTCCAGACTCGCTGACAACTGTAGTGATGCCCGTCTTCTTGGGCACCACATGCAACGGGCTGACCCACTTGGAGTCGGAGATGGGGTAGATAAAATCGACGCTCCACCATTTCGAAATCTCCTTCATGACAACCTCTCTCAGATTCGGGTTCAGCCGCCGCTGGAACTCACGCGACAGCTTCGCCTCCTCCTCAAGATAGATATGGTGGGAGCACAGGGCCAGACTTATCCCCTGGAGATCGGCTACGCTCCATCCAATTTCCTTGCGGTTCTTTTCAAGAACCCCCATCAGATGGGATTCCTGCTCTCCAGTCAAATCAGCGGAGATAATGACTGGGTACATCTCATGCTCACCCGCAAGGAACCTATACTTCAGCGACGCAGGAAGTGGCTTCAACTCTAGGCAACTGAGTGCTGGTGGATCTGGCCTCTGAAAACTCTGAGTGAACGCTGCCAAATCCGCATGGGAGAACTGAAACTCTCTATCACACTCTAAATCTGGAGAAGGCTGCCCTGCTGGATTGTCTCTGCTCTGCTCGGCATCTACCTCCTCCCTAGCTGTAGGCTTAGTGGAAGTCAGATCTGGTATGAAATCCTCAAACTCTGCTCAATCAAAATCTGACTCTGAGGGATCTGTATCATCCATGGTGGCCTCAGTACCACCGTCATCACAAAACAAATCAGTCTCGCGGTCAAGAACCGGCTCTGCCGACTGAATGATATCCTGGACCAGGAATGCGCTCTCCAAGCTCTCCCCTGCTGGCGTCTCTGCCTCAGCGGACTCTGAAGGTAAGAGGATGGCCTGTGCGACTGGATCTCCCCAAACTGTCTCATCATCTGTGATCACGAAGTCGCAGTCTTGGTGGATGTCTGGCCCTGCATCTGTCATCTGCTCTGTATCGGAAGTAGTCTCCGAGCATGCTGTATCTCTATCTCTGATGTCCTCGACCGTCTCTATTTGTACACTTTCGCCCTCGATGCGAAAGTATACCTTCCCGCTATCATGGTCGGTTACTGCCTTGGCTGTGGCCAAGAACGGGCGACCTAGAATGATGGGGTATCAGTCACTGACTCAAGGATCTCCATGTCCAAAACTACGAAGTCCACGGGGAATTGCAGGTCCTGGATCGTGACGACAACGTCCCTCAGCAACCCCTTCGGCCTCTTGATAGATCGATCAGCAAGCTGAAGGACTGTCTTGCTCTGTCGTAGAGTGCCCAACTCGAAGCGATCGAGAAGGGCTGCCGGAAGTAGGTTGATCGATGAACCACTGTCTAATAGAGTACGGTCGAACCTCTGCTCTCTGATGTGGCATCTGACATACGGGGCTCCTGAATCTGGCCTCTTGGCCGGCAGGCGGTTCTGGATCGCGAAACAAGTGGCTCTGGTCAGCACATGAATCTCAGACTGGTGGTTCCTCCTCTTCCTCCTAACTGTGGTCCTGTCTCTAAGCGATCTCTGGAGTAGAGGGATGTGCTTCAAAGCCTCCTGAAGAGTCAGCTGAATATGAAAGCGGTCGATCATCTGCTGGCTGAACTCTTTCTGCTGCCTCTTTTTTAGATTTTCTATTTTCTTCCCCTTTCCCATGTGAAGTGCTCTAGGGAAGGGGATCACAGGGTCCTTCTCAGATGAAGGACTAGGAGAGGGTCTAGACTGCTCGACGGCAGAGTCCACACATACATCAAGCACTACAGGTGGACCAGAAGAAAACAAACCCTTTCCTTTATTGCAAGAAGTGTTCTGAGATACATCAACAGAAGGAAAGACTACAGGACTCTCAGAAGTGAAAATGGTGGCATCAGCACCACCCTCGGCATGTCTTGCGGCATCAGCATCGTGCTCTGGCTCGGCAACATCGGTGGCATCGGTACCACCTCCTCCATCCGGTGAAGCGACGGTCTCAGTACCGTCGGTGGGATCAGCATCCATGGTGGCATCAGTACCACCGTCATCATCTCTCGCGGCCTTAGTACCGCGCTCCTCCTCCTCGTCTGGCGCTCTGGAAGTTTCCTCGGGGTGTCGCTCAGACGAGGCGCTGCCTGCTGGCATCCTACCGCTCCTAAGTGTGACAAAGTCAGTATCAAACAGATAGGCAGACATATCACCAAAAGAAGCACTCGGAGTGGCATACTCTGTGAAATCTACCTGCTCAGACTTCCTCTTGAGGTTGTTCGGATTGGGCTCGATCTGGGCAGGGATGGCGGCCTTCCCTCTCACAATGTCCCGCATCTCCTGGCGGAACTCATCCATCTCCCATCTGAATGTGGCCCGCTGATCGGTAAGGAGGCGGGCTATGTCATCTAAGGCGGGGTTCTCATAGGATGGCCCATGAGAACCTGACGGGTGGCCTCGCTGGTAGTGAGGCTGCTGCTGCGGGTGAGAGGGGTACGACTATGGATGAAACTGCTGCTGAGGCTGGTCACGCCTCCAAGAATGTCCCTATTGATAGGGATGAGGACCATACTGCTGGGACTGCTGCTGCTGGTACGCTGGGGGCTGCTGCTGCTGGTGATCTCTCTGATGGCTGTACTGGCCACCCTGTCCTGACGGCTGCTGCTGGGAGCTGGAACCTCCGACCGACCAACGGAATCCGGGATGGTCTCGTCGGATACTGGGCTGAGGTCGATTGTACCAAATCCCGTTGACATCCATCAACGGCTCTGACTCGTAAGGGGCTGGCGGGAGTACTGCCAGAGGCTGATCCGGCTGGTATACCACCATCTGCATGTCTGGAGATGGCGGTGACTGGTAAGTGGGCTGCGGGTGCTGGTACGGCTCCGCCAGTACAAGGTGAACCTGCCTAGGCTGCTGGTGGCTGGAGCGTTGGGACAAGCTGCCGGTGCTACTCGGATCGCCTCGTGCCTGAAGACGGGGCTGGAAAGCTGTCTGTGCCTCCTGGAGACATATGAGCTGTGTCTTCAGGTCACTCAGAGTCTGTGTCATCTGCTCCATCTGCGTGATGTCGTGGCACTGCTTCTTCTCAATAATCTCCATCAGGTCCAGCTTCTCGCTAATGATACCCATGTCGGCGGCTGTGGACTCGGCCTGTGCTCCTGCCGCTAACGAAGTGGATGGACCGGCGTCGACCCGTGCAATCCTTTGGTACTGCACAGTCTGTGGCTGGGGTCATCCTTGTGTGTAGAGTCGGGTCTGGGACATCACCATATAGTTCTCGGCCATCTCCTCGTAGATGGCCCAGACCTGATCATGATCCTTGGCAAAATAGGACCCGCCACAAGAAGCATTCACCATGCCCTGTAGCTCTGGTGTCAGCCCACTGAAGAAGCTCTGAACTAGGTTCGGCTTCGAGATGTCATGGTGCGGGCATCTGTCGGTCAGCTCACGGAACCTCTCCCATGCCTCGTGGAATTGCTCATTGGGGAGCATGGAGAAGTTGCTGATCAGGGCCCTCGCAGCATTCGCCCGCCCGAGTGGGTAATACTTGTTCAAGTACTCGGTGCGGAGCTGCTCCCAGGTGTAGACAAACTTCCCCAGATGCTTCAGCCAGGTGGCTGCTCTATCTGCTAGTGATAAGGGGAAGGCAATCATGCAGATGGTATCCTCGTCCACCTGTCTGTCGTGAATGGTGCTGCAGATCATCAAGAACTCCTGTAGGTGGAGATGGGGCTCCTCAGTGGAGAGCCCATGGAACCGGGGGAGGAGCTGCAAAGTGTTCGGGGGGAACTTGAAGTCCCCCACGATGGCTGGTAACACGACCCAACGACGCGTCAAAGTCGATCCGGGGTTGTGTAACTCTCGCATCGGTCTCGGTGGCTCTGCGGCTGCTGCTGCGGCTGTTGCCGCATCATCGGGTATCCTCGGCCCGTTTCCTGGGCCGCGCTGATCGCGAGCGACTCTCAACTGCTCCATCTCGCACCTCATTTCAATCATAAAAGCTCCCTGGTCCCTCAACTGCTGCTGAACTGTCTCGAGGGAGGCGATCAGGGTGGAGTTGATCGTACCCTGGTCCAAAATGAATGTCTGCTCAGGCTGGGGACCTCTGGTGTGATCATCACTACTGCCGGCCATGGTCTCTGCAAAAGCAAAAGACCCAAACTCAGGTGCCGATACATCATCTGATAGTCTCTCATCTGGCACTGGCATCTCAGAAGAAGAAGGGGGGTCGAGGGGGAACAAGGTGGAGTCGAACTCGGGTTCGGAGAGCGGGTCTCGGCTCTCGCGAACCAACCTAGATGAGCGGGCAGAAGTGCTGGGAAGCGGTGCAGCCAAAGACTGCCTAAGGGACCTTCTGCCCATCATCTTGATCTGGCGAGTCGGGCGGATGAGATCTGGTAACAACAATGATCAACAAGCAAACCCCTGATTCACCTACTCAACGCGAGCTGAAGACCGTAAAGGTTCGGTCAACTATCTTGTCAGTTTTTATTAGGTGATCAAGTCAAGATAGCAGAGCGATTAACGTGACCTGTTAGGAATCCGGTTCCCCCAGGAGACTGGCCCGATCCCGAACTAGATCTTTCCCAGCCAGTACAAGCTGCGGACCGTTTATCGGCTACCCGATCGGCACGCTCTGTTAAGGATATCGTGGCCCGCTTTACTGGAGACCGGAGCGATCCTCACTGGAGAACGACTAGCCCAAGAGAAGTAGTCTGAAGGAGGTCCAGATATGGCTCTATCCTAGGGTGTGGGTCACTCTCTCGCACAAACAAACTAGACAAGGAGGGGGTTGCTCTCCCCAAGACAAGTTTTTTTTATGATGAGTGTCTTTTAGGGTCAGATAGAGTTAACTAGTCCCAATTTTATGGTTCAAATTTTTAGGTATTTTTCAAATAAAAACAAACGCCTAACGAATTTTTCAGTTCTCCTGGTTATTAAGTCCAAAAATCGGGGGGAGAAGTCGAAAAAGCCGATGCGCAAAAAATCAATGATGCATGCTGAGTAAGAGATGCGTACTTGACTCCAACAGTCTACATGCAAGAATGATCCGCGCAGAATTTAAAGACAGAAATAAAACTACATAAATGATGCAGGCGGAAATCCGAGCCCTAAGCAAGCAGTTCTACTCGACAGACAGTGGCTAAGTGGTCAATCAAGAGGGGTCGGAGTCCGGTCTCGGATGCCAATTGATGCCCGCCACAACGGGTCCTGCCAGCGCTGTATACGACCTCTAGCGACACGTGACCCCTCAGGTGACCAAATAGTCTTTTTATTATCCTTTTATTGTTGGTCCAATTATCGAACTATAGGTACAGGCAAAGTTATTAAGTGTGTGGACCTACTTATTTACGTCACAGTCAAGCAAAAATCCTAAGGCTAGGGGCTGAAAACCGCGAGAAACAGAAAGACAGTAAATAAACGGTAAAGAAAACTGTGAAAACCGTGAAAACCGCAAAAAAGCTGAGGGGTCCCCCGAGCACACCGGTGCTCGGTGAAACAGACCCCGAGAGTCTCAAAAGTCTGGCTGAGTGTCCTGTCCCTGTTTTATTACAAAAATAGTTCAAATAAACCGAAAAGAAACCTAATCTAAAACTACACTAATACTCCCGCACTCGGCTGCCTCCTCGCGCTCTCCTGTGGCTCCGTGCAGAAGGGAGCCACCTCCGATTGCTGCGGTTGCGTCGGCTCCTCGAAAGTCGCCGCCTCGGTCCTCAGGCCCTCGCAAGTAAGCAACAAAGTGTCAAATCAGATAGAAATAAAGCAACTAAAATAAGAAAAAGAAAACAGGGTATATATGCAAAAATCGAAATAAAAATAAACACACAAAACACCCAAAAAATAAAAGAAAATAAAAGAAAATGAAAATAAAAGAAAAAAAAAGGCCGCGAAAAACCACGGATGAAGAAAAAGCCGCGGAAAGCTGCGAAAAAGAAAACAAAATAAAATGAAAATAAAACTGACTACTAAGCCGTACACCCCGGCAACGACACCATTCTGATGTGAGTGAATCCGACGGACTAAGGTAAAGTATCTAGCAAAGGTCGTCGTGACCTCAGTCACTTGGGACTCAGAGCTCAATCAAGAAAAAGAATCAGACCACCAATCAGAGATAAAAATAGATAAAAATCAAAATAGCGGTCTCGCTATGATATTAACCTGGTATAGCACCCAGGGTCGAACTCGAGGAGCGCGCATTGGCATTGCGGCCTACGAAGTAGTCTAAAAATGAAGAAAATATAAACAAATATTTTTTGGTGGATTTTTAATATTTTTATATATTTTTGGGATTTTTATTTATGAAGAAAATAATAAAAAGGCAAATAAACACAACTTCAAGCAATTATTTAATTACTCAAAAACAGTCCAAAAATGCAAACAAAAATATTTTTATGTTTTATGGATTTTTTTACTGTTTTTGGTGAATTTTTGAGAATTTTATGATTTTTTGGGAATTTTCTAAAAATGAAAGAAGGAAGAAAAACTGTGTTGCTGTCCAGCCAGGCTTCAAGGACCAAAATAAAACACAAAATGGTCCTAAAAGAGCCTGGAGGTATTTTTCTTGGAAAATAGAAATAAGAAACAAAAATTAGAAAAAGAGTTTATTAGTTTTTGAATTTTCTATGATTTTTTAGAATTTTCATGAGTTTTTTAAGGTTTTTAATTTTTAAGCTTTTTATAAATCTAAAAATAACCAAAAATGGATAGAAAATCAAACAGACAAAAACACACAAAATTTGATTTTTTTAGAAATTTTAAAGGGTTTTTATATTTTTTTAGGATTTTATAAACTAGACAGAGACAAAATTGGCTGTTTTTGAATTTTTAAAAATAATAAAAAGGCTCGAAAATGTATCCAAAAATTGGTGAAAATTCTACAAAGTGGCAGGGGCCACGTGTCAAATTTTCACACGATTTGGATAAAAAATTAATATGTTATTTAAATCAAACAAGAGCCCACGGTACACAGGGACCTGTTTGCAATAAAAATAAAGTCTGAGGGCTAAAAACTGACAGAACTAGAAAGTTTGAGGTCCTTTGTGCAAAAATTTCAATATCTCACGCGCAAGGCACGTGTACTGGGCACGGAAGGACCTATATGTAATAAAACTTACTTCCAGGGACTTGTTAGCAACACATGCTAAAAGTCTAGGGAAGAAAGTGCAAAATTCCCAAAGAATTTCAGCACATGTTCAATAAAACATTCACAGGGGCATGGATGTAAATATCAAAACATATATTTCATTCAGCAACCTATAAAAACTCAAGCCCAGACACTGCAATTTCTCCAAAAATTCACGTGACGAAGCACATGTCCAACATAAACAGGGATGAAAATGCAAATACTAGAAATATCCAGGTCCTCTATGCAATTTTACCAAACTAAAATGAACTGTATAAAATATTTACAGGACTACGTAATTAAAACAAAACAGGAGGGGGCCTAAGTGTAAATTACCCAACTTATTATCCAAGGGTTGGAAGCGCGCCACGCGTGCGATCGGACGGTGGAGGTGCGCCGCGCCTCTTCGAAGGGCCTTGGCTATGATCGGACGGTGGAGGGCTTGCCACGTGGAGGATCAGACGGCTAAGGTACGCTGTAGCTAACCCTTCATCGGGAAGGACAGTCCAAATCCAGACTCAGATGATTGAACGGTGGTCTGCTACTCCTCAAGTGGACGACGTGGATCAGAACTGGAGCTCAAGGCTGAATGGACGGCTGAGGAAGGTCCTCCAAGAACTCGACGCCGGCGATCTTCGCCGGCCTCCTGTGCGCGCTGAGGAACTCCTCGGAAGCTGCTGAAAGGTGGAACACGTGCGCCTCTGTAGTCCGCAGCTACTGGATACCTCCGTTAAGGCTGGAGACGTCGGAGACGCTCCAGCGACGAAGAGGCTCGGAGCTCGCGTGCCCAAATGTCCAGACCCTCAGATGGGACTCTTTAGACCTGTAAAGCCACACGCGAGGACTCCTGGGTCGAGGGCAAAGTGCCTCGACCCGGTGAGAGGGTGAACAAGGGTCTAAATGGGTCGTGGCGGCACCCTCCAGCGATGCGACGACGGAGGAGGGTGGTCTCCTAGTTCTGGGGCGAACTGGGTTGGATGGATGGGCGTAGAACGTGCGGAGAAGTGTGGCGGAGATGTCGGTCGATTCGGATGGTCTGAACGATGGTCGGAGTTGAACTAATCGATGAACGACGGTGGAGGATGGATTTGGGCGTAATCGAAAATTCAAAAATTATGGAAAGAAATAGGTTCACCTGGTGACTGTGGTCGACAGGGGATGAGCTCCTGGAGCTCTGGTCATTGCCTCGAGGGTCGTCGATGGCCCGAGGCTCAGACGCAGCTCTGGGCGGCGCACGGCGGCGAAACGTCGCCGGATCAGTGACGCGGTGCTCCTCCGCCTCTCTGCAACACTCCGGTCCAAAGCAGTCACTCAGAGGATTCGGGTGGAGGTCCTGGGTGGAAGGGGCGACGCCAAAGATGAGAGGAATTGTGTGGCGGAGCTGGGGTTATATACAGCTAGGGGTCCGGCTAGAAGAGGGTCGGGCGATCAGATCGGAGCTCGGATCCCTAAAACCCACCCCGGGCGTGGATCTCGGATGATCAAGGAAGGATTAGGACCCGGGGTTTAAGGATCTGGTGGTCGGATCAAGTGGCGAAAAATCAGAGAAATCGGGTCGGGGCGACAAGATCTGGCTCTGGTGGTCCTGGGGGGAGAGTTGACCGAGGGTCAACATCCCCCGTGGACCAATCAGAGCGCGCCATTTATTAAAGATTTGGAAATTAAATATAAAATAGTAAATGGCCGAATTTTGAAAAAGTTAAAACATGAAAAATGATTCTTTATTTTTAAATTAATTTTTTTGTGATTTTTATTTATTTTTTTGAAATAAAAATTAGATATTTACAAAATAGTATTATTATATATAGGTATATACAATATACATTTTTAATTTTTTATTTTTAATTATTTTTTTGTACATTTAATTCCAATTTTATATTTTATTTATTTATATAATAAAATTTGGAATAAAAAGGTATTTTTATTTTATTTTTATTATTTATTTACAAGGGTTAAATAAATAGTTTTATTTATGTACATACATGGTATATATACAATGTAGGTTTTGATTTTTATTTTTTTCTTTTTATTTTATTTTTATTTTTGTAATTTTTATTTTATTTATTTACTTCATGGAATATGGAATATATACATATTTTTATGAGATTTTATTGATTTATTTATAAAGGGAGAAATAAATATATAAGTGATTCTATGTACATGGTGTGTATACAAGGGTGAAGGGATTTTTAATTTCTTTTTATTCTTATTTTGTTTTTCTTATTTTTTTATTTTAATGTAATATTTACAAATATATACATATTTACAAAATATATTTTGTTTTATTTAGAGGAAAATATTTTTATTTATATACAGGTATATATGTACACACATGAGCTTCCTTATCTCTCTCTACTTGGGTTTTTATGCGATCAGGCCCATGCTGAGCCCTCCCTTGGGATTAGGTCGCTCAATATTTATTCTAAATATCTCCCTCTTTTTCTTTTATTTCTTTATTCTTTTATTTATGCACAAAAACATGCTAAAAATGCATATTTACACAATGCATGCTGAATGATAATTATTGTTATTTATAGGAATATACATGTGTTTTGCATGGGTTTTGTAGCTAAAATAAAAGAATAAAGAGTGATGAATGGGTATTCATCATATACACAATCCAATATCGCCCCAATAATATGAGGATCTGATATTGAGGTCACTACGCATACGTCCTTACTCTTTCGAGAAGCAAAGAGCCCGATCCAAATGGCTTGTATGCAGGAGCTGTCACTTCGGACAGGCGTCTCCGACATACAATCTCTGGTGACGAAATACTTTGCCTTGACGAGAGACCATGAATGTCACTTGTGTAATCCTCTATATAATATTCAAATTCTAATTAATTATTATGAATCTTATTCACATGATTAATTCTCCATGGGAAATACTACTCTATGCATAATAGAGAGTTTTAATTTTAATTGAATTCTAATTAATCTAGTCACATTAAATCAATGATCCAATTAGTATCCAATAAGCAATTTTTAATTGTTAATTAAGGGATGGTATAATCTCAAAATACATATTATTTCAAATTTTAATAATTAGAAAAATACATCATGATCACTCAAGAATTATCCCTTCCCTACCCACTGTCATGACCAGTACCGACGAGAGTGGGACATACCGCATACGGTTAACCTGCTACCCCAACGCTCCCCGACTAGACACCATATCTGCCTCGGGTTAGGATAATGCCAATTGATCACTTTGTACTTGAGATAATAATCGATACTTCAACTGAAGTTATACCATATAATAATAATAATCAAAACATTTTTTATTAACATTATAAGGAGATTTTCTAAACAAATCTCCATTCCTATTCAAACAACTTTGTTTGTTGGAAGATGATCATGTAACCAATTGTGATCTAGATCACATCTAATCAATTATTGGTTAAGGCAATACCATCTAAGGAAATAATTATCAGTCAAATATTTCTCAAGTATTTATCCATAATTATCCAGAAATTAACCATTAATTTCACTAATTGATTTAATGACAATCACAAGGTTCTTGATTAGGAGTGTAATTTCCAACAGTGACCCCCACTTACTAAAATTAATATATCTCAATGAATTGAAATCCAAATCAAGTAAAATAAGTTTTCATAGTTTGATAATTTGATTTATAACAGAATCTAAGTGATTTGTGTATTTTTAAACATTTTAAAATAGTAATTAACTCCTTAATCATGTCAAGATTCGCAATCCCCGAAATAGTGGACACATGTTCACTGAAATGATCATAACTTGAGCAAACAAATTCCAAATCATGCAAACTCAAATCCCACGATTTCCTTATTTAATGGGGAACATAATACAAGTGATAATTTCATATTTAACCAATTTAAGCAGAGCTGAAAAATCTCACAAAATAGGGCTGCGTGAATGAAATGCGATAAAGTTTCGCAAATCCTAATGAGTCCAAGTCGTCCTAAGTTTATGGATTGTATATGAAACCTCCGACCTAAGCTCTGATATCACTTGAAGGAAATGGTAAGATCCTTAAGCATATCAAGGAAGTGTGAGGAACGCATCGTATGCAACTGAGAGCGACTAGTAACACTTGTCGCTTGAGGCAATTGTATTTAAAAAAATTCCATGCGATAAAACACATGATCCAAGAACACTTCTCAGATCATTTCATCTAAACCACAAACAAGTATTAGGGTTACCTCTTGAAGCGTGGTTGTGATTGAGTCCCTAAACGAATAGACCTCCACTTAAACTATGCTCGGCCCTGAGCATTTAAAAAATGAATGAGCTGGATTAACCCCCTATTGTGCATGTGAATACAGGATTATATCCGTTCAATAGATCCTAATTTTAGAGATCCAAAATATCTGAGCTCAACCTACCCTTAATCAAGAAATATCCAATTTCTCTAATTTTTCCAGACTCTCTCTTGTATACATATAAACTAAGGATATGACATTAACTGTTGACCGTGATCATGAGAGTAGAGTCACAACGTCACCCAAGGTTCCAGTCTAAGAAATTCTCCTAAGAACCCAATCCTCAACTTTAGGGAATAAATAAAATGTTACATTCAATCCACCATCTCTTTGGTTGTCAGACTTAGAAGTGTAGGTGGCAGGCCAATTGATGAAGGGTTTAGGATTGTGTCAATTCTTCTCTCCCTCTCATTGGAACAAGGATCTGCTCGATTGCCTTATTACTCAACGCATATTTTTGGTGTTGATCAGTGCGTCCGTCAAGATAAGTTGGAGTCGTCTGCACTTGTTTTCCTGAGAGTACACCGGGGTGTGCCTTTTTGAGTATCTATTATACCTTCTACACCAGACTTGTAGCATTTACGATGCAGAGCCCTTTTTTGGTGCAAGCCCGACTCTTGGTCCTAATAGCGGTGGTTCAAGTGGATAGCACTCGCCTTTGGTGGAAGCTCTTTGATGATTGACTTTGTGGAATGAGAGCTTTTTTCAACATTTGATATTTCTTTGTATTCTTGTTGGCTAGCTCCACTGCTTTTACCAATAGTTGGCGCACTCTGATCAACATTTTTTATTTTATTCACACCCTGTCTCTTAGGTAAATATCAAGAGATTTGTACAAGAACCAAGTTCTCATACTGGCAAAAATGCTGACACTCATGTTTCATGAAGCCTTCAATGATTTTATCCCATCCTCGAGCATCATTAAATCGGGTCCAGACTTAAATCCCTTATTCCTGTTCCTCAAGTGAAATTTCAACTCATCTCATCATTACCGTAGTCGTCTATGTGAAGTGCTGATCATATTCTTAAGGTTTACAGACTAAGCATGCAATATAGCATGCAAAACTGTCAAACTAGGGAAATGTGGATAACTAAGTCGAAGACCCTGATAACTAAGGATGGTTAACCTAAAATCTCAAGATCTCTTAAACCAAGTGTTCTTGATCATCACTGATCCTGTGTGAGAGTGAAAGTGTCAGGGATTAAAAACCAACTCCTTCATTTTTTATTTTTTTTTTCAAATTTTTATGAAGACTTTAAAAGGCCTACTGATTGCCTGAACTCAAATAAGTAGTTGCATATGCTTTCAGCAAGTATAGGTGTAAGTATAGGCCGTAGAACGGTACCCGTTGCTTGAGGATGAAGCCTTACACGATGTCCTCTAAATCACCTACTCTATTAAGGGAGACCCTCACTGAAAGCAGCTACTTATTTCATTTAGTAGTCAATTCGACTTTTAAAGGATTTTTAACTTTTGCTCATTTTTATGGATTTTTGAGTAAAGTTAAAACACAAGTTAGACTCATTTTCCCTTATTGAAATCAATTTTTGAAAACATTTTCCAAACCATGTCACACATATATAGATTTTTACAAACATTTTTCAAACCATTTTTCAAAATAAATAAAACCCATTTTTCAAACCATTTTCAAAATATTTTCTTAAAAAATAATGTAACATAGTATAGAAAATTTTCCAAAGATTTGAAAACATTTTGTCCACTTAGTTCATAAGATTATACTCTAGCCCAAAAAGTTTTGAATTTTTCCAAAAAATTTTAAAAATAGAGCTATCGATAAAGTACATATATACTGTATATACGATATACCCTCCTATACTTAAAATTTGCTATGTCCTCATGGCACTAGGTGATACAAAGCCATATATCAATTTAAGGTATAGGAAAATATATGAATTGATGAGGACGCCCCCTATACTTAGGATAGAAATAACCTAAGTATTAATGAAAGGATAAATGAGTAAGAAAATCACGGGGACTCAGGTCCCCACTATACTTAAGCTGATGATGGCCTAAGTACAGAGATGGATAATTGATGTTGGGGAGACCCGAGGAGAATAAAGAAGTTAGGATGGATATACACGTGAGCGGCTTGAATCTACGGAGATAAATGGAGTTCCTAGGTTTGTTGGGAGGGTGTCGAAACATACAAGGCTCAAACAACCATGCAATACCCTTTGATTCACCAACTCACATGTGAAACCAACAAGTGTTGGTTAATTATCTTGTCATTTTATTGGTGATAAAAATCATTCTAATTTACACAAGGATTAAAAAATATATCGAATCAAGACATCCTACGTAAACAAGGGTGTTTCTCTCCTAAAACATGATTTTTACTCCATTTTATAGTCAACTTGCATTAACAATCCCAATTATTAAGCCTCAAGGTTATCACTATTTTAATGTGAACATAAATCAATCAATCAATCGTCTACCGCTCATTCCCAATTTCCATTAATCATAAGTGATCAAGCCAGGAAGGGAGTTCAAGAAAAGACAATGCAATCAATAAAATCATGATCTATGCTAAGAAAGAAAACTCGTAGTGCCTTGACCAAAATTCATAAAAAATAGGACTGAGTTAAAACCAAAACTGAATGTATGCAAGTCGACGGAAAACCACACCTAACATGCTTCTATTAGTGGGGAAGAACATATTTAATTTTTTGACTAAGTGAAGTGATGTTTACGTGCATATAAATTTATTGTGTGTCCTACCTACGATCAAACACAAATTAAAGATGTGAAAATAGCTCGGAGAGCCGCGTACCTGATCCTAGGTCAACACTTATGTGGGGTGATCCCCACACAACCACGAATATCATCGTTCATTTACAAATGTGAGTCTTCAAACGAAGACTGTTGTAAAGAAGATTATTACATGGAATGCAATAATGCAAGATGAGATTTTTTTGTTTCTTCAATCTTCTCCAAGGTTTGCTTCTGCGGCTCATCGCAGCGGGAACTCCTGCTCCTCACCTCCTTGATCACCAAGGGACCCTACCACAAAAAGCATGTGTTAGATATAAATCAAAGAAATATTAAGAATGAAAGTAAAACAACAACAAGACCTATGAGTTAGAAAATTACACTTAATTAAAAAAGAAAAATCTAAATAAAACAAAAGATGAGCTGTGCCCCCGACAACGACACCATTTGACGGACCCAAAATTTCACCCTCTTAATTCAACCGAATTAACAATTAAAATGAATGTACTCGTTGCAGTCAGATGAAATAGGATCCATCAAAAATCGCTTGAAAATCTATCGATTAAATCAAAGCGGTTGATTTTTATTTTACTTGGGCAAGCTCAAGGTCGAATTTAGGGACACGAGCCTCTTAAGTATGAATCTAGACTCTTATTATTTAGATTAAGTATTACATTTACAAATTCATAGGTCAATGCACACAAACACAATCAATGCAGACACATGCAGACAATTTTTATTTGATTTTTAATATGCAATAACATGCAAGTTTACAATGGTGCAAAAATACCCTAATCAAATAAAACAAATGAGCAATAAAAGATAATCAATTTTAGGATCCATTTACAGAGTCATTGACTAGATAATAGATGGCATAAAAATCGTTAAGCAGGTGACACGATGTAATTAGCATTAATCAACAAAATTCAAAGTGTCAGAACAGAAATCTAGCATGCCATTAGGAAGACAATGAAACAAGCTTCGAAACACCATTGAAATTAACTAAATTAGAGCTCGGATGCTCAAGATATTGATAAAAGTAACCAGTGGCGTAAATGCAAAGAAAACATGAAAATAGATAGAAAAAACACTATAAACAGGTCCTTAGAAGGACCTAAATATAAATATGAAAAGTTAGAGGCCTTCCTTGTAAATTACCCACACACGCGGGGGTAGAATTGCGCTTAATTAAAACCCAGAGGGGCTTGAATGCAATTTACCCCAGGTGCATGTGACATGCGTATGATAGCAGAACCTGAATGTAATTATGAAAAGTTACGGGGCCTTCCTGCAAATTTCCCAATTTACACGTGACTTGGCACGTGAGATTTGGTTAGGTGGTCGACGGAGGCTCGGCTGCGGCTCGGAGGAGGCTCGGGTGCTGGCTCAGACTCAGGGGGAGACTAGGGTGATCCGAAACTGTAGGTTCGAGCCACGTGTCGCTGATAAGTCCTCGAATCTACCCTTTTAATGGTATCGAATTAATGATTTCGTTGCAGTTAGATAAATCCTGATCGATAAAAAATTAACCGCACGGATCGATGAATCGTCAAATGAAATTAAGTGTGGTTTTATGTTTGTTTAACCTGGGCAAGCCCCAGGGTCGACTCAAGGAGGCAAAGGAAAACTCAAGATCAAGTTAGAGGGATTAGATCGTAGTTTTCCTAGTGGGATTTTTTTTTAATTTTTTATGCAATAAAAAATGCTAATGCAAAAATGTAGATGAATTAGGTTATTATGAAAACAAGCTACTTAGCCAAAATTATTTTGAATGTGAAATTAGTCCAAATTGACCAAGTTATATTTTTTTCTGTAAACCTAATCCAATGATGAATGCAAATATATTTTTTTTGGAATTGTTGGATTTAAGATGCACAAATGAAAAATGCAAACCTTTTTGGGGTTTTATGTAATTTTTCATGAAAATGATATGCAAAAATTATGAAAAATTTATTGGAAGTGAAACATGATGAAATTAAGCTACATTGATTTTTTTGGAATTTTCTGTTATTTTATGATTTTTTATGAATTTTTTACTGAAAATAGAGCGACTGTGAGTATTTAATTCCTAATAAATCCACAAAATAAAATTATCCAGAGAATGAATTATCTCAAATAGATATTTTAATAAGGAATCTAGAAGAGTTGAAATTTCTCAAAAATAATCTTCGCAAATTTAATTAAAAATCACTTAGAATTTATTTTGTGCACAAGACAACTCCAAATTGGACGAAATTTGGACTGTAATTAAAGAGCACTTAGAGGCATCATCTATAATTTTTTTACAATTTTTGGAGCAATAAATAAATATGTACGAATTTCAGAGCTTAAATGGGTAAAATATCACTGAATTTCAGACTCCAATTTTTAATAAATTGTCAACTGCTTACAAAAATGCAAATAAATATCATAATGATAAAGAATTAGTTGCTCATCAAAGTGCTATTTTGCATTAAAATAAATGATGCAATATAACTGTCCAAATAAATGCTCAAACACAGTGTTGTTCGTGCAATTACATAAATAAAACTAACAAACTCAAACTATGCACAGGGACACATTTGCAAATATGTAAACATGTAGGGGTGAAAGTGCAATTGTCACAAAAAAAAGAAAATAAAAAATGAAAAGAAGAAGACCTTTTCTTTTCCCCAAGCTAGGGCAAAAGATGTGGGGCTGAGTCGGATGGCACGAGGAGCCGCGAGCCGCTGGTGGCAGCCATGCATCGTGCAGAGGCGGAGCGAGGACCGACGTGCTTGGCGGACGGTAGGCGGTACAACAACGGGCGGAACCCGCGGGGGAGGGCGGCGTGAGGGCTCGCGAGGACGGCAAGCGACTAGGGCGAGGCTAGCGGGCGGTGGCCGACGCAAACGTGCGCGATGGGCGGTGCGGGTTCCTCGAGTGGTGGCCAGGCGGCACGCCTGGCTATGGAGGTGAAGGTCTGGCTGCGCCGGGGCGGTGGCCAGGCGGCACGCCTGGCGTGTATGGCTAGGGAGCACGAGGGGCAACGGTGTCCCAGCAGGAGGGCATCTTGGCACACAGGGGTGGCGGTGCGCCGTCGCGCGAGGTCGGTGCTGCTGCTGGAGATGGCAGCAGTCTGTGGGTGGTGCAGGGTCGGGCGTTGGGCGGAGCATCGGTGGGCGGAGGGCGAGGTGCTGCCGAAGCGACTAGAATCACGAAGGGGACGGCCACGAGCGGAAGCACGGCGGCCGACGGCGGTGGAGCATCCAGGGAGGGGGCAGCTGTGCGCGACCTCTTCCCTGATTATTTTTTTTGTTTTTTTGTTTTTGTAAACAAGATATGGAATTGTGAATAAATAAAAATGGTAGTGATGATGATTGTGATGGTGGTGGTTGATGATGTGGTTTTTTTGTGATGAACAAGATAAACAAATAATGTTAGATAAAAATATGACAAAGTAAAGATAGAGAATACTTACCTGATATTTCTCCAGGTGGAGCTGCGATGTGCGGCTCTCGTCGTCGTGGCATCAAGAAGGGTGGCAGAGTCCTTCGAAGCTGGAGCAGCTTCCTACGAGGGATGCTGCGACGAAGTGGTTGAGACCACCTTGGATCTCGCCGTGGTCGGAGGTCGTCGCTCGACGATCTCGGTAGCTGTCACCTACAGATAGCCGGAGCTCTCTCTCTCTTTTCTATCGAAATGGCGGATGAGGGGAAAATGATGGAGGTGGTGGTGAATAAAAAGAGGAGGAGGGAGTTGGAAAAGAGATGGAGAAAGTGGAGAAAATGATGGAGGAAGTGGAGAAGATGTGGCTTGGAGTAGAAGGCAAGTAGAGGAGAAGAGGTAAAAAGAAAACAATAAAATAAAATAAAATAGATAAAATAATAATAAAAGTAGGCTACTAAAAATAAAGAGAGAATAAAGATAAAAGAAAATATTAAAATAAATAAATGTAAATAAATAAATAATTAAAATAAATAAATTGTAATAAAATAAATAAAATAAAATCCGAAATTAATAAAAAAAATGGGCTGACACGTGGCGGCTCCAGGAGCTGCCACATGTCGCTCCCAGAAAATTCAAAAATTAAATGTAAAGAGAAATCAAAAAGAAATAACAAAAGGGGTTTAATATAAAAGTGGTCAACGCGAAAGTTGCTCGTCTCGATGAGTTCTATAACTTTCATGAAGGGTCAAAAATCAAAAGAAGTCTTCTGTACAAAATGTATTTTTGGGTGGTACCTTATAGATATAAAATACCACATTTTATTTTTTGTAATTTTTTTGTCATTTTTAAATTCGAGAAAAATCAAAATGAAGTTAGAAAAAATATGAAAGGAATATTTACAATTTAATCTATTTTTTTGGATTTTTAACAGTTAAGAAAATAAAAGGATAAAATAAAAGGCATTTTGGTCAATATGTTCAATATACAAAAGGGACCCAAAACCTAAGTTTTGCATACGAGCTCCGATTTTAATGAAATTAGTCTTGTTTTAAAGGTCTTTGAATGTATATTACTTTAAAAGTGAGTAGACCTAAATCGGACACTGTATGAGATAGATATGCGCATTTTAAGGCTCTTGGTTTCAAACTTGGATTGGGGTTTTATTGGTCAATTTTACAAGTTAATATTTTTTTTTGATATTTTTCTTTAATTAGTGTTAGTAATATATACACTATGGAGTTTTTTTATTGGATTTGGAGTTATATTTAAATATATACATAAAGGGTATTTTAGCTAATATACAGGTGAAGATTTACAAGTGAATTTGGCTTCTTATTTACTGCAAATATGAATGCTAAAATGCAGATATTGTTTATGCATGCGTGAATGCTAATTATACAATATAAGTGCAAATATGCCTCTAATTACTCGGGAACAAAACTATATTTTCAACTTTTAGAGTGATGAATCACATATTCATCAGTCGCCCGCTGGAGAAATAACTTGGCTCGGGCATCCTGAGCCTGGAGGGTCTACAGAGAGGCTCGGAGGTGATGACGTGGCCTCCTGTGGACCATCTGATCATAGAGATCGAATGGCTGTTGGACAAACTAGTGGAGGCTACGTGTTTGAATAGGGGTGGTTGGATGAGCATCAGCAGGGTGCCATCCAACGACACCTGTACGATCCGGGTTTTCTTCCTCCGCCGTGGGCTGGCAGCGATCTTCGAGCTCCGACGATGTTGCACTAGCTCCGCCTCTGCCTAGAGATCATGGTGCAACTCCGTGGAGGAACCTGGAAGGTCTGAAACCATCGTCGAAGCTCAAGGAAGCTGCTGGAGGTCCTGAGGAGGTGGGCGATGCCTATATGCCAGAGGTGGAGCTTGGGAATTCCACTCCGATGAAGCTCCGGCTATTGAGATGGATGGTACATACACGGTTAATTCTATAGCCGAAGTGACGTTAAATGAGGCGAGGTGGATGGAATGGGAGGCCTTGCGGGGCGAAGAAGGAGGCGGCCTTGTCGTCTTCTCCAGCGAAACATAGAAGCTTGAGGCGGAGCGGTCTGGGTTGCTGAGGAGTGAGAAGGGTAGTGAAGATGAGCGCGTGGATGAGGGAAGGCAGGCGAAACTCGGGAGATGATCAATGGGCGGTGACAATGAATGGAGGGACCTAATTAATTAAGAGAAAAACAAGGAAAAAGCACATCGGAGATTAAGGAACTTACCTAGAAAAATGACAGCAAAGGGCTTGTGCTCGGGCTTCTAGAAGAGGCCCTGGTCGTCTTTGGACCCCGTCAGCCACGCGGAGAAGCTTGCGGGCGAACGAGCGACGGAGACCTGGCCAACCATGGCCGGGGGTCGACACCGAAGATTGAGTCATCTTTGCAACCTCAATCCGACCTCCCCCTATCACAGGGAGGAGGGGAGGAGCTGGGCCCAATCCCATATACAAGTGGATGGGGAAGAAATGCGACGACGCGGGAGTATTTGAAGGCGGAAGATCAGAGTTCTGATGGTAGTCAACGTGGGTCGAGAGGGCAATATGGAGCAAGATGGAGGGTACCGTGGGTAGCGTTGGTATCTGCGAGGAACGAGGAAGATCGGGCTACGTCGTGGAGTGGTTAAGATGATGAGGGGAGAGTTGGGGAGATGGGAATAATGGGAAGGGGGTGACGGGTCGATGAGCTGGAGATCTTGGGAGAGAAGGGAGTTGGAGGAAGAAGAAGGGTTCTCGTTCGTTGGATCAGCTGAGAGGAGGGTGCTAAGATGCGACACAAATTAGATCGATGGAGAATGGATGGATGGCTATGAGTGCGACATGTGTCATGAGAAGATGCAGGCGGAAGCGAACGATTGAGATGAAGTCAGGGTTTTGATCGGATGGTGGGAAGCGAAGGCGGAGGTAAGCGGACGGGATTGAAAGTTTTGGAGAAGATCGGGCGGCTACAGTGATGGACACGTGGTGATACGAGAGAAAGGCAGGGATGGATGGTTGTGATGCTATTTGAGGGTGATTGAAGGGCTGTGAAAGGATGCGGGAGTGGACGGTGAGGATCTGAAGGAGAAGAAGGCGATCGGATGGTGGCGGAAGGTGGGCACGTGGCGCGCAAAGAAGCGGGCCACGTGGCTCAACCAAAAAGCACCACATGGCCCAATCAAGCTATTTGAGAAGAAAACCTCGCAAAAGATGGAGAAAATGGCCGAATTTGGAAAAATTCAAAACATGAGTAGAACTTGATGAGATCTATAAGTTTCATGTTGACCAAAAACGGAAACAAGGACAAATAAGGGGAGAAATATTTTTGTGAGCGTTTTTTAAGGGTATAAAAACACTACGATTTTTAGTTTTGTTATTTTTTTGTATTTTTAATTTATTCTAAGGCTCAGATATATACAACGCTTTATCTGGTTTTCATTGACACTAGTCTAAGCTAGGGGATTAATATCTGCGAATTATTAGAATGAAACAAAGTTTCAATAACCTCCTATCTCAAGTCTGATCCGACGGAGGAGACACTTGCGAGCACATTGATGAAACACATGTTCCTCGCAATCCATGTTCATGATCCAAGCGACGAATCTCGTTATCTCGTCACATGACATATGACATCTTCTTCATGAGCGAGCGCACTGAAGGAGACGGAGATCCACGAGCAGTCGAAGCAGCGACACAACAGCATAGTGACGATGGTGTTTCTCTCTACGTCATCATGTGGACAACCACATGTTGAGAGAGAGAGGACGTATAGAGAATGAGAGAGAGAGAAAGAGATGTTGTCCACAACTTGTTGTCTTGTTGTTGTAACTTCGAAGAGCAAGGGGCGCCTCTTGTTAAATAGTGTTTATGTGCACACAAATCCAATGGATGAGATTTATTTGTGTTTCTTTCAATGGCCAAGATGTTGTTGTAAAAACACAACAACAATTAATTTAATTTAGATTAAATACATATTGATAAATCAATATAAATTAATCCTAAAATTAAATCAATCAATATGGAGATAATTGAAAGGAGGCTAGCCTCCTTCCATAAGGGGGGGGGATTGATGACCACCTATTCCTAATAGGAGTTGGTGGCTGTCCACCCTCTTATTATGGAAGGTGGCTATCTCCTCTCAATTGATAAGATTACATTTTCTCATAGATTTCTCCAATATTTGCAACAACTTTTGTTGCAAACTATTTCACAAAAATAAATCCAATTTATTTTGTGAACATTGCAATTATGCCATTGGAAATTTGTGAATCACATTCACAACCCAACATAAAATGTAAATTACATTTTCAATTTATTGTCCAATGTGAATCCAATTCACATCAACATTTAATTAACAAATGTAAATTACAAATAGCTATCTCTTCTATATTATAAATCACATTTATAACATATATGATTAATATGGATAGTGCTATCCACATTATTCAATATCCATGATAATTGAATCACATTTAAACATCTTGGATCTCTATTCTCATGTACCCAAATAATATTAATGATATTCACATTATTTACATCATTTGATAATCAAATCACATTTAATTATCTTAGATAACTCTCCATATAATATGAATCAAATTCATATTATTCATGACAATTAAATCACATTTAATTATCAATTTTCTCAATGCCCGGATACATACATCAACAATGAAAATATCCTGAACTCTTTCAAGGATAACTCGCTTTCTCCGCGGATACTTGGAAATAAGGACATGGCGATTGTATTGTTCCACGTATAGTGACTTGGATATTGAGATCACATGTCAAATCAAGATCTTGCGGACCTCCCATAGATGTTTGATTAAATCAAGGCCGTAGATCCAATCTTCTCATTGCATCTGAATCACATTCAAATCAATGTCCAACATTTGGACCAAGATCATATCACTTATATACTAAGAGGAGTCACTAAAATCCAGACCCGTTTCATCACTTCCTCGGAATGGAAGCGTCATGTTTATACAATCGTTTATGACCACATCACTCTCAAGTATTCCTAATACCTGTACATCCTGCATACTGGAAGCCCTAGAATATTCCCGAAGTATTATGTCAATTTTACATTGTCTACTTAGGGATCTATAATTAAGTTTCTCATTTGACTATTGGGAGTTGGTATCGATCATATATTTTCCAAAATCATATATCATACCCCTGTGTTGATCATATACTTTCCAAAAGCATATATCAAACTTACAAATTCAGTCAAGCTTCCAAAGCGAGACGACCGTGCATGGAATTTGATTCTTCCCAATATCTTATGAGTGAGCTCATGTCTTCCGCTTTAGTAAATGAACCTATATGATCCCTTTGAGAGATCGTATTACTCATATGCCCTTGTTTGCACACCAGCACGCCGGTGTATAGACCTTAATTAGGTCATCAACCTATTAGTCTGCCAAATATACATACTTAGACATATAGTAACACATCTGTCTCCGATCAGAGGATGCGTGCCTATATCGTGACAACATATGACATAAGACTTTGGTTACCTCGATCTCGTTAAGTCAACTCTTTGACCTAACTAATCCGAGGCCACCAAATCTCTATTCCTATGCAGAGGACCTGCATCAAGAGGTCGGTCAGATATCATCCTTTAGAAAAAAGGATTGCCATCTCCTTCTCAGGCTGGTGATCCTCTCTTAATAATCACTTGATGATGCTTGATGAGTCCTTGATCTAACTCTTTAGATATTCATTCAAGCACCATCCTCTATGATTCAATAATTGAATCAACAACTATATGATCATTAAGATGGCCATGGTACATAACCCTAATTGTAGTAAGGGACCTATTATGCAAATTAGTTATTCTTCATTTCATATCAGGGAAATGATATTTGCAATAACAATTACTGCATAATGCATGCTGTGGGCTTGCATGTCCAACAAAAAATGATATAAAATTAGTGAAAATATAAAATAAATATTTACAACAATATTCTAAATACCCCACCACCTCTAGAATATGGTATAAATTATTTTATATTATCTAATGTCGTGAATCTCAGGAGCAGTAGGACACTTCAACTGACTGCTATAGGTAAAGGGAAAAATAAAGCCTCTATGAGCGAGTCTTGTTTACCATCAGCTAATTCTGCATAGAGCTCTTGAACCTATGAGGAGATAGGAGCAACATCATTAACGAAAAACAAAAAATGAAGAAAATAAAAAACAGTTAAGCAATAACAGCCAGGTTAAGTCGATGTAGCCAAGGAGATGCCAACACTTATTTCTTATCCTGTACGAGCCGACACATCTGAATTTCCTTCTTTCTTTTTTCTTTCTGTTGTTGATGATTGTGCCAGGTTCAGTCATCCAGATGTACAAAATAAGCCTCCTATAATTAAAATATTGTTGTTGATGACACTCGCATTCCATTTCCTTATGTAATGAAATAAAAAACAATAAAAAAATGAAAATAACTTTGTCTGATCTTGGCATTGTGGAGATATTGCAAAATATAGTACATAAAATGCCTTCGTTAAAAGACATGGAGTACCTTTTTGAAAGAGAACATCTCGTGGTTTGGGATCCCGAAGATACTGATATCAGACGGGGGTAGTCACTTCATTAACGTATAGGTAAAGAAATTAACGAAGGAATACGACGTCGAGCACCGACTCACATCTCCTTACCATCCTCAAAGCAATGGCATGGCTGAATTATCAAATAGAGGAATCAAGACAATCCTCTAGAAGCTTGTAAAGTTGAACAAGAAAAATTGGTCCAAACTATTGGATTTAGTCCTTTGGGCATATAGAACCGCTTACAAGTCTCCATTAGGCATGTTGCCTTACTGTCTTGTATATGGAAAGTCATGCCATCTTCCAGTGGAGTTGATTGATAAATCATTGGGGGCAGCCAACATTTGCAATTTGGACTCACAAAGAGGTGGTCAGAAAATAAAAGTGGATTAATAATTAAGAAAATAAAAAAATAATATGTGCAGACTAATTATACAGACTAAGGTTAATTTATTTTCTTTGATTTTTGCTTCAATTTTTATTTGAATTTTTGCATGTTTTATTAAAACACTAGTCAAAGAAAGTAAAGGCAAAAGAAATAAATTAAAAAGGATTATTTTTGTACATAAAATAATAAGATTAAAATAGGCAATTTATACAATACACAATAAGGCACCAAAATCCAAATTTCACATATAACTCCGATTCTTTTGAATATAGTCTTGTTTTATTGGTAATTGAACATACATTAATTGAAAAATGAATAGGAGTCCATATGAGACTATATGAGGGAGATATTCATGTTTTACAACTTTTAGTCTTGATCTAGGATTTGGGTTTTATTGGGCAAATTTACAAGTTAGTATTTTTGGTACTTTTCTTTAGTTAGTGTTAGTAATATACACATTAGAGTGTTTATTTTATTTAATTCTGAGTTAGTGAAAGATAAATAAAAATAAGAGAAAATATGGTATTATAAATGTGATATTTATAAGGGAATTTGGGCTTCTTATTCATGCAATTATGCATGCAAAAATGCAAATATTAATTCGAAGTGCATGAATGATAAAAATGCAGAATAGATGGAGAAATGCAGCTAATTATCTGGGAACAGATCTCTATTTTCAACTTTTAGAGTTATGAATCACAGATTCATCACTCACGAGCTCTTACCAAGTTGAATCAGAGTTAGACTCATCGAGCCTAAGCTTTCTAGAAATCTAAGAATATGTGATTTATTACTTTATTAAGCTGAAAAATAGAGTGTTGTCCCCCAAGTAATTAAGGGCATTTAGGCATTAATAGTGCATTATTATCATTCATGCATATGTGAGTAAGATGCATATTTTATCATTCATAATTACATTAATAAGGAATTGAATCCACTTGTATATTCTCACATGGATATTAGCCCAACTTATTGCATTTTTTTAACTAATTCATACTTACTCCAAACCAAATAAAATCAACTCCATTGTGTAAATATCATTAGCATTAACAAATAGAAAATACAAAAAATCACAACTTCTATATATCTCAAATAAAACGAAACCCTATTTTGAGACCAAAAAGTCATAAAGTCAAATATCATTCACATACAGTCCTAGAAGTTGTACAAATCAAGATCACATTCAAAAAAATCAGAATTCATATGTGAAACTTGAGGTTTAGGGCCATATTGTATCTTGTACATATTTACTAAGCTTAACCTATAATTTTATTTGTAGAATAAACTATTTTTAATTTATTTCTTAATAATTTATTTTCTTCGATTTGTGTTTTTTAATAAAATATGTAAAAATCCAAGTTCAGAAAAGTGTAGAAAACCAAGAAAATAGTGATGTCTAAGCATGTATATAGAGTTTGTACATGAGCCATTTTTATTTTATTTCTTAATTTTCCCAGTTACTAAAATATAACAAAATAGAATATTGTGTAAATAGTTTTCTACTATTTTATTTTAATTTATTATAAATTTTACTTAATTAAAAATCACAAAATTTTTAAATTAGAAAATCCAATATTTTATATACGTGAAATACCACCAAAAATATGTTTACAAATGATATTTTGGTCTTGAGTCCTTCACAAAAAGTTATAGATCTAGTCGAGATGAACATATTTCATGAAGAAATATTTTCCATTTGAGTCCATTTGCTATTTTATTTTGGATTTTGATTTAGATCATTTTCTGATTTTTTTGTGGAGGTGACACAAGGCCGCTCCTGGAGCCACCATGTGCCCCCACTAATATCCAGGTACCCCTTCTTTCAGTCGTTGGATCATTTATGATCCAACGATTTTTGATCATGTCCAATTATTTTTATTTTTATTTTGTTTTATTTAATTCTTCTCTATCCCTTCACTACATGTCACACTCATGGTTGTTCGATCTCAATCGATCAAATGCCCATGACCCTGTCTTCCTCCCCTGCTTCTCTCATTCCACGACCAATGGTCGAGCAACGCTCAACGCCTCCTTCAATGGCCGAACCTGATCTCTTCATCCACCCATTTCCCGTAAGCATCGACTCCTTCTTCTCCCTCGACCAAGTCCAGATCCAACCAACTCTGCAGTTCCCACAAACCCTAATGCCTACTCATCAAAACTCTCCCCTCCATTGTTAATCAACGTTTATCCATCATCCTTGAGAGAAATTCACCGGCAGCTTTGAGCTCCCAAGAATGCTTTGGCTGGTGATAGTTACCCGAAGCCAACGATGCGACGGCAAGTGAGGGTTGATCCTTCGGTGAGATCCAAGGTTTGATCTTAAACCTTGTTACAACAATACTCGGGTGTTGATCGCAAATCTATGAGGCATTCTCTTCACTAGTCTCTAGAGGCAAGAATTGAAGGGATTCTGACACTTCCAACCTCAGGCGAAGTACCATCTTCTACCAGGTTTCTCTTTTTGTCCCTTCTCTTTTCCCTTCATTGCTTTGTCTTCCTCTTCCTCGTCTTCTCTACCTTTTTCTCTCCTGATCTAAAACATAATTGACCCTTGATGATACTGGCTCATCTTTATTCCCCACTGATTGCCTTCTTACCCCTAGAAACCCATCATTGCATGAACTCCTTCTTCCTTCATAACTGCCAGAGCATCAACACCATCTCTCTTTTCTTCGTGCCTAACGACATGGTCGAGGTTTAAGACTTCAAACCAAATCCATCAATATATGAACATGACACGTATCTTTAAATCTCAACACGGATGATGAAAACCCATAGCATCACCAAGGGTTGAGACAGACCACCCTCATCGAAACACAATCCCTCCGCCCTTGAGCATCGCTCATTGGAGCAACCTTAAATCATGGCTGGAATCAACAGAGGTGACCCTACATGCATCGTCAGATCATACCCAAAGGAGGAATCTCAGTTGTGGATCTAAAGCAGCATCGCTAATCGTTGATTCCCTTGTTGATCTGAGGACTTAGAAGCACTTTTAGCCAGCCGCTCCAGACCTCCATCTAATCCTCAAGCCACGGGAGAGCCGAGCCTACCACAGAAACCACGTGGAGGTATGGATCCAGGGCTCCACTCGAGCCTCATAGCCTCATGCGTGTACCCCCACACCCTCATGGATTCACACATAAAGCCCGTCTTCTGGAAATTCTACACAAGGAACCTCATGAGTTTTGGTAAATTTTCCTGTTCCATATTTGCAATTATTTTATTTTATTTAAATTACATTTACACCCATGTATTGGAGTATTTTTTTGGACATTCTTTTAGCATCATTTTTAAATTACAAAAACTGCATGTTAAATTACATTTTATGCTCTACATAATAAGTATTAGTTGGAAATTTTGGGAGAGGTGGTTGATTTATTAAAATTAAAATTGTGATAAAGAGTTATATTTTACCTTGTCTTTGACCTTAATTCATAATAGATCAATACTTACTCATAAAATTCATCAAAAATTGTTCCGTGTAGAACTAATTGTACCCTTTCATGCCTCCAAATTGCAAATCAATTGCATGTATCATTTGCTTAAAAATAATTTGATTAGTGATATTGGTATTAAATTTTAATTCATTCAAACCTTAGCATTTTCAAGATATTAATTGTGTTGTGGATTCTTATTATTTAGGTTATTTATAACATTTTTTAATTTTGGAAATTGTTAGGTTTTTATATTTATTAACATGAATTTATTCAAGATCATCTATTTTGCACTTAATAATTCATTAGGTTCACATTTCTCATACAAAAAACCTAAAATTTAATAATAGCATAGATTTTATATTTTATTATATAGATCAAATTTCATTAATTTTGGAATTGTTTGATTGAAAATTTGTTGAATAGCCCTAAATTGGTTTGATTTGTATTAGAGCATTTATTTGCATAAAAATGTCTAAAAATGATCTTCTCTGAAAATCTAACGTTAGATTCTTTAAATTTAATCTCGATTTGTAATTGCTTCCTACTGTTTGAACTCGAGCTTACCCCAAGTAAAATAAATTTGACTATATACCATTAATTTGATATTAATTTTACGTGGTTTTTGACAGGTCTCGAATTACTCGTGCTACAACATCGATAATTCATTTCATGGTTCATCAAATGGTGTCATTGTCGAGGAAGCAATCGACTTAGGTTAATTTAGAAAAAAATTTATTAGATTTTCCATCTCCCAAGTAGTCGACCCCCGTGCTTTCTTGTTGATATTTCTCTATTTGTTTTTAGCATTCTTTATTCTTTATTTTATTTTATTTTGTATATATTTTTATTTCTATCTAAATATATAATTTGTCTTTTCGTGCGAGGGATCTGGTGACTTGGAGTAGTTTTCTCAAGAACCGAAGCAACTCAAGGGCCCAGAGGTGGGGATCTTAAGGACCGAACCCTCTCTGGAGTCGCGAAGAAGAAAGACATTTTAATTGGAGAGAGAGAGTGTGTGTGTGTAGAATTAGGATTTTATTTTCATTCATGATGTTTATAATTAATCAATAGTTAACTGACGTACTCTTTACAATGGTCTTTGTTTGAGTACTCGTGCATGTACCAAGGACTTTGGACATCTTCTTTAGGCATGTTACGAGTGAGTGTGGTCGGGGCCCTATGGTTGTAGTTGTGTTATTGTCATAGATTATAGGTTGCACTCAACTCATAGAGCTACTTAAGGTTTATTATTTGTGCATCGTAGAACCTTGGAATACATTATTTCACTTTAATAAGATGTATATAGTATATTCTCATTAGCTAAATAAATTGTTCTTCCCCGCTAATAGAACTACTTGTGTAAGTGTGGATTTCCATTTTGCATTCATTTTAGTATAATAATTTCAATTAAGTATAACATCCTCGCATGTAGAGTGTGAGGAGCTCTATAAGTATCTTTTATCTCAACATTCATCATAGTTTATCACCTTGCATCGGCTTTTCTGTCTTCTCTCTATCTCGATTTTTCTCAATTAATAAATAAAGGAAAATGGCTACGCAATAGACTGTTGTGCTTACCATTCCAAAATAAGCCATAACCATCTATTAAAACTAGGGGACTGCTAACTATATTTATTAAATAAATCAGAATAAAAGCTTTTATTTTTTGCTGGAGAGAAATCCTGCCCTTGGAGTTAGCTACACTCCAAAATATGAGTGGGTGAGGACAAGGCTTTAAGGTTAGATCACAAAAACTTGCAAGTGCACCCTAAGTCTCCAAATCCGACTCTCACAATTTAGGTGCTACAAGTGCTTGCCTCTGACCATAGTAGATATTTCGGGTGTGTCAGTCTATTATCTCCTTTAGGGGTGCAGTATAACTCGGTTGATCGGACATATCACTCCTTTGATTGAGGAATAATATGAACCACACCTAGGCATCATGGTGACAGACTTGTTTGTAACAAACATAAATATTATTTTATCACCAAACTAAATTTGAAATGGTAATTGGTCAGACCTATGCATCCTTTATTGTATGAAGTTAGTGAACCTGGGGTTTGCTTTGTGTTTGTATTTGAGTATGTGTTCAAAGACCATGCTCTTAGTGCCTTTTCTATCACTCTTTGTTTGACGTCGTGCTCACAAATCATACCTCTTGACATCGAGAATGGATGATTCGAGTGAATTTTGCTCGGACTTTGTGAGCCTCTCATTGACTACTCAAAAACGATCGTCCTCATGGACTAGGTATGACTCTCTTCTAGAGCCCCGTTAGCTTCAAGGTAACTCTTTCCTCGAAGCTAAGATCAATAAGTTTCTCTCTTTTCCAGAGGAAGGTCAGACCCAGACCTTTCCTCTTTTCTCTTTGAAAAATCACGTATTCACCCTAGATAATTCATGAGAATTAATTAATGTGTCATTTAATTGTAGGATGGTGAATCGTAATTTCTCAAAAATACCACTTAAATGATTATTCAATTAAATGCAACTGAGGTTATCGTATTTTTTACTTGCGCAAGCCCAAGGTCAAACTCAGGGAGGCCACTATTTTCTTAGGTTAATTTTTTGATAATTTCAGGTGTTAGGTTTTCGAGGGGAATCTTTTGTATGTAATTAATGAATGCAATGCAAGTGTGTACTAACGATATTAAGGTCAAATTAGACTAAAGTGAAAACTATAGATTAATATGCAAATGAGCTCAAAAATCCAGAAGGCTAATTTTTTAATTCATTTATGCAATAGTCAGTCCAGAACACATTTTTTACATTTTTATGGAATAATATGCATACATGAAAATAAATCTTTTTCATGGGTTGTAATGCAACTTTTCATGCAAATGAAATGCAAAAATTATGAAAATTAAATAAAAGGTTAAAAATGATGCAACTAACCTGCTGTATTTTTTTTTGAATTTTCAGATGCCAAATGAATTTACTGTCAATATAGATAGTGTGATTTTCAATAAATTAATTTTAATAATTATCAACCCTAATTATTTTCGAGAAATAAATTATCATAGATATCTAATAAAGATATAGCTAGAAAAATTCTTAGTCTTAAAAACATTTTGTTCACAAATAATTAAAATTCATTTACTCTAATTACGTAAAAAATGAAATGATTTTTGGGTACATGTCAAAACATAATTAATTCTAGAAAAAGGGATTTTTGAGGAATTTTGGAGCAAAATGTGATATATTATGAATTACTGAAGCCTAAATAGGTAAAAGTGATAATTCTTACACTTAAACAATGCTAATAGATCATCCAAAGCTCACGAAATTATAACTAAATATACATGGTTTGTAGAATTAATTAGGAAATAACATGCAAATTTTAGAATTTCAAATATACACCAAATGAATGTTCAAATTAAAGCACAAACACAGGGATACGAATGTAATTACAGATAAATAGATTCAAATAAAAATAGCACAAAAATATGCTTCTTTAAATACTAATACTAGCGAGGGTTTTATTGTAAATTCTCCAAGCAGAACATGCCCCTCATTTGAGGTCCTGATGTTAGGGATGTTGGCATGAATCTCCAGATGCTTGGGTGCAAGGTGTAAAATGTCCACGGCTGCATGTGCTCAACGTGTGAAGGCACAGGGTTTGGGTAGAGCCTTGGGACTGGTGCCCCTCCTGGTGGTGCTTGGAGGGTCGGGTGTTTCCGAGGCTAGAGGTTTAGTCTTCGGCTTGCATGGCATAATGTGGTGGGATATGGACAGTAGGATGGCATAGACGAGGGCCCAATCTACGACAATTGTTGCTCAAGGGGCAGCAGTGGCCTGCAGAAGAGGAGAGGTGAGCCGTTAGACGTCAAGCTCGCTATAGAGACCAAGCGGGCAGTCGTGGCCTCAACCAACACACAATCGAGCCCTAAAGAAAGAGGGATGCTCGAAGATGAAGGTTGAAAGGGCTCGCTGATGTGTGTCAACATGGAGCTCCGTTCGAGGATGATGGGTCGAAGAAGACAGTGCTTTGCTGTTGTAGGGGCTCGTGGGGTCTGGTTGCTACAATGAAGCATGTGGGAGAAGTGGCGGCCAAGCGAATGGAGGTGCATGGGGAAACAATTGCTGCTTGCTTCACGTGAAGAAAGTGGACGTGCACTTGAAGAACAGAGCAAACATACGAATGAAAGGGGAAGGGGATGGTGATATGAAGTAGAGGTCCAGCGAATGGAGAAGATGAGGACCTAGAGCCCTCGACTCTTTGAAAGAGTCATGGAGGATCGGGTGAAAGGATCTGATGTAGAACAAGGGGGTGATGGGTCGAAGGGGGTTCGATCAAATGAGGAATAACTGAGAACATGGGAAAAAAGAGAAGGAGAAGGAGAAGAAGAAAGAAGGAGATCTGGAAATAGAAGAAGAAGGATTAAGGATGAGGGGGTTCTACATGGAAGATTGATGTTGTTCCTAAGAATAGGACTCGAAGAAGATCCCTTGTTCTTCACTCCACACCTCAGCTTGATAAAGCTGGGTGTCTGCTTGAAGAGGAGCCACGACAGAGCTTTGTCACTACTTCGGATCTCACCACGATGAAGGCATCATCGTTTCTAGAGAGCGAATGGGTTTCCTGAGATACTAGTGTTCTCTCCTATTGGCAGATAATTGGTTGAGTGAGGCGGTGTGGGAGGTTTTATGATTCGGTTAGGGTTCAGTCGAGGAAGGTGGGGGTGAGGGGTACATAAAGCATTGAGCGAGAGGGAAGGTGGAGAGGTGGAGAATGAGGCTAGGCGAAGTGCGACAAAGGTGGAGGAAGAGGCAGATGACATTGTATGGTCATGGAATGTGGACGGGCGGAGTCATCCCGGAGAAGACAGAAGAGAGGGGCAGAGTCCTCAGTTCTTCAATTGGCCGAGATCAAATGGTCATGGACATGCTACATGGAGGGGTATATAAAAAAAGGAAATAAAAGATAAATGAAATAAAATTTAAAAAAAATAAAAAAATAAAAAAAATAAAAAAAAATAAAAATGGATTTAATCTGGGTCTTTAGATGAAGAGGTCTCCATCCAACGGCCCAGAAAGGAGGCTAAAGGGAATAAGTGGGGCGATGCGTGGTGCCTCAGGGGCTACCACATGTCACCTCCACAAAAATAAAAAAAGAAATTTAAAAAATCCAAATAAAATAGTAAACAATGACTAATCAAAAAGTAATCTTCATGAAAGTTGTTCGTCTCAATGGGATCTACAAATTTTATGAATGGCCCAAAACCAAAAGAAATCATATGTACAAAATTATTTTTAGTGGTTTTTTATGTACATAAAATTCCTGTATTTTTAAATTTTGCAATTTTTATGATTTTAAATTAGGAAAAATTCAATATAAAAATAAATAAAATATAATAAAAATATTTACATATTAATCTATTTTTGGTATTTTTAATAACTAAAAGAATAAAGAAATAAAATAAGAGATACCTATATAAATACTATATATACAGACTCAAAGTGATTCATTTTCTTTAATTTTTCGTTCGTTTTGAATTTAGAGTTTTTCTCATTTTATTAAAACATAAATCAAAGAAAATAAATTAAGGGATTTTTACCTGGCAGACCCTATAATCTTTGCCAATTACCTCTACAACCTTTGAAACAACCTAATTCCTCCGTCGACCGTGTAAACTTGCTCTGTCTTACCCCAGGAACCATGCCGTTAAATAGACACATCTTGGGCTAACTTGCTTTGATTAAAACTGAGTTAATCAAATCACATGAAATCTAACAGTTGGATTTCATGCTCTCTCCCTCATTCCTTCTTCTATCTCCTTAGATCCTTGGGCAGATTTTGGGATGATGGATGGAGCCCGAATCAAAGTCTAGCGGAGGAAGAAAAGGGTAAGGAATCTCACATGATCCAAATCACGTTATCTCCATCTAAAGAACAGATTGGATTAAAATTTATATTCACGCACCCTATCCTCTCAAGCATTTTATTTTCAGATTCTTCTCCTCTGATCTCAACCACTGGCGGAGAGATCAAGACCCAAACTTAGCACACATGAATTAAAAATCACATCTTTCTAGTGGGTTTCAGGTCAATACCAACAACAGTAAAGAACCCAACAAGGAATCCGAGCAATATGGAGAAAAAGGTCGCTAACCTCCAGAGAGTCGTGGTGGAGTCACGGACGGCGGTGGAAGACCTCATGCTCAAACCACCTTTTCCATTTACCGGTTGCGGCAAGGCCACTCGACGGGACCTTCACCAGCCAGCGCCTGAGGTGGGGGGAGTAGTTTGCGGTGGCACGAGCTTCTGCTCTGGGCCCCCGCGAGCGTTTCTTGTTGCCCCATTGGAGGAGGATGTCGCCAGATGCGTCGTGGGGTGGGGGTGATGGCGATGACGAAGGCGACGGAGGGGGAGGAAAGGTGTGGTCCTGTACCGCCGAGGAATTGGGGTCGAGCCTTATGCGGTGCTCTGTTCTCGAAGGCGATGAATATGGGGGCTTTGTTATTGTTCTTGTAGTTCTGGCTGATGATTTAGGTGTTGTGTCGATCTTCTTCCTTGGCGAGCTTCAAATTGGGTCTTCTACCATTGCTCAGTGAGAGGCAGTCTTAGCTCATGCTCTGATATCTGAGAGAATAAACATGTAAAAATTCATATTTTTGATGTGTGTTTGGTTCAATCGTGTGAGGTTCGTTATCGGTCGTGTCTTAGGAACCCATCTGGGGATTTTGTGGGGAAACAGTGAAAAATGGTTATCCTGTTTTGATATCAATTTTCCCAAATACATGTTAGAAGGAGCTCAAATCTGAGGGAAATAGAAGAAGAAGAGGCAGAAAATTGCTCGGAAGATTCAAAAGTTGGGTTCTCGGGAGATATCAATATTAAGCGCATAGCCATACCAATCCATGAATAGAAATTTACATCTTCCTCCCCATAAAGATATCACTCATTTTTTGAAGGAAACAACAATATATCATCTACAACAACAAACACAACACAACACATCTCCTCGAACTTTCAAACTCGATCTCCACAGAAAGGAGAAGGAATCTTAATCAGTAGAGAGATTTCTCCAGACCACATCATAGTGAAGGAACATCGGAACAACAGTCTCAGAAGCTCCTCATGAACATCGCAAGATCACAAGAAGCCCATGAAGAAGCTCTCATCAATGGTCCATATCTTTGTTCTTGTCCACCGATCTCTCCCACTTTTCTTTCCTTTCCAAGGAGAAGAGATGCAAAAGGAGATCGAACCCAGGTGAGATTTTGGACGGAACAGCTCATCTGAGGTGGAATCACGAGCCGGGAGATGGAATTGGGGAGGAGGAGTTCTGGGCAAAGGGCGGGGCGGAGGGCTGGGCGAAGGGTGGGGCGGAGGGCTCTGGTCAAAAGAGATGAGGAGGAGCGTGAGGGGGAATGGCACTGAATGTAAATTTGATAAACAAAATGGGTATAATTTAAAAGAACATAACAGAATCCGGTTGGTTTTAATGTGTAAATGTATGGGGGTTAACCACAGGATCTGTAGGGTAAGGGTTAGCAAGTTTACATGGTCGAGGAGGGAATTAGGTTGTTTCAAAGGCCGTGGAGGTATTGGCAAAGATTATAGGGTCTGCCGAGTAAAAATACCATAAATTAAAAAGAGTTATTTTGGTACATAAAATAATAAGGTCAAAGTCAGTCAATATACATACATACATACATACAATATACATTGAGGTCCCAAAATCCAAGTTTTACATATGAACTCCAATTCTTTTGAATTTGACCTTGTTTTGTAGGTAATTGAATGTACATTAATTCAAAATGATAGGAGGTTCATAGGAGATATTTGACTTTTTGGCTTTTTGTCTCAAAAATAGGGTTTGGCTTTATTTGTCAAATATACATGTTAGTATTTTTCTTCTTTAGTATTATGTATATAGTGAAGTTGATTTTATTAGAGTTGGAGTTAGTATAAAATAATTTAAAATAAAAGAAGTTATGTTAATATATACATTTGAAAATGTACATAGGATTTTTGGCTTCTAATTAATGCAATCAAGAATGCTAAAATATGAATATTATTTGCACATGCATGAATGATAATAATGGAATATAAATGATTAAATGTAATCAATTACCCAGTAACAGAGCTCTATTTCCAGCTTTTAGAATGATGAATCACATATGCATCAACCCCCTATACTTAAACCATGCTCATCTCCGAGCAACTAAAATGAATGCATAAGTGAAATGAGATTGAGTTCCATACCAAGATCGTGAACAAAAGGTAAAAATGGAGCTCGACTCAACCTTTGGATTAATAATGCGGCGGAACTCCTTATGACAATTAGGGTTTTAAAAACAACAGTCTCTAAGTTGTACAACTCATCATCCAGGTCTGACTCAGAAGTCATCTTAGATCAACCCCCTCTCGAAGTACCCACATAAACATTGAATAATCGTCTCTTGTGTGTGAGGGGTGTTAGATCTTCCCATACAAGATGCTGAACTAGCATGCAATCTACTCCTCCAGTAACTCGTCCTTGGGGAGTTAGGCATTTCCTTCTAAGTACAGGAACGTGCTAGTCCACAACGAATAGAAGGAGCAGTCTAGAAGAAGGAGAAAAGAACTGGAGTGTGACCAGTGTAGTCACATCCCCTGTGAAGCTTTGCTAGTGTAGCAAAATATCCATCAAGATTTGTAGGTGGTGACTGAAAAACGAAGAGACAAGAGTCGCTAAGTAATGGCCTGACAAATTAGGCTCACTGTCGCTGGGGCGACTACTCAGGTCTTCTCGTTTATCAACAATTAACCCACACAATCAACCAAGCAGTTAAGAGCAAGGATTAAAATTCATTATACCCTACTAAGAATGTATAATGGCAAGCAAGTAGGGGTTGAACACATGAAGCAAAGGAGTAAAGCAGGCAAAACAAAAGTCAAACACCCTATGTCTTATGTATCACTTAGCCAAAGTGGACCTTCTTTGTGTATTTTTAAATTTTTAAATTTTTATTTTTTTTAATTTTATAATTTTATATTTGATTTTTAATTTTCTTAATTTTTTATTTTCTTTTTATATTTTATATTTTCTTTTCTTTTAATAAAAGAAGTGCACAATATAAGAAAAGCGAGATAATATATTTATAAAAAGAGGCAAAATACTAAAAATTTAGAAAATAATATCTTTTTGTGCTTTTTATATTTTTCTAGTGTTTTTGTGATTTTTCTAGATTTTTCCTAATTTTTTGGTATTTTTAAAGTCAAAAATACTGAAAAAAATGAATAAAATAAAATAAAATAGTGAAACTAAAATAAGGATGAAAACTATCAAATAGAGTCTAAAATTCCTCAAACTAATTTTAGAATAAAGATAAAGAAACAGAGAAATTTTAGAGACAAAAATTAGATTTTTAGGATTTTTCTGGAAATTTTAAGATTTTTATAAAGTTTTTAGGGGTTTTCTAATTTTTAGGGGTTTTACTTAGAATTTTTTAGTGCTTTTTGGACTGAAGTTAAAACACACATAAACACACCAAATTTAATTTTTTAGAATTTTTAAAGGGGTTTTAATAGTTTTTTAGTATTTTCTAGTGCAAACAGTAACAAAAATGCATGTTTTTGAATTTTTATAAATATGAAAATGTAATAAAAATGCAAACTAAAAATATGGAGTGAAAGAGTAGATAAACATGAGCTTATACTAATTTTTGTGGATTTTTCACGATTTTATAGATGCATAAAATAAATAAAAACAACAAAGAGAAAAATCAATACTAGCATGGGCATATATGTAAATATCAAGAAAGTCAAGGGACCAGTTACAATTTTTCCAAAAGTTTACAACTAATAAGTTCCAAGACCAATCACAAATAGCTAAACATCCAGGGGTACATACGCAAAATTTCCAAGTCATCTGCGCAAAGCACGTGATTAGCAAGGACCTATTTGTAAATATCAAAAACCCGAGGGGAAATTTTGCAAATTTTCCAAAAATAATTTAACGTGACAAAATAGTTACTGGATTAAAGATCAATACACAAAGTTTCGAGGGGTCCTGCGTAATAATTCCACACCCCACGTGCGTGTCGCACGTGGGGTGACGTGGACAAGGACTAAAGTGCAAAAATGAAAAGTGCAGGGGTCTAAGTGCAAATATTACAAATTTTTAAAGCAAAAAATAAAAGTTTCAATACTAATGAATAAATACACAAAATGGTGAGGGGTGAAATGCAAAATTCCCTCACCCAACGGATCGGACGGCTCTCCTCGTCTGACTTAGACACGTGGCAGCACGAGACGAGGCGATGACGCTTTGCTTCAACGAGCCAGATTAGATAGCCCCCTGATGATCGAACGGTTGACGCGTGGCACGATCCGACGACATATGTAGGTTCTGGAAGACCCGGACTGATCGAACGGCAGGGAGCGGTGATGGAAGAACATGGAAGAGGGCTCGCCGCTGCGAGCCTCCTCCGACGATGGCGCTCTTCTCTGACTTGAGATGGACCTCCAAAATGGCCAGATCTTCTCCTGCATGTGTCCTCGATATGCTGGAAGTGTCAAAAGGCGGCGGCGGCCTCTGGAATCCCCCCACAACATCAGAGAAGACGGAGGGCCCCAGGAACCTCCAGCGAAGATCAAAGTCACCTCCTGGCCCTTGTACTGCTCCAGAGACCTGCAAGAAATAGTCAAGAAGACGGGGGCAAAGTGCCCCGACTCCGTGGAATGGTGGAACAACGGTGAAATGCGTGGGTTGACTAGGTACGACCGGAAGAGACTTGAGCTCCGGCCGCACATGATGGAGATGATGTCGTGATGATCAAGATCATATTGATGAATTTCTTAGCTCAACAAAACTACCGAGGACCTAAAGAGCACAAGAAAAACGAAATAAAATGAATAAAAATGCTCACCGGAGTGCACCAACGACGAGGTTGACCGGCAAGCTCCGGTGAGGTGGATGCACTCAATTCGACACCAAATCGACCTCCCGACGATCGCAATGGGTTCCTGCTGTCACCAGGAAGACTCTCGACGGCGAGGATTTAGGGTAGGCTGGTGGAAGAGTGATCAAAATGGGAAGGAAGGTCGGGGGGGGGGTCCATATATACATGTTGACGGGGCGACGAAAGAAACGAGGAAGATCGACGCAATCGTCGACCCTCGGCCCGAGTAAAGATGAGGGCGTGAAAGAGGGATATTCGAGGAGAAAAAGTTGTTCAGGATGAATCATGAAAGGATGCAAGGTGCGCCCTCCAAGATTTGACGAAATCGAGGTCAAAAATCAGATCTGACACGCATCAAAGGAGAAGGTCAGACAGTTGACCGGAGGTCAACTGTCCAGGTCTCCTTGTTGGTCCACGTGGACCAACCAGGAAAAACCTCTAGAAAAAGATTTGTAAATTCAAATAAAAATAGAAAATGAATTTTTTAATTTTTAGTAATAAATTTTTTATTATTTTATGAATTATTTTATTATGTTTTTTATTTATTTTTTAGAAGTATAAAATAACAAGTTACCTTTTTAGGCTTATATAGGTATATTATTCTATATATTTTAATAGTTAATTTTTATTTTATGTATTTAATTTATTTATTTTGATTTTTTATTTTATAAATTTATGAAATATTTTTATACACTTAAATATATTTTTTATTTTATTTTTCTGAAGTGTTTTGTACATTTTATAAAATAAAAGTATATTCTATATAGGTATAGCTATAGGTATTTTACCTAGGTATTGTGTACATGTATTTTATTTTTGCGTTTTATTTATGTTTTTATTTGATTTTAATATACATATTTATTATAAATAATATTTACAAAACTGTAAAAATATAAAATGGTATAAATAATGAATAATAAATAAAATGAATATTTTAATCTGTACAAGTATACAATAAGGGTCCAAAACTCAACTTTCAAACCATAGCTCCGTAAAATGCGAAACCACCTTCATTACAATTAAAGGTGATTTTGATACATTTCAAGCTTTTATTTGAGAGATACATGTGTGGGAAGTTGGGATTCTGGAATTTTATTCAGATCATAACTTTTTATTTGTATATTATTTTTGAGTGAAATCAATTTTGTATTTTTCTTTATTTAATTATCTACAACTTTCATGTACAAAGTTTCTTTATTTGGAGTATAAAAAATGAACTAAAAATGAGTCCCAAAAATGAATAAATAATGAATTGAATAAAAGGGACTTTTATTGGTTTTGTGGCCCTTATCTCCTCCTACTTTATTCCTTGTCGATCTAGTCATCGAGATGCCTAGGTCTCGGGGTTTCGGGTCATAAAATATTTGCAATATTTTATTCCTTTTCTTTTCTTTTCTTTTCTTTTCTTTTCTTTATTCTATAATTTTGGCTTTAAAAATCGTATTTTATATACTTTTTACACAAATATGCTTGAATGCTAAAATGCATGAATTAAACCTATTTACACGCATTTACTAAGGTTTTTAAGGCCAAAATGATAGAATAAAGATGATGAAACATAGATTCATCAGTGACACGCTCGTGGCCAGTCTACTAATCACACACGATTAACAGTCGCTGAGATGACCGACGTAGGAGGCGGATCAATCAGCAATTAACCCAAAGATGACATATGGAACACAGTAATATGGAGCGGACTAAAATTTATTAGAACCCAGATAAAATGTGCATAGTGTACAAGTATTCTCTGTGTCGAACAGTTGAGAGCAAATATACGGATAGACAGAAAATAATTGTCTACAACAACTATTATTTTTGTGTATTTTTGGTTTTTGATTTTTGTGGGTTTTTAACAGTATTTAATTTTATGGATTTTAATTATATATTTTTAAATTTTATAATTTTTTATTTTGTTTTTATATTTTTTCTTATTTTTAAATTCCTTTTCTTCATCTATATAATAAGTAATATATATGTATATATGCAATAATATGTATGATATGAGTAATACATATATAATATATACAACAAATATATAAAAATCAAGTGAATACAGATAAGAGAAATATTTTTTAAAGGTAATAAAAATATTTATAAGTATTTATAATATTAATAAATATATAATTACATATAAAGGATATATAAGCTCTATATGGTTTTATATTTATAAATATAACTAATAAAATTCAAAAATTACAAAATAAATTGCTTTATCTTTTTTATAATTTTTCTATTTTTGTAATTTTATGAGATTTTTTTGCTAATTTTAGGTATTTTTAAAGTTCAAAATACTCTAAATAGGGAGTAATTAAATAAGTCGAATATTTAAGGTCTTAAAAATATATAAATAGTCCAAAATTCCTTATAACTATTTTTAATATGTAGTAATAAGTATATATAAATGTAGAATAGAAAATATTTTATATATATTTTTGAAAATATTTTTTGATTTTTTAGAGTTAGAAGGGTTTTTAAAATTTTAAGATTTTCTTTTGATATCTTTTGTGATTTTTGGTATGTAGCTATGTGATATACTAATATTATATATATATTGGAATTTTTATAAGTGTTTTTCTATTTTTTTTTATTTTATCTATAAACAAGTTATAAATAGCCCTAAAATGATTTTTATGATTAGGAAATGCAAGGACATGGAAATAAAAATTATGGCATAGATGAGCAACATTCAAAGCATATCTAGTAAAGTTTTTTTTTCAATTTTTCAAGCGTAGGAGCTATTTAATCCAAAATAAAATGCACAAAGTAATTATACATGCTTGTTAGGGGTATATAAACTCAAGATGTTATAAGAAAAATACCCTAAGGTTTTGAATGTTTATACAAAATTTATGTACTAACATAAATACCAAAAACCCGGGAGGGCTTGGGTGTAAATTGACCGACTCACGTGGGGGGCCACGTAAGCTGATCTAGCATTGGACCAAATTTCCATAAATAATAAAGGTGGGGGTCTAGTTGTAATTTTTACACAAAAGATATAATGTGATAAAATATTTACAAGACTATTATAAAAGTACAAAAATATGAGAGGGGTCCTAAGTAAATTAACTCTTTATATGCGTGAATCAGATGGCGTAGAGCATTCTAGTGGCATGATGGACAACGTTGGGTGGCTTCGCTTTGTTTAATCTCAACGACCCATATTAGATCTGGGTTGCACCTCTGATCGAACGACAGATGAGGGTGTTGGATGAACACCTGAAGAACTCACCTCTAGCGAGCTTTGAGCGTCGATTTCTCCTCTGTGTGGCCCCCTCTTATTCAGCTTAGCAACTCCTCTCCTTCTTGGGAGCTTCGTACGTCTTGCAGGTACATTCTAAGGGTCTGAGGCTCATCGGAAGAGCCTAGAGGCAAGCGTCGCATGGAGCTCCTATTCCAACTTTTCAGTGGTGCTCTAGGATCACAGACCTACACCAAATGTTAAGGGGCTCGAGGGCTATCTCCTCAACCCTCTACTGAAGCTAAAAACGCATGGTGGCGATGAGGCGATGGGACCCCGACGAACGCGATGGAGGGGGAGTCCAATGAGTTTGACTCCTTACAGGAATCAAGAGGAAGACATATGGGTTTTGCGGATAAGCATGAGGGGAAAAAATGAGGTGGAAAGGGAGTCAGAATGAGGTGGGTAAATGGTGGATTTGGGTGCTGTATCCTTGTGCTCTGGCGATTTGATTTTTAAAATTTAACTACAGGTGTAATTAAATGATGAAATTAAACATAAATCTAACCTACTGGAATAAAATGCAAGGAGAAGAGACTATGCTGGCAGCTCGACGGGCTTTGGAGCACGTATCAAGAGAGGTCGGTCGAGATGAAGCTCGGCTGGCTTGGATCACCATGATCATGAGTTTTATCCATGCCAAAGAGAGAGGGGAGTCGAAGCTATCACCTCTATCTCAACAGGTGGCCACCCTTGGGGTTACAGATTGAGAATCAGGTATCAAAGTCAGAACGAAGGCCGGAGGAGGGTTCTTATAGGAGTGGGTTCCTACCAAAAAGGTGGCGAGATGGTAGGAGGATCGAAGGTGGTAGGTGAGGATTTCATAGTGCGTGAGGGTCAAGTACGATGGGGGAGCATGGTGGTGGTGGTGGTTCGAAAATGGAGGAAGATGGAGGTGGAGTTCAAAATTGGGAGGAAAGGGCGATGTCACGAGGTTCTGATACAACGGGAGGCAGAGGTCGGACTGTTGACCGGGGGTCAACAGTCTGCGCCCCTTGGTTGGTCCACATGGTCCAACCAGGAAATTCTAAATTAAAATCCCCTTAGTAAATAAATAAAAATAGCAAATGAATTTATTATTTTTTGTTAAAAGATGAAAATATTTGTAACTTTATGTAGTATTTTATTTTGATTTTAATTTATTTTGTAAGTTTATTTGTAACATGTTAATATTTACAAGTGTATATATAGGTAAACATACATTTGTGTTATATATTTTAATCTTATTTTGTATTTTATATTTTCTTATTCTTTATAGGTATTTTATATATTTATAACTTATTTAAATGAATATTTAGGTATTTTTATTATATTTTTATGAGTTTATTTATGTACTTAAAGAGTTATGTATATATATTATATGTATATATAAGTACAATTTATCTATGTATGAAAGTACCTTATTTATTTTAATGTATTTTTAGTTGTTTTATTCTAATTTTATTATGTACATGTATTTTTAATAATAATGACAAATTTATAAAAAATATAAGAAAGTGAAAATATAGAGAATAAATAAATCGAATATTATATACATGTATATTGCATAATGAGTACCCAAAACCTAACGTTTGCATCTTAATCTAAAATTAAATGAAACCACCTTCATTAAATAGCTAATTTTATTTTATAAACAATAAAGGTGAGTTTGATAAATTTTTGATCTTGTATGGAGAAGACATGGGTCTGCAAAGTTTTCTTTACTGCTTTTTATTTTGTGTCCCGAGCTGTGCATTATTTTTTATTGAAATAAATTTTGTATTTTTCTTTCTATTTTATGTTACAATGTTCATGTTTAAAGTTTACTGATTTGAGGTGTAAAAATGAGAAATAAAATAGGTCCAAACTGTAATTATTGGCCCATAAAATTAATGTTTCTGTGTTGTGTTTTATGTACAATTGGACGCCTTATCTCCCCTACATTATTCATTGTTAATCAAGTCATCATGGTGACTAGGTATCGGGGGCTACGGTCACTCACTGTCTTTGGCACTTCATTTCATTTCATTTCTTTTCTTTATTATTTTATTTTGGCAATAATTACAATATTTCATACAGTCTTTTCTACAATATTTAATGTAATTTATTGAGTATTTATTTTCACGAATTAATGATATATACATGCATTTATATAGGTATTTAAGGACAAAATAAAATAACAAAGGTGATGAAATGGAGAGTCATCAATAAGCTATCTGAAGCTTGGAACATTATGGTCAAATGATGTTCTTCTTGGAGTTGGCCTCTTTTTGGTAGGAATTGTGGTTGCTAGGCATTGATCTTTTTGTGCCCTGAAGGATATAGATTCCTTTGTTCTTCCCATGTTTTAGGGTCTCAGAAAAAAATTGTGCTAGCATTACATCCCCCCATCCAAAGCTTTATTTCAACCCGTTACTCCTATCTTTAGATGTCCATGCTACCAAAGAAAAAAGATGCATAGTCTTCCAAAACCTCGTTTGAGTTGAGATAAGTGCGTGGTGTTGAGTATATGTTAGTTCCCTATCCAATAGTCTACTGAGAGTGAGGAAATCGGGTTAGACATTAAGAAACAAAGTCTAGACACTGTCTTGTATGAACTCAGAGAATTAATCCATGACCTGAAGTTTCTAAAATCCAACTTCCTTAATGAAATTCCTCTAAAAATTAAGTGGATTAAGGTCAGGTCAAGTCCACTCTAGGTTTTTACTCACGACTCGGTTCAGAACCCAATGACTTTCCACTTTTCATATGCATGGTATGATAATGAAATGCAAGTTTTTGATGTTTTTAAATATCCTGGATTGGATGAGAAGCCATTTATTTAACAAAATTTTTTGTTATACACCCAATTTTACAACAATTTATAACACAAATAATATTTACAAAAAATACAATACATTTACAAAAAGAGTATTATTTACACAAACTTATATGAATTATACATATTTTACAAATTGTACCATATACACATTATACAGATTTACATATAGTTTATATATTGCACATAATTTACACATTTTTTACAAGTTGGTCACTCATCGTTTGTTTATTTATTATTATATACCTAAAATACGTGAAAGTATGAGCTATGGGTAAAGTATATATGTAATATATACACCCCCAATACTTAGTGTGTGCCATGTCCTCAGAGCACAAAAAGTGAGTAAGAGACACAGCTCGTGCTAAGCATAAGAGAGTAAAAATAATAAAAGTATAGAAGTCAACCTGCCCCCTTATACTTAGGCTCTGGTCAACCTAGTGTAGAAAAAGAGCAAAAATAGGGCGGTCGAGGTCAAAAGGAGAATGGATGAATGAATATAAAGGGTGGGCATCGATCCTCCCTATACTTAGGCTCTGGTCAGCCTAGGTATAGAAAAGACGAGTAAAGGTGAGTACCGATGAGATTGGGAGATATACAAAGAAATGCGAAAAATAAAGAAAGAGCAACTCAGGTCACTCACCCCCCTATACTTAGGATCTGGTCATCCTAAGTATAGCCACTAAATGAAAATGATACGGAATTGAGGTAAGTGATGTGAATCATGGGAGAGGGAGGGAACAAAAAGAAGAAAATCTATATAAGATAGAGTGAGAATATACAAGGATCAAGAAGGTTTTGTGATGAATCTTCTTGAGGGAATAGAGAGGGAAAATGAACCAAGGATATGTGTCGACACTGGAATCATCCTTGAAGAGTAGTAGTGAGGAGGATGGAAAGTCCAACGAGGATTGAACATGGATGCTTGCTTGATTGGGGTTGAATAACAACCTTACTACTGCATTTACAATGATCACATCATCATAAGTAGATGAGGAATCCTTAGAAGATTGCATGTCTATGGAGACTATTTTGGTTGTTGAACTAGAACCTGAAGTGGAGAGAGTAAGACGAGAATGATGCACCTTGAGGGGTTCAGGGGAACGCCTCATGGAGTCAGGGTTCATTCTTTTCTCACTAGATAACCAACTATACGTAACATCTGCTTCTTTGAATGGAATGTTATGGTATTGGTTGTCTCTTTAGGTCTAATTTCTGAAGGTAACCTGTAGAAGCATGCAGTTGGTTGTGGTAGTGGAGGCACATGAATCGAATCACCAAAATGGTCAACCAGCAGTGGGAAATGTGGGTGTGTGGGGAGTCTCTGGACCAATGGTTGGCTTGATGGTCGGTATCTTAGGTGTAGCCGAGAGATAGAACTCATCTATTTCGATGGTCACGAATTTCAACAGCTATGTGGGTTGCCTTGGGAGTGAGTGTGTCCTCAAAGGTCATGCACGATTGATGTATACCCAGTATAGGGAAATCGATCTCATGAGTTTCACAATCTATAGTTGCCTTAGCCAAGGCTAAGAACGACTTCTCAAAAAAAGGAAGATTGGGTGAACTCTCCTCAGTGCTAAATATCAATGATCATAAAGTCCACTCTGAGCGGAGCACCTTGGAAAGTAATGATGCCTGAAATAATCCCCTCTTGATCGTTTTATGGATCGATCAACCAGCTGAACGATCACTCTCGATTTCCTAAATGGTCTGAGTTTTAGCTTGTCAAACACTTAGGCCAGGAGGATGATCACAAATGAGTCTCCATCGATTCTAGCATGGGTAAAGATGGAATCTTTGGTTTCACATTCAATCCTTGGAAACCGCTTCACACTACGGCTCTTGGTCTTTCATCCATCACCAAGGAGGCAGCTATAGACACTAAGTCTCTCAGTCCTGGTTCTCTTATTGCCCGTCCTCTTAGGCGTCAATTTACTTCTTTCAAATCATTTGAGGCCAGGAAAGTGTTTTATGGCATTCATTAAGGGAAGCTCTATTATCATTTCTTTAGAGATTTCTTCCCTAAGGGCAATGCCCAATTTTTTTTTAAGTCTTTTTCATTTTTAGTTTTATGATATTTTCTGGTTATTCAATTTTTTTTGGTCTTTTTGATATTTTCAATTTTTATGGTCTTTTTGATAGGTGAAGGAGGAGTAGGAGAATGTATAAACTCGAGATTGAAGGCAAGTGGTTAGTAGAAGTGACTCCAACTTTATAGAATGTGTGGTTTTCCTAGTGTCCTCTAGGTTTTCAACATTAAATCCGCTCATTTCATTTTCCAATGTCATACCTGAGCTGGTAGCAATTGAAATCAGTAAGCCATGGACATTTCTCTATCTATCATCAATTGATTCATTTCTCCTGACAAGTTTAGAAATGCCATACTCCAAAAAGTTCCCTTGACAAATCTTGGGAGAGATATGCTTAGTTGGAGGATACTGTTGAGAACTTGGAGTCTCATACGCAACATACCTTGACTCTGGCATGTAATGTTGGGTCGAGTATGGACCATCTACATGGCAGATATTGGTCAGATCCTCATATGATGGAGTCAATGGACATGGGGATTGTAGATCGAGCTCATGAGTCCAATCCCTTATATGTGTAGGCTCTCTGAATGTGTGGTATGAGGGATGGTCAATGTGAGCTTGATCACTAAAGTCAATCAAGTCCGAAAAATCATAAGGTACAAGCCTCTCCATTTGGTTTGTTCTATCAACCAAGTTGTGTCCTAAGGTCAAGTCAGAGTGTGTATGTGTAAATTGTTGACCTATACCAACATTTAAATGAGGATTAAATGAGGTCTGTAGGGGTAATAACTCTATCAGTCATCCATCTCAGCAATGGTATTCTCTTCGAATGGTTCTTTGATTTTGACAAGTGTTTGTGAATATGGAGAGTCAGTCCAGGATGGAAGTGGATCCATAGTGTAAGAATGTGGGGGCATGTGAGAAGTGCAAAGAAGTAGAGAAGTCAATCGAAGTTCTAACTTCATATTCGAGTTGAGGTGGGGAGAAGAAAGATAACTGAGGAGGAACCGTCTCAAAGAGAGGGTTTTCTGCTGGAATGAATAAGAGGAGGCTAGAAAGTCAGTAGGAAGCCCGGCTTCGTAGTTGAAATGGGATGAAGAGTACATGGAGGAGTGAAATGGTGAATATGGTCGGTATAAGTTAAGGAGAAGTTACATGTAGAATTCAGATATGAATACTGATAAGTCGACATCTTCAAAAATAAATGAAAGCAGACTGAGGCAAAACATGCAAATGCACAAAAGAATAACACACACAAACACACAAACAAACACAAGAGGAACCCTAGTTTTACCAACTTAACATGGTGATGGTCGCAAAGGTATGACCATTATCTTCTCGATTTTAGTTAAGTAATAAAAAAATCGTATTACACAAGCACACGAGGTGAGTTACCTGACTCCTAGCATACACTCCCACAATATCCCAGTCAAAGAGATGATCTGCCCATGCTTTTGGGTTATATCACACCCCTAAGGATAATAGTGAGAAGATGTACACTAAAACGTCTCTGTAAGGTCCAAGGCAAGTACTTGCAGCTCCCAAGCCTGCAAGAGCTAAACTTGGAGACTTAGGACGTAAGTCTAGGGATTTGGGCTCTAACCTTAGTGGTTGCATCTTCACCCACTATGTCTGTGGGTAAGTACCTATGTCTGAGGACGTGGTTTCTCTCTCAAAAATAATTTCAATTTTTATGATTTTTTGGTCAAAATTATATTAATAGTCCCTATTTTAAGTTGATCACCACTTATAATTAATCCACCACTCGACACGCCTATCAATAATCCCAATTCATTTTAATTTCCTACGTTGTAAAATAGAGGAAGTAGATCGAAAAAATTAATGCAAAAATCGAAAATAAAGATGAATGCCAAGTGAGGAGACTTACAATGCTTCCCAACTCTCTACATGTGCGATGCATTACAAAATTGAAAATATATGAAATGCAATGCGAGGAAGCCATACCTAGTAGGAACTTTTATTAGTCGGGAAGAATTTTAATTTAATTTGACTTAGTAGAATAGTCTAGGGTGCACATTATTACGTGTGAAGTATGATCCTAGATTAAACAAGCATAAGTAAATAATATTTGACCAATGTAAAAGCTCTAAGAGATGCGCGTGCATGTCTAACCTATGAACCACTCATGTCGAGAACAACCCTATTACAAGAGTGAAACATGTCTCAACGCACCACAAGAATAAAAATGTCCATGTCCAGCTACGCATGTGAGATCCCAAATGGGAACCATTGTAAAAGTGTAATTATTACAAATAATTACAAAAACTAAATAAAATGCAGAAATCAAGAACCTAGACTCTACACTCTCTAACGACTCGACTAGATCTTAATTTTTATGCTCTTCTCAACTGGCTCATCCCATGTAGAACCAACCTTTGATGCACCTAATTTGCTCACTCCAATGTAGCCACTCCATTCCACGAGGCCCTCTCACAAAATATAAGAAGTATGTCATATATATAATATAAGATGGATCTTTTTGAGAGATTTTAATAAAAATTTTTATGCAAATGAAATGCAAAAATTATGAAAATTATAAAGAAGGTTAAAAATGATGCAATTAACCCACTTTTTTATAAATTTTTGGATGTAAAATGAAGTTACTATGAATTAAAAATGTAGATAGTGTGATTTTCAGTGAATTATATTTAATAATTAGAAAACCAAATTTTTTCCAGAAATAAAATTATATTAGATATACTTAATAAAGTTCTATCAAGAAAAATTCTAAGTATTTAAAAACACTAAGTTTACGGATAATTAACTTTCATTTACTCTAATCACAAAATAATATATTTTAAGAAAATTACACACTCAAATGAAATGATTTTTAGGCAAACGTCAGAATAGAATTAATTCTACAAAATATGATTTTTGAGGAATTTTATGAGCAAGGTGTATTACTATGAATTACTGAAGCTCGGATGGGTAAAATTAACAATTCTCATATTTAACAATTTTAATAAATCATTCATAGCTCACTTTATGACTAAATATCCATTAGTTGTAGAAATAATTAGGAAATAACTTGTAATTTTTAAAATCCAAAATAGATGCCAAATGAATGTTCAAATTTAAGCACAAACACAAGGGTGTGAAAGAAATTATAGAAAATAGATTTAAAATATAAATTAGCGCAAAAATGAACTTTGTTAATTACCAATAACTGTGTGTGTTTTATTGTAATTTCTCTAGGAAGGGTGTACTGCTCATGTGAGGTCCTGCTATCACGGATGTTGGCATGAATCTCCATAAGCTTGGGTGCAAGGGGTAAAATGTCCACAACTACACGTGCTCAGCATGTGCGTGCACTGGGTTCGGGGGGAGCCTTGGGATCGGTGCTCCACGTGGCAGTGCTAGGAGGTTCGAGTGTCTCCAAGGCTGGAGGCTTGGTCTTCAGCTCATATGGAATGACATGGCGAGATATGGATCATAGGATGACATAGAGAGGGCCCAATCTTTGACAAATGCTGCTCGAGGGGTTGCGGTGGTCTATAGAAGAGGAGAGGTGAGTCCTTGAAGGTCATGCTCGCAGCATAGATGAAGCGGGAAACCATGGCCTCTACCGACACATGACCGAGCCATGAAGGAAGAGGGATGCCCGAAGGTGAAGGGTGAAAGGGCTCGCTGATGTGTGATGACACAAAGCTTCACTCAAAGATTATGGCTCGAAGAAGATTGTGCTTTGCTTTTGCAGGTGAAAAATGAGAAGAAGGGAGTCGCTAAATACCGGCCTGACAAATCAGGCTCACTGTCGCTGAGGCGACTACTCGAATCCTCTTGTTAGTCAACAATTAACCCACACAAGTAATTAAGCAATTAAGAGCAAGAGTTAAAATTTATTATACCCTACTAAGAATATATAATGACAAGCAAGTAGGGGTTGAACACAGGAAGCAAAGGAATATAGCAAGCAAGATAAAAAATCAATGCAAACTTTATCTCTCAAATACTTAGCCAAGTTGCAATTTTTGCGGGTTTTAATTTTTTAATTATTTTATTCTATTTTTAATTTTATAATTTTATATTTTGATTTTGTTAATTTTCTGATTTTATACTTTTTATATTTTATATGTTTTTTATTCTTTTTTAATATATATAAAGGTATATAAAGAGTACATATACAAGAGAGACTACAATAGATCTAAATATAAGTAAAAATAGGAAAAATATAGAAAATAAAATATTTTTGGGTTTTAGATAATTTTTTACTGTTTTTATGATTTTTCACAAATTACTATTTTTTATAGATTTTTAAAGTCCATAAATACCCAAAATCAGGGGTCAAATTTATGGCTGAGATTAAAATGGAGATTAAAAATATAAAATAAAGTAAAAAAATCTCCAAAATAATTTTGAAAAAAGGTAATAAAACAAAATTCAGAACTAGAAACTATATTTTTGGAAATTTTTAAGAATTTTATATGTTTTTATGATGTTTTTAGAGTGTTTCTATTTTTTGATTTTTCTTTTATATTTTTTTAGTGATTTTTGGTCTGAAGGTTAAAAATATAAAAATACACAAAATATATTTGTTGGTAATTTTTCAGAAGTTTTTATAATTTTTATGTATTTTCTTTTGTAAACATGGCCAAAAATAGAAGTTTTTTATTGTTTATAAATAATAATTAGCTTTAAAATTGTAAATTTAAAATATGACACTAGAGAGAAATGCAACAGGAAGCTATGACTATTATTTAGGATTTTTTCGAGTTTTGTAGGTATATGAAATAAATACAAGAAACAAAGAGAAACTTCACTCCTAGTAGGGGTATTTGTGTAAATATCATAAAGTGCATGGCCAAAGTGCAAATTTCACAAAAAAATATATAACTTGAATAAAATATTACAAGACTAACTAGAAATAAGTAAAGACCCAAGGGCCCTCATGCAAAAACGCCAAATCTCACGTGTACAAACACGTGAGCCTAACATGGACCAAATCGTAATTCTCACAAAAGCTGGGGGCTTGTTTGCAATTTTCAAAAATAATATAATCTACTAAAATTTTTTCTAGACTAATTTGAAATAACAAAACCAGCGAGGATCCCCTCGCAAAATGCCCACACCTCACACGCGCTAGGCATGTGAGGTGACGTGGACAAGGACCTGGATGCAAATATATAAAGCTGGGTGTCCTAAATGCAATTTTTACAAAATAATTTAAACTGCAAATGAAAGTTTCAGTATAAAATAATAAAATATAAAATTAAGTGGGTCTAAATGCAAAATACCCACTTAAATGCACGTGCGAATGACTGATGTTCGCTCTTTTTGCCACATGTCTACTTCTCTGCATCGATGACGGTTTACAGTTGACGGCCAGGATTAGATCCCAACACTGGATCTGACGGTGTTGAAGAGGCGAGATCCGACGACTACTGTAATGACTGGAGTCCCTCATCGATCGGACGGTAGGAAGCGAGGGAGGAAGAACAGGGGCGAACACCTGGTCTGGCAAACTTCGATCTCTTCCCCCTCATATCCCCAACGGTGGATGGTGGTTCGGCGAGGCACAAAATGATCCTGGCGAGGTGCTCTATCTGCTGGTGGATCCAAAAAGATGCGGGTTGCACCGGAGCTCCTCCACAACATCATAGAAGAAGAGAGGCCCCAGGTGCTTCCGGCGTGATCAAAATTGCCCTCCAGGCGATCTGCTGGCTCCTGGCACCTGCAAAAACGGGTGAAAGGGTCGAGGGAAAAATGCCTTGACCCTGCAACGGGGAGAAACAAAGTGGAATGAGCAAGTTACGCTCCTCCGGCGAATGGCGGATGGGGAGAAGTTGATCGCTAGATCTATGCAAGATCTGGGGGCTAGAGATGAGCAGGGTGAAGATCAAATGATGGGGTAGCCCAAGAGGGTGCAGATCGGAGCGGAGGGGGGCTAGTGCAGTGGTAACAGGGTGGTGGAACTGGGAGCTCCGGTGAGATGGGATGTGGATTTTGATCCAAACGAGATGCAATCTAAGGACACAAAGCACGATAACCTAACGCTAATCTACAGAATCGAAGGAGCGAGAGAATAGAAGCTCACCGGTTGTACGCACCAGGGGAGGAGCTGCGACGAAGCACGACGGCGAAGCAGCGGACCGACCTCGAATTCGACGCCAAACCCTACACTCTCGATTGGAGAAGGTTCCTGCTGTCACCAGGATTCTTTCTCGAAGCTCAAAGGCGGTGGAGAAGGCGGAAGAGGGATCAAAATTTGAATGGAGAATCGGGGGTGCTTTTGTATAGGGTTGACGAGCGGCTCCAAGAATCGATGGAGATCGATCGTATCCGCGATGCAATCCTCGAGTTAATCATAGGGCGTGTAAGATCAGACTACGAGGAGTAAAAGTCACGAAGAAGTCGACATGAAAGGGTGAAAAGGCTGGCCTAAAAAAAAAATGAGAAAAGGGCGAGAAACGAGGTCTGACAACGCAGCAGGAGGCGGGGCAGAGCGTTCACCTGCGGTCAACCCTTGGACCCTCCTAGTTGGTCCACGTGGACCAACCAGGGAAAATCCTGGAGAAAATGATTTCTAAATTCATTTAAAAATATTAAATGAGTATATTAAGTTTAGGTTATAAAATGAAAAATATTTATTATTTTATAAGGTATTTTATTATGATTTTTATTTTTTTGAGATAATTAATTACAAGTTACCTTTTAAGGCTATATATAGGTATATTTGTCTATATATTTTAATGCTTTATTTTAATTTTGTATTTTGAATTTCATTTATTATTTTATATATGTATAACTTAATTTTATACACTTAAATATATTTTTATTTTATTTATTTGATGTATTATATGCACTTAAATAAGTAGGAGTGGTAATTGTATAGGTATACTTATTGGTATTTTTCCTATGTATAGTCTTTAAGTATTTTATTTTAGTATTTATTCAGTGTTTTATTCTTATTTTAATATGTACATATATTATAATAATATATACAATATTATAAAAATATAAACTTATAAAAATAATGAATAATAAAATAAAATGAATATTTTAATCAGTACAAGTATACAATAGGGGTCCAAAACCTAACTTTCAAACATTAACTCCAAAAAATATGAAACCACCTTCAATAAAAAACTTATTAAAAGTTATATACAATTAAAGTGATTTTGATATATTTTGACTTTTTATTTGATAGATATGATTCTGGGAAGTTGGGATTTTGGAAATTTATACAGATCATAACTTTTTATCTGTAAATTATTTTTGTATGAAATCAATTTTGTATTTTTCTACATTTAATTATCTACAACTTTCATGTACAGAGTTTCTTCATTCGAAGTATAAAAAGTAGAACTAAAAATAGGTCCCAAAAATAAATGAAAATGAATTAAAATAAAAGGAATTTTTATTGGTTTTGGCCCTTATCTCCCCCTACTTTCTTCCTTGTCAACCTAGTCATTAAGATGCCTAGGTCTCGGGGTTTCGGGTCATAAAATATCTTCAATATTTTATTCTTTTTTTTCTTTTCTTTTCTTTATTCTATAGTTTTGGCATTAAAAACAGTATTACACAACAATGCATGGATGATAAGATGCCTAAATTAAGGGTATTTACACGCATTTACTAGGGTTTTGAAGGCCAAAATGATAGAATAAAGGTGATGAAATGGAGATTCATCAGCAGGGGATCGTCAGGTCAGGTTGCTACGGTGAGACACGAGGGAAAAGGGGTGACCGAGCTGGTGGAGGTGCGTGGGGAAACAACTACTACATGCTTCACATGAAGAAGGTGGACCTGCACTAGAAGAACGAAGCAAACCCACGAAAGAAAGGGGAGGGGGATGGTGATATGGAGTGGAGGTCCGACAAATGGAGAATATGAGGACCTGGATCCCTCGACTCTTTGCAAGAGTCAAGGTGGATCGGGCGAAAGGATCAAATATATAAGAAGGGGGTGATGGGTTGAAGGGGGTCCGATCAAATGAGAAACATCAGAAAAAATGGGATAGAATAGAAGAAAAATTAGAAGAAAAAGGAAAAAAAAGGAGATATGGAAATAGAAGAAGAAGAAGGATTAAGGAGGAGAGGGTTCTATCTAGAAGATGGATGTTGTGCCTGGGAATAGGGCTCAAAGAAGAGCCCTTGATCTTCGCTCCATGCCTTGACTTGACGGAGCTGGGCATCTGCTCGAAGAGGAACCATGACAGAGCTCTATCACCACTCCGGATCTCACCATGATGAAGGAACTATCGTTGCTCGAGGGCGAATGGGCTGCCCGACCTACTGATGTTCCCACCAATTGGAGGATAATTGGAAGAGTGAGGTGGCAAGAGGTTTTATGATCGGTCAGGGTTCGACCGAGGATGGTGGAGGTGAGGGATACGTGGAGCGTCTAGCAAGAGGGACAGAGAGGTGGAGAACTAGGTGATGGGAGGCACGATGAAGGTGGAGGCCATTAGGTGGCTGGGGAATGCGAAGGTTCAGAGTCAGCTCAAAGAAGATTGAAGAGAGGGGCAGAGTACTGACGAACATGATTTTGCGGAGGTCTTGTCAATCCACAAGGCGGATCAACAGTCGTTGAAGTGACCTCACACGAAACTCTGATTCAATCAACAAATAACCCACAATATATATAAACAATGGAAAGCAAAATATGTGGAGTTAAAATTTAGTACAACTTTACAAAAGATGTGTATATGTGCAAGTATTTTAGAGGTCGAACATAGGGAGCAAATGGGAGATTGGTGCAAATAAATTGCACAAAATTCGTGTGTTCTTCTTGTCTATGTGTCTTTTCGCAGGTTTTCGATTTTGTATTTTTTATGGGATTTTAACTTTTATATTACTTTATGTTTTTTATTTTATAATTTATAATTTTCTTTTTATAAGTTCTATTTTTTAATTTTTCCTTTTCTTTTTATAATATATATAAGGTATATAAGTAATATATAAGGCTATATATACAATATAGGCTAATAAATATAAGTACTAATGAAAATAAACAGAATACAAAAAATAAAATGTTTTTGGGTTTTAAATATTTTTTTACTATTTTTGCGATTTTTTAGTTAATTTGGCTAATATATATATATATATTTAAAGTAAAAAATATACCAAATCAAGGATTAATTAAATAGGCTAGAATAATTTGAAATTAAAAAATAACAGATAATGTCCAAAATTTTCTGAATCAATTTTAGTATGTAAATAACAATATAAAGGAAATTATGAAATGGAAATGAATATTTTTGAAGTTTTTAGGGAATTTTTAGATTTTTATAAAGTATTTTAGGGTTTTTAAAATTTTATAAGTTTTCTTTTTCTATTTTTAGTGGTTTTTGGTTTGAGGTTAGAAAATCCAAAAATACACAATTTTTTTGGGGAAATTTTCAAAAAGGTTTTATATTTGTTTGGTATTTTATACCACAAACAGGTAATATTTGTGTATTTTTATTTTTATAAATATTAAAATTATCTAAAATTTAAAACAAAAAATAACGTGAATCTATGAATACGTAGGCATCTAATCATTTTTTTGATATTTTTTGGAGCAAGGATGATATATTTAATAAATAGAAATAACACATAAAAATTAATGAACTAACAAGGGCATAAATGCAAATAAAATTAAAGTTGATGTGCTTCTTGTAAGTTACCCAAAAATAGATATCTGCAAATGAAAGTTTTAATATTAAAATGAAATACACAAAACTATAGGGGCCTCAATGCAAAATGTCACCTCACGTGGAACAACACATGAGGTCGCGTGGTCAGGACCAAAATGCAAATACAATAAATATCAGGGTCCTATTTGCAAAATACACGAAAGTATTAAACTAATTAATTAATTTACAATACTAAATAATAATAGGAAAATGAAGGGGAAAAGGTGCAAAATACTCCCTCAAAGGCGTGATCCAACGGCTGAGGTCTTCCACTAATCCATGTGGCGCGATCCGGTGATGCGATGACGGTTCGAGCACGTACATCTGAGACTAGATCCCCTAGAGGGATCCAACAGTGAAGGCTCGATCAGATTCGTTGTCTCCTGCTCTATATGGTGCCTTGGATTGATCGAACGACAGTGAAAGGACCTGGAAGAACATGCTAGAACACTTGCTTCCCCGAGGTTCGATCCTGCGTAGCACTCGTCTCCGACCACATGGAATGCTTGTAGGAGGCTCAAAATGGAGCCCAAACTCCTCCGTGCATGCTAGTCTCTTCAAAAGCCTCCGGGATCTCCGATGAAGGCCAACGAGCTCTAGGAAGAAATGGGACTCCACGTACCAGCAGCGAACGCAAAAGTTGACCCGGATGGGTCCTCGAGCCTCCAGGACCTGCAATAAAAGCACACGTAAGAAAAAAAGGGGTCTTGGGAGTTCTGTGTGGTGAAATGGATGGAAATGGGGATGTGTCTCCGGTGGGCGATGGAGTTGAGACACGGATCTCCAGATCCAAGAAGGACTTGGGTGGATGGAAGGGTCCGGGGTTCAGAGGAGTTGACTAGGGTCAACTCAAGACGCAACCTGGTTGGTCCGCATGGACCAACCAGAAAAACATGACCCTGAATTATTTGTAAAACCAATAATAAATAATAAATGACTTTATTAAAATAAAGTTATAAAATAAAAGTTGTTTTTTATTTATTAGTATTTTAATATTATTTTCATTTATTTTTTCGAGTTTATTTATTACAAGTTAATTTTTAGGCTTCCATTTATAGGTATATCCATCTATGTTTTGAGTTTTTTATTTTAATTTTGTTCTTTGATTTTATTATTTTATTTTATTATTTTATATATGTACAACTTATTTTTATACATAAATATATTTTTATGCATTTTTCTGCTATTATATGTATACTTAAATAAATAAGGGTATTAATTATATAGGTATAAATGTAGGTATCTCGTCTATGTATTTTAGTATATTATTTTATTTTTGTATTTTATATGGTTTTATTGTATTCTAAATATGTAAATATACTATAAATAATATTTACAAAATTATAAAAATATAAAATTATAAACATAAAAAGGAATAAATAAAATGAATATTTTATATAGGCAAACTATACAATAGGGGTCCAAAACCTAACTTTCATGCCTTAACTCCAAAAAATATGAAATTACCTTCATTAAATAGCTTATTAAAAGTTACATAAATTAAAGGTGCTTTTTTTTATAAATTTTGAGTTTTTATTTAGGGGATATGAGTATGGGAGGTTGGGATTTTGGAATCTTATTTTGAGTTTAAAAGGTTCACTGCATATTATTTTTGTATCAAATAAATTTTATATTTTTATTAGTATTTTTATCTACAAGTTTCATGCACAAAGTCTTTATTTGAGGTTAAATAATAGAAAAGAAAATAGGTCCCAAAAAGGACTTATTGAAGAATAAAGGAATGGGGGTTTTAATGAAATTTTGGCCCTTATCTCTCCTAATTTATTCCTTGTCGACCCATCCATCAAGATGCACAGGTCTCGAGGTTTAGGGTCATAAAATACCTTTTTCATTTTATTAATTTTCTTTTCTTTATCCTATAATTTTGGTATTAAAAATGGTATTTTATACACAACAAATGGAATAAATAATGAATGATAATTTGTACAAAATAATGTTATTTACATGCATAAGCTAGGGTGTTTAAGGTCATAATGATAGAATAAAGGTGATGAAATGGGGATTTGTCACCCCCTTGTACTTGCCTTTGCTAGTTCCTAGCAAACACTTATGCAATAAGTGCAGAAAAATAAAAACAAAGAAAAGAAAAAGAAAGAAAGTGGATTGAATTTAATTTTCAAACTTGCCTTCACAAAATCAAAGTTTGGAGCTCAAGTCGGATCTTTTGATTTTAGGTGTGGTCGGATCCTTATTGGGAAATGGATTTGAAACTCAATAGCCTTCGAGAATCCCAAAACTGTGCTCAAGTCTCCTGAATAGCCAGGTCAGAATACTTCAACTCATACACAAATCCTTATGATTATGAATCTATCTTGGACAGTGTGAGAGATATGTAGCTCTCATCGGCTGAAGCGGTTGAAGTCAGTCTTCTCCAACATAGTGATCCTAATTCCCCAATCCAACAACTCTTTCCTCGAGAAGCGGGGTATTCCCTTCTAAGTTCAAGTGACAACCAGCTCAAGAAGAGGAGGTGGAGAGAAGAATGGACTGCAACCTATGTAGCTACCTATCCTAGGATGCTCGACCAGTGTAGCCAAGTCATACGGCTACAGGCTCACAAATGTATGACTTTGAAGCTCAATCTTACTTATTGACTCTACATATGTACACTCCGATCGACTTTTTATTTTCAATCAGGCATGTCCACTTTTTTGGAGTTTTTGATTTTTTTGAATACTATATACAATGAGATTTACATATTGACTTTTTCTTCTTGAGCCAGTAGAATATCCCTCTTTTGAAGCTTTATTGCAACCCACAACTTATGTCTTTAGACATCGTCGCATTGGATCGGTTGGGGGTATAATGGCCACAAATGTGTGACTTCCGATGTTTCCATTGGCTTGTGTCTCATGCGGGCAAATCCGGCCCTCTACCACTTCAACTAAGGTGAGCAAAGTGAAAGGTGCATGTGTACAAGCTAGGTCATTATCGACATGAGTCATGCATATGCTCTGAAATACTTTACATAGGCTGTCAAGACGACATTGAATCAAGTCTCACGATCCTCGCAGAATTAAGTCAACTAGACCTGAAGTACCTCAATTCCAGTTCCTATAAGGTTCCTGTGATTATGTATATTTAAGGCCCAACCAAGCTCCAGTCTTCGGATTTTACTTAGACTTCTTCAATTATCAAACTCAATCCGAAAAATGCAAATTCTACGCACAATGCATAAAATATTTTTGTGATGCAATTTTCAAATTTTGAACTTTTTATGGATTTTTGAAAAAGATTTTGCAAATTTTATGCAACTTTTCAAAAACGATTTTGTAAATGTTTTTGGAATTTTTGGTTTTGCAACTGTTTATGGGATTTTTCAAAACAAAAAGTTTTGGCAAAGAAAATTTAGTACATATATTTACACGGTGATGCATCTTATTATTTACAAGAATTAGGGTTTTTAATGATTTACACAAGACATATGTTATTACTTTTATAGATACACACATATATATAGTTGGTGAAAAATGTTTATTTATTAGGATGATGTATATATTCTTCAAATTTATTTGAAAATAATTTTATAAACAATTTTGAAAATTATAGTCCAAAATAAAATTTTCAAATAATTTTTGCAAGCATTTACAAAATTTGAAAATTATTTTGTAAAGGTTTTTCAAACAGTATATATAGATTTTTCAAAATATTTTTGTAACCATTTTCCAAACTATTTGCAAATAGTTTTTCAAAATATTTTTATTTCACACAAAGAAAAGGAATTTGCACAAACAAAATATTTTTAGAAAGGTTGAAAATATTTCACAAAATATTTTTCAAATAGTTTTCAAATATTTTTCAAAAGATTTTCAAACTATTTTCAAACATTTTGCAAAAATATTTTTACCTGATTTATTAATCAATATATACAAAAAATTGAGGAATAATATGCATCTTTTTATTAATTAATTTAATGAAATGTATATGTTTATATAGTATTTTATATAGTATTTTACCCATAATTATTGAAAATAGAAAGTACGAGTTATGGCTAAACTGTATACAACCCCCTATAGTTTGCTTGATATATGTCCTCATAGATCAGAGAGAAAAGAGAAGACATAACTTGTACTGAGTATAGAAAAGCCTAAAGAATAACGAATAAGGAATGAATGAAAGAAGAAATAAATGAATGAATGAGAAGTCGACCGTCTCCTTATACTTAGGATTAAATAATCCTAAGTATAGTATATTGTACTTAAGGTAGAGAGGGTAAAGGGTGGGAATGAACAGATCATACTCAGACTATCTCCCCCTATACTTAAAGCAAGATATCCCTAAGTATAGACAAGAAGAGGAGACAATGTAGGGGATCAAAGAATGAAAAATTCAGGGTGTACACCCCATACTAAGGACAAATTACATCCTAAGTATAAAAGTGGTCAAACGGAGGCGACACCCTTTCGGTAGAAAAAGAAAAATGAAAATGAAAAGAAGAAAAGATGAAAAGAAGAAAACATTCCTCAATTCATCCACCTCCCCTATACTTAGGACAAAGTACATACTAAGCAAGGCAAAACACATGGAGTGAAGTGGATGAGCAAAAACAGGAGATGTAAAGAAGTAAAGCGAAAGCGAATATACAAAGAGATGGATATACAAAGGATCAAGAAGGTAGAAAGCATACCTTCTTGCACGACCGTTGAGGAATAGATCTAATAAGGTGCAGGTCGATATTGGGGTCTTTAGTAGACATAAATCGATCAGAATCGACCTCATGAAGATCCTCAACAGTATCAAAGCAGAAATGCACAAACTGGTCAGTGGAAGTAGTGTGGTCAGGTTCGGCCTTGTGGGTCTCAAATAAGTCATCATTGAAAGGCTCAAATTCAGTTATGAAAGCAATAAGATCAAATTCGGCCTCTTCAGTCTCTACTAAGTCCGCCCTCTGCTCTAAAGTGCCAATCGTGTAAATCCCGCAGATGTTATCAATGCATCTCCACTCACCAAAAGGAGTAACTCCAAGGTCTACGCTTTTCGAGTCTTCCTTCGTTGAGAGGAATTCTTGAATCGCAATGTCATCCAACGTACAACAAAACTCTATGATATCATCATCAAAGTCATAGTCCTTGGGTCAGTTAACACAGGCACACTCTCGTAGGATGCAGGTCTCTGGTCAATAGTGGTAGGTGTGGTGATCAACACATCTCTCCCCACATCAGAACAGAAGTGAATCTCTCCATATCCATAATCAATAAAGGCTCTCGTAGAGGCGATGAAAGGTTGTCCTAGGATGATCGGAGGTTGCTCCACAAGGGTGGAGGTCTCCATGGGCAATACTACAAAATCGACAGTGAAGCTTATGCCATGAATAAGAATGACAACATTTTCAAGAATACCCTTCAGCCTCTTTATTGATCCATCAGCGAATTGGACAATCATCCTGGTTTTCTTGAGAGATCCAAGATGAAGAGCTTGTACTAGTGAGAAGGGCATTATAATAATTGAAGCACCGCCGTCAAGGAGAGTATCACCACGTGAAGAGTCAAAAATCATACAACTCATAAGAGGTGTATCAGTATTCCCTTTCCTAGTGTGTGGATGGTGAGATATGGCATGGGCAGTGGCCATGGTCAAAATGTGTCACTCAGATCTACTCCTTCGCTTTCTCATCTTGGGTTTAGGAGAAGATAATTGAGTCATGTCCTGGCAACGTGGGTCCTCAATGGTCTCATGAATAGCGGTCACCACTTCAGGTTTAGTCAATATTTTTTTTGAAATTTTGGATCTCGTCCATGCAAGGGAGGAGATCGAAATCAACATATACACAAGAATGACTAAGAGCTGTATGTACAGTGTCATCCTAGGTATCAAAGGTGGAAACTGGTGCGTAAGTATGTGTGGTTAAGGATTTTGGAAGGTGTGCCCTCTCCTCACAAAATAACTCAGACAGGTGTCTCCCGAAATCTTTTTGTAGTTTTAATTTTTCTCATTTTTTTTTGTATTTGAGCAATTGCAAGATCTCATGGGTATCCTCAGATGAATCCATAAATACATAAGGTGAATCATCAATGTGGCTCTTATTTAGGCTAGTGAGGTCATCAATCCTCGGATTCATTTAATCCACTAATTAGGTCATGTACTCAAGAGAGGTTTTCATGAGAGGTGACTCCAAAATCTCAGTATCGAGTGAGTGGAATGAGGGTGGTGAGTGTGGGCAAAAATCTAACTCCGAAGCAAAGTACTCATGAAAAAGTGGATTATCAAAATGTGATGGTTGTGGTGGTGGATTTGACTCAAAATCCGATATCTGAAATACTGGGTTAGGCAGATATGTACACAAAGAAAAGTCAGAGAAAAGTCCTCCCTAATAAAATAGAGGTGGACCGGCTGAAGGTACGAGGGATCCGTAAAGTTTCGATAAAAGCACTGCAGTCGACCATCTCCAAAATAAAAGAAGGTGATCGGGAGAGCACGAGGGTCAAGTCAAGAGATGTGAGAAAAAAAGGTGCAAATGCACCGTGAAGATCTAGTATGCACACAAATACAAACAACTATACACAAAACAAACCCCTCAATTCACCTACTCAACACAATGAAGATCGTAAAAGCTTGGTCTTTTTATCTTATCGCTTTTAGAGTTAGGTGAGCAATAAAAGTTATACAAATACTTAGGTTGTCCTAGTATTTGGGCACTACACCTTATTGTATACGTAGCAAAGTAAATACGAATAGAATGAGGGGGTTATTATTCCCAAAAAAGGATTTTTCTTTTTGATTTATTTTAGGATCGAGTAAACTTAGCAGTCCCAATATTAATTTTATCACTTTTTTTTATTTTTAATGAAAATACACGAGCCTAATGAGGGATCAATTCTTTTAATCTCCTAGGTGATCAAAATCAGAGGGAGAGAGTCGGAAAAGCAATGGAAGCGCAATCGATGATGGATGCTAAGCAGAAATGCTCACTTGCCTCCAGCTCTCTTCATGTAAGGATGCTAAGAAGAATTAAAACCTATCTATATGCAAATGCAAAGAAGATGAAATCACCCTAGAATAGTAACTACTATTAGCACGAAGAACAATATGCTAATCACCTAGAAAAGAACCAACGGGTCCGGTCTTGGAGCCTCCTTGGTGCTCACTACTATGGGTCCTGCAAGCATTGTATGGAGGACACTCGTGACGTGTGGTACCAATACTAAGTGGAGAGCAATTCAAAATTTGACTAAGTATAAGGTGCATGCAATGGTAATTATGTTTTGGCCTGAATCTATCGTCAAACATATCCTAAATCTAAGGCTCAATCACACAAAATAAATGAAAATAAAATCGAAAAACTCAAAACTCATGAGATAAATTAAAAAGAAAGGTAGAAAACTGTGATAAATTCGACGTGACCCCCAAGAGAATAATCCCTCGGGCATTGGACCTCGTAAAGTGTAGAGTGTCCAAAAAGTCCAAGTTATTACAAATTAATGTATCTCTCTCTCACTTAAATTACAAATTCAATAAAATAAAAGGCAAAAATGTGAATGTCTTCAAAAGTCATCCAAGCTTCCTTTTCTACTTCCTCCTAGAAGCTAGGTAAGAAAAGTGGCACAACTTCATGTGGGTGCACATGTGCTTCTAGAAGAGCCTTTCTTGATCCACGGTCCATCGTAACAAAATCAACAAAGAAGAGGTGATTAGACAATTCAACAATCAATATCAAATAAAAATAAAAAGAAATAAAGTGGCAAATAGACAAAAAAGAAGACACAATCAAATAAATCCAATCTAATCGGTGTTGCTCCCCGGTAACGACGTCATTTGACGAACATAATTTTGTGGAGGTCTTATCAATCCATAAGGCGGATCAACAATCATTGAAGTGACCTCACATGAAACCCTGATTCAATCAACAATTAACCCACAATATATATATATAAAGCAATGAAAAGCAAAATATGTGGATTTAATATTTATTATAACTCTACAAAAGATGTGTACAAGTGCAAGTATTTTAGAGGTCAAACACAGGGAAAAAACATGAGATTGGTGCAAATAAATGCACAAATTCGTGTATTCTTCTCGTCTATGTGTCTTTTTGTGGATTTTTGATTTTATATTTTTTTATGAGATTTTAATTTTTATATTTTTTAATTGTTTTTAATTTTATAATTTCTTTTTATATTTTTTGATTTTTGATTTTTCTTTTTATAAAGATATATAAGGTATATAAGTAAAATATAAGGATATATATACAATATAGGGAATATATATAAATACTAATAAAAATGGAAAAAATGCAGAAAATAATTTGAAAGTTGTTGTAGCATTATCGTGGGAATACTAAAGAATCATCTCTCGAAGTCGGTTATCTCAACTTGCCAAACAGTGGCAAATATTTGTGCTTGAAGAGCTGTTGAATTGTATTGAGTAGGCGGTGTGAGCTGAGAGGGTCTAGAGTTAAATTAGCTCGAAGGACCAGCAAATGATGATCTTGCAAACTGTGACTGACTCAGTGCTTCTCCATATCCTATAATATTGAGATATTCACATTGTATTAAATAATGCAGAAGATAACAGAACTTCTTGCAAAGAGTCATTAAATTAAATAAACTATTTAGACATGAAAGTTCAAATCTGGCTTCATCGTATTGAGATCCTAATGCACTATATTTTATGTAGCCCATACCTGAAAGATTTACCTTATATTAGATATCACATAAATCAAACGATTAGTAAGAGAATGATATAATTTAATAAATCAGCTATTACAACCTGAAGTTATGAAGCCTGGCTGAACTGGTGGATACCCTTGCCCGTTCTATACCACATTAGTCATTCCTAATATATTTTCATTATATTCAATATTAAATAATATAGGCATTGAAATTGAGAATATTATTTAATGAATTTATTGCAACATGTAGTTCTTAAAATTGGTTTCCCAATTGGTTGCTCTTGTGACAACCCATGTCCATTGTATCTTGCTATATTCCGGATAAAGAATTATTGATATAGTCCTAAAAACTAAAACTAATATAAGTTAATTATAGATAAAGAATTAATTGCAATCTGAAGTCGCAAACGTCGATGGTTGTGGTTGTGATCTATCTCCGCTATATTTGGCATAATTTATACCTGTATGATTTGCATCATATAATCATAAAAATTAGTTGTTCGAAAGAGAACCAATTTAATCTGAATTTACAACAAAGAAATAATGAAACCTGGAGCTCCAGAAGTATGATTCTCTTGTGATGGCATGTATGACTAGTCGTATTACTGAAATCGATATATAAAAGAGAGCATGTTGATTGTGTCATCAAAGTAATTAATTGTATCTTCAACTTTTGTCTTCATACTCGAAGGCAAGTTTGTTGATCGTCTAATTTCATCCAAGCTGTTCCTTGTAGAATCGTATCGACCTATTTAATTTATGATATAATAAGTTAATAGAATATGGTAAAAATAAGGAGAATTAAATGTAACATACCAGAAATCTTTGTATTAGTTCACGTGGTTGGTAAGCTATTGTAGGAGGTAAAATTTATGTCTAGATCCACCTTCTTATTATAATCTAGTACCACTACATGTAAACATCGTTGTTTGCATCCCCATGTTCAAATACAACTACCGCTTCTCTCTCCTCCCAACGATCCACGTATTGTCGATGTATAGTAGACCAATTTAGGATGTCGGTACTTCTTATCTTATTACGTCGAGAGACAGTGTTTATCATCTCAACGGAGGTAGGGATATGTTGTCGCACCCCAAATTAATGCATTATATGATCAGGTATATGACGTCGTAACAGATTAGTGGCACCCGACTCATCCAAATGTGTTCCATCAATACTTAAAACATGCTAACAAAATTTGAATGCCCTGCAACAAGGTCCAAATGAAATAAATAATTTCTGAAAATACACAACAGTCTCGTTTTCACCCCCTTCTGTCTTGAACCACATATAAGTTCTGAGATTGTGTCATTCTAGGGCACGGATGAATCTCTGAATATTACGATATGACTTAACCTCATTCCCATAAACAATATCCATTGCACATCTTCTAGCATTCTAATATGTCATGTAATTAATCTCGATCTTCAACTCATCTTTTATTTTTTACATAATTGCACTCGAGGTCATACTAACTTGTGCTCTAAACGATGATAACATGTACTGTGCTACAAATACAGATGTGCATTGATGGTGCAATTATGTAAAAAATAAAAGCGGAGTTGAAGATCGAGATTAATTACATGACAGATTTTTGCATGTGTGCTTTCCTCTATATCCTGAAACACACCAGTCCCTACGAGATTTCCTCTCCGATGCATGCAAACGACATTCACAGCCTTCATAAATACATACAACAATCAAAATATGCTTGTTTGAGGCTTTTAGCGTATATTGCACGTGATTTTCCATACTCCATTTTTGTAGGTCATATTATGAATCCCTTTTCGACTTGTAGCTCCAACCCAACTAATAACTTAATCCAGAATCATCTGTGGGATCACCTTTTCTCTCTACAAAGGCTATATCTTCCGCCTATGCAATTTCATGGTCAAACATATGGGGTAACTCATCCATCGGTACTTCATCAACATCCTCATTATTCACACAATAAGAGTATCCCCATCCTCATTTTCTAAGGCTAATGCTAGTGAACTATATCTAAAATCATGACATATATTATTATTTATGTTTTCTTCCTCTAACGAATGAGATCCATTTTCAGACTCCTCACTTTTCTTCTTCAGATATTGGTGTCGACAATTCATCTTCGTCGTTTACTTGTGAGGGACCCTCGATATTCTCAAATACTGAATCATTTAGTGGCCTGATTGAATCATATGTTTATCAGTTTAGAGAAAAGGGTAGCTTCAAAACAAGTAGTAAATATGATTATTCTTTAATTAAAATGCGATTATGTTACCTCGATGATGACGACATGTTTTCCTTGCCAAAAGGGGTAGCTTCTATGAAAATGTGAATGAACCTCACATTATTGACTGAATTCATCATTGCTAAGGTGGATTCATCATCGTGAATTGGTACTGCGTTGAATGTGGATCCTTCATACAACCACTTACATGTTAATGTAAGGTTATATTGATCGAACAAGATACCAATGGTTTTGGAAACTCGATCCAATAGATCAAAGTATGTTAATTAGCCTGGGAATATGGCCATACATTTATTACCCCCAATATAGTCTACCTGATCATATGAGACACTAACTGATCCATCTCAATATAATAAGACAGAAACAGTATTGGATCCCATATCTAAGGAACAAATACATAATTTGATTAGTTGATTTGCGTTAAGATCATAACAATAATGTACATTTAAAACATTTTTTAATAATGATGAAATATTTTTAAAATTATGTAATATTTAAATTTAAAATATTTTACATGACATAAATGATTATTTAATAAAAAAACTAATGTTAATAATTAATAATAATTATTAATTATTTTTTAAATTTAATGTAACTATTAATTAATTCCATCTTCATTAGAGTAATTGATCTTAACAATAAATATTAAAATCACATATAAATGTAAAATTCAACATCAACAAAATCATCGTTTTTAAAATTTAAAAAGCACATGAAATGATGAATCTAATGTTTGATCTTGGAGGTGCATGCGGTGTCCGACAAGTTAAATTCAGCCAGCGTTGTGTCGACACCTCTCTCGACACTCGATATTTGAACCAAGCAATATTTTCTACAATTAACCTATAATAAAATATATGATGTACAAATATTCCATAAGTGTTTATGGTTTTTGAAAAAACATGTTTTTAGGATATTTTACAAAATAAGTTAAAACACTGAATATTAAAGTTGTAACTATAATGCTGCATAATATATTAAAGTTGTAACTATATTAGAGTTGCATAACATATTAAAGTTGTAATTATTATTTTAAAATTCAATGTCAACAAAATCATTGTTTTTAAAATTTAAAAGGCACGTAGAACGAGGAATTTAACGTTCGATCTTGGAGGGTCATGTGGTGTTCGACAAGTCGGAACTGACTAGCACTGTGACGACACCTCTCTCGGCACTCGATATTCGAACCAAGCAATACTTTCTACAATTAACCCACAATAAAATATATGTTGTACAAATATTCCATAAGTTTTATGACTTTTTGAAAAAACACACAATTTTTACAATATTTTACAAAATAAATTGAAACACATAATATGCCACATACATTAATGAGAATATTTACATTACACAAAGATGTATATTTATATTTTAAAATTACAATAAATAAAAATACTAGATTTAATATCCATTTAAACACCACTAAATTTATTTAAAAGTATCTAATTTTGCACATCTACTTAATGGTTACGATAAAAAAGTATAAATGTAAATTTACCTGGAATAACGAGTTTCTTCAAAACGAGTAAATATATCTGATGAAAAATTGAGAGATATGATCGAATATTCAAAAAAAATATTCTCCTATGCTAATAAAAAACCTGCAAAAAATATTCACGAGAAATAGTTTACAAAAAAATTCTTATTCTAAATCGAATAAGAATAATAGAATCCAGACGCTAGAAATGTTGCTCGAGAATGGAGATTGAGAGGATGGGGGAGTACAAATGAGAGAGGGAGAAGTTGTAGGAATGAGAAGGTGGGGTGGGGGGTTTGGATAAAGATTTGGAGGGGACCATTGGCATTTTTGACAACGGCTCTCTCCCAAATCAGCACATGTGGTGCCGATTTGGAATTGCCATTAACTTGAGGTGCCGTTAGATGCTTATTTTTTAAATAAATTTGGATGATGTTTATTTAATTAATTACAAATTATTTAATAATTATTTAGAAAACCCGTTATGAGTTGTAGTTGGACCGGAAGAAGAGTATTAACCCGTTCTCTTCGATTGGTCCATTGGAACATGAACCGAAATATAGATAGATCATTGATATCATAAGTGTTTGAGTTTTATTATATGGGTTGATATGTAGTAAGTGAGTATCCATTTATCTTTTTATGCAACTTTCATTTCCTCCTCATTTTCTTACTGTCTATATATCAAGGAAAAGAAACCTTAGACTTGTAGTTCATGTTTAGGGAAATTAGTGGTAGCGTGGTTTTTTTCCCTTCTCTTCGGAGGTTTCCTTGTTAGATCGTTAAATTTCTTTTGTATTATTTATTTTCTACTTGGGGCTGGAGAAGGATGATCGGGGTTTGTTTTCCAGGTATAAGCAACATGCATGTCGATGGTATATATCCTACATCCCTATGATGTGGTTGACGATGTGGTTGTCTTTCATCTTTTACACTTATTCACAATCTATCGGCATGGAGTATATCAAGAAGCTGCATTGTTGGTGTGGGACGTGGGTGAAGATTACATCTTTTTCTCATGTATTTGGTAGTGTTGAATAAGTCAGTATTCAGTATTCAGTCGGAAGAGTTATTGAATAAAGAATATTCGGTATTTAGGAGAATAATTAGAAATATTCAATTATGTATTTTTTAATTATGTTAAGTATAAAAATTATGTCTAATATATATCTTCTTGTATATTTATACATATATGGCCATCATGCAATAAGAGTCTGACATAAAAGTACTAATTAACAAGTTACATATATGGAGCTTTTACATTTATAGTGATACTGGATAAATGGGAACCTTTGAAAAAAAATCAATAGCTGCAACAATCAGTCGAATACCTAAATATTTTAGCCAAATAGTCAGGAATATTCGGGTTGGACCGAATTGACTGGATATCAACATTCTATTCAGTTACCTCGTCGAATAAGAATATTCGACTAAATATTGGTCCATTCAGTCGAATATTGCAACAATGGTATTTGACAATCACAATCAATCAAAACCGGAAATTAGACTCCTATTCTTAATCCAAATAGAGTTGTTATCATAGAGAATCCTTACTGGATTGGACATTTGATCTGTTCTTGGGTTATAGGTAGAGTGGTGGAGGCCTTACCATCACAACACCGCAGGAGGCAACAATGAGAGAGATGGAAAAAATGTAGAGAGTTGTACTTGTTATGGTTAGAAATTTTTCTCGAGGAGAGGTGATCGACTACTGTCACATCATGTATCTTTTTCCCGTCAGCAAATCTAAATGCTTATAACATATGCACTACTTGTAACTACTTGCGATGCTGATCATGTTTCCTTTCGTTTTGGATTATTTGAATACTTGTGCTAATTAACTTAATTGAAGTATTCATTAACGACCCTTTTTTTGGTGATAAATAAAGATCAACAACAACAAAGCCTTTTCTCACTTTTGGTGACAAATAAAAATAAAAAAAGAAAAAATAAATGATTTGGTACATCTCTTCATTATCTTCCTTTATTACACGTAAAACTGGGAAATTACATGGTTATTAGTATTACCTTATCTTGACGTTATAAGTTTTTGATCAATAAAGACGATATCGACTATTAAATGCTCACATTATTACGTGACTGGCTTATGTGGTATGAACAAGGTAAAGAAAAAAACTCTCCATCTTTTTGGATATACCCTTTGTGGCATTTGTTACCACCACTAATAGCTATAGTAAACATTAAAGTGTGATTTTCAACTAGCCAACAAAATTATGCAATTCATTATAAATTAATGGAAACTATATGTCAAATCCCAATTAAAGACCCCATCTTTCAAATTTAACAAAGAGGGGCCTCAACATTTAAATTTAGGGCTAAACATCGACTTAAGGGGATCACGGAAGCTTACATAAACCTGCATTCAAGACACAAGATAAGATCATGCGCCTCTTTGTCACATATAAAAGATGAGGACTCTAATTGGGAATTGAAGTAGAATTTGGCCCCGTTTTGTAATTTACCCTAAATTAAAAACCTTATTTGTAATTTAATTTAAACATAAAAGGATACAAGGTTGTCCGGCAGGGGATCAATGATGGGTCGCAGCAATGCCCTGCGCAGCTGAACCCATGATTCAGATTCTGCGAAGCCATTTAATGAAGGAATCTGGATTTGATTTCAAGAGCCATGGAAGAGAAAAGACTAAAGCCGAGTTCATGGTAAGGTTTCAAGGCACCATAGTCAAAAGCCCGCAGGGGTGGACTCCATTTTGGGGACGAACGAAAGGTGCCCCCACAAAAAGGGGTATTGTATTTAATGGGATGCTGTGCAAAAAATCCCAATTCCCAACAAAACCTATGATGATAGTACCAGTCCCCAATCCCCATAACATTTAACTAACTAACGCCATTTACTGCATTACATGTAACCTTTTTGCGTATGCATACATTATGGTGCATACCATATACATGCATTGCAACCATCCATTGGTTGCATGTCCATTGCCAGTTGTCCCCTACCCTGGAAATGCGAATTTGGTGGATCCTGAACCTTTGCCCCTTCTCCTCTCATCTCCTCATAACCCATACCCAATACATGACCCCTTAATTATTTTGAAAAAAAGAGGCAAGCTACCAGAAACTGGTGATATTTGTTAGCATGAATAGCGAAGTCGAGAAGATAAAATGTGTTGAATAAATAACAATTTTAAATCTGAGGGTATATGATAATTTGTCCAGAAAAGATTCCCTTGAAATAAACCGCTCACTAATCAGGGGCTTTTATTGAAATGAACCAAAATTTTTGAAGAGTCTTCCGTTTTACAAAACTGTACCCACTCAAAATAAGTAAATACTCTTTATATCCCCATATATTCCCTCCGCAGAAACCCTCTACAACACCACCTGAAGAAGAGGGTAAAATCGTAACTCCACATATCCTCCTTAAGCGACTTCCACGGCGGCGTCCGCCTCCTCCGCCAAGAACGTCGCCACCTCTTCCACCGCGGGCCCCACCACCGCCGCCGTCCACGCTGTCTCCACCTCTCTCCCCTCTAGCTTCCTGCTTACCGCCTCCGTCGCATCCAGCCGTCGCATCGGCCAACCCATGTCCGACCTCAGCCGTCCGATCTTCTCCAGCTGTCTTCTCGCCAGCTCCCTCGTGTTTTCCTTTATCTCCTCCACAGCCTCCTCGTACGCCTCCCTCTCCCCCGCCCTCCACCCTCCGCCACGTGCCGGTGGGTACCTCGCGAAGAACCGGTCGAACTCCGGCACCCCAATCGCCATCTCCAGCCCCCTGTACACCCCGTCACCGGTTCTCGCCGGTCGATAGTTCTCCTCGAGCTCCTTCACCATCCCCATCCCCAGCATCTCGTCCACTCTCTTGTCGAGGTACCTCACGAGAACCTCCCAACCCACGTCGACCCACAAGATGCAGCACCGGTATCTGAGCCCCTCCGGCATCGGGGAAGCAAATGGGTCGCTGTTTGTTTTGTGGGTACTCGCAAGAAGCGCGTGGACGAACGAGTTCGACCCACCTGCGACGATGGGCAACCTCCGGCGAGCTTGAATCGATTCGATCCGACGGGAGGCGAGGGACCGGAAGGATGCCGGGGAGAGCTCCCCCGCATGGGGGTCGAGCTCGCCGAGGAGGTGGTGTGGTACCCCGCGTCGTTCCAAGACGGAAACTTTGTTGGTTGTCACGTCAAGGCCTCGGTATACCTGCATCTTGTCGGAGTTCACCACCTCGCCGCGGAAGCGCGTGGCGAGTTCGAGCGAGAGGTTGGTCTTCCCCGTCCCCGTTGCGCCCAGGATCACCACTACTCCATGTGGGTCGCCGCATCGGGCCCCTGCGGCGATTCCCAGAGCCCGACGACCAACTTGGTCAAGGAGAATTCTCATATATATCGCCTCTTGTGCGTTGTACCCACAATAGAAAAAAAGGAAAAAAAATAGTGTAATAGGGCGATTCGAGAGGTGGGTAGCAGAGTTTTTGGATGGTAGCGGAGGGGGAGTGGGGCAGAGCAGAGAACCGGTACGCCAAGTGTTTGCTGAAAATTCCTGGGAGCGTGACGATTTAGCAGTAGCAGAGGCGGCGAGAAGAGGAATGGAGAGAAGAAGCCGTTCTTGTTCCTATTCCTATTCCTACATCCCGTACGCTACTGCTGCTTCTCGGGCATCGCAGGCTTTGGCTTGGCCTCCCTTTTAATTATGGATGCACTGCACTTATATATTAATACACTCCTAACTGTATTCTAATGTTAGAGATTATTTAAATGTCACATACATATCAATGCGTCCGCATGGCTCGGATGTAAAGAGCTGGATGGCTAACGGCTTAACTTCATGGTTCGCGCTTGCGTGCGCGCTCGTGCCCCCACCACCACCACGTGAAAAGGGGTTGCCGCATCTAGGTCCATTCTCGCAGTCCCCATCATCTCATCTCCCTCCGGGGAGGACAACTATCCTGACTGCTGAGCCGTCTAACCGACACCTGCGGCCCTCCATTGCTCCCCTCGTGGGATGAGGCGAATCTGGTGGGTGCCCCTAAGGTGTTCGACGAAATGCCAACATCAGAGTTGGGGAACAGGATGCGCGTATCCGACAGTGGAGCATTTGGAACACCGGTTGCGATTCTCCAACAACGGTTCTTCTATACCATATCCTTGAGAACTGATGGGGATTGTTCATGGGGGAGTGGAGATTATTGGCCTTATCCGGAGGACGAGGGATGTGGACACCACGACTTAAAATATCACAGTATATTATTACCTGATTAACAATCTGTATCGCTGCTGCTTGAGAACCATACAAACATTTTTGATAATATTAGACGGATCTCATGTAACTAACGGATTAATGTTTATTTGATACATAAGTAATTCAAATAGTAAGCAATGCATCCGTATGGTTATACGTCAAAGAAGCTGCTTGAATACGGAATGAGAGAGAGTGCGTAGAGAAGGATCTCATTCCTAGCGGCATATGGGGCCTTGGGGAAGGCGGGATTCCACTTGGATTGAAGAGTGGGAGTTAATGCAAGGTGAAGGTTGTGTTTTGGCCTTTTCTTTGCATTTACATATTTGTCCTTTATTTGGACCCAACCTTAAAAAGTAGCCTCTTGGTTTTATTCTCTCGGAAGATGACCCTTTAAGTTTTGAATAACAATGATTTTTACGTTTGTACCGGTGCATATTTTCATAATTATATTTTGACCCCCATAATTTGTATTTAAATTGAGAACCTTGGATAGTTATTAACTATTACATGGCATAGCTATGTGTTACGTCATGTCAATTCTCTTCGTTAACAATAATGAGATATATTAAGATATTGACAAATTTATCTCTTGAACTAAATCGCATTAGCAAAAAGATGCCCTCATCGCCCCTTACTCCTTCGCCACATTCTCTGACTTGTCTCGACTCCCATCCTCTTTTTAATTGACTCTTATCTCTGAGGGGGATGTCAACTTATAGGATATTGTGGGAGCAAGCATCAAGCCAGGGCATTCTGTTACCTTATCGTGGATGGATTAGCCACTAGCTGTGAGCATGCCTCGTTGGTCGATGACATGCTTTGTTGGTCAGACGGTTGGGGTGCTCTATCGGGATCCACATATGTCTATACGTAGACATGACACATGTGTTTGATCTCCTCACTAATGTTTTTGGCTTGGAGCTAAAGAAGGGCATAATGGCATGATATGAGGAGGCTCTGCTTCTTTTTGATGTACATGGTCGGCTGCGCTGGTAGAGGCCTTTGGTTGATGATAGAAGATTGTTGAGTCCTTACCCTTTTGTTGTTAGATCTCAGGTGACTTGATTAAAGCTAACGAGTTGCAATTGAAAGAGCATTTTGATTAAAACCTAGTCGCCTTCAAGACTACTGGTCAATGTGGTGATTCTCGACTTGTGATGGTAGTCTCAATGAGCATGACAAAATATGTCAGATGATTTATGGATTGGAAAATCTTCTATTCCTTGACAACTCTAGGGAAACACCTCGTGATTTACAATTGAGCATTGATGATTGCTTCTTTCCTAAAGATGATGGGTAAATATATTTTTAGCATGATGGATATTGGGGGTTGGCATTAATGCGAGAAACAGGGGAGAGAGGGGAGGTAGCAGCGATTGTGGGTCGATGTTGGTGGGTAGGGTGGGAGGAGGGGGGATTATGAGGGGGATTCATAACATTAAAATAAATACCAACCAATAGATTTAGTATGGTTTGATCAACTCATGTAATGGTTGAGTTAATAGAGAAAAATAACAGAAAGGTCATGACATAAACAAAAGTCACTATCAAGAGTCAGAGTGTAATTCAAAATTACGAAGGGATCGAAAATTAATTACAAAAGTATTAATGAATATGGGATGAACAATCCATAAAAAAATATATACTACAAAAAATTGGGCCTAAGACAACGAATACTTTGAATATTCGTTGACATACCTTTTGATTTTAAAGATATAACAACGAATATTATTCATTGCCAAATCATCTTTCATACTTATAATTTGCAAATAATGTCATGTTTGTTGTACAAATTCACATAACAATGCTTTTTCTGTCAACTTATTAGTCAAAATTCATACAAATCCTAGCTAAATTTAGCAAAGATTAGAAGTAAAAATCAACGAATAATCATTGTTATATGATTCATTGCGAGGAATATAGCAACAGACACCGTTATTCATCACAAATTTAAAGAAGTAAGCAACAAGTTACATTCTTTGTTATATATTTAACTACAGAAGATGTAGCAATGCATATTGAATTATCCGTTGCCTTATGTCAATTTTCTTGTAGTGATATATGTATTTTTTAGTTGTGCTCCTATAAAATATTATAATAATACTTGAACATTTACCTAGTTTTTATGCCACAAATCCTATTAAACATTTATATTTGTCATTCATCGAAATCATTTAAATCAATTATAAATGAATTGGAAATTACTAAAATTTTTAGTGAACAATTTTTTTTATAAAGATTTGATTATGTTTTAGTCATCTTCCTTATTCCTTCCCATTAAGATAATAAAAAACTTGCAAACATTATGAGCTAAAAGATTGGCGGATCCTCTTAAGTGGGTGACGAGCCCGGAAAAGCCGCGATAAGAAATCGTTTTTAATGGTCGATCGTGAAAATAAATATATGTCGTTCGTTGTAGGCGGCAATCGGAGACAGTCAAGAAATAACCACAAAATAATGATTCAATTTCAATCAAGTGGTTTTTATGTTTATTTTACTTGGGCAAGTCCCAAGGTCGATCACAAGGAGGCAAAGGAACAACCTAGATTAATGTCTATCCAATTTTTAGTTCGGTTTTCAAGGCGGTATTTTTTTTGGAATTTTTTCAATGCAAGATGAGATGCGAAATGCAAATTCAGCCTATTTTAGGGACTAAAATGTAAAATACGTTCAAACGGTGTCCGAAAATTACGAAACTTGGCCGAGATGTAAAAAATAATGAAATAAGTGCACTGTAATTTTTTTTGGAATTTTTAGATGCAATATGAATTTTTTATGAATTTTTAAATGCAAACAAAATGATTTCCAATATTTAATTTTAATAAATATCAAACCTACTTATTTTCAAGAGTCAAAATTATCTGAGATCTATCACTAGGTGACAGATCTCAGAAAAATCCTAAACCTCGAAAATGTGGAGTCTAATACCTATTAAAAATTAAATACTAAAATGTGCGAAATGATTTTTACAGGATAAAATATGCATGCAAATGCAAAGATTTTTGGGCACAATGTTAAACAACTTAATCTCTACAATATGTGATTTTTGGGGAATTTTTAAAGCAATGGTTAATTAACTATGAATTTCTGAGCACAGATTGGGTAAAATATTCCAATTTCCACAAAATATTTATTTATTAATCAACCGTAAATCACAAAAATATCCATAGCATGTCAAAATGTAGAGCATTAAGCAATGAACAAAGTGCTATTTTTAAATAAATAAAATGATGCAATGTAGAGGTCTATAATGCACGAGAAACGCAGGGGTACAGATGCAAACAGAATAATAAAAAAAATATAAAAACAATGCAGGGGGGCCTACTGTTAATTACCGATTATTCTGAGGGGCACTCTGCAATTTTTCCAAGGGAGCACGTGTAACGCACGTGCCCCTTGGATGGCGGGACTTGAGTGCGAATACTGGAATCCTCCGGAGGGCGTCTGCAATTTACCCCGAGGTCACGTGCGTAGCACGTGACCTGTGGGGGGGTGGTGCAGCTGCTGTCGTCCCCTCACTCACGTGCGACGCGCGTGAGGAGGGTCTCGGGCTTCGAGCCCGGCCCGGCGATGTGGAGCAGAGGTGGGAGGTGCTCCGAGCTTCGGCCTGAAGTCGGAGAAGACGTCGGAGCGAAGGTGTTGGCTGGAGAGTCGCTGGTGGCGTCGAGGAGGGGCTCCAGGTGCGGCGGAGGTGTCGTCCTTGGCTCGATGCTGAGGGGCGGATCTCGGCGGAGTACGGCGAAGTCGGGGAAGCTCTGGAGACGTTGGGGTCGATGGCGTGGTCGGAGAAGAAGGCGACGTAGGAGGCGGAGCAGCTGGTTGGTGAAGCGGCGATGGCCGACACACGGCCGTGGGACGTCGAGGGTGCAGCAGCGACGGCGAGGTGGAGCACAGGAGGCGAAGGCGGCGAATGTCGCTGGAGGAGCGTCGGCGGTCGTTGGCGGAGCTCCAGGTGGCGATGTTGCGAAGGCGGAGGGGGGCTCCGATGGCGGGGCGAGAAGATGAAGGTGGAATCGCGGAGGCGTAGCGGGAGGAGATGGAGGGCGAAATCGGCGGAGCGGAGGGCGGAAGAGAGAGGAAGAGAGATAGAGAGAGAGAGAGAGAAAGAGAGAGGGATACCTGGGGAAGGAGGAGGCTCTACGGCCGATCGCCGGAGCGGAGCAGAGCTCGAAGGCTTGCTGCGGCGAGGAGCGGAAGGCTGCTCGGATCGCGCCGGCGAGGGTGGCTGTCACTTCACCTGGAGAACGGCGGATAGTCGGAGTAGGTTGGCAATGGATTTCTTAAATACTCGAGGGGTGCGGGTGATTGGTGGCGGCGAGATCGGCGAGGATGGCGGGGCCGGCGGTTGCGGAGGTTGGTTGGAGAGGCGGAGATAACGGAACGGCCGCTGCGCGGCGCGGAGGAGGCGGTTGGCGAGATCGCCAGCGGAGGTTACGGAGGGGAGAAGGGCGCGAGGTTGGGGGAGACGCGGGCGCACGTGCAGTGCGCGTGCGGGGGAGGCACGTGCGCTGCACGTGCGGTCGAATTAATTTAATTAATATTTTATTATTATTTTTTTTAATAAAAACGAAGGAAAGATAAGGCCAAAAACCACTGACACGTGGCGGCCTCTGGGGCTGCCACGTGTCAGCTCCAGAAAATTCGAGAGAAAAAGAGTTTGTAAAATCGATATAAAATAGCAAATGACCTCGGATCGAAAAAGTTCCTTCACAAAAAATGCTCGTCTCGACGAGATCTACAACTTTCAAGAAGACATCAAAGCCAAATTCGGTCAAATGTGAAAAGTGAATTTTTGGGGTATCCCATGTACATAGAATACCTTGATTTTTGGGTTTTCTAATTTTTTTTGTCAATTTTAAACACGATAAAAATCCGAAAAAATAAGGAAAACTTAAAGATAAATAAAAGAGACCTTAATCTATTTTTTTTGGATTTTTATTAATAAAGAAAATATACACATAAAATACAGGTCAAAAAGCCGTGAAAATACAATGTACAAAAGAGGCCCAAAACCCAACTTTCACATACGAGCTCCGATTCACTTGAACTTGGTCTTGTTTTGAAGGTAATTGAATGTGCATTAGTTCAAAAGTGAGTAGGATCAAATCGGACACTGGAAGGGGAAGATCTGTGGCTTTTAGTCCGAAAATCCTGAAACTAGGGTTTGGGTTTTTGGTCCACTTAACAGGGTTAATTATTTTTTTGTATTTTTTATTTATTCTTGTTAGTGATGTGTACACAGTGGAAGTGAGTTTGTGGTATGCGGTGTCAGCATGAAGGAGTTAAAAATAGGGGAAGTTAGGCTATTTACAGGTCAATTTTTGGCTTGGATTTTTTTTTGGCTTCTTACTTTATGCAGAAATTAATGCTAAAATGCAATTCTTATGCAATCATGCCTGAATGCTAATTATGCAGAATAAATGCAGAAATGTAGTTGATTTTGAGGGACTTGAGCTTTAATTAATGAGACTTAGAATGGTGAATCTGAGATTCATCATCCCCCTATACTTAAACCATGCTCGTCCCTGAGCATCAGAAAGAAATGCCATGAAGTGAAATGAGACTGGGTTCCATACCAAGATCATGAACTGAAGGTGAAAGTGAAACTAAACTCGACCTTTGGATTAATAGTGTGGCGGAACTTCTGTGAGACTTAGAATTTCAAAATCAACAGCCCTCAAGTTCTACACATCATTGACACAGTTTCAACTCAGAAGTCATCTTAGATCAATCCTCTTCCCAAAGTATACCCTATGAACATTGAATAACCGACTCATGTGTGTGAAGGGTTTTTAGCTCTTCCCATCCAGAATGCCGGACTACCATGCTCCTCTCCTCTCCAGTAACTCGTCCTCGGGGAGTCAGGTATTTCCTTCTATGGTCTGTCGTGCTGTGTTCACAATCGAAATGGGGGAGAAGCTAGAAGAAAGAGAAAAGAACTGGAGGGGGTGGCCAGTGTAGTCACCTCTCCTTGTGAAGATGGCCAGTGTAGCCAAGTCTCCACCAAGATCTGCAGGTTTCTTGAAGCTTGGACCTTTTTGGTCGAATTTTTATTTGGTAGAATGCTTCTTTGTATTTGGAATTTTTGGTGGTTCTGCTTGGATCTTGTTTTGCCCCTATGGATATAGCATCTTTTTATTCCGTACATTTTTTGGGGTCTTAGAAAAAATTGTGCCCAGCCGTCCATCCCTTTTCCGAAGCTTTATTTCAACCCGTACTCCGGTCTTTAGATTTCCACGCTACCAGAAAAGAGACTCACACAGTCTTCCAACATCCCGTTTGGGTTGAGCTAAGTGCATAGTGCGAGAGTGCGAATTAATTCCCTATTCCAGAGTTGTACCCAGAATGAAGAGACCAGGTTAGACACTAAGAGTCAAACGCTGCACATTGTCATGTGGAACTTAAGGAATTAAGTCAAAAAGACCTGAAGCTCTTAAAATTCTATTTCTCGGTGAAGTTCCTCTGAAAATTAGGTGGATTAAGGTCAAGCCCAGACCACTCTCGGTTTCGGCTCATAACTCGGTTCAGAACCCAATGACTTTTCACAGATGCAAATGCATGCGGTGATGGATGAAGTGCCGGTGCGTGAAATGCAGATACTAATTAATTTTTTTTTTTGACATTTTATGCAAGGGGTTTTTTATGCAGAAAGTGGAATAAGAAGCCTCTTTTTCATTTTTTTTTTCAGAAAATTAGGGCAAGTCAGTGTTCATCTTTCTTTATTTTTCTTTTTCTCTTTTTTTTGTTAGTACCCACCCCGTAAATACATATAGACTTACGCGAAAGTACGAGATATGGGTAAAATATATACATAGTATATACAGACCCCCCTATACTTAGCGAGTGCTGTGTCCTCAGAGCACAAGAAGCGTGAAGAAGACATAGCTCGGGCTAAGCGTAAGAGAGTGAGAAAAAAGAAAGAAGGAAGAAAAAGAAAAAGAATGAAAAGAAAAGCGGCCAGGAAATGAGGAGAGTATATACGGGTGGATGTCGGTTCCCCCTATACTTAGGTTTTGAACAGCCTAAGTATGGAAGAAGGGTGGATATGGAGCGATTAGGAGTTAGGAGAAGAATGGTATATACAGATGGCATCGGTCTCCCCCTATACTTAGGCCTTGGCCTAAGTATAGGAAGAAGCTGTATACGGAGGCCGATGTGGTCGGGAGGGAGGGAGGGAGTGGTCAGATAGATTTTCAATATCCTCGCTCTGCGTGAAATAGATGGCCTCGACCTGAACTGTTTGTTCTTTGGGTGATTCAATGTATGGCTTCAGCATTTGTCCATTTACTGAGAACGGTTGTGCATTCTCTTTGAGTTCGGCAATGTCTACGCTTCCATTGGTATGCACATCGACGACAATGTAGGGACCCGTCCATTTTGATTTGAGTTTCCCATGAAAAATCTTCAAACGAGCATTAAACAACCACACTTTTTGTCCAGGGATAAAGGTCTTCTCTCGAATGTGTCTATCATGCCATCTCTTGACCTTGTCCTTATAAATCACACTGTTGTCATATGCCCGATTTCGGATTTCAATTAGCTCATTCAGATTTAAGTCTCGACATAGTTTCCCAAGGTGACAACTCCAATTCAACTTTTTGATCGCCCATTCAGATTTATGGATCAATTCTGCCGGAAGATGACATGGCTTGCCATAGATCATCCTAAAAGGTGAAGTACCGAGTGGAGTCTTATAGGCTGTCCTATAGGCCCATAGAACTTGGTCCAACAGTGTTGACCAATTCTTCCTATCGGGACGAACCAACTTCTGGAGAATGCTCTTCACCTCTCTGTTCGAAACCTCTGCCATGCCGTTGGATTGGGGATGATATGGGTTGGCTATTCTATGCTCAAATTTGTACTCCTTAGCCAAAGATCTCATCTCCCGATTCACGAAGTGGCTACCTCCATCAGAAATCAATACTTTTGGTATCCCGAACCTCGCAATGATGTTGTCTTTGATAAACTTGCAGACTACCTTGCTATCTGCGGTTCGGGTCGGAATAGCCTCTACCCATCTTGATAAATAGTCAACCGCTAACAAGATGTACTCAAATCCATTGCTGTTTGGAAAAGGACCCATAAAATCAATCCCCCATGCATCAAAAACATCACAGAAAATCATTGGTTGCATGGGCATTTCATCTCTATATCCCATCGTCCCTCCCATTCTTTGACAAGTCGGGCATGACCGTACAAATTCGTTAGCATCCTGAAATAAGGTCCGCCAGTAAAATCCACATTGGAGTACCTTGTGCGCGGTTCTCTTTCCCGAATGGTGTCCTCCAGCCTCGAGAGAATGACAGTGTGTGAGGACACTCTGATATTCCTCCTGAGGAATACATCTTCTCCAGACACAATCCGGCCCTTCATAGAAAAGGAAAGGATCGTCCCAATGGTATTTTCTTGAATCTGACTTTAATCGCTCAATCATTTTTTTGGTCCAACCATAGGGAACCTTCTTGGAGACAAGATAGTTCACTATGTCGGAATACCAAGGGGTTGAATCAATGACGCAAACTGATTCGTCTGGAAAAGTCTCCTTGATTGGTCCGATATCAGGATGATCATTTTGCTCGATTCGGGAAAGGTGATCAGCAACGACATTCTTTATCCCAGGTTTATCCTTAATCTCCAAATTAAACTCCTGGATTAACAAGATCCATCTCAAAAGTCGTGCTTTGGCATCTTTCTTATCCATGAGATATCTGATTGCTGTGTGATCTGTGAAGATTGTCACCTTGGAGCCCAATATATATGATCTGAATTTTTCCAGGGCCCAAACAACCGCGAGCATTTCCTTTTCAGTTACTGTATAATTTCTCTGTGCAGGATCCAACACTTTGCTCGCGTAGTGAATCGCATAAGGAATTCCATCTCTTCTTTGTCCGAGTACCGCTCCGACAGCAAAATCCGATGCATCAGTCATGATCTCGAAGGGAAGAGACCAGTCTGGCGCTTGTAATATCGGCGATTCACATATTTTCTTTTTCAGGAGCTCGAAGGCCTCTAGACATCTGTGATTTACAATAAACTCGGTGTCTTTTCCTAAGAGCTCAGTCAGTGGGCGGGCGATCTTTGAAAAATCAGGAATAAACCGTCGATAAAATCCAACATGCCCTAAGAACGACCGCACTGACTTGACGTTGGTTGGTGGCTCAAGTTTCTTGATCACATCCACCTTGGCAGGGTCCACCTCCATCTTTTTTTTGGAGATGACGTGCCCCAACACGATACCTTCAGTCACCATGAAGTGACTCTTCTCCCAGGAGAGTACCAAATTTACCTCCCTGCATCTCTGAAGGACTCGGTCCAAGTGTGCTAAGCATGTATCAAATGAATCACCATGAACCGAGAAGTCGTCCATGAAGACTTCCAGGAAATCACCAACCATTTCGGCAAATACGGCAATCATGCACCGCTGAAATGTGCCTGGGGCATTGCAAAGCCCGAATGGCATGCGCTTGAATGCGTAAGTACCGAAGGGACATGTGAACGTGGTCTTTTCCTGGTCCTCGGGGGCGATAGCTACTTGATTGTAGCCGGAGTACCCATCAAGAAAACAGAAGAATGCTTTCCCTGCAAGTCTCTCTAATATTTGATCAATGAATGGCAGTGGAAAGTAGTCTTTCTTGGTCGCAGCATTCAGGCGCCGGTAATCGACACAGACGCGCCACGACGTGGGTACTCGGGTCGCGATCTCTACCCCCTCCTCGTTGGTAACCATCTGGATTCCCGATTTCTTCGGGACGACATGAAGGGGGGCTACCCACTTGGAGTCAGAAATGGGGTAAATAAATCCTGCTTTGCACCATTTCTCTATTTCTTTCTTCACTACTTCCCGAAGATTGGGGTTTAATCTTCTCTGGAATTCACGGGAAGGCCTTGCATTATCCTCAACATAAATTTGGTGCGAGCAGAGAGCGGGGTTTATTCCTACGAGATCCGACACAGTCCAACCTATGGCTTTTCGATTTCGCTCAAGGACTTCGATCAGTCTGGATTCTTGGTCCACGGTTAATGATGAGCTAATGATCACAGGGAATTTTTCTTTGGGTCCATTGAGGAATGCATATTTCAGCGTGGGAGGTAGAGGTTTCAGCTCTGGCAATTCTGAATCGTCGATCAAGTCTGGTTGAATGACTTTTGCTTCTGGCTCAGTATCGGTTGGCGGTGAATCACTGTGTGAGATGTTGGCTACCAATTCCAAAGAAAAGTGAGTTGGATCGATAGAGGAGAATGGTAATTCGGCCAGAGCCGTGTCCGACTCATCATTGATTGTCTGTCCCAAAGGTGAGGTGATTGATAAATCCAAGAGGATTTCAGTGTTGTCTGGGGGTGTAGAGATCTCAGAGACTGCATGGTGGATTATTTCTTCTTCCGAGGATGTGCCTTCTATCTGTATGTCTGGCAGTTGGTCCCATGGCCCAGTGGTTCTGAGGAGATTGCATTCTGATGTTTCGGCATCTTCAGTCGTGGATTCGGAGTCTGGTCTTTGCCACTTTGTTTGTTTCATCTCCAAGTCCACTTCTCCGCTTGGAGAACGGAATTTCATCATGCCAGTTTCGTAGTCGAATACGGCCTTAGCGGTTCTTAAGAAAGGTCTTCCGAGAATGATTTGCGATTCCTTCCAATGATTCGGGGTCTCCATGTCCAGGACAGTGAAGTCTACTTTGTATTCTGTACCCTCGATGATGATGATGACATTCTTCACTTCTCCCTTAGGTCTTTTAGTGGATTTATCAGCAAATTGGAGTAAAGATGATGATTTCTTGAGAGGGCCCAACTCCAATCGATAATATAAGGCTAAGGGTAGAAGGTTTATGGAAGATCCATTGTCGAGAAGTGTGCGTGTGAATGCTATGCCGCCAATGTGACTTTCCACATAATGGGCGCCTAGATCCCTTTTCTTTCTTGGCAGATGCTGATTTTTGACGCATTTGGTGGTGGCAACTGTCAAGATATGAGTCTCCACAAATTGACTTGTTCTCTTTGTACGAGTCCGGGTGGGGGTGCATTTTGCCTTCAAGTATTTTTGAAAGGCTGGATTACCTGCCACGTATTGATCAAAGGGTACTTTGACTATGATGTTTTGTTGGCAGAATTTTTCCATGACTGGGTCATCTTTGATGTTTTTCTTTTGCTTTTCTTTCTTTAAGGCATGGGGGAAAGGAATGGATGCATTTGAGACAGGAGATAGAGGATCAGAATCAAAAATACGAGCATCTTTATTCGACTTGGAGTTTTTATTACAATCATAATAATCAAAATCAGGTTGCTGAAAAGGTGACAAAGGTATTTTTGCAGCAACTAGAGGCTCAAGGTCCTCTGCAGACTCCATAGATGCTTTCCCCTTCTCTGGTGCTGGGATCTTCAGGTGTCCTTCTTCATTCTCCTCGGAAGCATCCTCCGGCTGATCCTCCGAGTCTTCATGAACCGATTCCCGAGTCCGATCAGGCACGGCCACGGTCCTTCCGCTCCTGAGTGACATGGCATGTATATTGTCAAACGAAAGGTTCTCATGTTCAGATATGGAAAAATCCGAATAGTATACCTGGCCAGTGTGTTGAGATGATTGAGATCGGTTCAAGCTATTAGGGTTAGCTTGAACTTGGGCGGGAATGGTTGTAGTGGGGACAGTCTGCTCATCCTTCCATCGGGATAGACGATTAACATCTACCCTCAGATCATATAGCTCACTTCGGAAGCTGCGAAGTTCTTCCAACATCTGTCTCTGGATATCAACAGGTTCTTCCGGAGGATTGGATGATTGAGCCGAAGGTCTGGGAGCTTGGTGTTGCTGACGGTATTGCTGAGATTGGTTTGGGCGGTTGTAGGGCTGTTGCTGCTTCGGTTGCTGGAATGCGGCATTATAGAAAGTGGGTGGGCGCTGATAAGTCTGACGGTCTCCCATATTACCCTGTCGGGTAGTGTCTTGGGTGTACCAAATGCCGTTTATTTCGAAGGTCAGGGGCGGGGCTTCTTGGATTGTCTCGGCCGGTGGGGGTGGTTGCTGAGAAGCTTGGGCATAGGATTGGTCCTGTACCCATGATTGTTGCTGTTCTGTTCCTAGCTGCTCCTGGACATGGTGCACATGGTAGACCGGGACTGTTGGTGCAGCAGGTACCCCCATCTTGGACATCTTAGTAGTGAGCTCCTCCATCTGCTTTGGGAACTGGGAGATCCGGTTGTCGATGTCGCTCACTCTCTTGTCCACTATTGACAATTTATCAGAAATAAAATGCATGCTTGGAATTAAGTCCTCAGCTATTTCTGCCACAGTCTGCTTCCCGCCTTTGGCTTGAAGAGTGTTCAGGGAATCAGTGTATGCTCGACTGGCAATTTGAGACCGGCTTGTTTCTGCCATCTGCTCCAGTATTTTCCAGACGGTCTCAGCTCCACGTGATGTGTAATTCCCTCCGCAGGCAGCACTAACTAACCCTTGAGTCTCGTGGTTGAGGCCAGAGTAGAGTGATTGGACTAGGATGTTGTTGTCCAGATCATGACAGGGACATTTTTGTAGCAGGTCCTTAAACCTATCCCATGCCTCACAAAGGGGTTCATTGGGCATCTGAGCGAAACTGGTGATGCGGGTCCTCATTTGATTGGTCCGGCTCAAGGGGTAGAATTTCTTCAGAAAGAGGTTTTTGAACCTCTCATAAGTCGTCACAGTCACCCCCAAGTTCTTCACCCAGTAGTCTGCCTTCCCTTTCAAGGCGAAAGGTAGTGCAGTGAGACGAATGTAGTCTTGGCTGACTTGTGGGTGCCTCAGATTAGAACATATCAGCTCCAGGTCCCTCAGGAATTCATATGGCTACTCAGTCGTATTACCATGGAATTGGGGTAATTGACTGACGAAATGTGGTTTCAGTTCATAATGGATCGCCGGTTGTGGTGGCTGTAAATAGTTCCACACTTGGTACTGTCCAGGGTTGTAAGCGGCTTCCATTGGCACTTCCTCCCCAGCATTCAACTGCTCAAGTTGTGTCCTTAGTAACTGTTGTTGCTGCTCAGATGCAGCCAGTCTTGCTAGGATCATTTGAATGGCGTCCTCATTTGGTTTATCTTCAGGGTCTTTTCTGGGAGGCATCTCTTCTTCTTCACCTTCAGAATACAAAGGGTTCGAGTTAATAGATTGGAAAGAATTGATGTAATAGTTGTTCTCAATTTTTGGTGATAGAGAGATAGGTTGGGTCTGTCCTTCTTCTAGGAAGAAGAAAGAATCGTAAGAATTGAGTTCTTGGGAATGGTTTCCCGGAGGCCAAGCAGGTCCAGAGTAAGAGTTTCTCTGGGCTTTTGAGATTGGGGAGTTTGTGGTAGAGAGAGACGAGCCTGAACAAAGATTACCACAGTCCTCCATTCTCGGGGTCAACAAGGTGTTTTATGATGTAGACACAATTGTGTGGTATTCGTTGATGAGCTAATTTCTACGCACAATCAAACACAATACAAGGGTTGTTTCACCAACTCAACTCAAAGCGAAGACCGTAAGGGTCCGGTCAATTATCTTGTTAGTTTTAATTGGTGAGAATTCAAGTCTTGCAAGCCGTTTACGCGAGCTGTTAGGTTTGGAGCTGGGCTCTATCCTAGTGTGCGTCTCTCTCCTCGCGGCAAGATAAATCAAACAATGTCGGGGTTGTTCTCCCGCAGAAATTCTTGATTTTATGGATTTTTTAGATCGGCTATATTTAGCAGTCCCAGTTTTATTAAGGCGATCACTGTAGAATTTAGGTGAACACAAATGCACGTCTACCGTCCAGTCCCAATTTCCTTTAGACTTAAGTGATAAAACAAGAGGAAGGAAGTCGGGAAAAGCCGATGCACGCGGAAAACTATGATGAATGCTCAGTTAGAAGACTTACAGTGCCTCCTCGCAATCTCCATGTGGGATGCAATACAGAATTTAAAAATTACACTAAATGCGTGCAAGCCGATGAAAACCGCACCTAAACAGAAAGTTCTATTAGCGGGAAGAATTGAGTTAAATTTTTGGCTAAGTTGAACGATCTAAGGTGCGTCTCAGTTAATGTGCAGTGTGGCTTAAGATCCTACGAGCACAAGCAAAGATAAAAATGCTCTAAGAGCCGTATGTGCAGGTCTATCCTATTCGCCACTCAAGTCGGGCCCCACCCTCTCCGGAGAGTGAAACAGGCCACGACACACCACAAATAAAGTTCAATGTCCTTTTACACACGCGAGAGTCCAAACGGACACCGCTATAAATGAGCAGAAAATAAAAATGATGAAATTAAAAACCTAGACTCTACTCTCTCTCACGACTCGACTCGATCTTAATTTAATTACGGTTTCTTCGGGTGTCGGTGAAGATGCGTCGGTTTCTTGAAAAACCGCTCCACGTGCGCCGGGTACCTCGCAAGAAAAATAAGAGAGAGATTGTAAGAGAGTGACTCAATAAAATAAATGAAAGAAATGCTGAAAAATAAATACAAGAAATAGAATGAGATTTACAATGAAAAATTCGGGGGTCAGACTACTCGAATTCGGAAAACCGAACAAAAATTTTCGAAACAAAAACTAAGCCGTTTGCCTCCCCGGCAACGGCGCCATCTGACGAGCCCGGAAAAGCCGCGATAAGAAATCGTTTTTAATGGTCGATCGTGAAAATAAATATATGTCGTTCGTTGTAGGCGGCAATCGGAGACAGTCAAGAAATAACCACAAAATAATGATTCAATTTCAATGAAGTGGTTTTTATGTTTATTTTACTTGGGCAAGTCCCAAGGTCGATCACAAGGAGGCAAAGGAACAACCTAGATTAATGTCTATCCAATTTTTAGTTCGGTTTTCAAGGCGGTATTTTTTTTGGAATTTTTTCAATGCAAGATGAGATGCGAAATGCAAATTCGGCCTATTTTAGGGACTAAAATGTAAAATACGTTCAAACGGTGTCCGAAAATTACGAAACTTGGCCGAGATGTAAAAAATAATGAAATAAGTGCACTGTAATTTTTTTTGGAATTTTTAGATGCAATATGAATTTTTTATGAATTTTTAAATGCAAACAAAATGATTTCCAATATTTAATTTTAATAAATATCAAACCTACTTATTTTCAAGAGTCAAAATTATCTGAGATCTATCACTAGGTGACAGATCTCAGAAAAATCCTAAACCTCGAAAATGTGGAGTCTAATACCTATTAAAAATTAAATACTAAAATGTGCGAAATGATTTTTACAGGATAAAATATGCATGCAAATGCAAAGATTTTTGGGCACAATGTTAAACAACTTAATCTCTACAATATGTGATTTTTGGGGAATTTTTAAAGCACTGGTTAATTAACTATGAATTTCTGAGCACAGATTGGGTAAAATATTCCAATTTCCACAAAATATTTATTTATTAATCAACCGTAAATCACAAAAATATCCATAGCATGTCAAAATGTAGAGCATTAAGCAATGAACAAAGTGCTATTTTTAAATAAATAAAATGATGCAATGTAGAGGTCTATAATGCACGAGAAACGCAGGGGTACAGATGCAAACAGAATAATAAAAAAAATATAAAAACAATGCAGGGGGGCCTACTGTTAATTACCGATTCTTCTGGGGGGCACTCTGCAATTTTTCCAAGGGAGCACGTGTAACGCACGTGCCCCTTGGATGGCGGGACTTGAGTGCGAATACTGGAATCCTCCGGGGGGCGTCTGCAATTTACCCCGAGGTCACGTGCGTAGCACGTGACCTGTGGGGGGGTGGTGCAGCTGCTGTCGTCCCCTCACTCACGTGCGACGCGCGTGAGGAGGGTCTCGGGCTTCGAGCCCGGCCCGGCGATGTGGAGCGGAGGTGGGAGGTGCTCCGAGCTTCGGCCTGAAGTCGGAGAAGACGTCGGAGCGAAGGTGTTGGCTGGAGAGTCGCTGGTGGCGTCGAGGAGGGGCTCCAGGTGCGGCGGAGGTGTCGTCCTTGGCTCGATGCTGAGGGGCGGATCTCGGCGGAGTACGGCGAAGTCGGGGAAGCTCTGGAGACGTTGGGGTCGATGGCGTGGTCGGAGAAGAAGGCGACGTAGGAGGCGGAGCAGCTGGTTGGTGAAGCGGCGATGGCCGACACACGGCCGTGGGACGTCGAGGGTGCAGCAGCGACGGCGAGGTGGAGCACAGGAGGCGAAGGCGGCGAATGTCGCTGGAGGAGCGTCGGCGGTCGTTGGCGGAGCTCCAGGTGGCGATGTTGCGAAGGCGGAGGGGGGCTCCGATGGCGGGGCGAGAAGATGAAGGTGGAATCGCGGAGGCGTAGCGGGAGGAGATGGAGGGCGAAATCGGCGGAGCGGAGGGCGGAAGAGAGAGGAAGAGAGATAGAGAGAGAGAGAGAAAGAGAGAGGGATACCTGGGGAAGGAGGAGGCTCTACGGCCGATCGCCGGAGCGGAGCAGAGCTCGAAGGCTTGCTGCGGCGAGGAGCGGAAGGCTGCTCGGATCGCGCCGGCGAGGGTGGCTGTCACTTCACCTGGAGAACGGCGGATAGTCGGAGTAGGTTGGCAATGGATTTCTTAAATACTCGAGGGGTGCGGGTGATTGGTGGCGGCGAGATCGGCGAGGATGGCGGGGCCGGCGGTTGCGGAGGTTGGTTGGAGAGGCGGAGATAACGGAACGGCCGCTGCGCGACGCGGAGGAGGCGGTTGGCGAGATCGCCAGCGGAGGTTACGGAGGGGAGAAGGGCGCGAGGTTGGGGGAGACGCGGGCGCACGTGCAGTGCGCGTGCGGGGGAGGCACGTGCGCTGCACGTGCGGTCGAATTAATTTAATTAATATTTTATTTATTTATTTTTTTTTTAATAAAAACGAAGGAAAGATAAGGCCAAAAACCACTGACACGTGGCGGCCTCTGGGGCTGCCACGTGTCAGCTCCAGAAAATTCGAGAGAAAAAGAGTTTGTAAAATCGATATAAAATAGCAAATGACCTCGGATCGAAAAAGTTCCTTCACAAAAAATGCTCGTCTCGACGAGATCTACAACTTTCAAGAAGACATCAAAGCCAAATTCGGTCAAATGTGAAAAGTGAATTTTTGGGGTATCCCATGTACATAGAATACCTTGATTTTTGGGTTTTCTAATTTTTTTTGTCAATTTTAAACACGATAAAAATCCGAAAAAATAAGGAAAACTTAAAGATAAATAAAAGAGACCTTAATCTAATTTTTTTGGATTTTTATTAATAAAGAAAATATACACATAAAATACAGGTCAAAAAGCCGTGAAAATACAATGTACAAAAGAGGCCCAAAACCCAACTTTCACATACGAGCTCCGATTCACTTGAACTTGGTCTTGTTTTGAAGGTAATTGAATGTGCATTAGTTCAAAAGTGAGTAGGATCAAATCGGACACTGGAAGGGGAAGATCTGTGGCTTTTAGTCCGAAAATCCTGAAACTAGGGTTTGGGTTTTTGGTCCACTTAACAGGGTTAATTATTTTTTTGTATTTTTTATTTATTCTTGTTAGTGATGTGTACACAGTGGAAGTGAGTTTGTGGTATGCGGTGTCAGCATGAAGGAGTTAAAAATAGGGGAAGTTAGGCTATTTACAGGTCAATTTTTGGCTTGGATTTTTTTTGGCTTCTTACTTTATGCAGAAATTAATGCTAAAATGCAATTCTTATGCAATCATGCCTGAATGCTAATTATGCAGAATAAATGCAGAAATGTAGTTGATTTTGAGGGACTTGAGCTTTAATTAATGAGACTTAGAATGGTGAATCTGAGATTCATCAGTGGGGCGAAGAACATGGAAGTGCCATGTTCCTCCTTTTCAACTTGCACCTGATATTCTTAGAATTGTACAAAAAAATTAAGTAGAAATGCATTTGGTTGATCTATAAAATCGATTCATCAAAGCAATATTTTTTTGTCAAAATAAAAGATAGAAATGAGTAGTTAGAGAAAGAGCTCATCAATATTCTTTATCTAACGAAGCCACATTTCCAAGCTAATATCACATGATCAAAATCCTGCTATCGATTTCGACCTGTACGACGTTAGCTACCCATAGCTAACCAGCCTTCCCAACTAGAACGGTCACAGACACACTCCAACTCTTCTTGAACTTGCACTTGCTCACATACAAATGCTTTAAGACAATCACAATTATGAACTCAGGATCACTCAAGAACACTGTCTAGAATACACTCAAGAACGCTCAAGAACATAACCACACAATCACAGGCATAAACTTCTTCTCTTATTAGAATGGGAGACTTGCTCTTTGGTGAGGTGTGTCAACAAATGAGTCACCACCCCTCCTTATATACAAAATTCAAAGCAACTCAAGGGATTCTCACTATTACATCTACAATAATGATACATAAAGACACAAGGTTCTTTAAGTTCTATGGCAATACTTCGCATTCCATACCAACTCTTTGCCTTCTTCTCTTCAATTCGCTTGTTGTTCTTTCGTCTTCTTGCATGGTTGATGCCATATCAACTACCCAATCATTAGCATACTCGTGCTCTAACGTATTGCTGATCAACTTTACCATAACTAAACAAGTGCCATCGAACACTAAGTTTTGCGCCAAAGGAAACTCCAACCTACATACCCTCATGTGGTAAACAGTTCCTTAGTTCTCCTCATGCTAAGGGGAAGTCCACCAGAGCTTCGCTATCATGGCTTCTAGAATACTCTCGTATGTGTGTTACGGAGCATGCTCGCCTACGGTCATACTCAACACCTGCAACGCTCCATGCCTCCATGGACCACCACGATCGCTACGATTATGTACGACCTACGTGTGCACTCTTGTATGACTGTACACATTCCTCCTCAACACATGTCGTTTTACTTCATATCACCCTACTGCATCCCCAATGTACCGCTACGTGCATCTGTTGTCATGTCTTGCATTGCTGCATGTACTCGATGTGCTCGTACTGCTAAAAGCTCCACCACACTTTCCCATCACACACGAGTCCTTGTGATGCTCCTCCATTTCCACGTACAGCTGAGTCCCCAAGACATCTGAGTTAAACACTCACTACATACTCCTTCTGAAGTCTAGTCCATCGCTCATATCCATTTTGTGTACATGTACATTCTCGATCATGGAATTTGGGGTCGTGACAGTAGTCTTAATGAGCATGAAAAAAGATGTCAGATGATTTTTGGATGGGAAAATCTTGTACTCCTCGACAACTCTAGGGCAATCACCGCGTGATTTATAGTTGAGCTTTGGTGATTGCTTCTTCCCAAAATATGATGGGTGAATATATTTCTGACATGATGGGTAGTGGGGGTGGTGTTCATGCGAGGAGAAGGTAAGTGGAGAGGGTAGGTCAGGGGAGGTAGCAACAATGGTGGACAGATGTAGGGGGTGTGAGGGAGATTTAAAATAATAAAATAAATACCAACTGTTAGATTTAGTCTGAATCGATTAACTCAAGGTAATGGTAGAGTTAATGGAGCAAAATAACGGAGAGGTCATAACATAAGCAGAAGTCACTATCTAAGGTTCAGAGTTTAATTGAAAATTATGGAGAGGCAGAATGTAATTACAAAATTATTGATGAATATGGGGATGAAAAATCCATAATAAACACATATAGTCATTTTTTCACTGTGCTCCTGAAGGATATTGTAATAATACTTGAACAATTACTTAGTTTTTTATGCCACAACTCATGTTAAACTTTTTTATATTTATGGAATTCATCAAAATAATGTAAATACATTAAATATGAAATGGAAAATAATAAAGTTTTAATAAATATGTTTTATGAAGATTTAATTATGCTTTTACTCATCCTCCCTTTTCCTTCCCATTAAATAGTAAACAACTCGTAACATTATAAGCAAAAATATTATTAGATACACTTAAGTGGGACAAATGACATGAAGTTTCATGCTCCTCTTGTTCAATTTGTATCTTGAATTCTTAGAATTGTACATAAAACCTAAATTGAAAATACATGTGGTTGATATACAAAACGGATTCATTAGAGCAATAAATTTTGACCAAAATAAAAGAAAGAAATGAGTAGGCAGAGAGAGAGCTCATAAATATTTTTTATCTAATGCAGACACATTTCCAAGTTAATGTCACCTGGTTAAAATCTTGCTATCAATTTTGGCTTGTGCGACATTAGCTACCCGTAGCTAACTAGCCTTCCCGAGTAGAACATCACAGACATGCTCCATCTCATCTATATCTTGAACTTGCTCACGTATTGACGCTCCAACACAAACACAAGAACGAAGTACTTTAGATCACTCAAGAGCACTCTCAAGAACACAACCACACAATCACACAAACACAGACACAAAGCTTCTTCTCTCATTAGAAAATGAGACTTGCTCTTTGATGAGGTGCATCTACAAATGAGCCACCACCCTCCTTATGTAGAAGACTCAAAGCAACCCATGGGACTCTCATTTATATTTACAAAAGTGATACATAAAGACAAAAGGCTCTTTAATTTCCATGGTAACCATTCGCATTCCACAACAACTCTTCGTCTTCTTGCCTCTTCAACTCCACTATTTTCCTTTCATCTTCGCTCACAGTTGATGCTGCATCAGTCACTCAATCATGAACACACCCGTACTCCAATGTGTTGCTGGTGTAGCTTTACCATATCTCACCAAATACCGACGAACACTCAATCTTGTGCTAAAGGGAACTCGTAGCATCCATACCCACGTGTGATAGACCATTCCTTATCGCTCCTTGTGCTAAGGGGAAGGTGATGAATCCTCATTCACCACTTTTTATTCTTTTATTTTAGCTAAATATCTTGGCAAAGCATCATGTAAATAGCTGTAAATACAATAACTTAGCAATAAGCATGCATGTATTAATACTTCATAATTAGCATGTATTTGTGCAGAAATAAAAGAATAAAGAATAAAAGAAAAAGAAGGAAATATTTATAATAAGTATTGAGTGACCCAAACCCAAGAGAGGGCCAAGCATTGGCCTGATCGCCAAATAAAATAGGTAGAGAGAGAGATAGGGCCACTCTACCTTGTACATATATACCATCTATGTATATAATTTATTTTTAAAAAATAGAAATAAAAAGGTATTTTTACTTCCTTGTATATATTTATAAAAATAAAACAAAAATTAGAAAAATAAAATAAAAATAGAATAACTTCTATCTCTCACTTGTAAATAATACATGTATATGTGTATCCTTCCCTATTTATTTTATACTTGTAAATAAATAAAAAAAATAAAAAATGATTTTATACTCTAAAAAATATGTTGTAAATAAATAAAATATAAAATTTGGGGCATTTGTGTAAAAGTAACAAATTTAAAATAATTGTACAAAATACATAGGAATTTTATACCTGTATATAATACATTATATTGTATATACTATAATTTATTTTTTATAAGAATAAATAAAAATCAGAGAAAAATAGTTTGGAAAATAACAAATATTTTTCATTTTGTACACTTTTTAGTTTAAAATCATTTGCTATTTTTAATTGAATTTGTAAATATTTTTGTACATTCTATTTTCTGATTGGTCCACGGAGGAACGTTGACTCGGGTCAACCCCCTCTTCCAGGGCTTGACCCGACCCGATTGTTCCACCGGACCATTTTCTCCCGATTACCCTGGCCTGATTGTGCGTCCCCTTGCTCTGAACTTCTGCCCGCATCTCTCCTGTGGATCTGTGATCCTCGCAGATCCCTAGGGAGGCGTGGATCATCCTCGGTTCGCGCGCTTCGAGCCGATCTATCTGGTCACCTGGGACTGCTTTAAATATCTTCATTCACCTCCCTAGATCCTCAAATCGTGTTGCACCCCTCTTTGATAAACTAGATACCTTCGTCGTGGTGACAACAGTCGGAGGCCACCTTTGGTGCTCGGATTGGTGCTATGTAGCCGCAGCTCACTTGTCGTGGCCGGAAAACCGCCGTGAGGAGCCTCTTTCTCCAGCCGCAGCGTGGTCGAGGCCACAACCCCACCATTCACCTCCCCTAGAGCTCAGGATCACACTCGGACCTTCAGGTATCCAGTCGATCGTTTCTAGCTCAGTCTTTTGTTTAATCTTCCCATTTATCGCCGCCACGCCTACGCCAACTCCGACCAGCCGGTCGGAGCTCCGTTACTCTCACTCACCCGCTCAGATCGGCGCACACACTCGCCCCCATCCTCTTCCGCAACCTGATTACCCTGAACTTCGATCCTGGTATCGAGATTAGGAGATTGGTCTCCTCTATCATCTTCGCCGGAGACCCACGTCTATCCACCGTCGCTTTTCTGCTTTCCAGTGCCAATAACCCCGACCGGAGTGTAGCTCCGAGTCAAAGCTTCCCCTTGCAGGTTAAAGAGCGCTTAAAGGACATCTGATTCCATCCGTGTGAGGCTCGACGGAGCAGTCCCAGGGCCCAGCCATCGTCACGATCATCCGACCGTCAGCTACTCCATCAAGTCTGCTCATCTGATGCAGAGGAGCTCCACGATTCGATTGGCGCCTTCCGATCCTTCATCGGAGCTACGGATTGCATCTTGTGCTCTGGCAAAGCTCGCCCAGATGCAGTTCTTCCAGGCAGCCTCTTCGTCGTTGGATCGAGTCCACCTCCCAGACTCCATCACACCCGTTCATCCTCTGGAGGTGTCAGACCATTAGATGTCAGATCTAACGGTCCCGTACCACCCACGTCGCCGACCATCTGATAGCCGCCAGATCTGACATCTGACCCATCTAGAGCTGCATGATCAGACCTCATCAGCGGCCACCACACGTCCTCTCGTGTGCCTCTCACGCACTTCATGGGTATATTGCTCTTTTTCCCCTGCGTTTCTTTTAGTTTTTATTTTAGTCTGTAAAATAAAATCACAGTTGAACCATTTTTGCATTTTAGTCCATGTAGTTTCTCCTATTTGCACTTTAGTCCTGCCTGTGTGGAACTACGTACTTCGTCACGTGTTTATCTGGGTTATTTGCACTGTGTACCCCGAACTTATCCTCTGTTATGGATTGAACGTATACTTTTCATATTTGCAAATATACCCTGTGAACGTTGATTTGTGACATGTGTAGATTTTAATGGAGAAATTGCAAATTGGGCCCTAGGTTTTCATCGCTTGTTATTGTTTGGTCCCAAAACTTAAGTTATTTGCATTTTGGTCCCTGTGAGATGTGAGTTTTGTTTTTGATTAAATAAATAACAAAATTGCTCCAAAATCCTGAGATTTTGATACGTAGCTCCTACTACTGTGTAGGAATTTTGATGATTTTTGGGTTTTGTTTTGATTTCGTTTATTATTTTTTAAAATTCAAAAACCTTAAAAAGTGTTCCTGGTTGTTTTAGAAAATCACCTAAAAATATTAAAATACCTTGAAAAAATCTAAAAAAATCCTGGTTACTTTTTTGTTGTTGTTTTAATTGCTATGCAATTTTCATTTCACTCCCATTTATAAAACTCCTAAAAATTGAAAAAGATTAAAAAGCCTATAAAAATCATTAAAAGTTCATAAAAATAAAAAATGTGTCTCTAGGTTCTGTAGTTAGCTTTTATTTTATAGTTTCATATAAAATTATTGCTAGGATTTTATAGGCATTTTAAATAATTTTAATTTGCCTTTATATCCAGGCTGTACAATGCTTGTTGTTTTTGACTTTCTTTGATTTTTAAAAATTAACCAAATATCAGAAAAACCTCAGAAAATTCACAAAAAACTTTTTAATATTTTCAAAAACAAAAAGATTTTTGTTTTGATTTTTTGAGTATTTTTAGACCCTTAAATATATGTTTTAGTGTTGCTTTTTGGTTTTCTTTTATTCTTTTTCTTATTGCAAAATCCTAAAAAAATTTGAAAAACTAAAATCCACCAATTTTCTTTATTTTCTTGTTGCCCGACTACTTCGTAGACTTGTCATCCCGTGCTCCTTATGATCGACCCTAGTAGTTATACTAGGTAAAATAAATTAGCAAGACCGCTTGCCTTATTTGATTATTTGATTTCTTTAGCTGGTGGTCTAATTTTCTTGATTGAGCCACGCTTCGTCGATTGGGGTTGCAACGACCTTGATATGATTTTTCGAGACTTAACCCTGATCGGCTCAACGCTCATCAGAATGGCGCCGTTGTCGGGGAGCATGTCTTAGTAGTCGGCTTTCCTTTTTCAGCTTTGTTTCTATTTTTCTTTATCTGTTTTTTTATTTTGTTTTATTTTCATTTATTTTATTTTTAATAACTGTGATCTGACCAAACTTTCTGTTCTGTCTTTCTCGCGAGGGCACGACAAGCGAGAGCGGCTATCTTTGGAGCGTTGAGGCACCCGAGCGAAATGGAGGCGGCTCGTTTCTACATCGAGCCGCAAGAGAGCGTAGGAGAGGAGGAGCATGACTCTTGGAGCAGTTTTAGCTTTAGTTTTAGCTTAGACTTATTTTCAATTTTATTATTGTAATAATACATGACAAGACTCAGACTTGGACTTGGCTTGATCTCGGGGTCTGTTTCATTGAGCACTGGTGTGCTCGGGGGACCTCACCGCAGATTTTACGTTGGTTTTGTTTTTATCGTATTTTCTTTTATTTTTGATTCTTGCTGTTTTTGGTCCTTAGACTTAGGATTTTTGCTTGACTGTGACGTAATTAATTAAGGCCCCAGCCCTAATTACTTGCATGTTCATATAGATCGATAAGTGGACCTAATTAATTAAATCACAAAAGAAAAAGTTAACTCGATCACCTGAGGGGTCATGTGTCGCTAGAGGATGTATACAGCGCTGACAAGATCCGTTGTAGCGGACACCGATCGACATCAGAGATCGGACCCCGACCCCTCTTGTTGACCCGTTAGCTATCGTTTTTCTCGAGTAGAAATTTTCTGTCTAAGGCCGATTTCTTCTTGCATCATATAGGTAGTTTTATTCCTGTCTTTATTTTATACGCGGATCACCCTGCATGTAGAGAGCTGGAGTCAGGTATGCATTTCTTACTCTGCATGCATCATAGTGTTTGACCGCGCATCGACTTTTTCGACTTCTCCCCCTGTTTTTGTACTTAAAAATAATCAGGAGAATCGAAAATTTCATTAGGTGGTATTTGCTTGAAAAATACCTAAAAAAGAAAAACTTTAAAATTGGGGCTGTTAAACACACTTGACCGTAAAAGACACCTCACTGAAAAACTTGTCTTGGGGGAGCAATCCCCTCATTGTCTGGTTTGGATGAGCAAGAGAGTGACCCGCACACTAGGCTAGATCCATATCCGACCTCTCCTCAGACTACTGATTTGGGTTAGTCATTCTCTAGTGAGGATCACTCCGATTTCCGGTAAAGCGGGCTGCAATATCCTTAATGAAGCGAGTTGATCGGGTAGCCGGTAAACGGTCCGTGACTTATACTAGCTGGGAAAGATCTAGCCTGGGGATCGGGACATTCTCCTGAGAGTGTTGGAGTCCCAACAGCTCGCTTAATCGCTCTGAAAGACTACTTGTTCTACCTAATAAAATCGACAAGATAAAAGACCGAACCTTTACGGTCCTCAGCTCTGCGTGAGTAGGTGAAATGGGGGGTTTGTTTGACTGATCTTGTGTGTTTTCCGGATCTCATCCGCCTTCACTCGCTACATCATGATGATGGGCCAGAGGTCCCTTAGGTAGCCTCTGGTTGTACTGCTTTCAAGCACTCCAATCCACTCATTTAGGTTGGTTTGCGAGAACCCAGACCCGCTCTTCGAATCCGAGTTTGACTCCACCCTGTTCCCCCTCGACGACCCTTCTACCAGTCCTGAGGTGCCCGAGTAGAGACTGCAGCAGCCATTTGATCACTTGATGGCACCTGAGTTTGGGTCTTTTGCCTTTGTAGGGACCATGGCCAGCAGTGAGGAGCATACCGATGGACCCGGCAGAACACACACATATGTACTTGATTAGGGTGCCATCAACAACACCCTGTTGGCCTCCCTAGAGACCATGCAACATCAGATCAGAGATGAGTGGGCTTTCATGGCTGATATGTGCCGAGAGATGGAGCAGATGCGAGTAGACAGAAACCAGCATAGAGCCAGTGAAGGAGGAGACATTCCTGAGGGAGAAGAGCCTGAGGAGCCAGCATAACCAGCAACACCTCCAGGACCGATGAGAGAGTTGCATAGCCCTGGTGTAACTTTATCCCACAGATGGATTCAGCTGCCAGCCATTCTGGGAGATTTCAAACTCCTGCCTCAGACCATCCAGCTACTACCCCGATTCCACGGGCTTGCCATCGAGGAGTCACACCTCCATCTCCAGGAGTTTGAGATGATCTGCATCACGGTCCACGATCACCTCGTGGACGAGGATACCATCAAGATGATGGTGTTACCATTTTCCCTCATCGATAGAGCATCCTATTGGATGAAGCACCTAGGGAAATACATCACATCATGGTAACAACTTCGGAACGAGTACTTGAATAAGTACTACCCACTTGGCCGGACGAATGCAGCATGAGCCCTCATCAACAACTTCTACATGCTTCCCAATGAGCAATTCCATGAGGCATGGGACAGGTTCAGAGAACTCATTGACCGGTGTCCCCATTACGATAAATCCAAGCCCAACCTTGTCTAGAGTTTCTTCTGCGGGCTTACACCAGAGTTGCAGGGGCTAGTGAACACATCCTAGGGGGGTTCCTATTTCACCAAGGATGAGGATCAGGTTTGGGCCATCTACGAGGAGATGGCAGAGAATCACACAGTTATGTCCCAGACCCTCCTCTATACGCAGGGGAAGCCCACACCACAGGTCGGTCCTATCAAAGGATAGCACGGGTCAATGCATGTCCTTCCACATCTTCAGCAGCCACAGCACATGCAGAGTCGTCGGCCACTGATATGGGTATCATCAGCGAGGAGCTGGACCGCATTGAGATCATAGAGAAGAAGTAGTGCCAGGCATGTCTCAGATAGATCAGATGGCACAGATGCTAAATGACCTAAAGACCCAGATCATGTGTCTCCAGGAGGTGCAGACGGCTCCTCAGCCCCGTCTCAGGTCACGGGCAGATCCCAGCAACAATAGCTCGACCCAGCCCTCTGCCCACTACCAATAGGTGCATTACATTCAGGCGGAACCGTTCTAGTAGTAGCAGCAGCAGCAGTAGTATGTCCAGCTACCACCGTCTCCGGACAGTCAGATGGTGGTCTACCAACCGGATTAGCCCCTGACAATTCTTCCCCCACCCACTTACGAGCAGGAGCCGTTGATGGAAATCAACGGGATTTGGTATGACCGACCTCAACCTAGGATCCACTGAGACCATCCCGGATTCTATTGGTCGACCGGAGGTGCCTCATCCCAGCAGCAGCCTCCAGTTCAGGGTGGCATGTACATCCAGCAGCAGCAACAGCCTCAGTTCCCACAGCCACACTACTAGCAGGGTCCTCGTCCCTATCAGCAGGGACAACCGTGGAGGTAGCAGCAGCCTCAGCAGTTCTCTCACCAGTATCCCCCTCATCCCTCTCAGCAGCAACAACCTCACTTTCAGAGAGGCCACCCGTCCGGTTCTCATGGGCCTACCTATGAGAACCCATCTTTAGATGATTTAGCATGCCTTATATTCGAGCAACAGGCTACATTCAGGCGGGAGATGGACAAATTCCATCAGGAGATGAATGAGATAGTGAAGGGCAAGGCCGCCATACCCGCTCAGATCAAGCCAAATCCGAACAACCTCAAGAGGAAGTTTGAGTAGGTATAGTTTACGAGGTTACACTCCTAATGACTCACTTGGTGATATTTCTGCATATACTTTTGATGCTGACTTTGTTACCCTTAGGAGCGGTAGGATGCCAGCCGACGGTGCCTCATCTGAGCGACGACCACATGAGGACTCAGGAGCGCCAGATGAGGAGGAGAGCGGTGTTGATGCCGCTCAAGATGATGTTGATGACGGTGGTGCTGACACCACCAAAGATGTAGATCCAGCTGACGGTACTGAAGCTGTCACTTCACCAGATGCAGGAGGTGGTGCTAATGCCACCAGAGATGATGATGATGATGTTGAGCCAGAGTGCGATGCTGATGCCGCAAGTCCAGATACCGTGGGTGGTACTGAGGTCACCCATTCTATTCCTGTTGCATTTCCTTCTGTCATTGTATCTCAGGACTATTCCAAAAAAATAATAAAGGAAAGGGTTCTTTATTTGTGAGTCCATCTGTGATGCCTGGAAATATGTGTATGGATTCTGTTTCACCTCAGTAGCAGGGACCCATTCCTCACCCTCCATCTGAGGAGGGACCATCCATCCCCTTCCGTCAAGGACTCCGCTTGACTAAGGAGACTAAAAAAGAAAATCCAAAAAAAACTCAGCAGCTAGAGTTCAGCCAGCAGATGATAGAAAGATTCCAGATTTAGATGACTCTACAGGAGGCCTTGGAGCACATCCCCCTCTTCCAGAGGAACCTTAGAGAGAAGACCACCATCCGGAGGAACCATCATTCAGAGATCCATGTGCTCACTCATGCCACCTGCTTCTCCAACCAGAACCGTCTGCCAGCCAAGAGGCCAGATGCAGGATCTCCCTATGTCAGATGTCACATACATGAGTAGAGGTTCGATCAGACTCTATTAGACAGCGGCTCTTCTATCAACCTACTTCCAGCAGCCTTACTCGACCGATTCGAGTTTGGCCCTCTTCGATAGAGCAGGACAGACCTTCAGTTTGCTGATAGATCTGTCAAGAGGCCGAAGGGGTTGTTGAAGGACGTGGTCGTCACAATTCAGGGCCTGAAATTCCCCATGGACTTCGTTGTGTTGGACATGGAGATCCCTGAGTCTATAACTGATACCCCCATTATTCTAGGATGCCTCTTCTTGGCCACAACCAAGGCAGTGTCCGATCATGATAGCGGGAGGGTATACTTTTGCGTTGAGGTAAAGATTATACAAATAGAGATGATCGATGAGACTAGAGCACGAGATTCATCCCACTCAGAGCAGCTCAATGATTCAGAGTAGATGACAGAGGCAGAGCGAGACGTCCACCAGGAGTGCGATTTTGTGATCACAGATGATGAAGCAGCTTGGACAGATCCTGTTTCACGAGCCATCCTCTCACACTCAGATACCACAGATTTCTAGATTCCAGTATAGGAGAGCTTGGAGAGCACACTCTTGGCAGAGGACACATTCGAGGCTGTAGACCACGTTCAGGATAGCGAGGCAGTTGATATTTCTCTTGATTCAGATTTAGATCCCTTGGAGTCAGATATTGATTGGGCAGAATTTGATGAGATGATCCCATGTTTGATTCCTACAGAGCCAGCAGCTAGGGTGGAGACTGACCCGATACAGAGTACAGATACACCAGCAGAGCAGTCTTCACCAGATTTTATTGATAAGCGAGAGTTCTCCCATGCAGATTTGGTTGCTTTCACTCAGACTTTTCAGAGGCCAGATTTGCCAGCTCCCAGTTGCCCATAGCTGAAGCCCTTGCCGCAGTCGCTGAAGTATAGGTTCCTTGCGGGCGAGCATGAGATGCACCCAGTCATTATCTCAGCAGATTTGACTGGAGAGAAAGAATCTTGTTTGATGGAGGATCTTGAAAAGAATCGCAAGGAAATAGGATGGAGTGTAGCTGATCTCCAGAGGATAAGTCCGACCATGTGCTCCAACCATATCTATCTCGAAGAGGACGCTAAGCCGTCGCATGAGTTCCAGCGGCGGCTGAATCCAAATCTTCGAGAGGTTGTCATGAAGGAAGTCTTGAAATGATGGAGCACTGATTTTATCTACCCCATCTCCGACTCCAAGTGGGTTAGTCCATTACATGTTGTGCCCAAGAAGACAGGCATCACTATAGTTGTGAGTGAGTCTGGAGAGGAGATCACTACCCGAGTACCCACTTCGTGGAGGGTCAGTGTGGACTACAGATAGTTGAACCAGGCCACCAAGAAGGATAATTTCCCGATGCCTTCTATTGATCAGATTATAGAGAGGTTAGCTAGGAAGAGTCACTACTGCTTTCTTGATGGGTACTCCAGTTACAACCAGGTGGCCATTGCGCCCGAAGACCAGGATAAGACCACATTCACCTGTCCCTTTGGAACATATGCTTTCAGACGGATGCCCTTTGATCTATGTAACGCTCCGGCGACATTCCAAAGGTGCATGTTGTCCATCTTTTTGGACACGGTGGGTGAGTGCTTGGAGGTCTTCATGGACGATTTTTTGGTCTATGGCGATGGGTTTGATGCTTGTATTGACTGCCTAGACTGCGTCCTTCAGCGATGCATCGAGGTCCATCTTGTATTATCTCGGGAGAAGAGTCACTTCATGGTGACTCAAGGGACAGTGCTTGGTCATATCATCTCCAATAGGGGCATGGAGATTGATCCGGCCAAGGTGGATATCATTAGGAAACTCAGTCCACCGTTCAACTTGCGACAATTACGATCTTTTCTGGGGTACGTCGGTTTCTACCGATACTTCATTCATGATTTCAACAGGATTGCCTGGCCGTTGACTGATTTGCTGACCAAAGACATCGACTTCATTGTGGATGATAAGTGTCTTGCGTCATTTGAGACTCTCAAGAGTCTAGTTGTTGAGGCTCCTGTCCTTCAACCGACTGATTGGTCTCTCCCATTCGAGATCATTACGGATGCCTCTGATTTTGCCGTAGGGGCAGTGCTGGGACAGAGGAGGGATGGAGTACCAGTTGTCATTCACTACGCTAGCCGTACATTGGATGCCGTGCAACGGAACTACACTGTCACTGAGAAGGAGATGCTAGCCGTAGTCTTTTCCCTAGATAAGTTTAGATCTTACATCATTGGATCTAAGGTGACTATCTATACAAATCACACCGCCATCCGGTACCTTATGGCAAAGAAGGATGCCAAAGCGAGACTGACTAGATGGATCCTTCTACTCCAAGAGTTTGATATTGAGATTAAGGATAAGCCTGGAGTGAAGAATGTGGTGGCGGATCATCTCTCCCGATTAGAGCATCTTAAGGAATCTGAGCAGACTGATCCCATATCTGAGACCTTCCCAGATGAGGCGATCCTTGCTATTGCCTCGCTCCCATGGTACGCTGACATTGTGAACTATCTTGTTGCCAAGAAAGTTCCACAAGGTTGGCCCAGGCAGCGACTTGAGACCTTCCTCGCGAAAGCCAAGTTCTACCATTGGGAGGATCCCATCCTTTATCATGAAGGAGGGGATAACGTCTGGCGTCAGTGCATTCCTCAAGAGGAACACCATAGCGTCTCACTTACTGCCACAAGCTTGAGGCAGGAGGACATCACTCTGGGAGGAGAACAACATCGAAAGTACTCTAATCCGGCCTATGGTGGCCAACCCTCTTCAAGGATTCTGATGAATTCATGAAGAGGTATATTGACTGTCATAGGATGGGCACTTGTGGACAGCGTGATATGATGCCGATGCAGCCCATTTACTTCTGTGAGGTTTTTGACGCATGGGGCATCGATTTCATGGGTCCATTTCTTAATAGTCAGGGATTTGAGTACATTCTGTTAGTCATTGATTATGTTAGTCATTGCGTTGAGGCCATCCCCGCCCGAACCGCAGATGCTAGGACTGTATGCAGATTTTTGAGGAAAAATATCATTTCACGGTTTGGAGTACCTAGAGTGTTGATATCTGACGGGGGTCTCATTTCATCAACGACAAGTTAAAGGCCCTTGCTAGCAAGTTCAACATTGACCATCGAGTAGCCACTCTATATCATCCTCAGACCAATGGTCTTGCTGAAGTGTCGAACATGGAGATCAAGACTATATTGCATAAGGTAGTCCGCCCTGACCGAAAGGATTGGTCACAACTTTTAGACTCGATCTTGTGGGCATATCGGACTTCCTTCAAGACTCCTTTGGGTACAACTCCCTTTCGCCTCGTTTATGGAAAGCCCTATCATTTACCCGTTGAGATTAGGCATAAGTCACTTTGGGCTATCACAGATATACTTTTGGATCCAGTGAGTGTAGGATTTCAGAGGAGGGCAATATTTGCAGCCCTGGAGGAGCTTAGAGATGCAACCTTTTCTAGCAGCCTACAATACAAGGAGAGAGTGAAGGAGTGGCATGATTCTCATATCAACTACAAGCAGTTTCAGCTAGATCAGAGAGTATGGTTGTTCGATGCTAGGCTTAAATTATTTCCAGGGAAGTTGCAGAGCAAGTGGAAGGGACCATACTTGGTCCGAAAGGTACAAGACAATGGAAGCATTGACATATCTGAGATGTCATCTCATTCTACCTTTCGTGTTAACGGGCAGCATCTCAAACCATATCTAGATCATGAGCCACTGGTCGTTGACGTCACCCCTATTCATTTTGCGTGAGATGTGGTCTTTTCATTCACATCTATTGCATCTCATGCCCGATTATCATTGTCTTCCACCTTGTATAGATCCATATGTCCATATCATATATTCTTCAGTCCAACACCCCATTCGCATCTTATGATTATGCTATACTTAGGGTGCACTTTACCTTAAGTATAGGGGGGTGTCAGACTTTTGATTTCTCTTTTGATTCTTTTTACCTTTGTTTTGATGCCTATACTTAGGGATATTTTACCCTAGACCATGTACTTTCTTCCACTTGGATTTCCCTTTATGTATAGTCTGCTATACTTAGGATTACTTGATCCTAAATATAGGGGGAAACACCGAGATCCTTTCATTCTATTCTTTGATTCGTTATTGTAGTATACCATTCCTTTTCACTTCCCTACACTTAACACGAGTTATGTCTTCTTCATCGCTCTTGATCCACTCTGAGGACATCGTTTGAGCTAAGTATAGGGGGGTGTCGTATATATTTCATATATACTTTAGCCATAACTCGTACTTTGTGTGAGTATGTCAATAAATAAAATGGCTAAAATCCTTTAACTAATAACCCATAAAAATTTAAAAATTTATCTTGTACATACCTAGCTATTTATAAAAATATTTTTGTACAAATATTTGTAAAAATGTTTTGTGTGTAAAAAGTTTGTAAATATTTTGATATCAAATTATGTATATAATACAAAGTTTTTCTAAAATATTTGAAAAGCAAAAAGTTTGCAAAAACCTTTGTGTAATTGTGTGTAAATAGTTGGTAAAACTTCTGCATTCATACATTCATTCATTTAAGCATTTTTCAAAAACTTTGCACTTTTTTAAAAAGATTTTTGTATATACTTGTACAGTTTTTTTTGAATCATAGTTGACATTTAAACTAGCCTGGAATTAAATTGAAAAATGGAGCTTGGTTAAGACCTTAATCCACCTAATTCTCGGAGGAACCTTATAGGGCTTAGGGTTAAGACTTTTCAGGTCCATTTGACTTAATTCTTTGAGTCCATTAGGCTATGATCATATGTCATCTTGATGAGCCTAAGTAGAACACTTACCAACGCACACATGACTCTCACAGACAATGGCTTTACTTGCACCGGCACCTTACACATAGCTCTCTACGGATGAGGTGGTGAGGAGGCAATCTTCTTTGGCTTGGGGTAGCATATGAGGGTAGTACTTCTAGGCGGAACCTCTCATCTTCTTTTAGTGAAGGACGTGCGTCTCATCTTGGTCTGGAGGCATTGAGGTCTAAAGATAGGAGTTGTGGGTTGCAATAATGCTTCAAAAGAGAGATAGTCTACTAGCTGAAGAGGAAAAACTCCTTATGTATTATGCTGCACCATGTAAATCTGTTGTACATATGCACATCAAAAAAATGTGTAAAAGAAAGAAAAAACTACAAAAAAGTGGTGGGTCTGATAGAAAATGAAATACCCACTGGAGTGTATATAGCCAAATAAAGCAAAGCTTATGTTACCTATTCTCATCTCATGAAGCTTACAGCAGGGAGACTTAGCTACACTGGTTGGGCTCCCAAGGATACATGGCTACATTGGTCATGGTCCATTCTCTTCTTCCTCCTTTTCTTGAGCCGGTTGCACTTCAACTTAGAAAGGAATACCCCACTCCTCGAGGAAAGAGCTGCTAAACTAGGGCATTAGGGTTACCTTGTTGAGGGGGGATGTTACTTTGCCATTTCTGAGGTGGGGAGCTACATATTACTTACACAGTACAAGAAAAGATTCATGGTCATTAGAGTTTGTGTATGTAGACTTGTTCTGATCTTGATTATTGAGGAGTCTTGACCATAGATTGGTAGAACTTAGAGGTTGTTAAGTTTTAAATCTAAGTCCAAATAAGGTTCCGATAAACTAATAATCCAAAGGTCTGATTGAGCTCCATACTTCAATTTAATGAAGACAAGTTTAATAATTAACCTTTATTCACCCTCTTTTTCTTTTCCTTTCTCTTTTCACTTCTTTTTCAAATAAGTATTTGCTAAGGGACTAGCAAAAGTAAAGTATATGGGGGTGATGAATCCTCATTCATCACTCTTTATTTTTTATCTTAGCTAAATATCTTGGCAAAGCATCATGTAAATAGCTAGAAATACAATAACTTAGCAATACACATGCATGTGTTAATACTTCATAATTAGCACGTATTTGTGCAAAAATAAAAGAATAAAGAATAAAAGAAAAAGAAGGAAATATTTAGAATAAATATTGAGTGACCCAAACCCAAGAGAGGGCCAAGCATTGGCCTGATCGCCAAATAAAATAGGTAGAGAGATAGGGCCACTCTACCTTGTACATATATACCATCTATGTATATAATTTATTTTTATAAAAATAGAAATAAAAAGGTATTTTTACTTCCTTGTATATATTTCTAAAAATAAAACAAAAATTACAAAAATAAAATAAAAATAAAAATAGAATAAATTCTCTCTCTCACTTGTATATAATACATGTATATGTGTATCCTTCCCTATTTATTTTGTACTTGTAAATAAATAATAAAAATTAAACAAAAATGATTTTATACTCCAAAAATTATGTTGTAAATAAATAAAATATAAAATTAGGGGTATTTGTGTAAAAATAACAAATTAAAAATAATTGTACAAAATACATAGGAATTTTATACCTGAATATAATACATTATATTGTATATACCATAATTTATTTTTCATAAAAATAAATAAAAATCACAGAAAAATAGTTTGGAAAATAACAAATATTTTTCATTTTGTACACTTCTTAACTTAAAATCATTTGCTATTTTTAATTGAATTTGTAAATATTTTTGTACATTCTATTTTCTGATTGGTCCACGGAGGAACATTGACTCGAGTCAACCCCCTCTTCCAGGGCTTGACCCAACCCGACTGTTCCACCAGACCATTTTATCCCAATTACCCTCGCCAGATCGTGTGTCCCCTTGCTCCAAATTTCTGCCAGCATCTCCCCCATGGATCTATGATCCTCATGGATCCCTAGGGAGGCACGGATCATCCTCGATTTACGCGCTTCGACCTGATTTATCCGGTCACCTAGGACTGCTTTAAATATCTTCATTCACCTCCCTAGTTCCTCAGCTCATGTCGCACCCCTCTCTGATACCCTAGATACCTTCGTCGTGGTGACAGTAGTCGGAGGCCACCTTTGGTGCTCGGATTGGTGTTGTGTAGCCGCAATTCACTTGTCGTGGCCGGAAAATCGTCGTGAGGAGCCTCTTTTACCAGCCGCAGCATGGCCGAGGCCACAACCCCGCCGTTCACCTCCCCTGGAGCTCAGGATCACACTCGAACCTTCAGGTATCCAGTTGATCGTTCCTAGCTCAGTCTTATGTTTAATCTTCCCATTTATCGCTGCCACACCTACGCCAGCTCCGACCAGCCAATCAGAGCTCCGTTACTCTCACTCACCCGCTCAGATCGACGCACATGCTTGCCCCCTTCCTCTTTCGATGCCTGATCACCCTGACCTTCGATCCTTGTGTCGAGATTAGGAGATTGGTCTCCTCTATCATCTTCGCCGGAGACCCACATCCATCCATCGTCGCTTCTCTGCTTTCCAGTGCCAATAACCCCGATCGGAGTGTAGCTCCGAGTCAGAGCTTCCCCTTACAGGTGAAAGAGCACTTTGAGGACATCCGATTCCATTCGTCTGAGGCTCGCCGGAGCAGTCCCAGGTCCCAACCGTCGTCACGATCATCCGACCGTTAGCTTCTCCATCGGGTCCGCTCATCTTACGTTGAGGAGCTCCACGATTCGATTGGCGTCTTCTGATCCTTCATCGGAGCTACGGATTGCATCATGTGCTCATGCGAAGCTCGCCCAGATGCAGTTCTTCCAGGCAACCTCTCCTTCGTTGGATCGAGCCCACCTCCAAGACTTCATCGCACCTGTTCATCCTCTGGAGGTGTCAGACCGTTTGATGTCAGATCTAATGGTCCTGTACCACCCACGTCGCCGACCATCTGACAACCGTCAGATCTAACATCTGACGCGTCCAGAGCTGCATGATTAGATCTCATCAGCGGCTGCCACGCATCCTCTCACGTGCCTCTCACGTGCTTCATGGGTATATTGCTCTTTTTTCCCCGCGTTTCTTTTAGTTTTTATTTTAGTATGTAAAATAAAATCACAGTTGAACCGTTTTTGCATTTTAGTCCCTGTAGTTTCTCCTATTTGCACTTTAGTTGTACCTGTGTGGAACCACGTGCTTCGTCACATGTTTATCTGGGTTATATGCATTGTGTACCCCGAACTTATCCTCTGTTATGGATTGAATGTTTACTTTTCATATTTGCAAATATACCCCTGTGAACGTTGATTTGTGATATGTGTGGATTTTAATGGAGAAATTGCAGATTGGACCCTAGGTTTTCATCATGTGTTATTGCTTGGTCCCAAAACTTAAGTTATTTGTGTTTTGGTCCCTGTGAGCTGTGAGTTTTGTTTTTGATTAAATAAATAGCAAAATTCCTCCAAAAATCCTGAGATTTTGATACGTAGCTCCTGCTACTGTGTAGGAATTTTAGTGATTTTTGGGTTTTGTTTTGATTTCATTTATTATTTTCTAAAATTCAAAAACCTTAAAAAGTGTTCCTGGTTATTTTATAAAATCAACTAAAAATATTAAAATACCTTGAAAAATTCTAAAACATCTGGTTACTTGTTTTGTGTTGTTTTAATTGCTGTACAATTTTAATTTCACTCCCATTTATAAAACTCCTAAAAATTGAAAAAGATTAAAAAGCCTATAAAAATCATTAAAAATTCATAAAAAATAAAAAATATTTCAGGTTCTGTAGTTAGCTTTTTTTATAGTTTCACATAAAATTATTGCTAGAATTTTATAGCATTTTAAATAATTTTAATTTGCTTTTATATCCAGGCTGTACATTACTTGTTGTTTTTTGACTTTCTTTATTTTTTAGAAAATTAATTAAAAATCACAAAACCCCCAAAAAATTCACAAAAACTTTTTAATATTAAAAAAAAGATAAAAAGATTTTTATTTTGAAGTTTTGAGTATTTGTGGACCCTTAATTAATTGTTTTGTTGTTGCTATTTAGTTTTCTTTTATTCTTTTTCTTATTGGAAAATCCTAAAAAATTTTGTAAAATTAAAATCCACCAATTTTCTTTATTTTCTTGGTTGCCCGACTACTTCGTAGACTTGTCATTCCATGCTCTTTGTGATCGACCCTGGTAGCTATACTAGGTAAAATCAATTAGCAAGACCACTTACCTTGTTTGATTGTTTGATTTCTTTAGTTGGTGGTCTAATTTTCTTGATTGAGCCACGCTTTGTCGATTGGGGTGGCAACGACCTTGATCTGATTTTCTGAGACTTAACCATGAGCGGCTCTGTGCTCATCAGAAGTAAACCAGAACTTCACTATCATGGCCTTCTAAACATTCTTGAGCATTCTCGTCCTGCTGTGCTCACGTACGTACCGCTGCGTGCATCCACTGACATATCATACATTGTTGCATGTACTGATTTGTCCTCACAATGCTAAAATCTCTATAACATGCTACCTCCACGCTATTGTCCTTGTGTCACTTCTCCATTGCCAGTTGAACCGTGAATTTTAACAAGGAGGGGCTAAGTATACATCTATCGTGTATAGTTGTTTAAGCCAAAATTCGGGAGGTTGTGTTAATTCACAAGGCGAATCAACAGCCGTTGAGTTGACCTCGCACGAAATTCAGATTAAACAACAATTAACCCACAACAAGTAAATCAAGCAATGAAAGTAAATGTGTGGAGTTAAAATTTATTATACCTCTACAAAAGATGTGTATAGTGCAAGTAGTGTAGAGTGTCGAACACAGGAAGCAAGAGGTAGATCGGGGCAATAAGTGCTCAAAAATGAATGTGATGTGTTTGTCTATATGTGTTATTTTTTGTGGGTTTTTAATTTTATTTTTAATTTTGTATTTTTTATATTTTGATTTTTAATTTCTGATTTTTGTATTTTCTTTTTTTATATTTTATATTTTTTTATTTTTTTCTTTTTCTTTTAATCTATAAAATATATATACAATATAAGGAAAGAGAGAGATAATGTATTTATAAAATATGTAAAAATAATTAAAATTCAGGAAATAAAATAATTTTTTACTTTTTATAATTTTCTAATGTTTGTGTGATTTTTCTATATTTTTTCTATATTTTTTCTATTTTTTAAGTAACAAAAAATGAAAATAGTGAATAAAATAGAAATCCAAAATTAAAATGGGGATGAAAAATATCAAAAAGAGCAAAAAATTTGGGAAATTTTAATATAAAGATAATAAAATAGAGAAAATTAAGAAACAGAAATTATATTTTTAGGACATTTTTAGGAATTTTTAATATTTTTATAAAGATTTTAGGGGTTTTGTAATTTTTATGAGTTTTCATTTGTATTTTTTAGTGATATTTGGTCTCAATCTAAAACATACGAAAACAAACAAAATATATTTTTTTTGGAATTTTTCAAGAAGTTTTTATATTTTTTATGGATTTTTGTAATGCAGACAGAGGCAAGAATGCATGTTTTTGAATTTTTATAAATATTAGAAAGATGCAAAAATGCAAAATAAAAATATGCCATGAAAATACAATGCAACAGGAAGCTAGGGTATTTTTTTGGGATTTTTTAGGGTTTTATAGATGCATGAAATAAATAAAAGAAACAAAAAGACAATTCAATCATGACAAGGGTATTATCATAAATATGCAAAAATCCAGTGGTCTAGATGCAATTTTTCTAGAAATATAAAATGCAATAAAAACTTTGTGGACTAAGTATTAAATCCAAAACCCATAGGGTTAATTGTGCAAAATTGCCAATGTCACGTGCACGCAGTACGTGACCTGGCAAGGACCTTTCTGTAATTATCCAAATCCTGAGGGCTAATTTGCTAAATCACTACAAATATTGCAACATTATAAAATAGTTTCTAGACTTAACAGAAATAGTACAAACTATGAGGGCCCTCGCGTAAAATACCCCGACCCCTACGTGCGCAAGTCCCGTAAGATGATGTGGATAGGGGCCTCAATGCAAATATTAGAAATTCGGGGGTGTTTTTGCAAATTTCAAAAAAATTAACTAACAGCAAATGAAAGTTTTAGTGTTGAATATTAAATACAAAACGAGCCTAGGGTGAATATGCAAAATACCGAGGCTAGGTGCATCCAACGGATGAGGTAAGTTCACTTGCCATGCGTCGATCAATGGACGGCCGATACCAGTTCGACTTCGACGGCCCTGATAAGATCTTCAAAATGGGCATCAACGACTGAGGTGCTACGTGATCAGACAGCTGCTGCGCGACCTGGGGCAGCGACTACGATCTGACGGCGGAGAACCCAGGAGGAAGAACATGGAAGAAATGCCGGCGAGGCGATCTTTCCCGGCCTCGATCCTCATCCTCCGGCACAATGAAGGGCTCTAAAATGGCCACGACGCCCCCAGGTCCGGTCCTCTTTGTGCTGGATGCTCCAAAAAGCTCTGGCATCAACCGGAGGACGCGTGCGGAGGCAGCGGAGCTGGCGAGCTCCAAGAACCGGCCCGCGCACCAAAATGAGCTCCAGGTGTTTCTAACGACGCGAGACCTGCAAAAAGTTGTTTAACCCTAGAGGGTAAAATGCCTCGGCGGTTGGCGGAGCAAATGAGGTGGAGATGGCACAAATAGGGAGCTCGCCGGAGCAAGCTCCGGCGAGGGGGTCACGAAGTGATTCGAATGGGGAAAACGTGGAGATGAAGGCGGGATTTTGATCCTACGTCTACGGTGAATAAAGGAATGCAATAAAAATAAATAAAAAAGGAACCTTGAAGGTGGGAATCACCTGAGATAAACCTCAACAGTGAAGCTCGTTGGAGGTGGGTTGAACGACCCTTAGACACCTCCTCGATCAGCCTGATGGCAAGTTCAGGGACCTGTCACCTCCCTGGTTCGATGGAGCATGGGAGGTGGAGAGAAAATTGGTCAAAAGGTGTTCAAACTCGAAAGGGAAGATAGAGGTGGTATTTGAATGAGTTGGCAGAGTGGGTGAGAAGATCGGAGGAGATCAGGAGCCTCAGCGATATAATGCCCGATGTTATGTTTGGGCATGAATCATCACATAACGAGGAAGAAAAGTCAAAAAGACCTTGTCACGAAATGGTGAAACATGGAGGCTCAAAAAACTGAGAAGTTGGGTCAAAACCCGTTCTGACACAAAGCCAGACCTCGGTCAGAGAGTTGACCGAGGTCAACCAAGGAAAGAACCTGGTTGGTCCACGTGGACCGACCAGAAAAAACCTTAGAAAAAGATTTATAAATTCATTTTAAAATAGCAAATGATTTAATTATTTTTAGGTTATCAAATAAAAAATGTTTATTATTTTATAAATTATTTTATTATGATTTTTATTTATTTATTATAGGTATAAAATTATAAGTTACCTTTTATGGCTTATATATGTATATTTATCTATATAATTTAATATTTTAATTTTTATTTTAAATACTTAATTTTATTTATTTTATTTATTATTTTATATATTTATAACTTGATTTTATAAAGTTAAATATATTTTTATTTTATTATTCTGATGTATTTTATATAATTAAATAAATAGAAGTATTAATTATATAGGTATATCTACATGTATTATACCTATATATTTGTATACAAGTATTTTAATTTTATGTTTACTTGATGTTTTTATTCCACTTTTAATACGTAAATATATTATAAATAATATTTAAAAATTTATAAAATTATAAAATTATAAAAATAATGAATAATAAATAAAATGAATATTTTAATCGGTACAAGTATACAAAAGGGGTCCAAAACCTAACTTTCAACCCGTATCTCCAAAAAATATGAAACCACATTCATTAATATCTTATTAAAAATTATAGACAATTAAAGGTGATTTTGATACATCTTGAGTTTTTATTTGAGAGATACATGTTTGGGAAGTTGGGATTCTAGCATCTTATTCAGATCATAACTTTTCATCTGTATATTGTTTTTATGTGAAATCAATTTTGTATTTTTCTATGTTTAATTATCCACAACATTCATGTACAAAGTTTCTTTATTTGAAGTATAAAAAGTTGAACTAAAAATAGGTCCCAAAATGAATAAAGAATGAAATAAATTAAAAGGAGTTTTTATTGTATTTTGGCTCTTATCTCTTCCTACTTTATTCCTTGTCGACCTAGCCATCGAGATGCCTAGGTCTCAGGGTTTCGGGTCATAAAATATTTGAAATATTTTATTTTTTTCTTTTCTTTTCTTTATTCTATTATTTTGGCTTTAAAAACCGTATTTTATACATAATTTGTACAATAATGCATAAATGATAAAATGCCTAAATTAACGCTATTTACACGCATTTACTAGGGTTTTAAGACCAAAATGATAGAATAAAGATGATGAAACGTAGATTCATCAATAGTCAAAATGGAAAAAATATTGTATTTTCAAATGATATTTTTTAAATAGAGTTAATAATTTCATATGAAAATTTTAAGTTTTTACAATCTTACAATTTTAATGTTATTTAAATATATTAAATTACCAATAAGGTTGAATTTTCAAATAGATTATTATTTTCAATTGCATTTTTTAATTGTTTTGATAAAACATACATAGTTAAGAAAAATAAATTTTACTCCATTTACAAAAAGAATTAAAAATAATGGGAGAGACAAATAAACTTGACTCTCATTTTATATAAAAAAACTTTTAATGTTTTAAAATTTAGGATAATTAACTTTTAAGAGAAGGAGAAAAGGTAAGCAACGGTTTCGAACTCTGGTTGATAAAATCACAAAAACACTCCTTTACCAATACATTAATGAGCATTTAATGTTATTACTTAACATATACAATTTTATATTTATAATTCAAGCAGGGGCCATATTAGAAATTTAGAAAATTATGCAAGCACAATGTAATAATCAAGGGTCGGGGCATGGCCCTCTAAGCTCTATACTAGTTCGGCCACTGATTGAGACTCCAAGACCTTTGAGTTAACCACTCACTATAGACTCCTCTTGATGTTGACTCCATCGCTCGTGTCCATGCACCCACTATTCTGACTATAAGTAAATTCTCGATAAAGGAATTTGTGGGTGTGACAGTAGTCTCAATGAACATGACAAAGATGTTAGATGAATTTGGGATGGAAAATCTTGTATTCCTTAACAACTCTAAGGGAATCACCTCGTGATTTCTAATTGAGCTTTGATGGTTGTTTCTTCCCAAAAGGTGATTGGTGAATATATTTCTAGCATGATTGGTAGTGGGTAGTGGTGTTCATGCGAAGAGAAGGAAGGGGGAGAGGGGAGGTCAAGGGAGGTAGCAACGATGGTCGGTCGGTGTAGTGATTGAGCAAAAGACACATCCGAGGAACTGTCTTGTGGTCCACACAAGGCGGGACTAGTAAGTCATTGTGATGACAACTCTCGAAGGTCAATGGACCAAGCAATAAGTACCCACAACATATGAATAATCAATGCACAACAAAAATATGAAGTAGAATTTATTTTACTCTACAAACAAAGATGTATAATGTATAAGCATGTAGAGATCGAACCACTAAAAGCAAACATGGTAGCCTAATGATTATGTCTAATCAGAGCGAATTATATGCACAAATGTCCCCTTGGTCTTTTTGTATGGGTTTTTCATTTTACAAATTTTTATTTGATTTTTTACATATATATTTTTAAATTTTTTAATCTCTTTTTAATTTATAATATATAATATTGTATATATATAAGAGTATATGAATATATATATATGATAATGTATATATGATATAAGGTTTATATATAATATATATAATAAATAGACAATAAATAAGAAAATACGACGGGAAGCAACATTTGAATAAGGCAAGGAAGAAGAGTCGCTCACCTCCTCAGAAGAGCGAGGTACGAGCGCTCATCTCCTCAATAAGCGGGAGAAGAGCTGCGACTCGCTCACCTCCTCGGATTCGTAAGCGAAGGGAAGTTCCGGGAAAGCTATCTTGATTTTCCAACTCATTCGAACAGTACTACTAGCTAACCACACCCACCTGTACTTATAATGCCCTCTCTGACTTCCGACTTAGTTCAAATTGTGGAGAAGATAAAAAAGGATTGAGTGGAAAGTGAGCGTCAAAGCGAAGCACAAGAGAGAAAGCAGTTTGAGTTGTGAGTTGGGAATCGACTTATATTAGTATATCAAAGATGAGACTCCCCAGATTTTCCCAGCTCGAACTTTTTAATATTTTAAAGGTACTAAAAATATTTATAAGGTATTTATAATAGTTAATAATAATATAAACTATATAGGTATATAATATAATATAGGGAATTATAATTATAAATATGACAAAAAATAATCAAAATTTACAGAATAAAATATTTAGGGTTTTTTTGATATTTTTCTATTATTTTTATGATTTTCAAGTATTTTGCTAATTTTTTGGTATTTTAAAGTCCAAAGTATACAAACTCAGTGACTAGATAAATAGGTTGAATTGTTTTGAGATTTAAAATACTAAATAAAGTCAAAAAATTACAAAACTAATTTTCATATGTAACAATATATATAAATAAAAATATCAAAAAAAAAGTGATATTTTTGATATTTTTGAAGAATTTTTATATTTTTATAGGATTTTGAAGCTTTTTAATATTTTTATCATTATCTTTTTCTACTTTTAGGGATTTTTTGGTCTAAAGCTATAAAATACTATAATAAATAAAATATATTTTTTGAATTTTTTCAAAAAGGTTTTATACTTTTTAGATATTTTCTAAATCAAACAAGGTAAAATGTGCTCTTTTTAAATTTAAATAAATAGTAAATGTGCATAAAATGTAAAACAAAATATGTAGCATGAAAAATCTAGCATCCATGTACATTATCATATTTTCCATGATTTTTGGAGCATGGATGACATTTATAAAAATTAGACAAACATGCACAAAAATAAATAAGTTGACAAGGACCAAATTACAAATAAAAATAAGATAAAATACATCGGCGAACCCTAAAACAAAAATCCAGGGGGAGGCTTGCAATTTATCCAACATTTAATATAAAACATTCCCTAGAAGGTATAAATGCAATTTACAAAAATTTCAGGTCCCTTTACAATTTTTCACAAAATTTAACACTGAATTTACAAAATTTTGGACATGATACATGTAGAAAAACTCAGAAGGGTATGTGTGCAAAATGGATACGTCATGTGGGGGATCGATTGAGGTGAGATGGCATGGCAATAGATGCAAATACAAGAAATGGTGAGGGACTTCATGCAAAACATTCACATTTATTTACACTACGAATTATATTTACAAAACTAAAAATGAAATAAAAAAGGCAGAGGGGTGTTCTTGATATTACCCCATTCATTGACGAAAGGGAGGCTGTGATGGCGCCATGTAGGTACCACTTAACTCGATCAAAGGCTGAGGCAAGCCACTGATTTATTTGATGTGAACCACGCAAATTAGATCTAGGTCGGGTTGGAGATCAAATGGCTCTAGAGGGATGATGAAGAACAGGGAAGAACACTTCCCTGTCCTTCCTTTGATCGTGCATAGCTCCTCGTCCAAGCTTCCATTCAGCGTTTTGATTGGTCCATTGTCTTCATGAAAGCATTCCACGTCGAGTGGCACCGGGAAGGAGGCCTGGGCCCCGCTAGGAAGGGGCTTGGAGCTCGATGAAGAACTGGCATATGGGAGCCTTCTCCTGCTCCAGATTCGACTCCCCTGGGTTTTATGGCTTCGCATACTTGCAGGAGAAGACTTAGTGGCTCGAGGAAAATCGCTTCGACCCAACTGGAAGCTGTTGCGCATGGGGGGTAAGAGAGATGGAGGAGCCTCGACGAGAGGTAGCGGAGGAGCTCTAATTCACTGATCCACGAAGGACCAGGAAGGATCAAAAATTGGAACTGGTGCAACATGCAATGAAGAAGAAGATGGAAGTGGTAGATGGGTTGGAGCGAGTATGATTCTCAATGAAACATGACCGGAGTAGTGAGCTACGACAATCGAAGATTAGGGATTTATCCTAAGATACAGATCTACTTACAAAATAAAAGACATGAATGACATTAAACTAACAAAAACTGCCTAAAGATGGATAAAAAAGACGCAACTCATACCTGGAAACCGGGGAGCAGAGGTGTCGCCGGAGATCCACCTTGGACCATCTTCTCTCTTCCTTGCTCTACCTCAAACCTGGGGATGCTCTCTCCATCACTGAGAACACACACATTCACAAAGCGAGGGGAATCAGAGCTAGTAGAAGGACCAAATTGGGCAAGGAGGTCTGAGGTTCTTATTTATAGACATGATGAGGAGGATTATTATCAAGGGATTGTAACTGAATCGAGGACATTCGATTTGATCTTTAAATAGGGCGTGATTCAAGGATGTTTAATATCCATGAAATGTGTATCACGCCTAGCTAAAGCATCATGAGCTCAAGCGGAAAAAATGGCAAAAATCATGGTTCTGATAGGATGGGAACTCGAGGAAGAGAGATGGGGGTGTTGACCCAAGTCAACACGAGGAGTGTTCTGGCTGGCCCATGTGGACCAACAAGAAAAAAACCATGGGAAATTATTGGTAAAATAAAAAGCAAATAGCTAATGAATTAATTGATTTTTTATTAAAACATGAAAAGTGTTTGTAGGTTAATTTAGTATTTATCCATATTTTTATTTATTTTCTGAAGCTCTTTATTGTAAGTTAGTATTTACATATGAATTATAGTTATATTTACCTATATGGTGTATGTTTTATTTTTTTTGTATTTTAGATTTTATTATTTTATACACATAATTTATATATTTAAAACTTATTTAGGTATACATAATATATTTTTTTGTATTTTTTGATGTTGTTTGTACACTTATATAATATATATATTTATTATATATGTATATAGTGTACTCATCTATGTATTTTGTATACTATTTAATTTTGTTGTATTTTTTATGGTTTTATTATATTTTAAGTATGTATATATACTATAAATAATATTTACAAAATTATAAAAATGTAAAATTGTGAAAAACATAAGAATAAATAAATGAATATTTTATTCATGTATAATGTGCAATAGGGGTCTAAAACCTAACTTTTGCATCATAACTCCATTTTAAATGAAATCACCTTCATTAAATATCTAATAAAAATTTATATATAATTTAAGGTGATTTTAATGCATTTTGAGTTCATATGGAGAAGATACAGATCTATGAAGTATGGGTTTTGGGATTTTATTCTGCGTGTAGAATGAACATTGTATATTATTTTTGTGTGAAATCAATTTTGTATTTTTCTTTGTATTTTTACCTACAATTTCATATTCAAAGTTTATTGATTTGAATAATATAGAATAAAATAGGTCCCAAAACTGATTTATTGAAGAATAAATAATTAGGGTTTTATTGTGTTCTTGACCCTTATCTCCCCCTACTTTATTCCTTATCGACCAAATTAATTACTGACTTGGTCTCAAGATTTAGGGTCATACAATATCTTTGGCATTTTATTTCATTTTCTTTTCTTTTATTTATTCTTTTATTTTGGCATTAATTACAAAATTTTATATACTATTTACACAATAAATAATGAATGTTAATTTATGCAAAATAATGATGTTTACATGCATTTAGCTAGCGTTTAAAGGTCAACATGAAGGAAAGTGATGAAATGGATATTCATCAGTAGGGGGTATGAGGGGGATTTAAAATAATAAAATAGATATCAACCATTAGATTTTGTCTGGTTTGATTAACTCAAGGTAATGGTTGAGTTGATGGAGCAAAATAACGGAGATGTTATGACGTAAACATAATCACTATCCAAGGGTCAGAGTGTAATTCAAAATTATGGAGGGGTCAAAATGTAATTACAAAAGTATTGATGGATATGAGGGTGAAATTATAATCTATAACAAAAACATATAAGTATTTTTTCATTGTGCTCCTGCAGAATATTGCAACAATGCATGAATACTTACCTAGTTTTTTATGCCACAAACCTATTAAACTTTTATATTTATGACATTCGTCGAAATCATTTAAACTATTATACATGAACTAGAAATAATAAATTTTAATAAATAATGTTTATATGAAGATTTAATTTTGTTTTAGCCATCTTCCTTATTCCTTCCAAATAAGGCAATCGGAAACTTGCAACATTATAAGCGAGAAGATTCTCAGATTCTCGTAAGTGGGTCAAATGACATGGAAGTCTCATATTCCTCCTTTTTAAGTTGTATTTTATATTCTTAGAATTTTAAAAAAAATCTTAACTGAAATTCATTTGATTGTCTACAAAATTGATTTGTCGGAGCAATAACTTTTGATCAAAATAAAAGATAAATAGGCAGAGAAAGATCTCATCAACATTATGCATCTAGTGTAGCCACATTTCTAAGCATTTCTTAATGAAGCCATTTTCTTTAATTTGAACCTACATGGGGGTCTCTTGTATTACTATGAAGGATGCATTGCACTGCATATTAGGAAGGGTTTGGTAACATCAAGCTAGGCTAGGCGATCATCGGTGAATACACAACACAATTCGCAAGTAACAACTGATATCCCCACTCATCAACCTCTTCATAGATTATGTGATGAATATCTAATTTAGTACAACATTATATAAATATCGGAGATCAAAAGCCATATATTGCATTTAATCAATCGTGAGTATAAGTGCATTGATGCCTTGAGGGGACACATGATAGTGAATTAGGTTGCAAGTAACATGAACAAGGGAGAGTTACGTGAAGAGATCGAGCAGACTAACTTGAATGTTAAACAACATTCCCCTTAATCTTAGGTAGAAATTTCATAATCACCTACTATAACCAAAAAGAAACCATCAATGCACCTCTAGTGAATATATAATTCATGTACTGAATACTAGAAATTTTATTCTATAATTCATGAGTAAAAACACGACTACCACACACAAACTAATAAAATAATAAAAAAGCATTGGTAATAAAAATTTACTGCATATATATTATTACCTCTTAAATAAGTCCAAGAAATTAAATCCAATAAAATCAAATAAAATACCAAGAAATACGGAACTGATATATGTAAATATCTATTTGTATATTGCACAATCTTTCCTGAAATTCAATAAATTCATGTTAAATACAAATAACATAAAACCAACTCATTTGTGTACATCGAACTAACCTTGATAAATGAAAAAACTAAAAAAGACTAACATATATATATTATAAATAAACCTGTCTCTCTTTTGAAAAGATTGAAAATCGAAAGCTGGTGTTTCCATCAAATAGTTTACTCACCTTTGACTTAATGTCCATTCAATTATCTATAAAATAAATATTCAATGAAATCAGATTTTATATGTGAAACTTGGGATTTTGAACATTTTTGTATATTTTTTTTACAAATTTTCTGATTTTACATTGTTATTTCATGCTCATATTTCCATCCATTTGTTATATTTCTTTTTCAATTTATATTTTAATGTTGTTTTCAATAATGCACAAAAACTAAAATCCAAAAAATCATTAAATAATAGTTGTTGTTTTTTGTTTTATTTTACCTTTTCCTTGACTATTAGAGATCCAAACAAGATTAATATGTAAATATTTTTATTAGCATTTTATTAAATTCTATTATGTATATATAGTATTTAGTAAAAACAAAATAAAAAATTGTAATTTGTATAGATAACCTGTTTTGAAATTGAAATTCCTCGAGAAAATTATAAATCTTATCAAGATTTATAATTTCCATATTACTAATATTTCACTAAATTCATATTTCATTTTATTTTATTTTTAATTACTTTTATTTTCTCTTTTGTTTGGTCAACTACTCATGTCAAATTCCACGAGGCACGAAGCCATTAGCTCATCCTCGGCACCATTGACACTCACTCAAAACGAATAACCACTTGTCTTTGGTTTCCACCCACACCCCTTGTTCCACATCAGTAGAAAAGTTGACACGCCCGACCAACTATGCCTCTCCAACATTCTTCATCTACCTCTTGACATCCTCCCCTTATCTATCTAGCGAAGAAACTCCCACAACCCATCTCCGATCATCACTTCCCATGATATCCCATCGCTCTGACTACTGTCGACTAATGCTCGATCAACTATTCCATTGCAAGCTCATCTCCATATCATGACTTGCGGTGGTGATTCAACTGATCATCGCACCTCCTGAAGCCACCGGACACCCACATTTTCTCCATCCTCCAAATAAAAACACTTCTCTTATATCACTCATTTATCAATACCTACATAATGATCAAAACTTGTGCCTTGGCTCCAATACAAATTATCTGCTATTATAAAGGAAGGTGAGCTTCAGCTCTTGGAGCCGCAAAGTGATGACCTAAATATACCGCCCAATTAAGAGAACATAGCCTCACAGTTCCAGAGAGATCCACGATGTGTTCCTCGGCATCGCATGGATGCTTCAAGTTTGTTGTTAGATTCTCCGAGCAGCTTGCCAGCAAGGATTGATGCAGGATAAGAGAGTTGATCCGTCGAGCACTCTTAACTTTGGCGACCCATTTCGCAGGTATCTTCTTCTTCTTCTTCTTCTCTTAATCATCTTGCATTCCTATCATCTTTTCCCCCTATTCTTCAATTTCTTTTTCTTGAATATATTATTCCTTTCCCCCTTTTTGTACGTTTTTCTTCTAATTGGTGTTGAACCTATTTCTGATTGAGAACCATCTCCATCTCCTTAACCTTCTGTCTTTATTTTCTTCCTCTATGCTTTACCATATCTATCCCAACACACAACTGGAGCTTTCATGCTACCATCCCCTAGCGGTCCCTAGGAGCATCATCACTCCTCCCTCTCTATGAAAACCATCACACATACCACCATCACCCTCTTCTATGCCCTTTATCTCCCTCCGAGCTCCTCAAGTTCGATAGCACCCATCTCATGTCGGTTCAACTACATCAATGATACAGAAGACAAAATCACATTATCAGACCTCCTCCTTGAATTGCAGCCATCTATATTGATGAGCATCCAGCATTGACAACCACTAAAGTATGACCATTACGATTTTTTGTCCGTTCCCTTGAGGTTTTCGTCAAAAAATATAGGAGTAGAATACAAGCTACAAGCATCTAGGCATTCTTGAAGACCACTGAGCTTCACTATGTCCGAGCACCTTCATAGGAGGGTAAGAACTGAGCCTTCAAACATGATAGGATCCTCAAGGGGCTTTACACTATCGGTCGAAGGATACCATCAGTGCTAAGGCCTCACCGGAACTCCTAACTGAACTCAACTCTACACACCTGGACTTCGTGCTTCAGATGAGACAAAAGAGGAGATGAGAGATGCTACAACAACCATAGGGTTACCTCCATGTCTAGATTGCCACCGTCAAATGATCAAGTTCCCATCCACTATTGATCAACACCCTAACCTCTCCATATGCTACCACACATAAGTATGGATCCACTGCTGTATTACAACACCTAGTGTAATGTAGGGATCCATCCGATGGGGATCAAACGACCCTCATAATGGGTCGACTGCCCCATATGAGGGTCGTCTGATTCCATCGAACGGATCCCTATGTTACAAGAGGTTCTGTAACAGAGCAAAGGATCGTCTTTGATCCTGTCAATACTCAATCGAACCTTCACCCTAACCATGCCTCGAGCCGTAGATGCACTACATGTGGCATCGCTCTAGCGTCGTCTCCCAAATCATTAGCTAGAGACTCATGTGAAACCAACCAAGTGTGATGAAATTGTACTCATGCCCTCCATCTTTGTAAAAAGCAAAAGCAATGCCCCACACCCTAGTGTATTTGCATGGAGTCCCAAGCAACTTTTGAAATTATAGATAAGCCCCAGAGCTGAAGATTCTAGCTTTATGACTAAATTTCAATTTTACATTTTAATCCATGTGTTGTTAACTTAATATTTACAAACCACAAGATATAAAATTATGTTGTTTTAAATCCCTTTTAGTGCCTTTCTTTTTGAGATATTGTAGAGCTTTGATGGACTTAAAGTGAGTTGTTGGTGAATTAGTAAATGAAGTTAGTGTTTTAAGATTGTATAATTAATTTAATTTAAGGGCTTTTGGAAAATTATGGTAAATAGTCATTTTGTAGCATCTTCGAAAAGGAAATTTTTGGCATATTATATATTTAAATCCATTAAATATCTATTTATTTTATGAATTTCTTGTTTGAATTTTATAGGGGTATCATTGCTATATTTTCGTAAATTAAAAGTACCCTAAATTGCCCTTAACTTGCTCTATAACATATGATTTTATGATGATTAATTGAAATGATTTGTGTAGTTAAAAAAATCTAAAACGTCAAATAAGAGTATACACTATTTCATTTTTAATCATTTACCTAAAAACCCATAATTTGAAAAAAAATCCAGTAGTTTGTATTCACCATAGCATTACATCTAATATTTTTAATTTTGGAAAATATTAATGAGTCGATTGATTCCTCTACCCCATAAGATCTCGATCGCTTCCAACAAACTCACATCTTCACAATACCATCAATAATTGCAGTTAGTTCCCGATCCTACCTCTAATAGTAAGAGATTTATTGATTTACTAGAGAGTAGAAAAGTTTGTTGGAATTCCTCGTTGGATGGGATCCTCTTGAACAGAAAAATATTGCAATTAGTTTGATAATAATCGAGCGACATTTCCAAACCAAACAATCAATCAGATATGATGCTAAGTGGATTTTTTTCTATCGTTCATCATATACTATTATATGATAAATACGAATCAGAGTTTGAAGAAAGGGAAGGAGCCGGTGACCAACAACAAATGGAGGATTTTGTAAGATCGAAAATCTTGCATTAAGCATATTCACTTCATTTTAAATTGAAAAATGATAAAAAATGCATTCTCCATTCCTTGTAAAATAAGGTTTCATGGAAAATTAATCTTGAATTTTTTAATGGCTTGAATCACATATAAATCATTATATAAAGTTGCATTATTTCCCTTTCAAAGCTAATTTCAAAACTTCTTTTTGTTTATTTTATTTAATTTAATCTCATATTTTAAAAAGTCCAAAAACAACTAAAAATATTTTTTGCTTCTATTATTATCTATTTATCTTCATTTTACAATAATTAAAATTCTCCTTTTGTCATTCTTATTTATATTTAAGTATTGCTTTTCTTTTCTTTTTCTTCTCTTTTAAAATTAGAAATGAATTAAAAATCAAAACCCCATTAAAACTTATGGAGAATATATATTCATATAATTACCCATATTACATAATCAAAGACCATTAATTGAATTATATAATTTATGTAATTTTGATGAACTTCGAATATGGGTAGGATTTTCAATGTAAAACACCTACAGATGCACCAAATCTGCTAACATGTGCTCCTAGTTTGCTGTTGCAAACTTAGCTCCCAATCAATAGAAAGAGAGAGGTGATGTGCGGACAAGTCGGAAGAATGACGGTTGTGCAACCGTCTGGCTGGGGAGATGGGTGGTGGGCCTACGGGAGAAAGTGTGCTTGAGGAAGGAGAGGGGGCCATGTGGCGCATGGGGGAATGATCACATGCCAAATAATAATAATAAAACAAAAAATAAAAATTTAAAAAAAATAAAAATAAAAAACGATGTAAATTTGATAATAATAAATAATATGAATAAAATGAAATAAAAAATTAAAAATATAATTAAAATAAATAAAATAAATAAATAAAAATGAATAACTAACTAAATAAAAATAAAAAGAAGAAAACTAATAAAGAAAATGGGGGGACACATGGCAGCTCCAAGAGCTGCCACGTGTCGCTCCAAGAAAAATTGAAAAATTAAATTCAAAGAAAAATAACGAAGAAATAACAAAAGGGATGAAATTAAAAAGTATCAACACAAAAGTTGCTCATCTCAACGAGATCTACAACTCTTGTAAATGGCCCAAAACTGACAGAAATCATCTGTACAAAAAGTGTTTTTGGTGGTACTATATACACAATGCCGTATTTTTGTATTTTACAATTTTTTGTAATTTTTAAATAAAATAAAATTCAAAATAAAATTAGAAATAAATATGGAATAAATATTTAAAATGTAATATATATATATATTTTTTAGATTTTTTAATTAATAAAATAAAGGAATAAAATAAAGATGACAAATGTGCAACCTATATATATATATATAGACTCAATGTGACATATTTTCTTTGATTTTTTTGCCTCAATTTTTATTTGGATTTTTACACATTTTATTAAAATAAAAATAAAAATAATGCAAAAGAGACAAATAAAAAGGATTATTTCTGTACATAAAATAATAAGGTCAAAATAGGCAATATGTACAATATATAATAGGGGCCCAAAACCCATGTTTCACATACAAACTTCGATTCTTTTGAATTTGGTCTTGATTTGAAGGTAATTTAAACGTACATTAATTCAAAAGTTAGTAGGGGTTCATAGGATATTGTATGAGAGAGATATTCATGTTTTAAGGCTATTAGTCTCAAACTAGGATTTGGGTTTTATTGGTCAATTTTACAAGTTTGTAAAATTTTGATATTGTTCACTTATTATTGTTCGTAATATATACCCTATAGAGTTGATTTTATTCAATTTCTAGTTAGTGAAAAATAGATAAAAATAGAGGATAATGTGGCATAATAGAGGTGATGTTTACAAGGGGACTTGGATTCTTATTTAATGCAAATATGCATGCTAAAATGCAGATATTAATTATAACTGCATGAATGGTAAAAATGCAGAATAAATGGAGAAATGCAGCTAATTGCTCTAGAAGGAAGCTCTATTTTGAACTTTAGAGTGATGAATCATAGATTCATCAACCTCATATACTTAAACCTTGCTTGTCCCCAAGCAACTAAAATGAAATGCAAAAAGTTAAACGATTTTGGATTCCATACCAAGGTCATGAACAAAAGGTGAAAATGGAGCTCGACTCGACCTTTGGATTAATAATGTGGCGGAACCTTATTGAGAATAAGATTTGAGACCTAACAACCTTTAAGTTCCACAAGTCTCTATTCAGATCACCTCAACGGTCAGGTCAAAACAAGTCCTCATACGCAAAATCTGATTACTATGAATCTTACTTGTATTGTGTGAGTGAAATATAGCTCTCCAGATTAGAAATGGCATAGAAACACCATCATCTAACAATGTAGCCCTAATTCCCTGGCCTAGCTACTCTTTCCTCGAGGAGCGGGGTATTCCCTTCTAAGTTCAAATGCAATCAGACCAAGAAGAGGGGGTAGAGAAGAGAATGGACTATAGCCAGTGTAGCCACATATCCTTGGAGCTTGACTAGTGTAGACAAGTCTCCAGTTGCATGATTCCATGATATGAGATTTTGAAACATATGCCTCGCTTATTCATATTTTTCTCTAATGGGAATTTTTATTTATTTACTTTTTACCCATCTAAATTCTTTTGGAGATTTTTTATTTTTTTTGAACATGTACAACATGTACATAAGGAGTTTTTCCTCTTGATCCAGTAGACTATCCCTCTTTTCAAGATTTATTGCAACCCACAACATTCCGTAGTTAGATGTCAACACCACTAGACTAGATTGAGACACACTAACCACTTATTGTGACTGTGAATGTTTCCACTCATGTGTTTCCTCAAGCAAAATGATTCTGCCTCCTCACCACCTCATCCACGAAGAACTACGTGCAAGGTGCTTGTTCAAGTTAGGTCACTATCTAAAAGAATCATGCGCGTGTATGAAATATACTTAGACCAATCAAGATGACATGTGAACATAGTCTTTGGACTCAAAGAATTAAGTCGCTCGATATGAAAAGTCTCAACTCCAATTCCTATATTGTTCCTTTGAAATTAAGTTGACTAAGGTAAATTCAAGTCCATCCTCGATTTCTATTCATAATTTGATTCAGAACCCACTAACTTTTCACTTTACATATGCAAGATATGCAAATAAAATGTAGATGTTATGAAATGCATGATGATTCTTTTTTTGAATGAATGCAAGGATGATATGCAAGAGTAAATAAGAAAACCCCTTTTTTACATAAATTTTTATTTTTTTGATTTTTTGGTATACCTCCCATTTTATAAAAAAATTACAAAAGTGTTATTTACAAAAATTTTTACACGGTTATACAATAATTTACAAATTTTATTATACACATTATACATATTTTACATCTTGTATATAATATACATACTATACAAGTATACAAGTATTTTACAAAGAGTTTTTTTAACCAATTTTACCCATCCCATAATTATTGCATAATATATACAAAAATACGTGAAAGTACGAGCTAAGGGTAAAGTATATACGTAATATATACACCCCCTATACTTAGCACGTGTTATTTCCTCAGAGCACAAGAAGCAAGGAAAAGACATAGCTCGTGCTAAGCGTAGGAGAGTGAAAAGAACAAAAAGTATAGAAGTCGACCCACCCCCTATACTTAGGATCTGGTTAGCCTAAGTATAGAAGAATAGAAAAAATGTGACGGTGAAGAGGAGATATGGATGAATACATAGAGGGATATTTACACCCATAACCCTAAGTAATTTTGTAATTACCCTAGAAACCCTCGATAATCACGAATTACACCCAAGACCCTGAATAGGCTTAACTCATACACCCATAACCCCATGTTAATTTCCATCCAATTTCTCGTTAACTATGAACGTTATCTGTCAAATATTTTACAGTTTAACCCTTTTAAATTCCCATTATTTACAAGCGAGACCACTCCCCTTCATCCTCCAGCCCCCCAGTCGTCCCCCCTAGCTGCCCTTCACCATAGCCTTCATCAACCCTCGCCGCATCATCCACCATGCCCCCTCTCCCGTCGATAGTAGCTTGTTGTTGCCACCCTCGTGCATTCCTCCATGCAAGCCCCCATTACCTCTGCTAGCTCTCCCGTTCGAACCCCCCACCTATGTCGCCTCCACCTGCAAGCAAGCTCCCTTCAAACCCTTGTCGCTTTCTCCTACGAGCTGACCCCTCATACCTGGCCACTGCTGCCCTCCACCATCAGCAAGCCCCACACCTCGCCTTCCTCGTGAAAGCTCCCCTCCTCTGGCGCCACCTCTGCAAGCTCTCCTGTTCAAACCACCTACCTTGTCCACCTCCACCTGCAAGACCCCCTCCCCCCAGCCCTGTAAGCCCCTGCTGCTTGCAAGCTGAACCCCCCGTTAAGCCCCACACCCTACAAGTTCTCCCGTTCAAACCCCCTACCCATGCCGCCTCTACCTACAAGCCCCCCAGCCATGCAAGACTTCGTTGCCTCCCTCATGAAACCTGACCCTTCCTATAAGCTCTCTTCGAACCCCGTACTCCTGTGTCCGCCGCCTGCAAGCTCCCCCTCCCCCTATCGACCCCCGCCGCTACCCTCCACCATCGTCATGCCCCGCACCCCTTTGCATGTTGCCGCCCTCCATCATCAAAGCCTCCCCTCTTGCAAGTCTCCGCTAGGCACCACCCTTCACCATCGTCAAATTCCTCTACTCCAAACTGAGAGCCATGGCAAGTGCAGGTGTTGGACGAACGAGAAGGGTGGGAGTTTTTACTTTTGATTAATCACAGTCGTTAGATTGTTGATTGGTTAGATTAACTCAACCATCTAGTTGAGTTAATGAACTAAATTAACGGAGGGTTATGGACGCGAAGAAGAAGAAGAAGACTATACAAGATGGAGGGAGAATGTACAATGATCAAGGAGGTTTGTAACGAACCTTCTTGCGTGAACGAGGAGGTGGAAAATATACAAGTGCGTTGCTATCGGAATCATAATCAGATGAATAATAATAATGAGGTGAAGGGATGAGTCACCATATAGATTGCAATATTCCTGAAGGGTCATCACACGTCTCGGGTAGTTGCTAGTGATCTCAATTGGCTTGGCGTTAATAGTTTCAGTTGTCGATTCATCGGAATGGTCGAGACATTCAGCAAAAATCGTGTCCGACTCAACGATAGCTTCACGTTGTGAGTCCTTTATTGAAGCTATCATAGTGGTGGAGATGCAAGCAGTGAGATTCATGGATGTGTGGGGAGTCTCCGATCCAATGGTCGGCTCAACAATTGGTATATAAGATGTAGCAGAGAGGTGGGCTCATCTACCTCTCGATGGTCACGATTGTCAATAGCTATGTGGGTTGATTTGGGTTGGATTATGTCCTTGAAGGTCATGTGTGATCGGTGTGTATCCAATGCAAGAAAACCGATCTCTCGAGTCTCGTAATATATAGTCGCCTTAGCCAAGGTTAAGAATAGCTTCTCAAAAATAATGGAAGACCGGATGAACTCTCCTAGGTGCTCAATATCAATGATCATGAAGTCCACTCTTTGTGGAGCCCCTCAGAAAGTAATGATGACTAAAATGGTTCCTCCCGACCGTTTGATGGATCGGTCAGCCAGCTGCACGTCCTCTCTTGATTTCCTAAGTGGTCTGATTTTGAGCTTGTCAAACACGGAGGTCAGAAGGATATTTATCAATAAGTCATCATAGATTCTCGCATGGGTAAAAATGGTGTCTTTGATTCCACATTCAATGCGGGTTGACTGCTTCACTCTATGGCTCTTGGTCTTTCTCCCCATTACCAAGGAGGTGGCCATAGACACTAAGTGTATTCTTGTCTATGTTCTCCTATCACCTGACCTCTTGGGCATCAATAGACTCTTTACTAATCTTTTGAGGTCGAGAAAGTGTTCTATGGCCTTTATTAAGGGAATCTTAAGAATCAGTTCCTTAACAATGGCTTCCCTCAGGGCTGGATCTAATTTTTTTTATTTCATTTTCATTTTAAATTTTTATGAGATATTTTGGTTTTTAATTTTTTACTTTTCATGGAATTTTGATTTTTTTGATCTTTTTAATAGAAGAATGGTCAGAATCTGGACAAGAAGGCAAGCAGTCAGTAGAAGAGGGAGATAGAATAGACTCCAGCCGCATAGAGTGCATGGGTTCCCTAGTGTCCGCTTGGTTTTCAACATCAAATCTGCTTATTTCCTTTTCCACTTTCATACCCAAATTGGCAGAAATTGAGTACAATATTTCAGTGACATCTCTCAACTTGTTACCAAATGATTCATTTTACTTGAAATGTCTAGAAATGTCATCCTACAAAAAGTTCTCATGACAAATCATGGGAGAATTCTTCTCAATTGGAGGATGTTGTTGAGATCTTGAAGTCTCATACTCAACTTACCTAGACTCTGACATGTAATGTTAGGTCGAGTATGGACCATTCGGATGGTAGATATTGGTTAGAGCCTCTTAAGGCGGAGTTAATAAACATGGGGCTCTTAGATCGAGCTCATGGGCCCAACCCCTTGTCTGTGTAGGCTTTTCAAATGTGCGGTATGAGAGATGGTCAATGTAAGCTTGATCATTAAATTCAATCAAGTCTAAAAAGTCATGATGTGCATACCTCTCCATTCGGGGTGTTCGATCGACCAAGTAGTACCCTAAGGTCAAGTTAGGATGTGTATGTGTGATTCATTGACATGTCCCATCTTTCATATGAAGAGGAGATGAAGTATGCGGGGGTAGGTAATTCTACCAGTTATTCATCTCAGAAGTGGCTTGCACATCGAATAATTCTTTGATTCCAGCAAGCTCTCGAGAATATGGTAAGTCAACCCTGGATGGAAGTGGATCCGGAGTGATAGAATTTTGAGTATGAGAGAAATGCGAAGAAGTGGAGAAGTTAGTCGAAGTTCTGACTTCATACTCGAGGTGGGGTGAGACTGACCATGGTTAAGGGTCTCCCACGGATAGTGGATGATACATGGAAGACGGAGAAGAATGGTATGTGGTCGAGGAGTGACTAGAGAGGTTAGGGTATGAGGACCAATATCCTGACATTTTCGAGAGAGATGAATGTAAGTGGATGACGGTCGAAAATGTGCAATTGCACAGAAGGATACACACACAGACAGACACAAAACAAACATAAGAGCAAACCCTAGTTTCACCAACTCAACACAATGATGGTTGCAAAGCTCCGATCATTGTCTATTTGGTTAGTTAAGTGATAAAACAAATTATGGTCATTTATGCAAGATTAAGATGTGGGTTTTGGGCACTATTCTAGGGATGCGTCCTCACCTCTCAACAAGCAGTATAAAATGTGTACAATGACATGGTTGCTCTCCCACAAACAAGGGTTAATTTTAGTCAATCTTTTGGTCAAAGTTGTATTAGCATTCCTGATTTTATGTTTGATTTTCATTGAATTTAATCCACCACATAAGCTAACGAATAGTCTCGATTTCCTTTAATCCTAAGTTGTAAAAACCAAGGTGAAGGGATTCGAAAAAATCCAATGCAACAATAAAATCAATGATGCATGCCCACTTCAGAAGAATAGTGATCCTCGCGCTCTACATGTGGGATGCAATACAAAATTGAAAATTTTTATGCTAAATGAAATGCAAGTAAAAAATTCCTCCTAGCAGGAACTTCTATTAGTTGGGAAGAATGTGAGTTTAATTTGACTAGATAGAACGTTCTGTGGTGTGTATTATTAAATATGAATGTATGGTCCTAGATTTTCTGAGCACAAGCAAATATTTTACCTAATAAAGATCTAATAGCCATAAGTACCATTCTAACATACGAGCCACTCAAGTCAAGCGCCACCCTCACTAGAGAGTGAAACATGTCTCGACACACCACAAAAATAATGTCCAAGTGTCCGGGTACGCATGCGAGAGCCAAACGAAATCCACTAAAAATGCAATTACCTAAATTATTAAAAAAATAAAATAAATATAGGAAATAAAATCCTAGACTCTACACTCTCTCACAACTTAACCCAATCTTAAATTTAGTATGTTCTTTCACTCGACTTATTTCCCAAAGAAGCCGGCCTCCAATGCTCCTAAAATGCTCGACCACCTAAGCAGTCGCTCCATCACGTCGGGTCCCTCATAGAAAAAATAAGATGGTGGTCAGAGAGATATACAAAAATTAAATAAAATAAAGGAAACAAACCAAATAAATAAACAATTAAAAAATGAAGGAAAATAACAAAGTATTAATTACAAGAAAAACTAGGGTCAGACTACCCGGGGGTGAAAAACCTAATGACTAAATTTTCTAAAAATCAACCTAAGTCGTGCCTCCCCAGAAACAACACCATTTGACGAACCCAAAATTTCACTAAGTAATTACTTGGAATTAACGATTAAAATGTACATTATAGGTAGGCAATCAGGATTTATCAAAAAATGCTAAATTAATTTATTCAATTAAAGAGAGCGGTCAATTTATATTTTACTTGGACAAGCCCAAGGATAAACTCAGGGAGGCAGCTATCTCCTTTGATTGATTAATAGGCGATCTGGAACCTAGGTTTTCAGATAGATATTTTTTTAATTTTTTTATGCAATTAAAAATATCATCTAAATTCAGGTTAGTTTAAAGGTCAAAATGCAATTGACCAAATCAAGTCAAAAAATCCTAAATCTTGTCCATAGTATGAATAATTATGAAATTAATGCTTTTTATTTTTTGGATTTTTTTGATGTAATATAGATTAATTACGAATTAGATATGCATGTAGGGTGATTTTTCGCAAATTAAATTAAATAATAAGTAAACCAATTTATTTATCAGAAATAAAATTATTCTAGATATATATATATATGAGAGGAATCCAGGAAAATTAAAATATCTCAAAAATAATTGATCTACACCTTATTAAAAGTTAATTACTAAAATCACCAATTAATTTATTTAAACCTCGATATGTATGCAAATGGGATGATTTTTGGCCACAATGTACACACTAAAAATCTATCTACTGTGAATTTTTGGAGTAATGATTAATGTAATATTAATTCTAGATCACATAGTGGGCAAACCATGCAATTTTCCACTAGATTAATTATATTAAATTAATCATATACATAAAAATTAAATTAAATATCCACTATGATATGCATACGTAGTTCTACAAGATGCAATTTTTAGAATTAGGAAATTATGATAAATGACTATTCAAACATATGCTCACAGATAGGGGCCTAAATACAATATTACAAAAACTTAAAAAATAAAAAATGCAAATACAATTACTGAAGTCTTGGGGGTCGAATGCAATTTTCAGAAGTCACGTGCGACACACGTGACCTCCAATTGGCGGGACTTGGGTGCAAAACAATGGAACTCGAGGGGTTGTTCTGCAATGTCTCCCCTAGGAGCACATGCCATGCACATGACTTCTGGCTGCAGGTCCTCCTTGTGGTACACAAAGACTAGGGGGTGCCTTGCAAATTACCTCGCCCTCACATGCCATGTACGTGACGTGGAGATAATGATGAGGCATGCGCTCAAGGAGGAGGCGATGTCGAGGCGGTGGCGAGGCGCGTAGAGGGCAGTTGATGCACGGTTTGAGGAGGGCCTTGAAGGTAATGACGATGCGGAGGAAGGTGAGTGGAGGCACGTAGTCTGTCTGGAGGTGGTCGATCGATGGTGATGCGACAACGGGATCAGGCGATCGTAGATGTGGATATTAAGGCAGAGCTGGTCACTCGAAGGCTGCTCAGCGAAGGGGGCTGCTGGAGGAGATCGCTCGACAACAAGTAATGGTTGGTGGAGTGAGGGCTCTAAGGCTGAAGGCCCAGACCAAGGAGTCGTGATGCATGTGACGAAGGAAGATGGGAAGGTAACCATAGCTCAAAGATGAAAAGGAAGAAAAGAAACAAGGAAAAAAAAGAGGAAGAGGGTTTGCCAGAAGGGGTTGAGCACGAGGGTCGCTTCTCCTAGTCTTGACCTCAATCGATTCCCGACGAGGCACAAAGAAGCTAAATCTCTTCCACGAAGGAGAAGCGACGAAGGATGGGGGCTTTCGGATCTCGTCGGAGGTCGTAGCTCGACAACGGCCTTGCTGTCACCAAGACACTGGAGCTCTCTCCCAGTGGTGGATGGCCAACGATGTAGGACAGAGCGATGCTTTTGTTGGGTGGTTTGATAGGAGGACCGAGAAGGCCAGTGGTGGTGCAGTTGTGCGTGGGCCGCATGAAGGGGGAAGATGGGGCAGTTCAAAAGGAAGGGAAGTGGGATTGAGAGAGAGAGGGAGCTGCACGATCAAATTGGAGGAACATGAGGGAAGAGAGAGAGAGAGAGAGAGGGTTAGGGAGTGATAATCGAGGTTTTGCGAGGGTTAAAATATGTCTTACACGAGGTGGAGACAAAGTTGTTCTGGCAATGACTCACGAAATCCCAAATAGTCAATAATTAACCCACAACAAGTAATCAAGAAATGAAAAGCAAATGCAGACTTGACATTTATTATAACTCTACAATGGATGTGTATAGTGTGCAAGTATGTAGAGTGTCGAACATATGGAGCAAACGACTAGATGGGGGCAAATAAAGGCGCAAAAGTGATTGTGGAATATTTATCTATATTTTTTATATGGGTATTTGATTTTTTGATTTTATTTTTCTAAATTTTATTTTTGATTTTATATCTTTGTATTCTGATTTTTAATTTTCTATTTTTCTATTTTTATATTTTTATATTTTCTATATTTTAGAATATATAATAAGACTATATAGTGAGTATATATACAATAAGGGTTAATATAGATATATATTAATAAAAATAAATAAACTAAATGAAATAAAATATTTTTGGGTATTAATTAATTTTCCACTATTTTTTGTGATTTTTTAGGTTTTTTGCTAATTTATATATATATATATATATATTAAAGTCAAAAATACCCTAAAATGGGGATAAAATAAATACCTGAAATTAAAATAGGGGTATAAAATAGCAAACAAGATAAAAAAATTCTCCAAATTAATTTTAAATTAAAGATAATAAAACAAAAAATATAAAACAGAAAATAATATTTTTAGGGTTTTGGGAAGTTTTATAACTTTTTATAAATGTTTTAAGGTTTTTTTATTTTTTTGAGTTTCCTTTCATTATTTTGAGTGATTTTTGGACTAAGTTAAAAATACATAAATACACAAAATATATTTTTTTGGGATTTTTTAAAAAGTTTTTATATTTTTATGTATTTTTATTGTGAACATGGTCAAAATATTACTTTTTGATTTTTAATAAATGTTAAAAATCCATAAAATTGAAATTAAAAATAAAGCATGAATGTGTGTGCAACCAGGAACATATATGCATTTTTTTAGAAATTTTAGAGTTTAATTGCTATTTAAAATAAATACAAACAACAAAGAGAAAATGCAATGCTAGTAGGGGCATTAATGCAAATAGTAGAAAGTATAGGGGCATATCATCAATTTTACCAAAAATATAACACTTAGTTAAATAGTTTCTGGACCAATCACAAATACCCAAAACTACGAGGGTCCCCTAGCAAAATGCCCGCACCTCACGTGCATAGACATGTGAGGTGATGTGACCGAGGACCTACTTGCAAATATCAAAAATCTGGGGTGCTGGTTGCAAATATTACAAAACTTAATTAAAGGCAGACAGAAGTTTCGATATTAATTAATATTTACAAAAAAACTACAGGGTAAAGATTGCAAAATACCTAGCTGTACACGATCGAACGACGGGATTTGCTTCACTTGGCCACGTGTCGGCCTCACGCACGCCGATACCCCTTCATCAGGACGGTCCAGATTAGATCGTCTGGGATGATCTGATGGTGAAAGTGCAATGAAATCAGATGGATGCTGTGCGTCTGGAAGAACATGCCAAATCCAACGGTCGCAAGGAGATCAACAAGAACAGGGAAGAACCGCCAGTGAGGTGAGTTTTCCCCGTCAAGATCTCCCTCCTTTGGCCTTCCTTTAAGCTCCAAAATGACCCAATTTAATCTTGGGGTCTTCCTCTGCTGGCTGGTGGCATCCAAAATCGCTAGTGTGGGCTGGAGTCCCCTTCTAAGGTCGGAGTAAGCTAACTCCATGAACCTCCGACGGAGGTCAAAATTGCCTCCCATGGCGTTTCTCGCTCCAGGAACCTGCATAAAATGGTTATAGGGTCGAGGGCAAATTACCTCGACCCTGTGGCGGAGTGTATGGGCATAGGGAGCGTGAATGGAAGGTTCGTAAGAGTGGAGCTCCCATGAACTTCGAATGAGGTTGATTCATGCTAAAAACGCGATTAGTGCATAGAACAAAACTTAAACCTAAGGTCTAAAGATAATTAAGAAAATGCAAGAAGACAAGTACCTCAACAACCAAAATCGGGAAGCAAATCTCGACGAGCGAGGTTGACCGGAGATGATGGAACACCCCTTCAACGACCCCTTCGATCAACCTAAGAGCATGGCGAGGTCGTTGTCACATCCCTACACCATTTGCGCGCAAAAAGGGAGAGAAATAGCGTTCAAAAGAGGTTCAAAAAAGAGAGGAAATCTCAGAGGGGCATATGTACAAGGTGTTCAACAGGGGGAAGATCGAGGCGTATCTGGTGAATCAATGATCCAATCCCCGAGAAGATGCTTGGGCGTGTAAGAGCATCATACGGGGAGAACAAGTTGAGAAGAGATCGAGCCGAGAACATGAAAGGATCGAGCCCCAAAAGGGTAGAAATCAAGGTGAAACGAGGTTCTGACAGGAGGCATACCTCGATCAGAGAGTTGACCGAGGTCAATGGGAATGAAAAGCTGGTTGGTCCACGTGGACCAACCAGAAAAATCCCTGTCAGAAATTATTTAAAAATTCAATTAAAAATAATAAATAAATTTATTAATTTTAAGTTATAAAATGAAAAATATTTATTATTTTTCAAAGTATTTTATTGTGATTTTTATTTATTTTTTAGAGATATATAATTACAAGTTACATTTTAGGGTCTATATATAGGTATATTTATCTAATTTTTATTTTGTATTTTTAATTTTATTATTTTGGTTTATTATTTTATAAATTTATATCTTATTTTTATATACATAAATATATTTTTATTATATTTTATTGATATAATATATACACTTAATTAAATAAATGTATTAATTATATATGTATAAGTATAGGTATTTTACCTATGTATTTTGGGTTTTTATCACTTGTGCACCTTCGAGATATCGCAATATCAATTATGCCCCTATCTTTTTGGTAATATCAGTTGTGTAGCGGAATTAATTTAAAAAAAAGGTTCAGTGACCATTTGACACCCTCTTCCTCATCCTCTTCTTCTTCCTCCTCTTCCCCCATCCTCTTCCTCCTCCTCCAACCTCCTCCTCCTCCCTCTCCGCCCAGAACTCCTCCCCCACCCCGGCCTGCCCTCTTCCTCTGCCCCAGCTGCTCCTAACGCGTAGGCGTAGGCCGTGCTTCTTCCCACAGACGACCGAGGCCTGCACGTGGGACTCGTGTGTTGGTGAAATGATGAGGACCGGCTGCGCCCAGGTCGCCACCCGCCCAGTCCTCCGTACCCAGGTCACCCCCTCCCCCTCCCCCTTCCTAGCACCGTGCCGCCCCGTGCTCCCCCTGCCCCGCCCCGCCCCCTCCCCCTGCCCCGCACGCACCGCCCCCTACTCCCCCTCCCCCTCCCTCTACCCCGCACCGCCCCCTCCCCCTGCCCTGCACCGCGTCGCCCCTTGCCCCCCTGCCCCGTACCGCCGCTCCCCCTGCCCCACACGCACCGCCCCTGCTTCCCCTCCCCTGCCCCTGCTCTGCATCGCCCCCTCCCCCTTCCCCACATCGCGCCGCCCCCTGCTCCCTCTCCGCCTGCCCTGCACCGCGCCTCCCCCTGCTCCCCCTCCGCCTGCCCGCACCGCCCCCTCCCCCACCCCCGTACCGTGCCGCCCCCTGCTCCCCCTCCCCTTGCCCCGCACCACCCCCTCCTCATTCTCCGCACTGCGCCACCCCCCCTCTACCTGCCCCGCACCGCCCCCTCCCCCTGCCCCGCACCACGCTGCCCCCTGCCTCTCCTCCCCCTGCCCCGCACCACCCCTCCCCCTGCTCCGCACCGCACTGCCCCATGCTCCCCTTCCGCCTGCCATGTATCGCTCCCTCCCCCTGCCCCGCGCCGCCCCTACTCCCCCTCGATAACGTCGTGAAGCCGACCTCCTCCCGCAGCCACGCACCTCCCCCAGCTCCTACTGCCCGCGCTCCAGCCCGCACCTCCTCCTAGCCTCGCACCTCCTCCCCAACCCTCCTCCTCATTTGATTTTATTTTGACCATAATACTCCTCTTAACCACACCATGGTTTGTGTAAACAATGGTTATTTTAATTTTTTGACGGGCAATCTGACGGAAGGGTACAAGTGATAACAGAGGAAGAAGTGAGGGGCACACATGATATTACCAAAAAGATAGGGCATGACTGAAATTACGATATCTCAGAGGGGCACAAATGATAAAAACCCATGTATTTTCTATGCATATTTTATTTTAATATTTTCTCTATTATTTTATTCCAGTTTTAATATGTACATAAATTGTAAATAATATTTTTAGAAATATAAAAATATAAAATTACAAAAATAATAAATAATAAATAAATTGAATATTTTAATAGGATATACTATACAATAGAGGTCCAAAACCTACCTTCAAAACATATGAAACCACCTTCATTAAATAGCTTATTAAAAGTTATATATAATTAAAAGTGATTTGATATATTTTGAGTTTTTATTTGAGAGATATGAGTATGGGAAGTTGGGATTTTGGAAACTTATTCAGAGTATAACTTTTCACTGTATACTATTTTTGTATGAAACAATTTTCTATTTTTATATATTTTATTATCTACAACTTTCATGTTCAAAGTTTCTTTATTTGAGGTATAAAAAGTAGAAAATAAAATAGGTCACAAAGTGAATAAAGAATGAATAAATAAAAAGGGATTTTTATTATATTTTAGATCATTATCTCCCCTATTTTATTCCTTGTCGACCTAGTCATCAAGATGCCTAGGTCTCGGGGTTTAGGATCATAAAATATCTACAATATTTTATTCTTATTCTTTTCTTTTCTTTATTCTATAATTTTGGCATTAAAAACTGTATTTTATATACATTTTGTACAATAATGCATGAGTGCTAAAATGCATGAATCAAAGGTATTTACATGCATTTACTATGTTTTTAAGGCCAAAATGATAGAATAAAGGTGATGAAATGGAGATTCATCAGGGAGTAGTTGGAGATGAGGAGAGAGAGGGAGCTACATGGTCAAGGCGGAGGAACGACGGTTGCGCGACTGCCGGGTTGGGGAGACGGGTGGCGGGCCTGCGGGAGGAGGTACACAGGAGTTAGGAGAGGGGGGGCACATGGCGTGCGGGGGCGCGACCTCATGGCAAATAATAATAAAGTAAAAAATTAAAAAATTAAAAGAAAGAAATTAAAAGTAATAAATAATAAATAACATGAATAAAATATAATTAAAATAATTAAAATAAAAAATAAAAACAAATAAAATAAACAATAAATAAAATAAAATAAAAATTACTAAAAAATGGAGGTGACACGTGATGGCTCCAGGAGCTGCCACGTGTCGCTCCCAAAAAAATCAAAAAGTTAAATCCAAAGAAAAATAAAAAAGAAATAACAAAAATGATCAAATCGAAAAGTGATCAGCATAAAAGTTGTTTGTCTTGACAAGATCTACAACTTTTATGAAGGACCCAAAACTGACTTAAATCATCTGTACAAAAATTATTTTTTGTGGTACTTTATAGATATAAAATACCATATTTTTGTATTTTACAAAATTTTGTAATTTTAATAAGAGAAAAATCAAAATAAAATTAGAAAAAGATATGAAATAAATATTTAAAACTTAATATAATTTTTGTATTTTTAATAATTAATAAAATAAGGGAATAAAATAGAGTTGACATATGTACAAACTATATTTACAGACTCAATGTGACTTATTTTCTTTGATTTTTTTGCCTCAATTTTTATTTAGATTTTTACGTATTTTATTAAAACAATAATCAAAGAAAACAAATGTAAAAGAGATAAATAAAAAAGGATTATTTTTGTACATAAAATAACAAGGTCAAAATAGATAATGTGTACAATATACAATAAGGGCTCAAAACCCAAGTTTCACATATGAACCCCGATTCTTTTGAATTCGATATTACTTCGAAAATGATTGAATGTAAATTAATTCAAAAGTGAGTAGCAGTTTATATGAGAGTATATGTGAGAGATTTTCACGTTTTAAGGCTTTTAGTCTCAAACTATGGTTTGTGTTTTATTAGTCAAATTTACAAGTTAGTATTTTTTGATATTTTTCATTTATTAGTGTTAATAATATAACCACTATTTCTGAGTTAGCGAAAAATAAATAAAAATATCGGAAAATGTGGTATAATACATGTGATATTTACAAGGGGACTTGGCTTCTTATTTAATTCAAATATACATGCTAAAATGCAGATATTAATTCTAAGTACATGAATGGTAAAAATGCAGAATAAATGGAGAAATGCAGCTAATTACTTGGAAATAGGGCTCTATTTTCAACTTTTAGAGTGATGAATCACATATTCATTAATGGTATCTTCACCTCCATTCCTTTACCACTGCTTTCATCAAATGTGTACTCTATTTATTCACTATTAGCCCTACTTATATAAAATTCTTTAGTCTTTAAGGAATGTCTCCAAATCTCAATCTTCTTATTAACTCCATCTCTATTCTAATCAATCAACACAATATCATCAACGAATAACATACCCAATGTATCTTATCTTGAACGTGAATAGCCAACTTGTCCATAATCAAAGTAAAAAGGAATGGACTCAAAGCTGAACCTTGATGCAGACCAATTCTAATGTCAAAATAGTCAGTCTTATCAGAATGAATCCTTGCACAAGATGAAGCCACATCATACATATCCTTTATAAGGTTAATGTATAGGATATGTACTTGTCTCTTCTCGAAAACTTTCCACAATATCTCCAGTGAGACAGAATTATAATCCTTCTCCAAGTCAATAAAAATCATGCGGAGGTTATCCCTTGAGCTCTATAAATCTCTATTGTTCTCCTCAAAAAGTGGATGGCTTCAATAGTTGAACAACCATGCATAAATCCTAATTGATTTTCTTATACTGTGGATACGTGCCTTAACCTTTCTTTTGAACACACGTTCCCAGATTTTCATAGTATGACTCACCAGTTTGATATCTCTATAATTGAAATAATTATGAATATCTTTTATTATTATGAAGAAGCACCACGATAATTCTTGTCCATTCTTTAGGTACTTTTTTGCTTCGTTAAATAACATTGAATAAATTTCCGAGACAAGTCAAATTACATTCACCTAGAACTCTCCATACTTCTATAGGAATGGCACCGGGTCCAACACCTTTCCCAGGTTTCATAACCTTCAAAGCCTTCTCCACTTTCTCTCTTTGTATTTGTCTGTAGCTTTCTCGATTTAAGTAACTTTCACTACTAAGTAGATATCCCAAAATGATCTCTTTAATTTCTTACCCAATGAAAATTTTATGAAAATACTACTTTCATCTAGTCTCGATATCTGTTTGAGTGAGAAGCACGTGTCCTTCCTCATCCTTAATCTATCTCACTTGAGAGAGATCAACGATCTTTCTTTCTCTTGCTTTGGAAAATCTAAATTATATTCTTGTGGCCCTCCTTAGAATCAAGATTTTTGTACAAAACTTCATAAGATCTTGACTTGTCTTTCTTTTATAGCCTCCCCTGCTTCCTTCTTCTCTAATTTATAGTTTGTGATAATTTCCATTGTTTCATCCTTTTACATAGGTTTGAACCAAGGTTTTGTATTTTTAAGCTTCTCTTGCACCTTTCACTCCACCACCAAGCCTCCTTTTGAACTGGAACTCCTCTCGTTGACTCGCCTAACATCTCTTTCGCTACCCTTTGAGTATAAGATGATATAGCCTCCCATGCCTCGTTTGCACTTCTGTTGCAATCCCAAAATAAGTCTTTTGACACCTTCTCCCTGAAGTTTGATTGCTTCAATTGAAGATTCCACATCTAATTCTAGTTCGAAAACCATCTTTTTCTCTACCAGCCCTTTTATTTGCACATCCATGACTAATAAGCGATGTTGAGTTGTCAAACTCTCTCCTGGAATTACTTTGCAGTCTTTGCAGCACAACCGATCTCTTCTCCTAAACGTAAAGTAATCTATATTTGTTCTAGTTGGGCCACTCTTACAAGTAATGAAATGCTCCTCCCTCTTCTCGAAGAGTATGTTCGCTATGAAAAGATATATACCGTTACAAAATCTATTATGTTTTTTTTCTCTTCATTTCTATCCATGAAGTCCTAACCTCCATGAACACAAGCATACCCTGAAAGATCTTTCTCACATTCCATTAATATCTCCACCTCAGAAAATCATCTCTCTTTATAGGATTCCTTGTATAATCTTATCCAAATCCTCCAAAAACTTGTTTAATCCTTTCTTCTAAACTAATTGAGATAATATTTATAATTTCTTCTTTGAGCACCAATTTTAGTAAATAATCTGATCTCCAAATCTTTGCACCCCAACCACACTATCCTTCAAATCATTATGAACAACCACTCCAACACCATCTTTACCCTTCTCTTTACTTGAATATCATAATTTAAATCATGTCATCTCGATCTCCATTGCTTTCTCTCCAACTCATTTTGTCTCTTGGAGACATAGTATATGAATCTTCCTTCCGTATATACTATCTCCATTGATTTTCCAGTCAATGTTCTAATATTCCAAAGACATGTCCGCAACTTTTTTGCTGCCTCTTTTGGATTAACTTCTTTACCTGCATGCATCCAACATGTGAGAACGCATGTAAATTTTGGACTGCATCCGCAAGATGATACAACAAAACTATCTTATTTACTCACATGCATTCCTCATGCAAGTATCCTTGCAACATTTGAACTACATCTGAGCAACGATTTAGCGACCATTGCCAACGTCCTATTGCATTTGGACGATGCAACACGTCGTTAGTAGAGACTCCCTATCAAAATCCAAATGTTCGTTTAAATTCACATTGAAAAGATGAATAGAAATATAAAATGAATACTAATCATATACAAATACTAAGAGAAATATTTAATAGATTAACTAAAATATAAATAATTAAGATGATTTAAACATAAAATAGATATAGTCGATATATTCATTTCATGATAACTATATCAACAATGAATGTTATCATAAAATGTTATTAGACACAATTAGGACTGGCTATTGAGTCACGGCTCTATGAGCCATGCTGGGGCTCGGCTCGATAAGGGCTCGTGAGCTTGTCTCATTAAGCTATTGAACCGAGCCTGAGCCAGATTTTTGGGCTCGATAGCTTATCGAGTCGAGCCCGAGCCGAGCCCTGCTTAACCCGATAACTCAATAACGGGCTCAATAAGAAATATATACATATATTCTATTTGTGAAACTACAATGATTTTTATTTTTATCTGTATTAGTTTTACAACATTGTTAATGGTGGATTACGTGTTTATGTTGTTTATGTAACAACAATGTTGGGTGGACTATGTTGTAGACATGGATTTTCTTCCTTTTATCTATGCTAATCTAGGTTATAGTTAGATATTTAGTATTTTTTTCTTTTTTATTAATGAGCAGAATGTTACAATATATAAAATAATTTAACTTTTATATAAAACTTGGAAGGTGGACTACTGGTAAGGTGGATGATCTTTAAAAAGGAGGTCTCGGGTTCGAGCCTAGTCAAAACACTTTTTCACCAAAAAAACACCTATTTCCTTAACGAGCCTGAATAGGCTCCACCCCAGACCAGGCTCGATAAGAGGCTCGGGCTCGATAAAGGGCTCGACTCAAGACTTATCGAGCCCGAGCTGGATCGATAAGGGCTTGAGCCCACCGAGCTCGAGCCCGAGCTAGCTTGGTTGGGCTCGGTCGAGCTCGAGCCCAGCCCTGGCTCGTCTTGTTAGGCTCGATAGCCAGCCCTAGACACAATTATAACTACTATGACTATATTTATGTACTAAAAATGGATAGATGAATATAAATGTGAATATTAATGAACCCCAAAGCAATATCCACGAATAAGAATGTCAAAATATGTATAAAACGACTAAGATAGTAGATGAGACACGAATATATTCATATTCTTTTTCATCCATGCTTAGAATTCATTTATTTCAAGTCCATTTTCCTTCTTTTGTTTCTTTCCTTAATTTGTTCGCTTTCTAGCAGTTTATTCTAATTTCTTCTATCTCTACTTTTTCTGCTATCCTTCTTGCTGAAGAATGACCTACGTGAGTACTTAGACATTTCCAGTATCCAATTATCATATCATAAGATTAGTGTCACATCATATTTGAGTGAGACTCTGGACTCTGAATTCATTGAGAGGAAGCAATTGAAGAATCTACCATTTGAGACATTCTCCTGTGGTTTCATCCCACTTGCGGAGCAAGGTTCCAGTTAAAACTTCTGTATTCTTCATGTTTATTATTCTTGATCAGCTTATCGCTTCCGCATTATGTTTTCCACACTTCTTGTTTACATTTATCCTCTTTCTTATATTTCTTTCTTCTGATGCATTGAGATATTCTTTGATTTCCTTATTCTTTTTATGAATCCAGTAACCCATCTCCGACCCAGTCCATTCTTCACCATCTAGCCCGATCATCTCCAACATCAGCCTGCAAGACCGATCGAAGAGCGCAACATCGCAACCATCAGAGAATATTGTGACGCCCCTAGGATCCGGGTACTCGGCAAACCAATTCCATGCATACACATTCTACATTCGAATACTTGACATTCACAACAACAGGAGAAAAATAGCAACATGCACATGAATTTAAAGTTTTGCTTCTCATAAAACCTGTTCACATTACATATTCCATTCATTGCATATACCAATTCCATTACATTCCATAGATCATTTCCATGTCCACAAAATATGCATGTAAGCATAAATATAGATGTCCACAATTATACATATTACATGCCATGTCTCTCAACAAAAATGATACTAGTAAAGAAGGATAGTAAAACTACTGACAACTGTACCACAAAAAGTGTCGTAACGCTGCACAAAACGGTGACTCCAAGCTGCTTACTGCTGAGGAACTGCGGATCCACACGTAGGTATGTTATGAGCAAAGTTGCCTAATAGGATTAAACAAAACTATACAACAACGAGCATGATATAATTGAAATGTGTGCAAAAGAATAACTATTTAACTGGTCTCACAAGAATTACATCTTTATTATTAGTATTAGTTGATATGGATATGGATATGAGTAATCAAGCTTCGTGGATAGTCTGTGGTCTTGGTCTGGATGAGACCTCACACTATGACTCTAAGGTAAAAGAAAACACCTTAGGGTTGGGGTGCCTCTGTGGGCATGCGGTGGGGTACAATGCATCCTAACTAATTTCCCAACACGTCCACTTAGCCCCACATCCCAATGATACTTCCATTCTCAATTTAGATTCCAACCTGTGAATTATCACGGCAATCCAATCCTCCTTATGCACGAGAGATTAACGTCCCATCACCAACTTCATTAACCACATTTCCCGGAACTCCCCTCTTAGCGCTCCCACTCGGAATACTGGCCAATGTGGCCTACATTGGCTTGTACACGAGTGTTAACTCTAAGTGACAAGCAAAGCACTAGCCGACCAACCACGACTTCTTGGCCCACGCACGAGCACCGGGCTAAAGCGCGCAAGTACCGAGGCCAACACCATCAGATCAGCACCTCGGTGTGCCAAGCAACATGTCCCCCAACCATCGCAGCTACAATAACAGTTGGGATCGCCATCATTTAGGCTTCTAATCGGGGCCCCAAGGGTGCATGCCCTCCCTTGGCGGTACCTACTCCATCTACCCGAACATCATGATATCATATTTTCGATCTTTATATCCATGTTCAGTCCAAGAAGCTAGAGCAGCATATGCCTAAGCCTGGTAAACTAAGAAGCTACAACAAATTATTCAGTTCGCCCCATGTACCAACATATCTACTTGGATAAAACTATCCAGTAACCTGAAAATACACCAGGATTCTTAGAAAAAGGCTCGAAAATGAGGAGAAACTGATGCAACTACGTGCAGATGATCCACTAAAATAATAAAGCAACCTAAGTGTTAGTCTCTTACTACTTTGTTGTTGATGTTCATAGTGCGACTATTTCTAGAAATCAAAAGTAAGACAGGATGTAATGCTGTGACTTCTATCCAGCAGTTTCATTTAATATGTAATAATTTGACAATGACATTAACATAACAATAATATTATATCTATGTTAGTGAATTTCATTATGAAATCTAATAGCTAAGAATGAGATACGGATGGGAGTTTCTATATTCCTATATGCATTATTTACAGAACCAGAACAAAAGATTGAAAGGACCAGGACCAACTAATCTAACATACTCGACATATAATGTCAAATCCAATCATATAAGCACCAATTGATTGGTGTTTCCCACGAGCATTCCGTGTTGCAACCAATTAATACCCTTAAGATAGGGACTGAAAGCTATGATTTAGTTTAATGATGAGCACATTAACATGCTACAGATCAATAATGCAGTCTCATCTTTGTTGCAATACAATTAGCATAGAGCTTTGTAAATACAATCAGCCCAAAACGTCCTCAATACATCCTCTTTATAATTATAGATTGAATACTCATGATCTGTATGCAAGATTCATAAATATAGATTTAATAAATTAATCAGAATTATTACACGCAAGTGTTAGCTACGCCTGATTCCTTTGCTTGATATTGAACAACAAAATGAAATGAGCAACATAAGAATGAGTATAACAAATATGATAATGCAATGATGTACATAGTACTAACAAGCATGTACGTCCTTGGTATTCTTACTGTGATTGTTTATGATACCACAATGATAATCTATGCGGTTCAGATATGAAAGGGAACTCGACTATGAGAAGAGAAAAGTTACTGCATGCTAACAACAGTAGGAGATACGGGGGAGGATCGAAATCAACCATTCTTCCTCAAAATCGATGACCTCTGAAACCCAACAGAGAACGTCGAAGGATCCGTTACCGTTTAAGGTTTTTACGGATATGCACACACTTAAGTTTGACTAACACAGGTGAATCCGGCAGCAAGAGGAAGGGGATATCGTACAAGAGGGGGGGAGGAGAAGTCGTGTGGAGCTCGCAACAAGAGGAAGGAGGATCGTACCTTCTCTATGCGAGCACGGCTTCGGGTCGATCCGAGGTGTTCCGGCGACCCTTGGTGAAGGAGAGGGAAGAGGAATGGAGGAAGGAACTGCTGGAGGTCGAAGGAAAGAGAGGTTGGGCGATTTGGGCGAGGTTCACGAAGGGGAAAGGGCTGGGTATATGGGTCCGACCTGGATTCAGATCCGGGTTCGGACCCAAATGTGACATGTACCCATCCTCACTAAAATGATCATAACTCGGGCTCCCGAACTCATATTTTCGCATTCTTAGACTCTTTGGAAGGCTATCGACGAGCCCTACGCAATGGAATACTCAAATAAATTTTTTAGACCCTGCTATAAAATCAGATTTGTAATTAAGCCCAGATCTAGCTGGGTTTTGCATTTTAGTCCCTGTTCGGTTTTCAGGATTTTCACATCATAAAAATCTCAAAGGAACTCTCGTCCCCGAGACTTGGGATGACTCTAGTCGATTTCAATGTCCTAACCCCATTAAATCTTAGTCTCACAGGGAAATGAATGTATATAAATCTCAAAGAGAGCAATTCCCATAAAAATCTCAAAGGAAACTTGACTACGACTTCAATTCCATACCTATGAATAACTGAGGGTATTTCTCCCTCATGTCCGCCTTAGGTTTCCACGTCGCTTCCTCGACATATTGACTTCTCTACAGGACTTTGACCAAAGGGATCTCCTTCCGCCTCAGCCTCTTGACTGCGTGGTCCAAAATCTCACTGGCTCTTCTAGGAAGGAGAGGTTTGGCTCCACCGCTAAGTCCTCGTAGCTGATCACGTGTCGGGTATCTCGGATGTACTTACGCATATTCGACACATGAAACACGTCGTGGATTCCCTCAAGGTGTGGGGGAAGGGCCAACCTGTAGTCTACTTTCCCCACACGGGCCAAAATCTCGAATGGTCTCACAAAACGCGGTGCTAGCTTGCCTTTTACACCGAAACGTTGTATACCCTTCATTGAGGACACGCGTAAGAACACGAAGTCTCCGACACGTGATCATGAGAAATAGTTAGTCACACCGGATTGGCTAAGAACTATACCCTCTAGGGAGCGAATGTAGGATAACATACCTGAAACTCAAGATCCCTACGTCGATGGTCGGCGTAACTCTTCTGACGGCTCTGCGCAGTCAGTAATTTCCTTCTAACAGTATCCACCACCTTAGAGGTCTCCTCAATGATCTGTGGAGTGAACATGGCGTTGTCACCCACCTGCTGCCAACATAAAGGAGTGGTGCACCGCCTCTCGTACAACGCCTCAAAAGGTGCCATGCCTATACTGGAATGGTAGTTATTGTTGTATGTGAACTCAACTAGTGGGAGGTGATCCTTCCAAGATCCCTTCCACTCAACCGCACAGGGTCGTAGTAGATCCTCCAAGGTCTGAATGGTCCTCTCAGACTGCCCATCTGTCTGTGGATTGTAGGCTGAACTCATATGTAGCTCTGTTCTCAAGGCTCTCATAAACTCTCTCCAGTAGTGTGATGTGAAACGAGAATCTCTGTCTGACACTACTTCCTTGGGTATCCCATGCAACCGAATAACGTGATAAATATATAACTTGACTAGCTGCACTGGTGTATATGTCATGTTGACTGGGATGAAATGGGCTGACTTGGTCAACCGGTCAACGATGACCCATATCGCATCAAGCCCTTCAGGGGTACGCGGCAATGATGTGACAAAATCCATGGAGATGCTCTCCCATTTCCACACCGGAATGGGAAGAGGCTGCATTAACCCAGGGGGCCTCTGGTGTTTGGCCTTCACCATCTGGCAGGTAAGACATCTGCTAACATGTTCGGCTATGTCCTTCTTCATGCCTTCCCACCAAAAGTGTTGGCGGAGTTCCCTGTACATCTTGGTGCTACCTGGATGTATGGAAAGTCTCGAGCTATGCCCTCATCCAGGATCTCTCTCCTCAGCTCCTTGTCATCTAGTACACACACACGTTCCCCTTCCATATGATGGATTCACGGACTCAAAATCCATCGAATTCATCCTTCAAGCATCTGTGGTACAAGTCTTGGATCCTCTGATATGTCTGTTGCCCTTGGACGATCCTGTCCCACAAGCTGCTATACTTGGTTGGCACTGTCACTGCATCGGATGTGCCATCAAATGGATGCCACTCACTAAGTGTAGTGAGCACATCCCAAGTCTGCAACCAGGCTGCCGAACCCTCAGTGTATGGTCGCCTACTCAAGGCGTCTGCTACCACATTCTCCTTACCAGGATGATAGGAGATGGTACAATCATAATCTTTTAGCAGTTCCATCTACCGCCTTTGCCTCATATTCAGCTCCTTCTGATCAAAGATGTATTTGAGGATTTTGTGTTTTGTGAAAATCTCAAATGTCACGCCATACATCTTTAATGCAAAGATGAGGCTGCTAACTCCAAGTCATTAGTGGGGTAGTTGCGTTCATGGTTCTTCAGCTATTGTGACGCGTACACCACAACCTGTCCACGTTGCATCAATACTGCACCCAAGCCCTCCTTGGAAGCATCTGTATACATGGTGAAGTCCAAGGTACAAGAAGGAAGGTTGATGATGGGTGCAGAAGTCAATCGTTCCTTGGGCGTTCGGAAACTCAACTCGCATTTGTCGCTCCAGACAAATGGGACGTTCTTCTACGTCAGCTGGGTGAGGGGTATGGCCAACTGGGAGAACCCTCCAACAAATCTCCTGTAGTACCCGGCAAGTCCAAGGAAGCTGCGAATATCTGTAACCATCTTGGGCCGCTCCCAAGACACCACTATCTCTATCTTGACGAGGTCAATAACACCCCACCCCTGAAACCATGTGGCCAAGAAAAACCACCTCAGAAAAGCTAAAACTCGCATTGGTTGTATTTAGCATACAACTGGTGCTCTCGGAGCGTATCTATCACGGTGCGAAGATGAGACCCATGCTCGTATTCATCATGAGAGTAGACTAGAACATCATTAATGAACACGATCACGAATCTGTCCAAATGCAGACAGAAGACATGTTTCATCAAATCCATGAATGTGGTAGGTGCATTCGTGAGTCCAAATGACATCACCAAGAACTCATAGTGACAATATCTAGTACGGAATGTAAACTTCATTACATCGGCCTCTTTGATCCTTAACTGAGGGTATCCCGACTGCAAGTCAATCTTAGAGAACACTACTGATCCCTGTAACTGGTCAAAGAGGCTCTCAATTTGTGAAGTGAGTACAATTCTTGACTGTTCTCTTGCTCAACTTCCTATAGTCTATGCATAGACTCAAGGATCCATCCTTTGTCTTCACGAAGAGGTACTGGGGGTGGATGAATCCCATCTCCACCAGCTCCTGCAACTGTACTTTGAGCTCCTTGAGCTCAGCTGGTGTCAATCTGTATGGAGTGATATATATATATCGGCTGAGTAGTGTGATCTCGAACTCTATCTCCCTTACTGGTGGTAATCCAGGCGATTCGTCTGAAAACTTATCAAGAAACTCACGTACAACTCTAACATTCTCTATTATTTGGTCCAATGCCACTGAGTCTACTACATAGGCGAGGTAGCCTACACAACCTTAAATGAGAAATTGGTGTGCCCTCAAGGAAGAGATGCACTCAATCCCACAATCCGATCTGCTTCTTGACTCAAGAGAGATATAAGAGACATATGTATATGGATGTAAGCATGTTATTCCCCTATGGACTCGTGTTGAGTCAGAAGACTTCCAACACTATCCAATATTCGAATACCAATGAGGAATGATATGCATGAAATGGAATGGAGTACCACTGCTCTAATATCAAGCTGTGACGCCCCTAGGATCCGGGTACTCGACAAACCAATTCCATGCATACACATTCCACAATCGAATACTTGACATTCACAACAACAGGAGAAAAATAGCAACATGCACATGAATTTAAAGTTTTGCTTCTCATAAAACCTGTTCACATTACATATTCCATTCATTGCATATACCAATTCCATTACATTCCATAGATCATTTCCATGTCCACAAAATATGCATGTAAGCATAAATATAGATGTCCACAATTATACATATTACATGCCATGTCTCTCAACAAAAATGATACTAGTAAAGAAGGATAGTAAAACTACTGACAACTGTACCACAAAAAGTGCCGTAACGCTACACAAAACAGTGACTCCAAGCTGCTTACTGCTGAGGAACTGCGGATCCACACGTAGGTACGTTATGAGCAAAGTTGCCCAATACAAATTAAACAAAACTATACAACAACGAGCACGATATAATCGAAATGTGTGCAAAAGAATAACTATTTAACTGGTCTCACAAGAATTACATCTTTATTATTAGTATTATTTGATATGGATATGATATGAGTAATCAAGCTTCGTGGATAGTCTGTGGTCTTGGTCTGGATGAGACCTCACACTATGACTCCAAGGTAAAAGAAAACACATTAGGGTTGGGGTGCCTCTGTAGGCATGCGGTGGGGTACAATGCATCATAACTAAGTTCCCAACACGTCTACTTAGCCCCACTTCCCAATGATACTTACGTTCCCAATTTAGATTCCAACCCGTGAATTATCACGGCAATCCAATCCTCCTTATGCATAGGATATTAACGTCTCATGACCAACTTTATTAACTACATTTCCCGGAACTCTCCTCTTAACGCTCCTACTCGGAATACTGGTCAATGTGGCCTACATTGGCTTGTACACGAGTGTTAACTCTAAGTGACAAGCGAAGCACTAGCTGACCAACCACGACTACTTGGCCCACGCTCGAGCACCGGGCTAAAGCACGCAAGTGCCGAGGCCAACACCGTCAGGTCAGCACCTCGATGTGCCAAGCAACATGTCTCCCAACCATCGCAGCTACAATAGCAGTTGGGATCGCGATCATCTAGGCTTCTACCCCAGGTCCCAAGGGTGCATGCCCCCTCCCTTGGCGGCACCTACTCCATCTACCTGAACATCATGATATAATATTTTTTATCTTTATATCCATGTTCAATCCAAGCAGCTAGAGCAACATATGCGTAAGCCTGGTAAACTAAGAAGCTACAGCGAATTATTCAGTGCGCCCCATGTACCAACATATCTACTTGGATAAAACTATCCAGTAACCTGAAAATACACCAGGATTCTTAGAAAAAGGCTCGAAAATGGGGAGAAACTGATGCAACTACGTGCAGATGATCCACTAAAATAATAAAGCAACCTAAGTGTTAGTCTCTTACTACTTTGTTGTTGATGGTCATAGTACGATTATTTCTAGAAATCAAAAGTAAGACGGGATGTAATGCTGTGAATTCTATCCAGCAGTTTCATTTAATATGTAACAATTTGACAATGACATTAAGATAACAATAATATTATATCTATGTTAGTGAATTTCATTATGAAATCTAATAGCTAAGACTGAGATACGGATGGGAGTTTCTATATTCCTATATGCATTATTTACAGAAACAGAACAAAAGATTGAAAGGACCATGACCAACTAATCTAACATGCTCGACATATAATGTCAAATCCAAGCATACAAGCACCAATTGATTGGTGTTTCCCACAAGCATTCCGTGTTGCAACCAATTAATACCCTTAAGATTGGGACTGAAAGCTATGATTTAGTTTAATGATGAGCACATTAACATACTACAGATCAATAATGCAGTCTCATCTTCGTTGCAATACAAATAGCATAGAACTTTGTAAATACAATCAGCCCAAAACGTCCTCAATACATCCTCCTTATAATTATAGATTGGATACTCATGATCTGTATGTAAGATTCGTAAATATAGATTTAATAAAGTAATCAGAATTATTACACGCAAGTGTTAGCTACGCCTGACTTCCTTTGCTTGATATTACAACGTAATGAAAGGAGCAACACAAGAATAAGTATAACAAATATGATAACGCAATGATGTACATAGTACTAACAAGCATGTACGTCCTTAGTATTCTTACTGTGATTGTTTATGATACCACAATGATAATCTATGTAATTCAGATATGAAAGAGAACTCGACTATGAGAGGAGAAAAGTTACTGCGTGCTAACAATAATAGAAGATACGGGGGAGGATCGAAATCAACCATTCTTCCTCAAAATCGACGACCTCTGAAACCCAACAGAGAACGTCGAAGGATCCGTTACCGTTTAAGGGTTTTACGGATATGCACACACTTAAGTTTGACTAACACAGGTGAATCCGACAGCAAGAGGAAGGGGATGTTGTACAAGAGGGGGGAGGAGAAATCGTGTGGAGCTCGCAGCAAGAGGAAGGGGGATCGTACCTTCTCTACGCGAGCACGGCTTCGGATCATCGATCTGAGGTGTTCCGACGACCCATGGTGAAGGAGAGGGAAGAGGAATGAAGGAAGGACTGCTAGAGGTCGAAGGAAAGAGAGGTTGGGCGATTTGGGCGAGGGTTACGAAGGGGAAAGGGCTGGGTATATGGGTCCGATCCAGATTCGGATCCGGGTTCGGATCCGAATGTGACATGTACCCCTCCTCACTAAAATGGTCATAACTCGGGCTCCCGAACTCGGATTTTCGTATTCTTAGACTCTTTGGAAAGCTATCGACGAGCCCTACGCAATGGACTACTCAAATAAATTTTTTGGACCCTGCAATAAAAGCAGATTTACAATTAAACCCAGATCCAGCTGGGTTTTGCATTTTAGTCCCTGTTCGATTTTCAGGATTTTCACAAATATCTACCCATGTCGTGCAAGATCTTCATCATGCCTGAAGAACAACAGCTGCTTCCATCCCGACGCGCCTTTCCCCGCTCGTTTGGTAACCGGGTTATCCCCGGGTTATCCCAGGGTAATCCGATTTACCCCCCTCTTTTGATGGGATGGAATTTATCACAAATCATAGAGACATCACATAACATTCTTTATTCTAACCCTCTTCAACCCTCATAACCAACCGAAACAGTTACTATTCCAATCAGGTTACCCAACCCAGCAACCAAACAATAGTGTTGGTGCGTGGATCGGAGCTTACGGTGAAGATCCGAGCGACCTTTCTGATCCCGACCGTCGAATATCAATCAGTAGGGATTTCACAAGAATACGCTCATTGAGATACGAAATAGAAGAGGAGTCCCGCCCAACCAGGACACGTGATTCCCACAAGATCACGTGTATCATTTGTGAAAATTTCTTGCAAAGTCCCAACAGATTTAGTCATTGCAGATTTTTCAAACCTTTCTGGAATTTCAAATCGGTCTCTGTTAGGGGCTGCATTGATTGGAGTTTCTTCTGTTTTTTACAATTGTACCCCTGGGCATAGACATTTGTTTTGACATATATTATTTCTTGCCGATTTTCCTAAGGAAGCTAGAATGCTTCCCTAGCGTAGTCTTGAGTTTAAATTCGTGGATTTTTGTTACTATTATGATTTGTTTAGATTTTCCGAAGATCGCATTTTTTGTATTTTTTGCAAGTTTTTTTTTGTGCTTTCAGATAACCTTAACTCTCACAGCCTTCACATCTTTGTACACTTAAACTTACACACATTAAGTATACTGTATCACTCTACTTATATAGTATCATCTCTACCATATAGTATATTCTACATACATACATGAATACATACATGCGTACGTACATACATACATACATACGTATGTACGTACATACGTACGTACATACATACATACCTATATTACTAATCATAAATGTTTTAAAAATATTTTCTTTGATTTCAAAATAAAAAAAATCAAAAATAAAAATTTTAAAAGATTCAGGAAACATAAAAATTAAATAAAACAAAAACATAAAAATATAAGTAGATTACTATATACACTGCTTACCATATAGTACCACCTTTTTTCTCACTCTCTCTACAAAAACTCAAAAAAAATATAAAATACATAAAAAAATCACAAAACTTAAAATAAAAATCACAAAAACAAGAACAACAATAAGAGATAGAAACAACCAAATATATCAACTTGAAATCGACCATACTAAGGAAGATAAAAAACAATCTAGTGCCTCCCTCAATTCGACACTGTAGACTTGACACCATACATCTGAAGCAAACAGTATAAATAATACTTAAATTAGTTTGAAGGCCCAATTCACTTGTTGCAACAGCATCTCATTAAAATCTGAAAACTAAAGCGATTGAATTTTGATTGTTTCAAAATGGCACCATCGCAATGAGGTTGGATTTGTGATTGACTTTTCATCACTTAGTCATCTTTTGAGTTATTTTTATGATTTTCTTGATTTTTGAGTCGAGTCAGTTTTCGATTCAGTTTCGAGTCTTGAGATTTTCGAGTCGATTTTCAATGTCATTTCGAGTTGTTTTTTCGACTCCTGAGTTGTATTTTGTTTTGGTTTATTTTCTAATTTGTAGTTCAGGACCGGTAGGTTGTGGACTATTTAGGAAGCCGAGATTTCGTAGAGTGCAAAGGAGAGTATTTGTTGTCGATTCGGTTGTAGAGGAGTACTCGAGTTGGTTCCAAAATCGATTAACCTTTATAATAGAGTAGATAAAACTTTTAGGGTGTGTTTGGTACGCGGGTTAAGGTGGGTTAAATTGGTAAGGGGTAACCTATTTTTGTGTTTGGATAGAGGGTTAAACCGGAGGTGGGTTTGTTGTGGGTTTATTGTGATACGATTGCATTAAAGTTTGGAAAAGTGATTAGTTATTATGATGTGATTGTATTGAGTTTAGAAAAGTAGGTAGAAGTTGAGTAGTTTATATTTTTTAGATGATATGCTGGTATAATATATTATTTTTTTAGAATAGATAAAAGAAGAATGATTTATTTAATGTATTTAAAAAGAGATGAAAAATGGGCCCCACATTGGAGAGAGAAAGATGGAGGCTTGCATCAAAAGGGGGTTAACCCCCTAGTGGAACATGCTCTTAGTTTCGTTTTGAGATGAAGATGGTCACATATTCGGTATCCTAAATCACAATACCATTTCAATGAATAATAATAAAAATTAGATAACTTTAGAAAATTGTGAGGTAATCATTATTGGCTCTCGTCCATGTGTGGGGGCTGTGGTGTTGGTCAATGCTCTCGTCCATATATTATCATCTCATTTGAGGGAATATTGTAACTTCTGTTACTACTTGAAGCAAATTACACAAATATTTTAGTACACAAGCATTAAAAAAGCACACATACATACATGAAATTGCAAAAGGCTGTCGTAAGGGCAACATAGGCTACACATTTCTAAACTTCAAAACAATTGAAGGTGGCTATCATAATCGAATAAACAACAATGACAGCTTGTTGAATTAATAGCACCGATTTGCAGGATGCGGATCGTCTGTTGTTTCGTGTAGTGCAGCAGATTTTGTTGTAACCGCTGTATGATCTTGCACTTTTTGTGGGCTCGTATCGTGCAAAATCATGCAAAGATCCAAACGGCTCGAACGATTACAGCAGAGACAACATCACAGCAGAGTTAGGTTTCTTGGTGGCTTAGAAATCGTTGAGAAACATGGTCCAAAATTCAAAAATTATTACATGATGACAGCATTTAATATTGGTAACTGACGATTCCTGCCCTCATATACTGTGAACCGACAAGCAAAGGTCTACGATGGTGGTTATGAAAATTGCTGAGGGTGTAAGGTTTATTGGCGGTTCCTCAACCGCCAGCAGCCAAGCAAAGGTCTACGACGACTGTTATCAAACTGCCGAGAGAAACTACATCGTCGTCGGTGGTTAGAAACTATCATCGATGGTTTGAAAACTGCCATGAAAATGTGCTTCGACAATTGAGATTTCAAAATTTTTGGGCTGCCGTTTATTAAAAAAACATTACCAATGGTATACAGTACTAGGATATTCCTAGAATGTGGCTTGGATCCTTCCCAAATCTATTTCAAGGAATATTACTATTCAGTCTCTCTTTCGGGTATTTTCGATGACTCTTTGGAAACTCCTTTCCATGAAATTAAGGATTGATTTGGTGGTCGATCTGGAAAAAGCTCAGTACCGAAATATATTCCAGAATACACCAATCTTGTTGGGAGAAATAATCATGATAGCATCTCAAATTTGCAGGGTGTAGTGAAGCTGTAATTTACCTGCAAATTTGGATACTAATTCGTAACAGCGATCTCATCAATCTTTTGGTGGGTTATCCTCTTTGTCTCCCTCTAACCTTGCAGGGAGCCACTTTGCTGTAGAAGCCGCTTAAAGCACAATCACCGCGTCTAAAAACTCCCATGCACAGTCAAAAAGTTTACGCCAATTCTACCACTGAAATGCACTTAGGTAGAGGCACGCGACTTGGGTGCATCTTTCTTTTTGTTATATCCAAGATATCATCCTGAACCATGAAGTGGATGAAACCTTTTTCTTTGACTGCTGATAGAGGTCCACATCTGGTCTAAAATTCTGGTGTTCTTTTGTGTGCTATTATGTGATGCTTCCGCGCCTGTTTGTGTGGGTGTTTTCCCGAACACTTTTGTTGAGATAGTTACTATTTTTAGCATGTTCCTTTATGTATTTTTCTATTTTCTGTTTCATCCTTTTGTAATTTACCTAATGGTTCTTCTCCTATATAAGAGAACCATTGGGCCTCTCATAATGCATCACAGTTTGTCCCTTAATATGGTATCGGAGCGACGGTCCTAGATCGGAGTTACCGTAATCATCCTAATCCCTCCCTAACCCTACCCCTACCCCTTCGTGAGTTTACACTTGCCCCCCCCGTCCCCCCCTCCCCCCCCCCCCCCCCCCCCGCGCCTTGCGCGCACGGTGCCCTCACCGCCTGTCGTACCTCGTGCTTCGCGCCTGTCGCGTCTCACCCTCAGGTCCTATGCATCGTGCCTGTAGCGTCTCGTCCCCAGGTCTTGTGCTTCGCGCCTGTCACGTCTCGCTTGTGCATCGCGCCTCGCGTCTTGCCCTCAGGTCCTGTGCATCGCGCCTCACGCCTCGCCTGTGCTTCATCGCCTGTTGTGCCTCGCCTGTCGCCTGATCGCGCCCAGACGGCTTGTTGCCAGAATCACGTCTAGAGGATTTTCGCCAGACGGCTTTGATCACGTCCAGATGGCTTGATCGCCAGAGGCTTGTCGCCAGATGGCTTGTTGCTTGAAGTACATGCTTGCGCCCTAGCGCACCTAGACCTCCACGCCCTTGTGCGCTCAGTCGTCCAGGCCCTCGCGCCCTTGTGCGCCCAGCCATCCAGGATCCCGCGCCCCTGTGTGCCCAGCAACCCAGGATCTCGATTCTAGGGACTTGTATCATGTTCTGACTATTCCTTCGAGGGATAGGTATGTGATCTGATTTCTACAAGAAACACGATTTTAGTCAAGCAACGAGTATTAGCAAGGATGATTGTATAAATATACACGCACAACCGATCCTTCATATGATTCCGTAGACTCGATTATATCGGTCTACCCTCCAGTTGAAGTCTGTTCTTTGGCTATTTTATCATCATGTTAGACACCAAGGGTGACATCTTCTCGTCCGGAGCCTTTAAGGGCCCAGCTCCCATCGCTAGATGGATGAGACCAATTATGAGTTATGGTCCATGCAGTTTCTCACCCTCATGCAGTGCAACAACAAAGAGCACATCCTGACAGACCCAGAGCCAACAGATAAGACTGGGGCAAATGCTTCCTGGAAGCAAGATGATGCGTACGCGCGAGTTTGGCTTTGTGGGACACTTACTACAGAAATAGCAAATGATATTCTAGCTCAGTCCACTGCCAAGGCAATGTGGGATACTTTGGCATCCACTTATGCACAAGCGAAGAATGAGGCCAAGATCCTTCAACTACAGTTTGATATCTATAATACCAAGCATAATGGTCGCCCTCTGCATGTCTACTACTCTTCGTTGCATGGCATGTTTGAAAAACTTCATAGATACATGCCTATTACGACATCTATTGAAAAGCAGAAGACATATAGGAACTCCACGATGGTTGGAGTTTTCATGGCCGGACTTGATGCAGAATATGATGATGCACGTACTCATCTTCTTACTGGAGCAACCATTCCTCCTATAGAGGAGGCCTATAGCCATCTCAGTCGACTCATCATCCCTTCGACAACCATGTCTTCGCACTCCTCAGCGATGGCCGCTTCTCATGGTCGAGGTGGGGCGATCCAGTCCAGAGGTCGCACATCTCGAAGAAGAGGCAGTGGATGCCAACGTGGTCCCTACACCTATTGCCGTAATCTTGGACATGTAGAGGATACGTGCTATCAGAAGCATGGATATCCTGTTTCTAGTCGAGCAGCAGAGCAGATTGTGTCTTCAGAGACTTCAACTCCCCCAGGCCGATCCTCGCCTGGATGATGTTGTCTCTCGTATTCGAGAGCTCCTAATGCTAACACCGCCATAGATACTTCTACAGCAGCCAGAGCCTCTTCGAGCTCCTCAGGTATCACCTATGCCTTTACTGTAGTACGAATACAGACATGGCAGAATGGATTGTGGACTCTGGTGCATCTCACCACTTATGTGGAGACAGAACACAACTAAAGTCCTACGGGGCTATACCACCTGGCAGATGGATCGTCATTGCTAATGGTGACCACTTACCTATTACAGGACAAGGGGGAGGTGCAGTTGACACCGTCCATGCATCTGAAGAATGCGCTCCTGCCTTTCAAATGAATTTACTTTCTATTAGTCAGATCACTAAGGATCTACATTGTCGTGCCATATTTGACCCTTCATCTCTTGTGTTTCAGGGCATACTCACGGGCAGGATGATTGGAAGTGGACGTGAGCAGCGGGGACTTTACAGACTGGTCCAACCTCCTCATGCTAGTATTTTTATTATACCTAATGGACCGATCTCTCCTTATTTGTGGAACCTTAGGTTTGGACATCTTCCTCTGCAGAATTTATGTCTTGTTCTCCCCCAGATTTCTACGAGATCCTCCTTTCAGTATGAAGCATGTCAACTTGGGAAGCATCATCGTTCATCTTTTCCATCCCGTCAGAGTCGGAGCAGTTCTCAGCTATTTGAACTCCTTCATTTAGACATTTGGGGTCCTAGTCGTGTTCCTGATCTCCAAGGACACTGTTTTTATCTTGTAGCGGTAAATGATTTTTCCAGACTTTCCCGGGTCTTCTTATTGAAGAATAAGTCTGAGGCTGGATCCACTATCAAGTATTTTATTAATGAAACAAAAAAAAATATTTTTCTGCCAATGTCAAGTATATTCGTTTTGACAATGCCTTGGAATTTTGCACCTTACATCTTTCTGAGTTCCTTAAATCCCATGGCATCGTTCATCAACCTCATGTGTCTACACTTCCCAGCAGAACGGTGTTGCCAAGCACAAACACCGTCACTTACTTGATGTAACCAGAACATTGTTGATACAGAGCCATGCTCCTCATTCTTACTAGGGTGATGCTGTCCTTACTACTTGTTATCTGGTAAACCGTATGCCCTCGTCCGTGTTAGGAGAGAAGATTCCTTACTCGATTGCGTTTCCCGAGAAGGATCTCTTCTCTCTTACACTTTGTGTGTTTGGATATGTTGCCTTTGTTCATGATGTCTCTCCAGGGCGTGACAAGCTCTCTCCTAGAGCTGTCAAGTGTGTGTTTATCGGCTACTCTCATACCCAAAAGGGGTATCGCTACTTTGATCCACTAAGACAAATATATTTTATTAGTGTTGACGTTACTTTCTTTGAGTCAGTCATGTATTTTTCTCCTACAGGTGACAGACTTACTCCATCTGACTCTAATAGTGAGATATACATGCCACCACCTCCTACAGTTGGTTCCTCACCTTCACCTACTCCTCCACCACCTCCACCACCTTCTCCACCACCTCCACCACCTCCGTTGGTACAGTTCTTACCTCGTGGTATTCCTCGCAGATCTTGCTCTGTCCTCCATGCTCACAAGCCTTGCCCATCATCCAGCACGCCTCAGGTATGTAATGAGCATATTATTTCTACTAATGGCACTATTGAATTAACTGTACAACATGAGGAGCGGGTACCCTCTCAAGAGGGAAATATACAGGCCTAGGACTTGACAAATGATCTCGATGTACCAATTACTCTGCGAAAACAGAAACGCACATGTGCTACTTACCCTCTTACAGCCCAAATTTCTTTGAGCAGGTTGTCAGAGGATTTCAGGAGATTTATGTTAGCACTATCAGCTGTGCATATACCAAATACATATCAGGATGCTCTCAAAGATAGTCAGTGGAGGTTAGCCATGGAGGAGGAGATGTCTGCGCTACAGTCACGTGGTACGTGGAGTCTTGTTTCTGCTCCTATTGATACAACAGTCATGGGATGCAAATGGATGTTTATTGTGAAACACCGTGCGGATGGCAGTGTGGATCACTATAAGGTAAGACTTGTAGCACGAGGATTTACCCAGACATATGGAGTGGACTATCACGATACTTTCTCCCCAGTTGCCAGACATTCTACTCTACGCATTCTCCTTATTGTTGCTGTGACATGAGATTGGCCTCTTTATCAGCTTGATGTGAGGAATGCTTTTCTCTACGGTGACCTACAGGAGGAGGTCTACATGCAGCAGCCACCTGGGTTTGCTACTGAGGGGGAGTGCCAGAAAGTTTGTAGGTTACACAAGGCTATCTATGGCCTCTCCTGGACTTGATAGAACAGCAGGGGTTTGTAAGATCAAATGTTGATCACTCCTTTTTCATACAGAAGACCCAGAGAGGTATTACAATTATTCTAGTTTATATCGATGACATTATTATTACAGGAGATGACGAGCAGGGTATTCAAGATGCCAAGGACATCCTAGGTCAACAGTTTGTGACCAAGGACCTTGGACATTTACATTATTTCCTAGGAATAGAGTTTGCCAGGAATCAACGGGGTCTTGTAATGACCCAGAGAAAGTATGTTATAGATCTTCTTTCAGAGACTGGCATGGCAGATTGTAGACCTGCCACTACTCCGCTTGACCCAAGCATGAAGTTCTATGATAACGATACTGAGGAAGTCGACAAGAGAAGATATAGAGAGCTGGTTGGCAAGCTATTATATGTAACTATTACCAGGCCCGACATAGCATTTGCAGTGAGCAAAGTGAGTCAGTTTATGGAGCAGCCCAGACAGGCACATATGGATCCAGTCCATATGATTCTGAGATACTTGAAGACTTCACCTGGTACTGGACTTCTTTTCAGCAGAGGCACATCTCTCTCAGTGACAGCATAAGCAAATGCAGACTATGCTGGGTGTCCAAAGGATATAAAGTATATGAATGGATTTGCTGTGTTCATAGGAAATTCTCTGGTTTCATGAAAGAGTGAGAAGCAGACTGTGGTTGCTAGATCAAGTGCTGAATCAGAATACAGGGCCATGGCACATGCTAGTACAGAGATGATGTGGGTCAGATCCGTTCTTACTGACCTGACCATAAAAGTACATCTTCCCATGCACCTCCAATGTGATAATCAAGCCGCTCTCTTCATTGCAAATAACCCATCCTTTCATGAGAGGACGAAGCACATAGAGGTGGATTTCCACTACACTCGTGACATGATACACAAAGATTTTATCCCTACTACGCATGTCAGCTCCAGAGACCAGACAGCATATATACTTACAAAAGCTCTAGCGAGAGGACCTTATCAGAGATGTTGTTCCAAGCTGAGTCTCATTGATTTCTACGCTCTAGCTTGAGGGGGAGTGTTGAGATAGTTACTATTTTTAGGATTTTTCTTTATGTATTTTTCTATAATCTGTTTCATCCTTTTTTAATTTACCCAATGGTTCTTCTCCTATATAAGAGAACCCTTGGGCCTCTCATAATGCATCTCAGTTTGTCCCTTAACAATTTTGGCTTGTATGCATCTTAAACGCTACGTCGCTACCTTTAATTAATATGATGAATGACTCATGGTCTTCCTCTAAAAAACATCAAGGACTAGAAATAATGCTTATACAATGACGGCTATTGAAACCGCCGAGAATATTAAGGCATTCATCAGTACTGGTTAGAGTGCTTCGACAGCAGTTGACGAACACCCGAGGATATCCAGAAATAGCTGAACTGCCGTGGATGTCTTGCCACTAGAAGTACTAGACGTAGTGCCTGAAAAAGAATCATCTGTAAGGGAAGGTAAGAAAGTAGCAAATAAAGGTCAAAGAGGAAGAAACCATGGATAAAGTCCGGAAGCAGCATGTTTGCTTTTACATGACATTAGACTGGTAGGGAAGAATGGCCATGTAATGACGAAAATTACTAAATAATATGGACAGTTCATACCCTTTTTATCAGACCACTAGATTATGATCAGCAGAGACAAAGATTCGAGCACTGCAGTAGAATTATATTCATCATATGTTTTGAGAGTAATTAATAGCCTTCTTTCGGGGAAAATGGAGACAGTTAGTCAGTTAATTAATATTAAATCTGATTATGGCCGGACTTTTTTTTTTCTGGGGAGTTCAGGAGTTGCGAAGGAAAAGGACGACATCATGGCTTTTCAGCACAATCCTTGAAAATATTATTATTTTGTGAGTTACTTTAGTAACATTAATGTAATATTATCATTCCATTTCCTTACCCTGTCAAGCAAAATTAATTTCTTTTTGGTGAAAGTGTACTTCACCTCAGGGCGGAAGTTGTTTATGCATAAACGATTCCACAGACATATGAAGTTTAATATTGCTCAAAATTCGAATGATATTGAAGGGTCATAGCATAATGCCATGCGCAGCATTATTAAAATGAATGATATATTGTAGATCGACAAAAGAAAGGCTGCACAATGTTTCTAGTGATCAATCTTTGCAAGGGGCGGAGGACATGGTTTGCTTATGCAGTAAGGAACTGCTGAATGGCTCAATCCTTCAGTCATCTGTCATTTGGGAAGCTATCTCTAATCAAAAAGTGGTTTTCATAAGTGAGGAGATCGAATGTCTTCACCAAAAGCCGAGTTTAGTAAAGTTATAAAAGCGGAGAAATGTTATTAGTTGCAAATGGATCATTGAGAAAAAACGGAATTCTAATCACTGAAGGTACAAGATACAAGGCATGCTTGGCTACTGAAGTATGGTAAAACTAGGAGTAGATTACACTAGAATAAGATTTTTAGCTTTTCTAATTGCACATTAGAACTTTTAACATGAGCAATTAGATGCAAAGACAATATTCTTAATGGAGTCCTTAGAGAAGATGTCTTGGTGATTCAATTGAAGGGATTTGCCACTCTAAGGGAGTTGGTATAGGACATGGTAATACATTTTAAAGTTCTTGCATGCATTGAATGATCTTTGTGATAGTGGTGCATGGGATTTATTTATTTTATTATTAGTCGTATTTACAGATAAAGTTCATATCAATATTTTAAAATCCGAAATGGAGATCAAACCAGGCAGATATCGGTTTTGAATTTTTATGGCCAGACTAATTAGACCGAGAGATCGAACATGTGATGACGTCAACAATTCATACAGATTGAAAAAATGAACTATTATATTGTTTATTTGATTCGCATGGTCCAAACAAGTTGAACCAAGTTAGATCGGTACATGTAAATATATATGAATAATCCTGCATCATATATTTTAAGAATTATTAAACTTTTTCCTTCAAGTTTTTCCAATTACACTTATATCTCTATTTTTGTACAATTATATGTGTGCCCATATATTTTTACAAATCTCATAGTAGTGGCTTTTTTTAGTAAATTGTTGCTTTTATATTATACCAACATAAGCATAATATTGTGGTTGTTTCATAATATATAGGTAGAAGCATAATGGCTAAAAAGTTAGGAGTATAAATAGTATTAGAAAAACTTGAGACATAATGAATAATTTTTGTCAAATTCATATAATTGCGTGTACACCATGCCTAAAACCGACAATGTTAAAACCACTCAAACTCTAATTGATGACACGTATTATTAATTTATTGCTTCTTCTAGTGCAACCACGATAATTTCTTCTTTACGTTGAAGTATCATTTGGTGTGCTTGGAAGGGGATAACCTTATGCACAATGTGAGGGGAGAGAGTCAATGCTCATAAGGCTGGAACGAAGAAGTGATACTGGGTCATTAACAAAAATGAAAGGAGAAGAGATTAGTACCATGATATAGTTAGAATGAAACCAAATAATGAATAGTTTTAAAAAAATGCATCTTATTAAGTATTTATAAATTATTTTTTGTCAAAAAATAATGGTTGAACCGGTGGTTTGGTTCAATTGGTTCAACCGAGTTCGGTGGTCCAATCGGATTTTGACCTGTTTTTATTTTCTGAGTAAAATGAGGTGTCATTTTTCTTCTGGTTCTTTGTTTAACCGGTTTAATCGGCCGATTAGGTTCGAAATTTGAAACCTTGCGGTTCATATAACTCTTTTGCATAGTAAGATGTAACGTCCCATGTCTTAAGTACGAGCCTCAATCGGAGAAGATTGTTACATGGCGTCATGTAGTAATCCTCCACTATTATATTCCACTCTCACACTTTATTATTATTAGGTATGAGACTATATTTGGATTGTCACGACTCAGAGTACATCTGCCATAACATACATACTCTTTTGTATTTTGAGTTTTTTTTTGAAATGATTACCTCAATATCATAATTACTAATAAACTGACGTCCTTGAATGACATTATATTTGGAACACCTAACTCCACCAATCCTGAGAAAATTTGTTGGGTTATATTTATTTTTACGTTCATAAATTCTTGGCAAAGTTAAACCTAAATGTAGATGTCCTCAAAACATGTTAATTAATAAGAACCTATGATTTGACAAACATAAATTTGAAAGGGGATGTTATCCAAATGTGGTCGATTGATAAGAGTCTAGGATGATCTATGTAACATTACCTATTAGTTTGTAACAACTAGAAATGGTAGAATTTATCGGCATGAAGAGAACATGTTAATATTCCCTTATTTCGACAAGACAAGCTCACATATAATGGAAAGACATATTATCCATAGCAACTAGGCATGCATTACATGATTTTTTTGTGTGAGAAGGAAGGGTGGAGTCTCAAATTGGGACCCACCGCTGCAATATTATGCATATAAGAAGGAACGGAATTTACATTACATTACATTACTCTACACCACTGATGAATCTCCATTTCATCACGTTTATTCTATCATTTTGACCCTAAAAATCCTAACTAATGCGTATAAATAGCATCAATTTGTACAAATTAGCATTTATCATTTATTGTATTTATTGTGTAAATAATATGGTTTTAATGCCAAAATTATAGAATAAAGAGAAGAAAAGAAAAAAAGAATAAAATATCAAAGATATTTTATGATCCTAATCCCCGAAACCAAGTCAAGAATTGAGTTGGTCGACAAGGAATAAAGTAGGGGGAGATAAGGGCCAAGAATACGATAAAATTCTATTTATTCATTTATTATGTATTCATTTTTGGCACCTATTTTATTCTTCATTATTTATACATCAACTAAAGAAACTTTGCACATAAAAGTTGTATATAGTAATGTAAATAAAAATACAAAATTGAGTTTGTACAAAAATAATATACAATGTACTTTTTATACACAAAATAAAAAACCAAAATCCCAACATCACAGACCCGTAGCTTCTAAACAAAAAACTCAAAATATATTAAGCTCACCTTTAATTATATATAATTTTTCATAAGCTATTTAATGAAGGTGGTTTTATATTTTTTGAAGTTAATATGTGAAAGTTAGTTTTTTGGCCCTATTGTATAGTAGACCCGAATAAAATAGTCATTTTATTCACTCTTTATTATTTTTTACAATTTTATTTTTATAAATTTGTAATTATTATTTATAAGTCATGTATATATTAAAACCAAAATAAAATAAAAAATCAAATAAAATAAGTCTATGAAAATACATAGGCAAAAAACCTATGCTATCATTTGTACATAAATAAAAGTGTAACCCATTCTTTTATATTCTTATACTCTTATAAATATTACTTATATTATAGTAAAAATATAATGATAAAATAAAATCCAATAAAATACATTCAAAAATAATAATATATATAAATCATAGACAAAATACCTATAAGTATACCTATATATTATATATCCCTATTTTGTTAAGTGTACAAAATATATCATAAAAATATAATAAAAAGAGAAAAGGGAGCCTAAGCCCCGTGTGTAGGTAACTACCTACACCCGACTTTTTTTTGCATAATTTTTGATTTTTTTTGAAATGAAATCTTGGAGGAATTAGATCACTATGTACCACCATGGTGTCATTCAAAATTCAACTTAATTCGATACTCCTATCATCTTCATCAAGACTATCAAACTTTAACGATCTCAGAATTACTGAAAATGACCCCTTCTAGATGAATGTGTTAGGAATGTTTGTTTTGCATGAAACTCGAAACACATATTCCTCTCAATATATTAAGAAAATTCCCCTAAGGTTTCATTCAAAAAAACTCAAAAATCATGCAAAAAAAAGGCCGGGTGTAGGTAGTTACCTACACCCAGGGCTTAGGCTCCCAGCTCCCTAATAAAAATATATTTATGTATATAAAAATACAATATAAATATATAAAAAAAAGGAATAAAATAATAAAATAAATATACAAAATAAAAAAGTACAAAACATAGATGAATATACATATAAATAAACGCTTAAAAATTAACTACTAATAAATAAAAACAAAAAAATAAATAAAAATCATAATAAAATACTACATAAAATAATAAAAAAATTATTTTGTACTAAAAAATTAATAAAATCATTTATTATTTTTAATTAATTATTTTCAAATTTGGGGCATGCTTTGTCTTCTAGCGGTTGAGTTGGACCACTCAGAGCACGACCAACGTTGACCTTCAGTCAATTGCCCTGCCCCCAGCCGCCTGGCGTATCCGACGTCTATCAAGCTGTCTTCTCCAAATTTCCTCTTCTTGTCCATTGATGTTCTCCTCTTGATTCCTTCACGAAACACCCTCTGCAATCTACCCTCAATCACGCCACCACTTTGCTAAGGTCAAACTCTCCTCGATCCATGCAGAAACCCTAATCTAATAAGCTACCATCGCCATGTCTATAAATAAGCTTCTTCTCCTTCCTTCCCTTATTGATCCCACGTAGAGCGTCGCCAAGTATCCTTGCGTGTGAGTCAAGGTCCAGGTGATAACTGCGAGCCCCCTCGCACTTGGAGATGGTCGGGCTAGGACAAGATGGTGGTCCAGGCAGAGCTCCGGCACTCCCTGCTCCCTGAGCCATCTCAGGTATAAGAGCTGCATCCTCCATGCATCTTTAAGTAGATTTAGTTCATGTATTTTGATTCTAGTATTTAGTTAAACATCATAATCAGTAGGTAAAGTAGAATAGTTAGATTCCCTCGTCGGAGCTTTTGATCTCCGGCCTGATTTCTCTTGGATCCGAGCGATTTCCGACTCCCATTCCACATTGATCTTCTTCCCATGCATATTCTCCATGTAAACCAATCATCAAACCCCCATGATTGTTTGACGATAAGTGAAGTTGAGCTCTTCCATCATTGTCCGCCGGAGCTCCTCCGCCCACCTCTATTCTTGTGTATCCAGATTCAAAACCCGGTAGAGGTACCTCCCCTCGAGCCGTGCTTCTTTCCTGTACAGGTCATGAGTGCAAAGGAGCCCTTGCGGGCTTGAATTGACTTGCACAATGGTTCCAAAAGCCCCTTGCAAAGCCTGAGCTCGCCGGACCCCTTCTAGTGGTTTCAAAGCATCTTGTAGTCATCCTCAGTTGCGGGCAACTCATCTGGAGGTTTAGAGCCAAACTCTAGAGATGAAGATAATCGGAGGAGGGAGATATCGACGATCGAAGCTCGGAAGCAGGGACCTTCTTCTTTGTTCTTCGAGCGAAGCAACAACCGTCCGATGGGGGCACGACCTTAGTTTCAATTCGATCGTTCGATCACGCAATGCCTCAGCCTTCAGATCAGATGCAGAGATTTAATCTTCACCTCCCATGGTCGAACCGATATCCGTCGTCCAACACACGTCACGTGGTTAAGTGAAACTCATCCCGCCATTCGCCAGCGCTTCTTATGGGGTAATTTTCACATCTAGGTCCGCCTCTTTTTATATTTAATAAATAGTTTTGTAAATAAAATATATAGTTTAAATAAATGGGAAATTTTGTATGCCGGTCCTATACTTTTTTATATTACATATGGGTCCTTCCTAGCCCAGTCACGTGTAGTCCCCACGTGATGGGAGAAATTTTGCGTGTATGCCCTAGAAGTTTTTGTATATTATAAAGTAGTTTATAAATATTAAATAATTCTTGTATTACGTTGGCATATTTGAACCAAAGCCCCCAACCTTTATTTTTATTGCACATATGCCCATGCTAGGATACACATTTTTGTGCCTTTATCTATTTATTAAAAATAACTAACATGCTCTTAAAAATACAAAAAAATAGGGTGAAATGCCTTATGCCATGTACATTCATGCTCGCATTTTTATTTGCATTTTTGTGCATTTTAATCATTTATTAAAAATGAAAAAGAGCACTATATTCGTTGTCTAAATTAGAAAATATGAAAAAATGTAAAAATGAGTCTAAAAATTCAAAAAAATTGTATATAGGATATTTTATCATATTTTAATTACATACCAAAAATCACTAAAAACGGAAAAAGAAAAAGTTTAAAAATTGAAAAATCTCAAAATCTTTTATAAAAATATAAATATCATAAAAATTATAAAAATATGTTTTTTCTATTTTATAAATTTATTTATATAAATATTTATCTATTAAAATTGATTTGAGTAATTTTGGACCTTATTTACTTTTTTTATATTCAAATCAATGTCGGCCTAGTTATTTAATTCCATAGTTAGGATATTTTGGAAATTAAAATACATAAAAATTAGCAAAAAATCTAGAAAAATTACAAAAATATTAAAAAATATATAAACCCTAAAAACAATTGTATTATCTATTTTATTTATATTTATTAGTATGTATAAATACATTACCCTATATGCATATATGTACCCTTATATATCCTATATTTATATTAAAAAGAAAAAGAAATATAAAAACCTGAAAATGCAAAAGAAAATATAAAATTATAAAATTGAAAACAAAATATAAAAATATAAAAATATATGTATATAAAAAAATAAAAAATAAAAAACCCACAAAAAGATACATGTACAAACATGATGAAGGACATGGTTGTAAATAAATAACCACATGCTAACCATTTTTCTCTCTGTGGTTCGAACTCTGCATGCTTAATCACTATGCATTTTTTGGTAGAGAATAATAAATTTTAACCTCACTTGTGTCATTCATTGCCTTTATTCATATTGTGGGTTAATTATTGATCACCAGGGGAGGTGAGAGTGGTCAACATACCGACCGTGGTTTCACCTTGTGAAACCATGCGACCCTCATGTTCCTCCCTATTATCAGATGGCACCGTTGCCAGAGAATAATCAACGTAGCCTAGTTTTGTCGTTCATATTTTCGTAGAGTCCTTTACTCGGATTTATTGATTTATTGATGTAAATAATGATTTATTTTCATTCATTAATTTTAATTCTTTGTCTATAACTCAAGTTGATTTAATTTGGTTATTTGTGCTAATGCCATCTCTTTGTGACTTTGTTGCGAGGGACCGCCACACGAGGATGGCTTTCTAGGAGGTCGATGCAGCCAAGCTTGGAGGAGGCTAGTCTTCTCTTGGTGACCAGTTGGAGAGGCTATAAAGGAAGCAAGGAGAAGGATTTAGCTTAGAAATTAGATTAGGTTTCATTTATGTAATTATTGATGAGAGAGAGATAATTTTGGTATGTAATAATTAACTCGGACTCTACTCTACACAACGAGGTCCAGTGCCCAGGTGTCTGTTCACCAAGGGGCCTCGTCGCAGTTTTCCAATTTTTCCTCACCTTCTTTTATTTTGTTTGCCGTTGTTTTGAGTTTTTCACCTTATTTTATTTTGTTGTGTGTGCATGGAGCCCCTAGACATTGGTTGCTTGACTTGGTAACTAGGTCCAAACCCTAATAAGAATGCATTTTCCTATAGTCCTTTACGATTGGATCTAGTCAAATTAATAATGTTAGTAATTTGGACTTGAGACCACATGCCGAGAGAGGTCGTATAGAACGCTTGAAGGACCTGTTGTGGAGGGCACCGATCAGCATCGAAGACCGGACATTGGTCTTATTTATGAATAACTAACAATTGGTTCTTCACGATTAATAGCAGCTACTGTTTAGGGCGATTTTGTCGATTGCACACCGTCATGTAGAATAGGTTTAAAAATCCAGTTTTGCATACCGCATGGAGAGAGCTGGGAAGCATTGGAAGTCCTCTAACTCAGCATGCATCATTAGATTCAATGGTGAGATTTCCATCATTGAATCGACTTACACGACTTTTTCACCATCTCCTTCTGATTTTGAGCACCTAGAACCTAAATGAAAATCTACAAAAACATTAGGCACTTGTATGCAAACAGATCCAAAAAAAATTAAAAACCCAAAAATTAAAACAAGGAGAGTGCTAAATAAACGTTGACCTTAATTAAAATCCGTAATGGACTATCATTGTCTTTGGTTCATAAAGCCCTCATTGTTTTCAGTACCTTCGGAGGGGACCAAAACCTCTCCCATGAGCGAGGCACGACCTCCTAAGGATTAGAGCCCAAAACCCTGTCTGTAACTGCCTAGTGCATCACGTGGATTTCCGAAGTAATGGCGCTTCTATCATACATGACCGAGTAGGGTCTTGTCAGTGATGGTGTTCCCACCTTGTGTGGAGCTTCGACATGGTCTAAAGTACTGAGCATAGGCCACGCCTTCACAAGGGTATCTATCTCATTGGTTTGCATCCGAGTAGGTTCTTGTACCCTCATGGTGATTCCGTCGCGAGCAAGAACTGAAGTAGTGGTTTCAACTAGCAGCTTCCTCTCTCTATTTCTTTGGCTGAACAGGGTCCAAGAATGGTTACAAGGACCTCAAAAAGTGTAGACCACTGGTTACAAAGGAGGAGGACAAGTATGTGATACTTTTCTGACAGTTTTTCTCTCCTATAGGGTTAGCGTGCTAAGGGCTTGTTATAAGATATGCCTGAAAATAAAAACTCTAAAACTGAAAAGTTAAAAAATAGCTGAACCTTCAGGCTTTACATGGCGTGAGTTGGTGAACCCAATTTTGTATCGTGTTTGTATGGATCTAGATTAAGATTCAAAGAATAAAGTCCTAAGCATTTGCGTAAATTTCGTCATATGTGTCTTCCTCTTGACCCCCGCTCGATTCGAGCCTTTCTACTATTTTACACTTTGCTTTTCTTCCTCGTTGACCACCGTATCTTTCCTCCTACATCAATCGCCTTCTTGCTTCATGATGTCGATCATGGATGTCTTAGTCAGAACCCCACCGACACGTACATCAATTTCATTGACTCGACTTCATCCATAATTCGAGCTGATTCCCGAGAACCCGATCCGGACCTTGCGGGCCGATCTCCAGACTCCTCGTCGTCTATCCATCCTTTTCGACTACCCAATAAATCAGGATCACCTTTGTCCCACCTTTGCCGTTGTGAATGACAGTCGATTATAGTCCGTAATTCATTCACAACACTTTAGAATTGCCCCTAATTCCAGATCCATCTTGGCAGCTGAAGATTCAATTGCAAATGGTCTGATTGAGGACTTTTCACATTACAGATAGAAGATAATCCCAGTCCTGGATCTGAACACAGAATTCATCTCTTCAAACTCAGACCTCGAAATGGCTCCTTAAGGGAAGAGCAAAGGTCAGCAACTACCTTCTCAGCCAGAGCAAGGACAGATGCCTGATCAGAATCAGGAGAATGCTCAGTTGTTAGCATCTATCCAGGCAATTCACCAGCATCTGATGGAGCAAGCCCTAGCACAGATTGTGTTTCAGGATATGCTGAATGATGTCATGACTAGACAAGCAACACGAGGAGGAGACAGACGAGGAGGGGGAGGACATGGATCCTGTGAGAACCCTGACGAGGAAGAGCCAGAACAAGGGAGGCCAAAACCCACACTAAAAGAGACATATAAACCTGGAGACAGCCAGATGATCGAGCGGATCCTCCTATCACTGGTGCATGCTCACTTTGAGCTGAAGCCTCAGTTCCTTTCTCTTCTCCCTTCTTTTTATAGGAATACCAACAAAGAGCCCTACATTCACCTGCAACAACTTTCATGTATCTGTCGTACTACCCACTACCCCAATGTTATGTTGGATGTAGTGAAGATGATGGTGTTCCCCTCTAGTCTACAGGACAAGGCCCTATATTGGGTTAATCATCTAGAAAGGGTCGTGACGGCATGGGAGAAGATGAAGTCCGCCTTCCTGCACAAATTCTATCCTCTCGGTCAGCTCAACCAGATGCGAGTCAGAATTAACAACTTCTTTCAGGGAGCCCACGAGACTATCCATGAAGCCTGAGAGAGATTCACAGATCTGCAGGAGAAATGCTCCCATCATGAAATTCCAAGGACCAATTGGGTCCAACACTTCTTTGGGGGGCTGAACGTAGAAAGCCAACGGCTCGTTGATGCAGCCTGTGGGGGATCACATTTCAACAAGGATGAAGACGTAGTTTGGCAGATTTGAGGAAATGGCTGAAGGAGAGGTCGCCCTCTCTTCATCCAAGGCATATATGAAGTGATGACACGTCTGGCAACTCGGGTTAAGTTTATAAAGACTGGTCGTTGTGACCCAAATCACCAAGCGCGGTCAATCGAGAAAAAATAAATAAACCACTTAATATTAAAAAAATAAAAAACAGTGATATTTTGTCTGCCTGAAATTTGAAAAATTATAAAAAAATCTAAAAATTGCTTAAAAATTCCAAAAAAATAGTGTAGGTGTGTTTTGGTGTGTTCTAATTTCTATCCAATTTTTTTGCTTAGATCATTTATAAAACTCCAAAAAATTGCTAAAAACTAAAAATTTTAAAAAAAATTACAGAAAATTCTAGAAAAATACAAAAATAGTGATTCCAGTTTCTGATTGTAGATATTGCTTTGTAGTTTATCTTAAAAATAATCTCCAGGAGTATTGGGCTTAAAGTATTTTTAAGTTACAAAATACTCTCGGTTGTGCATTGTTTGTCCTGTTTTGCACCGTTTGATTTTTAGAAAATCACAAAAATATCAGAAAAATCTTATCAAAATATTTTAAAATATATAAAATCCCAAAACATTTTCTTTTAAATTTTTTGAGTATTTTTGATCATTTTGAAAAATACAAAAAGAGTGTTGTGTGTGTGTTTTTATTCATTTGTGCTTGTTTTGAAAAATAAAAAATTTAAAAAATAATAAATAATAACCACTAAAAATTAGTTCTGAAATTTGACTATATAGTTTTTCAAACGTGCTCCTTGTGTTCGACCCTGATCGCTATACCAGGTAAAAAGTATAGCGAAAACCGCTTAACATTGTTTTTATTGATTGATCTTCTCTTATCAAAATTCAATGAAATGCAATGAAAACTTTATACAACATTAAGGCGCATAGCAGGAACACATATGAATTTTCTCAGAATTTTTGCAACCATAAAAACATTTATTTCATCAGAAAGAACAATCAAAGTTACTGTCTGAAACAGGGGGACTAGACTGCAATTATTTAGAGTTTTTGTATGCAAATAGGACAAAAAATAAACAGAGGTAGAAAATTATAAATGACCCACTACACATGTGCTAGGCATATGACTTCTGGAGCACGGGGGCATTTTTGCGAATTTTGAAATCTCCCAAGGACCTTATTGTAATTTGACCAATATTTTATTTCAAAAGCTCCCTATGGCGTCCTGGAGGTCTTGCTTCTTTTCTCTTTCAACCAGGAGAGGCGCAACCGCCACCCCCTTCAACATCGCGGAGGAGCTCAACAAGGCGCGCGGGGGAGGAGCTGCTGTAGCGGCGGCGTTGATGCGGAGTACGGCGGCAGCCGGGAGGCGCGGTGTGGGACCGCACGCGACTGGAAGTGGAGGGCTAGGAACGAGCAACGTGGAGGGATGGAGGGGGTTGCACCGCGGTCGCGTGACCGTTGGCGGCTCCACGCGGACGGAGTGATGGTGCGGGGCACCGCCGCTGTGGCTGGGCGACGCCGTGCGTCGGCTCGGGGAATGGAGGGACAAGCCGCGGCGCTGGGCAGGAAGGGGGATTGCACTAGAGGACGAGCCGTCGGTGAGGTTTCACCGCAGGCGGTGAGGGCGGGGCGGGCCGCACTAGGTGCGTGGGTGACGATGGAGCAGGAGGCGGCGACCCGTGGCGCAGGTGCTTTAGAGGTTGCGGAAGGGATAGCGGGTCGCGGTCTCGCGACGGAGGATGACGGTCGGGGACGGCTCCGCGCAGCTGGAGGGCAGCGCGGGAGCACAGGCGGTGTAGCCTGTCGAGTGTAGGCGGCGGGAGATGGTGACCTGCCACCTGCGTGAAGATTTATTTTTTTGTTTTTTTTTGTTTTTTTGTATTGAATTGTTATTAGAAAAGATGATAAAAACATTTTTTGTTTTTTTACCTCAGAATAAAGAAAAAGATTTTTTTATTTTTTTAACAGACAATGTAAGATGAATAAAAAAAGTTATTTTTTTAATTTCTTTATTATAATTCTTTTATTATTTTGGTTTTCCTGCAAAACATAAATTAGAGACAAAAATAATTTTTTTATTTTTCTATTTTACCTGCAAAACAAATGTTAGAGATAGAAAAAGACAAAAAAAATATTTTTTTAATTTTTCTAGCAAAAAAAATGTTAGAGGAACAGGAAAACAATTATATGTTTTTTTATTTATACACAAAATGGAAAGTGTGAATGGACGGATCTTGCGATATGGAAGAGCGATCCGTGTCTCCGACCACCGTGCATGGTCGGAGGTGATAGGTTGTGCGAGATAGAAGAAGAAACATGGAGATCACGAGATAAGGTTGAAAAATCGATGTCGGATGTGAATTATGTGATGAAATTTTAGTTTTAAGATCTAAACTTTAATCACTACACCTACGTAAAAATTTGAACTACGGTTTATCTAGGAAAAAAGATGGGAAATAAAATTAGATCTCACCTCCGGGTTTGGAAATACCATGATGGCCTCGACGAGAGATAGAGGACATAGAGGGTGAGATAGAGACAGAAGGTGACTGCTAATGATTCAAAGAATAATTGTAACCAACTCACACCAAAGACATACAAAACACAAAGCAAACCTCCAGTTCACCAATTCAACACAAATCTGACCGTGAGAGTTCGGTCTTTATCTTTTCAATTTTAAGAGTTAGGTGATCAACAAAAGTTGTACAAACACTTAGGGAGCTTAATCGGATTTGGACACTACTCCTTAGTGTGTACGTGAGCAATTAAAAACGCGAACAATGAGGGGTTTGCTCTCCCAAAACAATGATATGAATCAATTACGTTTGATTTTAATGGTCAAGTTCAATTAGCAGTCACAATTTTTAATTTTTGATTTTCTATAATTTTTGGATATTTTCAATGAAACGTCTAACACGATTTCCGATTTCCTTTATTCCTATATTCACAAAACAGAGGAGGAAATGGAAAAGATAATGCATGAGAAAATATGGATGCAAATGCTAGAGATAGAGCTGTGTACCTGACTCCAGCACTCTACATGCAATATGATTCGCGCAGAAAAATTAAACTAATCTAAATGAATGCAATGCGAGAACCATCCTAAACATAAACTTCTATTATCATGAAGCACAGATTAATTTGACTAAGTCCAAACGAGTTCTATAGGAACAGATATTCTATTAGGGGCTTTGGACCTAATGCTACCTGGCTCAATCAAATAGAAATCTAAATCTAGGGGCTCAAGCACAAAAAAATCCACGTGAAAAGAAAAAAAAGTGAGAAAACACGGAAAATAACGGTGAGGTCCCTCAAGTGCACCGACACTTGGCGAAACAGACCCCGAAAAATGTCCAAGTCCACAATTGTTCACAATTCTAAATTATTACAATAATATCTCAAAAAAATTCTCTAAATATAATAACAGTCTTCTGCTCCTCTGCTCCTCTTCCTGTGTCGGTCCCTCCATAGAGTCCGAGTCGTATCCAAGCGGTTCCTCGCACCAAAAGGGAAACAAGAGATGGTCAGATGATAATTATAATAAATAGAGATAAAAAAATGAAAAATGACTACGAAGCCATGCTTCCCGGCAACGGTGCCATTCTGATGACATGCCTGACAACTAGAGTTAAGTATGTAATAAACAATGGTCGTTGCGATGCAAATCACCAAGCGCGATCAATCGGAAAAAATTGTAATTTAAACCACTTAAGATAAGATAAATCAATAAAAACAATGTAAGCGGTTTTCGCTATTCTTTTTACCTGGTATAGCGACAGGGTCAAACACAAGGAGCACGATTTAAAAACTATGCAGTCAACTTTCAGAAGTGAATTTTTAGTGGTTTTTGAATTTTTATTTTTTTTGTATTTTTCGAATAAGGCACAAAGAATAACACACACACACCACACTCTTTTTGTATTTTTCAAAATAGTCAAAAATACTCAAAAAAATACAGAGAAAATATTTTTGTGTTTTATAAATTTTACATTATTTTTTATTATTTTTTTAGATTTTTATGTTATTTTTGTGATTTTATAAAAATCAAACAGTGCAAAACAGGACAAACAATACACAGTCAAGATTATTTTGCAACTTAAAAATACTTTAAGTGCACAATAAACTGGAAATTATTTTTAAGATAAACTACAAATCTATATATACAATCAGAAACTGAAATCACAATTTTTTTATTTTTCTACAATTTTGTACAATTTTTTAAAGAATTTTAGTTTTCACAATTTTTTTGCTTTTATAAAGAGAGTTAATGCACAAAAATTGGTCAAAAGTTAAAAGACAATAAAAGACACCTACAATAAATTTTTTTGGAAAATTTTAGCTAATTTCTGAATTTTTATAAACTTTCAAAGTTTGAACAGACAAAAATACATTATTTTTGATTTTTTTAAAAATATCAAACGGTAATAAAAATAGATGAAAAATTTATATAATGGCAAGCACTACAACAGGAACATACACTATTTTTTTGAGAATTTTTCGGAATATAAAAACATTTATTCTTATGAAAAGTGCATGTAAAATTAAAGTCTGCAGTATAGAGGCTTAATTGCAAACATTCAAAAGTTTTCACAGAAATGAGTAACAAACATAAAATGCGGGAGAAAAATACAATTTACCCAGTAAACAAGTGCACTGCCTGTGCTTGAATCAAATGGGGGCTTCGCGTAATTTCAAAATCTCTCAGGATCGAAGATGAAATTTTCCCAATATTTAATTCCAAAAGCTCCCGAGGGCTTCCTGGAGGTCCTGTTTCTTTTCTCTTTCAACCAGGAGAGGCGCAACCGCCGCCCCCTTCAACAAGGCGGAGGAGCTCGGCAAGGTGCGCGGGGCGCAGCGGGCGCAGCCGCCGGTGGTCAGCGCACCACGCGCGGAGGAGGTGTCGGCGATGGAGGGAGACCTGGAGGCGAGGGCTAAGCACTGCGCGGGGCCGGCGAAGGAGGTGGCCCCACGCGCGGTGGCTGGCCTAGGGCGTGGGCTAAAAGGGGGCGCCGCGCTGCGCGGGTGACGCAGAGGAACTTCGGCGGTGCTGAGGTCTTCGGTTGGGAGTAGGACGCACTGGATGGCGGCGCACAGGTCGCTGGAGGAGGTGCTGGACGCGGGGGCCGGCCCGTGTGCGGAGGATGCGGAGAACGGCTGTCGCGCGGGGTGCAGCAGCGGCTGCCGCGGGCTGAACGTCGGGGCGGAGGGGCGCATATCTCGGTGAAGGCGTAGGGGCGCGTCTGGAGCGGGATGGAGTGGTGCGCGACGACGGCGCCGCTGGAGGGGGCGCCGCTGGAGCAGCACATGGCGGTGGGCTCACTGCGCGCTGGTTCGCGCGGACGTGGCGAGAATATTTTTTGTTTTTTTTAATTTTTTGTTTTTATTTCGATGTACATAACTGATATAATTTTTTTTATTTCTTTTTTCTTTAGCAGCAACTGTAAACATAGACTAAACTTTTTTATTGTTTTTTTTATTTTTTTTATGAACCTGCAAAAATAAAGATTAGAGAGAAACGAAAATCTAACTTTTTTTAATTTTTCCTGCAAAAATAAATGTTAGATAAACAGGAAAAATTATTTTATTTATTTTTTATTTATTTATAAACAAAATTAGAAGGCATGAACGGGAATGGATCTTAGTGAGGCGAAAGGGAGATCCGTGACTCCAGTCACCGTGTGTGACCGGAGGTGGAAGGTTGCGTGAGGTAGAATGTGGAAATGGGAGGACACGAAAATGAGATGGAAATTCAGGTGTCGGATTGGAAACTATGAGATGGATATTTCTGGGATTTTTAGGATCTAAATTCTAATCACTACATCTACGCAAAAACTAAAACTATGGTTTATCTAGGTAAAAAGATGGGAAATAAAATTGGATCTCACCTTAGGGTCGGAAATACCATGATGGCCTCGACGAGGGTCGAACACTGTCACCGGACGGCTCGGAGGCTAAGCACCTTCTTCGACAAGATCGCTCTCGGAGATCAGGCTCCTCTCCACCAAAGATTGATCAAGAGGAAATGAGGGAGAAGCCCATTAAAAAGAGACAAAAAATGGAAGATATTCACATATAAGGAAAGTAATTAGTGGTTATTTAAATTAATTAATTAATTAAATAAATAAAAATGAAATTCAGATTTAATTAAAATAAATAAATTAAGTAATTTCCAAAAATAAATTAGTCACCTTAATGGTGGCTATTTAAGGTACAAAATCAAATCTTTACATAAAAGATAAGTTATCAAATCAAATAAAGAATTAAATAATTAAATATAAATACAAAATTCGTAATTAAATTAAATTATTTAATTAAAGTTAGATAATTAATTTTTTGGTGAATTTTATAAAGGAAGTTAATTATATACAAGTATTATGTACATATAATACAATATACACATGTACAAATAAGGAAATAATTTTTATAAAAGATTTTTTTAATTTTAATTTCTTTTATTTTATTTTTTAATGAAAATAATATTTACAATTATATACATTATATAAAAATAAATATTAATAAATATGTACAACAAAAACTGGTTAAACTGCACAAAACACACTAGAAAATCGACTTTTTAACCGTAACTCCAAAAATTATGAAAGCACAACCATTTGAAAGATAATTTAATTTAGAGTATAATGGAAGCGAGTTTGGTTCGATTTGAGCTGTACAGAGCCGGAATTGGTGTTTCAATTATCACTTTGCGGCTTTTTCCGGGTGTGATTATTTGCCATATATACATTATTTTATTTTATACTTATTTTTATTATTTACAACACATTTTTATTTACAATTTTTGTTTACAAAAATAATTAATTTGAAGTCAAATTATATACTCAATAAAATATTGTAAGTTTTGTACAAATATACATGAAAAATATTCACAAAATATTTTTTTTGGATTTTTAACAGAAGATCCTATCTCCCCCTACTTTATTCCTGGTCAATCAGGTCAAGTCTTGCCCTTCTCTCAGGATTCGGGTCAGTCTGTATTTATTGCATAAACACATCCTTTTCTTTTTCTTTTCTTTTTAATTCTTTTATTTATGTACAAAAAGTGTTCAAATGCAATTTTAACAAATGCATGCAAATTCTATTAGTAGGTATTTACAGGTGTTTGACTAAGGAAATGTGGGTAAAATAAAAGAATAAAGGCGATGAATCATGGATTCATCATTCCACTATACTTTACCTTTGCTAGTCACTTAGCAAACACTTATTTGGAAAATAAGTGAAAACAAAAATAAAGAAAAAGGAAAGAAGTTAGAACAACATTGACTTTTAAACTTATCTTCATAAAAATGTAGTATGGAGCTCTGTCGGACCTTTGGATTATTAGTGTATCGGAACCTTAACGGGAAATGGAATTAAAACCTAACAGCCTCTAAGTTCCATAAGACTCCTATTCAGGTCTCCTCAACAGTCAGATCAGAACAAGTCTACATACACAAATTCTTATGACTATGAATTCTTACTTGTACGGTGTAAGTGAAATATAGCTTCTCATCTCAAAAGTAGCAAAGAAACAACCTCTCTTAACAAGGTAACTCTAATCCCCCAGTCTGGCAACTCTTTCCTTGAGGAGCGGGGATATTCCCTTCTAAGTTCAAGTACAACTAGCTCAAGAAGAGGGGATGGAGAAGAGAATGGACGGTAACCAGTGTAGTTACCTATCCTTGGATGCATGACCAGTGTAGCCATGTCACCCGCTGCAAGATCATAAATATTTGACTTTGAAGCTCTTATTCTTCTTCTTTTTTTCACTTGTATATACACTCCGGTAGGCATTTTACTTTTCCATCAGGCCTGTCCACTTTTGGGGATTTTGTATTTTTTCCTTTTTTTGACAATATATACAAGGTACATCATGTACATAAGGAGTTTTTCCTCTTGATCTAGTAGACTATCCCTCTTTTGAAACATTATTGCAACCCCACATCATCATGTCTTTAGACCTCAACATCGCCAGACTAGGTTGAGACACACTTCCCTCCCTAGAGGAGGACGAGCGGTTCTGCCTAGATGTACTACCCTCGTATGCTATCCCAATCCAAAAGATTCTTCCCCCTCACTACCTCCTTGATGAATACTCATTCATCACTCTTTATTCTTATATTTTAGCTACAAAAACCTTTGCAAATACATGTATATATTTGTAAATACAAATAATTACCAAAAGCATGCATGGTGTAAAAAGTAATAATTAGCATGTTTTTGTGCAAAAATAAAAGAATAAAGATTAAAAAGAAAAGGAGGGAAATATTTAGAATAAATATTGAGCAACCTAATCCTAAGGGAGGGCTCAGCATGGGCCTGACCGCATAAAAGCCAAAGTAGAGAGAGATAGGGGCTCATGTGTGTAAATATCCCTGCAAATACAATAAATACATTTTCCTCTAAAAATAGAATAAAATGTGCTTGTATATATTTGTATATATTTATAAATACAAAATCAAAACAAAAATTGAAAAATTAAAAAGAAAACAAAAATATTCACTTGTGCATATTCACCATGTACATACACCCGCACCTATATTTATTCTAGCCTTGTAAATAAATAAAGTAATTTCCTTAAAAATTTGTATATATTCTATCTTTTATGTTGTAAATAAATAAAATAAAAACCATTAAAACAAAAACAAAATAAAAAGAATAAAATTAAAAACCAAAAAGAACCATGTAAATATACCATGTATATAGATGTATATATCTATTTATTTCACCCTTGTATATAAATAATAAAAATAAAATAAAAATACCTTTTTATTACTAATTTTATGCTATAAATAAATAAAATATAAAATGGGAATAAAAATGCAAAAAATAACTAATTAAAAATCAAAAATCAAAAACCTATATTGTACATATACCTATATATAGCACCCTAGTGTAAATACCTTATTTTTATTTTAAAATTTAATTACAAATCACCAAAAAATAGAAAAAATTAAAACAAATATTTTTCATGTTTTAAGTTTTCTTTAATTCGGCCATTTCCTATTTTATTTCTAATTTCCAAATCATTTTGACGTGGTTGATCCTCATTGGTCCACGGGGGACGTTGACCCTCCAGTAAACTCTCCCTTGGACCACTTCACACGGGTCCGTGACGCCCGACCCGATTTCTCAACATTTTAGCGTCACGATCCGATCACCTCATACCCAAACCTAGGGTCCAATTCGTTCCTGCCAGATTCGACACCCTCACCGACAAGCCCGCCTCGGGGTCCGCGCTCTGAGCTACCCTACCCGATCGATTTAAGCCGGACCCCTGGCCGTATAAATTCCGAGCTCTTCCTCCCATTTCCGCATCTTTGGCTCCACACCTTACCATCCCAGGACCTCCATTGCCATCCTCGAGGTGACAGCTCACCGTTGGCCGTGTCACAGAGAGGAGAGGGTGCCCGGACCTTAGATCCGGCGTCTTCGCGCCGCCGTGCTCCGCCTAAAGGTAGATCTTGAGCCTCGAGCCTCGACGACCCGTGACGCAACGACCCAGAGCTCCCAGAGCTCACGCCCAGTCGATCCATCCGCCCAGATAGCCGTAGTTTTCTTTCCTTTTCTCTAATTTCGCAGTTCGCCCAATTCGCCCCTTTGCCGTTCTGCTTCGATTCCGTCCATCCCAGTCGCCTACTCGATCATCGGAGCATCCTATCACGACCGCCTTCCCCTCGCGCATCTTCTCCGCCTATCCATTTAACACAGCTCGCACAGGAGCTGGGGTTTCGAGCTCCTCTGCCGTCGCACCGCCGGAGCTCGACCATCTCGCCGCACCGATCACCGTCACCCCGCTTACTGGGTCGAGGCACTTTGCCCTCGACCCGCGAGTTCGTTGCACGTCTTTACAGGTCCCAGGAAGCCCATCTGAGGGCTTCGACATCCAGGTGCAGCAGCTTGACCTCCACCGGACTCGCCTGAGCTCCCCAGAGCTCCTTCGAGCCATCGGAGGATATCAGTAGACGCGGAAGGCCTCCACGCTTCTTCTCCGATCATCCATGGCCTTCGAGGAGGACTCCAGAGCCAGCACGAGCCCGGCGAAGTTCGTCGGCGATCAGTTCGTCCTCCATATTCCGCAGCCGTCCGATCCCCCCTTCAGCTCCAGATTAGATCTGAGACGTCCACGCCAGGAGCCGCCATCACCGCTCGATCTTTGGAGGAGCGATCGTGACCGTCGACTCACCGAGGGTTAGCCACGCAGCCAGCAGCCGTCAGATCTCCACGTGGCTCGCATCCGACGATCGACGTAATAAGGATAAATTACTTCTTAGGCCCTTATTTTTCTTGTTGTTCTGTTGTAGTCCTGTAGATACTTTAAATATTTTATTTCAGTTAGGTAAATTGCATAGTGGACCCTGTCTTATCTGGTATTTACATGTATGCCCCTGCCTGTAGTGGATCACATGCGTCGACACGTGTTTTGTTGGGTTATTTGCATGTTTAGCCCTGTTGTTCTAGGGTGCTACTGAATGAATGAAAATTTTTAGTAAATTGCAGATATACCCCTGTGCGTGATTTTATTATGCATGTGCGTTTATTCTAGGGTATTTTACACTGAGGCCCCGGGACTTTTAATACTTGTTATTAAATAGTCCAGGAACCTTAGTTTATTTGCAATCAGGTCCCTGAGTGCCCAGGTCACGTGCCTCGCGCGTGTTTTCTTGGAAAATTTGTACCGGACCCCCTGGAACTTCTACTATTTGCGTACAGGTCCCTTTGCACTGTACCCTAGTTTTGATTTTTAATAAAATATCAAACCAACTCCAAATGCGATGAAAATTGGACATATGGCTCCTGCCATAGTGTAAAATTTTCTCCTATTTTTGGAGACATTTTTTATTTCATTTGATATTTTTAAAAATTCAAAAACAAGCTTTTTCTTTACTGTCTAAATTAAAAATTCACAAAAAATATTAAAATACCTCTAAAAATTACAAAAAAATTAGACAGTAGTTGTTTTACTTGTTTGATTTTCTTACCAATTTTGGTCATTTTTGGATATCTAAAACCCTTAAAAATTACAAAACACTAAAAACCCTATAAAAATTCTAATAATTAATTGAAAAATCCAAAAATAATAATTCCTGTGCCTCAATTTTCCTTATATCTTCTAGTTTCTAGGAAAATTACCTTCAGACTTTGATAGGGCCTTTATCTATTTTATATTGGCCCTCCAAGCCTGACTGGACAACACCTTCATATTTCTGTCTTGTTTGATTTTTAGAAAATTCAATAAAAATAAGAAATTACCAAAAATTAACCAAAAATAGTAAAAAATATAAAAAAAAACATAAAAATATTTTTATTTGAATTTTTGGGTGATTTTTGAGTGCCTTAATAATTGCTTGAAGTTGGTTGTTTTATTGTTTTCTTTATTTTCTATATTAATTAAAAATCCAAAAAAAATTTAAAACATAAAAAATCCACCAAAAATAGTTGCTTTTTATTTTATTTCTTTTTTAGACTACTTCGTAGGTCGCAAGGCCATTACATGCTCCCTGAGTCCGACCCTGGTCGCTATACCAGGCTAATCCAATAGCCAGGACCGCTATCGTGTTTATTTGATTTTTATCAGATTTTGGTGGTTTGCACTCTATTTTTCTTGATTGAGCTAAGATTCTTATCGATCCGGGTCGCAACGACCTGAGTGATATTTTTACCTGATCCCGATTAGTGGAATTTCGGCTCATTAGAATGGCGCCGTTGCCGGGGAGCACAGCTTAGTAGTCATTTTCTTTATTTTTCATTTTCTTTTTATTTTCTTTTCTTTTATTTTTATTTTTGCTTGTTTATTTTTTTTGCCATTTTTGCATATATACCCCTGTTTCTTTTTCTTGCTTTTATTTGATTATTTTACTTGGTTTGATACTCTGTTTCTTTCTTGCGAGGGCCCGAGGACTGAGGCGGCGACTCTCGAGACGTTGGAGCAACCGCGGGATTCGGAGGTGGCTCCCTTCTGCACGGAGCCGCAGGAGAGAGCGAGAGAGTAGCTGAGTCGGAGAGGTTTAGAGTAGATTTTATTTCTTGCTATCTGAACTGTTGTAATAACACAGGGACACTCAGCAGGACTTGGAGTCTTTTTCGGGTCTGTTTCGCCGAGCACCGGTGTGCTCGGGGGACCCTTAGCTTTTTCACAGCTTTTCGCGGTTTTTGGTTTTTCACTGCTTTTACGGTTTTACGCGATTTTTCTCGAGCCCCTAGCAGTAAGAATTTCTGTTTGACTGTACCATAATTAGTAGGATCCACACACCTAATAGATTGCTTGTTCCTATAGATCGTTAATTGGACCTACTAATAAAACATTAATAAAAATAGCTTATTCATTTTCCTTCGAGCCTACGTACCGTAGCCTGCCCTACCAAGCGCTGCTCCTGAACCCGATTTGTCGGGAGGAGGAGAGGTAGACCGAGACCGGACTCTCTGAATCGAAGGCTGGTGACCAGCTAGACGGTTCTGTCGTGTAGAAGTTGCCTGCTTAGGACTCGACTTTTCCCGCTGCACCATATAGGTAGTTTATTTTCTGTCTTTACATTATGCGTGGATCATATTGCATGTAGAGTGTTGGAGTCAGGTACGCCTTTCTTACTTTGCATGCATCATTGATTTCATCGCGCATCGGCTTTTTCGTCTTCTCCCCCTATTTTTGACTTAATAACCAGGAGAACCGAAAAATTCGTTAGGCCTTTTTGTTTTTATTGAAAAAGATCTAAAAACAAAAATCATAAAATTTGGACTGCTAAAACTATTGATCACTAAAAGATACTTGATTGAAAAAAACTTGTCTTAGGGAGAGCAACCCCCTCATTGCTTGGTTTGATTGCGCGAGAGAGTGACCCGAACACTAGGTAGAGCCCTCCGGTACCATTCTTGACTGATTACCGACTCTTCTGTGCGGGAAATCGGTTGGGAAGGTATCGGGGATCCCAACAGGTCACGTAATCGCTCTGATATTTTGATTGTTCACCAAAATAAAATTTGACAAGATAATTTGACCGAGCCTTTACGGTCATCAGCTCGCGTTGCGTTGGTGAACTTGGGGTTTTCTTGTGATCATAGTTTCTCCAGATCTCATCCGCCTTACTCGCCACATCAAGATAATGGGAAGACGATCTCTTAGGCAGCCTTTGGCTGCACCGCTTTCGGGCGCGTCTACTCGTTCATCTAGGTTGGTTCGCGAGAGCCGAGACCCGCTCTCCGAACCCGAGTATGATTCCACCCTGTTCCTCCTTGACCCCCTTTCTTTCAGTTCCGAGAGACCAGTGCCAGAGGAGAGATTAGCAGATTTATCGGCACCTGAGTTTGGATCATTTGATTTTGCAGAGACCATGGCTGGCAGTTCTGACGATCGCTCTAGAGGTCTACAACCCGAGCACTTTGTTCTGGACCAGGGTGCGATCAACTCCACCCTGATCGTCTCCCTCGAGACGGTACAACAGCAGTTGAGGAATCAGGGAGTGTTTATGTTAGATATGAGGAGAGAGATGGAGCAGATGAGAGCAGAGAGAGAGCAACGTAGAGACAGACCAAGGATCCCAGATGATGCAGCAGCAGCAGCCGCAGCAGCCGCAGCGGCCGCCGCCGCAGCGGCAGCCGCCGCGGAAGGAGCAGGAGACCCATCGAGACCGATGCGTGAGTTGCATAACCCCGGATCGACCCTGATGCATCACTGGGTTGTTTTACCATCTATCGTGGGGGACTTCAAGTTCCCCCCGAACACCTTGCAGCTCCTCCCCCGCTTCCACGGGCTCGCCACCGAGGAGCCCCATCTCCACCTCCAGGAGTTTTTGATGATTTGTAGTACTGTCCACGACCGTCAGGTGGACCAGGACACCATCAGGATGATTGCCTTCCCCGTCTCTTTGGCAAACAGAGCAGCCACCTGGATGAAGCATCTGGGGAAGTTTGTTTACACTTGGGAGCAGCTCCGCACCGAGTACTTGCATAAGTACTATCCACTCGGGCGGACCAATGCCGCAAGAGCCCTGATCAGCAACTTCTCCATGCTCCCCAATGAGCAGTTCCATGAGGCATGGGAGAGGTTCCGAGAGCTGACTGACAGATGCTCGCACCATGACATTTCCAAGCCGAACCTCGTGAAGAGCTTTTTCAGCGAGCTGACACTAGAGCTTCAGGGTTTGGTGAACGCTTCGTGTGGCGGGTATTACTTCGCCAAGGATCACGACCAGGTCTGGGCCATCTACGAGGAGATGGACGAGAACTACATGGTGATGTCCCAGACCCGGTTGTACACTCAGGGCAGACCCTAGCAGCCACAACTCGTGCAGTACCAGAGGATCGCACGGGTCGACGTCGGTCCTTCCAGTTCGTCCGCAGTAGCAGCAGCACAGGCAAAGCCATTAGCTGCGGACATGGGGATCATCAGCGAGAAGCTGGACCGGATGGAGTTGATAGAGAAGAAGTAGTGCCAGGGCATCACTCAGATGGAGCAGATGGCACAGACCCTGAGTGACATGAAGACCCAGCTCATGTGTCTCCAGGAGGCACAGACGGCTTCCCAGCCCCGTCTTCAGTCGCGAGGCGATCACGACAGCAGCGGCAGCTCGTCCCAGCGCTCCAGATCACACCAGCAGCCTAGACAGGTTCACCTTGTACAGGCGGAGCCGTACCAGCAGCCGCAGCCCACCTACCAGTCACCACCATCTCCAGACTTGCAGATGGTGGTATACCAGCCGGATCAGCCTCTGGCAGTACTCCCGCCAGCCCAGTACGATGCAGAGCTGTTGATGGATGTCAACGGGATTTGGTATGATCGCCCTCATCCCGGTATCCGACGAGACCATCCCGGATTCCGTTGGGGGACAGGAGGTACCCAGCCCCAGCAGCAGTCGTCAGGTCAGGGCGGCCAGTACGACCATCAGAGAGAGCACCAGCCGCAGCAGCAGCCCCCAGTGTACCCATCACAGCAGCAGCAGTCGTCCTATGGTCCTTGTCCCTATCAGCAGGGACAGTCTTGGAGGCAAGATCAGCCTCACCAGCAGCAGCAACAGCATCACCCATACCCCTCTCAGCACCAGCAGCAGTTCCAGCAGCCTCATTACCAGAGAGGCTACCCGTCGGGCTCCCATGAGAGCCCCGCCTTGGATGATATAGCCCGCCTCCTCACGGACCAGCAGGCTACTTTTCGACGGGAGATGGACGAGTTCCGCCAGGAGATGCGAGACATTGTGAGAGGGAAGGCCGCCATCCCTGCCCAGATCGAGCCGAACCCCAACAGCCTGAAGCGGAAATCTGAGCAGGTAGCTTGTACTGAGTATACCACTCCTAGTGATGCATTTGGTGATATGACTGGATATCTGTTTGATACTGATTTTGTCACACTTAGGAGTGGTAGGATGCCAGCAGGCGGCACCTCGTCTGAGCCACATCATGAGGATCCACCCAGAGCGCCCGACGACGAGGAGGAGAGCGGTAATGAGGCCGCTAGAGATGATGACGGTGGTACTGATGCCACCAAGGATGCTGATTCCACCGGCGGTGCTGAGGCCACCGTTTCACCAGTTCGAGGAGGTGGTACTGAGGCCACCCACTATGCCGAGTCAGGGCGCGGTACTGAGGCCGCGAGTCTTCCATTTGATCCAGCCGATAGTGGTGCTGAGGCCACCTGTGTTCATATTGAGAGACCTGTTGATTTTCCTACTTCTGATGTATCTCGGAACCCTGTTGTGAATAAAGGAAAAGGTTTGGTTTTTTCTGGTCCCACTGTGGTGCGTGATGTATGTGCGGATCCGACCGTCGAGCCGTCTAGACCTTTTCCTAGTCCTTCATCTGAGAAGGACCCAGTAATCCCCTTCCCTAGAGCCCTTCAGATGGGGAAGGGGAAGAAAACAGAAAATCCAAAAAAGAGAGATCAGGAAGAGTTCAGCCAGCAGATGATAGATCGATTTCACACAGCGTTCGTTGAGAGACAGGACTACAGTCAAAAGGAAGAGGAGGAACCACCATTCAGAGATCCATGTGCTAACGAAAGCCACGTGTTTTGCGATCCAGAACCGTCTGCCGGCCAAGAGGCCAGATTCATGAGCCCCTTATGTCAGATGTCACATTAGAGAGCAGAGGTTCGACCGCACTCTATTGGATAGCGGATCGTCGATCAACCTCCTTCGGGCAGCCCTTCTTGACCGCTTCGAGTTGGGCACTCTTAGACAGAGCAGGACAGTCCTTCAGTTTGCTGATCGATCTGTCAAGAGGTCGAAGGGGTTGTTGCGAGACGTTGTCGTCACTATTCAGGGCCTGCAATTCCCTATGGACTTCGTAGTGTTGGACATGGAGATCCCTGATTTAGTGACCGATACCCCCATCATTCTCGGTCGTCCGTTCTTGGCCACAGCCAAGGCGGTGACTGACCATGATAGTGGGAAGGTATACTTTCGCGTCGAGGGCGAAAGTGTACAAATAGAGACGGTCGAGGACAGCCGAGCCAGAGACAGATCATGCTCAGAGACCACTTCAGATACAGAGCAGCTGACAGATGCCGAGATAGACATCCACCAGGACTGTGACTTTGTGATCACAGACGATGAGACAGTTTGGGCAGACCCAGCAGCACAGGACATCCTCTCATTTCCAGATTCAGCTGATGCAGAGACGACAGCAGAGGAGAGCCTGGAGAGCACATTCCTGGTCCAGGATACTTCAGAGGCAGCAGAGCCGGTTCTCGACCGTGACACAGATTTTTATGATGATAGTGGTACTGATGCCACTGCAGATGATGCAGATCCCTCGGATTCAGAGTTTGATTGGGCAGATTGTGAGGACTACGTACCAGACCTGATTTCCACTGAGCCTACAGCTGAGGAGGAGGTAGATGCCGAGCAGAGCAGAGACAGTCCATCAGGGCAGCCTTCTCCAGTTTCTGAGATTGAGAGAGAGTTTCAGTTCTCCCATGCAGATTTGGCAGCATTCACGCAGACATTCCAGAGGCCAGATCCACCAGCACCCAGCTGTCCAAGGCTGAAGCCGCTCCCTACTTCACTGAAGTATCGATTCCTTGCAGGTGAGCCTAAGATGTACCCAGTCATCATCTCCGCCGATCTGACTGGAGAGCAAGAATCCCGTTTGATGGGGGTTCCTGAAAAGAACCGCAAGGCAATCAGATGGAGCGTAGCAGATCTCCAGGGGATAAGTCTGGCCTTGTGCTCCCACCATATCTATCTCGAGGATGAGGCGAAGCCGTCGCGTGAGTTCCAGCGGCGGCTGAACCCAAATCTGAGAGAGGTTTTCATGAAGGAAATATCGAAATGGTGGAGCACCGATTTTATCTACCCCATCTCTGACTCCAAGTGGGTCAGCCCTTTGCATGTGGTGCCCAAGAAGACGGGCATCACTACAGTGATTAGCGAGTCTGGAGAGGAGATTGCTACATGAGTACCCACTTCTTGGCGGGTCTGTGTTGACTACAGGAGACTCAACCAGGCCACCAAGAAGGATCATTTCCTCTGCCCTTTATTGACCAGATCATTGAGAGACTGGCGGGGAAGAGCCACTACTGTTTTCTGGATGGGTACTCGGGCTACAACCAGGTGGCCATCGCTCCTGAGGACCAGGAGAAGACCACCTTTACCTATCCCTTCGGCACATATGCCTTCCGACGCATGCCATTTGGGCTATGCAATGCCCCTGCGACATTTCAGAGATGCATGCTGTCGATCTTTTCGGACATGGTAGGGGAGTGTTTGGAGGTCTTCATGGATGATTTCTCGATTTACGGCGATGGATTCGACTCCTTTCTTGACTGCCTAGACCGAGTACTCCAGCGATGTATAGAGGTTCATTTGGTGCTATCTTGGGAGAAGAGTCACTTCATGGTGACTCAAGGGATGGTGCTTGGCCACATCATCTCCAACAGGGGCATGGAGGTTGATCCGACCAAGGTAGATGTCATTAGAAAACTCGCACCGCCGTCCAATTTGAGGCAGTTATGGTCATTCCTGGGACACGTCGGTTTCTACCGACGATTCATTCATGATTTCAGCAGGATTGCCCGGCCGTTGACTGACCTACTGACGAAAGACACTGAGTTCCTTGTAGATGACAAGTGTCTTTCATCCTTTGAGACTCTCAAGCAGTGTGTTATAGATGCTCTTGTTCTCCAGCCGCCTGATTGGTCTCTTCCATTCGAGATCATGACGGATGCCTCCCATTTTGCCGTGGGGGCCGTGCTGGGACAGAGGAGGGATGGAGTCCCCTTTGCTATCCACTACGCTAGCCGCACATTGGATTCCACCCAGCGGAATTATACAGTCACAGAGAAGGAGATGCTAGCTGTAGTGTTCGCCCTAGATAAGTTCAGATCTTACATCATTGGATCTAGAGTGACCTTGTATACTGATCACACCGCCATCCGATACCTCATGGCAAAGAAGGATGCCAAGGCCAGACTGACTAGATGGATCCTTCTACTCCAGGAGTTCGACATTGAGATCAAGGATAAGCTTTGAGTCAATAATGTGGTGGCGGATCATCTCTCCCGTTTAGAGCAGTCTGAGGAGTCTGAGCATATTGATCCCATTTGTGAGACCTTCCCAGATGAGGCGATCCTTGCTATCGCCTCACTCCCGTGGTATGCCGACATTGTGAACTTTCTTGTTGCTAAGAAAGTCCCACAAGGTTGGCCCAGGCAGAGGTTTGAGACCTTCCTCGCGAAGGCCAAGTCCTACCACTGGGAGGATCCCATCCTTTACCACGAAGGAGGGGATAGCGTCTAGCGTAGGTGCATTCCTCAGGAGGAGCACCATAGCGTCCTCACTTACTGCCACAAGCTTGAGGCAGGAGGACATCATTCTGGGAGGAGAACGGCACAGAAAGTGCTCCAATCTGGCTTGTGGTGGCCTACTCTCTTCAAGGACTCTGATGAGTTCGTGAAGAGGTGTACTGACTGTCAGAGGATGGGCACTTGTGGACAGTGTGATATGATGCCAATGCAGCCCATTCACTTCTGCGTGGTTTTTGACGCATGGGGCATCGATTTCATGGGTCCATTCCCTAAGAGTCAGGGATTTGAGTACATTTTATTGGTCGTAGACTATGTTAGTCGTTGGGTTGAGGCCATCCCTGCCCGAGCCGCTGATGCGAGGACAGTTTGCAGATTTTTGAGGAAGCACATCATCACGCGGTTCGGGGTATCTCAAGTACTGATTTCAGTTGGGGGGTCTCATTTCATCAACGACCAAGTGAAGGCCCTTGCTAGCGAGTTCGGTATCGATCATCGAGTTGCCACTCCTTACCATTCACAGACGAATGGTCTAGACGAGGTGTCGAACAAGGAGATCAAGACTATATTGCAGAAAGTCATCCGCCCTGACCGAAAGGATTGGTCACAACTTTTGGACTCGGTCTTGTGGGCATATAGGACGTCTTTCAAGACACCATTGGGTACATCTCCCTTTCGCCTCGTATATGGGCCGTGCCATTTACCTGTTGAGCTGAGACACAGGTCACTTTGGGCAGTCACTGAGATACTTATGGATCCAAATGGTGTGGGAGACCAGAGGAGGGCAGAGTTAGCAGCCTTGGAGGAGCTTAGAGATACCGCCTTCTCAAACAGCCTACATTACAAGGAGAGAGTGAAGGAGTGGCATGATTCTCACATCAGCCACAAACATTTTGAGCCTGGACAGAGAGTATGGCTGTTTGATGCGAGGCTTCATCTATTTCCAGGGAAGCTACAGAGCAAATGGAAGGGACCCTACTTGGTGAGAAAGGTACACGACAACGGTAGCATTGATATATCTGAGTTGTCTTCTGAGAGTAACTTTCGAGTGAACGGCCAGCGGCTCAAGCCATTTCTAGATCATGAGCCGCGGGTCGTTGATGTTGCCCCGATTCATTTTGCGTGAGATGTGGTCTTTTGACTCACATCGATTGCATCTCACGCCTGATTTCATTGCTCTTCCGACCTGTATAGATCCAGATGTCCATATCATCACATTCTTTAGTCCCACATCCCTTTCTTCATCTTTTGATTATGCTATACTTAGGGTGTACTTTACCCTAAGTATAGGGGGGGATGAAGGACCTTTGAGTATTTCTTTTGTTTCTTTCTACCCCTGTTTTTGCTGCCTATACTTAGGGATATTTTACCCTAAGTATAGGGGGGGTAGATCCTGTACATTCTCCACTCGGTTTTCCCTTTGTGTACATCCTGCTATACTTAGGATTACTTGATCCTAAGTATAGGGGGAAAAGCCGAGAGTCTTCTTGATATTCTATTTATTCATTTGTCTTTGTATATAGCCTTCCTTTTCACTTCCCTATACATAGCACGCGTTATGTCTTCTTCATCGCTCTTGACTCTGAGGACATCGTTCGAGCTAAGTATAGGGGGTGTGTATATTTCATATATACTTTAGCCATAACTCGTACTTTGTGTGAGTGTGTTAATAAATAAAATGGCTAAATGGCTAAAAACCCTAAAAATCACAAAAATAAAAAATTTTTCCTAAAAATAATCATTCTTTTATTGCACATACATAGCTAGTGTACAAACTATTTTTGTAAAAATGTTTTCAAAAATCTTTTGTGTAAAGCTTGTGTAAATATTTTCTTATCAAAATTATGTATATAGTACAAAATTTTTCCAAAATGTTTTGAAAATCAAAAGTTTGCAAAAATCTTGTGTAAATATGTGTAAATACTTTTGCAAAACTTGCATTTCATGCATCCATCCATTCATGATTTCAAAACATTTTTCAAAAATTTTGCATGTATGTAAAAATTGTGTAAATAGCATCTTTGTATATATGTATATAGTTTTTCTGGATGATAGTTGACATTTAAACTAGCCTGGAATTAAATTGGGAAATGGAGCTTGATTAAGATCTTAATCCACCTAATTTATAAGAGGAACCTTATAGGGCTTAGGGTTAAGGCTTTTCAGGTCCATGGTGACTTAATTCTTTGAGTCCACTAGGCTATGATCACATGTCATCTCAATGAGCCTAAGTAGAGCACATAACAACAACACATGACTCATATGGACAATGACTTTACTTGGACACCAGCACTTGCACCGAGCTCTCTACGGATGAGGTGGTGAGGAGGCAGTCTTCCTTGACTTGGGGTAGCATATGGGGGTAGTACTTCTAGGCGAAACCTCTCTTCTTCTTTTAGTGAAGGAAGTGCGTCTCAACTTGGTCTGGTTGCCATGAGGTCTAACGACAGGAGTTGTGGGTTGCAATAATGCTTCAAAAGAGGGATAGTCTACTGGCTCAAGAGGAAAAACTCCTTGTATATATGCTGCACATGTATATGTTATACAGATGCACTTGAAAAAAAATGCAAAAAGAAAATAACTCCAAAAAAGTGGTGGGTCTGAGAGAAAATGATAATCCCACCGGAGTATGTATATAGTGCAATAAGCAAAGCTTGAGATTCATGATCTACCTTATGTAGCTTGCAGCAGGGAGACTTGGCTACACTGGTCGAGCTTCCAAGGATACATGGCTACACTGGCCATGGTCCATTCTCTTCTTCCCCCTCTTCTTGAGCCGGTTGAACTTGAACTTAGAAGGGAATACCCCGCTCCTCGAGGAAAGAGTGGCCAGATTGGGGTCATAGAGTTACCTTGTTGGGGAGGGCTGTCAGGTTGCCAATACTGAGGTGGAGAGCTTATACCTCACATTCACAGTACAAGGAAAGATTCATGGTCTTCAGGGTTTGTGTTTGATGACTTGTTCTGATCTGTATTATTGAGGAGTCTTGATTATAGATTAGTGGAACTTAGAGGCCGTTGAGTTTTAAGCTTAAGTCCGAATAAGGTTCCGACACATTAATAATCCAAAGATCTCATTGAGCTCCATAATTCAATTTAATGAAGGCAAGTTTAATATTCAACCTTGATCCATGTGCATTCTCCTCTTTTTCTTTTTCTTTCTTTCTTTTTCACTTATTTTTCAAATAAGTGTTTGCTAAGGGACTAGCAAAGTTAAGTATAGGGGGGCGATGAATACTCATTCATCACTCTTTATTCTTATATTTTAGCTACAAAAACCTTTGCAAATACATGTATATGTTTGTAAATACAAATAATTACCAAAAGCATGCATGGTGTAAAAAGTAATAATTAGCATGTTTTTGTGCAAAAACAAAAGAATAAAGATTAAAAAGAAAAAGAGAGAAATATTTAGAATAAATATTGAGCAACCTAATCCCAAGGGAGGGCTCAGCATGGGCCTGACCGCATAAAAGCCAAAGTAGAGAGAGATAGGGGCTCATGTGTGTAAATATCCCTGTAAATACAATAAATATATTTTCCTCTAAAAATGGAATAAAATGTGCTTGTATATATTTGTATATATTTATAAATACAAAATCAAAACAAAAATTGAAAAATTAAAAAGAAAACAAAAATATTCACTTGTGCATATTCACCATGTACATACACCCACACCTATATTTATTCTAGTCTTGTAAATAAATAAATTAATTTCCTTAAAAATTGTATATATTCTATCTTTTATGTTGTAAATAAATAAAATAAAAACCATTAAAACAAAAATAAAATAAAAAGAATAAAATTAAAAACCAAAAAGAACCTTGTAAATATACCATGTATATAGATGTATATATCTATTTATTTCACCCTTGTATATAAATAATAAAAATAAAATAAAAATACCTTTTTATTCCTAATTTTATGCTATAAATAAATAAAATATAAAATGGGAATAAAAATGCAAAAAAATAACTAATTAAATCAAAAATAAAAAACCTATATTGTACATATATCTATATATAGCACCCTAGTGTAAATACCTTATTTTTATTTTGAAAAATTAATTAAAAATCACCAAAAAATAGAAAAAATTAAAACAAATATTTTTCACGTTTTAAGTTTTCTTTAATTCGGTCATTTCCTATTTTATTTCTAATTTCCAAATCATTTTGACGTGGTTGATCCTCATTGGTCCACGGGGGACGTTGACCCTCCGGTCAACTCCCCCCCTTGGACCACTTCCCACAGGTCCGTGACGCCCGATCCGATTTCTCAACATTTTAGCGTCACGACCCGATCACCTCACACCCAAACCCAAGGTCCAATTCATTCCTGCCAGATCCGACACCCTCGACGGCATGCCCACCTCGAGGTCCGCGCTCTGAGCTACCCTACCCGATCGATTTTAGCCGGACGCCTGGCCGTATAAATTCCGAGCTCCGCCTCCCATTTCCGCATCTTCGGCTCCACACCTTACCATCCCAGGACCTCCATTGCCATCCTCGAGGTGACAGCTCGCCGTTGGCCGTGTCGCAGAGAGGAGAGGGTGCCCGGACCTTAGATCCGGCGTCTTCGCAGCGCCGTGCTCCGCCTAAAGGTAGAGCTCGAGCCTCGGGCCTCGACGACCCACGAGGCGACGTCCCAGAGCTCCCAGAGCTCACACCCGGTCGACCCATCCGCCCAGATAGCCGTAGTTTTCTTTCCTTTTCTCTAATTTCGCATTTCGCCCAATTCGCCCCTTTGCCGTTCTGCTTCGATTCCGTCCATCCCAGTCGCCTACTCGATCATCGGAGCATCCTATCACGACCACCTTCCCCTCGCGCATCTTCTCCGCCCATCCATTCAACCCAGCTCGCACAGGAGCTGGGGTTTCGAGCTCCTCCGCCGTCGCACCGCCGGAGCTCGACCATCTCGCCGCATCGATCACTGTCACCCCCGCTTACAGGGTCGAGGCACTTTGCCCTCGACCCGCGAGTTCGTTGCATGTCTTTGCAGGTCCCAGGAAGCCCATCTGAGGGCTTCGACATCCAGGTGCAGCAGCTCGACCTCCGTCGGACTCGCCTGAGCTCCCCAGAGCTCCTTCGAGCCATCGGAGGATATCAGTAGACGTGGAAGGCCTCCACGCTTCTTCTCCGATCATCCGTGGCCTTCGAGGAGGACTCCAGAGACAGCACGAGCACGGCGAAGTTCGCCGGCGATCAGTTCGTCCTCCATCCTCTGCAGCCGTCCGATCCCCCCTTCAGCTCCAGATTAGATCTGAGACGTCCACGCCAGGAGCCGCCATCACCGCTCGATCATTGGAGGAGCGATCGTGACCGCCGACTCACCGAGGGTTAGCCACGCAGCCAGCAGCCGTCAGATCTCCACGTGGCTCGCATCCGACGGTCGACGTAATAAGGGTAAATTACTTCTTAGGCCCTTAGTTTTCTTGGTGTTCTGTTGTAGTCCTGTAGATACTTTAAATATTTTATTTCAGTTAGGTAAATTGCATAGTGGACCATGTCTTATCTGGTATTTACATGTATGCCCCTGCCTCTAGTGGATCACGTGCGTCGACACGTGTTTTATTGGGTTATTTGCATGTTTAGCCTTGTTGTTCTAGGGTGTTATTGAATGAATGAAAGTTTTTAGTAAATTGCAGATATACCCCTGTGCGTGATTTTATTATGCATGTGCGTTTATTCTTGGGTATTTTACACTGAGGCCCCGTGACTTTTAATACTTGTTATTAAATAGTCCAGGAACCTTAGTTTATTTTCAATCAGGTCCCTGAGTGCCCAGGTCACGCGTCTCGTGCGTGTTTTCTTGGAAAATTTGCACCGGACCTCCTGGAACTTCTATTATTTGTGTACAGGTCCCTGTGCACTGTACCCTAGTTTAGATTTTTAATAAAATACCAAACCAACTCCAAATATGATAAAAATTGGACACATGTCTCCTACCATAGTGTAAAATTTTCTCCTTTTTTTGGAGACATTTTTGATTTCATTTGATATTTTTAAAAATTCAAAAACAAGCTTTTTCTTTACTGTCTAAATTAAAAATTCATAAAAAATATTAAATCACCTCTAAAAATTACAAAAAAATTAGACTTGGTTATTTTTGGATATCTAAAACCCTTAAAAATTACAAAACACTAAAAACCCTATAAAAATTCTAATAATTAATTGAAAAATCCAAAAATAATAATTTCAGTGCCTAAATTTTCCTTATATCTTCTACTTTTTAGAAAAATTACCTTCAGACCTTGATAGGGCCTTTATCGATTTTTTATTGGCCCTCCAAGCCTGACTGGACATCACCTTCATATTTCTGTCTTGTTTGATTTTTAGAAAATTCAATAAAAATCAGAAAATTACCAAAAATTAACCAAAATAGTAAAAAAATATAAAAAACATAAAAATATTTTTATTTGAATTTTTGGGTGATTTTTGAGTGCCTTAATAATTGCTTGAAGTTGGTTGTTTTATTGTTTTCTTTATTTTCTTTATTAATTAAAAATCCAAAAAAATTTAAAATATAAAAAATCCACCAAAAATAGTTGTTTTTTATTTTATTTCTTTTTTAGACTACTTCGTAGGCCGCAAGGCCATTACGTGCTCGTTGAGTCCGACCCTGGTCGCTATACCAGGCTAATCCAATAACCAGGACCGCAATCGTGTTTATTTGATTTTTATCTGATTTTGGTGGTCTACACTCTATTTTTCTTGATTGAGCTGAGATTCTTATCGATCCGGGTCGCAACGACCTGAGTGATATTTTTACCTGATCTGGATTAGTGGAATTTCGGCTCATCACTCCTCCATGAAGAGCTACGTGTAGAGTGCATTGTTCAAGGTAAGCCACGGTCTGAAAGAATCATGCATGTGTTGTTAAATATTCTACTTAGACTTATCAAGATGACATGTTATCATAGTCTTATGGACTCATAGAATTAAGTCACTAGAACCTGAAAAGTCTTAATCAATTCTTATAAGGTTCCTCTGAAATTAAGTGGATTAAGGTCCAACTAAGCTCCATTCTTCAAATTTATTCCAGACTTAGTCTCAAAAATCATCCTGAAAAATGCTCATGCAAATGCAAGAAAATATGTACATGCAAGGAAAACAAAATCTTTTTTTGAAACAATTTTCAAAATTTTGAATTTTTTATGGATTTTTGAAAAATGATGATGCACATGCACAAAGTTTTTTATGCAAATAGTTAGTAATATAGACAAGTATATACAATAATTTTTTTATAAAAAAATTAGGGATGTGATACATGTTTACACAAGAATGAGTTAATTATTTTACAGGAAAAAAGATGAAAGGATTTACAACTTGAGTAGTTTATACAGGTATATATAGTTTGATTGATTTTTTTGTGATGCATATATTCCTCAAATAAATTTGAAAGCTATAGTCTAAAATAATTTTTTCAAACAATTTTACAAACATTTACACACATTTGAAAACTATTTGGCAAACATTGTTCAAACATTGTATATAGATTTTTAAAATAATTTTTCAAAACATTTGCAAATAGTTTTAGAAAATCTTTTTATTTCACACAAAAGGAAAAATTTTTACAAGCCACAATATTTTTACAAAGGTTGAAAATATTTTTCAAACATTTTTCAAATAGTTTTCAAAAAGATTTTTCAAATAGATTTTTAAACTACTTTCAAAAAAAATTTTGAAAATATTTTAACATGATTTATTAATCAGTATATAAAAAAAGAATTTTTGAGGAATTTTCTGCATCTTTTAATAGTTAGTTAGTTTTTTTTAATATCTACACAGTATTTTAGCCATATTAAAAATATGAAAGTACGAGTTATGGCTGAAGTATATATACAATATATGCGACACCCCTATACTTAGCTCGAACTATGTCCTCATAGTGATCAAAGAGCTGGAAAGAAAGATATAACTCGTGCTAAGTATAAAAAAGTGAAAAGAATAGTATACTACAATGATGAATAAAAGAATATAATCAATAGGAGTCGGTGATCCCCCTATACTTAGGATCAAGTAATCCTAAGTATAGAAGACTGTACACAAGGGGAAACCGAGGAATAGAATGTACAGAGTCTACCTCCCCTATACTTAGGATAAAATATCCCTAAGTATAGGCAACAAAACAGAGGTAAAAAGAATCAAAAGAATAATCACAAGTCTGACACCCCCCATACTTAGGGTAGAGTACACCCTAAGTATGGAATGATCATGAGATGGAGATGGGTTGATAGATGAAAGAATGATATGGACAGAATGATTTATACAGATGGAACAATGTTGAGGTGTCTCTCAATAAGCGCTAGAGTTTACGCCCCTAGCTGGGCACAAATGCTAGGATAACGCAGTATCAAGGTTCAGGACGGCATCTGTAATGCGAATACCGTATTGTTGTCGCAGTCTCGGCGGGAGAATAACGACAACATCAACAGAGTAAATGATAACACCCAGAGAAACAATCAGGCATGTGTTTGCTACCAGGTAAAGAGATGGGCAGATGAAATCGGGCTCTGGTAGCACAAAAGAAATCGTCGGCTCAAGATCTGTATGGAGTGAAAGGGCAGAGCTGAAGAAGTCAAACATGGAGAAAGAAGGATCTGTCAGGGAATCCTCTACGTCAATCACCGTCTCAAATAGATAAGGAAGATCAAGATCAGGAGACTCACTAGAAAGGCTGATATCCGATGCATATAATGTAGACAAGTCAGCGAAATCATCGAATACCACAAAGATCGGGTCATCCTCGTGAGGGTCGTCGAGGAGAGAAACCTCAAACTCATGATCATAAATATCAAAAGGCTCGGTCTCGTGATCCACCATATCGGATGCACTCCAAGAAAGTGAAACCGAGTACACATGGTCCATGACATCCTCCCGCAGATAACCCTCGGGGAGTAATGCCAAATCATCAGGAAATTGGGGATCAATGCTGTCAAATATCATGTCCTCTAAAAATGTATTGACCTCATTAAATGGGAGGACACATGGCTCAAATATGGGACTATCAAGGTCCGTCGAATCAAAAATCGATCCCTCATCAAGCTCTCTTTGTTGAGATGAATCCAAATATATCTCTGAATCTGAGAAGATCTTCTAAAGAAAAGACACTGAATCAACTGCGTATGGACACTGGAATGACTCAAAGGATGGTTGAGATGTGGGATCCTCCTCTATTTCTTGATATACTAGCAGATCTAGAATCCAAGAATCATCGATGTGAAAGTGCGGGACTGGCTCAAAATCTAATTGTAAATCCAATGGAAACTCGACCAATGTCCGGCTCTCAGAACTCACAGTGGTAGTCAACATATCCATCAAATGAGAAGTAGTAGCATCCATATCCTCTGATTGTTGTGTGTTGTCAAAATCAGCATTATGTGTCACACACTCATCTGGTGTTATATCTTCCTCGTGTGTTGTCCCGAATAAATCATCCTGTGAATATGGAGTGTTTGAAAGTGAATCGAAGATGGTCTCAACAAAATCTAGGTTGGGACAATGGTGTGAACCACCACATGAAGTAATGACATATGTAATCTACTCCGCGGTCCTCCCCCTCATGGCTATATGGATAAGGTCAGTCATCGAAAATCCATGATCTGGAAATCGCCTCAAAAGATCTCGTAACCTCAACCATGAATCTATCAATGGCTCCTAGGGGTCAACTGAAAAATCACGAATACAAGACCGCATAATCTCTGCTCTACGCTGGGGGTAAAATCTTTGCAAAAATAATGATCGTAAATCTCCCCACGTAGCAATCTTCCTTCCAATCGTATGTGCCAACTCTTGGCTCTACTCTGAAGTGTAAAAGGGAAGGTGATCAACATCATGTCATCAGAAGTTATATCAGAATATGATCGTGATCCACAAATTTCCTCAAACTCATCGATTTGTAAATACGGTTCCTCGTGCACTTCCCCTGAAAATTTCGGCAGTAGATCAATGAACTCTAAATCCAGAACGAATGGTCTCAAAGTAGAAGCGGACTGTGCTTCCTGATCTTGGTTCTTATCCATCATCCTAGGATAGAAGTCATCTAAAGCACACAACTGCACCATATGATCGTCTATGGGATGCACTCTCATCTCAGCAAGGTGAACACACGTGTCTCGTATATGGTCAATCTGAACTCTTCGAGTGTCACTCACAGCATAACCTGAGAAAGAAGGTGGGTAGGGAGAAGATGGGAAATCAGACGGGGTTCCGACCACCCAAGAGAGTGGGCGGGAATGATGGGCATGAAGATAAGAAGCCACAGAATTCAGCTGGAATTGAATGTGACTCATCATGAAGAGAGGGAAATGAAGGGTGGGATAGTAAAAAGAGAGATAGAGGACAGAGAGGGTGAGATAGAGACGGAAGGTGACTGCTAATGATTCAAAGAATAATCGTAATCAACTCACGCCAAAGACATACAAAACACAAAGCAAACCCCCAGTTCACCAACTCAACACAAATCTGACTGTGAGAGTTCAGTCTTTATCTTTTCATATTTAAGAGTTAGGTGATCAACAAAAGCTGTACGAACACTTAGGAGACTTAATGGGATTTGGGCACTACTCCTTAGTGTATACGTGAGCAATTAAAAACGGAACCAATGAGGGGATTGCTCTCCCAAAATAATGATATGAATCAATTACATTTGATTTTAATGGTCAAGTTCAATTAGCAGTCACAATTTTTAATTTTTGATTTTCTTTTTTTTTGGATATTTTCAATGAAACGTCTAACGCGATTTTTGATTTCCTTTATTCCTATATTCACAAAACAGAGGAGGAAATGAAAAAGATAATGCACGAGAAAATGTGGATGCAAATGCTAGAGATAGAGGTGCGTACCTGACACCAGCACTCTACATGCAATATGATCCGCACAGAAAAATTAAACTAATCTAAATGAATGCAATGCGAGAACCGTCCTAAACATAAACTTCTATTATCGTGAAGCAAAGATTAATTTGACTAAGTCCAAACGAGTTCAATAGGAGCATATATTCTATTAGGGGCTTTGGACCTAATGCTACCTGGCTCAATCAAATAGAAACCTAAATCTAGGGGCTCAAGCACAAAAAATCCACGTGAAAAGAAAAAAAGTGAGAAAACACAGAAAACAACGGTGAGGTCCCCCAAGTGCACCGGCACTTGGCGAAACAGACCCCGAAAAATATCCAAGTCCACAATTGTTCACAGTTCTAAATTATTACAATAATATCTTAGAAAAATTCTCTAAATATAATAACAGTCTTCTGCTTGCTCCTCTTCCTATGTTGGTCCCTCCAAAAGAGTCTGAGTCGTATCCAAGCGGTCCCTCGCACAACAAGGGAAACAAGAGATGGTCAGATGACACTTATAATAAATAGAGATAAAAAAATAAAAAATGACTACAAAGTCGTGCTCCCCAGCAACGACGTCATTCTGATGACGTGCCTGACAACTCGGGTTAAGTATGTAATAAACAATGATCGTTGTGACCCAAATCACCAAGCGCGATCAATTGGAAAAATTTGTAATTTAAGCCACTTAAGATAAGATAAATCAATAAAAACAATGTAAGTGGTCTTCGTTATTCTTTTTACCTGGTATAGTGACCAGGGTCGAATACAAGGAGCATGATTTAAAAACTATGCAGTCAACTTTTAGAAATGAATTTTTAGTGGTCTTTGGATTTTTATTTTTTGTATTTTTCGAATAAGGCACAAAGGATAACACACACACGCCACACTCTTTTTGTATTTTTCAAAATAGTAAAAAATGCTCAGAAAAATGTAGAGAAAATATTTTTGTGTTTTATATATTTTAAAATATTTTTGGTGCTTTTTTTATATTTTCTGATGTTTTTGTGATTTTATAAAAATCAAACAGTGCACAGTCAAGATTATTCTGATGTGCCAAAATCCGACGAGGTTAAGAGATGTAAATAATATGCAAATGTGTCGCTGTTCTCAACCACTCGAATCGGTCAACGGAAAAATTGTATTCTAAACCACTTAAAAGATATCAGACAATGAAAGTGCAAATTGTTTTCGCTATTCTTTTTACATGGTATAGCGACCAGGGTCGAACACAAGGAGTATGTTTGGAAAATTGTATAGTCAAATTTCAGAAAATGATTTTTAGTGGTTTTTGAATTTTTATAAATTTTCAAAGTTTGGACAAGTAAAAATACACTGTTTTTTATTTTTAAATATATAAAAATTAGACAAAAATTAATGAAAAATTTACACAATGTAAAAAGACATAGCAGGAGCATATATGAATTTTCTCAGAATTTTTACAATCATAAAAACATTTATTCCATTCAAAGATAGCAAGCAAGTTTATTGTTCTGGAAACAGGGATTAACATGCAATTTATTCAAAAGTTTTGGACTGAATTATAATAAAAATAAATTTCAAGATGAATGTCGCAAATTACCCGATGAAATCTTGCTTGGCATGTGACTTGTTAGAGTTGAGGGGCACTTTTGCGAATTTCAGAAACCTTGAAGGGCATTTATGCAATTTATACAATTTCTGAAATCTCCAAGAGCTTAAGTACAATTCTTTCGAATAAATTATTTCACCCTCCCCCAAGGGTTCTGACCGTTCACTTCAATAAGAGGGAGGCAAGGGGGCACGCCGCCGTCGCCACTGGGGGATTGACGAGGAGGGGCGCACGACGCCGCTGAAGGTCGGGAAGTAGAGCGGCCACCGCACGGAGTGGGGGCGCGTGGATGCGTGGCGCAGCACTGCGTGGTGCGACTAGAAGCGGGGAGAGGCACGGGCTGCCTGTGGCAGAGGTCGCGTGCGAGGTGCGCGACTGGGCTGGAGGTCGGCGCTCGTAAGGCATGCTGCGCTAGGCGGCTGGAGTTGAAGGAAGGGCATGGCGCGGCTGGCGCACCGCATAGGCGATACAGACCCGGTGGGTGGCGCGTGGCGGCAGCGAGGACCTAGGCGAGGTGGCATGGAACGGGTCCGCACGGATGCAGTTCTATGCGAGGCGGCTGGGGGTTGAACTGGGTCCGCGCAGTTGTTCCAACCGCGGCCGGGCGGTGCCGAGGGGCGGGATCCTGGAGGGCTTCCACCCCCGGTGGAGGGGCTTGCGTGGACGGGGTTCGCAGGAGGCGACGATCTGCCTGAGCGGGGGAACCGGTGGAGCACGGGGTTGTGCTGCCGCCTCACGGAGTCGACTGAGGAGGCGCGACAGTAGTCCAGGCGGGCCAGCGCAGGCCGCACGTGGTTGGAGCTCGTCGGCGAGGCACCTGCTTTTCTTTTTTTATTATTTTTTTCTTTATGATTTTTATTTTCTGTAAAAACTGATAATAAAAGAAAATGTTGTTTTTATTTTTTTTATTTTTTTTAAATTGGAGATGCAAACAGTGATAAAAAAATCTATTTTTATTTTTTTTATATTTTTTATGTTTTCTTGCTAAACAAAATGTTAGAGAGAAAAGCAAATATCTTTTTTTATTATTTTTTGTTATTTATTTATAAACAAAAGGAAGTTGGTGAATGGATCATGCGATGCGGAAGAATGGATACGTGGCTCCGGTCACCGTACGTGACCGGAGGTGACATATTATGTGAGATAGAAATGTGAACGAGAACATGAGATGAAATTTCGGAATTGGATCGGATCAAAAAGTGTGTAGGGACAAAATTTTGTGGTTTTTAAGGATCTAAAGAGCGATAAAATGGGAACAAAAATTAGTCCTACAGTTTACCTACGAAAAATTGACGAGAATTAAAATCGGATCTCACCTTGGATTTGGACACGCCGTGACGGCCTCGACGACGATCGAATCGCTGTCACCGAACGGATCGGAGGTTGGGTAGGGCTCCTCTCTCCAAAGATTGATTTTTAAGTTGCAAAATAATCTTGACTGTGCAAAATAATCGTGGATTCATCATGAAGCAACCCAGATCCTCCAGAAGCAAGTCCATATGACAGCGTCTCGTGAGGCGGAGAGAGATGAGAGCTCCAACCTCAACATCATCGGGGGCCATCTCTCAAAGGTTGATATTATTGAGAAGCGATCACATGACCTTGAGAATCTTGTTGTGATCGAAAAGAGGACGCATAATCTCGTCAAGCTGGACCAGATCACCAAGCAGTTGGAGTTGCTGGTGTGCACCATCACTTCAGTCCAGTCAGTGACACCATCCATCGATGCTCCAACTGAGAAGAAAGATGAGCCATCACCGCCACAATAACCTCAGCCGATCCAACAACCACCAGTAGTCCAACACGTGTACTATATGTAGGCGCCCGATTAGGGCCCGCAGCATTAGCAGATGGTTGTCTACCATCCAGGCTTCCTTCCATCATCCGATCCAACCTTTCCACCACCACCCTTGATTCAAGAATTCAATGGTGTTTGGAGTAATGACGCATAGCTGGCCCATCCTACCAGACACCCCCATGGACAGCAATAAGCCAATAGGCAATACCACCAAGCACAAGGTGGTCGTTTTGGGCATTCCTCACAACCCCCGCCTCAGTGTCACCGGCCTCCTTAGTATCCCAACAAATGGAGGTAGAATCAACAATACCAACAGCCACAATACCGTCAGCCGAAATCATACCATCAATATGTGGTTGCACCTCCACCATAGTACCAACACTACCCTCCTCTCTCTTACCATCAATATCAGCTTCCTCCACCACCTCAACACCACCATCAGTCACAAGCTCAACCCCAAAACACTCAGCAATAGCGTGATACATATGTTAAACCTTCTGAGGCGAATCCTGTGAACCTAACCCTTGATTGCTTGGCCCAGCTTGTCAAAGGCCTAGCAGACATGACAAAGAAGTTAGACGACCTGACCTCCACAAAAACAACCATTCTAGCGCAGGTCAAGGCCAATCCCAACAGCTTCAAGAGAAGAGAGCATGCAGAATGTGATATCCTGTCTATTCCTGTAGAGTCAGATGATTGTGCTATTGTTTTGTCTAATGTTGTCACTCTCAGGAGTGGTAGGGCCTTGCCTCCACCTGCCACGAACCAGGGGAAGAATAAAGCTTTAGGTGACTCGTCATCTTCTACATCAACCATACCAGCTACAGGGGCAGGTGACGAAGAAGAAGGATGACCCATTCCAGCTGTGATCCACCACCATTTCCATCACTAAAAAGAACAAAAAAATCAGAAAAAGCAAAAAGACCAAAAAGATAATCGTTGCCAAAGTGAAGCCGTGCCAGCCATGGAGGAGCCACCAATCATAGTCGATCCTACGCCACCCGACAGAGTGAGGCCCTACTTTTTGCCTGTCCACCAGCACTAGCATCTAAATTTCCAAATTGTACTCCTTTTTGCGATCCGGATGTACAACATATTGTGGACAAGGATTTTGTTGTAAAAAAACCCTGTTTCTGATTACAGTCATGTAAATATTCCTTTTCCAAATGCAATAGAAAAAAATCCAAAACAATTGCAAAAAAATGCATTATCTGACCCTGGAGTTGTGGACGTCATCAAGAATTTGACTGTTGAGATTCCATTGATGAAGGTCATGGAATACGTGCCAGCTGTAAAGAAAGGTTTGAAAAAGGCATGTACAAGCAAGCATTGACCAGCACACAACAACAGACGCCGACATGTTGAGAAGCACATTCTCACCATCGCCACAGTTGCAGCAATCAGCAATCTCCCATAAAAGAAGCAAGACAAAGGAGCGCCTCTAATCAGTTACGAGATTTTCGATCAAGTCTTTGAGCGAACCCTACTTGACTGGGGTTCTTCCATCAACCTCTTGCCCTCGTCATTACTGCAATAATTTGGGCTAGGTCCTCTCAAGCAAACATGTATGATCCTTCAGTTTGCTGATCGATCCATCAAGCGATGAAGACGTTATGGTAAAGCTACAGGACATGCAGTTTCCAGTCGATTTTGTAGTCCTCGATATGGACTCACCCGCACCCTTACTCCAGACTCCTATCATCCTAAGCTGACCATTCCTGTGAACTTCAGAAGCCACGGTTGACTATGGGTATGTCAAGATCACCTTCAACTCGGGCAACAACAGAATTACCATAGACATGATCAACAAGCCCAAAGTTGTAACTGATAAGGGACATGCAGTGATGTCTGAAGTAGACTTTGATTTCATTACAGAAATCAGAGATACAAAACTCTCCTTGAATGATCCATGAACACAGGAAATCCTCTCTCTAGATGATGACATGGAAAGCACAGTCGTCGCAAGCTCCAATGACATTTGGGAGACAAAGTCCAACTTGCTGATGCATCTTTTTGACTCCAATGATTCACTCCAGCCTAAACACGATGATCCAATCACTAATCCGTTCGGCACATTATCAGAATCTTAACAGAGCATTGAGGGTGGCAACTCTGTGAAAGTTCAAGCAGCACATCCTCCCACCAGCACTGTCTCAGAAGTGATCGATAAGTTGGCGAGATCAGAACCGGAGCTCAAGCCACTTCCTGCAGGCTTGAAGTATGATTTCCTTTCGAGTGCAGACAATATGTATCCGGTCATCATCAGCAGTAGGGTGACCCTGGAGCAAGAATCTTGGATTCTCGAGGTTCTAGAGAAAAACTGCAAGGAACTTGGTTGGCATGTCTCTGATCTCCGTGGGATAAATCCTATGTTGTGCTCACATCACATTTACTTGGAAGAAGATGCCAAGCCGTCCTGCGAGTTTCAAAGAAGAATGAATCCGAATCTGAGGGACGTACTCATGAAGGAAATAACGAAATAGCGTGACACATGCTTCATTTATCCCATCTTTGACTAAAAATGGGTAAGCCCACTACGCGTCATTTCGAAAAAGTCAATGCTTCTTGTTGTTACAAATGACAGAGGAGAGGAGATATCTACTCGAGTACCGACATCCTGGTGGGTATGTATTGACTACCGCCGGCTTAATGCAGCAATAAAGAAGGACCACTTTCCCTTGCCTTTTATTGATCAAGTTTTGAAAAGACTGGCTGGCAAGGAGTTCTTCTTCTTCTTGGATGTGTACTCCGGGTACAACCATGTGGCAATCGCCCTAGAAGACCAAGAGAATACCACCTTCACTTGCCCGTTTGATACCTATACTTTCAGGAGAATGCCCTTTGTATTGTGCAATGCACCCGTGACATTCCAGAGTGCATGCTTGCAGTTTTTGCCGAGATGGTAGGCAGTTTTCTCGAGGTGTTTATGGACGACTTCTCCGTCTATGGTGATAGCTTCGACTCTTGTCTTGAGAACCTATACATAGTACCTCAAAAATGCTGTGAAGTAAATCTTGTATTATCATGGGAAAAGAGCCACTTCATGGTCACAAAAGGGATTGTGCTGGGTCCTGTCATTTCCAAACGTGGCATGGAAGTTGATCCGACAAAGGTGGACGCGATTGCCAATCTTGAGCCATCTCAGATAATAAAGAATGTGAGGTCATTCCTGGGGCATGTGGGATTCTATAGGAGGTTCATCCGTAATTTCAGCTGCATTGCCCGGCCTCTCACTGAGTTGCTATGCAAGGAGACCGAGTTTAATGTTAATCAGCAGGTTATCCTTTCATTCAATCAGCTAAAGGAGATAATCACCCAAGATCCAATCCTACAGCCGCCGGATTGGTCTCTTCTGTTTGAGATCATGATAAATGTATCATATTTTACAGTCGGGGTTCTGTTAGAACAAAGGAAAGATAAGACACCACATGCCATTCATTATGCCAGCTAACGAAGGAGTACAGAATCGAGCACCGTATCGCATCTCATTACCATCCTCAGACTAATGGCATGGTGGAATTATGGAACAGAGAAATCAAGATAATCCTCCAGAAGCTTGTAAAGTCGGATAGAAAGAATTGGTCCCAACTCTTGGACTCCGTCCTGTGGGCATACAGAATCACTTACAAGTCTCCCGTGGGCATGTCGCCCTACCGTCTTGTATATGAGAAACCATGTCATCTGCCTGTGGAATTAATTCACAAATCTTTATGGGTTACCAACATTTGCAATCTGAACTCACAAAGAAGTGGTTAGAAAAGAAAAGATGATCTGAACAGGCTCCTGGAATTTCGAGACTATGCATATGATAATACCTTTATGTACAAGGAGAAGGTGAAACACTAGCATGACCGGCACATCAGACGAAAGACCTTCGAAGCTGGACAAGAAGTGTGGTTGTTTGATGCAAAGTTTAAGATCTTCCCAGGTAAATTGAAAGCAAATGGACAGGGTTGTTTCAAGTTTAAGAAGTGCATGACAACAACAACATTGCAATATCAGAATTGTTTCCTGACACACAACCATTTGTCATCAACGGTCAACTCCTGAAATTTTACCTCGAGCATGACACTTTCTTGGCCATCGTTGACTCTATCCAAGTACCGCACTTTGATGATATATCCATAGTAGTAGCCACATCAAAAGATTCAGATAATGCAACTCAAAATCTTTTCCTTTAAGTCTTTTTATCTTTTCTTCTTTGCTTTTTTTTCTTCTTCAACGTATGTTCTCTATTGAAAAGAAGAATAAGAAGAAGAATGCTTACGTGTATCACCTCTTTTTGCCAGTATGCTATACTTAGGACATAATTTGTCCTAAGTATAGGGGGTGTGCACCCTGTGTTGTTTCATTCTTTGATCCTCTCCCGTGTCTCCTTTTTTCTATACTCAGGGATATCATGTGCTAAGTATAGGGGGAGATAGCCTGAGTACGATCTGTTCATTCTTACCCTTGACCCTCCCTGCTTTGTGTACAATATGTTATACTTAGGATTATTTGATCCTAAGTATAGGGGGGATAGTCGACTTCTTATTCATCTATTCCTTCATTCGTTAGTTTTAGGCTTTTCTATACTTAGTCCAAGTTATGTCTTCTCTTTTTCTCTTCGATCTATGAGGACATAGCTCGGGCTAAGTACGGGAGGGGGGGGGGGTTCGTATATACCGTGTATATACTTTAGCCATAACTCATACTTTCGTATTTTTAAAATAATTCTTATGTCTAAAAATACTGATAAATTCATTAAAATCTCCTTATAAAAGCATGCTTATATCTCCACAAGCTCTTTTTGTACATATTGATTAATAAATCAGGTGAAAATACTTTTGCAAAATGTTTGAAAAATAGTTTGAAAATCTTCTTGAAAAAATTATTTGAAAAAACAATTTGGAAAACATTTTGTAAAATGTGTTCAACCTTTGTAAAAGGATTTTGTTTGATATATTTTATTTGCGTGAAATAAAAATGTTAGAAAAATGATTTACAAATGGTTTGAAAAATGATTGCAAAGATATTTGAAAATATATATATACTGTTTGAAAAACCATTGCAAAATGATTTTCAAATGTGTAAATGTTTGTAAAAATTGTTTGTAAAAAAATTATTTTGGGCTATGGTTTTCAAAATTATTGTAAAATAATTTTCAAATAAGTTTGAGGAGTATATACATCATATTAAAATTCTTTATACATATGTATATAAAAGTGATAACTTACCCCTGCAAATTCTTTAAAAGTGAACTCTTGTAAATATAAGATGCATCCCCATGTAAATATTTGTACCTATTTTCTTAGCCAAAATCTTCTGTTTTCAAAAATCACAAAAACATTTGCAAAACTAAAAATACCAAAAACATCTTTGAAAAAAAATAAAAACAATAAAAATAATAAAATAAAAAAGGAAAATTTGCATATGCATCATCTTTTCAAAAGTTCAAAAGTTTAAAAAAAATGCATCATTGAAATATTCTCTGTATTGTACAAGGCATTTGCATATCATTAGCATTCTTTTGGATTGAGCTTGATGTTTGAGCCAGTCCAAATAATGTCGAAGATTGGAGCTTGATTGGACCTTACTACACCTAACTGCATAGGAACCTTTTGAGAACTAGATTTAAGGTACTTCATGTCTATTCAGACTTAAATCTTTGAGACTCAGGGCTGGGTTCAAGTCACCTCAACTGAATAACTATAACTTTTCGAGACACATACATGACTCTTGTCGGTCGTGACCTAACTTGTACACTTGCACCTTCCACTTGGCTCAACTCAGTTAGAGTGGTGAGGGGAAGAGATTTTCCAGTTTGAGACACACACGAGTGGAAATATTCGTCCTCATCTAGGGAGGGAAGTGCACCCCAACCCGATCCAGTTGCCATGAGCTATAAAGACAGGAGAGTGTGGGTTGCAATAATGCTTCAAAAGAAGGATAGTCTTCTGGCTCAAGAGGAAAAACTCCTTATGTAAATGATGTCGTAAATAGTATATTTAAAAACAAACTCCAAAAAAGAGGACAGGACTGATTGAAAATAAAATACCTGCCGGAGTATGTATATATGTTGTATAGAAAATAAGCAAGCTTGAGCATCAAAGTTATACCATGTGAGCCTGCAGTTGGATGACTTGACTACACTGGTCATGCATCCAAGGATAGGTAGCTACACTAGATACCGTTCATTCTTCTCTTCACCTCCTCCTCTAGAGTCAGATGTCACTTGAACTTAGAAGGGAATACCTCGCTCCTCAAGGAAAGAGTTGCTGGATTGGGGAATCATTGGGTTGTCATTTTGGAGAAGTCAGTTCCTTTGTCATTTCAGTTGGGGAGAGCCACTATCACTTACACTGTACAAGTCAGCTTCATAGTCATAAGGGTTTACATATGATGTAGGCTAGTTCTGACATGGCTATTGAGGTGGTGTGAACCAAGTTCTGTGACTCTTGAAGGCTGTTGCGCTTTAAATTTGGTTTCCGACCAGGTTCCACACACATTCTCACATCAAGGTCTAACCTGAGCTCCAAACATTGATTTTGTAAAGACAAGTGTAATAATCATAATCAATTCCCTTTATTCTTTCCTTTTCTTTTCTTATTTATTCTTTTTGTACTTATTACATAAGTATTTGCTAGGGACTAGCAAAGGCAAGTATAGGGGGTGATGAATCTCCATTTCATCGCCTTTATTCTATCATTTTGGCCCTAAAAACCCTAGCTAATGCGTATAAATAACATCATTTTGTACAAATTAGCTTTCATTATTTATTGTATTTATTGTGTAAATAATATGGTTTTTATTGCCAAAATTATAGAATAAATAGAAGAAAAGAAAAAAAGAATAAAATATTAAAGATATTTTATGACCCTAAACCCGGGACTGAGTCAAGAATTGAATTGTTCACAAGGAATAAAGTAGGGGGAGATAAGGGCCAAGAATACAATAAAATTCCATTTATTCATTTATAATTTATTTATTTTTGACACCTATTTTATTCTTCATTATTTATACATAAAATAAAAAAACTTTTACATAAAATTTGTAGATAATAATGCAAATAAAAATATAAAATTGAGTTTGTATAAAAATAATATATAGTGTACCATTTATACACAAAATAAAAAGCCAAAATCTCAACTTCACATACCCATAGCTTCTAAATAAAAACTCAAAATATATCAAACTCACTTTTAATTGTATATAATTTTTAACAAGTTATTTAATGAAGGTATTTTCATATTTTTTGTAGTTAATATGGGAAAGTTAGGTTTTTGGCCCCTATTGTATAGTAGACCCGAATAAAATATTATCTTTATTATTTTTACAATTTATATTTTTATATTTGTCTAATTATTATTTATAACTTATGTATATATTAAAACCAAAATAATATAACAAATAAAATAACTCTATAAAATACATAGGCAAGATACCTATGCTATCATTTGTACATAAATAAAAGTGAACCCCATTCCTTTATATTTTTATACTCTTATAAATATTACTTATATTCTACTAAAAATATAAAGCTAAAATAAAATTCAAGAAATTACATTCAAATAAAATAATATATATAAATCATAGACAAAATAGCTATAAGTATACCCACATATTATATATCCCTATTTATTTAAGTGTACAAAATACATAAAAATATAATAAATTTTTTTTTATGTATATAAAAATATGATATAAATATATAAAATAAAGGAATAAAATAATAACATAAAATATACAAAACAAAAATAAAAAATGTACAAAACATAGATGAATATACCAATAAGAAAACAATTAGATTTTTATAACTAATAAATAAAGTCAAAAAATAAATAAAAATCATAATAAAATACTACATAAAATAATAAATAATTTTATTTTATACTAAAAAATTAGTAAAAGAATCAATTATTATTTTTAATTAATTATTTTTGAATTTGGGGTCTACTTTATCTTCTAGCGGCTGAGTTGGACCAATTAGAGCATGGCCAATATTGCCCTCCAGTCATCTGCCCTGCCTCCAGCCGCCTGGCACGTCAGACATCTATCAAGACGTCTTCTCCAAATTTCCTCTTCCTATCCATTGATGTTCTCCTCTCGATTCCTTCATGAAAAACCCTCTGTAATCTACCCTCAATCACACGCTTTATCCATGTAAACCAATCATCGAACCCCCATGATCGTGTGGCGATCAGCGAGGCAGAGCTCCTCCATTATTGTCCGTCGGAGCTCCTCTGCCCACCTTCGTTCTTGCATATTCAACTTCAAAAACCGGTCGAGGTACCTCCCCTCGAGTTGTGCTTCTTTCCTGTGCAGGTCCTGAGTACAAAGGAGCCCTTGCGGGCTTGAATCAACTTGCACAATGGTTCCAAAAGCCCCTTGCAAAGCCTGAGCTCAACGGACCCTTTCTAGTGGTTCTGGAGCATCTTGTGGGCATCCTCAGCTGCGAACAACTCATCTAGAGGTTTAGAGCTAAACTTCAAAGACGAAGACCACCAGAGGAGGGAGATCTTGACGATCAAAGCTTGGAGGTAGGGGCCTTCTTCCATGTTCTTCGAGCGAAGCAACAACCGTCTAATGGGGCATGACCCCAGTTTCAATCTTGGTCATTTGATCATGCAACGCCTCATCCTTCAAATCAGATGCAGAGATTTAATCTTCGCCGCCCACGGTCGAACCGGTATCCGCCGTCCAGCATGCGACACGTGGTAAATTGAAGCTCATCCAGTCGTTCGCCAGTGCTTCTTATGGGGTAATTTTCACATCCATCCATGCCTCTTTTTGTATTTAATAAATAGTTTTGTAAATAAAATATGTAGTTTAAATAAATGGGAAATTTTGTATATCAGTCCCTGTACTTTTTGAATATTACATATGGGTCCATCCCAGCCCAATCACGTGTAGTCCCCACGTGATGGGGGAAATTTTGCATGTATTCCATGGAAGTTTTTGTATAATGTAAAATAGTTCATAAATATTAAATAGTTGTTGTATTACGTTGTCATATTTGCACTGAAGCCCCTGACCTTTATTTTTATTGTACATATGCCCCTATCAGGACATACATTTTTATGCCTTTTTATCTATTTATTAAAAATACCAAATGTATTATTAAAAATACACAAAAATTGTATGAAATGCCTTATGCCATGTACATTCAGGCTCACATTTTTATTTTCATTTTTGTGCATTTTAATCATTTATTAAATATGAAATAGAGCACCTTTATTCCCTGTCTAAATGAGAAAATACCAAAAAATGTAACAACAAGTCTAACAATTCCAAAAAAATTATACATAGTATATTTTATAATATTTTAGTTACAGACCAAAAATCACTAAAAAAGAAAAAAAGCTTAAAAAATAAAAAACCCCAAAATCTTTTATAAAAATCTAAAAATTATAAAAACAATCCAAAAATATGTTTTTCTATTTTATAATTTTATTTATATAAATATTTATCCATTAAAATTGATTTGAGTAATTTTGGACCTTACTTACTATTTTAATATTCAAATAAATCTCGGTCTAGTAATTTAATTCCTTAGCTGGAATATTTTGGAATTTAAAAATAAATAAAATTAGTAAAAATTCCAGAAAATTACAAAAAAACATTAAAAAATATATAAACCCTAAAAACATTTTTTATTATATATTTTATTTATATTTATTAGTATGTATAAATACATTACTCTATATGCATATATATACCCTTATATATTCTATATTTATATTTAAAAGAAAAAGAAATATAAAATTCTGAAAATGCAAAAAGATTATATAATATTATAAAATTAAAAACAAAATATAAAAATATAAAAATATAAAAAATATAAAAAAGGTCAAAAACCCACACAAAAAAAGTTACATGTACAAACATGATGAAGGACGTGGCTGTAAATAAAAAACCATAGGCTACCCATTTTGCTCTCTGTGGTTCGACCTCTACATGCTTAATCACTATGCATTTTTTGGTGGTGAATAATAAATTTTAACCTCACTTGTGCTATTCATTGCCTTTATTCATATTGGGGGTTAATTGCTGATCACCAAGGGAGGTGAGAGTGGTCAACACCCCGATCGCGGTTTCGCCTTGTGAAACGATGCAACCCTCTTGTTCCTCCCTGTTATCAACCACCAAATTCCAAGAGATACATAGCTTCATGCAATGCTCAATAGCATTCTATGAGTACAATAACATCCCCCTAAACAATGTATCATTCCTACGACACCAGATCACCCAATCATACAAAAGAGCTTTAAATGATGTGCATCATAATTTGAGCATGTACATACATATAGCTTATGCAAATTATCCATGTACACATAGATTGTATTTTTAGGATATGATGAGCAAGAAATCAACATTGTAAGAATCATAAATGACAATCCAATGCACTTCCACATAGACAAGTTATAAGCTTCAACCACAACAAATCAAGTTATATATGACAATTGCATTGTACCGGATGGGCTAAAGCTATCACTCGACAAATACAATCTTATGTTTCAATTCTTATTTGCAGATTCCTCATTTGCATTCAAAGTTTCCATTCTTTTAAATCCTATTAGATATTTTATTAATCATTCCAAGATTTGTTATGGTGAAACAAAGGCATTCAAATAATTTTACTATGGATTAGGTGAGAATCAATGCGATATTTTTGTTCGTTTCTTTCTACTTCCAGGACATTCAACTATTATGGAATGCATGTCATTAAATTTAAGGTTCCTATTTTGCATCACATTCACTTTCCTGAATAGTTTCTTGTGGCAGAAATGAATATTCAAACTCTTTGTATCCTATAAAAGAAACTACTTGCCATCTTTGTAAGAACTTGTAACTAGATTATTCAACACATGCTCAATGAAAACATTTGTAATGAGATGGTGATGAATCTTTTATTCATCTATTTTATCCTTTTATTTTGTCTGAAATTCAAGGTAAAATACCTATGATACTTACTAAAAACTATTTATTAACAAAGTAAAAGAATAAAGATAAAAAGAAAAAAGAAAGAAGAGAAAAAGATGTAAATATTTACAGACAAGCCTAAACTACAAATCAAGAAAGTACAGGAAAGTAGACGAATAATAAAATAGAGACAGATATCGATGTATAGAGAAGCCACAAAAGGACTAATTTTGTACATAAAATAACATCAAGAAACCTTGTAGATATTGGACAAACTTCACCAATTAATTCACACAACACGTGTAAATATTTTTCCAAACTCTCTTCATCGTCATGTATATAATATTTACATATATAATAAAATTATACGAACAAAGTTACATTGGAATAAGCAGAGAAACAATGTATCAAAATCTCATAATAAGAAACTTCCCAAACCATTACTATTTATAAAAATTGAAGTGAAAGATGTGAATTTTTTGCATTCGGATAGAATTGAAAAATTGCACATATGTATAATATAAATTTCATTTTTTGCTGAGTCCACATTAGGTCCATTCCACTTAATTCTTCTTATAAAATACTAATAAAAATAAAAAAATATAAAATAAGACCAACAATGAACAAATACATGCATATATCGAATAGAAAATGTTGTAAAGATCATTTTTTTGAGCTATTTCACACTCCATATGAGCTCTAAATTTGAGAAAATTTAAATTTAAGCTCGTAATAAAAAATCATCTATCTAATAAAGGTGGTTTCACTTAAAAGCATATTAATATGAAAATGTCGACTTCGGAGGCATATGGGGTATATGTACAAATATGTTTGTTTATTTGTTTATATGTATTTACTGTGATCTATCTGAGATTTGCATTCTTCATTTATTGTACATATTTTAAAAATTTTAAATAAAGTAAAATTTAAAAAATTCTCTAAAAGTATTTAAAATAACATCCAAATATGAATTTATGGGTATAAAATACATATTTTATATATTTATATTTGTACGTATAAATAAAATACTAAAAATTTAATATAAATATATTCAAGTATTTTAAATTATACATTTTAAAATAATATATATTATGTTTTTTTTAAAAAGTAGAAATTAAAAATAAGTGTAAATATGTTATAGATATATTGATGTTTTATGTCCATTATCTGATTTCGATTTTATTTTGATTATCTTTATTATGTACAATATAACATTTTCTATATTTTAATAAAATCTAAAATTTAATTGCATTTATTACTTGTTATATTTTTAATGGTATTTATTCTTATAATAGTCAATTCTCAGGTCAACTTTGACCTAGTCTTGACCAAGTCCAGTCAACATGTTGGTTGAAGCTCATTGGCCCACAATTTTTGAGATTCTTGACCAAACTAATAAACATCTTCCCTTCCATCTTTCTTCTACGAAGACCCAACCTATTGAATCACACTTTACTCGTGCTCCGATCAAAGTCGCACTTTACCCTTGCTCCCATTAACTTGAATAACAACCCAACTCTCATCGTTACTCTAGATTCCTTCTAACTGAATTTCTTGCCTCATTTTGATCTCTCTCATCTGTTCCTTACCCCCCATTCAAATACCCATTAACTTCTTACAAGAGCACATGATCCATCGTTATCGAGAGTTCACACTATTTTCAAGTTCCAATCTTCTTCCCTTAGGTGACAAGTTCATCGAAGGGAACGGCAGAATATTGATCAAGAGAGGCATTCGACGAGATCGATCCATCCTCAACAAGATGCTAGAGTTTTTATGCACTTTGTCTGTACGTCAATGCTGTGACCAATCATCTATAGCGAGATCCTTTTCCTCTTTAGTTAATGTAATCCTCTTATCTCATACATTAAATCTCTTGTTGTAGTTTATATTTCTTCTACTATCCTCCTTTTTCTTTCCTATCTTTGTTATCACTCTTCATTTTCTACGGCTATATGATCCCATCCGGGATCCGATCGATCACGTCATATTCACCATCACGTGCACACCTTCATGACTCTCTTGTCCGACAAAACTTGATCACCCTTGAGCCTGTCATGGATTTGAGTTCTGTTCTCTTCTGCATGCCATTTACTACTTGGGTCTGCACCCATTTACTAAACACACTCATGCAATCGAGCACACTTCAGATCGTTAGAAACACTGTGTGCTTCATCGAGTTAATGTTTCAATGAAGAGGTCTGGAGCAATTAGAAGCTGATAGAGTTGTGCTTCAAACACTTAAAACATGGTTGAATCAGATCATAATCATTCTTCAAATGAAATTGTATGACAATCTATTGTAATTTGGGAAACATATCCTATAAGCAAGGATTGAAATCATCAATTTAGTTTTTCCCCCGCCTAAATGCTTATCACCTATGATTTAACTTGAACGTTAATTAGATTGGAATCAACAAAGGCCATCTTCTTTAGGTGATCGACTGCTTTCCACGCTTGTTAATTGCTTTGAGTTGTGGTAAAGTTGGACACAAAATGATCGATCAAAAATACCACACATATAAATATGTAACAGGGATGTGATTTTATATGGTAAGATTTCAAGGCTGAACACAAAGTGGTGGTGATATTTTCATATCTGACTCAACTCAGGATTCAGTTTAATGAAAGGTACAAAATGAATGCAAGGTATAGGAATGTTGATGTAATGTGAGTTAGTGCAAAGCAATATGAATACAAATGGTTTATATGGATTGTTTATTTTTTGTTTTTAAATTTGTTCTTATTTTGCAAAGTTTTAATTGATTTTAAAATATTGAAAGAAAAAGAAAAGCAAGACGATACCCTATGTAAGTCAAGGTGAAGGAAATGATGGTTTAAACTATTTGTTGTGGTGGTAAAAATACAAAATAAGAATAAATAATTTGGGCTTTATATTTTATGGTATTTAATAAATATAAGCATATAATTAAAATAAAGATAAATGAAACAAAGTTCTAAAAGTGATTTTAATGTAAAACATGGAATAAGTTAAAAAAAAGGATTATGTAGCAAATGGGCTCTAATATTCTTGACTTTATTTTCCCTGATTAGGGTATTAAATAAGGTTTCCAGAGGTATTTTATATATATTTTGGTTTTAATGAAATTTAATGCGAATCATGTAAGGTTGGATGCATTTTTTCGATTTTAAGGTTAAAAATGCAATGCTTTTCAAAAGAAAAAATGTGGTATGATGTGCAATGAAACAACATACTGTTATTTCTTGGAATTAATAAAAAATGATTAAAATGCAAATGCAAACGACAATGTTTTGAGTTTTTGATTTTTAACAAAAAAAACACACCGCACAATTAAGCCATCAATAAATTAAAATCATGTACAACATAATTAGAGGAATCTAGGAATATTAAAAAAATTTGAGAAATATTGCATAAAATATAGTAGAAAAATCATATAAGAAATATATAAATTAAATTATTCAGGGAACAATTCTTAGTGGAATTAAATAATACTATAAAAAGTTTGCTTGTCATAAATACTACAACATATCCCACTTTCGAATTTTTCCAAACATCAACTGATTATTATTGAATTTATAAGTTCTGAATCTAAGTTTGCATTCAAAAATCAATATCTAATTAAAGCATCTTTAGAAAAATACCTGCACTAGCTCAAATTAAAGAGGATTAATCAAGCTCTAAAAAGACCAAAATCGTGGAAATTGGTTCTATGGTTTGCAAGATTTTAAACATTTTTCAGATAGACTAGATGACAATTTTTGAATTAAAAAAATAGAGGTCCCTAGAGGGATTTATCTAACATAAAGGGAAGCATGTGGCGCTTTATGTAAAATCACCACATGTGGGAGCACATCTGATATTCTAAGAAGACGGAAGGGGTTCTATGTAATTGACCTTGTCACGTAAAGGCACTCACGTGAACTGGGATCTTAAAAAAATCCGTGGAGATTGAGCTCTCTCTGCTAGATTGTGTAAGAAAGCCCCACGTGGAAGACCTAGAGTCGATTGGTGTTGATTTAGGGGGCCAAGATGGCCCTCTCTTTCTACAGTGGATGCTAAAATCTTGGACTTGATCACACAACGAAGGGGCTTTAAGTCTTCAACGACTTGGATGAGAGAGGGGCAACCTTATTGGATGACGATGGCTGAAGGTCTACTGGATCCCTCTTTCTTCTGTGTCCAGGTGCATTCGGAGGATCACCTATGAGCCTCTATCTCCGTCGAGGAGGTGCAGCTGAGGTTGTGCTTTTGCAGGGGCGAACTTCAACTAGAGAGGCACCTGCAAAGGATATGGATGATCTCAAACTCCTCAATCGCAAAGGAAGGTGAAGGCGTGTGGAAGAAATGGGGGTACAATGGTGCATGTACGCTACAAGAGGGAGTAAGGGATATGGAGCCTATAGCCTCTGGCCATTTCTTGGTCGGAGATAGTGGGATCAAACGGGTTATTTTCTATGGATCCCGTACTACCCCCACGAACTGAAAGTCCATATCCCCAATTGCTATGGTAATACCATTTTATTGGCCTATGACCATCTGAGCAACTTCACTTATCACTTATTATATTATAAATCAATCCATCATTGATTTGGATACCCATTGTTATTTTTTTCCTAAGAAATTTCTCATGTCATCCTATTTTTCCGAATAAAAAAGAAGAAAAAAAAGAATGAAAAGCATCCATTGTCTAATGGATAGGACATAGATCTTCTAAACCTTTGGTATATGTTCAAATCCTATTGCGTATTCAAACGCGCTCTTTCAAGAGTGGCTGACTGCTTCTAAGCAAACCTCCTGATTGTCTCTTCACCCCTGTCTCCTTTATTACTGAGTGATCATTTAGGGCTCTTAGCTGGGTTGTTTCCCTCTCGATGATGAAGCGTATCCCCCTCAAGTGAAGTCTCTTCTCAAGACTTTTGTCATCGCCTCAAGAAGTCCGATGAAGGGTCTCGAAGCTTAACAACCTCGATTGAAGCAGCAACAAGGAGGGAACTCCTCCTTAGATCTCACTTGAGGTCTGAGCCAATCATCTTCTCCTTGAAGACCCATTGGTAGCTGCTGTCATTAGGCACCTTTGATTAAGATATGACCGAAGAATTCTCCCTTGATCTGTGAATGGTTTGGCCAGAGATGGGTGTTGGATTTTCATGGAGGGTGGTTAATAATCGGAGTGGGTGTGCGGGAGACCAAGCGGCTGAGGCTCAATTGAGAGTGAGCGAATGATGAGGAATGCCATGGAGTTACGTAATATCAACATAGCTATCTTTAGAAACACAAATATTCCCTACAACAACCAATAATTTAAATATTATTTAAATTTTTATAGCAACTTCTTTCGATATTAAATATATAATAACAAATATTATTTATTGCCAAAAAATCTTTTGTTCTTAAACTTACAACGAATATTTATATTTGCTGCTTAAGTTTTATATGATAATAATTATTCATCAACTTCGTTAAAAAAATTGTACTAATCATTGGTAATTTAACAACGATTAAAAGAAAAATCAACAGATAATTAGATAATCTAATCCTTGTTATATAATTCCTGGCTAGCAATGTAGCAAGGAGCACTATCTTTTGTTATATATCTGGCTACGGAATATATGGCAGTGAATATATGGCAGTGAGTATCAGATTATTCATTAATTCATCAATTTAATAATGATTACTACTAACCTCCCCATACAACGAATCCCTCGTATCTTATCCAGCCGAATTATGGCACATTATCTTACCTTGACTTTACTGAAGCTTTCAGCATCGCTTTGAACATGGTAGCTCCATTGACTTGAATCTACCCAAAGTACACGTGGCATTTCATTAGAAAGAAGCTATTAGTCCTTTTACGTCACCAGTTCTCTATACACGTAGCATTGCCTCAAGCATTAACGAGGATGGGCAAGGATTGAGGAAGATGCCATGCATTAGTTAGAGGAATGTAACAAATTAAGACGTAACATCCTTACTCCACAAGCAAATCGTACTGGACTGCTGGACCATTTCCAACTATCCTCGACTTAATTTGCTTGCATCGAACTTGCGCATTCGGAACACCCCCCCCCCCCCCCCCCCCCCACAACTGACCTAGCACCTGGGCAATTATGGATCAAGACTCAGATCTCCAGGGGCAATGTATGGGCATGAGATGGATACCTCTTTAACTAGACCCATAACAGTATCTTCATTATACCCACAAAAGACACATCTGTTCACAACCATGTGGACCATCACCTCCTCGTACTCCTTTCTATCAGGTCAGCCCATATCATGAACCAAGAATAATATATAAATGGCAGGATTTACTTATAATAATCTAGTTATCTCTGCCTACATTAATGTTGGCAAATACTTGTGTTACGTTTTGCACTGTAAGATGTGATGATCGGAAGTTCACTCTAGTGAGTCCAAAAAATTCTCAATCTTTCGTCTATGGAGAATAGTGGATGTCTATGAAACTGGGAATATGAGTTCATTCATATTTGAACCAGTTCTTTTTCTCAACTCTGAAAGTCGTCGTAACGCAGTATCGGATGAGAAATGAACAATCTGGATAGGAGCTTGCCCCCTATCCGGGTCATCCATTTCTCATCTGAGGCGTCCCATTGGGGTGCTACAATAGACTATCCATCGTCGTTATGACAATGGTATCACATGTATTATATCTAGCCACGATACCATGCCGAATAAAAGTTGTTTGGCTGTGCAAACTAAAAGGAATGATGGCTTTGAGTTGTGGGACCCGATCCTCTACTATAGAGTTTGCTGAAGCTGATTCTGCAGTAGGAGCACGTTGATCGAGCGGTTCTCACGAATTCACACGATAGTGGCCCACAAAAAAGTATGAATTCGTGGGAACCGCTCGACCAAGATCGAGCGGCCCACGCCTTTACTGTAGAGTCTGCTGCAGCAGACCCTACAATAGAGAATCCTTTCTATTTAGTTGTACCAAGTATGAAACCAAGTTTCAATTATATATATAGCGATGTTCATAAACAACCAATGAATAATATAATTGAAGTTGCATAAAGAGAGATCTTTGTTGTGCTCTCTCTATCAGGAAGAAACTGCAAGAAAGCACTATAATAACATACAATGAATAATTCGAAAAATAATTGCTATATTTTCATTGCTTAACACGGAAAAATTCACAATATTCGTTACAAATTCCAATGAAACCTTTTGAAATTCGCAAATAGCAACATATTGATTATTATATCATTAATAATTACCTTCTGCTTTGCAGAAGATTTCTTTCTTTTAATCTTTGCTACAATGATTAATATGCATTTTAGAGAATGACTGATATGCATTTTAGAGAGCAAAATAAGGCAAGGATATGCGCTCACTGTTATATAAATTATTACTACTATTATTTTCTTTAGAAAATGATCAATTTTCCCGTTGAAAAAGGTGTAGGCACTCCAACTGTTCCAGATAGAAGTGTAACCAAAAAGTTGAGGATATGAAAACCTAGGGCTCGTTTGGTTGCTGGGTTGGAGTGGATTGGGGTAACCTGATTGGAATAGTAGTTGTTTGGGATGGTTATGAGGGTTGAAGAGGGTTAAAGAATGTGATGTGATGTCACTATGATTTACGATAGAATTTCATCTCATCAAAAGAGGAGGGTAAACCAGGTTACCCCGAGATATCCCCAGGGTAACCCGGTTATCAAACGAGCCCCTAGGATTTAGTACAAATGGGAAATACTTCCAATGGGCTAAGCAAAAACGGATCATAATAGTGTTTTTCCATGATAACGACTTAACATACTAGTTTGGGAGAGGTGGAAAAGCCAACAATTATGGGTGCATCCTTTCACTTCTGTAAGGCACGCTGACGACGAGTAAGGGGTCAAGGACCTACGAATCCTTTAGTTCCTGACTCTAGGACGATACAATTGTCATTTAACTATATAATATGATGCTAACAAAAACATCTAAAGTGGGAAAGTAAAGATCCAATAACAAACAAGATTTTTTGTTAAGTGTTTAAACATAAATATAGCATCCTTGGCAACTTTTGAGGATGGATGAGAGGTATCATAAAATATCTTCAAACATCACTTTTTCCAACTCAAGCACCAAACAAATGCCCGCTTGGTTTTCGTCTGCCAATAGGAGGATGAATTTCAGCAAAAGTTTGGAATTTCAAAAAATTCTTTCCAAGCGTTTTCAAAATCTTTAATATTCAGTGTCAGAACTCTTATTAAAGGAACATCTTTAAAATAAATGTGCGGGGTTTTCAGCCTCGAATAAACATAACGGGCAAGCATTTACAGAAGTAATTTTAAAGAGATAAAGATTTCCTGAATTATTAGTTTTGAATGTATCACAAGACCATTGGAAGAAGGAGACTCTTGGACGGAAGATCTTTGACCAAAAATTTCATGGAGTTTTGTAGTCGTTCCTCCATGGGTTAGAGCAAAATAAAGTTGCTTGTTGAGAAATTTTATACCCATGTAGGGAAACATGTGGTAACATGAGAATCCATAATAATGTTGGTATTTAGGTGATCCAGATAAGGCTCAAGAGATATGATATCTAAATTCCCATTCTCTGGCACATGCATAGCTAGGGCTTTAAACGAACTTTGGCTCATAGGCAAGGTGTTATTGGCTTGGGAAACCAATACGTTCTTGTTAAGCACATTATCCCACATTAGTGGGAATTGATCTTCAAGGGGTTGTTCATTATTTAGTCTGTCAGGCCGAAGGAAGGATTGATTCCCAGGTCCTACAATTTCAGATCTCACCCCTCTAATGTGAGAAGATCCTAACTTGATAGCTCATCATCAGTTGGAATCGCAGGCTTTATGACCATCATGAAGTGGAAGGGGTCTGGACTCTTTGGAGTGATGATATCATGATTTTATGATCTTGGAGTTTAGGGAGTTCGAGTCTTCTTGGAGTTTAATCCAAGCTTTAGATAACATGGAGTTGTTCAATGCCTCCAAGTTCATGATGCCTTGGCCATCATTTGTCTTTGGCCGATAAATGCCTCCCTATTTGGCTCTGTGCCTCTGGTGGTCATTAGAGTTTCCATGGCAAAGAAATTTATGATGTATTTTGTCAATTTCATAAATGGCAGTCATGGGTATCTTGAGGGAAGCAAGCACATGGGTGATCTAAGGTGTAAATGAAAAGTTCAATAGTACAACCGTAAAGGGAAAGGAGAGTACATTTATCCTCCAACCTTTTGTTTTTTTTTCCTCAAAAGTTTTCTAAGATGGGTTGCCAATTTGACGTCTAAGGGCTTGTGATGATAACGAGATGCCTAGATAGTTAATCAAGGAATTTTTGATTTTCCAATCTAAAATGGAAGTTGCCATGTTCTTCTCAGCTTTTGTGAGGTTGAGACCGTGGATGGTTGATTTGTTGTGATTGACATTAAGGCCTGACATCTCAGAAAAGCTTTTGAGAATGAAGTTTACATGTTTGATTGTCCTCTCATTAAATTTCAATAATATAAAATTAGCATCCACAACATATTGGTGATGGTTAGGTTGGAGTTGGGGGTCATAAAGCCCTCTATTTGCTTAGTTTTTGTAAAGTTTTAGAGCATCTGGTGAGCGACTGATCGGCTAGGCTTAAGTTGTTGATTAAGCAAGTGTCGTTGTGACCCTAATCAATCAAGCGATCAACGAGAAAATAAACCACTTAAGAAATCACACAGAGAAAACGAGTGGCTTTACTACTTTTAGTAACCTTGTATAGCGACCCTGGTCAAACTTAAGGAGCACAATTATTCACTAAGTAGTAGTTTTCAGAAATTAAGATCTTTTTAGTGGTTTTTAGTTTTTTAATTTTTTAACTTTTCAATATAAAAGAAATCAACATAGAGAGTAAAAATACGCATACACAATCTTTTTTGATTTTCTTAATAAGCTAAAAATGATCAGAAAATTAAAATAAAAATAATTTTGAGTTTTATATATTTTATAGTATTTTTGATAATTTTTATGTATTTTTCAAATGTTTTTGTAATTTTTTTAAAAATCAAACAGTGATAAAAATAATAAACAATGGTCGACGAGGATTGTTTTGCAAATTAAAAATAAGTAGAAAGCTCAAAATTCCTGGTTATTTTTAGGATAATTTAGAAAAATATCTATAAATAGGACTAAAATCAATATTTTGGGATTTTTCTATGATTTTATATGATTTTTCTAAGTTTTCAAGTATTTTATGAAATTTAAAGTTTTTATAGGGTATTTTTCAATAAAAATTACAATGAAGCTAAATGGCATTAAAAGGCAACTTGAAGAATTTTTATGGAATTTATTAAAGGTTTTTCGATTTTTTATGTATTTTTCAAAACAAACAGGGACTATTTAGGGTATTTTTGAATTTTTAACAATAGAAAATGCATAACAATTACCACAAATAATACATGCTAGCAGGAGTCACATACAATTTTTAGGCTATTTTTGGAGTTGATTTAGTAATTATTGCAATGAATAAAAGACTAGTAATTAAAAACAGTTCACATGGACCAATCTGCATTATATTAAGTTCTAGGACCTAACAAATAATAAGCAATCAAAGTTCAGGGTCCCTTTGTGTAATTTCATGACAATAGTCACATGCGACACATGAACCAGACATACAAGGGTATAAATGCAAATCCTCAAAACATTAACTTCATTCCTTAACAACCAGAAAGTTCAGGAGAAATATCGCAAATATCCCAAAAAGCACGTACGAGGGCACACGACTACAACTCAAGTGGACTGAAATGCAAATATGAAAACTACATGGATCTTACTGCAAATGTTTTTAACTACTCATTATTTTATTTGGACTAAACCAAAATAACAGACATGCAAGGGAAAAATAATAAATATACCTAGGGAGGCACGTGACGTGCACGAGGGAGGTCTGACAGCTCTGATGGGCTCTTGCAAAAGGATCTGATGGCCAGAGGATGTTGTCGACGTACGGCTCGGATCTGACACATCAGGGTCTGATGAATGGTCTGCAAGTATGCTCTAACGTACGATGCAAATCTGGTCTAGCTCTGATTGAAGGGCTACTGCTTGGGATATATCAAACAATCCTGATCAAATCTGGAGATGTATCTCCAGATCGGGCAGCAAGGAGAGGTGATGGAAGAACAATGCTCAGGAGAACTTCACTCGGGTGTGGACAAAGATCCAAGAGCTCGATGAGCTTCCTAGGAGGTCCAGTAGCTCTGTATAGATGTCCTGCGTCGATTGGAGTTTTGGGAAGGATGATGATCAGTCGGATGATGGTGGTGGCGCTCGTCCTCTTGAAGCTGCTCCGCCTGAGCAGTCAGGAGCACAGAAAGGGCCAGCTCGCATGTGTCTGAACCTGCAAAGGGTAGCGGGACTCGAAGGTTTTTCTCTGGTCTAGTTATTACATATAAAAGCAAAGGGAAGCGATGGGGGAGTGGAGCTCTAGTTCTCGGTGAAGGCGAAGGTGGAAACCTAACCTAATCCTACTCCGATGAGCAGGATCCAGGGGATCATGTCACACTGGAAGATGAGGGGTGAGTAGGGGATTCGATCTGAGCGGATAGGTGAACAGAACAAAGCTTCGACCAGCTAGTCGGAGCTGATGAACTAACGACGGAGTAGATGAAATGAATCGGAATGAAAGTGGAAATGCAGGCGAAATGGGGGGGTACCTGTAGGTGCTACTGTGGTCAGTGAAGTGCGCTGAGGGGAACAACGGGGTAGTGGCCTCAACTTCGATGCGAAAAGTGGAGGAGGATGTACACGACGGAGGAGCTCCGACCAAGTTCGAGCTGCGACCAAAGAGCCACCAATCCGAGCTCCAAAGAGGGATCTGGAAGCATGTCACTGTTCTGGAGGTGTCTAGGGAGTAAAGAAGCGGCGAGGCACGAGCTTGCGAGCTAGGGAGGCGGAGGAGAGTTTATATAGGCATGCCTCAGGGTCTGGAAAAATCGGGCGGGGGAGCGAAACCCTAGGAAGATCCGACCTCGCTTAGGGATCCGTGAGGATCACAGATCCTAGGAAAGGAATCGGACATCGAAAGCAATGCAAATGGAGGACGGACCCGATCGGGAAAATGTTGAGAAATCAGTCTGGCAAGAAGGGCATTCGAGTCAGGTCTGATGGAGGAACGATTGACCCGGGTCAACCAATTAGAAAATTAGAGGCTGATAAATCAAAGAATAAATAAATGAAAACAGTAAATGAATTAAAATAAAAAATGGTAAAAATGAAAATTGTTTATTTTTTTCAAGCTATTTTTCTGTGATTTTTAATTATTTTTATGAAATATATACATTGTGTATACAATATGGAGTATTATGTATAGGTATAGTATACACGTATATTTTATTCTTTAATTTTTATTTTATTAATTTTAGACAAATATCCTATATTTTATTTATGTATAAGATAATTTGAGGAATATAAAATGATTTTTGGTTGATTTTTACAAATTAAATAAATTAATCAATTAAATAGGTAGTGTCTTCAATATACAGAAGTGTGGCTTTTGTGCAAAATGGGTTTTTTATTTTATTTTTATTTTATTTTGTGTTTTATATTTATATTTATATTTATATTTTATTTTCAGAAATATGTACAAGTGTTTAAAAACACAATATGCACACAGTGTAACTAAATATAGATATTTACAAGTATATATGTCAAGTGTCTATACAAGGACCCTATCTCCCCCTACTTTATTCCTTGTCGATCATGCCAATTATTGACCTTCTCTCGGGGTTTGGGTCCGATTGTACTTAGTACATAATTACATCCTTATTTTCTATTTCTTTTCTCTTTATTCTTTTATTATGGAAACTTGTGTTAATTATGCAATATTAACAGTGACATGCACAATGATAATTTATTATATTTACACATATTTATAGATGTTTTTGCTAAAAGATAAAGCTAAAATAAAAGAATAAAGAATGAGAATCAGATATTCATCATCCCTATATACTTTACTTTTGCAAGTCCCTTAACAAACACTTATTTGAAAAAGAAGCGAAAACAAGAAGAAAAGAAAAAGAATCAAAGTTGATTATTAAACTTCTCTTCATAAAATCGGAGTATGGAGCTCAGTCGGACCTTTGGATTATTAGTTTGGCGGAACTTTTTTGGGAAACGGGTCTAAGACTTAACGCCCTTCAAGTTCCACAATTCTATCGTCAGGTCTCCTTAACAATCAGGTCAAGACAAGTCTACATATGCAAACTCTAATGACTATGAATCTCTCCTTGTACTATGTAAGTGATATGTAGCTCCCCACCTCAAAAATGGCAAAGAAATAGCTTCCCTCAAGAAGTAACTCTAATTCACCTGTCTAGCAATTCTTTCCTCGAGGAGTGGGGTATTCCCTTCTAAGTTCAAGTACAACCAGCTCAAGAAGAGGGGACAATGAGAGAATGGATCGTGACCAGTGTAGCCACGTATCCCTTGGAGCTTAAAAAGTGTAACTAAGTCTCCAGTGTAGCTAAGTCTCCAGCTGCAAGCTTCCCTGAGATGAGACAGTGAAATACATAAGCTTTGCTTATTCACTATATATACTCCGACATGCACTTTATTTTCAATCATGCATATCCCCTTTTTTGGAGGTTTTGTAATTTTGCACATTTTTTGACATATATACAACATATCTACAAGGTGCAACATATACATAGGGAGTTTTTCTTCTTGAGCCAGTAGACTATCACTCTTTTGAAGCATTATTGCAACCAACAACATCTTGTCGTTAGACCTCAATGCTACTAGACCAAGTTGAGGTGCACATCCCTCCTTAGAGGAGGACGAGATGTTCTGGCTAGCTGTACTACCCCCGTATGCTACTCCAAGTCAAAGGATTCTGCCTCCTCACCACCTCATCCGTGTTGAGCTACGTGTAAGATGTGTGTCCAAGTCAAGCCATTGTCTCTGATAGTCATGCGTGCGTTGTTAAGTGTTCTACTTAGGCTAATTAAGATGACATGTGAACATAGCCTAGTGGACTCAAAGAATTAAGTCGCTATGGACCTGAAAAGTTTTAACCCCAAATCCTATAAGGTTCCTCTGAAGTTAAGTGGTTTAAGGTCTTGACCAAGCTCCATTCTTCAATTTTATTCCACACTAGTTTAAATGTCAACCAAGATGCAGGAGAATAAATATGCAAGTATTAACAAAAACTATTTTTGGTGGGAATTTTTCAACTATGCAAATTTTTATGGAATTTTTTATTTTCAAACTTTTAGGTATTTTGGAAAAAAGGAGTAAAAGAAAGAAAAGATATATACATATTTACAAAGGGGTTTATATACCACTGGGTTTTATTTACGTGATCTTGTATCGACATTATTAAGGATACTTATATACAAAGATTTTAGGGGTAGATTATGGTTTTTACTGTATTCATATATACAAATTGTTTCCATACCCCATAATTATTTTCTATGTGGAAAAATAATTTTGCATATATTTTTCAAAAGATTTTTTTTAAAACTATTTTTACAAATATTTACAAACAATTTTACAAACTATTTTTACAAAAAATTTATTTTTACATAAATTTCAAAAAATTTGTACAATATACCTAATTTTGATACATAAAATAATTTACAAAACATTTTTCAGATAAAACATTTTTACAAACACTTTACAAAAATAATTTTTGTAAATAATTTTAAAATATTTTCATTCTTGTTTTATAAATAATAGCCATGTTATAACACACACAAAGTACGAATTATGGCTAAAGTATATACAATATATATGACACCCCCCATACTTAGCTCGGACGATGTCCTCAGAGTGATTAGATAGATTGATGAAGGAAGACATAACTTGTGCTGAGTATAGAGAAGTGAAAAGAATGCTATACTACGACTCAAAAGAATGATGGAATAGAACCAATAGAAGTCAGTGGTCACCCCTATACTTAGGATCAAATAATCCTAAGTATAGAATACTGTACACAAAAGGGAAAGCCGAGGAGTAGAATGTATAAACATTACCTCCCCTATATTTAGGGTAAAATGTCCTTAAGTATAGGCATAAAAATATAGGTAAAGGATAAATGGATAATCACAAGTCTAATACCTCTCTATACTTAAGATCAAGTACATCCTAAGTATAGCAAAATCACAAGATGGATCTGGGGTATTAAATCAAATAAATGAGTGATATTGACAATATTGATCAATATAGAGGGGGGATAGAAGTGAAAATCAGGCATGAGATGCAGATGATGTGAGTCAAGGAACACATCTCATACAAAATGAGTAGCGGCAACATCAATGATGAGCGGATCATGATCAAGATATGGTTTTAGGCGCTGACCGTTGACTCGAAAGGTGGACTCAGAAGACAACTCAGATATGTCAATGCTACCGTTGTCATGCACCTTTCTGACCAAGTATGGTCCCTTCCATTTACTCTGTAATTTCCCTAGAAATAATCTCAACCTTGCATCAAATAGCCATATTCTCCGGTTGGGCTGAAACTGTTTATGGTTGATGTGGGAATCATGTCATATCTTCACTCTATCCTTATATTGTAGGCTACTTGAGAAGGTTGTGTCTCTTAGCTCCTACAAGGCTGCCAATTCTTCCCTCCTTTGATCTCCTGCACTCCTTGGATCCAATAATAACTCAGTAACTGTCCAAAGTGACTTATGCTTGATCTCCATCAGTAAGTGGCATGGCTTGCCATAAACAAGTCAAAAAGGAGATGTGCCCAACAGTGTTTTGAAGGAAGTCCTATAGGCCCACAAAATCGAGTCCAAAAGCCACGACCAATCCTTTTGGTCTAGATAGACAATCGTCTGTAAAATATTCTTAATCTCCATATTTGAAACCTCGGCAAGACCTTTCTCCTATGGATGGTATGGTGTGGAAATTCAATGGTCAATGATGAACTCGTTAGCAAGATCCCTTACCTTGTCGTTGCTAAAATGAGTGCCCCCCACCCCCCCGTAAAAAATCAAGACTCTAGGTACCCAAACTGTGAAATGATATTCTTCCTCAAAAATTTGCAAACAGTCTTTGCATATGCGGCTCGGACAGGGATGACCTCAACCAAATGACTCACATAATCCACAACTAACAAACTATACTCAAATACCTGACTCTTAGGGAATGGACCAATGAAATTGATGCCCCATGCATCAAAAACCTCACAGAAGTGAATGGGCTACATCGACATCATATCTTTCTGTCCACAAGTGCCCATCCTCTGACAGTCAGTGCACCTCTTCACAAACTCATCTGAATCCTTGAAAAGGGTAGGCCACTAAAGGCAGGATTGGAGAACCTTTTTCATCGTACGTCTCACTGAGTGATGTCCTCCTGCCTTAAGCTTGTGGCAATAGGTGAGGATGCTATGGTGCTCCTCCTGAGGAATACACCGACACCAGACACTATCCCCCCCTTCGTGGTATTTTACACGGGTGAGATCCCCCCAATGGTAGGACTTGGCCTTCGCGTGGAAGGTCTCAAGTCTCAAGTCATTGTCTGGGCCAACCTTGTGGAACTTTCTTGGCAACAAGACAGTTCACAATGTCAATGTACCATGTAAGAGAGGTGATAGCAAGAATCGCTTTGTCTGGAATGTCTCAGTGATAGGTGTGGTCGTATCAGAATCCTCAAGATGCTCTAATCAGGAAAGGTGATCTACCACTATATTCTTGACTCCAGGCTTATCCTTAATCTCTATATCAAACTTCTGGAGTAGAAGGATCCATCTTGTCGGTTGGCTTTGTCATCCTTCTTGGCCATGAGGCATCGGATGGTGGTGTGATCGGTATATATGGTCACTTTAGATCCAATAATATAAGATCAAACTTATCTAGAGCAAAAACTACACCTAGCATCTCCTTCTCAGCCACAGTGTAATTCCGTTGAGCGGCATCCAAAGTCCGACTAGCGTAGTGAATGGAAAATGGTACATTGTCCCTCCTCTGTCCGAGCACAACCCCTAAGGCAAAATTAGAAGCATCCATCGTGATCTCGAATGGGAGAGACCAATTGAATGGTTGAATAACAGGAGCCTGAATAACCAAATTCTTGAAAGTCTCAAAGGCTGAAAGATACTTATCGTCTACCAGGAATTCGGTGTCTTTCATGAGTAAATCAGTAAGCGGCCGAGCAATCCGACTGAAGTCATGTATGAACCGTCGATAGAAACTGACATGCACTAGAAAAGACCGCAACTATCTCAAATTGAATGGTGGAGTGAGCTTCTTGATGATCTCCACCTTGGTTGGATGAACCTCCATTCCCCTATTGAAAATGAAGTGATCAAGGACCGAGCCTCGAGTCATCATGAAATGGTTCTTCTCCCAAGATAAAACTTGGTGGGTAGCGTTGAAGTACTTAGTCTAGGCATGCAAGACAAGCATCAAACCCATCGTTCTAGACTAAAAGTCATCCATGAAGACCTCTAAACAGTCACCCACCATGTCCGAGAAGATGGAAAGCATGCACCTTTGGATTGTAGCTGGGGTATTACATAAACTGAAGGGCATCCGTCTAAAAGCATACGTTCCAAACGAATAGGTGAACGTCGTTTTCTCCTGATCTTCGGGTGATATGGCCACATGATTGTATCCCGAATACCCGTCAAGAAAATAGTAATGACTCTTCCCAGCTAACCTCTCAATAATCTGATCAATAAATGGTAGTGGGAAATGATCATTCTTGGTGGCCTGATTCAATCGTCTGTAGTCTACACAAACCCTCCAAGAAGTGGGTACTCGGGTAGCTATCTCCGCTCCAGACTCATTCACAACTGTGGTGATACTCATCTTCTTGAGTACCCCATGTAATAGACTTACACATTTGGAGTCGGAGATGGGGTAGATAAAATCGACGCTCCACCACTTAGATATTTTCTTTATGACTACATTTCGAAGGTTCGGGTTCAGCCTCTGCTGGAACTCATGTGATGGCCTGGCATCATCTTTAAGTTATATGTGGTGGGAGCACAAGGCCAGACTTATCCACTAGAGATCAGTTACACTCCATTTGATTGCCTTGTAGTTTCTTTTAAGAACATCCATTAAATGAGATTCTTGTTCTTCAGTCAAATCTTTTGAGATAATGACTGGGAACATTTGTACCTCACCAGCAAGGAATCTGTACTTCATGCTCCGTGCCAAGGTCTTCAGTTCCGGACATGTGGGAGCAGGAGGATCTGGTCTCTGAAAGGTTTGAGTGAAAGCTACCAAATCTACATGTGAGAACTCTCGCTGGATTTGTGAATCTGACGAAGTTGGCCTTGCTAGTGTGTCTATCATCTATGCTTGCTCAATGTCCTCCCTATTTGTAGGCTCTGTGGACATCATATACGGTAAATAATCATCAAAATCCTGTCAATAAAATCAGTGTCTGAGCCCAAGGGATCTAAATTTGAATCACAAGAAACATAATCTGCTTCGCTATCCAAATCACAATAATCAACGTCTAAGGTGTCTTGTGCCATGAGTGTGCTCTCCAAACTCTCCTCAGCTGTCATCTGTGGCTCTGCAATATCTGAAGGTGTGACAAGATCTCATAAAATCGGATCTTTTCAAATTGGCTTTATCATCTATAATCACAAAATCACACTCCTGGTGGACGTCTAGCTTTGAATCTATCATTTGCTCAGAACTCTACTCGGAGCAAGATGAATCTCTGGCTTTAATCTCCTCAATCATCTCTATTTGTATACTCTCGCCCTTGATGTGAAAGTATACCTTCCCGCTATCATGATCAGACACCAACTTGGCTGTGGCCAAGAAAGGTCATCCTAAAATTATGGGGGTATCAATCACGCATTCAGGGATATCCATGTCCAACACAATGAAGTCCATAGGGAATTTCAGTTCTTGAATTGTGAAGACAATGTCCTTTAATAACCCCTTCAGCCTCTTGACAGATCTATCTGCAAACTGGAGAACTTTCATGCTCTATCTAAGAGGGCAAATTCAAATCGGTCAAGTAAGGAAGCCAGGAGGAGGTTAATCGAGGATCCGTTGTCTAATAGAGTCTAATTGAACTGTTGCTCATGAATATGGCATCTGACATAACGAGCTCCTACACCAGGTCTCTTGGCAGGAAATTGGTTCTGAATGACGAAGCAAGTGGCACGAGTGAGCACATGGATTTCTGCATTGTGATTTCTCCTCTTCTTCCTACGGACGATTGTCTTCTCTCTAAGGTTCTTTTGGAAGAGATTAACATGCTCGAGTGCCTCCAGAAGAGTCAGTAGGATCTGAAATATGTCTATCATCTGCTCGTTGAACTCTGTCTATTGTCTCTTTTTAGGATTTTCTAATTTTTGACACTTCCCCAAGCAGAGAGCTTGAGAGAAGGGGATAGAGGGACCCTCCTCAGAAGAATGAGGGTTGGGAGTAGGTTTCTGAGAATGCAAAATGCTGGAATCCATGCAGGCATCATCAATAACCATAGATGGATCCAAAAGAGATACATAAACCTTTCCTTTATTCATATTTTTAATTTTTGAAGTTTTTTTTAATTTTTTTTGTATTTTTCTAAAAACATCCTCAGGTACAGGAGAGGACAACTCAACAGACGGACTCTTGGTGGAATCAGTTTCACCAACAACATCTGAACCTGCGATACTAGTACCGCGCTCTGGCCCATCATCTGGTATGTTGGTGGTATCAACACCACCATCTGCATCGGAAGATACGACAACATCAACACCATCATCTGGATCATCATCCTTGGTGGCATTAGTACCACTGTCCTCATCGTGGTTAGAGGCATCAACATCGCTCCTGATTACACCTAGCGCCCTCGAATCTGCATCGTGGTTTCGTCTAGACGAGTCACCATCGACTGGCTTCCTAGCGCTCCTAAGTGTCATAAAATAAGCATCAAATACATAATAAATGTCATCCAGAATATCACTTGGAGAGGCGGTCTCTATCGATTGTACCTTCTTAGACTTTCTCTTCAGGTTGTTTGGGTTAGGTTCAATCTGTGCAGGTATGGCAAACTTGCCCTTAATTATTTCCCATATTTCATGCCCGAATTTGTCCATCTCTCACCGGAAGGTAGCTTGATGCTCGAAAAGCATACGGGCGAGATCATCAAGGGTTGGGTTCTCATACGAGTGTGAATGAGAACCGGACCGATTGCCTCACTGAAAATGAGTCTGGCTCTGCTGCTGCTGCTGGTATGAGTGAGGAGGAGGGGTTGCAGGTACTGCTGATGAGGCTGCTGCTAGCTCCATTGCTAACCCTGATACTAGGGTTGAGGACCGTGCTGCGAATGTTGGGAATACTGGGGCTACTGTGGTTGGGCACCCTGCCCTGCCTGTGCCGGAGGCTGCTGTTGGTACTGGGAGTACCAAATCCCGTTGACTTCCATCAACGGCTTCGATTGATCATGGACTGGCTGGGGAAGGGACACCAAAGGCTGATCCGGAAGGTATACCACCAATTGAGTATATGAGAAAGGTGGTGGCAGCAATTGATACCGCGGGAGTGGCTAGACCGATTTCTCCCGAATGTGGTGAACCTGATGATACAAGGTGGAGGGCTGAGAAGGACTTCCCTGGACCAGATCGTGACATGGAATCTGGCTGAGAAGCCATCTGTGCCTCTTGGAGACACATGATCTGGGTCTTCAGGTCACTCAATGTTTGGTCTAGCTCATCAATCCTATTGAGCTTGTCAAGGCCCTGACACGCCTTCTTCTCGATGATCTCTATCCGGTCCAACTTTTGGCTGATGATACTCATATCGACAGCTGAAGACTCTTCTAATGTTTGTTGCTGTAGAAGAGGTAGAAGGACCAGCCTCAATGTGTGATATCCTCTGCTATGAAACCTCCTGCGGGAGAGGCTTCCCCTGAATGTAGACCCAGTCTTGGACATCACAGTGTAGTTTTCGACCATCTCCTCAAAAATAGCCCAGACTTGGTCTTCATCCTTGGCAAAAAAGGAACCTCTATACGAGGTGTTTAGAAGTTCTACTGCTCAAGTGTCATCCCACAGAAGAAACTTTAGACGAGGTTGGGCTTGCTAATCTCATGGTGGGGACACCTGTTGATGAGATCTCTGAATCGATCTCATGCTTCATGAAATTGCTCATTAGGGATCATGGTGAAGTTGATGATCATGGCTCTGTCTGCATTGGTCCGGCCGAGTGGATAGTACTTGTTCAAGTACTCTGTCCGGAGCTGCTCCCAAGTGGTGACCACCCTCTCCAAATGTTTCAGCCAGTAGGTTGCTCGATCAACCAAAGAGAATGGGAAGGCGATCAACTTGATGGTGTCCTCGTCCACAAATCTGTCATAGACAATGTTGTGGATCATCTCAAATTCTTATAGATGGAGGCGGGTATCTTCGGTGGCGTGCCCATGAAACTTGGGTAGTAGCTGGATCATCTGAGGGCGAAGCTCGAAGTCGTCAAGGATGGCTGGAAGCTGGATCCAACGGTGGGTGAGGGTTGCACCAGGGTTATGCAACCGCCTCATGGTGTTTGCTGGCCTTTGAGGATCTCGCGACTCGTCCTGGCATCTGTCATCTACTCGGTCCTCCTGTTGTAGTATCTCTCCACCATTGGTTGGTCTCTTTGGTTCTTCTCACCCAACTCTCATCTATTTAAGCTCTCTCCTCACCTCTGCCATGACGATACCTTGGTCCCTGATCTGTCTCTGCATGGTTTCCATGGAAGCTTGCAATGTGTTGTTGATGGCTACCTGGTCCAATACGAACGATGAAGTCTTAGGCTGCTCACTTGTTCAGTCATCACGAGCCATCTCTCCGGTCTCTGCAAAGGCAAATACCCTAGATCAGGTGTTGTCAAATGAATGTATAGTTGTGCTGACCTGTCTAACTGTACCTCGGGACTGGAAGAAGGGTGATCGAGGGGGAACAGGGTAGAGGCGAATTCAACTCAGGTTCAGAGAACAGGTCTGAGCTCTTTGAAGCGACCGTAGATTAAAGGGGAGGAGTGTTAGAAAGCGATGTTGTTAAAGGCATCCTAAGGGACCTCCTTCCCATCGTCTTGATATGGGGATTTACGAAGATTTGATCTGGACTAAAAGCAAGATGAGAAAACAAACCCCTGGTTCACCTACTCAACACAATATGATGACCGTGTAGGTGATAATCCAATCTTATAGAGTGAGTTAGGGAGTTGTTAGGAGCTCGATTCTCCCTAGAGATTGGTTCAGATTATTATGACTAGTTGCGCCAATTTACAGCCAGTATGAGTATAAGTACGGACCGTTTCCGGCTACCTGATTTACTTGAGGGTGGAGACTTACACAATGTCCTCTAGACCACTGATGAATATCCATTTCATCACCTTTATTATTTCATTTTAGCCTTTAAACCCTAGCTGAATGCATGTATATATCATTAATTTGTCGAGATAAACACTCATTAACTTGTAAAAAATACGGGATGAAATACTATACATATTGTATTTATTGCAAAAGTAAAAGAATAAATGAAAGAAAAGAAAAAGAGCGAAGTGTCGGGGACGCTGAAGTGACCCTAGCCCCCGACACTAAATCATCATGATGACTTAGTCGACAAGGAATAAAGTAGGGGGATATAGGGCGGCTGATTGTACATAAAATATAGAACAAACTACTCTACAAAATAGGCCAATAATTACTTTTTGGGACCTATTTTATTCTTTATTATTTACACCTCAAATAATGAAACTTTGTACATGAAAAATGTAGCTAAAATGTATAAAAAATACATCATTTATTTCATACAAAAATAACACATAGTGTACATTTTATACACAGAATAAAATCCTGAAACCCAAACTTCACTGACCCATATCTCCCAAATCAAAACTCAAAATATATGAAAATCACTTTAACTGTATATAACTTTTTATAAGATATTTAATGAAAGTTGTTTCATTTTTTTGGAGTTAAGGTGTGAAAGTTAGGTTTTGGACCCCTATTGTATAAATATACCCGATTAAAATATTCATTTTATTTATTCCTTACTATTTTTATAATTTAATATTTTTTTTATAATTTTGTAAATATTATTTATAGTATATGTACATCTTATACCTTAAATAAAAATACAAATAAAACATTAAAATAAAATACTTATATAAAATACATAGGTAAAATACATATACTTATACCTATAGATATCACACTCTTATTTAATTAAGAGTATATATTACTTCAGAAAAATACCATAAAAATGTATTTATATGTATAGAAATAGGTTTGTAATATATAAAATAAGAAACTAAAATAATAAAATTTTAAAAATAAAATAAAAAAGAATACCTAAAATATAGGTAAATATACCTATATAATACCCTAAAAAGTAACTTGCAAATAAACACATCTAAAAAATAAATAAAAATATGCATAAAATACTACGGAAAATTAAAAACATTTTTAATTTTAAAACCTAAAAACAAAAAATTCAATTACTATTTATTATCTAGTTTCCAAGGCATTTTTTCCTTGAAATTTCCAAGTTGGTCCACGCAGACTAACCAAGCACGACTCTTTGTTGACCATCGGTCAACTGTCCAGCCTACCCTCTGACTCCTATCAAAAGTCACGCGGGCCGCCCCTTTGCCATTTTCTCCACACCGCCTCCTTCTCTCATTGCCCTCGAGACCACCACCATTCTGTAGCCTCTCCATCCTAGATCCACGCCCATCCTCGCATCTCCACTACCACCACTTGATCTCAAGCCATCGCTCCTCGAAAACCCTCGAAACTTCTCCTATAAATAAACCCCCTTCACCCCTTTTTGATTTTTGATCCCTCTTCTTCGAGCTTTAGCCCCTCAGATCACTGATGAATCTCCATTTCATCACCTTTATTCTATCATTTTGGCCTCAAAAACCCCAACAAATGCATGTAAATAGCACCACATTGTACATAATAGCATTTATCATTCATTGTATTAATTATACATTAAATACTGTGCTTAATGCCAAAATTATAGAATAAAGAGAAGAAAAGAAAAAGGAATAAAATATTGAAAATATTTTATGACCCAAACCCCGAGACCAAGGCTAGTATGGAATTGTTCGACAAGGAATAAAGTAGGGGGAGATAAGGGCCAGTGTACAATAAATACCTCATTTATTTATTCATTTATTTATGTATTTTTGACACCTATTTTGTACATAATTATTTATTCATCAAATAAAGAAACTTTGTTCATGAAAGTTGTAGATAATAATGTAATAAAAATACAAAATTGAGTTTGTGTAAAAATAATACTCAGTGTACATTTTACACACAGAATAAAAAGCCAAAATATCAACTTCACAGACCCATATCTTGCAAATCAAAACTCCAAACCACCCAAACTCACCTTTGATTGTATATAGCTTTCCAAGAACTATTTAATGAAATGGGTTTCATTATTTTTGGAGTCCATATGCAAAAATTAGGTTTTTGGCCCTCATTGTGCAGCCTGCCTAATTAAAATATTCCATTTATTCATTATTCATTATTGTAGCAAATTTATATTTTTAGAATTTTACAAATAATGTATAGAATACATGTACATATTAAAATTAAAAGAAAACTAAAAAGAATTTCTAAAATAAAATAAGTTTATGTAATACATAGGTAAAATACCTATGTTGAGAATGTACATAAATAAAAGGGGATTTTATTATTTTATTCTTTTATTCATTTATACTTTGATAATAATGTCTATATTATATATAACTTATTAAAAATACAAATCCAAAATAAAAACAAATAAAATTCATTAAATAAACAAAATGTATATAATATATAGGTAAAATACCTATAAGTATACTTACATATGCATATACCTATTTATTTAAAAATATAAATAAACTCTTAAAAATTAAATAAAAATACATTTATACTCACAAAAATAAATTATAAATTTATAAAATAAGCCAATCAAATAATAAAAGAAAATAAACAAATTAAAAATAAAATACACAAAAATACATGTAAATACATACATATACACATTATTAAATTAAAACTATAATAAAACACTTCGAAAAATTCAAAAAATCACAAATAAATACTACATAAAAAAATACACATTTTTTATGTTTTAAGAAAATTCTAATAAAATCATTTACTATGGTAAATAAATCAATTTAGACTCAAATTTCCTGTTTTGTCTTTTAGCGGCTGACGTGGACCAATGAGGCGCCGGCCTTCGTTGACCCCCTGGTCAACTGTCCCATCCCAGCTCTGGCGTCTCTGAACCATCTTTTCCTCGATTTTCATCCCTTTTTTACGGCCATCCCGTCCATCGATCGAGCTCGCTTCCTTCACAAGAATTGCTCTCTGATCATCCATGATACCTGCCAATAACTTGGATCAATTGGATACTCATTGGACCATGCAATAATCACCGGTCAATAAGGCACGTTGCCAATGTCTATAAATAAGAAGCTCCACCCCCTTTCGCAAATTTGGCCAATTTTAATCCAACCAAAAGCCTTGATCTTGTTCCTGGACCGTTCCTCGTGACAGGGGGAGTGCTCCAGCACCTTGAATCGGACGGAGGAAGGAGAATTTTGTCGCGGCGGAGCTCCGGCGTCCGCCCTGCTCCCTGGTGGCCCCCAGGTATAAGAGCTGCTCCTTTTATCGCTTTTTAGTTAGTTTTTCATGTCATCTTTTAATTCCAGCAGCTAGATTAGTCTTTAGTTAATCCCTTTAGCGTAAAATCAAAACATTCGAAGTTCGCCGGAGCTTAGCTCCGGCGACTTCTTCACTGTGAACCCGACCGTGTCCGACCGCCTTGTGCACCCTATCTCGTTCCTCATCGTATTCTCCATCGATTCATCGCCTTTGGCCCAACCGAGGACCTCCGGTTCTCGTGAATCGGGGCTCCACCTCCGCCGTACGCCGGAGCCCCTCCGCCTCACTCCATTTTGCTGCGAAGCTTCAAAATCCCGGGTCGAGGAGGTAGCCCTCTCTCCCCCAGTTCTTCTAATGCAGGTCCAACGAGGAAAGAAGCCCATCTGGGCTCGATTCTATCCAGGAGTCATGATGGGACCTTCAGGAGATGCGGAAGGTCGCCAGCTATGAGAAGAGCACGTCAGAGGCGTGGGAGATGCCCGGAGATGCCGATGCTGCACAATCGAAGCTCACCGAAGGCGAGCTTCTTCCCTGTTCCTCCAAGCACCTCCAGCACCGTCAGATCAAAGGAGTCGGCCCAGATCGAACCAGCGCTGTCAGATGAGGCACTGCATCGACCGTCCGATCAGCGAGGCTGATCTAATCTCCGCCGTCATCTGAGAATCATCATCGGCTGACAGGAACACGACGCGTGGCAAGTGGAAGCAGTCCAACCGTCGGATCGCACGTTTATTAGGGGTAAATTTCAGATTCAACCCCCCGCCTTTTTGTATTTAGATTTTAATGCTATAAATAAAAATTCCTGTTGTAAATAATTTGTAAAAATTACTGAAGGCCCCTCTGATGTTTCTATATTTGCGTATTAGTCCCTCCGCGCCTCACGTGCAACCCCCACGTGAGGCGCATGATATTTGCATTAAAACCCTGCCGGGTTTCAATAATTGTAGAATGACCCTGAAAATAAAAATTAAACGTTCATTTTTATTGTAACTTTTGCATGGATGCCCCTGTTACTTATTTTATTTGCGAAAATACCCCTGCCAGGCCTTATAATTTTGTATGCTTTGTCCATTTATTTTGTGCTTTATATGTCCTTGAAAAATCTTGCAAAAATGGATATAAGCTCCTGTTAGTGTACCCTTGCACGCCCTATTTTTGGATTTTCATTTTGTTGTATTTTTGCATTTATTAAAAATCAAAAACATGTCTTTTATTTATTGTCTAACTTATAAGCTTCCAAAAAAATATTAAAAGACCTCGAAAAATTCTAAAAAAAAAATCCCTAGTATATATTTTGACCTATCTTAGTGTCAGTCCAAAAATCCCTAAAAATCTCAAAAGAAAAACCTTAAAATTCAAAAATACACAAAAACTTCAAAAAATATATTAAATCAAAGAAAAATCAGAAAAATATAAACTCAGTCCCTGTTTCTTCTATATTTTATTATCTGTATCTGAAAAATAGGGTGGAAAAATTTTGTGGCTGTTGGGTATTTTTGATTCCTATTTTACTTACAGCTAGTACTTCATTGTTTTCCCTCATTTCAGCATTTAAAAATACCAAAAACAATTTTAAAAATATCCAAAAATCACCAAAAAAGTAAAAAATTATGAAAATACCAAAAAGACTTTATCTCTGAATTTTTGACTATTTTTGAGTATTTGTATAAATATTATAGCACCCCTTTATATATATATCCCCCTATTCTAAAGAAAACAAAAAAAATATAAAAAAAGGGTATATATCTATGTATACATCTATATATATGTATATATTTATTAATATACGAAGTCCTAAAATTTAAAAAAAAAAGAAGAAAAAAATCATTATTGTTTATACATATATATATATATATATATAATGTTTGTATTATAAGCTATACACTCACCCTCTATGGGTATACATATATTTATATATTTATATTCTATAAATTATATATACATATATATATTACCCACTTATATTAATATATATATATATATATAAATAATAAAAAAATATAAAATTCAAAAACCCACAAAAATAGGCTTCACACATGGATGACTCTGTGATAGACGCACATTGTAGGTTTATGCATTTTTGTATTGCTCTATGTGGTTCGACCTCTACATGCTTGTTCCCTATACATTTTATGGTAGAGTAATAAAAATTAATTCACATTTTTGGACTTAATTCCTTCATTCTTTTATTGTGGGTTAATGGCTGATTAACTCGGGTATTCTGCGAGCGGTCGCCTCAGTGACAACATATTTATTTTATTCATGGTGACCCTCGTGGATTATCCCTGTTATCAGATGGCACCGTTGCCGGGGAGCAATGAGCATAGCCTACTTTATTTTTGTCATTCTTGTGTAAAATTTGATTCATTATTGATGTTATTTTGTGAGCAGCTATTTTTATTGTCATTAATCACCATGCTTCATTGATTTATTTATTGTGATTATTTTATCTGCGCTATTTGATTGATTGAGCTATTCTAATGCAATCTTTTTGTGACTTTGATGCGAGGGTCCGCCACGCGAGGATGGCTTCTTAGGAGGCCAAGGCAGCCGAGCTTGGAGGAGGATGGTCTTCTCTTCTCATGACCATCTGGAGAGAGTATCAAGGAAGCAAATAGATGTGGATTAGATAGTATTAGAACACTTAGGATTATTTTTGTAATTTATGGTGAGAGAGAGACATTTTTGGCATGTAATTAAACATGACTCTACTCTTCACAATGAGGTCCAGTATCCGGGTGATTGTTCACCTGGGGGCCTCATCGCGGCTTTTCGAGTTTTCATCGCCTTCTTTTCTTTGTTTTCCGAGGATTTGAGCTTTCCGCCTTTCTTTTACTTTGTTTTGTGTGCTTGGAGCCCCTAGATGTATGTTGCTTGACTCGGTAACTAGGTCCACACATTAATAAGAAAGCATGTTCCTATAGTCTACTTCGTATGGATCTAGTCAAATTTAAACAAGCCGTTCATCTATCTCTTAGCCCTTGTGCCGCAGTGAGCCCTGTAAAGCGCTTTCTCCTACCCTCAAGTGTGTTGAGCAGAGGAGGGGTGAGCCAAGACCGGACCCTTTGGGCTAGAGATGAATGAGCGACTTATGGTTCTTCACGCTAATAGCAGCTAAAGTTTAGGGCGATTTTGTGCCTTGCATACCGACATGTAGATAGGTTTAAAAATTCTGTTTTTCATACCGCATGGAGAGAGCTGGGATGCACTGTAAGTCTTCTAACTCAGCATGCATCATTCGGTTCAATGGTGAGATTTCCATCATAGAACCACTTGCACTGCTTTTCCGCTATCTCCCTCTGATTTTGAGCACCTAGGACTTAAATGAAAATCTACAAAAACGTTAGGCGCTGGTATGAAACAGACTCAAAAAAAGTGAAAACCCAAAAATAAAACAAGGGGACTGCTAAATGAACTTTGACCTTAATTAAAATCTGTAATGGACTATCATTGTACCGGGTTCATAAAGCCCTCATTGTTTTCAGGTACCTTGGAGGGGGACCAAAACCCTACTCCCTTGAGCGAGTGCGACCCCCTAAGGATTAAAGCCAAAAACCCAGTCTGCAACTGCCTTGTGTATCGCCTGGATTTCCGAAGTAATGGCGCTTCTATCGTACGTAGACGAGTAGGGCTTGGTCACCAGTGATGACTCTCTGTTGTGTAGAGCATCGACCCTGTCTGAAGTATTGAGCATAGGCCACGCCCTCACAGGGGTGTCTGTCTCATTGTCCTACGTCCGAGTAGGTTCTTGCATGCTCACGGGTGATTCCGTTGCGAGCGTGAACCGAAGTATTGGTTTCGCCTATCGGCTTCCTCTCTCTTTTCTTTGGCTGAGTAGGGATCCAAGAAGGGTTACAAGGACTCCAAAAAGTACAGACTACAGGTTATACAGGAGGAGGACAAGTACGGGATACTCTTCCGGCAGTACTCTCTCTCCTATAGGGTAGCATACTAAGGACTTGTTATAAGATATGCCTGAAAATCACAACTCTAAAAATGAAAAGATAATAAATAGCCGAGCTTTCACGGCTTCACATGGCGTGAGTTGGTGAACCCGATTTTGTATTGTGTTTGTATGGATTTAGATTAAGGTTCGAAGATCAAGTCCCACGCATTTGCGCATATTTTGTTTCTCCCTTTGACCACCCCGCTCAACCGAGTCTCTCTACTGTTTTACACTCCTTTTATTCCTTGCTGACCATCGTATCTTTCATCCAACATCCAATCTTCTCTTGTGCTTCGCGAAGTTGATCCATGGATGGTTTCCGTTGGGATCATGCCGACACCCACATCGATTCCATCGACTCAACTCCGCCAATAAGTTCGAGGCGATTCCCGAGAACCCGATCCGGACTTTGCGGATCGATCTCCAGACTCCTCGCTTTCTACCTTTCTCTTGGCCACCCAATAAACTAGGATCACCTTTGTCCCACTTTCACCGTTGTGAATGGAAGTTGATTACAGTCTACATCCTTTTCCATCCACAACATGCTGGGGTTGACCTGAATTCCAGCTTAATCACGGCAGCTGAACGTTAATTGCAAGCGGTCTGATTAGGACTATCTCATTATGCAGATAGAAGACAGTGCGAGCCTTGGAGACTACTCCGGAATTCATCTCGTCCGACTCAGACCCTGCCATGGCTCCAGGAGGAAAGGGCAAGGGTCAGCAGCCACCCCAACCAGAGGGACATGTGCCAGATCAGAACCAAGTCAATGCACAGTTACTGGCATCTTCCAGGCCATCCAACAGCAGCTGACCGAGCAGGCCCTCACACAGACATCTTTCCAGGACATGTTGAATGATATGATGAACCGTGATGATGGAGGAGGAGGCAGAGGCAGAGGAGGCAGGGGAGGAGAGGAGGAGGTGGAGGTGGAGGTGGAGGTGCCGATGACAATGTAGAATTTCCCCCACCACCAAAGCCAACCCTTAAAGAAACATACAATCCGGGAGACAGCCAGATGACCGAGTGGATCCTCATTCCACCGGTACACGCTCACTTTGAGCTGAAGCCCCAATTCATTGCTCTTCTCCCTGCCTTTCATGGAAACACAAGCGAGGAGCCGTACATTCACCTGCATCAATTATCCCGCATCTGCCGCACTACTCACTATCCCAATGTCCCTCTGGACATTGTCAAGATGATGGCATTCCCATTCAGCCTACAGGACAAGGTACTTTATTGGGTCAACAATCTGGGGAAGGTCGTGACGACCTGGGAGGAGTTGAAGTCCGCCTTTCTGCACAAATATTACCCTCTCGGTCGGCTCAACCAGATGTGCGCCCGTATCAGTAATTTCTCCCAAGGACCCCATGAGTCAATACATGAAGCGTGGGAGAGGTTCACTGACCTGCAGGAGAAATGTCCCCATCATGATATTCCAAAGACCAGCTTGGTCCAGCATTTCTTTGGTAGACTGAACATAGAAAGCCAAAGACTCGTAGACGCAGCATGTGGGGGCTCGCACTTCAATAAGGATGAAGATGTCGTCTGGCAGATATTTGAAGAAATGGCCGAAGGAGAGGCCGCCCTCTCTTCATCCAAGGCGTATCTGAAGCAGCCCCAGATCCTTCAAAAACAAGTGCACATGGTAGCGTCCAAGGAAGCAGAGAGAGATGAGAGCTCCAACCTCAGTATCATCGGTGGCCATCTCTTGAAAGTTGATATCATCGAGAAGTGATCACAAGACCTCGAGAAACTCGCTGTGATCGAGAAGAGGACCCAGAACTTTGACAAACTTGATCAGATCAACAAATATCTTGAACTGTTGGTGGGCACCATCAACTCTGTTCAGTCGGCTACACCATCGGAAGCTCCCGCTGAGAAGAAGGACGAGTAGCAACCGCAGCATCAGCCTCAGCCGAGCCAGCAGCCACCGGCAGACCAGCACGTGTACTACGTGCAGGCGCCCGACCAGGGCCAGCCGCAGCAGCAGATGGTCGTGTACCAGCCAGAGTTCCTCTCAGTACCTGATCCAGTCTTCCCACCACCACCCCTGATTCAGGAAGTGAACGGGGTATGGGCTCATGATGCACAGCCGACCCGTCCTCAGGGACAACCCCAGGGTCAGCAATTTGCCAATCGGCAGTACCACCAACCTCAGGGTGGTCGTTTTGGACAATCCTCTCAGCAGCACCAATAATACGAGCAACCTCCCCAGTTTGCACAGCAATGGAGGCAGAATTATCCGTACCAGCAGCCGCAGTACCGCCCCCACAGCCGTATCACCAGTACGCGGCTGCCCCCTCTCAGCAATATCAGCACTATCCTCCTCCATCCTACCAACAACTTCAACTTCCTGCACCACCTCAGAATCACCAGCCACAACCTCCACACCCATCCAACCATCAGCAGCGTGGTCTGCACGCTGAACCTACTGAAGCACCCCCTGTGAATCCCGCCATGGATTGTCTGGCCCATCTTGTTAAAGGGCTAGAGGATATGACAAAGAGGCTCGACGACCTGACCGCCACCAGAACTACCATTCCGGCGCAGGTCGAAGCCAACCCCAATAATTTCAAGAAGAAAGAGCAGGTAGATTGTGATGTCCTGTCCGAGTCTGGTAATGATATTACTGTTTATTCTAATGTTGTTACTCTCAGGAGCGGTAGGGCCTTGCCTCCGCCTGCTACCAGAAGTGGGGTGAATAAAGAAACAGGTGGATCGTCATCTTCCGCATCAGCCGTGCCAGCTACAGGGGCGGGTGAGGAGGAAGAAGAAGGAGAAGCCAGTCCAGTCGTCGTGCATCTTCAGCAGCAACCTCAGCCAAAAATACAAAAAAATCAGCAAAAACAAAAACAACAAAAAGAAGCTTGTAGCCGAAGCGAAGCCATGCCAGCATTGGAGGAGTCGCCAGCAGCAGCCGATCCCTCGCCAGCCGACGGAGCAGACGCTTTACTTTTTGATCGCTCTGCAGCACTAGCATGTCCAGATACAGCTTGTACTCCTTTTTGTAGTTCGTATGTACAACATTCTATGGGCAATGATGTTGATGTAAACAAGAACTCTGATTTTCCTGCTAGTGATGTACATATTCCTTTTCCTCATGCAATACAAAAATCAAAAAAAAATTGCAAAACGAAAAAAGGCATTGTCTGATCCAGGTGTTGTGGAGATCTTAGATAAATTGACTGTTGAGATTCCTTTGTTGAAAGCCGTGGAATACATGCCAGCTGTGAAGAAAGGACTGAAAGAGTCATGTACTAACAGGCGTCGCTCAGCGCAAGAAAACCGACGCCAGCAGGTTGAGAGGCATGTCCTTACCTTGTCCACGGTAGCAGCTATCAGCAATCTCCCCCAGAAGAAACAAGATACATGAGCACCTCTGATCAGTTGTGAGATTTTTGATCAGGTCTTCGAGCGCACTCTCCTTGACAGTGGATCTTCCATCAACCTTTTGCCCTCGTCCATCATGCAAGAATTTGGGCTGGGACCGCTCAAGCAGACACGCATGATCCTTCAGTTCGCTGACCGATCCATCAAGCGGCCCTGAGGTCTTTTGGAAGATGTGGTTGTTAAAGTGCAGGAAATGAAATTCCCAGCTGACTTTGTAGTCCTTGATATGGACTCGCCTGCACCCCTACTTCAGACCCCTATCATCCTTGGCAGACCATTCCTTCGTACTTCAGGTGTCGTGGTTGATTACGGGTCTGGCACGATTACTTTCAGCTCGAACACCCAGCGGATCACGATAAACATGAACAGAGAGCCGAATGCCACAACTGATGAGAGACAAGCATCATCCGAAGCAGACTGTGATTTTATTGCAGAGATCAGAGATTCAGGTTTGTCATTGGACGATCCATGGACCTGAGAAATCCTCACTCTTGAGGAGGACTCGGAAAGAGCAGTCAGCGTATGCTCCGACGATCCATGGGAGACCGATTCTCAAATGCAGGCGCATCTATTCGAGCAGTCACTCCAGACCGAACACAATCGGCGTAGCGCAGAACCGTTCGGTACATCACTGGGATCTTAACAAGATGATGAGGATGGTAAATATCTCAAAGAAGTACATCCTACAACCAACATGGTATCTGAAGTGACAGATAAAGTGGACAAGTCAAGACCAGAACTCAAGACACTTCCGGTAGGCCTGAAGTATGCTTTCCTTGCGGGTGTAGAACAAATGTATCCGGTCATCATCAGCAGCAGGCTGAATCTGGATCAGGAATCTCGTCTTCTCGAGGTTCTAGAAAAGAACCGCACGGCACTTGGTTGGAGCGTATCAGATCTTCGAGGGATAAATCCAGCCCTGTGCTCACACCACATCTATCTAGAAGAAAATGCCAAGCCGTCCCGCGAATTCCAACGAAGGATGAACCCTAACCTTCTGAACGTCGTAATGAAGGAGATAACGAAATGGTGTGACGCAGGCTTCATCTATCCCATCTCCGACTCCAAATGGGTAAGCCCACTATATGTAGTTCCGAAGAAGTCAGGGCTTACCGTGGTTACAAATGACAAAGGAGAGGAAATTTCCACTCGGGTACCAACATCCTGGCGGGTGTGTGTTGACTACCGCCGTCTCAATGTAGCAACTAAGAAGGACCACTTTCCCTTGCCATTCATTGATCAGGTTTTATAAAGATTAGCAGGCAAGGAGTTCTTCTGCTTTCTGGATGGGTACTCCGGGTACAACCAAGTGGCGATCGCCCCTAAAGACCAAGAGAAGACTACCTTCACTTGCCTGTTCGACACCTACGCCTTCAAGAGAATGCCCTTTGGTTTGTGCAATGCACCTGCAACCTTCCAAAGATGCATGTTAGCAGCTTTCGCCGAGATGGTAGGCAGTTTTCTCGAGGTTTTCATGGACGACTTCTTTGTTTATGATGACAGCTTCGACTCTTGTCTTGAGCACCTGGACAGAGTGCTTCAGAAGTGCCGAGAAGTAAATCTAGTACTTTCATGGGAAAAGAGCCACTTTATGGTCACAGAAGGTATTGTGCTGGGCCACATCGTTTCCAAACGTGGCATGGAAGTCGACTCGGTGAAGGTGGATGTCATTCAAATCTTCAGCCACCTCAGTCAGTGAAGAACGTGAGGTCATTCCTGGGGCATGTGGGATTCTACAGGCGATTCATTAAGGATTTCAGCCGCATAGCCCGACCTCTGACAGAACTCTTGTGCAAAGAGACTGAGTTCATTGTTGATCAGCCGGTTCTCCTTGCTTTCAATCAGTTGAAGGAGCTCATCACTAAGGCTCCAATCTTGCAGCCGCCCGACTGGACTCTTCCCTTTGAAATAATGACCGATGCGTCAGACTTTGCAGTCGGGGCTGTTCTTGGGCAAAGAAAAGACAGAGCGCCCTATGCCATTCACTATGCCAGTAGAATATTGGACGAAACACAGAGAAATTATAATGTGACAGAGAAAGAATTGCTGGCTGTGGTTTTCTCCTTAGAGAAGTTCAGATCCTATTTGTTGGGATCAAAAGTCACCATCTTTACAGACCACTCTGCTATCCGGTACCTTCAGCAGAAGAAGGATGCCAAGCCGAGACTGATTCGTTGGATCCTTCTCCTCCAGGAATTTGATCTGGAAATCAAGGACAAGCCTGGAGTCCAGAATGTGGTAGCAGACCATCTCTCCAGAATAGATCAGTATGAGCCTCCTCTGAACAATGCACCTATCACAGAATCCTTTCCTGACGAAGCCATCTTAGCAGTGGATTCTCTTCCTTGGTATGCAGATATAGTCAACTACCTCGCCTCTGGGGTGACACCAGCGGATTGGATGAAAAATCAGAAGAACAAATTCATGTCGACCATCTGATTCTACCAATGGGAGGATCCTCTTCTATTCAGGGAAGGAGCGGATTGCATTTGGCGCAGGTGCATTCCTCAGACGGAGCAATTTAGTGCCCTCGAGCATTGTCACTCGCTCGAATCTGGTGGACACCACTCTGGAGATCGGACGGCAGCCAAAGTACTTCAGTGTGACTTCTGGTGGCCCACTTTATTCAAGGATGCAGCTGAATTTGTTAAGCGATGTACTGACTGTCAGAGAATGAAAGGTACACTTACTGCCAAAGATTCAATGCCCCTGAAAATAATTCAGATAGCAGATGTTTTCGACGCATGGGGCATTGACTTCATGTGACCTTTCCCTAACAGTCAAGGATTTGAGCACATCCTTCTCGCCGTCGATTACGTGAGTCGTTGGGTTGAAGCTATCCCCGCTCGAGCCGCTGACAGCTGAACCGTATGCCAGTTCCTAAAGAAGAACATCATTTCGCGGTTCGGGATACCAAAAGTTCTCATATCAGACGGGGGTAGCCACTTCATTAACAAAGAGGTCAAGAAGTTAACGAAGGAGTACGGCATCGACCATCGTATCGCATCTCCTTATCATCCTCAGACCAATGGCATGGCGGAGCTATCAAACAGAGAAATCAAGACTATCCTGCAGAAACTTGTTAGGCCAAACAGGAAGGACTGGTCTCAACTCTTGGACTCGGTCCTATGGGCTTACCGAACCGCCTACAAGTCTCCTTTGGGCATGTCGTCCTATCGTCTTGTATATGGAAAACTGTGACATCTGCCCGTGGAATTAATTCACAAGTCTCTTTGGGCAATCAACAGTTGCAATTTGGACTCACGCAAAAGTGGTCAGAAGAGAAAAGACGATCTGAACAGGCTCTTGGAATTCCGAGATTATGCATACGATAACACCTTGATATACAAGGAGAAGGTGAAACGCTGGCATGACCGGCACATCAGACGAAAGACCTTTGACGTTGGACAGAAAGTGTGGTTATTTGAGGCAAAGTTGCGGATATTTCCAGGCAAATTAAAGAGTAAGTGGACAGGGCCATTTCGAGTTTGTGAAGTGCGTGACAATGGAAGCATTGCTATATCAGAATTGTCCCCTGACGCACAGCCCTTCGTCGTCAACGGCCAACTCCTAAAGCCTTACTTAGAACCATATGCATTCTTGGCCGTTGTTGACTCAATCCAGCTCATACAACATGATGCCACTTCCACAACTGCTGCAGCATCAGAAGATTCAGACGATGTACTCCAAGAACTGTTTATTTGATTTTCTTCTTTGCTTTTCTTCTTTCTTCTTTTCCTTTTCTATTTTCTCTTCGGTGCCGCCCTTGTAGACAGTTTTTCTATACTTAGGACGTACTTGGTCCTAAGTATAGGGGGGATGTGCACCCCAAGTTTTTCATTTCATTCCGATCCTCTCCATTGTCTCCTCTTCTTGTCTATACTTCGGAGTATCTTACCCAAGTATAGGGGAGACAATCTGAGTACGATATGTGTATTCCCACCCTTGACCCTCCCTGCTTTTTGTACAGTCTGCTATACTTAGGATTACTTGATCCTAAGTATGGGGGGACGGTCAACTTCTCATTCATTCATTTCATTCATATATATTCTTTAGACTTGTCTATACTCAGTAAGAGTTATGTCTCTACTTTTCTCTTCGATCTATGAGGACATAGCTCAAGCTAAGTATAGGGGGTCGTATATACCATGTATATACTATAAGCCATAACTCATACTGAAAAATAAAATATATCATCCCAATATAAATTAAAATGTAAAAAGAGTCCTATAATAATAAAAGATGATTGTGAGCTCCTCAGGCTCGTTGTACTTGTACTGATTATGAAATCAGAAAAAGCTTTTATGTAAAAAGTGTTCTTTGAAAATCTTGTGAAAATTATTTGAAAATAGTGTGTACAAGTATTCAACCTTTGAAAATCAGTTTTGTGTGTAAAATTTATTTCTTTGAGTGAAATCAAAATGTGTGGAAAATAGTGTGCAAATGATTGTAAAATTTTGATGGTCAAAATTGTTTTGGAAAACTATCTATGATGTGTAAAACCTTTGTAAAATCATTTTCAAATATGTGTACATGTTTGCAAAATTATTTTGGACTAAAGCTTTCAAAACTCCTGTGAAAATGATTCTTGAATAAGTCTGAGGAGTCTACACAAAAATCTCTCATTTGTAAATAAGGAATAATCACAAATAAAACTGATAAAAACCATATTATATAGCAAATACATTTTTTCTTCTTTTGTATATACTGATTAATAAATCAGGGTAGATACGTATACCGTATGATTTGAAAAATAGTGTGAATTGTTCGAAAATTTGCTGTGAAATGTTTTCAACTTGTGTAAATTGTCTGGATTGCAAAACTTTTCTTTGTATGAAATAAGGATTTGAAAACCTATGTGCAAATGTTTGAAAAATGTTTGTCAAAATTATTGCAAAAAATGTATATATAGTGTGAAAAAGCTTTGCAAAAATAGTTTTCAAATAAGTGTAAATGACTACAAAAACTATCGTATACTATAGTCTGCAAAGTTATTTTCAAAACTAGATCTGAAGAATAAGAGCACTAATACAAAGACTTGTCAATCAGAAATAAAGATGCATAAAATTCTTTCTGACAACTGAAATCAACTACTTCATTAAAACATGTAGAGTCTTTATAAATCCATACATTTTGTAAATAAGGCGGTACGCCCGTGTAAATATTTGTGTATACTTTGTATGTGTCAAGCTTTCTACTTTCAAAAAGATTCTTTGTGTAAAAAAGATTATGTGATTCTTTTAAATTCTTTGTGAAAAATTGCATCATTCATTGTGCATAGCATAGGCATACATTCATATTCTTTTTGAGTGAGCTTTATGATTGAATCAGTCCAATAAAGTCTCAAATTGGAGCTTGGTTAGACCTTACCGCACCTAACTGCACTGGAACCTTATGGGAACTAGGTTTAAGGTACTTCAGGTCTAGGCAGACTTAATTCTTTGAGAAATCAGGGCTGGGTTCAAGTCACCTCAACTGACTAACTAGAACTTTTCGAGACACACGCATGACTCTTTCCGACCGTGATCTAACTTGGACACTTGCACCTTTCACTTGGCTCAACTTAGTTGGAGTGGTGAGGGGGTTGGATTTGCCAGTCTGAGACGCACACGGGTGGAAACATTCGTCCTCGTCTAGGGAGGGAAGTGCACCCCAACCTGGTCCAATAGCCATGAGGTCTAAAGACAGGAGATTGTGGGTTGCGATAAAGCTTCAAAAGAGGGATAGTCTACTGGCTCAAGAGGAAAAACTCCTTATGTAAATGCTGTTGTGAATAGTATGTTGAAAAAAAAATAATGGTCAGGCCTGTACAAAAATAAAATGCTGCAAAGTATGTACAAAGTCAATAAGCAAGCATGAGTTCCAAAGTCAAATATGTGAGCCTGCAGCTGGATGACTTGACTACAACTGGTCTTGCATCCCAAGATAGGTAGCTACACTGGTTACCGTCCATTCTTCTCTTCACCCCTCCTCTTGAGCTGGTTGCCACTTGAACTTAGAAGGGAATACCCTGCTCCCTCGAGGAAGAGCTGCTGGATTGGGGAATCATTGGGTTGTCATTCTGGAGAAGTCAGTTCCTCTGTCATCCCAGTTGGGGAGAGCCACTATCACTTACACTGTACAAGTAAGCTTCATAGTTATAAGGGTTTGCGTAGGATGTAGAACAGTTCTGACCAGGCTATTGAGGTGGGTTGAACCGAGTTCTATGACTATCGAAGGCTGTTGTATATTAGAGCTGGTTCCCGACTCGGATCCACACACATTTACACCAAGGTCTGACAGGAGCTCCAAATTCAGAATTTTATAAAGACATGCTTTGCACTGAAAGCACCCCTATTCACTCTATCCTCTTTAATTCTCCTTTTTCTTTTCTTTATTCTTTTTGTACTTATTGCATAAGTGTTTGCTAGGGACTAGCAAAGGCAAGTACATGGGGGTGATGAATCTCCATTTCATCACCTTTATTCTATCATTTTGGCCTCAAAACCTCAGCAAATGCATGTAAATAGCACAAATTGTACATAATAGCATTCATCATTCATTGTATTAATTATACATTAGATACTGTGCTTAATGCCAAAATTATAGGAATAAAAGAGAAGAAAAGAAAAAGAATAAAATATTGAAAATATTTTATGACCCAAACCCCGAGACCAAGGCCAGTATGGAATTGGTCGACAAGGAATAAAGTAGGGGAGATAAGGGCCAAGTGTACAATAAATACCTCATTTATTTATTCATTTATTTATGTATTTTTGACACCTATTTTGTACATAATTATTTTATCATTCAAATAAAGAAACTTTTTCATGAAAGTTGTAGATAATAATGTAAATAAAATACAAAATTGAGTTTGTATAAAAATAATACTCAGTGTACATTTTACACAGAATAAAAGCCAAAATATCAACTTCACAGACCCATATCTTGCAAATAAAAACTCCAAACCACCCAACTCACCTTTGATTGTATCTAGCTTTCCAAGAACTATTTAATGAAATGGGTTTCATAATTTTTGGAGTCCATATGCAAAATTAGTTTTTGGCCCTCATTGTGCAGCCTGCCTAATTAAAATATTCCATTTATTCATTATTCATTATTGTAGCAAATTTATATTTTTAGAATTTTACAAATAATGTATAGAATACATGTACATATTAAAATAAAAGGAAACTAAAAAGAATTTCTAAAATAAAATAAGTTTATGTAATACATAGGTAAAATACCTATGTTGAGAATGTACATAAATAAAAGGGGATTTATTATATTATTCTTTTATTCATTTATATTTTGATAATAATGTCTATATTATATATAAATTATTAAAAATACAAATCCAAAATAAAAACAAAATAAAATTCATTAAATAAACAAAATGTATATAATATATAGGTAAAATACCTATAAGTATACTTACATATGCAATAACCTATTTATTTAAAAATATAAATAAACTCTTAAAAATTAAATAAAATACATTTATACTCCCCAAAAATAAATTATAAATTTATAAAATAATCCAATCAAATAATAAAATAAAATAACAAATTAAAAATAAAATACACAAAAATACATGTAAATACATACATATACACATTATTAAATTAAAACTATAATAAAACACGTCGAAAACTTCAATAAAAATCACAAATAAATACTACATAAAAAATACACATTTTTTATGTTTAAGAAAATTCTAATAAAATATTTACTATGTAAATAAATTCAATTTAGACTCAAATTTCCTGTTTTGTCTTTTAGCGGCTGACGTGGACCAATGAGGCGCCGGCCTTCATTGACCCCCTGGTCAACTGTCCCATCCCAGCCTCTGGCGTCTCTGAACCATCTTTTCCTCGATTTCATCCCTTTTTTACGGCCATCCCGTCCATCGATTGAGCTCGCTTCCTTCATAAGAATTGCTCTCTGATCATCAATGATACCTACCAATAACTTGGATCAATTGGATACTCATTGGAATCATGCAATAATCGCCGATAAATAGGCACGTTGCCAATGTCTATAAATAAGATGCTCCGCCCCCTTTCGCAATTTGGCCAATTTTATCCAACCAAAAGCCTTTATCTTGTTCCTGGACCGTTCCTCGTGATAGAGGGAGTGCTCCAGCGCTTGAATCGACCAGGTGGAAGGAGAATTTTGTCGCGGTGGAGCTCCGACGTCCGCCCTGCTCCCTGGTGGCCCCCAGGTATAAGTGCTGCTCCTTTTATCGCTTTTTAGTTAGTTTTTCATGTCAGCTTTTAATTCCAGCAGCTAGATTAGTCTTTAGTTAATCCCTTTAGCGTAAAATCAAAAAATTCGAAGTTCGCGGCGACTTCTTCACTGGGAACCTGACCGTGTCCGACCGCCTTGTGCACCCCATCTCGTTCCTCATCGTATTCTCCATAGATTCATCGCCTTTGGCCCAACCGAGGACCTCCGGTTCTCGCGAATCGGGGCTCCACCTCCGCCGTACGCCGGAGCCCCTCCGTCTCACTCCATTTTGCTGCGAAGCTTCAAAATCCCGGGTCGAGGAGGTAGCCCTCTCTCCACCGGTTCTTCTTATGCAGGTCCAATGAGGAAAGAAGCCCATCTGGGCTCGATTCAATCCAGGAGCCATGATGGGACCTTCAGGAGATGCGGAAGGTCGCCAGCTACGAGAAGAGCGCGTCAGAGGCGAGGGAGATGCCCGAAGATGCCGACGCTGCATGATCGAAGCTCGCCGGAGGTGAGCTTCTTCCCTGTTCCTCCAAGCTCCTCCAGCACCGTCAGATCAAAGGAGTCGGACCAGATCGAACCAGCGCCGTCAGATGAGGCGCCGCATCGACCGTCCGATCAACGAGGCTGATCTAATCTCTGCCGTCATCTGCGAATCGTCATCGGCCGACAGGAGCACGACGCGTGGCAAGTGGAAGCAGTCCAACCGTCGGATCGCACGCTTATTAGGGGTAAATTTCAGATTCAACCCCCCACCTTTTTGTATTTAGATTTTAATGCTATAAATAAAATTCCTGTTGTAAATAATTTGTAAAAATTACTGAAGGCGCCCCTGATGTTTCTATATATGCGTATTAGTCCCTCCGCGCCTCACGTGCAACCCCCACGTGAGGTGCGTGATATTTGCATTAAAACCCTATCAGGTTTCAGTAATTGTAGAATGGCCCTGAAAATAAAATTAAACGTTCATTTTTATTGTAATTTTTGCATGGATGCCCCTGTTACTTATTTTATTTGCAAAAATAACCCTGCCAGGCCTTATAATTTTGTATGCTTTGTCCATTTATTTTGTGCTTTATATGTCCTTGAAAAATCTTGCAAAAATGGATATAAGCTCCTGTTAGTGTACCCTTGCACGCCATATTTTTGGATTTTCATTTTGTTGTATTTTCGTATTTATAAAAAATCAAAAACATGTCTTTTATTTACTGTCTAACTTATAACTTCCAAAAAAATATTAAAAGACCTCGAAAAATTCTAAAAAAATTCCCTAGTATGTATTTTGATTAGTGTCAATCCAAAAATCCCTAAAAATCTCAAAAGAAAAACCTTAAAAATTCAAAAATACACTAAAACTTCAAAAAAATATAAAATCAAAGAAAAATCATAAAAATATAAACCCAGTCCCTATTTCTTCTATATTTTATAATCTGTATCTGAAAAATAGGGTGGAAAAATTTTGTGGCTGTTGGGTATTTTTGATTCCTATTTTACTTACAACCAGTACCTAGTTCACTGTTTTCCCTCATTTCAGCATTTAAAAATACCAAAAACAATTTTAAAATATCCAAAAATCACCAAAAAAGTAAAAAGTTATGAAAATACCAAAAAGACTTTATCTCTGAATTTTTGACTATTTTTGAGTATTTGTATAAATATTATAGCACCCCTTTATATATATCCCCCTATTCTAAAGAAAACAAAAAAATATAAAAAAAGGGTATATATCTATGTATACATCTATATATATGTATATATTTATTAATATACAAAGTCCTAAAATTAAAAAAAAAGAAGAAAAAAAATCATTATTGTTTATACATATATATATAATGTATTATAAGCTATACACTCACCCTCTATGGGTATACATATATTTATATATTTATATTCTATAAATTATATATACATATATATATATAACCCACTTATATTAAAAATATATATATAATAATAAAAAAATATAAAATTCAAAAACCCACAAAAATAGGCTTCACACATGGATGACTCTGTGATAGATGCACATTGTAGGTTTATGCATTTTTGTATTGCTCTCTGTGGTTCGACCTCTACATGCTTGTTCCCTATACATTTTATGGTAGAGTAATAAAAATTAATTCACATTTTTGGACTTAATTCCTTCATTCTTTTATTGTGGGTTAATGGCTGATTAACTCGGGTATTCTGCGAGCGGTCGCCTCAGCGACAACATATTTATTTTATTCATGGTGACCCTCGTGGATTATCCCTGTTATCAATCACTCCTATGGGTTTTGCCATGGTGACAGCAAGGTGGATCCCTTGATTTGCAGTGAGGTGAGCAAGGGAGGAGGTCAATCCAAACCACCGTCGGAACGCTGCCGGCTGGTTCTGCTATTGGCCCTTCAGGCTGGTTGAGCCCCATTTTCCTGCATTTTTAGGTAATCTGGTAGTTGAAACTTCATGCCTTAGCATTAATTTATAGTTTAATCGAACAATTAACGCTCAAATCAAAAGTCCTAATTCTTGAGTTTCGACTCCAGGTCAAAATCACAACGATCCGACCTTCGATACACCCTGACTTCCATGCCATTTTGCTCTCCTTTGCGTTCTCTACTGATTCCCTTCAATCCCCCTTGAATCAAGCCCCGATTTAAGGAGTCAGAGCTCCCTCCACCGCGCTCGCCGGAGCTCACCCCTCCATTTCATATACCTTTCCATTTTGAGCAAATCCCAGGTCGAGGAGATAGCCCTCGTGCTCGGGAGTATTTTGGTGCTAATTTGCAGGTCTGAAGATGCATCTGGAGCCTCAACGACCACCTGGAGCTGCTCCAGGTGATTCAACCTCGTTTGAGTGCCTCTCGCCCCCCTCGAACCCTGCAGCCGCACGCGGATGAAGCTCAGCTATCGGCTGGGCTCGTTGGAGGAGAGAACGACTGCCAGAGCTTGGATGAAAGACGAACCAAGTTCGTCGGCGGGCTACTGGCAGTTCTTGCAAAGCCCTTCCCTATAGTTCGATCAAGAACAGTGGTCCAGATCTAATATGGACCGTTGATTATTCGTGAAGGGGTACGCAAGGATGACCACATGATCAGACACGCGGCGACCTCTAGACGGCTGGATCCCGACGTGTTAGTAGGTAAATTGCTAGCCTCCCTCTACCTTTTTGTATTTATCAAAAAGTCTTGTAAATGGTTAAGAAGTTTAAAAACTTTTGGACAATTTACATGTAACCCTCTGAAGCCTTCGAATATTGCAATTTAGTCCATGCCAGAGTCACGTGTAGGTGCATGTTTTATCTTATAAAATTTTATCTTATAAAAATTACATGTTAACCCTTGCAGTTTATTTAAATTGTCGTTTAATATATTAAGTTGGAATTTCAGTATTAAACTTTGGGTAAAATTGCATTGTGACCACTGCCTTTATTTATATTTGCAATTATACCTCTATCAGACTAGATATTTTTGTTAGTCATTTTCTATTTATTAAAAATAGTTGTCGTGCCCCAAAAATTGCCAAAAATAGGAGTAGGTCCCGGATGCATTCTTGACCACGTTATGATTTACATTTGCATTTTATACCCTTCTTTTATTTTCTAAAAATCATTTAGTGCACGACCAATCCCTGTTTGCCCTAAAAAATCCAAAACAATTATAAAATCATTTCGAAAAAAATCCAAAATATATATTATATTTATTTATTTATGTATTTTACAACTCTAGAGCAAAAATCCATAAAAAGTATAAAAGAAAACTCTTAAAAATTAAAAAGTCCCAAAAGCCTTCATAAAAATCTAAAAAATCATTAAAAACTCCAGAAAAATATTTTATATCTCTAAATTTTCTATATTTAAAATTGATTTGGAAAGTTTTTAACTTAATTTTATATTTATAATTTCCATTTCAATATCGATTATTTAATTAATCCCTGATTTAATGTATCTTTGACTTAAAAATATACAAAAATTAGCAATTTTTTTGAAAAATCATAAAAATGGTAAAACAAATTATTTAAAACACAAAAACATTTAATTTTGCAATTTTCCTTTATTTTTAGCTATTTCTATATCTATATTAGCCTACATTGTATATATATATATATTCTACATCTAGTTTATTATATTTTATAAGGAAAAGAAAATTAAATATCAAAATAAAAAATAGAAAAAATAGAAAAAATGGAAAATTAAAAATCAAAATACAAAAATATAAAAAATTAATAAATAGTATAATTTTAATTAATTAAAAACCCACCTTATTTGATAAATATTGTGTATAGTTATACATACATATATACCTCTATTATTTCTTTATAAATAATATAAAAGTGCTACATCGTGTGTTCCTCATGTTAGACACCCTATTTTGCTTGCCACTGTAGCATTTTATGGTAGGGTTAAAATAAATTTTGATCCACACCATATTTTTATTGCTGATTTATAATTGTGGGTTGATTGTTGACCAATGAGGGTTTCTTGAGGGTCGCCACAGTGGCACTACTGCATCCACCCTGTGTGAGGCATATCTAGACCCGCGACAAACCCTGATTGTCAAATGGTGCCGTTGCCAGGGAGCAATGAATTGTAGCACATTCTTGCATATATAGCTGTCATTATTTACTTAAATTTTTCTGTTGATTGTTCTTTGATAAATATTTGACTATTCTGACCCGAATTTTCCTGATAATCTTTCATGTGAGAGACCTCTTGACGAGGACTATCTCTTAGGAGGTGGGTGCACCCGAGGTGAGTGGAGGCTGGCTTTCTCCTTTAAAGCTGACCAGGAGAGAGTAGGAGAGAAGAACATGGAAGGAAGAGAAGAGCAACCCTTAGCATATCATTTTTTATTTTTTTAAGAAGAGAGATTTACTATTTTGCGAATAATTTGTAATTAATTTGGGTATTACTCTCTACACTACATAAGGTCTAGTGCTCGGGTGTCTGTTCACCTAAGGGCCTCATACCGAATTTTTTGTATTTTATCGCCTTTTTTTTATTTGTGTCTCGTGATTTGAGCTTTCCACCTTTATTTTTATTTGTTTTCTGTGAGCGAGACCTTAGATAGTAGGTTCTTGACTTGGTAGCTATGTCCAAAGCCCTAAGAACATTGCATGCACCTATAGTGATACGTGCTTGGAATTGTCAGAAATTAATTGTCAATTATTTGGACTTGAGATTGAGTTCCGAGAGAAGTGCTATACAACGCTTGCAGGATCCGCTTTGGAGGACACCGATGCACTTCAGAGACCAGACTTTTAGATCTCATTTCTAAGTGATTGGCATTTAGTTCTTCTCAATAATAGCATCTATTGTTTATGATTCTTTCTTTCTCACCTTTGCATATCATCATATAGTGTTAATATTTCAATTCTTCCTTGCATCGCGCATGGAGAGAGCTAGGAACCACTATAAGTAACTCTACCTTTGCATGCTTCATTAGTCACTAAGGCGAGATTTCCATCTTAGTGAAGACTTGAACGCCTTTTCCGTCCTCTCTCCCCTGTGTTTATATCACTTAGGACAAAAAGGAAAAATATAAAAAAATCGTAAGGCGGCTTGATCTGAAAAATACTCAAAAAATTGAAAACCAAAAATAAAAAAGGACGGCTAAATAAACCTGACCTTAATTAAAATTTGTAATGAACTATTCATTGTTTGGGGTTCATAAAGCCCACATTGTTTTCAAGTACACTCTAGACTGAGTGAGGCATGACCCGCTAAGGATAAGTGCCCGAATCCCGATCTGTGGCACCTTGGTTATCACTTGGGTTGGAAAAAAGTATTGACGCTTCTATCGTACGTGATTGAGTAGGGCCTAGTTGAGCAAGGTGTTCCCACCTTGTGTGGAGCATCCAACTTGATCTGAAGTACTGAGCCTAGGCCACACCCTCATGGGTATGTCTGTCTCATCAGTTTGCATCCGAGTAGGTCCTTGCACACTCACGGGTGATTCCATTGCGAGCGAGGACTGAAGTATTGGTTTCGCCTATTGGTTTCCTTTCTATTTCTTTGTCTGAGTAGCCACCCAGGCACGGGATCAAGGACCTTTAAGCACGCAGATCATAGGTTACAAAAGAGGTGGAACAAGTACGGGGTACTTGCCTGGCAGTACACACGCTCCTATAGGGTTAGCGTGCCTAAGGACTCATGATAAGATTGCCTGAAAATAACAATAAAATTGAAAAGATAAAAAATAGCTGAACTTTCACAATTTCACATGTGTTGAGTGGGTGAACCTATCCTTGTTTTGTGTTTGTATGAATTGGAATTAAGGTTCAAAGATCAGTCATGCACAATGTGTGCATTTTATTACTCTCTTTTGATTCCCTACTTGATCCCCAGCTCATTGAGAGCCTTCTACTAATTTACACTCCCTTTATTCCTTGTTTGACCTCTGTATCATTCTTCCAATCTCGATCTCCCCTTGACCTTCAAGATGGCGATACATGGATGGATTAGTAGGGACCCCACCGACACCAACATCGATTCCATGTGCTCGTCACCTCCAATAATTCAAGGTGATTCCCGAGAACCCAGTTTAGACTGCGTGAACCAATCTCCAGACTCCCCATCTTTTCCAATAAACTGGGATCACTCTCGTCCTAAAACCTGTTCATTTTTTATGCCAATTGATTTCACTCCATACACACAACCATCCTTAATGAAATTATGTGTTGACATTAACACATACTGATTCTCTACTTATGGTACCTCCATACAGACTGATTAGGGAATTACTTCATTTGTAGATTAAGAGCTCAATCTGGAGCAAGAAATTGTGATAGAATCAAACTCAGTATCAGAGAGAGAGATGGCTCCTGGAGGAAAAGGGAAGGGACCACAACCACCACCTCAGCCAGATCAGAGTCCAAACGGATCAGAATGTTGTGAATGCTCAGATCCTTGTTTATATTCAACAATCCAACAGCAACTCATGGATCAGGCCTTAGCATAGGTCACCTTCCAGGACATGCTCAATGACTTACGGATAAGGAGAGACAACGAGGGAGGAGGATTTGATGAAAATCCTGAAGATGGAGTTGGTAGAGGCCCAACAGATGAGCCTAGAGCAGAGTGGCCCAATCTGACTCTCAAAGAAACATACAATCCTGGGGTGGGACAAGTCACTGAATGGGTTTAGATTCATGCAATTCATGCCATTTTGAATTGAAGCCTCAGCTACTGGCGCTCCTATCCACCTTTCGAGGAAACACCAATGAAGAGCCTTATATTCATCTACAACAGTTCGGGTGCATCTGTGGCATCACTCATTACCATGGTATACCTCTTAAGGTAGTCAAGATGACAGCATCTCCCTTTAACCTTCGGGATAAGGCCCTTCATTGGATCAACCATTTGGGGAAGGTCGTCACCACCGGGGGAGAACTGAAGTCATCCTTCTTGCACAAATACTATCCTCTAGGGCGACTTAATCAGATGTGTGCTTGTATAGTTGAGATTCCTAGGACCAGCATAGTCCAACAATTCTTAAGGGGACTCACAATAGAAAGTCAGAAGCTTGTGGACGCTACCTGTGGTGGCTCACATTTTAATAAAGATGAGGACCTGGTCTGGCAAATCTTTGAAGAAATGACCAAAGGAGAGGCCGCGCTACTGTCATCTCGTTCCTATCAGCGCCAACCACAGAATATCTAGAAGCATGCGCATATGGCAGCATCCCACATGCCAGACAGGGATGAGAGCTCCAACCTAAGCATTATTGGGAGCCACCTATCCAAAGTAGACATCATTGAGAAGTGATCACATGACCTTGAGAAACTTGCTGTGATCAAACAAAGAACGCAGAATCTGGACAAACTAGATCAAATCACCAAGTTGTTGGAGCTGCTGGTGAGCACAATTAGCTCCTGCAACTCTATGTCTACATCGGTGTCCACTCCAACTGAGATGAAGGATCACGCACAATCACACCCTCCTCAACCAAGTCAGCCCCAACCAGCGGTTCAACACATCTATTACGTGAAAGGCCTAGAGCCACCCATTTTGCAGCAGTCGCAGCAGCAGCTAATCGTCTAACAGCCAGAGCCCCAGTACGGTCCAGAACAGTTCTCCCCTATAAGACCTCTTATTCAGGTGGTGAACGGTGTATGGTCAAATGATGCACAACCGACCCATCCAGGCAGACCTCGACTGGGTCAGGTTGCTAACTCCCACCCGTTCCCTCAACAATAGGGAGAGAGGTTTGTCCAGAACAATCACCAGCAACACCAACATCACCAGCAGTCTCCACAATTCCATGCCAATTGGAGACAGAACCAGTACCAACAGCCGCAGTACCGGCAATATCAGCAAAAGTAACAGTATGTGTTTGTGCCCTATCAACAGCACCCTCCTTAGCAGTATCAACAGCATCACCCTTCTCCTCAATACCATTCCTAGTATCCCAAACAACAGTCTCAATACCATAAACAATATCAGCGTAGCCAGCATGCTGAGGTATCTGAGGCTGCATCTCCTATGAACCCAACCTTGGACTGCTTGTCCTAGCTTATCAAGAGCCTTGCATATCTCAGTCAGAAGTTGGATGATTTCATCGCCATCAAGACCTCCATTCTCGCATAAGGGGAGGCAAACCCCAACGATTTGAAGAAGAGAGAGCATGTAGTATGTGAAGTTCCCTCCGGTCTTATAGAGATAGATATGCATAACGTGCTTTTATCTAATGGTGTCACTCTCAAGAGCGGTAGGACCTTGCAGCCATCAAACACATACAAGGGGAAGAATAAAGCAACCATGGAGGAGCCGTCATCTTCTTCTACATCAGCCAGACCAGCAACCAGACTGGGTGAGGAAGAAGAAGAATAAGAAGGAGAAGCACCACCAAAAATCGAAAAAAATCAGCAAAATTAAAAATACCAAAAAGATAGCACCACCAGCAGCAACAGAAGCACCAACCAGCTAGCCTTGGAGGAGACCGCACCTGCAGTCGATCCAATGCCATCCGATGGAGCCTTGTTTGAAGATTTTGGATGCCTGCCTTTCGTGGATGACCCTGCTCATTTTAGTCATCCACATGTACAGCCTGATGTGGGCACATATTTTGTTGTAAATAAGAATACTATTCCAATTGGTGTTTTTGATTCTGTACATATTCTGTTTCCTGATGCAATGAGAAAATCCAAAAAAATTTAAAATTTGAAATCTACCTTATCTGACCTTGATGTGGTGGAAATAATTCAGAATCGTGTTCTTGAAATGCCTCTTCTAAAAGCCATCAAGTATATGCCTAATATCAAGAAAGGTCTAAAGGAAGCATGTACTTCGAAGAGACAGCCACGTAAAACTCGTGAATGAGATGTGAAGCACATTCTCACCGCCGCTATAGTGAATGCAATCAGCAATTTCCCAACACAAAAGAAGGATATGGAACCTCCTTTTGTCAAATGTCAAATATTTGATCATGAGTTCGACCAAGCTCTACTTGATAGTGGATCCTCAATCAACCTGATGCGTACTTCACTGCTCAGAGAATTTGGGTTGGGACTGCTCAAGTCCACGAGAATGATTCTACAGTTCACAGATACATCCATTAAGCGGGCCCGATGAATTTTGGAAGATATCGTCATCACTATTTAGGGAATGCAGTTCCCTGCGGACTTCATAGTTCTGGATATGGACACTTCATTCCCTCTTTTGCACACCTCGATAATCCTTGGACGATCGTTCCTTCAAACTGCCAAAGCATTAGTGAACTGTGGCACCCTGCAAATAACATTCCGTTCAAACAACGATAAAGTGCCGATTGAGATGATCCAAGTGCCTAAACTTTTAGCATCTGCATCTGACGAGAGTGAGTTAGCAGAGTAGCGAATAGAAGACTGCGACTTTTTGGTCGAAATCCGTGATACAAACCTATTTATGGATGACATTAAAACCCAAGTATTCCTCTCCACAGAGGAAGGCTTGGACAACACAGTTGAGTTCCCAGATGTCCTTGAAGATGAGATTCTGACTGACTTGCATGATAAATACATTCGTGGCCACCTGTCCTTGGCAGAGCAAGAGAACATCATTGCAAATTTTTGTGAACACACCAGGTTCACCACATCTAGACAGAGCCGGTCCAGCAGCTGCAGCACTACCCCCATCCACCACCATCTCAGGGCACTCAGATGGTGGTCTACTAGACGGATCAGCCCCTAGAAATTCTTCCCCCTCCACCTTTGGAGCATGAGCCGTTGATGGAAGTCAACGAGATTTGGTATGACCAGTACCAATAGCAGCCCGGAATTTATCGTGATTACCGAGGTTTCAGATGGTCTACCGGAGGAACCACGTCTCAGTAGCAGCCTCCAGCTCAGGGTGGACAGAGCATCTAGCAACGACAACATCCCCATCACTCTCGGTACCAACAGCAGGGTTCTCGACAATCATAACAGGGACAACAATGGAGGCAGCACAAGAAAACTCACCTTCAGTATTCCCAACCTCCTCCTCAATACCTGCAACAGTCGCAACCTCATTTCCAACGAGGCAACTCATCCAGTTTTCATGGACATGTCTATGAGAACCCAGCCCTTGACAACCTTGCCTGCCTACTTTCAAACCAGCAGACATCCTTCCGACGAGAGACGAACGAGTTCCGGTAGGAGATGAGGGAAATCATTAAGGGCAAGGCTACCATACCAGCTCAGATCGAACCCAATCTGAACAACCTGACGAGAAAATCTGAGCAGGTACAGTTTACATAGACCACCATTGCTAGTGATACTCTAGGTGACATTTCTTCCTATACATTTGATGTTGATTTTGTGACACTTAGGAGCGGTAGGATGCTAACCGATGGTGCCTCGTCTGAGCGATGACCACTTGGAGATTCTGGAGCACCAGATGAGGATGATAGCAGTGCTGATGCCACGCATGATGATGATGACGGTGGCACTAAAGCAACCAAGGATGTTGATCCAGCCGGCAGTACTGAGGCCGTCATGATTCCAGATGCAGACGGTGGTACTGATGCCACCTTGTTGAGAGGGACCAGGCTAGAGAGCGTTGCTGATGTCACTAGATCAGATGTTGTGGGTGGTACTGATGCTGCCACTTTTCCTTCAGTCGTGTTACCCTCTCTTGTATCCTAGGACTGTTCTAGAAAAATACAAAAAATGGAAAAATTGAAAAGAACAAAAATATGAATAAAGGAAAGGTTTTTGCCATATGTATTTCATGATGATCTTGGTGTGGATTCTATTCCTTTACCTACACAGGAGCCTATCCCTGACCGTCATCTCTCTAGAGAGGGTCCAACCATCCCCTTCCCTCAAGCACTCGGCTTAGCGAAGGGGAATAAAATAGAAAATCCAAAAAAGACACACCGGTTAGAGTTCAAACAGCAGATGATAGATCGATTTCAGATACAGGCGACTCTACAAGAGGTGCTAGAGCACATCCCTCTCTTCTAGAAGAATTTGAGAGAGAAGACCACCATCCACAGGAAGAGAAGGAACCACAAAGCAAAGATCCATGTGCGTACTCGTGCCACTTGCTTCGCCATTCAGAACTAATTGCCGACAATAGACCTGATGGAGGAGCTCCATATGTCAGATGCCATATCCATGAGCAGCGGTTCTATCGTACCCTGTTAAACAATGGGTCTTCTATTAACCTCCTTCTGGCCGCCTTACTCGACCGATTTGAGTTTGGCCCTCTTCGACAGAGCTGGATAGTCCTTCAGTTTGCTGATAGATCTGTCAAGAGGACAAAGGGGTTATTGAAGGACGTAGTCGTCACAATTCAGGGCCTGAAATTCCATGTGGACTTTGTTGTATTGGACATGGAGATCCATGAGTCTGTGACAGATACCCCCATCATACTAGGATGTCCATTCTTGTCCACATCCAAGGCGATGTCCAACCATGATAGTGGGAAGGTACACCCTCGCGTCGAGGGTGAATGTATACAAATAGAGACCATCGAGGAGATCGGAGCGAAAGATCATCAGGCTTGGTGTAGTCGAGCAATACAGAGCAGATGACAGATGCAGAGCAAGACGTCCACCAGGAGTGCGACTTTGTGATTACAGATGATGAAGCAGTTTGGTCCGATCCCGTATCATGAGCTTTTGTTACGCCATCAGACACTGCGGATTTACAGATTTTGGTAGACAAGAGTTCAGAGATCACACTCGTGGCACTGGACACATTTGAGACTGATGATCGTGGATAGGATAGCGAAGCAGAGTTTATTTCATGTTCTTTTGGTTCAGATCCCTCAGATTCAAGCATTGACTGGGTGATGAATCTATGTTTCATCATCTTTATTCTATCATTTTGGCCTCAAAAACTCTAGCAAATGCGTGTAAATAGGGTTAATTCATGCACTTTAGCATTCATGCATTATTGTACAAAATGTGTATAAAATATTGTTTTTAATACCAAAATTATAGAATAAAGAAAAGAAAAGAAAAATAATAAAATATTGTAAATATTTTATGACCTGAAACCCCGAGACCTAGGCATCTCGATGACTAGGTCGACAAGGAATAAAGTAGGGGAGATAAGGGCCAAAATACCAATAAAATACCTTTGTTTTTATTCATTCCTTATTCAATTTGGGACCTATTTTTTATTCCACTTTTTATACTTAAAATAAAGAAACTTTGAACATGAAAGTTGTAGATAATTAAATAAATAAAAATACAAAATTGATTTCACTCAAAAATAATGAACATATAAAAAGTTATGATCTGAACAAAATTCCAGAATCTCAACTTCACATACATGTATCTCTCAAATAAAAGCTCAAAATGCATCAAACTCACCTTTAATTGTATATAATTTTAAATAAGCTATTTAATGGTGGTGGTTTCGCATTTGGCGGAGCTACGGTTTGAAAGTTGAGTTTTGGACCCCTATTGTATATTTATACAGATTAAAATATTCAATTTATTTATTCTTCTTTATTTTCATAATTTTATATTTTTATAATTTTTTAAATGTTATTTATAATTTATGTGTACATTAAAATCAGAATAAAAATCTTAAGAAAATACAAAATAAAATACTTGTATAAGAATACATAGGTATAAGACCTATAAATATACCTATATAAATACTACTTCTATTTATTTAAATATATAAAACACTTCAAAAAAATTAAATAAAAATATATTTAAGTGTATAAAAATATTTTATAAATTTATAAAATAATAAACAAGAATAAATAAATTAAGTTCACAAAATAAAAATAAAATGTTAAAACATATAGATAAAGATACCTACATAGCCTATAAATGGTAACTTTTTTTTAGACCTCATAAAAATAAATAAAAATCATATTAAAATACCTTATATAATAATAAACATTTTTTATTTAATAATCAAAAATTGATTAATTCCTTTTCTATTTTTAATTGAATTTACAATTGTTTTTCCAAGGATTTTTCCTAGTTAGTCCACGTGGACCAATCAGGTGGCTTGGGAAGTTGACCCGCGGGTCAACTCTCTAGCCTTAGCCCTGCATCCCTGTCAGACTTGCATGCCACCCCTTGTTTCTCGATTTTTTTCGCAATGATGCGTTGCTCGCGGTGACATTGGCCCTTCATGAGAATTGTACCCGGCAACACCATGATCCACGCCGACCATATCTCTTGGGCTGATCGATTGTGCGCCCCCCGTGATATCGTCTCGAAGTTCGTCGCTTCACCACGTATTCAAAATGCAACCCATTCTTCCCTTCCATCCTTGAACCTCTTTGACCTAGCTTCACGTCCATTCTTGGTGTGCTCGAGGTAGAGGAAGGTGACAGCTTCCTCCCTCGACCCTTGGCGGCGGCGTTTGACGCGGGGAAGGGCGGCTTCCACCATAGCTGGAGCACCGCTCTTGGCGGTTACATCTCACGGTCTTTGGCCACTCGAGCTTGTTTTCCTTCATTTTTTTTTACTTTTTAGTTAGCTGTTAGTCTTAGGTTTCGTTGCATGCATTCAGTTGACTGTTTCGTCGATTAATTAGCTTAGGTTTCGCAATCAAACACCTTGCCGGAGCTTTCGAGCTCCGGCGACCACCTTCACCACTCCACGCCGCCTATCTTTCGCCAATAAACACTGGGTTCTGCACCTCTTTTTGCTGCTGCGCCTTGTTTGTCACTTGCAGGACTCCAGGGAGGCATCCGCCTCGCCTTTTTGCCAGAAGGGGCTCCAGGTCGCTGGAACACCATCGAGCCGCCGAGCGGTCACCCCATGGCCCTCCGGTCTCTCTCGCGACTCTGGGAGATGCACGACTGAAGACGGAACCCATTGAGATCATCCGCAGCTCCAGGAGACGTCGGAGGAGCGATCTGCACCGATTTCAAACTCGCCCACGGTGAGTTCTTCACGCGTTCTTCCGGCCTTGCCAGGAGCCGTTGGATCTTCAGTTCATACTAGACGAAGCAGATAGTGTTGGATCAGCCCCCGCGTCAGTCGTCGGATCTGCCTGGGCCATCTAATCTTCACCGTCGAATCGAAGGGGTATCGTCGCCCCTAGCGCAAACACGTGGCATTAAGTGACACATCTGCTGCCGTCGGATCCGCCTGGTTAGGTATTTTGCACTTCTTGCCCGGCCAAGTTTTGTATTTATGAACATTATCTAAACTTTCATAGGTAGCTTTATATATTTTGTGAACTTTGCATGTTGGCCCCTATTTATTTGTAATATTGTATTTAAACCCCTGCGAGGTCACATGTACAGCGCACATGACTTGGCAATTTTTGCAAAAGGACCCTGGGGGTTTGCCTATTTAATAATTAATCCAGGGAATTATTTATTCAGATATATATTTCTCGAAACATTACGTCGAGGCCCCTGAACTCTTGCTTATTTACAAAAATATCCTTGCCAGTTGTGTAGTTCCTTTTCGTTGTTTTTATTCATTTGATGCATATCTAAATTGCTAAAAATCCACAAAAATCATCTTAAGCTCTTGTTGCATTATAGTTTCATGGCATATTTTTAGTTTGCATTTTTATTGCATTTTAATTTTTATAAAAAATTCAAAAACACACATTTTCACTACTGTTTGCATTATAAAATCCATAACAATTATAAAAACATCTCAGAAAATTCCCAAAAAAATATATTTTGCCTATTTTTGTGTCTTTTAACTTCTTACAAAAATCATTAAAAAATTCAAAAGGAAACCCATAAAAATATAAAAACCCTAAAAATATTCATAAAAATCCTAAAAATTCCACAAAATCCTAAAAATCTAATTTTCTCTATTTTATTATCTTTCATTTAAAATTAATTTGAGGAATTTTGGAATCTGTTTGATATTTTTCATCCTCAATTTAGTTTCAGCTTTTTATGTTCTTTACTGTTTTCAGTATTTTTGACTTTAAAAATACCCAAATAAATTAGGACAAATCCAGAAAAATCACAAAAACATTAAAAAATTATAAAAGACACAAAATTTTTTTATTTCCTGTAATTTAATTATTTTTCCCTATTTTTATCTCTCTCTTATCTCTAGTGTATACATATACCTTATATATATTATATCTTTATTAAAAGAAAAAGAAAATATAAAAATATAAAATATAAAAATAAAATACAAAATCAGTAAATTAAAAATCAAAATATAAAAATATAAAATTAAAAATAAAATAAAAAATATAATATTAAAAACCCACAAAACATAGCATAAATAGACAAATATTCACATTCACTTTTTGAGCATTTTGCCCCGTTCTACCTGTCTGCTCCCTATGTTCGACCTCTACACATACTTGCACCTATACACATCTTTGTTGTAGAGTTATAATAAATTTTAACTTCGCACCGCTTCTCGTTGTTTGATTCTTGTTGTGGGTTAATTGTTGTTTGAATTGCAGGATTCGTGCGGTGGCCACATCGACTTTGTCTCCACCTTGTGTGAGACATATTTTGACCGCCGATTTTTGGGTTCAACAAATGTCGTCGTTGCTGGGGAGCAAGAGCACTTAGTTCGGTTTTTGTTTGTGCTTGTGATTATTTGTATGTTTTCACGGCTTTTATTTGTGCTTATTTTCTTTATTTTTGATATATTGCTTGAGTTGTCTAACCCCCTCTCCTGTTAACTTCGTGCGAGGTACCGCGGATCGAGGGAGGCGCTCCACCTTAGGCACCTGTGCACCCACGTGAAGCCGACTTTGCTCGCCTTGCACCAAAGGAGACTTAGAGGAATTTTTGAAGATCGAGCTTTACCTTAGTTGTTGCATTTATTTTCTATATTTCTTTATTTTTGTAATTTTAGTGAGAGAGAGACTTTATTGTTGTAATAATACAGGTACATCGAACTCTGGACATTCGGGCCTAATTTCCAAGTGATTGTTCACTTGGGGGCTCACCGTTGTTTTCTTATGTTTTCTTCGCATTTTTTACATTTGTTTTCTGGTTTTATTTTATTTCTTTTGTGTGATTGAGCCCTTAGCTGTAGGATTTGCTTGGCGATAGAGTAGGTCCAAACACACTAATCACCCTTGCATGCTCCTATAGTCTACGTTTCGGACTTAGTCAAATTCTGAAAATGTGCTTCACGCTAATAGCAGTTCCTCATCCTAGGGTGATTTCATCGGCTTGCATTTGCATATAGATAGGTTTCAATTCTGCTAAGCATCCTTGCATGTAAAGTGCTGGAGGCAAGATGAGCATTTACGCTTTAGCATTCATCATCGATTGCTGCTTGCATTGCTTTTCCGCCTCTCCCTCTGATTTTGACCACCTAGGTGCTAAGTAAAATTGATTCCTCGTTTGGCGCATGCAATTCTCCTTAAAAATCCCAAAAATAGTGATAACCAATAAAATCGGGACTGCTAAAATTACTCGACCCTAAAATCAACCAAAAAGAAAAATTCTCTTGGGGCGAGTAATCCCCGCATTGTCTTCGCTTTTACTTGTTCGCAAACACTCTAAGGACTAGTGCCCAAATCCCATTTCAGCCCCCTAAGTGTGTGTGCAATTTTTGACTTCTCACCTAACTCTAAAACAGACAAGATACAAAGATCAACTTTTCGGTCTCTACCGAGTTGAGTAGGTGAATTGAGGGTTTGTATTGTGTGAGTTTTGTTTGTGATTGTTTGTGTGCATCCTAGATCATCCCTGCGTACTTGCGCCTTCTTCTTCTCTCTCTTGATTTGACCTTCGTGCTCTCTCGACTATCATTTCCTTTTGTTTTCAAGATGGAACCCTGGAGCGTATTTTATCCAGACTTTGTGGATCCCTCGCTCACTCCAGCCAGTCCACCTCTCTTTTATCAGGAGGATCCTCCTCCTATTTTTTCTGATTTTTGTACATATCCGCCTCAGCTACAGTATCAGGACTCGGATTTCTACCCACACCCACCTCCACCTCCACATTTTCCACCTTCACATCCACCCGAGTCTGACTTGTTGGAGACACCTCTCACGATGTCCATACTTGAGACCTTGACCCAGTTCATGGAGCAAATGAACTCGAGGATTGACAACCTCACCTGCATGAATAAGAGCCGCATTAATGCTTCACGATCTAATGATCTGGAATCATTTGAGGATTACCATGAGAGCTTGCAATCGCCCAAAATACAAAAAAATGAGAAAAATTTATAAATACAAAAAGAGTTCGGGAGACACATGATGATTCAGAATTTGAGGAGAGGGCTCATGTGACAAACCATTTGACCACACATTCATTCACACACGGTCTCACCTTTGACCCCAAGGATGTCGCTGTACAGACTGCTCTTAGCACGCCTTGTGTAGATGTTGATTCTGACTTCCTCCCTTGTATGGAGGAGGTCCAAAAATTCAACAAAATATTGACTGAACTCGAAGTGGTGGCCACTATTCATGAGATCATCCGTGCCCCACTTCAGAAGGCCATGACCCAATTATATGCTCCTCTTTCCAGGAGGAGAAAGCAGAGGAGCAGATCTGAGCGTCATATTCTGACCATGGCCACTGCCCACGCCATCACACACCATCCCATTCCTTGGAAGAGGAACACTGCCATACCTTTCATTAGCTGAACCATCTCTGACCACACATGTGATTACACTCTCCTAGACGGCGGTGCTTCGATTAGCATTCTAACCTTCTCGTTGGTACAATCTCTTCACTTAGGGCCTCTCAAGAAAACCAGGATGATCGTACAATTTGCTGATGGATCAATAAAGAGGCCGAAGGGTATCCTTGAAAACGCCGTCATTTCGATTCAGGGCACGAGATACCATGTTGACTTTGTCGTATTGCCCATGGAGACCTCTACAAGGGAGCATTCTCCAATCATCCTGGGACGACCATTCCTCGCCTCTGTGAGAGTCGTTATCGATTATGGATCAGGAGAGATTCGCTTCCGTCCTGCTGACGAGAGCGAAGTGTTGATCACCGCATCCACTGCCAACCAAAGACCTGCATCTGATGCGACCACACCTATCTTGGCTGACCTCGAGGACCATGACCTAGATGATACTATCAGAGAGTTTTTCTACTTATTGGATTCTATTGAGACCCGAGAATTCCTCCCTCTTGAGGAAGACTCGGAAAGCATGGACCTCGACGTTCCTTCTTCTAGGACTTGGCGTTGTGTTGACGACATCCGCGGGATTTACACGATTGACACCTTAGAGCAGAGGATAGATTTAGAGACCAGACAGGACGAACACGTTTTGACTACTTTCACTGATGAGTCCGTTCCTGTTCACATAGACACTGATGAGACAAAGACCGAATTTGATTTGGTTGCTTTTATCTAGGAATTTGTGCCTTTTGATGAAAAAGATGATCTGGTTGAGATTATAGAGGACGAACAGAGTCCGACTACTTCCATTGATGAGTTAATTACTTTTGGTTTTGATCTGGACGAGACCTCGCAGGATGACTCCGAGTACACTTTTTCCGATGATGATGAGTTTGTCCCATTTCACTTTGACATCAGCGAGACTCCCAAGGTGATGAATCTACGTTTCATCATCTTTATTCTATCATTTTGGCCTTAAAAACCCTAGTAAATGCGTGTAAATTGGCTTAATTTAGGCATCTTAGCATCCATGCATCATTGTGTAAATAGTTTATAAAATGTTGTTTTTAAAGCCAAAATTATAGAATAAAGAAAAGAAAAGAAAAAGAATAAAATATTGTAAATATTTATGACCCGAAACGCCGAGACGTAGGCATCTTGATGAATAGGTCGACAAGGAATAAAGTAGGGGGAGATAAGGGCCCAAATACAATAGAAATTCTCTTTATTTCATTCATTCTTTATTCATTTTGGGACCTATTTTTGGTTCCACTTTTTATACTTCAAATAAAGAAACTTTGAACATGAAACTGTAGATAATTAAATAAATAAAAATATGAAATTGATTTCACTCAAAATAAATACACAGATAAAAAGTTATGGTCTGAATAAAAATCCAGGTCCCAACTTCCCAGACCTGTATCTCACAAATGAAAACTCCAAATGCATCAAACTCACCTTTAAATGTATATAGTATAAAATAAGCTATTTAATGGCGGTGGTTTCGCATTTGGCGGAGCTACAATTTGAAAGTTGAGTTTTGGACCCCTATTGTATACTTGTACAGATTAAAATATTCATTCTATTATTTATTCATTATTTTTATAATGTTATATTTTTATAATTTTGTATATATTACTTATAATATATATGTACAATAAAATTAGACTAAAAACCTAAATAAAATACAAAAATAAAATACTTGTAATATAATACATAGGAATAATACCTTTATACATACCTACATAGAACCTATTCCTATTTTATTAAATATACAAAACACATCAGAAACATAAAATAAAAATATATTTAAGTGTCTAAAAATATTCTATAAATTTATAAAATAATAAATATAAATAAATAAATAAATTACATAAAATAAAAATAAAATACTAAAATATATAGATAATATACCTATAAAGGGTATAAAAGCCAACTTGCAATTATAAACCTCGAAAAATAAAATAAAAATTACCCTAACATAATTTATAAAATTAAAAATATTTTTTATTTAATAACCTAAATTTAATAAATTCAATTACTATTTTTAAATTGTTTTTGAAATATTTTTTAAGGGATTTTTCCTGGTTGGTCCACGTGGACCAACCAGGTTGGTCTGACAGTTGATCGGAGGTCAACTGTCTGACCTCCTCCCTTAGCCTTGTCAGGACTTCTTTTTCGCCCTTTTTCTCGAATTTTTCGAGGCGTTTTCTTTCACCAAATCATGTCAACGCCTTCTGCACATTTGTTGCTCGATTACCCATGATACGCACGCATCGTTTAGCTTGGTCTGTGGACTCATGATTCGTGTGATATTCTTCGATCTTCACGCCCCGACCATCAACTCTTCAAAAGCCACACCCGACTTCCCTTCAAAGTTTGATCCCTCTTCCACCGTTGAATTCCTAATCTCTTGAGCCCATCAGCCTCCTGGTGACAGCGGGGAGCCGTAGGGCTCGGTTCGAAGGTCATCGGTGACAAATCGAGGTGTGATCCACCTCACTGCCGGAGCTCCGCCATCAAGCTCGACCTTGGTCTCCCGGTGAGAGTTTCGCCTCCTTCCTTTTCCATTATGTAGCCGTAGCCTTAGGCAGCTTAGATCTGTAACAGATTTTAATTCCGTCGCTTCTTGCACCGTAAATCCGCAAATCACCTCACGACGGAGCTCTGCTCCGCCACCGTGTTCTGCCTCATCCACCGGTTGACTCGACTCGCTTCCACCTTCATCAACTTTCCCTTCGCCTTCTCTCGCCCCGACCCACCTCCACACACCTTGATCTCGCTCAAATCGAGATACCTGAGCTCCTTCTCCGCCGATCGCCAGAGCTCCACGCCCGAGCCACGAATCACCTCCATTTGACCCCAGAACACCCCCAACTGCACCCCCTTTTATTTCACTACTAACCCTGCTGGTCTGAGCCTAGGAGAAGGCTCTATCGAGCCTCGATACTCCAGGGACGAAGCTCCCAGGTCAGCTCCACCGTCCGACCACTCGACACCGTCTTAGGCTCGCCTGAGGCCATCACTCGACGCGGATCGCTCCCAGGACCCTTTTGCCCTTGGTCCTGGGCTAGGAGAGGTCGTGTGTTGGTCGGAATCAGCCGTTGAAGCCGCCTGGTGCCGTGTTCTTCCACCATCCTCGAGGACCGTCCGATCGAGGGTGCCTCCCAGGTGCTACAGCCATCGTTGGATTTTGAAGTCCCAGCGCCGTCCGATCGACCTCCAAGATCTAATCCTAGCCGCTGGAGCCGAAGGGGTACGGGCCGTCCGATTAGCGCCACGTGTCAGTTCGAGCCGCATCGCCGCCGTCTATCAGCGCCCCTTCCTCAGCCGCTGGATGCGCCATGTGGATAAGTGATTCGTTCCTAGCCGCACAATTATTTCTTGGGTATTTTGCATTTTAAACCCAGAGCTTTTTGTTAATTGCAGATATACCCCTGTACGCAGATATTATAATATGTTTTGGGTAAATTGCACACAGACCCTGCCGATTTTATTATTTGCATTTATGCCCCTGTGAACAGCAGAACACGTGCTGTGTGCGTGACTTTTTGGTGAAATTGCAATGTTTTCCCTGTAGCTTTTAATATTTGCATTTATGCCCCTGCCAGCAATGTATTTTCTCTTTGTTTCCTTTATTTATTGCATGTATCTATAAAACCTCAAAAATTCTCAAAAAAATAGATTTAGGTTCCTGTTGACTTGTGCTTCCACGCCATAATTTTATTTTGCATTTTATTGCATTTTAATATTTTTAAAAATTCAAAAACGTGCATTATTGCTACTGCTTGCATTAGGAAACCCATAAAAATTATAAAATCACCTCAGAAAATTCCAAAAAAATATATTTTGCATACTTTAGGGTGTTTTAATTTCAGACCGAAAATCATAAAAAAATACAAAAGAAAACTCCAAAAAATTAGAAAACCCCAAAAACCTTCCTAAAAATCATAAAAATTCTAGAAAAATCCTAAAATTCTAATTCTTGTCTCTAATTTTTTTTCGTTCTACTAGCTTTAAGTGAAAATTAATTTGGAGAGATTTTGTTACTATTTTCCATTTTATTTTTCCATTTTAGTTTCAGACCTCTATTTTCTCCACTGTTTTCAGTATTTTTGAATTTAAAAATACCAAAAAATTAAGAAAAATTTGGAAAAATCACAAAAATAGTAGAAAAATATGAAAAAGCAAAAAATATTTTATTCCCAAATTTTTGAGTGTTTTACTTATTTTTATAAAAACCTTTTCCTCTCTTTTCTTATATTATTTATATATTCCTATTTAAAGAAAAAGGAATTAAAAAATATAAAATATAAAAAAGAAAATATAAAATCAGAAAATTAAAAATCAAAATACAAAAATATAAAATTAAAAAAAATAAAATAAAAAAATATAAAATTAAAAACCCACAAAAAATCCAGCTTGGCTAAGTAGTTCATTAGACATAGGTTTTGACTCTTTGTCTACACTCTACACCCTTGTTTTCTGTGTTCGACCCCTACTTGCTTGCCATTGTACATTTTTGGTAGGTAAAATAAATTTTGATCCTTGCTCTGATTGTTTAATTAATTGTGTAGGTTAATTATTGACGAACGGGAAGGCTTGAGTAGTCGCCTCAGCGACAGTGAGTCTGATTTATCAGACCACTATTTAGCGGCTCTCGTCTTATCGTTTTTCAAATGGCGCCGTTGCCGGGGAGCATTGGCTTGTAGAGTACACTTGTGTTTGTTTACTTGCTTAGCCATTTTTTACTTGTTTGATTTCATTGTATAATTGTTTTTGAACTGTCTGACCTCTCTTCTTGTTTTCTTGCGAGGGACCACTGATCAAGGAGGATCGCCTAGGGGATCCTAAGCAGCCTTGGGAGGAGGAGCCGGCTATTCTACCCTAGCCGGCAGGAGAGAGCAGGAGAGCTTGTGTGAGAGAGAGATAGTTAGATTTTTCTTATTTTTGTGAGAGAGAGGCATTTGATAAATTTGTAATAATACAGGTACCCTGGACTTCGGACACTCGGGCCCAATTTCCAAGTGTTTGTTCACTTGGGGGCTCACCGCAGTTTTGACGCATTTTCATCGCCTGTCATTTTCCGGTTTTGTTTTATTTTTCCTTTCTTTTGTGGAATGAGCCCTTAGCATTTAGGCTTTGCTTAATCGAGTAAATTAGGTCCAAACACCCTAATAACCATTGCATGTACCTATAGTGCATTTGGACTTAGTTTAAATTAAACAATCACTTCATCGTCTTCAAGCCTCCGTGCCGCGAGCCCACCCTGCCAAGCGCTACTCCTGAACTCGATTTGTCGAGAGGAGGAGGGGTGAGCCTAGACCGGACTCTTGGATTGAAGACCGTTGACCGACTTGTGGTTCTTCACGCTAGCAATTGCCTGCTTAGGACGATTTCCGTGTGCATGTCGGCATATAGATTAGGTTTATAAATTCCTGTTTTGCATCCCACATGGAGAGAGTTTGAAGGCGTTGTAAGTCTTCTATCTTTGCATTCATCATTTAGGCACAAAGGTGAGATTTCCATCTTGGTGCCGCCTTGCATTGCTTTTCCGACTCTTCTCCCTCTGTTTTTGGATCAAGTAGGAATCAAGAAAATACAAAAACATTAGGCGCTTGTATTGAAAAGACTCAAAACAAGTGACAACACCAAAAAAATTAAAAAAAGGACTGCTAAAAAAAACTTGATCGAGACAAAATTGATTAATTGGACTCATTGCCTTGGGGTAAGCAAAGCCCTCATTTGTTTTCAGGTTGCATAGGAAGGTTTCCTTCCCAGTGAGGTGAGTGTCGTCGTAAGGATTAGAGCCCAAAACCCAGTCTGTGGTTGCCTTGTGTATCGCCTGGATTTCTGAAGTATTGGCGCTTCTATCGTACGTAGACGAATAGGGTTTGGTCGCCATTGATGACTCTCTATTGTGTAGAGCATTGACCTTGTCCGAAGTATCGAGCATAGGCCACACCTTCACGGGTGTGCCTGTCTCAGCGTCTTGCGTCCGAGTAGGTTCTCGCATGCTCACGGGTGATTCCGTTGTGAGCAAGATCCGAAGTATTGGTTTCGCCTATCGGCTTCCTCTCTCTATTTCTTTGGTTGAGTAGGGATCCAGGAAGGGTTACAAGGACCTCAAATAGCGCAGACTACAGGTTAGACAGGAGGAGGACAAGTACGGGATACTTTTTCGGCAGTACTCTCGCTCCTATAGGCGTAGCGCTCTAAGGACTCGTGAAAAGTTAATTGCCTGAAAATCAAATTTAAAACTCACAAAGATAATTGTCGAACCTTCACGGCTTCACGAGTCGAGTTGGTGAATCCATTGCTTTGGGTTTTTATTGATTAGTTGAATTAAGGTCAAGATCAAAAACATTGCGGCTTTGCGCCATTTTTGCTCTCCTTCCATTTGACCCTTGCTCATTGTGAGCCTTCTACTGTTTTACATTCCTTTTATTTCTTGTTTACCTTCGTGCTCTTCATCCATCATCTTTCCCTTTTGACCTTCTCAAGATGTCGTCACACGGATGGTTTAGTCGGGACCTCGCCGACGCCCACATCGATTCCATGTCGGCGACGTCTTCCATAAAGATGGGTGATCTCCAAGAAGTTAGTTTGGATCTTGCGAATTTCTCCTTGGACTCTCCTATTCTCTCCTCTTTCAACACTTGCCTTTCACTAATAAATCCGTTGTTCGGGATGGACTCACAACCCGAATTAGCTCTTCCCCTTCAAATAAACCGGGATTACTCTTGTCCCCGACTCAACCCTTTGTGGATGGAGATCGATTTCAGTCAATATCCTATGCTCCGTTCACAACATTCTGGGATTGACCTTAATTCCAGAATCATTTCAACAGTGGGTGCTCAGAAAGATAGTAATCAGGGTTTACTCCGTCATGCAGATTCTCCACCCGATCACGAGCCAGAAAATCAAGTTCATTCTGAGATGGCTGGTGGAAGAGGAAAGGGACCACAACCCAACCTGAACCTGAAATCAATCCGGGGGAAGGGCAGTACACCACGCGGAACGAAGTTAACAGTCAGCTGCTGGCTTCCATTCAAGCCATCCAGCAACAGTTGACTAATCAAGCCCTAGCCCAGACCGCCTTCCAAGATATGCTGAATGATCTGAGGAGGAGGGCCGATGTCAGATATGGTCGCATGGAGGATGATCCGAATCAAGAGCCCAATTTTGAAGAGGTTAGAGATGAGTTCTCAGTGGGCGGACAAGAATTTGATGCAGCGGAAGCAGATCCAGCGCAACCAAAGCCTACGCTGAAGGAAACATACAACCCAGGAGCGGGTCGCATCACTGAGTGGATTCAGGTTCCACGTATTCATGCCCATTTTGAGATGAAGCCGCAGTTTCTGTCCCTGCTTCCCACATTCCACGGGAATACCATCGAGGAACCATATATCCTTCTCAAGAAGTTTGGCCGCATCTGTGCTACTGCTCACTACCCTGGTATTCCTCTGGAGGTAGTCAAGATGACCGCCTTTCCCTTCAGTCTTCAAGACAAGGCCCTATAATGGGTCGACCACCTTGGGAAGATAGTCACGACCTGGGAGGAGCTGAAGTCTGCATTTCTCCATAAGTTCTATCCTCTCAGGCAATTGAATTAGATGCGTGCCCGTATCTCTAGTTTTTGCCAGCAGCCCCACGAGACTATCCATGAAGCGTGGGAGCGATTCAAGGATCTCCAAGAGAAGTGCCCCCAACATGAAATTCCAAAGACTAGTCTCGTGCAGCATTTTTTTGGTGGGATATCACTTGAGAGCCAAAAGCTTGTAGATGCCGCTTGCGGCGGTTCGCATTTCAACAAGGACGAGGACGTGGTATGGAACGTCTTCGAGGAAATGGCTGAAGGAGAAGCTGCTCAATCCTCGTCCAGATCATACACGAAGATACCGACCACCATCAACAAGCCAGTGAACATGGCTTCTCACACCGAAGACAGGGACGAGAGCTCCAACCTGAGCATCATTGGGAGCCACCTGTCTAAGGTGGATATCATTGAGAAGAGGTCGCAGGACCTCGAAAAATTATCTATCATTGAGAAGAGGACCCAGGGTTTGGGAAAGCTCGACCAGATTTCCCAGCAGCTGGAGCAGCTCGTTCGTGCGTTGAATGCCAACATGTGAAATGATATGTCTACTTCTGCCGAGCCGAATGTTGAGAAGAAGGAGACTACAATGCAGCAGAACCCCCAGCCGACTCCACCGCAGCCCCAGCCTGTTCAGCACGTGTATTACGTGCAGGTTCCGGAGCAGCCCCCGCAGCCTCAGATACAGATGGTTGTATATCAACCTGAGTCCCAGCCAGCCTACTCCGAGCAGTTCTCTCCACCCCCGCCACTGATTCAGGAGATCAATGGTGTATGGAACAATGAAGCGTAGTTGACTCGTCCTCAAGGACATCCTCAGGGTCAGAACATGGGCAACAAGCCCTATCACCACCAGCAGCAGGGTGGGAGACCCTTCCAGCCCTCATATCAGTACCAGCCTTCGTCTCACGGCAACACATGGAGGCAGAACTACCAGTATTGTCCTCAGCAGTCCGGATACCGGGGACAAGGGTATCATCAGCAACCAGCTGCTACATATATTATTAAAACTCACAGTATTCCTCCAACCCTCCTCCTTACCAATTTTCTCAGGATTACCAGTCGCAATCTCAGCTGCCATACCAGCATTCTAGGGCCTAGCAGGGGGATTCTTCTGAGATTGTGCCGGTTAATCCGGCCCTGGCCTATTTAGAACAATTAATGAAGAACATGGCTGAGATGACCCAGAAGATCGACGACCTGACTGCTGCCAAGACCGTCATACCAGCCCAGGTCGAAGCCAATACGAATAACTTCCGATGCAAAGGGCAGGTAGCCGGCAGTGTCCAACCCGAATCAGGTGAATTAAATTGTTTTTTATCTAATGCTTTTACTCTCAGGAGCAGTAGGACACTCCAGCCATCGGCGACGACGAAGGGAAAGCATCTTGCATCTGACGGGGAATCGTCAGTCCAGCCAACACCAGGGCCATGCAACATTTTTGAAGGAGCACCAGCAGTCAGAAAATCACAAAAAAATGAAGAAAATATCAAAACAAAAAAATATAGCAGCAACCTCGGTGGAGATAGGACAGCATTGGAGACGTCTGCACCTGCCTCAGAGCCAGTTCTTGGTGAGAGGAGCATTGCACCTGCAGCGAGTCCAACGCCAGAACCTGAAGCCGAGCCCGTCGTTTTTGGTCCACAAGTTGTAGATGAATCCATTCCTTTTTGTCATCTACCTGTAAACAACAACATGGATAATATTTTGAATGATATTGGTGAAGAGTTTGTAAATATTCATTTTCCAGAAGCAATGAAAAAACACAAAAAATGAAAATTTTGAAAAATGCTTTTTCTGATCCTGCCATCATAGAAATCATACAGAATTTGGTATTAAACATGCCATTGATGAAAGCTCTTGAGTACATGCCAGCTGTAAAGAAAGGATTAAAAGATGCATGTACAACCAAATGCAGGCCTTACCCTCACAATTCCAGAAGCAAGGGTGGCAAGTCCGAGAAGCATATCCCCACAATGGCCACAATAAATGCCATCAGCAACCTCCCGGATAAAAAGTCAGACATGGGAGCACCTCTTGTGCGTTGTCAGATGTTTAATCAGGAGTTTGAACGAACACTTCTCGACAGCAGTTCTTCCGTCAACTTGATGCCAGCTTCGCTACTTACAGAGTTCAGGCTAGGACCGCTCAAGCCTACAAAGATGATTCTACAGTTTGCAGACAAATCAGTCAAGCGGCCTAGGGGCCTGTTGGAGGACGTGATAGTCACGGTTCAGGGAAAGCAGTTCCCGGCCGATTTTGTGGTATTAGATATGGACGTCCTTGCTCCATTACTCCTTACCCCAATCATACTGGGAAGACCATTCATGCGGACGTCGAACGCAGTAGTGAACTATGGGACGGGAGAAATCACTTTTGGCGCTGGCAATGAAACAATCAGAGTGGAGACCTTGCCAGAGGGAGCACCAGCCGAACGAACATCTGCCTCATGCGCAAGGGCGATTGAGTATTCTGATGACTGTGACTTTCTAGCAGAAATTCAAGACACCAATTTATTTTTGGATGACAATGAGATCCATGAACTCCTCTGCTCAGAGGAGGGAGTGGAGACCGCAGTCGAATTTCCACTTATCAATCAGGATGAGGAACTCGCTGATGTGCTGAATGAAACTGCCGTGGAGGTGATGTGCTGTCAAAACCAAGAGCAAAGAATAGAGGAATCTTGTGATGAGGAGGAAATCATCGAGACATTCTGTCAAAATTTGAGAGAAGAGGCAGAACAGATTCTGGTGGATGCCAAACAGTTGAAAGAATCGCCACCTGCATTAATAGATGAGGTCATTTCTGAAGCAGCTCAGACCCCGCCAGAGTTAAAACCCTTGCCCTCCAACATGAAATATGCCTTCCTTGCGAGAGAGAGCCGAACATGTACCCGTTCATTATCAATGCACACCTGACCGAAGACAAAGAATCTCGTCTGATGGAGGTTCATGAACGCTACTGCAAGGCGATAGGCTGGCGAACTTCGGATCTCCATGGGATCAATCCGTCATTGTGCTCACATCTCATTTTTCTAGAAGAAGATTGCAGGCCCTCTCGGGAACTTCAGAGAAGATTAAATCCTAATCTGCGGGAGGTTGTTATGAAAGAGATCCAGAAATGGTGTAACGTGGGATTTGGACTCGGGCTCGCCTGAGGCAATCACTCCACGCCGTCTCAGGCTCGCTTGAGGCCATCACTCGGTGCGGATCGCTCCCAGGACCCTTTCGCCCTTGGTCCTGGGCTGGGAGAGGCCGTGTGTCGGCCGGAATCAGCCGTTGAAGCCGCCTGGTGCTGTGTTCTTCCACCATCCTCGAGGACCATCCGATCGAGGGTGCCTCCCAGGGTGCTACACCCACCGTTGGATTTTGAAGTCCCAGCGCCGTCGGATCGACCTCCAAGATCTAATCCTAGCCGCTGGAGCAGAAGGGGTACGAGTCGTCCGATTAGCGCCACGTGTCAGTTCGAGCTGCATCGCCACTGTCCATCAGCGCCCCTTCCTCAACCTTTGGATGCGCCACGTGGATAAGTGATTTGTTCCTAGCCGCACGATTATTTCCTGAGTATTTTACATTTTAAACCTAGAGCTTTTTGTTAATTGCAGATATGCCCTTGTGCGTAGATATTATAATATGTTTTGGGTAAATTGCACACAGACCCTACTGACTTTTATTATTTGCATTTATGCCCCTGTGAACAGCAGAATACGTGCTGTACGCATGACTTTTTGGTGAAATTGCAATGTTTTCCTTGTAGCTTTTAATATTTGCATTTATGCCCTTCCAACAATGTATTTTCTCTTTGTTTCCTTTATTTATTGCATGTATCTATAAAACCCCAAAAATTCTCAAAAAAATAGATTTAGGTTCCTGTTGACTTGTGTTTCCATGCCATAATTTTATTTTGCATTTTATTGAATTTTAATATTTTTAAAAATTAAAAAACATGCATTTTTGCTACTGCATTAGAAAATCCATAAATATTATAAAATCACCTCAGAAAATTCCCAAAAAAATATATTTTGCATACTTTAGGGTGTTTTAATTTCAGAGCAAAAATCATAAAAAAATACAAAAGAAAACTCCAAAAAAATTAGAAAACCCCAAAAACGTTCCTAAAAATCTTAAAAAATCTAGAAAAATACTAAAATCCTAATTTTTTCTTTGAATTTTCTTTGTTCTATTAGCTTTAAGTGAAATTAATTTGGAGAATTTTTGTTACTGTTTTCCATTTTATTTTTCCGTTATAGTTTCATACCTCTATTTTCTCCACTGTTTTCAGTATTTTTGAATTTAAAAATACCAAAAAAATTAAGAAAAAATTGGAAAAATCACAAAAACAGTAGAAAAATATAACAAAAGTCAAAAATATTTTATTCCCAAAATTTTGAGTGTTTTTACTTATTTTTATTAAAAAAAATTCCTCTCTTTTCTTAGATTGTTTATATATTCCTATTTAAAGAAAAAAGAATTAAAAAAATATAAAATATAAAAAGAAAATATAAAATCAGAAAATTAAAAATCAAAATACAAAAATATAAAATTAAATAAATAAATAAATAAATAAAATAAAAAATATAAAATTAAAAACCCACAAAAAATCCAGCTTGGCTAAGTAGTTCATTAGACATAGGCTTTGACTTTCTGTCTACACTCTACACCCTTGTTTCCTGTGTTCGACCCATACTTGCTTGCCATTGTACATTTTTAGTAGGGTAAAATAAATTTTGATCCTTGCTCTTGATTGTTTAATTAATTGTGTGGGTTAATTGTTGACGAACGGGAAGGCTTGAGTAGTCGCCTCAGCGATAGTGAGTCTGATTTGTCAGACCACTATTTAGAGGCTCTTGCATTTTCATTTTTCACAAGGCCAGACCTAGCCATACTTCTTCCACTCACCCGTCTGTGCCTTCACACCCTAGGGCCCCTGAGAATCTCCACTCTATCGACCCTGATCGGCTTCCGTCTACTGTGGACCTCGATGTCGACATGCACCATACCAGATCTATTCCTCAGCGGTCCCGCAAGAAGGTTCGCTTTCTACCTTCTTGATCATGTGTACATCCATCCTGTTGTATCTTCATTCGTTTCCCTCTGTCTATCTCCCGTATTGCTTGTCCACCCAGTCCTCATGTTTGCCTTGCTTAGGACGCACTTTGTCCTAAGTATAGGGGGGTGGACAAGCCGAGTGTTCACTCGTCGTTCCGTTTCATCACTCCTGTTGTTGCCTATACTTAGAGCTTCTTTTACCCTAAGTATAGGGGGAGCGATTTGTATATCCTTTGATCTCTCCTTCCATCTTCAGATCTCTTTTCCTCTTTTCATCTTTTCCTATTATATCTTTTGTATCTATGAAAAAGGTGTCGCCCCTTGTAGACAGTCTTCTATACTTAGGACGCACTTTGTCCTAAGTATAGGGGGGTGTGCACCCTGAGTTTCTCTATTCTTTGATCCTCTCCATTGTCTCCTCTTCTTGTCTATACTTAGGGATATCTTACCCTAAGTATAGGGGGGACAACCTGAGTACGATATGTTCATTCCCACCCGTGATCCTCCCTGCTTTGTGTACAGTCTGCTATACTTAGGATTATTTGATCCTAAGTATAGGGGGACGGTCAATTTCTCATTTGTTCATTCCTTCCTTCATTCATTCATTATTCTTTAGACTTTTCTATACTCATTACGAGTTATGTCTTCTCTTTTTTCTCTCTGATCTATGAGGACATAGCTCAAGCTAAGTATAGGGGGGTCGTATATACTACGTATATACTTTAGCCATAACTCGTACTTTCATATTTTCTTAATAATATGGCTAATAGCTCTTTAAAATTCATTAAAACCTTAATAAAAAGATGTGATTATTCCTCAAATTCTTTTTGTATGTACTGATTAATAAATCAGGTGAAAATGTTTTTTGCAAAATATTTGAAAAATAGTCTAAAAATCTTTGTGAAAATTTTTTGAAAACTATTTTGAAAATGTTTTGTTACATGTTTTCAACCTTTATAAAAACATTTTGTTTTGAAAATTTATTTTCTTTGTGTGAAATAAAAATGTTTGAAAAATGATTTGCAAATAGTTTGAAAAATGGTTGCAAAAATATTTTGAAAAAACTATCTATACTGTTTGAAAACCTTTGCAAAATGATTTTCAAATGTGTATACATGTTTGTAAAATGTTTGTAAAAATTATTTTGGACTGTAGTTTTCAAAATTGTTTGAAAAACCTGTGTTAAATAAGTTTGAGGAATATATACATCACCCCTAAAATTCACTATGTATACTTATAAAATTGATCACTTACCGTATAAATTCTAAAAATCCACTTCTTGTAAATATAAGAAGCATCCCCGTGTAAATATTTTGTACCTAGCTTTTAGCCAAAATCTTTGTTTTCAAAAATCCCAAAAACATTTGCAAAACTAAAATACCAAAAACATTTGAAAAGAAAAATCTTTTTGAAAAATACAAAAAAAACACATATGCATCATCTTTTCCGAAAATCCATAAAAAATACAAATCTTGAAAATTGCATCACCAAAATATTGCCTGCATTTGCATAGCATTAGCAATTTTCGGATAGAGTTTGATAGTTGAATGAGTTTTAGTAAAATCCGAAGATTGGAGCTTGATTGAACCTTAAAATCTACCTAATAACAGGAACCTTATAGGAACTGGAATTGAGGTACTTCAGGTCTAGTTGACTTAATTCTTTGAGGATCACGAGACTTGGTTCAATGGATTCTTGACTGCCTAAGTAGAGTATTTCGGAGCACACGCACGACTCTTGTTGATAATGATCTAACTTGGACACCTGCACCTTTCACATGGCTCAACTCAGTTGGGGCGGTGAGGGGATTGGATTTGCCGGTATGAGACACACACAAGTGGAAACACTTGTCCTCCTCTAAGGAGGGAAGTGCACCCCAACCCATCCAGTGGGAATTCTAAAGACAAGAGAGTGTGGGTTGCAATAAAGATTCAAAAGAGGGATAGTCTACTATCTCAAGAGGAAAAACTCATTATGTAAATGCTGATGTATATAGTATTTCAAAAAAACAAAAAAAGACAGGCCTGTACAAAAATAAAATGCCTGCAAAAGTATGTGAATATGTTGTAAAATCAATAAGCAAGCTTGAGTTCCAAAGTCAAATCATTTGAGCCTGCAGCTGGATGACTTAACTACACTGGTCTTGCATCCTAGGATAGGTAGCTACACTGGCTACCGTCCATTCTTCTCTTCACCCCCTCCTCTTGAGTTGGTTGCCACTTGAACTTAGAAGGGAATACCCCGCTCCTCAAGGAAGGAGTTATTGGACTGGGGAATCATTGGGTTGTCATGCTGGAGAAGTCAGTTTCTTTGCCATTCTAGTTGGGGAGAGCCACAATCACTTACACTGTACGAGTCAGATTCATAGTCGGAAGGGTTTGCGTATGAGTTGAGATATTTCTGACCTGGCTATTGAGGAGACTTGAGCAGAGTGTTGGGATTCTCAGGGACTGTTGGATTTCAAACCCGGTTCTCATTAAGGTTCCGCCCGCACTAAAATTCCAAAGGTCCGACTTAAGCTCCAAACTTTGATTTTGTGAAGACAAGTTTGATAATTAAACTTCATCCATCTTTCTTCTTTTTGTTTTCTTTGTTTTTCTTTTCTGCACTTATTGCATAAGTGTTTGCTAGGGACTAGCAAATGCAAGTATAGGGGGATGATGAATCTACGTTTCATCATCTTTGTTCTCTCATTCTGGCCTTAAAAACTCTAGCAAATGCGTGTAAATAGTGTTAATTCATGCACTTTAGCATTCATGCATTATTGTACAAATTGTGTATAAAAAACTATTTTAGTGACAAAATTATATAATAAAGAAAATAAAAGAAAAAGAATAAAATATTGTAAATATTTTATGACCCGAAACCCCGAGACCTAGGCATCTCGATGACTAGGTCGACAAGGAATAAAGTAGGAGGAGATAAGGGCCAAAATACCAATAAAATACCTTTGTTTTTATTCATTCCTTATTCATTTTGAGACCTATTTTTGGTTCTACTTTTTATACTTCAAATAAAGAAACTTTGAACATAAAAGTTGTAGATAATTAAATAAATAAAAATACAAAATTGATTTCATTCAAAAATAATGAACAGATAAAAAGTTATGATCTGAATAAAATTCCAGAATCCCAACTTCCCAGACCTGTATCTCTCAAATAAAAGCTAGAAATGCATCAAACTCACCTTTAATTGTATATAATTTTAAATAAGCTATTTAGTGGTGGTGGTTTCGCATTGGGCGGAGCATCAGTTTGAAAGTTGAGTTTTGGACCCCTATTGTATACTTGTACAGATTAAAATATTCAATTTATTTATTATTCTTTATTTTCATAATTTTATATTTTTATAATTTTGTAAATTTTATTTATAATTATATGTACATTAAAATCAGAATAAAAATCTTAAGAAAATACAAAATAAAATACTTGTATAAGTATACATAGGTATAAGACCTATAAATATACCTATGTAAATACTACTTCTATTTATTTAAATATATAAAACACTTCAAAAAAATCAAATAAAAATATATTTAAGTGTAGAAAAATATTTTACAAATTTATAAAATAATAAACAAGAATAAATAAATTAAATTCACAAAATAAAAATAAAATATTAAAACTTATAGATAAATATACCTACATAGCCTATAAATGGTAACTTTTATTTTTACACCTCATAAAAATAATTAAAAATCATATTAAAATACCTTATAAAATAATAAACATTTTTTATTTAATAAGAAAAATTAATTAATTCGTTTTCTATTTTTAATTGAATTTACAATTGTTTTTCCAGGGATTTTTCCTGGTTGGTCCACGTGGACCAACAAGGTGGCTTGGAAAGTAGACCCGCGGGTCAACTCTCTAGCCTTAGCCTTGCAGCCCTGTTAGACGTGCACGACACCCCTTGTTTCTTGATTTTTTTCGCAATGATGCGTTGCTCGAGGTGACATTGATCCTTCATGAGAATTGTACCCGACAACACCATGATCCACGCTGACCATATCTCTTGGACAGATCGATTGTGCGCCACCCATGATATCGTCTCGAAGTTCGTCACTTCACCACCTATTCAAAATGCAACCCATTCTTACCTTCCCTCCTTGAACCTCTTTGACCAAGCTTCACGTCCGTTCCTGGTGTGCTCGAGGTAGAGGAAGGTGACAGCTTCCTCCCTCGACCCTTGGCGGCGGCGTTTGACGTGGGGAAGGGCGGCTTCCACCATCACCGGAGCACCGCTCTTGGCGGTTACATCTCGCGGTCTTTGGCTGCTCGAGGTTGTTTTCCTTCGTTTTTTTTTACTTTTTAGTTAGCTGTTAGTCTTAGGTTCCGTTTCATGCATTCAGTTGATTGTTTCGTCGATTAATTAGCTTAGGTTTCGCAATCAAACACCTTGCCGGAGCTTTCGAGCTCCGGTGACCAGCTTCACCACTCCACGCCGCCTATCGTTCACTAGTAAACACTGGGTCCTACACTTCTTTTTGCTGATGTGCCTTGTTTGTCATTGCAGGACTCCAGGGAGGCATCCGCCTTGTCTTTTTGCCATAAGGGGCTCCAGGTCGCCGGAACACCATCGAGCCGCCGAGCAGTCGCCCCGTGGCCTTCCAGTCTCTCTCGCAACTTTGAGAGATGCCCGACTGAAGACGTAACCCATTGAGATTATCCGCAGCTCTAGGAGAAGTCGGAGGAGCGATCTGCACCGATTTCAAACTCGCCCACGGCGAGTTCTTCACGCGTTCTCCCGGCCTTGCCAGGAGCCGTTGGATCTTCAGTTCGTGCCAGACGAAGCAGATAGCGTTGGATCGGCCCCCGCGTCAGCCGTCGGATCTGCTTGGGCCATCTGATCTTCACCATCGAATCGAAGGGGTGTCGTCGCCCCTGGCGCTGACACGTGGCATTAAGTGACACATCTGCTACTGTCGGATTCGCCTGGTTGGGTATTTTGCACTTCTTGCCCGGCCAAGTTTGTATTTTATGAACAATATCTAAACTTTCATAGGTAGCTTTATATATTTTATGAACTTTGCATGTTGGCCCCTGGTTATTTGTAATATTGTATTTAAACCCCTGTCAGGTCACGTACACGGCGCACGTAACTTGGCAATTTTGCAGAAGGACCCTGGGGGTTTGCCTATTTAATAATTATTCCAAGGAATTATTTATTCAGGTATATATTTCTGGAAACATTGCGTCGAGGCCCCTGACTCTTGCTTATTTACAGAAATACCCATGCCAGCTGTGTAGTTCCTTTTTGTTGTTTTTATTCATTTCATCCATATCTAAATTGCTAAAATCCACAAAAATCATCTTAAGCCCCTGTTGCATTATAGTTTCATGGCATATTTTTAGTTTGCATTTTAATTGCATTTTAATATTTATAAAAATTCAAAAACACGCATTTTCACTACTGTTTGCATTATAAAATCCATAAAAATTATAAAAACATCTGAAAAAATTCCCAAAAAAATACATTTTGCCTATTTTTGTTTCTTTTAACTTCTATCCAAAAATAATTAAAATATACAAAAGAAAACCCATAAAATATAAAAAACCTAAAAATATTCATAAAAATCCTAGAAATTTCACAAAAATCCTAAAAATCTAATTTTTGTCTCTAAATTTTTTTATTATCTTTTATTTAAAATTAATTTGAAGAATTTTGGAATCTGTTTGATATTTTTTATCCTCAATTTAGTTTTCAGCTTTTTATGTTCTTCACTGTTTTCAATATTTTTGACTTTAAAAATACCCAAAAAATTAGGAAAAATCCAGAAAAATCATAAAAATATTAGAAAATTATAGATGACAGAAAAATATTTTATTTCATGTATTTTGATTATTTTTCCCTATTTTTATCTCTCTCTTATCTCTAGTGTATACATATTCCTTATATATATTATATCTTTATTAAGAGAAAAAGAAAAATATAAAATATAAAATATAAAATATAAAAATAAAATACAAAATCAGTAAATTAAAAATCAAAAATATAAAAATATAAAATTAAAAACAAAATAATATAAAATTAAAAACCCACAAAAACATAGCATAAATAGACAAATATTCACATTCACTTGAGCATTTCGCCCCGTTCTACCTGTCGACCTCTACACATACTTGCACCTATACACATCTTTATTGTAGACTTATAATAAATTTTAACTCCGCACCGCTTCTCATTGTTTGATTCTTGTTGTGGGTTAATTGTTGATTAATTGAGCTTTCGTGAGCGGTCGCTCAGCGACACTGTAGTCCCACCTTGTGTGGACTATTTTGACCCTCGCAAAAATCTCAGTTATCACTGGGATGACTTTGATGATTATTTTCCATGTCTGATTCCCACAGAGCCGACAACTAGGGCGGAGAGTGAGCCTGCACAGATTACAAAGACACTAGCAAGGCCACCTTCATCAGATTTTCACATACAACGAGAGTTCTCCCATGTAGATCTGGTAGTCTTCACTCAAACATTCCAGAAGCCAGATTTTCCAGTTCCCAGTTGTCCAGAACTGAAGCCTTTATTGCAGTCGATGAAGTACAGATTCCTTGTGGGTGAGCCGTAGATGTTCCCGGTCATTATCTAAGCAGATTTGATTGGAGATTAAGAATATCGTTTGATGGAGGTTCTTGAAAGAAAGCGCAATGCGATTGGATGGAGTGTAGCTGATCTCCAGGGGATAAGTCCGACTCTGTGCTCCCACCAAATTTATCTTGAAGAGGACGCCAAGCCATCGCATGAGATCCAGCAACGACTGAACCTGAATCTTCGAGATGTGGTCATGAAGGAGATATCAAAATGGTGGAGCATTGATTTTATCTACCCTATCTTTGACTCCAAGTGGGTTAGTCCATTACATGTGGTACCCAAGAAGACGGGTATCACTACAGTTGTGAGCGAGTCTGGAGAGGAGATAGCTATACGGGTACCCACTTCTTGGAGGGTCCGTGTGGACTACAGACGATTGAATCATGCCACCAAGAAGGATCATTTCCCACTGCCATTTATTGATCATATTATCAAGAGGCTAGCTGCGAAGAGTAATTACTATTTCCTTGATGGGTACTCCGTCTATAACCAGATGGCCATAGCGCCCGAAGACGAGGACAAAACGACATTCACCTGTCCGTTTGGGACATATGCTTTCAGACGAATGCCCTTTAGTTTTTGTAATGCCACAACTACATTCCAAAGGTGCATGTTGTTCATTTTCTCGGACATGGTGGTGACTGTTTAGAGGTCTTCATAGATGACTTTTCGATCTACGGTGATGGGTTTGATGCTTGTCTTGACTGCCTAGATCAGGTACTTCATGGTTGTATCGAGGTCCATCTTGTATTATCTTGGAGAAGAGTCACTTCATGGTGACTCAGAGGATGGTGCTTGGCCATATCATCTCCAACATGGGCATGGAGGTCGATCCAACCAAGTGGATATAATCAAGAAATTCAATCCACCGTCCAACTTACGGCAGTTGCGGTCTTTTCTGGGGTATGTCAGTTTCTACCGATGATTCATTCAGGATGTCAGTCATATTGCATGACCACTTACTGATCTGCTGATGAAAGACACCGAGTTCACTGTCAATGATAAGTGTCTAGCATCCTTCGAGACTCTCAAGGGATTAGTTTCCTAGGCTCCTGTCCTTCAGCCACCCGATTGGTCTCTCCCATTCGAGATCATGACAGATGCTTCTAATGTTGCCGTAGGGGATATGCTAGGACAGAGGAGGGATGGATTACCTTATGCCATTCACTAAGCTAGCCGGACTTTGGATGCTGCTCAACGGAATTACACTATGACTGAGAATGAGATGCTAGCCGTAGTCTTTGCTTTGAATAAGTTCAGATCATATATTCTTGGATCCCCCGCCATCCGGTACCTTATGGCAAAGAAGGATGCCAAAGCCAGATTGACCAGATGGATCCTTCTACTCAAGAAGTTTGATATCGAGATTAAGGATAAGTCTGGAGTCAAGAATGTGGTGGTGGATCACCTCTCTCGATTAGAGAACCTTGAGGATTCCGATCAGATTTCACCTATTACTGAGACCTTCCCAAACAAGGTGATCCTTGCTATCGCCTCGCTCCCATGGTATGTCGACATTGTGAACTATCTTGTCTCCAAGAAAGTTCCACAAGGTTGGCCCAGACAGCGACTTGAGACTTTCCTTGTGAAGGCCAAGTCGTACCATTGGGAAGATCACATCTTTTATCATGAAGGAGGGGATAATGTCTGGCGTTAGTGCATTCCACAGGAGGAGCACCATAGCGTCCTCACAAACTGCCACAAGCTTGAGGCAGGAGGACATCATTCTGGGAGGAGGACAACACAGAAAGTGATCCAATCCGGCCTATGGCGGCCTACTCTCTTCAAGGATTCTGATGAATTCGTGAAGCGGTGTATTAATTGTCAGAGGATGGCACTTGTGGATAATGTGATATGATGCCGACGCAGCCCATTCACTTCTGTGAGGTTTTTGACGCATGGGACATCGATTTCATGGGTCCATTCCCTAAGAGTCAGGGATTTGAGTACATTCTGCTTGATGTGGATTATGTGAGTCATTGGTTGAGGCCATCCCCACTCAAACCGCATATGCTAAGACCGTTTGCAGATTCTTGAGGAAGAATGTCATTTCACGGTTCGGGGTACCTAGAGTTTTGATATCTAACGGGGGGACTCATTTTATCAACGACAAGGTAAAGGACCTTGTTAACGAGTTCATCATTGACCATCATGTTTCCATTCCATATCATCCTCAAACCAACGGTCTTGTTGAGGTATCGAACAGGGAGATCAAGATGATATTGCAGAAGGTCGTCCGCCCATACCGAAAGGATTGGTCACAACTTTTGGACTCGGTGTTGTGGGCCTATAGGACTTCCTTCAAGACACCTTTCTGTACATCTCCCTTTCGTCTCGTTTATGGCAAGCCATGCCATTTACCTGTGGAAATCAAGCACAAGTTACTATGGACAGTCACTGAGTTATTATTGGATCCCAAGAGTATAGGAGATCAGAGGAAAGCAGAGTTGGCAGCCCTGGAGGGATTGAGAGATACAACCTTTTTGAGTAGCCTACAATATAAGGAAAAAGTATATCAGCCATAAACAGTTTGAGCCAAACCATAGAGTGTGGCTATTTGATGCCAGGTTGTTATTTCCAGGGAAGTTGCAAAGCAAATGGAAGGGACCATACGTGGTCCGAAAGGTGCACAACAATGGAAGCATTGATATATCTGAATTGTCATCTAAATCCAACTTTCGAGTTAATGGTCAGCGCCGAAACCATATCTTGATCATGACCCGCTGATCGTTGATGTTGCCCATATTCATTTTGCATGAGATGTGATCTTTGACTCATATCATTTGCATATCATGCCTGATTATCACTTCTCTTTTGCAGCTGTATAGATCCAGTTGTCCATATCATTCATTCTTTTCGTCTAATATCCCATCTTCATCTTATGATTACGCTATACTTAGGGTGTGCTTTACCCTAAGTATGGGAGGGGTATTAGGCCTGTGATTTGTCTTTTGATTCTGTTCACCTCTGTTTTACTACCTATACTTAGGGATATTTTACCCTAAGTATTGGGGAGGCAAACCTTGTACATCATAACCCTCGGTTTCCCCTTGTGTACATACTTATATACTTAGAATTACTTGATCCTAAGTATAGGGGGATCACCGACCTCTATTCATTACATTCTTTCATTCATCGTTGAAGTACAACCTTTCTTTTCACTTTCCAATACTTAGCACGAGTTATGTCTTCCTTTCATCTCTCTTTGATCGCTCTGAGGATATCGTTCGAGTTAAGTATAGGGGGGTGTCATATATATTGTATATATAATTTAGCCATAACTCGTACTTTGTGTGAGTGTGTTAATAAAATAAAATGGCTAAAATCATAAAACTAAAAATCACAAAAATTTTAAAATATTTCTTGTACATAATGTTTGTAAGTAGTTTTTGTAAAAATTATTTTTGTACAAATGTTTGTAAAAATGTTTTGATTGAAAAATCTTTTGTAAATATTTTTGTATCAAAATTATGTATATAGTACAAAGTTTTGAAAAATGTCTTGAAAAATAAAAAGACTTTCCCGTCTTCCTTGCATTTAAAAATGTTCAGAAAAATTTGCATATTTTGAAGAATTGCACAAAAAGAGTTTTGTACATATGTATTTGTATATCCTTTAGATCATAGTTGACATTTAAACTAGTCTAGAATTAAATTGAAAAACAGAGTTTGGTTAAGACCTTAATCCACCTAACTTCAGAGGAACCTTATAGGATTTGAGGTTAAGACTTTTCAGGTGCATAGTGACTTAATTTTTGAGTCCACTAGGCTATGTTCACATGTTATCTTGATGAGCCTAATTAGAACACTTAACAATGCACACATGACTCTTAGAGACAATGGCTTGACTTGGACATGCACCTTACACATAGCTCAACACAGACGAGGTGGTGAAGAAGTAGAATTCCTTGGCTTGGGGTATCATACGAGTTTAGTACTTCTAGGTAGAACCTCTCGTCTTCCTTTAGGGAGGGATGTGCACCTCAACCTGGTCTAGTAGCAGTAAGGTCTAAAGACATGAGTCTGTGGATTGCAATAATGCTTCAAAAGAGGGATAGTCTACTGGCTCAAGAAGAAAAATTCCTTATGTACATGTTGCACCATGTAGATAGATTGTATATATGCACATCAAAAAAATGTGTGCAAAAATATGAAAAACTCCAAAAGGGGGACATGCCTGATTGAAAATAAAATGCATGTCGAAGTGTATATAGTGAATAAGCAAAGCTTATTATTCCACCTTCTCATCTCATCGAAGTTTGCAGCTGGAGACTTAGCTAAATTGGCTTTGCTCCAAGGGATACATGGCTACACTGGTCATGGTCCATTCTCTTCTCTCCCTTCTTCTTGAGCTGGTTGAACTTGAACTTAGAAGGGAATACCCCACACCTCGAGGAAAGAGCTGCTAGACTAGGGAATTAGAGTTACCTTGTTAAGGAAGGTTGTTTCTTTGTCATGTCTGAGGTGGGGATCTACATATCACTTACACAGTACAAGAAAAGATAAATAATCATTAGAGTTTGTGCATGTAGACTTGTTCTGATCTGGTTTATTGAGAAATCTTGACCATAGAATTGTGGAACTTAGAGGCGGTTGAGTCTTAAACCTATCTCCCAATCAGGTTCCGACAAACTAATAATCCAAACATCTGACTGAGCTCCATACTCCAATTTAACAGAGATAAGTTTTATAATCAACCTTTATTCTTTTTCTTTTCATTTCTTTTTAATTTTCACTTCGTTTTCAAATAAGTGTCTGTTAACGGACTAGCAAAGGTAAGCTATAGGGGGGTGATGAATCCCTGATTTCTTACTCTTTATTCTTTTTTTAGCTCTTCTTCTTGGCAAAATACCCTATATATACCTATAAATATAATAACTTAGCTTTCTGCATGGCTTGATTAATATTGTATATTTAGCATGTATTTTTAGAAAAAAATAAAAGAATAAAGGAAAAGAAAAAGAATGATGTATTTAGAATAAATATTGAGTGACCCAAACCCCAAGAGAATGTCAAGACTTGATAGGATCGCAAAACAAAATAAGTAGAGAGAGATAGTGTTCACTTTGCAGTGTATATATAACCTATACTTGTTTGTATTACATAGTTATTTATTGACAAATCAAAATTATTTTATCATTGTATATAGTTTAAATAATATTATTAAAATTAAATAAAAACAGAAAAATAAAAGAAAAATAAAAAATAAAATAATCAAACCTTTGTATAGAAGATACATGTACATATCACATCCACTATTTATTATATACCCTTAATAATTTGCAAAAATAAAATAAAAACTATTTTATACTCTTAAAATTATGTTGTAAATAAATAAATATAAAATTAGGATATTTATGTAAAAATAAGTAAATAAAAATACTTGTACATAATATATAGGTATATTATATCTGTATATACTACTATATACTATATATACATTAATTTATTTTTCAGAAAAAGAATTAAAAATCATAGAAAAATACTTTGGAAAATAATAAATATTGTTCATTTTATATACTTCTTATATTAAATTCATTTGCTAGTTTTATTTGAATTATCTTTTATTTGGTAATTCCTAATTTTTCCATTGGCCGACGTCAGAACGTTGACACTAATCAACAGTCTCTTCCAGACCGGGTCAGATTACTCTTCACACATCGGAGCTTCTTCTCAAACTTTTCCCGCCTAAACCCGACCTCCTTTTGCCTCGATTTCCGAGCCCGAGATTCCCCGTATACTTGGGATTCATGTGGATCCCTAGAATCACCCGGATCCTCCTAGGGTTGTGCTCCACCTCTCGATCTTTTCAGACCCTTGCACAACCTATAAAATCTCGCTTGATCTCCGCTAGCCCGCCAGCTCGTTCCTTACCACCATTTCGACCCCTAGCCACCTCCAGCTGAGGGACAACTACCTATAGCGACCTTCGGAGTTCGAATTGGTGCTGAATCGACATAACTCAAGCTTCGTGGCCGGACCTCCACCGTGTTTAGCCTCCTTGGCCAATCACAGCCCGGTTGAGGCCATCACCTCGACGCTAGACTTCGCCTGAAGCTCAGGAGCTCCTCCGAACATTCAGGTACCGCTTGCACCCACCATAGTTCCATCTTCGATCTGACTTTTCCATTTCGCTCCGTCATCGGTTCCCTTGCTCCAACCAGCTAGTCGGAGCTTTGTTGCACCCATTCACTCGTTTCAATCGACGCTACACCTCTCCCTCCATCTTCCCACGCAATCTGATCACCCTACATCTCACTCACCGAAGCGAGATTAGGACTGAGACTTCCTTCTCCTGCCTTTGCCGGAGGTCAAACATCACCTACATCGCTTCTTTCTTTTCCAGTCGCAATAACTAGGACTGGAGAAGATCCCCGAGTCCCTTCTACCCTTTGCAGGATAGTATGTGTGCAAGGCGGGTCATTTTGGCCCCCGGCTGCTCAGATGGAGCAGCTTCAGGCGAGCAGCCACTGCCACGCTCATCCAGCCGTCATCGTCTTCATCAGAGCTTTCAATCTGACGCGCAGTGCTTCCACGAGGGTGCCGGAGCTTCCAGACCTTCCATCGGGTCGGTGGATCTCTTCCCCCGCTTGATCGAAGTTTGCCAAGAGGAGTTCTTGTAGACCTACTCCCCGTCGTTGGATGATAGCCCTTCTGCCAGATTCCATCGTAGCCGACAGAGCAGCCTTTCACCCTTTAGATCTGACACTTCTGACGCATCTGACGACACGTTCTAGACATTCTCTGCACCGTCAGATCAACAGCAGGAGGCGATCAGAACCGTACGCCAGAGCCAGCCTCCACATGCACCACGTGTCCTCGCAAGTGTATATTTCCCTTTTACCTTGCATGTTTAGCTATTTCACTTTAGTCCATTAAATAAAAGTTGTAGTTAAGTACATTTTGCAGTTTGGACCTTGAGTTTTTAGCTAATTGCAATTTAGTCCCTCTCAGTTTGTAGCACGTGCATTCCTACGTGAGTTTTGGGTTATTTGCACATTATGCCAGAAACTTTGATGTTGTTAGTGAATGGATGCTTATTTTTGAAAATTGCATGTATACCCATGTGCGTCCAGATCTGAGCATGTACGTGAATTTTATGGGAATTTTACAGATAAGGCCCTAAGATTTTTTATTGTGTTACCATTTGGTCTGTGAGCTTAATATATTTACGAATAGGTCATGTGAACTGTGCCTAATTACATGTCTTTCATTGGACTTAATAAATATTAAATAAATTTAAAAAATTACCTAAAAATTACCATTAACCCCTTTTAGTGTGTAATATTTTCTTTAATTTTCTTGGATTAATTTATTTGAATTTTGTTTTTTAGAAAATTCAAACCCCCCTAAAAAGTGTTCTTTCTAAGTTAGAAAAATCTTAAAAATTAGAAAAATACTTTAAAAATCCCATAAAAATTCACGTGTGACTTTTTGTGTGCTTTATTTCCAGTATTAACTTTGTTTAAAAATTCACTCTAAAAAACCTAAAAATTACAAAATATCTAAAAATTTATAAAAATAATAAAAATCAAAGCAAAAATCCAAAAATTTCATTTTCAGTTCTTGTTTTTAGGTTTTAATTCATAGTTTATCGTAAAATTGCTATCTAGGACTGTAGGGCATTTTAATTATTTTAAATTTGCAATTTAGTCCTGTATGTGCACTCTTGGCATTTTTATCACTTTTTAATTTTTATAAAATAAAAAAAATTTACAAAACCCTAGAAAAATACCAAAAACACTTTAAAAATAAGAAAACCCAAAAATATTTTTACAAAAATTTTCTGATTATTTTTGGTTGCTTAGAAATATTCCAAAAAATTGTTGTCATGTTTTCCCTTATTTTTGGTTGATTTTGTTTTCTTATAAAAATTTAAAATTTGCAAAATTAAAAACCACTAAAAAATATTTTGTTTTGAGAATTTTGACTAGTTCCTATTATTTCCGTGCTCCTTGTGTTCGACCCTAGTGGCTATACAGGTAAATAAAATAGCGAACCATTTACATTTCATGTTTGTTTGATTTATTTTTAGCGGTTTATTCTTCTTGATTGAGCTTGTCTGATTGATTGGGGTCACAACGACCTTGGAAATTATTTGATACTTAACCCTGATCGATTGGCACGCTCATCACTTAACAACCAGAAAGTTCAGGAGAAATATCTCAAATATCCCAAAAAGCGCGTGCGACGACACATGACTACAACTCAAGTAGACTGAAATGCAAATATGAAAACTACAAGGATCTTACTGCAAATGTTTTTAACTACACATTAATTTTATTGGAAAAAACCAAAATAACAGACATGCAAGGGAAAAAGAGGAAATGTATCCAGTTCTAATGGGCTCCTGTAAAAGGATCTGATGGATAGAGGATGTCATGGACGTACGGCTCAGATCTGACACTTCAGGGTTTGATCAACGGTGTGCAAGGCTTCTCTAACGTACGATGTAGATCAGGTTCAACTCTGATCGAAGGGCTACTGATTGGGATATATCGAACGACCCGGATTAAATCTGGAGCTACATCTCCAGATCATGCGGCAAGGAGAGGTGTTGGAAGAACAAGGCTCAGGCGAACTTCACTCGGTTGTGGACAGAGATCCAAGAGCCTGATGAGTTGGCTAGAAGGTCCAGTAGCTCTATATAGATGTCATGTGTCGACTGGAGTCTTTGGGAGGGACGATGATTGGTCAGATGATGGTGTCGATGCTTCTCCTCATGAAGTTGCTCTTCCTGAGCAGTCGGAGCACATAAAGGGTTAGCTCACGTGCACCTGGGCTTGCGAAGGGTAGAGGGACTCAAAGGCTTTGCTCCGGTCTGGTTATTGCATATAACGGTAGAGGGAAGCGACAGGGGAGTGGAGCTTTGGTTCCCGACAAAGGCGGAGGGGGAATCCTAACCTAATCCTGCTCCGATGAGAAAGATCCAAGGGGGTCATGTCATACTGGAAGATGAGGGTTGAGCAGGGCATTCGATCTGAGCAGATAGATGAATGGAACGGAGCTCCAACCTGCTGGTCGGAGATGATGAAATGACAACGGAGTGGATGAAACGATTCGAATGAAAGTAGAAATGCATGCAAAATGGGGGGTACCTATAGGTGTTACTGTGGTAAGTTAAGTGCGACGAGGGGAATGGCGGTGCGGAAGGTCGAGGAGGTTGTACGTAGCGGAGGATCTTCGACCACGTTAGAGATGTGGCCAAAGACCCACCACTCTTAGATCCAAAGAGGGATCTGGAAGCCTGTCACTCTTATGGAGGTGCCTAGGGAGTAAAGAAGCAGCGGGGCATGAGCTTGCAAGCTACGGAGGCAGAGGAGAGTTTATATAGGCATGCCTCAGGGTCTGGAAAGGTCGGACAAGGGAGCAGAACCCTAGGAGAGAAATCAGGGGTAGAAAGCGACGAAAATGGAGTACGGACCCGATCGGGAAAATGTTGAGAAATCGGTCCAACAAGAAGGATAGTCGGGTCGGATCTGATGGAGGAATGGTTGACCCGGCTCAACGGAGACGGGTCATCCAATCAGAAAATTTGACGCTGATAATTCAAATAATAAATAAATTAAAATATTAAATGAATTTAAATAATAATGGTAAAAATGAAAATATTTATTATTTTTCAAGGCAATTTTCTGTGATTTTTAATTATTTTTATGAAATATAAGTGTATACAATGTGGGAATTATGTATAGGTATAGTATACCTGTATATTTTATTCTTTAATTTTATTTTATTGATTTTATATAAATATCCTATATTTTATTTATGTACAATATAATTGAGGAATATAAAATGATTTTTGGTGATTTTTATAAATTAAATAAATAAATTAAATAAATAGGTAGTGTCTTCAATACACAGAAGCGTGGCTTTTATAAAATCGTTTTTTGATTTTTTTTATTTTATTTTGTGTTTTCTACTTTTTATTTTATTTTTATTTTATTTTTAGGAATATATACAAGTGTTTAAAAACACAATATGCACAAAGTGTAATTAAATTTAGATATCTACAAGTATAGGTGTCAAGTGTCTATACAAGGACCCTATCTCACCCTACTTTATTCCTCGTCAATCAAGGCAATTATTGACCTTCTCTTGGGGATTGGGCCAATCTATATATTACATAATTACATCCTTATTTTCATTTTCTTTTCTTTTTATTCTTTTATTTTGGAAATATGTGTTAATTATGCAATATTAACAGTGACATGCACAATGATAATTTATTATATTTACACATATTTGTAGATGTTTTTGCTAAAAGATAGAGCTAAAATAAAAGAATAAAGAATGAGAATCAGAGATCCATCAACATCCCATCCAAAATATTGATGGTATTAATATAGTGTAGAAGGGAAAGTGGATCGACTTACCTAACACTAGAATATGGTTTGTAGAGGCCCAAGGAGGAGTTGTTAATTTTAGGGAAACCATTGTCGTATTGAGGAAAGCAAACACACAATCAATATGTTGTCTAGACAACCAGTCATCCTAAGGGCTTTATGGATCAAACTTTAGTTGAATGTGTTGAAGGCTTTTTCATGTCAATATTTACAATGATGGTTTTAGTTTTATTATGGTCCCGCTGCTCGATTAGCTTGAACTTGATTCCAAAAGCATCGGAGGTACCTTCCCATTTAGGAATGCATGTTGTGACGGAAGAATGACCTCTTTTAGTTTGAGAGCCTAATGGTTTACAATGATATTTGAAATAATCCTCATGGGGATATTTATAAGGTTGATGAGTCATTAATTGCATATATCTTGAGGGTCTCCCATTTTGAATAATAATATAATGATAAAATCATTAATGAATTTAAGATCCCTATGATTAAAGTCATCCATGTACATATGAATTATCATGTTCATGGAGTCACCTTTAATGATGTTCTAGTATTTTTTTATAAACTCATTAATACAACCGTCAGGCCCAAGTTCTTTAAGGGACTTCAATTTGGAGATCACTTCGATATTTCCTCCTCGTTTAGGAGCAATTAAATCCTTTGGATAATCAAGTCTGCCAACCAATGTAGGGTCAAGGTCATATGGTATATGACCACCATTTTCGATGTCCAAGTAGAGCTACTAATAGAATTCAAGATAATTTTTGAAATCTCTTAGATCAGTATGAGAAACCCCTTAGTCATTAATGAATCGGTGATTCATTAACTTAATACCAGAAAATTAACTTTAATTCATGTTCAAAACAATCAATAAATACCTCTAAAATCATCAAATTACCAAAATAACTATTGTAATAAATTGGACTAGTATTGTGTAATTATCTAGTAAATAAGTCCAAAAAATAGCTCAAAATAAAAGTTGTGAAATTAAAGAGATGAAATTTTCATTTATTCACTTGTAAATAGATCCAAAATTTGCATATTTTAAATAATTCATGGTAACTCTATAAATCTATTCCATTTAAACCCACACCTACTTCTGAGACAAAAAGCCTTAAACTTACGCATCTAACACATACAATCTCCTATGAACTTGAATTGATGTTTGAATTAATATACATTCAATTGTCTACAAAATCAAGATCAAATTCAAAGACTCGAAGTTCATATGTGAAACTTGGATTTTGGAACCTCCCTGTATATTGTATTTATTTAGTGATTTTGATTTATCATTTTTCTCCATGTACTTAACCATTTTAATTTGTTTCTTTTTCATTTATTTTATTTGAATTGAGTTTTAATAAAATCTTGAAGAACATGTTGATTGATCATATCAATAGAGTGATTGATCAGTTTGTGGCCATTGAACAATATTTTGAAAATTAATATATCATGATCAATAGAAGGTCTATGAATAGTGATCGATCATGGTAAAAGTATGGCCGATCATGTTATAAAATCAATAACCAAGTTTTTGATTAATGATGATCAAAGTATGGTCAATGAAAGGTAATCGATCAATGAGTTAAGATGATCAATCCTATGTCCAAAAAATAATTTTGTGATTATGATGATTCTAGCTTATTTTTCTTGTTGAGTAAGAATATGAAGAAAATGATAAGATCGATTTCTTCGCCATTATAACTATATAAATCGTCTAACTTGGAAAAACATGCAGAAGATCCCCTGAGTATTCTTTACTTGTACTTGACCTCTGAAGTTTTCTAATCTTCTCTAGAAATGCTTTTAAGTTGTTGGAATTGAGTCTTAAGCTTTTTAGAGCAAGCTGCTTTAAGTTGAAACTTTAGAAATCATGTTGCATAGTTTCGCTACACTTTTCATCGTTTCTTCTACCTAAAAGGTCAATTGAGCTACAAAACAAATATACAACAAAGTCCCTGAGCAAATCTATCACTCGCAATCTCGTCGTTTTTGTAAATGACAAAACTCATATTTGTTTTTCATTTCTTTTAGCTATATTTGGTTTTATTTGGTTTAATCTTTATATTAGTCCAAGAATTATTCCCCCTTAATTTTTACTTTTAACTTTTATCTTTAATATATAAACTTCTCATCCTTTTTGTCATTATCGAAAAGATTCTTCTCCCCTAACTTAATCAGTTTGTATTCCTTCGCTTTTTGTAAAGCATTATAGAAGAAAGTTCTATGAGATGTCAATATGTTGGCATAGTTCTAAGTGTCTTATGAGATAGGCAAATCTATCAAGATTTAATGGCGTGGTAAGTATATCAGCAAGTTGTTCTTCCATCTTTATAAAGTCTATAGAAATATCTCCTTTTAGAACAAACAGTCTTTTAGGAAATGATGTCTAATATCAATGTATATAGTTTTGAGTATAATGCATGATTTTTGAATGGTTGTTAGCACTTGTCGTATCACACATAATTTTAACTTTTTCAAACTTTTATACAAAGTCATTCAAGGTTTGTTTCATATATAGCACTTGCAACCATGCAAGAGGGGTAGATATGTATTCAACTTTTGTTGTTGATAGTTATACATAGTTTTGTTTCTTAGAAAACCAAGAGACTAGTGCATTTTCAAGGAAATGGCATATCCCACTAGTACTCTTCATATCAATTTTATTTCCATCATAATCAACATCACTATAAAGATTTAATCCAAGGTTTGATGATCTAGGATAAAATAGTTCATAATTATAAGTATCTTTCAAATAATTTTAAGATCTTTTTGATAACTTTTTAGTGACTTTCTTTAAAGTTTGATTGGAACCTGTCATACATACATGTACTAAAAAATACGTCTGGTCTACTAGGAGTAAGATACAACATTGAACTAATCAAATATCTGCATTGAGTTTCATCAATATCCTTACCCTTTTCATTTTCATCAAACCACAGTTAAGCTCCCATTGGTGTTGACTTCTCTTTCGTGCTTTCCATCGCAAATATTTTGAGAAGATCCTAAGTGTACTTAGTTTGACTTAAATACCATTTGGGAGTTGTTGAATCTACAAGCTTAGAAAGAAATTGAGTTCTCCCATGAAACTCATTTCAAACTCCTCCTACATCAACTTAGTATAAAATCTCCGCACAAATCTTCATTAATAGCTCAAAAAATAATATCATCAATATATGTTTGAACTATTTAGACAATTTGAATTTCTAGTGAATAAACTTGAGTTTACTTTTCCAATTTTAAAGTTAGCAAATACTAGAACAGATTTCAATCTCTCATACCATGCTCATGGTTCTTATTTAAGACCATATAAAGCTTTGTTCAAATTAAAAACAAATTCAAGGTGATCTGTATTTACAAAATTAGGTGGTCGTTTAACAAAAACCTCTTTCAGATAACCATTAAGAAAGGCACCTTTTACATTTAGTAATAGAGTTTTATATCTAAGTGTTTAACATATGCAAGTATCAATCTAAATGATTCTATTCTAGCTACATGTGCAGAGGTTTTTACCAAAGACTGTACATTCCCGTTGATTGTAACCTTGTGCAACCATTGTAGCTTTGTTTCTAATTACTTGACCATCCTTGTTTGATTTATATCTATAAACCCATTTAGTTCCAATTATTGAGGTGTATTCTAGTTTTGGTACATGTTCTCAAACTTCATTTCTTGTGAATTAATTAGGTTCTTCTTGCATTCCAATTATTCATGATTCATCTTTTGGTGCATCTTCTACATTATTAGGTTCTATTTGAAATAAAGATGCATCAAATAAAAATTAATATAATCTAAGATCTTGTCTTGACTTTATCTGAGATTTCTTCAATCACTTGTGTATTGAGATGTTCTTTGTTGAAGATTCATTCTCTAGGTATATTATATTTATTAGTGTTTTTTTATCTTGGGTATATATATGAATGTTTGCTCTTCATCATTTTCTTCTCCAATAATATTTTCTTAACTATTTAATTATTGGAGGTTTTCATGAAATTTTATATGCACTCTTTCTTCCACAACTAATGGATTTTCTTACTAAAATTTATATAAGCTTTACTACAGTTTGAGTATCCAATGAATATGCAATCATCACTTTTAGTATTATATTTATCTAAGACATCTTTTATGTTTATTATAAAAAATACTTCCAAATTGTTTAAAGTGGCTTATCTTGGAAATTTTACCTTTATAAAGTTCATAACTTGTCTTTTTAAGGATGGGTCATATTAATACTCTGCTTAGAGCATAACATGCAGTGTTATTAGCTTCAACCCAAAAGTATTTAGGTAGACTGATTCTATTGAAAAAGTTCTAGCACATTAATGTAAAGTTGTATTCTATCTTTTATAACTCCATTTTATTGAGGTGATCTAAAAAATGAATATCATATATTTTTCCATATTTTTAACAAAACTTAGTCAATTATTCATTTTCAACTCTCCTCCATGATCTGTACGAATTTTAATGATTTCTTCATTCTTTTCTTTTTTAACTAAATTTGAAAAGTTTATAAAATATTCTATTGTTTGATTTTTTTGTTTTTAAGAAGATGGTCCAAGTGTGCCTATAGTAGTCATCTATTGTTATAAGGAAGTATCTGCATCCACTAAGGCTTTTTACTCTTGTTGGTCAAAACAAACTAAGTTAAGTAGCTCTGGTGTCCAGATGTTGAAAATAAATTTTTGCTTTTGAAAGATCTTTTGTGGAATTTTTCTAGTGAGAAAGCATCACATGGTGTTTTGGAGTTTATTCTATTAATAGACAGTGCACTTACTAAGTTATTATTAACCAACTAGTTTAGGTACTTAGGTTGTAAGTGACCTAGTCTTTTGTGCCAAAGGTTATCTTCATTATTACTAACAACCACCAACTTTGTTAAATTCTACAACATAAATATCTTTAAATCTTTTTACAATTAGAAAGGGTTCACTACTATATTCATCAAGTATTTTGAAGCACTTTGATGAAAAAATATAATAAACCTTTATCACAAACATGATTTACACTTACTAGTTATGATTTAAACCATTAAATATCGAAACATTATCAAAAGTGTCTTTTTCTTAACCAACTTATTCAATACTTATGATACGACCCTTTTGATTGTTCCCAGATATTACTGAATGTCCTTCTTTGCATTGTAGGGCCGTAAACGACTTATTGTCTCATGTCATATGCTTTGAACATCATGAATCTATGATCCATTGGTTTCCTCCATCTTAGTCCTACAACAGTTGAGGTTGACATCATTCTTGATCCACAAAGCTGTAAAGTTTATAGTCCAGATTGAGATATTGTATACATCTATTTTTTGTAATCTACTTTATCTCCACCTGCAAAACAAGTTTTCAAAATATTTGTTGGCACCCATCTTTTGTGTCCACAGTAAGACTTTTTCTCTCTAATTTGACAAAGAAAATGAGTTACCCGTAAATCCTATGCCATTTTTATAACGAGGATTTCCGGTAGATCCACGAAGTTTATCTAAATTTCCGATGCCTTCGATATATCTATAAAGATCATTTACAAGCTTATCATAGTACACTTAAGACTAGTAATTTCTTTTCTAAGAAAGGTTATGTTTTCTTTTAAGCAAGAGATGATTCTTTACTAAAAGTTTCTTTTTCACAAGTTAATTTGTTTAGCTTCTTAACTAACTTTTGATTATCTAGTTTAGACTTTACTAATTCTTCAAAACATCATGAACTAAAAAGTCAGTATAAGTCTCTTGAGTTCCCTCATCTTCTAGATCCATTGGTTTGAGGCATGTTGATTCTTCATCTTGAGTCTGAGTCTGAGTCGCTTTAATCCTAGTCACTCCATGTGGCTTGTAGTGCTTTCTTCTTGTGATTCTCATTGGACTTATTTGGATGCTACCTCTCGTGCTTCATTAGTGGAGAATGCCTTCTTATATTTCCCTTCTTCTTACACTCGTAGCATGTAAAAAAGAACCCATAATGGGTTTCGATGAACCCATGACCAATGGTGATCGATGACCACCATCATCTTGCATATGCTACTTCATTGAGTTCCCTATGTCATCACCAAGTGTTTTTGCTCTGCCCTTAACACACTCCACCTCAAGCTTGAGTCTGAGCTTAATACGCTCTTCCTCTCTCTATGCCATTGAAGGAGCAGCATCAGAACACCATTTTAGTAATGACTATGTACAATGTGACAACTCCAATAATCCCTTAGCTTACTAGAAATATAAAAATGCCCCTGAAACTTCCAAAATTTATAAAAATAGCTGAAAATCCGAAAAACTTTCAGAAAACTCTTTTGCATTCCTAATAATATCTGGAATCGATCTATATAAATTTCATTTCATTCAATGGTCAGAAGATCAAGAAGAACAATAGGGTTTTAGTCGACTCCAGTAATGTCAAGAATACTTGAAAAAATAATAAAAATCAATGTAAAATATCCTAGTTCCTATGAATTGATCTTCTATTAGTTTTATGCTTTATTTGATATCTCTCAACTTGTTTTTATATAAACTTGTTTGAATACATTGATATTCGTATTTGTCAACAATAACCGATAAAATACAATTTTTAGCTCACAAAAATCTACGATTCAAATCCCAGATTGAAACTTTTCCCAGGAAAACTCAGTTGTAAATAGAATAGACCGTATATAATAAGAATGGTGCACGGAAATGTAACATAGACATATGGGAGTTGTCACATGGTATAGAGTCATTTCTTGTGAATGAGCATATGCTGAAGAACAACGTGGAATTAACAAATCATATGGACAAAGTGAACGAGATCTACTTCTGCATAGGAATATTGATGAGACTAATGAGTCCGTAATTTCTAATATCAAGTGAGTTGACTTTCTTAAAAATATGAGAGATAAGAGGGTTATTAGAAAACCACAAGCGATATCTACAAGCCTTTGGCTCTCGAGAGTCAGCCGCCTAAAGAAGTGTTGGACCAGGCTGGTCTGCAGGATATCATTGTGGGGACACTTCTGTTGTAAATATGTGAAGCACTCACAAGCTTCATAGATAGATTCATGGATGGCTTGGGAGAAATTGGCTATTCTGGCTCGCATCTGATTAAGCCGACCAAGAGGGTAGAATTTATGGAGAAATGTTGACTTGAGCTCCTCCCAGGTCGTGCCAACTTTCCCAAGTTGATTTATCTAGTAGAGCGCCTTATCATGAAGGCTGAACGGAAATCTCGTCATCTTGACTACATATAACAGTGTGTTAGGGTAGTTCTTGGTATCGCAAATGCAAACAAACTGCTGCATATGGATATAAGATTCTTCATTCGCATTCCCATGGAAGGTGGGAAGAAGAGATAAGAGCTGAGGCTTCAGCTCGAAATGTGCATGGACCGATGGGATTCGGATCCTCTCGGTCATCTTGCTTGCACCATGGTTGTATGTCTCCTTGAGAGTAGGATTGGGCCTCTCTCCTCTCGGCTCTTCTTTGGGACCTCCACGGATCCATCTCTCAATTCTTCATCTCTCCTCATCCTGGGTTATCTCTTCTTCTCCTCAAACCATTAAGCATATCATGGAAGGTGACCTGGGCCAATGCTTGATCTGTGAGTTGTTGCTGAATGGCTTGAATGGAGGCAAGCGGCTAAACAATCACTGCATTCTGGTATGGTTGGCCCTATTATGGCTGTGGAGGATGTTGTGGGTGTTGTGGTCCCTTCCCTCATCTTGTCGGAGCCATGTCTAAATCATAATATGAAAGTATCTCGAGCTTCAAATCGAGCTCTTGGTCTGCAAACTGAATAATGCCCAGATCAATCTGAATAAAGCACCAGATGTAGAGAAATGTTCCGTGTTAAGGTTAACACATGGAGAAGTATAAGGAGTGAAATATATTTCCATCCAAATGGGTAGAGTTCAGGATAAGAGTGATCCCAGATTATTGAAGAAGGCATGGAGTCTGAAGAGTGGTTCACAAAGTCCGAACCAGGTTCTCGGGAATCGTCCCGAGTTATTGGACATGTCGATTGCATGGAATCGATGTGGGTGTCGGTGGGGTCCCATTAAGCCATCCATGAGTCTCTATCTCGAGGGTCAAGAGGGAGATTGATGAAGGATGAAAGATACCGTAATGAAAAAGAATAAGAGGAGTGTAAAACAATGGAATGGTTCGAAGTGAGTGGGAGTCAAAAGAGAATGAAACCGATGAAATGAAAATTTGCACAAGTATGCAGGATTGGTCTTTGAACTTAATCTAAATCAAAACAAACACTAAACATGTTTAGGTTCACCAACTCAACACAATGTGAATCCATAATGTTTCAACTACTTTTATCTTTTCAATTTTATTGTTGTTTTTCAGACAAATATTTTCACAAGTCCTTAGAGGGATAACCCTATAGGAGAGTGAGTACTGCTTGAAAAGGATCCTGTACTTTCCACTTCCCTTGTAACATGTGATCTACATACTTAGAGGTCCTTGATCTCGTACCTGGGGGGCTACTCAGCCATAGAAATAGAGAGATGAAGCAAATAAGCAAAACCAATACTTCCCTCACAAGTGAGGAACTCGGATGCAAGACGATGAGACAGACACACCCGTGAGGATGTGACCTATGCTTAATACTTCAAACCAAGTCAGATGCGCTATGCAAGGTGGTAACACCGTCGTCTACAAGGCCCTACTCAGCTTCGTACGATAGAAGCGTCAATACTTCACCGTCCCAAGTGATCATCAAGGCAGCCACGGATCGAGATTTGGGCTTCATTCCTTAGAGGTCATGCCTCACTCAGTCTGAATAGTACCTAAAACATTGATGACTTTTTGAACCCAAAACAATGATGTCCATTGAAGATTTTAGTTAATGTCAAAGTGTTATTAGTAGTCCCTTTGTTTTAGTTTTTGAGTTTTCAAAATTTTTGAGTATTTTTCAATAAAAAGTGCCTAACAAATTTTTTACATTTTATTTTTGATCCAAGGTTAGCAATAACAGATGGAGAAAGTGGAAAAGCTGTGCAAGTGGATACTAGGGTGGTAATCTCACCCTCGTATCAAATGATGCATGCAAAGTAAGAGGACTTGCATTACTTCCTAGCTCTCTCCATGTGGTATACAAGACAGAATTGAAATATTTATACTCCATGCATGATATGTAAAAAGAGTGAAATTGCCCTAAATAAGAATTATTATTACTCGTGAAGAACTGGATTCTAATTATCTACAAAGGAAAACCAAAAGTTTTGTCTCGGAGACTCCTCGGTGTCTGCCACATCGGATCCTACTAATGATGTATGGATCCTCTCATGGTGCTCAATTTCGAATCCAAATAATCAACAATTAATTTTTGACTAAGTCCAAGCTTAAGTATAGGCACATACTTCAAGATTAGGCTTTGGACCTAGCTATCGAGTCAATAAAGCCTAAATCTAGGGGATTAATCACAGAAAACAAATGAAAATAAGGTGGAAAACTCAAAATTCATGAAACAAAATAAAAGAAAGGCAATGAAAATATGAAAGATATGACGAGGTCCCCAAGTGAGTAGATACCCAGGGAATGGACCTCATGAAGTAGTAGTAGTGTCCAAGTGTCCTGAAATTACAAATAAATTTACAAAAATAAAATAAAAAACTCATTCATAAAAATAAAAATAAAAAGCTATGAAGATCTGCTATTCTCTGCTTCTATCTCTCCCCTGCTCTCTCCAATTGACCTATGTATAAAAGGTCAATCTCTTCATGGCTCGGGTGCGCCAAATTCCTAGGAATTCGTCGTCGCCACACGACCCCTTGCAAGAAATTCAATAGAGGAAAATGGTCAGAAACAAATAATCAATTATCAGAAATAAAAGAATAATAAAAGAGAAAATAACATTCAATTAAATATGAACACAAGTTCTATACTCTGTTGCTACCCGACAATGGCACCATTTGAAATGTCATCGGTCATAGGCGGTCATAAAGTGGTCTCACACAAGGTGGGATCGATAGTGTCGCTGAGGTGATCACTCACAAAAGTCGATGAACAATCTCAACAATCGACTCACAATAAATGATAAAGTAATGCAAAACAATGTGGAGTCATAACAATTAAATGTATATAATGTGCAAGTATGTGTAGGGTGTCGAACATAGGAAACAATCGGATGTAACAGTATTATTTATTACTAAATAATGTATATCTATATATATATTTGCCTACTACGTACTTAGTGTTTTTGTGGGTATTTAATTATTTAATTGTTGGATTTTTTATATTCTTATATTTTTATTTTCTTTTTATATTTTTCTTATTTTACTTTCTTTTTCTTTGTTATATATATAACTATATGTAATAATACATATGATATATTATATAATATATATATATATATATATCAGAAAATACAAATAAAACAATACTTTTTATTTTTTAAAAGGGTTTAAATTATGTTTATAGGTTTTGTAATAACTCATAATAACATTAAGTATATATTATATATGTATATATATACTACACATGGTATTCTATTAATAAATATAGCTATATATAGTCAAAAATATAAAAAAAATATTTGTGTGTTTTTTATATTTTCTTTTGTTTTTGTAATTTTTTGTAATTTTTGTTATTTTTATCAAATTTTAAAATGCAAATTATCCCAAATCAATCAATAAATAAACAGGCTAAATTGTTTTGAGATTTAAAAAATATAAAATCGGTCCAACATTTCTCAAAACTATTTTTAATATATAGTAATACATATATATATAGGACAGAAACGTTTTTTTGGAAATTTTGGGAATTTTATATTTTTTAGGGTTAGAGAGGGTTTTCTATTTTAAGGTTTTCCTTTTGATATTTTTTTTGTGATTTTTGATTTGGATTGATAAAAAATAAAAACTAACTATTGTTTTTGTAATTCTTAAAGGGGGTTTTATTATTTTTTATATTTTTTAAATTAAATAGGGAATGAAAAGTCTCTTTTTAATTTTAATAAATAGAAAATACAGATAAAATGCTAAATAAAATGCATTGCCTGGATAAGCGTCATATCAAACATTTATCCCTATTTTTGCATATTTTTGGAGAACGACAACTATTTATAGAAAATGAAAAGGAAAAAAAATAAAATTATGTAAGTTAGTAGGGGCATTTATGCAATAATTAATAAAGGTGAGGGTTACATGCAAAAACACTACAATTTTTCAGATGAATCTTATTTTTTATACGAAATTGACATAGTAAAAAGCCGAGAGGTAACAAGTGAAATTTTCCTAACTCATGTGGGGGGCCACGTGAGCTGACTGACAGAGGACCCATAGACAATATCTAGTGAGTACGGGGTGATGAATCTATGATTCATCACTCTAAAAGTTGAAAATAGAGCTTTGTTCCCGAGTAAATAACAGCATATTTCCCCTTATCGTGCATAATTAGCATTCATGCATGCAAGCATAATATCTGCATTTTAGCATTCATATTTGCATAAAATAAGAAGCCCAATTCACTTGTAAATATTCACCTGTATATTAGATAAAATACCTTATTTGTATATATTTTATACTAACTCCGAATCCAATAAAACCAATTCTATAGTGTATATATTACTAACACTAATTAAAGAAAAATATCAAAAAAATACTAACTTGGAAAATTACCCAATAAAACCCCAAACCCAGTTAAAGACCTTATACCTTAAAATGCACATTTCTCTCTCATACAACCTCCGAATTAGGTCTACTCACTTTTAAAGTAATATACATTCAAAGACCTTCGAAACAAGATTAATTTCATTAAAATCGGAGCTCGTATGCAAAATTTGGATTTTGGGCCCCTTTTGTATATTGTACATATTGACCATTTTGCCCATTATTTTATCTTTTTGGTTTCTTAATTATTAAAAATCCAAAAAAATAGATTATGTTGTAAATATTCTTTTTATATTTTTCTAACTTTATTTTGATTTTTCTCTCTTTTAAAAATGACAAAAAAATACAAAAGATAAAATGCGGTATTTTATATTTATAAGGTACCACCCAAAAATACATTTTTTACATATGATTTCCTTTGATTTTCGGCCCTTCACGAAAGTTGCTCATAAAAGTTGTAGATCTCGTCGAGGCGAGCAACTTTCGTGTTGACCACTTTTTGATTTAATCCCTTTTGTTATTTCTTTTTTATTTTCTTTACATTTAATTTTTGCATTTTCTAGGAGCGACATGTGGCAGCTCCTGGAGCTGCCACATGTCACCCCTTTTTATTTATTTTCGGATTTATTTTATTATTTTCGGATTTATTATTATTTTATTATTACTATTTTAATTATTTTAAGTAGCCTACTATTTTATTTGATTATTTTGTTTATTTAATCTCCCTTTTACCTCTTCTCCCCTTACTTTCCTTCCACTCCAAGCCACATCTTCTCCACTTCCTCCACCATTTTCTCCACTCTCTCCATGTCTTCTCTAACTCCCTCATCCTCTTTATATTCTCATCTCCTCCTCCATTGTTTATCATCCGCCAATTGAGAGACGAGAGCCATCAGCCCCCACGTGTTGTAGGTGACAGTTGCGACACATTTAGGTAGAGCAACGATGGCTATTTCCTTCGGCAAGATCCATGGATTTTTTTTATTGTTCACGTTGCAGCAGACTTCCACATCGGCTGCCAAAGCTTCGGAGCATCCACCATCTCCTTGAGGACATGACGGAAGCTGCATACCGTGGCTCCACAATCCGGCGAACCGCAGGTAAATTCTCTATCTTTACTTTGTCATTTTTTCCTAACATTATTTTCTTCTTGTTGATCACCATTACTATCACCATATCATTTTGAAAATCAACATCAAACCACACCACAACCATCATCATATCCCACAACAATATCACAATCATCATCATCATATATCCATTATTCTACCATCATCACTATCACTAAATCACTACATACACCACAAATTCATTTCTACATTTATTTTCCTGTTTAAAAAAAATACAAAACAAAAAAAAAAGAAAAAAAGTTGCAGGTTCCACGGTCGTCCACCAGCGGCCGCCGCCCTCCGCACGGGACCAGAACCGCCGTGCCTTCCTCCTGTGCGCGGTGCTCTGCTCCTGGTCGCACGCCCTTCGCCTTCTACCTGCGGCCGTCGCCTAGGCCCACCTGCCCCACCGTTCTAGCTGCCCACCACCACCTGGCCGAGATTCCTCAGACGCCGTCCCGACGCGTCGCCCGCGGCTTGTCGTTGCCACCTCCTCCGACTTCGCCCTGCGCGTGGCCGCCAGCCACACGTCCTCCCACCGTGCGCCGCCACACGCCACCGCCCATCAGCCGCCCTCGCACGCCGCCAACTCCCCACGCGCGCCTCTAGCCCTAGCCGTCCCAATTGTGCGCCTGCGTGGGAAGAAAGCAAAGAAAAGGTCTATTTATTTTTATTTTTTTATTTTGTGCAAATTGCACTCATTTCCCTTTAAGTTTTTTTATTTGCAGAAGTGCCCTTTTGCACAGTGTGATTTTATTGTTTCATTTTCAGTATTGCATAGATACCCCCAACTTCGCATGGTAATTTGGGCTTCAAAATAGCATCATTTATTTTAATGAAAAATGGAATGTTGTAGAGCATCTCATTGTTTATCTTGTGGATATTTATCTGTATTTTGTGAGCATTGATTTATTTATTAAAATCAGAGATTGAAATTCAGTGATATTTTGCCCAATTAAGCTCTGAAATATGCACATAATCATTTATTGCTCCAAAAATTGCGAAAACATTGTGAATGATGTATTTTATTGTGCTTAAATTACAGTCTAATTTTCATCCAATTAGGAGTTGTCTTTTGCATGAAATAAATCATAGAGTGATTTCTGCAATTGATTTTTAATTAATTCCACGAATAAGATTTTTGAGAAATTTCAAAGCTTCTAGATTCCTTATTAAAATATCTATTTGAGATAATTCATTCTCTAGATAATTTTACTTCATGGATTTATTAGAAATTAAATACCTACAGTCGCTCTGGTTTCATTAAAAAATTCATAAAAAAATCACAAAGTGTTAGAAAATTTAAAAAAATATTAGTGCTTCGTTTCATCATTTTAAGTTCCAGTAAACTTTTCATAATTTTTGCATACAATTTGCATAAAAAAATTTCATAAAAACCCCAAAAGAGTTTGCATTTTTCATTGGTGCATCTTAAATCCAAAAATTCCAAAAAAATCCATTTTGCATTCAGTATTGAATTAGGTTCTTAGGAAAAATATCATTTGGCTGATTTGAATTAATTTGACATTAAAATTAAATTTGGTTAAGTTGCATATTTTCTTAATAACCTAATTCATTCGCATCATGCATTTGTCATTTTTATTGCATAAAAAATTACAAAAAAATCTCACTTGGAAAATCGTAATCTAATCACTCTAACTCGATCCCGAGTTGTTCCTTTGCCTCCTAGAGTCGACCCTAGGGCTTGCCCAGGCTAAACAAACATAAAACCGCACGTATATTCATTCGCTGATTATTCGATTCGTGCGATTAACTTTTGATCGACGCGGATCTATCCGATTGCAATGAAACAGTCAATCCGACAACATTAAAAAGGATACGTCCACGGCCCGTCAAATGGCGCCGTTGCCGGGGATAAAAAGTTAAGGTCTGCGACTCGTCAAATGGCACCGTTGCCGGGGATAAAAACAACATTTCGTCAAATGGCGCCATTGCCGGGGAGGTAAACGGCTTAGGATCACGTTAGAAAATTAGATTTGCGTTTTCCAGTCACTCGGGTAGTCTGATCCCCGAACCACCTTGTAATTATTCCATTTTTTCGAATTATTTTTCTATTTATTTTTTATCTCACAGACATTTTTATCTTTTTGTACGAGGGCCCGATAGACTTGGAACGGCTTTCTTGAAGTCGACACATCTCGAAGTGCATCGGAGGCCGATGATTCTTGAATCAAGTCGGCTGTTGAGATGCCAGAAATATTTCCGTTTTTTTAACTTGTGAAAAAAAAGTGTCTGCATTTACAGCGGTTCCCGTTTGGGTTCTCGCGTGTGTAAACATAGTTGAACCGTGTCCCCGTGTGTTGTGTGGATTTAGAATAGGCTTGCACTAGCAGCTCCTCGAGCCACTATAGGATTTTCTTGTGCTCGTAATTCTTTAGGATCAAACACTTCACTTAAAATATGCACCTAGACCGCAGATCTAGTCAAATCAACATGTGCTTCACTCTCTAATAGAAATGCTGGTCTAGGAGCGGATTTTATCATCTGCATTTGCATGTAGTATAAAAGTTTTCAATTCTGTTTTGCATCCTGCATAAAGCGAAGGGATCGCTGTAAGTATTCTCTACTCAGCATACACATCATAGTTTTTCGTGCGTCGGCTTTTCCCCTCTGTTTTTCATACTTAATTTAAACGGAAATTGGGTTGGACGATAGGCGTGTTGTGTGGTTGGACTAACAAGTGAGAACTAAACTTAAAACCGGGACTGCTAACATTATTGACCAAAAAAACAATAAAATTGGAAAATTTGTTTGCGGGAGATTAATCACCGACCTTGTTTTCAGGCTGAGTGAGGGTACTTGAGTGTGTGTGAACACCTTAAGAAAGAGCCCAAATCCTCGCCTTCCATATCATGTTCCGACTAATCTTAACAAATATCACAAGTTGAATTTATTAAGGTTCGCTGACTAGTACCAAGTAGCCTCTGCCTGTCTCAGGTAGATAGGGGTGAAATTGCGGTACTTCACGACAAGTTGCCAGTAACCCCCTGGGGTGAAGTTCCGGCTTTGTCAGCCTCCGCCTGCTTGCAGGTTGATAGGGGCAGGTCTTTTAATTCATCAACTTGGGATAGGAGCGAAGAAAGGAAGGACCGTCGGTATCTTAGGCGACAAGTTAAATAGGGAAGACGCATCCGGCTCTGAGCCGACTTCCTCTAGGCCGCGTAACCTTTGTTATCTTGTCTGAACAATCACACTTAAAATCAACCAGACTAATCGGATTCGGTTTCAGGTCCTTCATCATGTTGAGTGTGAACTCGGGGTTCGCTCTTGCGTTTGTCTTTGTGTCTGTCCGTGTGTTATCCTGTGTGATTATTCATTTTCTACCTCGATCTACTTACATTCATCCTTTCCTCTTTGAGATGTAGGGATATTGGTCCCCATACCCTGAGACCTTTGGTCAATCCTTCTCGATCATATACCGTTCATCTTTGCCTTCTCCTTCTTCCATGTATCCTCCGCCATCCACGGGAGACCCTTACCTGTGGACGGTTCCATCTCAACCCGATTATGAAGTCAGAACTTCGACTGACTTCTCCACTTCTTCGCATTTCTCACCTACTCCATATTCCAACACTCTAGATCCACTTCCATCTTGGGCTGACTGTCCTTATTCTCGACAGCTTGCAGGAATTAAAGAATCGAATGAAGAGCAAGCCACTATTGAGACGGATGATTGGCAAAATTATATGCCCCCACATACTTCATTCTCACCTCAAGTAGGGACCATATAACAATTTACATATACGCATCCCGACTTGACCTTAGGGTATAACATGGTCGATCGAACAACCTGAATGGACAGGCCTGCACATCATGATTTCCCAGACTTGATTGACATTAGTGATCAAGATTCCATTAACCATCCTTCATTCGGAGAGATTATACATTCACAAGAGTGGACTCATGAGCTAGACTTACCAGTCCCTCGTTCATTGACTCCATCATATGAGGCTCCGACTAATGTCTGCCATTCAGATGGTCCATACTTGACCCAACATTACATGCCAGAGTCTAGGTATGTTGAGTATGAGACCCCAATATCTCAGCAGTATCCTCTAATTGAGCAGCACTCTCCCATGATTTGTCATGAGAATTTTGTGGAGGATGACATCTCTAGACTTATTAAGAAAAATGAATCATTTGGTAACGAGTTGAGAGATGTCATGGACATATTGCACTCAATTTCTTCCAGCTTGGGACTGATAGTGGAAAAGGAAGTAAATAGATATGATGTTGAAAATCAAACAAACATTAGGGAACCCACACAAGATGTACAGGTGGAGTCCATTCTATCTCCCTCTTCTACTAACCCCTTGCCTTCCAATCCAGAGTCTGATCATTCATCCACCAAAAATACCCAAAAAATTGAAAAACCAAAAACTCACATAAAAATTGAAAATGAAAAAGACCTAAAAAAACTGGATCCTATCATAAGGGAAGCACTCGATGATTAACTGATCTTTAAACTTCCCTTAATAAAGGCCATAGATCACTTCTCGGACCTCAAGAGATTTGTAAAGAGTAAATTGATGCCCAAGAGGTCGGGTACTAAGAGAACAAGGACTGAGAGACACATAGTGTCTATGGCCACCTCCTTGGTGATGGGAAGAAAGACCAAGAGCCGCAGAGTGAAGCGGTTGCCCTGAGTTGAGTGTGAAATCAAAGATACCATCTTCACCCATGCGATAATCGATGATGACTCATCGATAAATATCCTTCCGACCTCTGTGTTTGACAAGCTCAAACTCAGGCCACTTAGGAAGTTGAGAGAGATCGTTCAGCTGGCTGATCGATCCATCAAACGTCGAGAGGAAATATTTCAGTCATCGTTACTTTCCAAGGTGCTCTACTCTAGGTGGACTTCACGATCATTGACACTGAGCACCAAGGAGAGTTTTCCCAGTCTCCGATTATTCTTGGGAAGCCGTTCTTAGCCTTGGTTAAGGTGACTATAGATTGCGAGACTCGGGAGATCGATTTTACAGCATTGGGAGCGCTTCGACCTCACCCATTCTTTGATACACTTTACTCCAAGGTGACCCGCACATCCGCTGACAATCATGACCATGGAGAGGTAGATGAGTCCCACCTCTCTGCTACACTTGAGAGACCGACTGTCCCGATGACCATTGGTTCAGAGGCTCCCCACACCATCACATCATCAACTGCTTGCACCACCACCGTGACAGCTTCTAAGGAGGACTCACGACCAGAAGCTGACATTGAGTCGGATATGATTTTTGTTGATTGTCTTGACCATTTTGATGATCTGACACAAGAGCCTAATAATGTCAAGTCAACTGAGATCACTGGAACCTTCTCGAGACGCGTGCTGACCCTTCAAGAATATGCTAATCTATATGGTGACTCGTCTGATGAGGAACCCATGGTCAGCACCGCACCACATCCTGGACCATCAAAGGAAACAACCAAGACTAAATTGACTCCACATAAAAATACGGTTGCTCCCTCTTCTAGTCGGCTATCTATTGAGAGGAAGTCGAGAATTGATTCCTCGAGATGTTCCCCCGATCCTCTCAAGGCGTGTCGCTCTCATCTCCCTCTCAATGATTCAGGTTCTAGAAAACGGACTAAGAAAATTTCCTTCAACATTCCGGAGAAGGAAGTTTCAGAGGAATCCTCATCGGGTCCAGACAACGTGATTTATATGAGTGAGCTCAGTTCGGTTGTTCTTAAGCCGTATCTAAGCAAGCAGCCGTGTGTCGACCCGCGTTCGACGATTCCTTCACCGCACTACTATTCATCTGAGGACGATTCTGACAGTGACACACTTGTATATTACCCACCTCCTCGCTCCCATAAGAAGGTTCGTCGAAACCTTCTTGACCCTATATATTCTCAATCCTCCTTGTATATATTTTCCCTCCCTCCCTGGTGATTCGAATCACTTGCCCCGGCTCCATATCATTTCATTTTATGGTTATACTTAGGATGATCAGATTCTAAGTATAGGGGGGAGAGTGACTCAAGTCTCTTCACCATTCGTTGTATATTCGCTAGATCTCATCGGTTCTCACACTCATTCTTGTCCTATACTTAGGCTGACCAGAGCCTAAGTATAGGGGGGACCGATGACCCGCCATGTATATACTCATCCATTTCTCCCCTTGCCCTCGTCCGCTCCATTTTTTGTCTTCTTCTACACTTCGGCTGCCAGAGCCTAAGTAAGGGGCAGGACGACTTCTATACTTTTTGTTATTTTAGCTCTCCTACGCTTAGCCCGAGCTATGTATTTTTCCTCGCTTTTCGTGCTCTGAGGACATAGCACACGCTAAGTATAGGGGGGCGTGTATATATTACATATATACTTTACCCATAGCTCGTACTTTCACATATTTTCGCGTACTTTTTGTATTTATTTTGCAATAAATACGGGAGGGTAAAAATTGAAAAAAAATTGTATACTTATCGTATAATACTTGTAACTTTTGTAAAAATTGAAAAAAATGTATACTTGTATATTGTATAACACTTGTATAATCTGTATAATACTTATAAACTCTTGTAAATTATTGTAACATAGGAGGTATACCAAAGTTTTGAAAAAAACAAAAAAGACAAAAAAAACAAAAACAAAAAAACAAAAAAAAATAGGCTTCTTATTTACTCTTGCACATCATCTCTGCATCAAAAAAAGAGTCTTGAATTTCATTCAACTACATAGCATGTCATGTGCATCTCATCTGCATATCTTGCATATGCAAGGTGAAAAGCTAGTGGGTTCTGAACCAAGTTATGAGTAGATGTTGAGGAAGGACTTGATTTGACCTTAATCCACCTAATTTCAGAGGAACCTTATAGGAATTGGAGTTAAGATTTCTCAGGTCAAGTGACTTAATTCTTTGAGTCTGCGAGTCTATGTTCACATGTCATCTTGATGAGTCTAAGTAGAATATCGCGTGCACACGCATGATTCTTTTAGATAATGACCTAACTTGGACAAGCACAATGCACGTAGCTCTTCATTAATGAGGTGGTGAGGAGGTAGAATCCTTTAGCTTGGAGTAGCACACGGGTGGAAACATCCGTCCTCCTCTAGGGAGGGTAGTGCATCTCAACCTAGTCTGGTGATGTTGACATCTAAGGACGGGATGATGTGGGTTGCAATAATGCTTCAAAAGAGGGATAGTCTACTGGCTCAAGAGGAAAAACTCCTGATGTACATGCTGCACCTCGTATATAGTTCAAAGAAAAAGAAAAAAAAGTAAAAAAATGCAAGAACTCCAAAAAATCAGACAGGTCCAAGTGAAAATAAAATACCTGTCCGAGTATGTATATTAGCAAAGAAATGCAGCTGGATGACTTGGCTACACTGGTCAGGCATCCCGGGATAGGTAGCTACACTGGCTACCGTCCATTCTTTTCTCTACCCCCTCCTCTTGAGTTGGTCGCACTTGAACTTAGAAGGGAATACCCCGCTCCTCGAGGAAAGAGTTACTGGACCGGGTTATTTGAGTTACCTTGTTAGAGGAGGTTGTTTCTGAGCCATTTCTGATGTGGAGAGTTACATTTCACTTACACAGTACAAGTAAGAATCATAGTCATCAGAAATTTGCGTATGAGGATTTGTTCTGACCTGACTATTAAGGCGTCTTGAATAGAAGACTTGTGGAACTTGAAGTCTGTTAGGTCTTAAGTTCAGATCCCAATAAGGTTCCGCCACACAATTAATCCAAAGGTCGAGTCAAACTCCATTTTCAACTTTTGTTCATGACCTTGGTATGGAACCCAAAATCATTTCACTCTTGCATTTCATTTTAGTTGCTCGGGGACGAGCAAGGTTTAAGTATAGGGGGTTGATGAATCTGTGATTCATCACTCTAAAAGTTGAAAATAGAGCTTTGTTCCCGAGTAAATAGCAGCATATTTCCTCTTATCTTGCATAATTAGCATTCATGCATGCAAGCATAATATCTGCATTTTAGCATTCATATTTGCATAAAATAAGAAGCCCAATTCACTTGTAAATGTTCACCTGTATATTAGATAAAATACCTTATTTGTATATATTTTATACTAACTCCGAATCCAATAAAATCAACTCTATAGTGTATATATTACTAACACTAATTAAAGAAAAATATCAAAAAAAAATTAACTTGAAAAATTACCCAATAAAACCCCAAACCCAGTTGAAGACCTTAAAATGCACATATCTCTCTCATACAACCTCCGAATTAGGTTTACTCACTTTTAAAGTAATATACATTCAAAGACCTTCGAAACAAGACTAATTTCATTAAAATCGGAGCTCGTATGTAAAAATTGGGTTTTGGGCCCCTTTTGTATATTGTACATATTGACCATTTTGCCCTTTATTTTATCTTTTTATTTTCTTAATTATAAAAAATCCAAAAAATGGATTAAGTTGTAAATATTCTTTTTATATTTTTTCTAACTTTATTTTGATTTTTGTCTCTTTTAATAATGACAAAAAAATACAAAAGATAAAATGCGGTATTTATATTTATAAGGTACCACCCAAAAATACATTTTTTACATATGATTTCCTTTGATTTCATCCCTTTACGAAAGTTTTAGATCTCGTCGAGACGAGCAACTTCTGTGTTGACCACTTTTTGATTTAATCCCTTTTGTTATTTCTTTTTTATTTTCTTTACATTTAATTTTTGCATTTTCTAGGAGCGACATGTGGCCGCTCCTGGAGCCGCCACATGTCACGCCTTTTTTTATTTATTTTCGGATTTATTTTATTATTTTCGGATTTACTATTTTTTATTATTACTATTTTAATTATTTTAAGTAGCCTACTATTTTATTTTATTATTTTGTTTATTTAATCTCCCTTTTACCTCTTCTCCCCTTGCTTTCCTTCAACTCCAAGCCACATCTTCTCCACTTTCTCCACCATTTTCTCCACTCTCTCCATGTATTCTCTAACTCCCTCATCCTTTTTATATTCTCATCTCCTCCTCCATTGTTCATCATCCGCCAATTGAGAGACAAGAGTCATCAGCCCCCACGTGTTGTAGGTGACAATTGTGACACGTTTAGGTAGAGCAACGGCGACTATTTCCTTCGGCGAGATCCGTGTATTTTTCTATTATTCACGTTGCAGCAGACTTCCACATCGGCTGCCAAAGCTTCGGAGCATCCGCCATCTCCTTGAGGCGATGACGGAAGCCACACACCGTGGCTCCACAATCCGGCGAACCGCAGGTAAATTCTCTATCTTTACTTTGTCATTTTTTCCCTAACATTATTTTCTTCTTATTGATCACCATTACTATCACCATATCATTTTGAAATCAACGTCAAACCACACCACAACCATCATCATATCCCACCACAATATCACAATCATCATCACATATCCATTATTCTACCATCATCACTATCACCAAATCACTACATACACAACATATTCATTTCTACATTTATTTTCCTGTTTAAAAAAATTACAAAACAAAAAAAAGAAAAAAAAAGAAAAAAAGTTGCAGGTTCCACGACCGTCCAGCAGCGGTCGCCGCCCTCCGTACGGGACCAGAACCGTTGTGCCTTCCTCTTGTGCGTGGTGCTCTGCTCCTGGCCGCACGCCATTCGCCCTCTACCTGCGGCCGTCGCCTAGTCCCCCTGCCCCACCGTTCCAGCGGCCCACCGCCACCGGGCCGAGATTCCTCAGACGCCATCCCGACGCATCGCCCGCGGCCTGCCGTTGCCACCTCCTCTGACTTCCTCCCCCGCACGTGGCCGCCAGCCACGCGTCCTCCCACCGTGCGCCTCCACACGCTGTCGCCCATCAGCCGCCCTCGCCCACCGCCAACTCCCCACATGTGCCTCTAGCCCTAACCGTCCCAATTGTGCGCTTGCGTGGGAAGAAAGCAAAGAAAAGATCTATTTATTTTTATTTTTTTATTTTGTGCAAATTGCACTCACTTACCTTTGAGTTTTTCTATTTGTAGAAGTGACCTTTTGCACAGTGTGATTTTATTGTTTCATTTTCAGTATTGCATAGATACCCCGACTTCGCATGATAATTTGAACTTCAAAATAGCATCATTTATTTTAATGAAAAATGGAATGTTGTAGAGCATCTCATTGTTTATCTTGTGGATATTTATTTGTATTTTTGTGAGCATTGATTTATTTATTAAAAATCAGAGATTGAAATTCAGTGATATTTTGTCCAATTAAGCTCTGAAATATGCACATAATCATTTATTGCTCCAAAAATTACGAAAAAATTGTGAATGATGTATTTTATTGTGCTTAAAGTACAAAGTCCAAAGTTCATCTAATTAGGAGTTGTCTTTTATATGAAATAAATCATAGAGTGATTTCTGTAATTGATTTTTAATTAATTCCATGAATAAGATTTTTGAGAAATTTCAAAGCTTCTGGATTCCTTATTAAAATATCTATTTGACATAATTCATTCTCTCATAATTTTACTTCGTGGATTTATTAGAAATTAAATACCTACAATCGCTCTGGTTTCAGTAAAAAATTCATAAAAAATCATAAAGTGTTTGAAAATTCCAAAAATATTAGTATAGCTTCGTTCCATCATATTTGACTTCCACTAATTTTTTCATAATTTTTGCATATCATTTGCACAAAAAAATTTCATAAAAACCCCAAAAGAGTTTGCATTTTTCATTGGTGCATCTTAAATCCAAAAATTCCAAAAAAATCCATTTTGCATTCAGTATTGGATTAGGTTCTTAGGAAAAATATCATTTGGCTGATTTGAATTAATTTGACATTAAAATTAAATTTGGCTAAGTCGCATATTTTCTTAATAACCTAATTCATTCGCATCATTGCATTTGTCATTTTTATTACATAAAAAATTACAAAAAAATCTCACTTGGAAAACCGTAATATAATCACTCTAACTTGATCCTGAGTTGTTCCTTCGCCTCCTTGAGTCGACCCTGAGGCTTTCTCAGGCTAAACAAACATAAAACTGCACGTATATTCATTCATTTATTATTCTATTCGTGCGGTTCATTTTTGATCGACGCGGATCTATCCGACTGCAATGAAATAGTCAACCAGACACATCAAACTGGGTAGATTTCTGGCTCGTCATGGGGGTCCTTTGTAATTTTCCCAAACTTTAACTCTTAATTAAATATTTACAGGACTCTTTAAAGACTACAAAAAGTATGGAGCGGGTATCTGTAAACTACTCACTTATCGGTTGTTGATGAAACTGTTGCTTGGCTGCCACACAGACGATCAGATGGTGGTTGGAGGATAACACTTTGACTTGAATGGATGACCCGGATTAGATCTGGGTCGTATTCTTGATCTAACGAGTGTCGAGGCCCCTATATGAACTCCCAAGAACTCTGGCGAGACGAGCTTTGATCACCCTGGTCTTTAGCCTCCGGCGTCTCTTTCTTGCTCCGATTGTGATTTTCGCTTGCTAGTGGACTTCCACAGCTCCAGGTGAACTCAGATGAGCTCCAACGGGTCCAGATGGGGATCTGAGGTCCAAGTTGTTCAAGGGCAACCAAGAGATGCTCCAGGAGTTCTGCTCCACTCCAGACGGGTCCTCAAGACTTTGTCCTCCACAAAATGGCTATATGGCTCGAGGTCTTACTCCTTGGTCGGTCTGTGAAGCTAGAAAGCAATTGGATATGTGGGACAGCAAAGCTCCGATGGAGGGTGATGGATAGAGCTTCGATTTACCAAATCCAAGATGGATCTAGGTTGATTTGATGATGGAAATGATGGGTGGAGAATTCAAAGGTGTATGAAATGAGATGGGAATTAGGTCGAAGAATGGTCGGAGGACAACAATTAGGCCTGGAGCTTAAGCTCCAGGTCAAAATGAGGGTTTTAATTTACTCCTAATTTAACAACTAAAAGGAAAAATTAAAGATTGGAATCGAAAACTAAACCTAAATACTGATGAACGCGAAATCCACCTCTTTAATATCATTGAATTGTAGTATAGGAGGTGAAAATCGGTCGATCAAAAACCACAAACTTTGAATGTTGTGGAGTAATTTTTACTTGGTAAGTGTACCAAGGTCGAACTCAGGGAACGGTGATTTTTAGTTGCGTGGTTTTAAATCAAATTAAGTAATTAATAAATGCTCGATTAATTCCTGTGTGGGGAAAATATAATACAAATGCGAAGAAAATGCAATGCAAGAATAATAAATAGAATTTATGCCCAGGATCTGTGATTTGGATCGTATCTAAGTCTCTAATAATATGATCAATAATTTCCTCAAAATTAATCACAGATCAACATATAATTGAGTCAATGCTTCAGATCAATAATTTTAAGCTCAGAATAGTTGAAGCGAGAGATCTGTCCTCCAAATATTTTTGAATTAATTCCTCGAATAGTTGGCTATAAACTTAGAGGAATGGATCTAAATTAATCCCCTATGAAATCTTAAATATGATATTAACCATCAATGGCAATCAGAGTCACTATCTGACCTCCTGCAAAAATTTATCACTCAATTCTCAAGCACAAGTATGTCAAAAGAAGCCTGCAAAAGTCAGTGATGATCCGCAAATAATAATTGACAATAAACCACCTCAGATCTGTTCACAAACTATGCTAAATGGTAGAGCATGAAAAGAGCTTCAAAATGACATATTGTATGCTAAAATCGGAGTCCGTATGACAAAGATATGATAAAATGAAATTTCAGGGACTGAAATGTAAATAAAATAAAGTTTTTCTTGCAAAGAGGTCCCTGGGAGGACTTATCTGTAATTAGCAAAAAGTTGAGGGGTCTTTCTGAAATTTACCCCTGGCGGGGGTATTTTTGCAATTTATGAAAGTGCCAGGGGCATGGCTGCAATTTAACCAAAAGCACGTGCGCCGCACGTGCTTGCGGAGGCTCGGTGGCGGAGGTTGGAGGCTCGGATGGCGAAGGAGAGGCTCGGGTCCCGAGCCTGTGGTTCGGGCCGGGCCTAGAGGCTCGGGTGCCCGAGCCGTGAGACTTGGAGGCCGGCTCGGGGGAGACACGTGGTGGGCCGCTGCCCGTTGGATCTGGGGCGTGATCCAACGGCGGCTGGGGGGTTGACGCGGAGGACGATCTGAGCCGTAGGATCAAGGGGGATTAGCCTTGATCCGACGGCAGCTGTAAGCTGCAACGTCGGAGCGATCGGGGCGGAGCGGGGATCGACGCCTCCGCGCGGGCGCAGAGGTCGAGGTGGAGGCGGTGCTTCCGCCCCTCGGCCGACACACGGCGCGAGGGCAGAGGAGGCCGGAGGTGGAGACGTGGCGGCGAGGCGGTCGAGGGTGGCGAGGTGCGGCGCTCGCGGAGGGCGGAGGGCAACGGCAAGTGGAACGCCCGAAGCTGAGAGGTGCTCGAGGGCGAGCGCTGGGTGGCGAGGCGGAGAGGGGCTAGGCCGCGAGGCGGAGGAGCTCAGCTTTAGGCGACACACGCCCAAGGCGGAGCTCGGCGGTCGGGCGCGGCTGGCGATGCTGGAGGCGGTGGAACGGCGGAGGCGCGAGGCACGCGATCGGCTGAATGCGATGAAAGGGCGGTCACGTGTACCTGAGAAGAAGATGCCAGAAAAAATGGAGGTTACGCCTGGGAAGGAGTCGATTTGCCAACTCCGATGATTGCTTCAGAGGACGGCGGAGCTCCTCTAAGCTATGCTGCTCACGGAGGAGCGGCTGCACAGGGACCAGCCCCGTGGATCGCACCAACGTTGCCGCTGTCACCGGCTCTTCAGGGAGATGGTGGATGGGATGTAGAGGCTGACGAGGAGGGGGTTTTATTGGAGGTGGGTCGGAGGGCGTTACGCGGAGGGGGCGGAGGATGCGCGAGGTGGGGGTGATTAAGGCCGCGCATGGCGGCAACGGTTACAAGGGGGAGAAGAAACGGCGGGTGAGGGCGCGGGCGTGAAGGGCTGGAGGAAGAAGAGGGTCACGTGCCCAGCACGTGACCCGGGGGCGGCCTGGAGAGAGAGTGTATGGCGGGGTGCCACGTGGCACGCCCAGGGGCTGCCACGTGGCACCCCAAAAAAAATTCAACTTTAATGAAGGAGAAGAAGGAGAAGGAGACCTCGGATCAAAAAATTTCCTTCACGAAAGTTGCTCGTCTCGACGAGATCTACAACTTTCGTGAAGGACCCGGGAGCAAAAGAGGTCACCTGTGAGAAGTGGTATTTTTGGTGGCTTTCCATGTGTACGAAAAACCGCATTTTTGAGATTTGTAATTTTTTTGGTGGTTTTAAAGGGGATAAAAAATCTAGAAAAAAAACGATAAATAAGAAGAAAATTATTTACATATTAATCTAATTTTTTTTGTATTTTTAAAGGATAAGGAATTAGGAAAATAAAATAAAAGTAAGAAACAGACAACTTTTGTACAGACCGACAACGGACACTCGGACTTGGTCAGTTTCCTTGATTTCAGTTTTGATCTGGATTTGGATTTTCACGTCGCCTAATAAAACTTTCATCAAAGAACATAAATGAAAAAGAAACAAAATTAAAAGAGTTAATTAAGTACATAAAATCTCAGATCAAAATTAGCAAGAAGTTAAAATGCGCAAAAGAGGCCCAAAACCCAACTTTCACATATGAGCTCCGAATTTTATGAAATTGGTCTTGTTTTGAAGGTATTGAAAAATGGAGTACTTTAAAAGTGAGTAGACCAAAATCGGACACTGTATGAGGGAGATATGCTCGTTTTAGTCCGTCAGATGTGAAATTTGACTTTGAGGTTATTTGACACTTAATGGAGTCAGTAATTTTTTTGTATTTTTTATTTAATAAGGTTAGTAATATCTACACAATGGAGGTGGTTTTGAGTCAATCAGAGTTAGGATGAATTAACTAAAAATATGAGAAGTTAGCGGCTTTTTGGGCCAATTTACACAAGGGATTTTTAATGCAATTTATGCAGATATTATCTACACATGTATGAATGCTAATAATGCTCTATTAATGATTAATTGCAAGTGGATGATGGGGGACAGAGCCTAAATGACCAATTTTAGCATGATGAATACGGGATTCATCATACCCCTATACTTAGACCATGCTCGTCCCCGAGCATGAATGAATGACTTAGTTGATTACATCCTGACTGTGCATGTGAATTTTCAAGGCTTAATTCTTAGAAGACCCTTAATTTGAGTGATCCTAAAATTCTGGCTCAACCAAGCTTTAATCAAAAGGAACCCAACTTCTCTAATTTTCAGACTCTCTGTTTGTACATATAATATAAGGATATGATTTTAAGTGTACTGCATTTCATGAGAGTCGAGTTGGGGCATCACCCAAAGTTCCAATTCAAGAGACTCTCCTCTAGACCTGACCCTCAACCCTAGGGAATAAGTCTATTCTTGCTTCAGTCAACCGTCTCATTAGTTTGTCAGACTTGAAAGTGTAGATGGACGGCCAGTTGATGGAGGGCATAGGATTGTGTCTGATTTTCTCTCCCTTTCATTGGAACAAGGTGCCTCTCGAGTGCCTTATTACTCAACACAAATATATTTTATTTTGTTGATCAATGTGTCCGTCAAGAGAATTTGGAGTCGTCTGCACTTGTTTTTCTGGGAGTACACCGGGGTGTGTCTCTTTTGAGTATCTAAGATACCTTCGACACCCAGACTTGTATCGCTTACGATGCAGAGCCCTTTTATGGTGTCAGCCCGACTCCTTGGTCCTAATTAGCGCTTGGTCCAAGTGGACACTTTGAAAATGTTTGGGAGCACTCGCCATTGGTGGAAGCTCATTTAGAATTTGACTTTGGATGATAGAGCTTTTCTTTGACATTTCTTCTTTTTTTCTTTTTTTGTTGGCTAGCTCCACTGCTTTTACCAAAAGTTGGCGCACACTGATCAACAATTTCCATTAAGTTTCATCACACCCTGGCACTTAGGTCAATATCAAAAAGATAGCATATGAACTTGTTCACATACTGGCTGGGTTTTTGCTGACACTCAGGTTTTCTGCAGCCTTCATTAACTTTATCCCATCCTCGAATATCATCAGATCGGGTCTAAACTCAAATCTCTAGTCCTAGTTCCTCAAGTGATATCTCAACTCATCTCATCAATCATGTAGTTGTGAAAGTGATTGTGCTGATCATATTCTTTTTGAATGTTAGAGATGAAGAGTGCAATATAGCGCTCAAATCTTTCAAACTAGGGAAGTGTGGATTATTAAGTTCTAAAAACCCTAATGACTAAGGCAGGCTAACTCAGAATCTCAAGATTTCAGAAATCAAGTGTCCTCAAAAATCCTCAAGCCTTGAGTGATAGTGAATGTGCCAGGAATATATCAACCAAGGAATGCATGAAATGCTTGATGAAATGCAAGACCATGAGTGATGCAATTTTTTTTTTGGTGTTTCTTCTTTTCTCTTTTTTTTTTGTGTTTTTTTTTGTATGAAAAACAGGAATTACACACACTACTTGTACCCATCCCCGATGTTAGATAAAAACGATTAAAGTACGAGCTATGGATAAAGTAGATAAAATATATGCAAACACACCCCCCTATACTTAGCTTGTGCTATGCCCTCATGGCACAAAGTGAAATGTTGGCATAGCTCGTACTAAATATAGAAGGATTAAAAACAAAAGAAGAGAAGTGGTGTATAAACAATGGATGCGGTCCCCCTATACTTAGGCTCAGGTCAGCCTAAGTATAATCGGTTAATTACAGATGGGGAACCGGGTAGATTTGCGGATGTACAAGATCAAGGAGGCTTGCGACGGACCTTCTTGCGGGAGTGTGGAGGGAGATAGTATGGAGATGATGAGTGTGATGAAGAGGGGGCCGAAGAAGAAGACCAGCCATCATCGGAGTCGTCCTCAGGAGAATAGTAGTCGTCTGCAGAGGATCTCCAACTTTTATCGATCAGAGGTAAGTGCCCTTGGATCAGAGTTGTACCTATTGCACTTATCTGATGAACCACATCATGATCGGATGAGGACTCGTCAGAAATCACCTGATGTCTAAGGTCAAAGGTAACTTTCTTGGTCGGTTTGTTTCCTTGAGAAGTATTAGGAGGAAGTTGGACAGTCTTCATCTCCCTGTCTTGAGTAACCGATGTGGCATTTGTGAGTTCCTCATCAGATGAATCCCCATAAAAGTCGACCAATTTTTGAAGGGTCATGCACCGCTTCGGTCGAGGGAGATTGTTCCTGGTGTTTCTGTGGTTTAAGGCTGGGGTCGCTGATGTCACCTCCGTATGATCGAATGTTTCCAGAGTCGGTTCCTTATATGGTTCAAGTATCTCATGAATTACTGCCGACTCAAAGATTGGACCACTCAAATAATCGTTGTGATCTTCAAAGATATGGTCCAATTCTTCAGAAGCTCCAAAATCTTTAATTTTCCTAGGAGCAGTGATAGGGTGGTGAGAATCCAAAGTTTGTTCAACAGTCAGTTTGATGGGTGACTCTCCTATTGTTTTTATCAGTGTGTCATGCGAAGATGTCTGATAGTGTGAAATATCCTGATCATAACTGTTGGTTTCAAGTTGGTTTTCCTCAGAGCCGGATGTGTCATTGGGTTCGTGTTCATTGTGGTCCGAGTTCGGGAACTTGATTTCCTGAGTCTCGCAATCGACGATCGCCTTAGCGGAGGCTAAGAACGGCTTTCCTAAAATAATAGGAGACTCATACATCCTTCCGGGGTGCTCAATGTCAAGGACAATAAAGTCCACTTTGTGTTTTTCCCCTCGGAAATTTACGACGACAGAAACGATCCCCCGCGGTCTTTTGGTAGATCGATCGGGTAATTGAACGATCACCCTAGTCTTTTTGAGTTGTCCGAGTTTGAGTTGGTCAAAGACGGACTTGGGGAGGATGTTTAATGTAGAGTCGTCGTCTAACCGAACATGAGTGAATATAGAATCCTCAATTTCACATGTGACCCGAGTCAACCGCTTGACTTTGCGGCTTTTGAGTTTATGATTCATCACCAAAGAACTAGCCATAGATATGACATGATATTCAGTCCTGGATCGTTTCTTGCCCGTCTTTTTGGGTATCAGTTGACTCTTCACAAATCTCTTAAGATCGGGCACATATTCTATGGCTTTGATTAATGGAAGCTCTAAGATCATACTCTTGCAAAATGCTTCCATTTCAGAATTGTCCAATTTTTTTGAATTTTCAAATTTTTCTATTTTTTTGGTATTTTCTGTAATATGGTCAGTCAGGGGGTCAGAGGTCAGTGGTTGTGTCTGATTGTGATGATCCAGTGGTTCGCATGGTGGTGACCTCACTTCTTCTGAATTTTGCATTGACTGGATGAGATCATATATTCTCATAGTTAAAGTGTCTGCTCTATGATTAATCCGAGCAATCTCATCCTCAAACATCTCATGACTAGTGATTGTATAATCAGTCTCCATGTGTCGTGATTCGGGTATGTATCCTTGAAGAGAGTATTGATTGTTCATAAACATTATGGGCTGGTCATGAGTTGAATTTCCTTGAGTTTGGTTTTCTCGTGTGTTGTCAAAGGAAAATTGATACTCATCTTGAGTCGGGGATAATTCAAGAGGTTGTGAGATCCTCGTGATCGGAAATCGTGTTCTATTGTCAGTATCGATCACTCTATTTTTTATCCTCAATTCTGATCTCTCTCTTATGTCCATAAGATTGTCCGAATGTGAGAGAGGGCTAGTCCCAGAAGAAGTGTTGTCGTAGGGTGGGATGTATGGGTGGGAAGAGAAAGATGACTGAGATGAATTTGATTTGAAGCTCAGGTTCTCTTGAGGAGTGTGAGAAGAAGAATATCGGGACAAGGTCGTGGAGATCGGAAAAGAAGACCACTGTGCCGACATCTTGTCAAGATGGATGGAATGATTAGCGAACCACGATTTGCTTGCAATTGCAAGGTCTTTGACGCACACATATCAAACACAAAACAAACACGTTGATTCACCCACTCCACACTGGTGAAGGTACGTTAGGGTTCGGCCGCTTATCTTTTCAATTTTAATTTAGTGACAAAACAGTCTTAAAAATTAAGCGGAGCTGTTAGGAGCCAAAATATTTCACAAAGACTGTCCCGAGTTCATACAACTAGTTGCACCCACTTTCAGCCAGTATAGGTGTAAGTACGGACCGTTTAAACGGCTACCCGTGTTACTTGAGGACGGTGCCTTCCACGGTGTCCTCTAAACCACCTACTCTGCTAAGGGAAGTCGGACCGTAAACGGCTACCCGAGACCCTCACTGAAAAGTAGCTAATTGTTTTTAAAATCAGTAGTCTGAATGAAATATTTCGGTTTTTGGCTCTACCCTAAGGTGTGCGATCTTGTCCTTACACAAACAATGAGTGGGTTTCTCTCCACCAACAAAAGTTAATTTTAGGTCAGTTTATTTACAGTCACCTTGATTAGCAGTCCCAATTTTAGATTAAGGTTATCACTGTAGTTTATGTGAGCACAGAAATTCACGCCTAACGAGCAGTCCCAATTCCGTTAATTCCTAAGTTGTAAAACTTGAGGAGGGAGAATCGAAAAAGCCAATGCAAGCGTAAATCAATGATGCATGCTTAAGAGAAGGACTTACAGTGAATCCTCGCGTTCTTCATGCGGGATGCAAGACAAGGAAATTAAATTACACTAAATGATATGCACAGATGAAAAACGCCCTAAACAGATAGTTCTATTAGCGGGAAGAACTGATTGAAATTTTGGCTAATGTTGAACGATCTATTGTGCGTATAGTTAGTGAATGTGTGGCCTAAGAATTACGAGCACAATCACATAATTCTAATCTAGCGTATGTGCTCCTAAGTTCTACGTCACGCCACAGAGCGTCCAGACCTGAATATTACAATTTGACAGGGTACAAAGAGAGAGGGACCCTGTGAATAATGCAGAAATTTAAACTTATGCTAACTCTCTCTCACAAAATTAAAATTCAGTCTTCATCGCAGATCCTTGATTTAATATAAAAATCCAGCTCCCAGAAGTCTGCAAAGAGAGATTTTGCGGTTAGTAGCAGAAGTAAGAGAGAGAAAAATAAAATGCAAAAAAAATGGCACAAAAATTAATTTTCACAAAAATCAATTATCAAATTGATTTCAAACCCTAAAAATCCGTCGTTCCCCGGCAACGGCGCCATTTGATGAACGTCAAATTTGCCTCTTTAATTATCGGTAATTGGCGTAGTATAGGAGGCAAATTTGGTTCAGCAAAAACCACAAGCTTTGAATGTTGTGGAATATTTTACTTGGCAAGTTTACCAAGGTCGAACTCAGGGAACGGTGATTTTTAGTTGCGCGGTCTTAAATCAAATTTAATAATCAATTAATGCTCGATTAATTTGTGTGTTGCAAAAATATACAATGCAATAATGGAAATGCTATGCAAGGAAAGTAAACAGAGTTTATGCTCCGGATCTGTGATTTAATGATATTTAATCCAAACAAGATTAATAAAAAAATCCTCAAAATATATCACAGATCAAAAAGAAATTCAAAATGTAATCTATCCAATCAAATCCAAGTTGCAAGGAGGTATTGAATTATCCTGTCAGGACTCCTTGTAATTCGCTCCTCAAAAGCACAATTTAAGCAAAGGAGTGATAAGGAAATTAATTAACTTCTTCTTCCTCGATCTAGCCTCCTCCACAGATTAATTTATTAAACCACAAAGATATCGAGAGGTTGATAAAATTAAAATCCTCAATAGAACTCCTGCAAGAGAAATCATCAATCTTTCAAGGTAATTGTGACTCAGATATGTCGAACTAAGCATGCATATGTCAACAGATGTACTCAATAATAATGATCAATACGCAGCCTCAAATCTGTCCCCAAATTATGCTAAATGGTAGAGCATGAAAAGAGCTTCGAAACAACATATTATACGCTAAAATCGGAGTCCAAATGGAGAAGATATGCTAAAATGAAGTTTCAGGGACTAAAATGTAAATAAAATAAAGTTTTTAGCTTCAATTAGGTCCCTAGAGGGGCTTATCTGTTATTTCATAAATTCGGAGGGGCTTTTCTGCAATTTTTCCTTGGCGGGGGTATTCCTGTAGTTTCTGGAACCTTCGGGGACCTGGTTGCAAATAACCCCCAAAGCACGTGACTTGCACGTGCGCAGGAGGCTTGGTGGCGCAACCTGAAGCTTGGAGGCCCCGTGGGTGAGGCTCGGAACCCCAAGCCTGAGGTTCGAGCGGCGGAGCTCAGGCTCGGATGCCTGAGCCTACGTGGCGGCGAATGGCGCTTCGGGGGCCCCGAGCCTCGAGGCTTGAGCCGAGGCTCGGGGGGGGGTTGACGCGGAGGACGATCTGAGCCGTAGGATCAAGGGGGATTAGCCTTGATCCGAGGGCAGCTGTAAGCTGCAACGTCTGAGCGATCGGGGCGGAGCGGGGATCGACGCCTCCGCGCGGGCGCAGATGTCGAGGTGGAGGCGGTGCTTCCGCCCCTCGGCCGACACACGGCGCGAGGGCAGAGGAGGCCGGAGGTGGAGACGCGGCGGCGAGGCGGTCGAGGGTGGCGAGGTGCGGCGCTGGCGGAGGGCGGAGGGCAACGGCAAGTGGAACGCCCGAAGCTGAGAGGTGCTCGAGGGCGAGCGTTGGGTGGCGAGGCGGAGAGGGGCTAGGCCGCGAGGCGGAGGAGCTCAGCTTTAGGCGACACACGCCCAAGGCGGAGCTCGGCGGTCGGGCGCGGCTGGCGATGCTGGAGGCGGTGGAACGGCGGAGGCGCGAGGCACGCGATCGGCTGAATGCGATGAAAGGGCGGTCCGTGTACCTGAGAAGAAGATGCCAGAAAAAATGGAGGTTACGCCTGGGAAGGAGTCGATTTGCCAACTCCGATGATTGCTTCAGAGGACGGCGGAGCTCCTCTAAGCTATACTGCTCACGGAGGAGCGGCTGCACAGGGACCAGCCCCGTGGATCGCACCAACGTTGCCACTGTCACCGGCTCTTCAGGGAGATGGTGGATGGGATGTAGAGGCTGACGAGGAGGGGGTTTTATTGGAGGTGGGTCGGAGGGCGTTACGCGGAGGGGGCGGAGGATGCGCGAGGTGGGGGTGATTAAGGCCGCGCATGGCGGCAGCGGTTACAAGGGGGAGAAGAAACGGCGGGTGAGGGCGCGGGCGTGAAGGGCTGGAGGAAGAAGAGGGTCACGTGCCCAGCACGTGACCCGGGGGGCGGCCTGGAGAGAGAGTGTATGGCGGGGTGCCACGTGGCACGCCCAGGGGCTGCCACGTGGCACCCCAAAAAAATTTCAACTTTAATGAAGGAGAAGAAGGAGAAGGAGACCTCGGATCAAAAAATTTCCTTCACGAAAGTTGCTCGTCTCGACGAGATCTACAACTTTCGTGAAGGACCCGGGAGCAAAAGAGGTCACCTGTGAGAAGTGGTATTTTTGGTGGCTTTCCATGTGTACGAAAAACCGCATTTTTGAGATTTGTAATTTTTTTGGTGGTTTTAAAGGGGATAAAAAATCTAGAAAAAAAACGATAAATAAGAAGAAAATTATTTACACATTAATCTAATTTTTTTGTATTTTTAAAGGATAAGGAATTAGGAAAATAAAATAAAAGTAAGAAACAGACAACTTTTGTACAGACCGAGAACGGACACTCGGACTTGGTCAGTTTCCTTGATTTCAGTTTTGATCTGGATTTGGATTTTCACGTCGCTTAATAAAACTTTCATCAAAGAACATAAATGAAAAAGAAACAAAATTAAAAGAGTTAATTAAGTACATAAAATCTCAGATCAAAATTAGCAAGAAGTTAAAATGCGCAAAAGAGGCCCAAAACCCAACTTTCACATATGAGCTCCGAATTTTATGAAATTGGTCTTGTTTTGAAGGTATTGAAAAATGGAGTACTTTAAAAGTGAGTAGACCAAAATCGGACACTGTATGAGGGAGATATGCTCGTTTTAGTCCGTCAGATGTGAAATTTGACTTTGAGGTTATTTGACACTTAATGGAGTCAGTAATTTTTTTGTATTTTTTATTTAATAAGGTTAGTAATATCTACACAATGGAGGTGGTTTTGAGTCAATCAGAGTTAGGATGAATTAACTAAAAATATGATAAGTTAGCGGCTTTTTGGGCCAATTTACACAAGGGATTTTTAATGCAACTTATGCAGATATTATCTACACATGTATGAATGCTAATAATGCTCTATTAATGATTAATTGCAAGTGGATGATGGGGGACAGAGCCTAAATGACCAATTTTAGCATGATGAATACGGGATTCATCAATTACCTAAGAACAAATGGAAATGGCCTCGATTCGACCTGGAGGTTGAAGAGGTAGAAATGCTATCGAAATTGCCGGTGATGACTTGGATCTTACTCCTCCGCGTCTCCTCCTCTCTGCACCTCAACCTATCCTCTTGTTGTCACCAAGGGGATGATCACAAAAGAACTGAGGGGCTAAGAGGCTTGAAAGAGTGATCCAGATTAAAAACGAAGAAGATGGGGAGGTTTTTTAGGCTGACGATCATTGAGTTTCGAGGAGGTATTGCGTACGGAGGAGGAAGGGTTGGTGGAGATTCGCGAGTGGGTGAGGGTGAGGGATGTCACGGTTGCATGAAGGTGAAAGGTTTGTGGTGAAGGAATGCATGGAGTTAGCATGAAAACAGTGAGAAAACGAGGTAGAAACAAGGTTTGATAGGGTGATTGGAGTTGAGCGTACAGTTGACCGGTCAACAAATGGAGCCATCTGGTTAGTCCACATGGACCAACTAGATAATTCCCATGTCAAAATTCATTATAAAATCATTTAAAAATAGTAAATGAATTAATTATTTTTTATTAAAACATGAAATTGTTTGTAATTTAATGTAGTATTTAATGCATTTTTTTATTTATTTTTACAAGGCTATTTATTATAGGTTAATATCTACATGTATAAATATAGGTAAATATACATGTAATATGTATATTTTATTTTGAATTTGTATTTTACATTTTATTATTATATACATATTATATATAAATACATAAATTTATTTAATTACATATTTAGGTATTTTTGTTGTACTTTTTTGAATTCATTTACATACTTAATTAATTCTATACATATGCATTATATGTATATATAGGAATACTTCATCTATATAGTAAAGTATATTACTTATTTTATTTTTAATGATTTTATTTTATTTTAATTACGCACATATGTTTTAAATAATATTTATAATTTTAAAAAATAAAGGATAGTGAAAATATAAAGCAAAATGAAAAATATAAAGCATAAATATATTGAATATAATATATAAGTATATTGCACAAAGGCTGACTAAAACCTAACTTTTGTATCTTAACTCCAAATTGAAAGAAACACCTTCATTAAATAGTTTATTTAATTTTATGAACAATAAAGGTGACTTCGATCATTTTTTAATTATTATGGAGAAGGTACAGTTCAAAGTTTTCTTTACAGCTTTTTATTTCGCATATCCGAGGCAAACTATGCATTATTTTTCAGCAAAATCAATTTTGTATTTTTTTGTATTTTTATGTACAATATTCATGTTGAGGGTTTTATTATGTATTATATAAAAATAAAAAAATAGGTCCCAAAAAATGGCCAAAAATAATTAGGGTTTTCTGTGTATTTTTTGTATAGTTTCTCTACCCATCTCCCCCTACTTTATTCCTTATCGATCAAGTCATTATGGTGATTGGAGCTCAAGGTCTAGGGTTACTCAGTATCATTGAACTTCATTCTTTTTCTTTTCTTTCCTTTATTCTTTTATTTTGGAATTAAAAAATATTTATACCGTATTTTACATAGTATTTTAAGTGATTTATTGAATGTTATTTTTCATAAATTAATGATATATCCATGCATTTAGTTAGGGATTTAAGGTTAAAAATGAAACAATAAAGGTTATGAAATGAGGATTCATCAACTACTGAATCGAAAACATGATCTCACTCATGAGATATTTGGATATATCAAATTCCAGTGTTGGTCATCTTATTTTGTAAACAAGACAAGATTTGAAGGTATGATATATGATTTCGGAAAGCATTTGATCGATACCAACTCCCAATGATCAAATGAGAAACTTACCAATAAATCCATGAAGGATACAGTCCAAAATGGGATAAGAATTTAATGTTTAATCATAGTCTTCCAATATGCATGATGCACTTGTACTAGAAATACTTGAGGGTGATGCGATCTTAATCGATTGTATAACTGTGACGCTTCCATTATGAAGGAGTGATGAAACATGTTTGGATTTTAGTGACTCCACTCAGTAGACTAGTTATCCAATCTTAGTATAAATGTTGGACATTGGTCTGAATATGATTCGGTAAATGTAACATACAATCGCCACGTCCTCATCTCCAAGTATCCTTGGAGAATGCACTTTATTCTTGAAAGAGTTCAAGAATAATTTTATTATTGGCAATATCTGAGCATTGAAAAATTGATTATTAAATAATATTTAATTACATTAATAATTTGGATATGATTCACATTATTTGGACATATGTAGAGAGGAATCTAAGATAATTAAATTGGATTTAATTATCATATATAAGTTTAATGTGGATAACATTATTCACAATAATAATAAATATTGTGAATGTAATTCATAATATCATAAAGAGATTTAATTGAAAATAAGATTTACAATTTATAAGCAAATGTGAATTGGATTCACATTATACAATTAAATGCATTGTACAATTAAATGTAATTGTGATTTATATGTAATATTGGATGGATTGATGTGATTAAAAATTAACAAATGATTTTGCAATTGGCACAAATAATTTCCAAATTATTTGGTGATATTTTATTTACAAATAATTCGATGAATAAGGATTTTATGAAATGAGATTACATTAAAAGGGATTTGGAGAGAGAAAATCTCTCTCCAATCTCAATGTGAACGTCCACCCTCCATAAAAGGAAGGAGACTATCTCCTTTCCTCATTCTTGAAAGGTGTCTCTCTTCTTTCTCCGTATTCATGAGAATGAGATTGAATTTAACTGAATTAAATTTGTTAAAGAATGTCTTCAAGTTATTTTCCCTTATCAAAATCTTGGCCATTGATTTTAATCAGGAGTGCATCTCCACAATCCAATTTGCTATAAAAGAAAGGCTAAACCTAGGCTTTTCTTTTAAGACAATTAAGTCGAAGAAAATGTGAAACAACTCTCTCTCTCTCTCTACATGTGCTCCATCTCTCTCTCTCTCTCAACTTTTGGAGGTCGTCTACCTAGGGCTTGTTGAGAGATCCACCTTCATCATACTAATGTCATGTTGCCGGATTGATTTCTCATGGAACTCTCTTCTTTGATACCTTGTTCCCTTGAATAAGATGGTGTATTTTGTACGATGAAATCAGGAGGTTCCCCGCTCGATTGTCATCTTATATTGAGTGAATCATACGTTTCATCCACGCACCTACTAGTACTCTTCGGATTAAACTTGAGACGAGAGGCCTCTTCCTTTTGAGGCTATGAGGTCGCGGTCACGATTCAAGAAGTAGTCTACTTATGTGATCATGATGAAATGATATGGGAATTAGTCCCATGTCATGCGGTTTCATCGATGTTTTTTAAATTCCATTACCCCATCGATTAGTATGACTAGTCGAGCTAGATTTTATGCACGATCTCCACGCTTCCACGATGGATGAGTCCTTTATTGACTATGATTCAAGTGGTATCATATCATTGGTTAAAGATCTTGGATATGATTCAAATCCTAAGTGGACAAGGTTTTGCATACCGGATGCACATGTACTTATTGTTTCTCGCATAGATGCAATTTCAAATCGATTTTGTGTATACATGATATGCCTACTATTTTGACCTATTATGAATGAATTTTAGGATACTTAATCTCATTTAGAATGTATCGACATGGCCCATAAGATTCGTCAAAGGTTGGTGAAGATCGTGCATTGATTGGGATACAAACATTTCCCGCAGTATGTTGTTTTTGCAAGATTTTCAGATCTGTAACTTGATGAATTTTAGTTACTTTTTTTATTATCACAGAACATGTTAAAAATATATTAATCATGTTGAAAATCAGACTATCAAACTGTTCGAATTTATTCACGTGATTTTGACACAATTTGCCCAAGATATTTGATATTTAGTGGAGATAGGTCAGAAGATGATTGGATAATCTTGTAACATTAATTTAATATGTTTATCGTTCAATATAAATCATGAAAATTAGTAAGTTACCCTTATTAGATGATGATTCATATATTTAGAGAAATATTTGATAACCATCAATCTTCATTGAATGATTGCTTCTTGACAAACCCTAGTTTGAAACTACAATAGTTATAGTTCAACTTTTACGTGCAAAACTAACTTTTTTGCTTGATATGAATAGAAATGTAGGGAATATAAAAATATTTTAAAATACCTAAATTTCTGTGTGATTATTATACACACACATTCTAAAGATCAATATAACCTCGTAGTACAATTTTTACCAATTATATTGTCTTGACTTGGAACGGTGATGGTGTATAGACATGGATATGTTAATGGGTTACTTAATTGGTATATTACATCACTTTTGCAGTGGAATCACTCCTTGGTAGTGTAATCTATATGATCTGATCGGATCCATTTCAAGGAAGGGTAGCATGAGAAGTCTCTACGTACTTTAAACAACTAATTGGAATAATAAGATGTACCAAGTGAGGATGTATACTATATAATAATATCATGCAAATGAATTATTTGTTGGTTGCATTGGATTGATAATTAATTTAATATGATTAGTTAATTTAATCCAATTAAATTATACGGTCTATAATTAATAAGACTGTATTCCCTTGGAATGGTTGATATTAAGAATATGATTCAATGATCTATCAAATTTGAATGGGATATGGAGGATCATAAGATGACATCCATGGTCTTCCATCAAGGAGAAGGGCTTCGTCACCATGGATTGTACGTCAGAGACACCTATGCGGAGTCATAGTTCTGACGTATAAGCACACATGGATCGAGTTTTTTGCTTCTCGAAAGAGTAAGGCCGTATGCATAGTAGCCCCAAATGTTTCTCTCCAAATAATTGAGGCAGCATCGGATTTCACATAGCACGTTCTCTTCCTGTTAACAGTTGATTCAATTGACATAGGTCAACATCATCTTAGGGTTGGTAGGATCGAGTGTCATAGACGGCATGGGAAATGCAAGTTGGACTTGTAAGGTGGAAAGAGTTCCTGCTTCCTTCATCCGGGTTGCACTTTCTCATATTATTGGGATGTGATATAGGTGGAAAGGAGATCCTAGATCTTACTTGAGGTAATTTTGTTAGCATACCTTATGATTTAAAAAGCTCAAAAAGGAATGGACTTTCAAGATAATAAAAAGTGAAATAACTTTGATTTAAAATGATAATGACCTTGATCGAAGTAAATACCTTTATGTAAATTATCTATTTCAAATAAACTTCACTAAACCCACTCAAATCTATACTCAATCATAACCAATATTATAGATTGGTTCCATGATTAAGATGTTGTACTTGCAACTGGACACATAATGGAGGCACTTGCAATATGCAAGTATCCTCATGATAATAGCGATTGGTAATTAAGTAGACAATAGGACAACAACCTAAGATTTGTATGTCTCTACTGTATTGATCTCTTATTGAGTGTGATTTAGAAGTAACATGTTGATGATGATCATAATTGTCATGATCCTTCTAAAACCCGAAGGAGATATTTTTTGGCAATCATATGCATTCTCAACATTTAATCATGAATTACATGGTTCACTACATTAAGCGGAATGATGGATTCATAAGAGATGGTGTACTCAAAATGTTTAGTATCTACCTAAACCAAAGTATTTATGAGTCAAGATGGATGTGGATATGATGAGTGTCATCATTCTACTATCTACACTAAGTCTTTCATGAAGCTTCATAATATTTATATTATATAAATGGGATGAAGCAAGTATAAATATTGAAATACCTTATATTGATGCCCCATGAGGACATGTTCAATTTAAGAGATACTTTATCTTAATCAATGGTTGTTTATAGATCAAGGAAGTACAGTTGAGGCATGGGTTCGACCCAAATAAGGAAAGTCAAAGAGTTGACTGTGCTTTTGTTACTTCTATACATATGACATCCAAAGAGTTGGATGGATGCCAATCTCGCAACAAGCCGATATTCTGATGGTATGACTATCCACACAATCGAGAATCCCTAGAGAAGGACTCGGATAGTGCATCAGCATATCCTACATCTACATATCATCATTGAATTGACTTACTTATTAGATGATATTAAAGTCCGATAATCATATATCCTTTATCTAATAACATTTTCCATTGGTTGCACATGTTTTCGAAGATTAGAAAACTCGATCTTAAAGTTTATAGTCATCCACACAGGAGTTGATGCAATTGTTGCAACAATCTCCATTGGATAGATAAAATATTTTTTCTAGTAGGAGAGACCTTAGTTTTGGAGAATGTCTCTATGACCTAGATATTAGAATAGATTAATTGTTTATTTTAAATTTGTTGGAAATAAACATACATTCCGAGATAGACCTATCATAAAGAGTTATGATAGATATATTTCAGATGGCAGTGTAACATCTAGAGGACTCTACTAAATTAGAACATTAATGAATGGTTCATTAACATTTCTAACATAGGAAAATTAAACCTTAAAAGATTAAAAGGTGAATGGCGATCATTTGATAATGATCTAGCATCGTGAATTGGACGTACGTCTATTGATAAGATCGATAGACTTGTAAGAAATAGAACTTTAGTTTGTCTTAAAGTTCAAAGCTTACATACTTGTGAATGTTGTATTCAAAGTAGAATGTCTAATGCACCCTTCTAAGGGAATGGTATAAGATGCAGTGGTATTCAAGACCTCATACATATTGATGTATGTAAATATTCTATACTAAAATGAACATCAATATTATTGATATCTATTGATGATCATTTGTTATATGGGATTTCTTCCTTGCACATTAGAAATCTTTAAAATGTTTGAAGATATCATATTTGGTTAAGAATCAAAGAGAAAAGGAAGATGAAAAGAATTCGATCTGATCAGTGAGATGCAAAGTACCTATTAGAATCACGTACCTTGCACAATAGAACCAAAGTACCTATTAGATGAATTATAGGAATACCTTTTAGAGAAAGAAATATTGTTCCTATCTCACTCATCCTAATACACCTCGACTCAATGGAGTCGTAGGCAGATGCAAATAAATTATGTTTGACATGATCTGATCAATGAAGATTATTAGCATAATAAGATTACAAGCAAATATATACAGTTGAGACTACAATATGTATCCTTAATTATGTTTGACATGATCTGATCAATGAAGTTTTCGGCTATATGCAGTTGAGACTACAATATGTGTCCTTAATAAGATTACAAGCAAATATATACCCAAAACTCCTCATGAGCTATGTTTTGGAACCAAGTTAAATGTTAGATACTTGAGGATTCAGGGCTTCTTGATCCATGACATAAACTTGGATGCAAGTAAGCTGGTATCTAGCATTAGAGAGTGATACTTCATTAAGTATACAAAGGATGATATTGGATACCTACTTTATGATCATGGGATTTTTAAAAGATTTCATCTCTAAGAATATGATTCTTAGAGGATGACTTCCTTAAGAATCAGGCTAAGAAAGAGTAAAAGGACTCATCGAATCCTAGGAGGATAATGAGGTTCTTAAAATCAGAAACTAAAAAGATAATTAAAAATGAAACACCCATAACTCTTCAAATCAGTTTGAGGGTGGTAAGGCCACTTAGAGGCTATGGATTCCATGTGTCAAAGAAGTCTCACAATGATCAAACTTCATGTGATGAAGCTTATGAGGACCATAACATGGAGAGATGAATGTTAGCAATAAAGTCTAAAGTAGACTTCATGTACAAGTGGCTTGTATGGACCCTCGAGGATCCACCAATAGGGGTCAAAACTATTTGGTGTGAATGGTCTTCAAGAGAACGAGGGAACCTGATGAGAAGGAAGAGGCATTCAAAGCACAACTCATAGCTAAGATCTATACACGGAGATAATACATCGCTTGCAATGAGACTTGCTCTCATGTGATCATGCTTATACCCGTCGCAACATTACTAACTATAGCTACACAACTTGACTATGGCATCTGAAAGATGTGAGTCAATATTGCATTCCTATAGGAATATTTCAATGAGGATATTCATATGAAGTAGCCCCAAGGCTTCATAGTTGAGGAAAGCAAGGTGTGCAAGATAAGAAACTCCATTTGTGGGTTCAAATAATCTTCTTATAGTTGGAACATCATATTTGATGAAATTATAAAGGTTATGATTTCAAACAGAATCTTGATGAATCGTGTGAAGTGTAGTACGAGTACCATTATGTTCATTGTGTTAAATCTAGATAATAATCCTAATCATTTAAGATGATATAAGGATGTTAATAAATGTTTAGTAATCCAGTTATCTCATATCTTTGAGATAAAAGATCTCAAGGATGCACATCAAATCTTAGTTGAAGTTGTTCAGAAGCAAAGAGAAGAGGGCATTGGGATAGTCATATGTAGGGTACACTTTTAAAAGATCCCACTTGGGAAATTTCAAAGGAAGGCTTCTTTCCCTTGAGATGTGATATTGAACTATCTAAAGGGATAACACCTCAAAGTGTTGAGCATGTGAATACTAAGCTGCATGTCCTTGTGCATCAGTTGTAGGAAGTGTAGTCTATTACAGATATGTACAAAAGCCAGATTTCTGCCATGCAGTGGGAGTGGTAAAGTGTTACCAATCCTACTACGGAGTTAAAATACTTATTTGCAGCAATATTAACATCTTCAAAGGCACAGGATTTTTTTAAGATAGTGATCTCAAAAGTCTTATATTTAAGAACTTAAAACTTTGTAGATAGCGATCTAAAAGTCATACCTACAGATGCCTTACAAGACTTAATACTATATCTTAGTCTAAGGAGATAGATGTTTCCAGGAATAAGGTTATTCTGATAAGGATAATAAAAATTTCTTACTGGTTATAATAATTGTTGAGTTGTGATTGATGAATACCCATTCATCACTCTTTATTCTTCTATTTTAGCTACAAAAACCTTTTCAAATACATGTAGATATGTGTAAATACAAATAATTACCAAAAGCATGCATTGTGTAAAAACCTATAATTAGCATGTTTTTGTGCACAAAATAAAAGAATAAAGAGCAAAAAGAAAAAGAGGGAAATATTTAGAATAAATATTGAGCAACCTAACCCAAGGGAGGGCTCAGCATGGGCCTGACCGCATAAAAGCCAAAGTAGAGGGAGATAGGGGCTCACATTTATATATATTTGTAAATACATAAAACTATATATTTTCCTCACCCAAAAATATACTTGTACATATTGTGTGTATATACTATTAAAAACAAAATAAAAATTTAAAATTCAAAAATTCAAAAGATGCCCTTTCACCTTGTGTATAAACCACACCATTGTATTTATTTTAACCTTGTAAATAAATTCATTTATTTTCTAAACTTTTTGTGAATATTCTATGGCATATTTTGTAAATATATAAAAGAAAAAGAAACAAAACAAAAATCAAATAAAAATTACAAAATTGAAAATACAAAAGACATTGTATAAATACCATGCATATGTATATATTCAACCATTTATTTCACCCTTGTATATAAGTGATAAAAATCAAATAAAAATATTCTTTTATTCCATATTTTATCTTGTAAATAAATAAAATACAAAATTAGCATAAAAACACCTAAAAATAACAAATAAAAATCAAAAATAAAAATCCATATAGTGTACAAATACCTATATATAGAGCTAACCTATTTTTATTTCCAAAAATTAATTAAAAATCACCAAAAAATAGAAAAAAATAAAAGAAAAATATTTCATGTTTTAAGTTTTTTCTAATTCGACCTATTTCTACCCTAAAATAATAAAACAAAAACCGGGCACACGTGGCAGCTTCTGGTTGGGCCACGGGGGAATGTTGACCCCGGTCAACTCCCCCGCGACCTCCTTCCTTTTCTGGAAGTCGCGTGCCGCGCCTTCTTCCCCGATTTTTCCCACGCGCTCCAGGCTGTCACCCACTCAACCCCCGCGCCCGGATTCTTCGCCATTCATCCCTCTCCCTCGCCGGATCCTTCGCCACGAAATCGAAGCTTTCCATCGCTGTCCACCCTCAACCCTAATCGCCCGGTCACTCTATATATTCTTCCCCTCCGCCGCCTCCGCGCCGCATCTTTGGCCCTTCTCTTCCTTCCCCGTGACCTCCATTGGCTCCGCAAGAGTGACAGCGAGCGTCAGCCCTTGTTGCAGTGAGGTGAGGAAGCGTATCCATCGATCCGGCGTACTTCGCCGTCCTTGCTCCGCCGCCGGCGTTGAGCATCGAGCTTCAGGCCTTGACGCCCTTCGAAGCTACGACCCGGAGTTAGCCACGCTCCAGCACAGTCTACTGCAGCCATCAGGTAGTTGATTAGTTCTTCTATTTCGTTTAATTTTAGATTACGCCCAATTTCCATCTCCGACGTACATCTCCGATTCCGACCATCTCACGTTTCATCTCGATCATCCGACCCGACCATCACCTTCACCGTGTTCCCACGCACCTTCTTCACCCATTCGCACAACCCAGATCGCACAGGATCTGGGATTCGAGTTCCCTCGCCGTCGCTTCGCCGGAGCTCTTTCGCCACGCCGCACCGTCCACCTTCACCCCGCCTTCTTGGGTCGAGGCACTTTGCCCTCGACCCGTGAAGCTTCTGAACTCTTTTGCAGGTCCAAAGGGAGGCGTCTGAGGCCCCCCAACTTCAAGCCAGGAGCTTCTTCTCCGCCGTCCTTGCTCGAGCTCCTCGGAGCTCCGTTTGACCACCGGAGACCAGTAGCAGCTGCGGAACTTCACGCCGGAGCTTCTCCGACCTTCAGGCGCAGCAGAGGAGAGAGGAGACGCCTTCACGAGGCCGGCGAAGTTCGCCGGCCATCAGTTCTTCGAGGACCCTCCCCCGCCGTCCGATCATCCTCATCGCTCCAGGTCAGATCTTGGCCGTCCATTCGAGGAGCTGCTACCACCGTCCGATCCGAGGAGACGCCATCTGGAGCGCCCACCAACCGCAACCGTTCGATCCACACGTGGCGCGCATCCAACGCTTCATTAATAAAGGGGTAAATATCGTAGGCCCCCCTCGTAGTTTGTCAATTTCATTTTAGTCCTGTAACTTTCAAGTCAAGTTGTTTATTTTCTGGGATATTTGCATCAAGGACCTCGCGCTTTATTTTAATTGCACTTATACCCCTGCCAGTAGAGACCCACGTGCTTCGTCACGTGTTTTGTTGGGCTTTTTGCATAATCAATCCTGTAGATCTGGTTGTTATGAATTGAAAGAATATTTTTGAGAAATTACATTTATGCCCCTGTGAGCATTGTTTATTGTGCATGTGCGTTATTTCTTGGGCTTTTTGCAACCTTGCCCCTGGGGTTTTGATACGTGTTATCAAAAACCCCTAGGACTAGGTTTTTGTTACAAATCAGTCCCTGTGTGCCCCAGCCACGTGCGAAGCGCGTGACTTGCTGGGTATTTTGCACCAAGGCCCCCAGATCTTTGGGTATTTGCACTTAGGTCCCTGTGCACAGTGCCCCACTTATATTTTTTGAATAAAATATCAAACGACCTCCAAATCCAATGAAATTTTGACACATGGCTCCTGCCATGGTGTAGGAATTTCTATGATTTTTGGGGACATTTTTGATTCCATTTATTATTTTTTAAAAATTCAAAAACCCATATTTTTGCTACTGTTTGACTTTAAAAATACCAAAAAAATATAAAAACTCCACCAAAAATTCTAAAAAAATTAGGTACTGTTTCTTGCTTGTTGTTTGATTTTCTAGCCAATTTTGGCTATTTTTCATCACTTAAAAATCCTAAAAATTGAAAAACCCCTAAAAACCCATAAAAATTGTAATAAATAAATTAAAAATCCAAAAATAATAATTAGGGTGCCTAAATTTTCCTTGTTCTTCATAGATTATAGGAAAATTACCTTTAGGGCTTTTTGAGATCCAAAATTATTTTATTTTTGGGTCTTAAGCCTTGCTGGACAGTACCCTATTTTTGTCGCATTGTTTGATTTTTAATAAATAATTTACTCATTAGAAAAATCCCAAAAATTCACCAAAAACAGTAAAAAACATTTAAAACATAAAAACCATTTTTCCTTAATTTTTGCATCATTTTTGGAGTGTGTAAAAAAATTGTTGAAATCCCCTTGTACTTACTTTCTTTCATTTTCTTTACATTTGAAAATTCTAAAAAAAATTTATAAAAACAAATAAAAACCATAAAAAAGATTCTCTTGGACTCTGACTACATCGTAGGCTTCTTAAGCCAATCTGTGCTCCTTGTGTTCGACCCTGGGAGCTATACCAGGTTAATCCTATAGCTAGATCGCTCTATTGTGTGCTTGCTTGTTTTATCTTATTTGAGTGATTGAATTTTCTTGTTGATCGATTTTCGAGGGATTAAGGTCGCAACGACCTTAGTTATTTATCTCCCTTGATCTCTCGTGATTGAATTTTCTTGTTTATTTCTTTGTTCTAATATGATGTTTAAACGTTGAATATCTGCAAATAGGTCCCTGCTTTTTCAGACTTTAAGTTGCTTGATCTTTTTAATGGAATTTATGTTTTTATTGATCTGAAAATTTGTGGATGCTCTTCTTATGTGCCTAATCAATGTATAAAGTTTTCATAGCATTTTGAATTGATTTGACATATTAAAAAATTCAAAAACATTGCCTTTTTGCATATCTCAACTTTGAAAATTCATAAAAAAATAGGAAAATTGCCTAAAAATTCCAAAAATATTTCTCTAGGTGCATTTTAATCTCTTTAATTTTCTGAGCATTTTTTTTACCTTTTAAAAAAATACAAAAATAGTGTGTGTGTGTGTGTGTGTGTGTGTTTCTATTCATTTGTGCTTATTCGAAAAATACAAAAAAAAAATATAAAATTCAAAAACCACTAAAAAATTCACTTTTGGAAATTTGACTACTTAGTTTTTAAATCGTGCTCCTTGTGTTCGACCCTGGTCGCTATACCAGGTAAAAAGAATAGCGAAAGACCGCTTACATTAATTTTCATCGATTTATCTTCTCTTAAGTGGTTTCAATTAATTTTCTCGTTGACCGATTCATGTGGTTGAGAACGACGACACTTTGATATTATTTATTCCTCTCTCGACCGTGTCATTTTCGCGTCATCAGAATGGCGCCGTTGCCGGGGAGCACGGCTTTGTAGTCAGTTTTCATTCTTCTATTTTTTGTCTCTCTATATTATAATTGTGTTCTGACATTTTCTCTTGGATTTTTGTGCGAGGTACTGCTTGGACTGTTTGGAGCTACTATTTAGAGGACCCGCGCAGGAGGAAGAGAGAGAGGAGAAGAGATTTTATATTTGGAGAGAGAGAGAGAACAATTTTTGTAATAATTTAGGACTCAAACTCTGAACTGTGGACATTTGTACTTAGCGGGTCTGTTTCGCCGAGCACCGGTGTGCTCGGGGGACCCATTCGGATTTTCGCGGCTTTTATCGTGGTTTTTGATAGCTAGCTGCCTTTTCCGGTGTTTACGCGGTTTTCTCGAGCCCCTAGATTTAGGAATTTATGTTGATTGTGACGTAGATATTTAAGGCCCAACACTTAATAGAATATCTGTTCCTATAGAACGTAATTGGACCTTGATAAAATTCACTGAAAAAGTTAGTTTAATTGGATTTGAGACCACGTGCCGTGAGGAGTCACATACAGCGCTGGCAGGACCCGTTGTGGCGGGCACCGAGTGACTCCCAAGATCGGACTCCGGACTCGATTCGGTTAGCTAACTATTGTTCTTCACGATCAATAGAAGTTGCTCATCTAGGACTCGGTTTTTCCTCGTTGCATCATTTAGGTAGTTTAATTCTGTATTTAAATTCTGCGAGGATCACTTGCATGTAGAGTGCTGGAGACAAGGTACGCATTTCTTTCTCTGCATGCATCATTGATCTCTCGCGCATCGGCTTTTTCGTCTTCTCCCCCTGTGTTTGGCTTAATCATCAGGAGAATCGGAAAAACCGTTAGGCCGCTTGTATTTATTTTTGAAAAAAATAAAAAGAAAAACAATAAAAATTGGGACTGGATAACACTATTGACCCTAAAAGACACTGACATTAAAAATTTGTCTTGGGGAGAGCAACCCCCTCATTGTTTGGTTTGATTGTGCGAGAGAGTGACCCGAACACTAGGTAAAGCCCTCCGGTGCTCATCTTGACTGATTACCGACTCTTCTGTGCGGGACAGTCGGTTGAGAGAGTATCGGGTATCCCAGCAGGTCACGTAATCGCTCTGATATCTTGTGTGTTCACCAAATAAAATTGACAAGATAAATTGACCGATCTTTCACGGTCTTCACATTGTGTTGAGTTGGTGAACAAGGGGTTTGCTTTGTAATCATATTTTCTCCAGATCCAATCCGCCCTACTCGCCAAGATCAAGATGATGGGTAGACGATCTCTTAGGCAGCCTCTGGCTGCACCGCTTTCAGGCGCGTCGACTCCATCATCTAGGTTGGCCCGCGAGAGTCAAGACCAATTCTCCGGGCCCGAGTACGATTCCATCCTGTTCCCCCTCGACCCCCTTTCTTTTGCTACTGAGAGACATGAGCCCGAGGAAAGACGAATTGATTTAACAGAACCTGAGTTGGGCTTATCTGATTTTGCAGACGTCACTATGGCTGGAGCCGGCAGTTCAGACGATCGCCAGCCCGAACACTTTGTCTTAGACCAGGGGGCGATCAACTCCACCCTGATCGCATCATTAGAGACGGTTCAGCAGCAGTTACGCGATCAGGGGGCTTTTATGATAGAGATGAGAAGAGAGATGGAGCGACTCCGAAGAGAGAGAGAAGAGCCGAGCGAGCCCGAGGACATTCCTGACGCTGATGCAGAGGCAGCAGCCGCAGCAGCAGCAGCTGCCGCAGCGGCAGCCGCCGCCGGAGGAGGACCACCGAGAACGATGCGGGAGCTACACAACCCCGGATCTACACTGATGCATCATTGGGTGGTGGTACCTGCTATCGTGGGGGATTTCAAGTTCCCTCCGAACACCCTGCAGATGCTCCCTCACTTTCACGGGCTTGCCACTGAGGAACCCCATCTCCATCTCCAGGAGTTTTTGATGATCTGCAGTACTGTCCACGACCGTCATGTGGATCAAGATACGATTCGAATGATGGCCTTCCCTTTTTCACTGGCAGATAGAGCAGCCGCCTGGCTGAAACATCTAGGGAAGTTTGTTTACACCTGGGATCAGCTCCGCACCGAGTACTTGAACAAGTACTATCCACTCGGGCGGACGAATGCAGCGAGGGCCCTGATCAACAACTTCTCCATGCTCCCCAATGAGCAATTTCACGAAGCATGGGAGAGGTTCAGAGAGCTTCTGGATAGATGCCCACACCATGACATCTCGAAGCCGAACCTAGTTCAGAGCTTCTTTAGTGGGATGACACCAGAGCTTCAGGGTCTGGTGAACGCTTCTTGCGGCGGGTCCTACTTTGCCAAGGACCACAACCAAGTCTGGGCCATCTACGAGGAGATGGCAGAAAACTACATGGTGATGTCCCAGACTCGGTTGTACACTCAGAGATCTCAGCAGCCGCCAGGACCCGTGCAGTATCAGCGGATAGCACGGGTTGATGCAGGTCCATCTAGTTCGTCCACAGTTGCGGCCGCACAGGCAGAGTCGGCCACTGCGGACATGGGGATAATCAGCGAGAAGTTGGACCGCATGGAAATCATAGAGAAGAAGCAGTGCCAGGGCATAACTCAGATGGAGCAAATGGCACAGACTCTGAGCGACATGAAGACCCAGCTCTTGTGTCTTCAGGAGGCACAGACGGCTCCTCAGCCCCGTCTTCTGTCGCGAGGCGATTCCGGCGGCAGCCGCAGCTCGTCCCAGCGCTCCAGCTCCTTGCAGCAGCCTAGACAAGTTCACCTTGTACAGGCGGAGCCGTACCAGCAGCAGCAGCCCTCTTACCAGTCACCACCATCTCCAGACTTACAGATGGTGGTATATCAGCCGGATCAGCCTCTGGCAGCACTGCCACCAGACCCCTTTGATGCTGAGCCGTTGATGGATGTCAACGGGATTTGGTATGACCGTCCTCAACCTGGAATCCGACGAGACCATCCCGGATTCAGGTGGGGGAATGGGGGTAACCAGTCCCAACAGCAGCCAGCCGGTCAGGGAGGGCAGTACTCCCAGCAGAGAGATCACCAGCAGCCCCCTGCATATCAGCCACATCAGCCATCATCCTTCGTACCTCGTCCCTACCAGCAGCAGGGACAGAATTGGAGACGTGAGCAGCAGGCTCACCAGCAGCAGCATCATTCCTCTTACCCCTCTCAGCCACAGCAGCACCAGGTCCAGCAGCCTCATTATCAGAGAGGCAACCCGTCGGGTTCCCATGAGAACCCCGCCATGGATGATCTAGCCCGCCTCTTCACAGAGCAGCAGGCTACATTTAGACGGGAGATGGACGAGTTCCGCCAGGAGATACGGGACCTGATGAGAGGGAAGGCCGCCATCCCTGCACAGATCGAGCCAAATCCGAATAGCTTGAAGAGGAAATCTGAGCAGGTAGTTCACACTGAACCTACCACTTCTAGTGACTCATTTGATGTTATCTCGTCGGATTTATTTGATGCTGATTTTGTCACACTTAGGAGCGGTAGAAGACCAGCAGGCGGCGCCTCATCTGAGCGACCACACGAGGATTTATCCAGAGCACCAGATGAGGAGGAGGAGAGCGGTACTGAAGCCGCACATCATGATGACGGTGGTACTGATGCCACCAGAGATGCTGATTCCACCGGCGGTACTGAGGCCGCCGCTTCACCACATAGAGGAGGTGGTACTGACGCCACCAGCAGAGCCGAGCCAGCCCGCGGTACTGAGGCCGCAAGACGTCTAGTTGTAGAGCCAGCTAGAGGTGGTACTGATGCCACCAACATTTATTTTGATAGAAATGTTGTCTTTCCTCGCATGCATGTATCTCGGAACTCTGATTTGAATAAAGGAAAAGGTTTAGTTTCTTCTGATCCCACTGTGGTGAATGATGTTTGTGAGGATCCGGTCATTGAACAGTCTAGACCTACTCCTAGTCCTTCATCTGAGAAGGACCCTGTGATCCCCTTTCCTAGAGCCCTTGAGTTGGGGAAGGGGAAGAAAAAAGAAAAAGACCAAAAAAAGAGAGAGAAGGAGGAGTTCAGCCAGAGCATGATAGACCGATTCCACATTCAGCTGACCCTCAATGAGGCTTTGCAGCACATCCCTCTTCTTCAGCGGTCCTTGAGAGACAGGACCACAGTCAGGAGGAAGAAGAGGAACAAGACCGCAGAAATTCATGTGCTAACAAAAGCCACGTGTTACGCGATCCAGAACCATCTGCCGACTAAGAGGCCAGATTTAGGGGCCCCGTATGTCAGATGTCAGATTAGTGAGCAGAGGTTCGACCATACTCTCTTAGATAGCGGATCGTCGATCAACCTTCTTCCGGCAGCCCTTCTCGACCACTTAGAGTTGGGCACTCTTGTACAGAGCAGGACATACCTTCAGTTTGCTGATCGGTCTGTCAAGAGGCCAAAGGGGTTGTTGCGAGACGTTGTCGTCACGATTCAGGGTTTGCAATTCCCCGTGGACTTCGTAGTGCTGGACATGGAGACCCCTGACTCGTTGACCGATTCCCCCATCATCCTCGGTCGCCCATTCTTGGCCACAGCCAAGGCGGTGACTGACCATGACAGCGGGAAGGTGTACTTTCGCGTCCAGGGCGAGAGTATACAAATAGAGACGGTTAAGGACCACAGAGCCAGATCTAGATCCCGCTCACATGGCAGTACAGATTCAGATCAGCTGACAGACGCCGAGACAGACATCCACCAGGACTGTGATTTTGTGATCACAGATGATGAGGCAGCTTGGGCAGACCTTGAGTCACAGACTACCCTCTCACACTCAGATACAGCTGATGCAGAGATGATAGAAGAGGAGAATCTGGAGAGCACGGCCCTGGATCAGGATACTATTGAGTCAGCAGAGTCGGATCTTGATCGCGACACGATTTTCAGTGATGGTGGTACTGAAGCCACCCTGCTTTATGGTGGTGCTGATGCCACCTTGTTCTCCAGTGGTACTGATGCCACTGAGTCTGATATAGATCCCTCGGATTCAGAGTCTGATTGGGCAGATTGTAATGATCAGATGCCAGATCTGGATCCACCTGAGCCTATAGATGAGGAGGAGGTAGAGGCAGAGCAGATCAGAGACAATGTAGAGGACTCGCCTTCTCCAGATCCAGTTTGCGAGAGTTCGTTATCATTTTCCCAGGCAAATTTGGCAGAATTGTCCGCATACACACATCTTCTTCAGAAGCCAGATTTGCCAGCACCCAGCTGTCCAGAGCTAAAGCCGCTCCCTACTTCGTTGAAGTATAGATTCCTTGCGGGAGAGTCTGAGATGTACCCAGTCATCATCTCTGCCGATCTGACTGAAGAGCAAGAATCCCATCTGATGGAGGTTCTTGAAAAGAACCGCAAGGCAATTGGATGGAGCGTAGCAGATCTCCATGGGATTAGTCCCTCGTTGTGCTCCCACCATATCTATCTTGAGGAAGGGGCGAAGCCGTCGCGTGAGTTCCAGCGGCGACTGAACCCCAACCTAAGAGAGGTTGTCATGAAGGAAATATCAAAATGGTGGAGTGCAGATTTTATTTATCCCATTTCCGACTCCAAGTGGGTGAGCCCCTTGCATGTGGTGCCCAAGAAGACGGGCATCACGACTGTGATCAGTGAGTCGGGAGAGGAGATCGCTACACGAGTACCCACCTCTTGGCGGGTTTGCGTTGACTACAGGAAACTCAACCAGGCCACCAAGAAGGACCATTTCCCCCTGCCCTTTATAGATCAGATCATTGAGAGACTGGCAGGGAAGAGCCATTATTGCTTCCTAGATGGGTACTCGGGCTACAACCAAGTGGCCATCGCTCCTGAGGATCAGGAGAAGACCACCTTTACCTGTCCCTTCGGTACATACGCCTTTCGACGCATGCCATTTGGGCTATGTAACGCCCCTGCGACTTTTCAGAGATGCATGTTGTCAATATTTTCGGACATGGTAGGGGAGTGTTTGGAGGTCTTCATGGACGACTTCTCGGTTTACGGCGACGGATTCGATTCCTGTCTTGACTGCCTAGACCGAGTGCTTCAGCGATGTATTGCTACCCGCTTGGTTCTATCTTGGGAGAAGAGTCACTTCATGGTGACTCAAGGGACGGTGCTTGGCCACATCATCTCCAACAGAGGCATGGAGGTTGATCCGGCCAAGGTCGATGTCATTAGAAAACTCACACCGCCGTCCAATTTGAAGCAGCTACGGTCATTTCTAGGGCACGTTGGTTTTTATAGGAGATTTATTCATGATTTCAGCAAGATTGCCCGACCATTGACTGACCTCTTGACGAAAGACACCGAGTTCCTTGTCGATGACAAGTGTCTTTCGTCCTTCGAGACTCTCCAGCAGTGTGTTATTGAGGCTCCTGTCCTTCAGCCACCCGATTGGTCTCTCCCATTCGAGATCATGACGGACGCCTCTGATTTTGCCGTAGGGGCCGTGCTAGGACAGAGGAGGGATGGAGTGCCATTTGCGATACACTATGCTAGCCGCACATTGGATTCCGCCCAGCGGAACTATACAGTCACAGAGAAGGAGATGCTAGCAGTAGTGTTTGCCCTAGATAAATTCAGATCTTATATCATTGGATCCCGAGTGACCTTGTACACAGATCACACCGCCATCAGGTACCTCATGGCAAAGAAGGATGCCAAGGCTAGACTGACTAGATGGATCCTTCTACTCCAGGAGTTCGACATTGAGATCAAGGATAAGCCTGGAGTCAAGAATGTGGTGGCGGACCATTTGTCCCGATTAGAGCAGCCTGAGGAGACAGAGCAGATTGATCCCATTTGTGATACCTTCCCAGATGAGGCGATCCTTGCTATCGCCTCACTCCCGTGGTATGCCGATATTGTGAACTTTCTGGTTGCTGGGAAAGTCCCACAAGATTGGCCCAGGCAGAAGCTTGAGACCTTCCTTGCGAAGGCCAAGTCCTACCACTGGGAGGATCCCATCCTTTACCACGAAGGAGGGGATAGCATCTGGCGTCGGTGTATTCCTCAGGAGGAACATCATAGTGTCCTCACGTACTGCCACAAGCTTGAGGCAGGAGGACATCATTCTGGGAGGAGAACGGCACAGAAAGTGCTCCAATCCGGCTTGTGGTGGCCTACACTCTTCAAGGACTCTGATGAGTTCGTGAAGAGATGTACTGACTGTCAGAGGATGGGCACTTGTGGACAACGTGATATGATGCCGATGCAGCCCATTCATTTCTGTGAGGTTTTTGACGCATGGGGCATCGATTTCATGGGTCCATTCCCTAAGAGTCAGGGATTTGAGTACATTCTGTTGGCCGTAGATTATGTGAGTCGTTGGGTTGAGGCTATCCCCGCCCGAGCCGCAGATGCAAAGACAGTTTGCAGATTTTTGAAGAAGCACATCATCATGCGGTTTGGGGTTCCACGAGTTCTGATTTCTGATGGGGGATCTCATTTCATCAACGACCAGGTGAAGGCACTTGCTAGAGAGTTCAGTATAGACCATCGTGTTGCCACACCATACCATCCACAGACGAATGGTCTAGCTGAAGTGTCGAATAGGGAGATCAAGAATATTTTACAGAAAGTCGTCCGCCCTGACCGAAAGAATTGGTCACAGCTTTTGGACTCGGTCTTATGGGCATATCGGACATCTTTCAAGACTCCATTGGGTACATCTCCCTTTCGCCTCGTTTATGGCAAGCCATGCCACCTACCAGTTGAGCTGAGGCACAAGTCACTTTGGGCAGTCACAGATATTCTTATGGATCCAGATGGTATAGGAGATCAGAGGAGGGCAGAGTTAGCCGCCTTGGAAGAGCTTAGAGATGCAGCATTCTCAAACAGCCTACATTATAAGGAGAAAGTCAAAGAGTGGCATGATTCTCATATCAGCCACAAGCATTTTGAGATTGGACAGAAAGTATGGCTGTTTGATGCAAGGCTTAGATTATTTCCAGGGAAGCTACAGAGCAAATGGAAAGGACCCTACTTGGTCAGAAAGGTACACGATAACGGTAGCATTGATATATCTGAGTTATCTTCTGAGAGTACCTTCCGAGTGAACGGCCAGCGGCTCAAACCATTTCTAGATCATGAGCCGCGGGACGTTATTATTGCTGCTATTCATTTTGCGTGAGATGTGGTCTTTTGACTCACATCTTTTACATCTCACGCCTGATTTTCACTGTTCCTCCGCCTGTATAGATCCAGTTGTCCATATCATTCTATTCTTTAGTCCCACATCCCATCTCTCATCTTATGATTATGCTATACTTAGGGTGTACTTTACCCTAAGTATAGGGGGGATGTCGGACCTACGAGTATTCTTTTCATTCTTTCTGCTCCTGTTTTTGCTGCCTATACTTAGGGATATTTTACCCTAAGTATAGGGGGGGCAGATTCTGTATATTCTTCACTCGGCTTTCCCTTCATGTACAGCTTTCTATACTTAGGATTAGTTAATCCTAAGTATAGGGGGAAACCACCGAGTTCCTCTCATTCTATTCATTTATTCGTTCCTGTACTTAGCCATTCTTTTCACTTCCCTTTTACTAAGCACGAGTTATGTCTTCTTCATCGCTCTTGATCACTCTGAGGACATCGCTCGAGCTAAGTATAGGGGGGTGTGTATATATTTCATATATACTTTGGCCATAACTCGTACTTTGTGTGAGTGTGTTAATAAATAAAATGGCTAAAAATCACAAAAATTAAAAATTTTTCATGTACATAAACCTCTTTTATTCTTGCACATACATAGCTAGTGTATAAAGTATTTTTGTAAAAATGATTTCAAAAATATTTTGTGTAAAGCTTGTGTAAATATTTTGTATCAAAATTATGTATATAGTACAATTTTTTTCAAAATATTTTGAAAATCAAAAGTTTGCAAAATTCTTGTGTAAATGTGTGTAAATATCATTTTTGCAAAACTTGCACTTCATGCATCATTCATGATTTCAAAACATTTTTCAAAAATTTTTTGCATGATTGTAAAATATTTGTAAATAGCATCTTTTGTACATATGTGTATATAGTTTTTCCTGGATGAGAGTTGACATTTAAATTAAGCCTGGAATTAAATTGAAAAATGGAGCTTGAATAAGATCTTAATTCACCTAATTTCAAGAGGAACCTTATAGGACTTAGGGTTAAGGCTTTTCAGGTCCATAAGGACTTAATTCTTTGAGTCCACTAGGCTATGAGCATATGTCATCTTGATGAGCCTAAGTAGAGCACTTAACAACACACGCATGACTCTCAGAGACAATGGCTTAACTTGCACCTGCACTTTACACATGGCTCTCCATGGATGAAGTGGTGAGGAGGCAGTTTCCTTTGGCTTGGGGTAGCATATGAGGGTAGTACTTCTAGGCGGAACCTCTCTTCTTCTTATAGTGAAGGAAGTGCACCTCAACTTGGTCTAGTGGTGTTGAAAGCTAAAGACAGAAGCTGTGGGTTGCAATAAAGCTTCAAAAGAGGGATAGTCTACTGGCTCAAGGGGAAATTTCTTATATATGCTGCACCATGTAGATATGTGTACAGAAGTCCTTGAAAAAAAAAAATGCAAAAAGAACTCCAAAAAAGTGGTGGGTCGGATTGAAAATTTAATAACCCCACCGGAGTGAAAAGCAAAAGCTTATGGTATCATGTTACATCTCATGAAGCTTGCAGCGGGAGACTTAGCTACACTGGCTAAGCTTCCAAAACTCTATACTTCTACCCCCTCTTCTTGAGCCGGTTGCACTTGAACTTAGAAGGGAATACCCCGCTTCTCGAGGAAAGAGTTGCTAGACTGAGGCAGTAGAGTTACCAGGTTGAGGGAGGTTGTTTCTTTGTTACTTCTGAGGTGGGGAGCCACATATCACTTACACCGCAAGGAAAAGATTCATGGTCATTAGAGTTTGTGTATGTAGACTTGTTCTGATCTGGTTTATTGAGGAGTCTTGTCCATAGACTGGTGGAACTTAGAGGCTGTTGAGTTTTAGGCTTAAGTCCAAATAAGGTTCCGACACATTAATAATCCAAAGATCTGATCGAGCTCCATATTTCAATTTAATGAAGGAAAATTTAATAAGTCAACCTTACTCCATGTACATCCTCTTTTTCTTTTTCTTTTTCTTTCTTTTTCACTTCTTTTTCAAATAAGTGTTTGCTAAGGGACTAGCAAAGTTAAAGCATAGGGGGTGATGAATACCCATTCATCACTCTTTATTCTTCTATTTTAGCTACAAAAACCTTTTCAAATACATGTAGATATGTGTAAATACAAATAATTACCAAAAGCATGCATTGTGTAAAAACCTATAATTAGCATGTTTTTGTGCACAAAATAAAAGAATAAAGAGCAAAAAGAAAAAGAGGGAAATATTTAGAATAAATATTGAGCAACCTAACCCAAGGGAGGGCTCAGCATGGGCCTGACCGCATAAAAGCCAAAGTAGAGGGAGATAGGGGCTCACATTTATATATATTTGTAAATACATAAAACTATATATTTTCCTCACCCAAAAATATACTTGTACATATTGTGTGTATATACTATTAAAAACAAAATAAAAATTTAAAATTCAAAAATTCAAAAGATGCCCTTTCACCTTGTGTATAAACCACACCATTGTATTTATTTTAACCTTGTAAATAAATTCATTTATTTTCTAAACTTTTTGTGAATATTCTATGGCATATTTTGTAAATATATAAAAGAAAAAGAAACAAAACAAAAATCAAATAAAAATTACAAAATTGAAAATACAAAAGACATTGTATAAATACCATGCATATGTATATATTCAACCATTTATTTCACCCTTGTATATAAGTGATAAAAATCAAATAAAAATATTCTTTTATTCCATATTTTATCTTGTAAATAAATAAAATACAAAATTAGCATAAAAACACCTAAAAATAACAAATAAAAATCAAAAATAAAAATCCATATAGTGTACAAATACCTATATATAGAGCTAACCTATTTTTATTTCCAAAAATTAATTAAAAATCACCAAAAAATAGAAAAAAATAAAAGAAAAATATTTCATGTTTTAAGTTTTTTCTAATTCGACCTATTTCTACCCTAAAATAATAAAACAAAAACCGGGCACACGTGGCAGCTTCTGGTTGGGCCACGGGGGAATGTTGACCCCGGTCAACTCCCCCGCGACCTCCTTCCTTTTCTGGAAGTCGCGTGCCGCGCCTTCTTCCCCGATTTTTCCCACGCGCTCCAGGCTGTCACCCACTCAACCCCCGCGCCCGGATTCTTCGCCATTCATCCCTCTCCCTCGCCGGATCCTTCGCCACGAAATCGAAGCTTTCCATCGCTGTCCACCCTCAACCCTAATCGCCCGGTCACTCTATATATTCTTCCCCTCCGCCGCCTCCGCGCCGCATCTTTGGCCCTTCTCTTCCTTCCCCGTGACCTCCATTGGCTCCGCAAGAGTGACAGCGAGCGTCAGCCCTTGTTGCAGTGAGGTGAGGAAGCGTATCCATCGATCCGGCGTACTTCGCCGTCCTTGCTCCGCCGCCGGCGTTGAGCATCGAGCTTCAGGCCTTGACGCCCTTCGAAGCTACGACCCGGAGTTAGCCACGCTCCAGCACAGTCTACTGCAGCCATCAGGTAGTTGATTAGTTCTTCTATTTCATTTAATTTTAGATTACGCCCAATTTCCATCTCCGACGTACATCTCCGATTCCGACCATCTCACGTTTCATCTCGATCATCCGACCCGACCATCACCTTCACCGTGTTCCCACGCACCTTCTTCACCCATTCGCACAACCCAGATCGCACAGGATCTGGGATTCGAGTTCCCTCGCCGTCGCTTCGCCGGAGCTCTTTCGCCACGCCGCACCGTCCACCTTCACCCCGCCTTCTTGGGTCGAGGCACTTTGCCCTCGACCCGTGAAGCTTCTGAACTCTTTTGCAGGTCCAAAGGGAGGCGTCTGAGGCCCCCCAACTTCAAGCCAGGAGCTTCTTCTCCGCCGTCCTTGCTCGAGCTCCTCGGAGCTCCGTTTGACCACCGGAGACCAGTAGCAGCTGCGGAACTTCACGCCGGAGCTTCTCCGACCTTCAGGCGCAGCAGAGGAGAGAGGAGACGGCCTA